>CM045772.1:36662251-38074751 GCA_025200525.1 Camellia lanceoleosa
GGCCAATTTTTTCGTATTAATGTGAATGTTAACATGTCAATGTGAATATTCACACATTGTCCGCAAAACGGCGGGCAGTAAAGGCAGGTCGGAGTTGGGCCACGCCTGGGCTTCTTGGCCAATTTTATACTCTTATCAATGTGAATGTTAACATGTCAATGTGAATGTTAATATGTCAATGTGAATATTCACATTGTTAACAGGCCGGGCCGAGACTGCCCCGGGCCACCCACGGGTCATAGGCGGGTTTCGGGTAGCCATGAGACGCGGACTAATTTTACACTCCTATCAATGTGAATGTTAACATGTCAATGTGAATATTCACATTGTCAAGGGGCCGGGCTACTGGAGGGCTTTTGGCCGCCCATGGGTCGCGGACTAATTTTATACTTTTATCAATGTGAATGTTAACATGTCAATGTGAATATTCACATTGTCAACGGGCCAGACGCCACATCGCCCATGGGCCGCTTGGGCAGGTTCGCCCCACCCGCGGGACATGAGCCAATTTTACACTCCTATTAATGTGAATGTTAACATGTCAATGTGAATATTCACATTATCAGCTTGCCAACAGGCCGAACCGCCTGACTCGTCGGCGGAGTTCGAACCGTCCATGGGCCAATTTTACCTTTCTACCAATGTGAATTTTAAAATATAAATTTTCACATCATTAAATTGCTAATCCATCAAAAAATATTTATAAGGGTATCAAAATTGAATATAAGGGTATAAGTGTCCAAGAAAATAGTGTAAATCAAAAAAATGGACTTTATGGAATAAAACTATACATACATGGGACTAAATGGGTTAAAAAATTCCTTCATGGACTTATTGGGTTAAAACACTTCTAAATTGGACTTATCAATAAAAATCCCATAAAAAAAATTATAAAATGTCCACAAAAATAAAAATAAAAATGGTTTGTGCTTGGGAAAAGACGACATTGGCGGTAGCCAATGGAGAGAGAGAACAAAAAATCATTCAAATTTTTAGGAGGACTTACGTGTAAGTTTTAATAAATGCACTTATTATCCAATAAGTCCTTTGAAAATTAAAAGCATTTTTTGTTAAACACTTTTAAAAACAAGTCACTTATTGTCAATTTTCAACTACACTCTTAAAAAATTTTGTCATAAAAAATGTCACTAATGATAAGTTTTAGCGACTGTTTAAAAAATTTGTTACAAAAAAAATGTCATTAATTTTTAACTTTCAGCAACAATTTGAAAATTTTATCACAGAAAAACACTACTGATTGTAAGTTTTAGGGACAATTTATAAAAATCGTGATAAAAAAATCACTAATTATCAATTTTTGACAGCATATGCAAAAATGTCCCAAAAAATTATTTTTAGTAACGATTTTATTAGGACTTATTTTCAATAGGACTTGGTAGAAATTAACTCTAACTTTTAGGACTTATTGGTAGTTTGTCCAAATTTTTATGGATGAGTGATTGTGTGATAGAGATTGTGTAGTGTGAGATTCATATATAGAATAAATCTAAATATGATAATTCTCAATAATTTTTTAATCAACAATGCTATATGCCCCTAATTTACCACTTCTAAACCACCCATAAACCACCCATAATGATGTAACATTGAGGTTAGACCTCACATGATGGAATGTTTAACAAATCAAAATTTGACACTTCTCAAACACATCATTAAGAGTGATTTTTAAAAATGATAAATGAAGTGTCTCATACATTTTTCTTTATGAATAATTAGACATGGTTTTGTATCATTGGAATGAGAAACGATCTCTTTCTTATATTTTTCTCCAAGGAGGGGCTTTGTCTTGAAAGGTGTACTTATTTTCCGTATGCGTCTCATTTCTGTAGCATTCCTCGTGTACTTTTTCTTGTACACAACCAAGTCCAAAATAAAGAGTAAATAAATTACAAATACATCTGGTAAAGTTTATGAAAAACATGAATTACTCTTTATAGTTTAGGAAAGGGCAATCGGTCCAAAAGTCTAAGTGCTCAACACTTTGTTCAAAAGAACAAGCTCAAGCACAATGACTAAAATAACCTTCCATATATATATATATATATATCATATACATCCAAAACCCTAACAAATCACACACACTTTCTCTCTCTCTCTCATTTTTTTCTCTCACACTGTTTCATCCGTCTCCAATCTCTTGCCTCTTCTATTGCTCCGCAACCACGTGAATCCTTATACTGGCCGTCCTCTAAATAGCAATGAGATTGTTGCAAGCCTCATCGACGTGGTTCAAGTTTCAAGCTTACGAGCTACTAGAGATCAGGACAAGTACCGCCACCTCATTAGTCGGATCGTCCGCAACCATTGGAGGTACTACTCCTCCACCGTCTGCGATAGATTGTTCATGATCCGCCATTGTCCAGCCATCATACTACGCCACCGTTCTATCTTATAATCGACTTTGTTCGAAATTAGCTCGAGATCTTAGATATGAAATAGTCAACATCGGTGGTTTATTTCTTTTTCGTGGTTCGCGTCCGATGAGACACGCAAATCTATACCCTTTCTTTTTCTCTCTCATCTTTCCAAGAACCAGTCGTTAGATGATGGATTGATCTAGACTTTGTCGCGTCAAATTGCATAGCGGTAAAAACTCATTTTTTTCTTTCTTTCTCTCCCTTTTCTTAACCGATCTAGATTTCAAGACTTCATAACTATACACATTCATGTATGCATGTATGTATATATGTGTATGTGTTAATATGCAACTCTATTATTGTAGTTGTTGTTATTGTTATTGTTGATGATAATCATGAAACAGATTGCAACAGATTAAAAAAATTGACAAATAAGATAGATCTATTCAAAATTTGAACAAATAGAGGTTTAGTGTATTTCAATCACAAATATTTAAATTTCAACAAACAAAAAAAATATAAAATGACTTTTCACAGATAAAAAGATAAATAGATAAGAAAAGATAGGCTTGTGAAATTCAACAGATAGGAGAAAACAAGTTTGAATTCCAACAAATAAAAAAATTAGACCAAAATTTTAACAAATAAAAAAAGATAGGACAAGAATTTTAATAGATATAATTTTACATAGAAATTTCAACAGACAGGGAAAAAAAGAAAAAAATTTCAACAAATGGACGAAAAATTGAAAAGATAGACAAAAAATTTGAATAGATAGATAAAATATTTGAACAGATAGTCAATGAAAAGTCAACAAATAAAAAAATTCAACAGATAAATTAACGGGCAAAATTGAAAACAAAAGTCTTCTAAAATCAAGAAAACAACTTTTCACCAAATTATTTCACAAATGATGGACTTCTCACCAACAATAAATATCCACTGGACCTAATGCCTTTTGCCTTCTTACTCTGGACTTTTCTACAATTTTCTTTAGAAATTATAAATATCTTTTTATTAAAATTTTTTATCTAACATAATTAATAGAAAAAAAAATTCCTAACTACTATTCTATACAACAATAAAATTACCTAAATTGCTAATTGAAATATATTTTGATATAATTATAAATTATTAATTGACTTGATAATTTTTAAAAAAAGAGATTATTTGTTATGCGATTAGAAACTTGAAGGAACGTGATGTAATTTCTAGAACTATACAGGACAATCGGTGTTTTAGGTAAATCTTAGGAGATATATTTGTAATTTACCCCAAAAAATATGAGCATGTTTGATAACATTTATATTCATATATTTTTAAAAATTATAAAGATGAATTTATTTGGTATTCATTTCTATTTTTAAAAATGTGTAAACAATTTATTAAATTATTATACTCACTTGAAAGTTAGTTTTTTTTTATTTTTTTAAAAAAATTATCTATTCCTACTATTCACACTCCTGTCCACCACTCAACACCGTCGTCAGTGACCCCCTTTGACAACCATCCCCCAAGATAGGCAATCATCTCAATTATCACCTCGTACTAAAAATTACCTTTAACCATCACCTTTGACAATTGACTATTATCTCTGATCATCGACAACTATCTGTCGTGGCTATCAACAACCTTCAACCACCACCGACCGCCTCTATCTTTGACAATCAACAACCACCTCAACTATCATTTCTAACCATTGATAATCACCTTTGGCCACTATCTCCGACTAACCATACCTGTCACTTTTTTTTAAAAAAATAAAATTTTAAAGTACAACTTGTGTATCAACATGTTGTTTTGTAATTTTATTTTTATAAAAAATGATGTAAACATATTTAATATTTTTTTTTGTAAACAAAATCAATAAATTGTAAATTTTACCAAACAACTCCTAAGAAAACTAGATTTGATTATTTAAAACTCCTAATAATATTATTAATTACAGTGATAATTAATAGTCATGTCAAAATACTAATCAATATATCATGTGGAATCTACTATTTTGTTGTGGAATTCGTTTAATGTTTTGTCTAGTTAGTATATGCTTTAGTGTTTCTAAAATCATAAATAAAAATTAAATGTACATAAAATTTTATAGTGACGCTAGAGATCCTAAATGATTTATTAAATTTTTTGTCAAATCTCTTACATGGGTGGACTCACACAAACTCACATGAGTCCCACACACATGTAAAATATTTAGTAAAAAATTTGATAAATTGTTTAAGATTTGTAATATTTTTTAAAATTTTGTCACATAATCAAACACGAAGATCAAACAAGAGACATTGTCAAATAGTCAAACTCACATATCTCAGACTTTGCAATTAATCACGAAATTTTCTTTAAACCATAGGGCTAATTAGCGAAGAACTCCATTTTGCATAAGCTAATTAATACAAGAAAATGTTCTTAATTTCACAAGAAATTGGCCAATACGTTCATCAAAGATTGGACTTGATCAATGGGATACGATGCCAAATAATTGAGGGATATGATGGAAACATTATTCTTGTGCATAAGTGCCATTAATACTGTTTGTTGTGCAGTCAAGTCCTTGTCTTTTATTTCTTTTATTTATTTTTTTACATTTTCTGTTAGTATTATTATTATTATTATTATTATTATTGTGCATAAGATGACAAACGCACATGACGCTCCAACAGTTGAGAGATCAGTTGGATACCACCTAACTACAAGGGCGGTGGTGTATGAATCAGGATCTCTTCCTTCCTTGTGTACCCTCCTTGACTTCTTATTTATTAAGTAATCGGGTCTACTTTTAAGCCTAATTTTAATGATATGGACTGTTCATATTTTAAAATTTATTAAATATATTATACTTGTAAAAAATCAAGTTGATGAGATATCAAAAAGTATATGTTCGGAAAGCTATTTGTTAAATTTTTTAAAAAATAGTTTTTAATTCGATGATTTGAACACATACTTTCTGATATTTGATAAATTTGATTTTTTACAAGTATGATATAATCAACAAATCTTAAAATATAAACGGTTCGGATTATAAAAATTGAGCCTAAAAGTGGACCCAATGACTTCGCAAGCAGAAAGTCAAAGAAGAAAGTTAAGGAAGGGATCTTGACTCGGTGGTGTATAGCATTCAAAGACTATTTTATCTTCAAATATATATATATATATATATGCAATGCTACGTATCTCGAATTTGAACTTGTCTTGAATGGTTTGAATTTCATTTTGTTAGTCGTCTAGCTGGTCATTCGGGGCGGTCGTCCGGTGAACACAGATTCGCGTCATTCGTACCTGAAACTCTCGAGGCTTGAAGCATTAATTTATATATATATCATTAATTTTTGAAAAAAAAACATGTTAATATAATGTTAAAAAATAATTACAAATCGAATAATAATAATAATAATAATAATAATAATAATAATAATAAATTACTTGTGAGTCTCACCTGTGTTTTGTGCAATTGCACCCAACACGCATCTTACTCTGAAAACTTTTCACTAATTTTTTAATTATTTATCTCATTTTTTATTGATGTGATGTTTCCCTTCGATTTTTTTATATTATCATACAATGTTGCTACAGGGCCCGAAATTTTTAAGTTCGAATTGGCTCGAAACTCAAAACGACGTCGTTTTGAATTTTCTTACTGATAAGAGAATTTTACATGTAATAAAATTCTTTCACCGGTAAGAGAACCCAAAACGATGTCATTTTAAATTTCAAGCCAATTTCGAGCTAAACAATTTCGGGCCCTCAAATATTTTTCATTATCATAATAGTACAATTTATGTGTGGGCACTTAGGACAAGTAACATTTTACTACGTATTTGATTTTAATCTTTTGAGTTCAAATTTTTAGAAATTAAGTTTTTTATTTTTTGTGTTTTTTATTGTTTTTTAATTTTTAGTGAATATTTTTAAAATTTTAAGTAATTTTTTTAGTTTTTGTAGATGTACCTTACTTAGATGTATCTAAAAAATAAAATATTTGTAAAAAAAAAATAAATACACAAGAATATGAAAAATGTATTGAATTCTCAATTTTTTTTAATTTATATTTTTGATATTTAGTGAATTTTTTTAAAATTTTTTTTACAAATATTATATGTTTTAAGTGTATTTATATTAGTTGTATCTAAAAATTAAAAACATTGTTTAGAATATTAAAAAAAATTAATGAAAATAAAAAATACGAAAAATAAAAAATTTTAATTTTTTAAAAAGTGAGTCCTGAAAATAGAAATTAAACAAGCTAAAATTCTGAATAATTTTTCTGTGTATAAATGACAAAGTTGACCGCGTAGATGCTCTCATGGAATTCTCTTAGTGGCCATTGAAGCATATCCTCTTTGTAAGCATTACAACGATTTGCTTCACAATCTTGTGATAAAATTCTTTTTAATTTTGTGTTTGCTTAAAGCCAATTTGATGTTGATCATTGCGAGGCTACCTAGTTAAGCAATGTGATAATAATAATAATTAATATTTAAACACCCTTAGCTTTTTTTTTTTTTTGTAGGTACACTTTACAAATTAGGAGCAATCAAATGGAGAAATTTATTTATTTTCGTATTACTTATATATATATTTTTTGGTGGCATAGTTTGCATTTTTATTTGACAATCTAGATAGGCCAAAATTTTTGGCAAATGGCTAGGATAGACCTAGCAATTTCAGTGCAGTTATTCCATTAACTAAGGCTTATAAGGAGCAATGTTATATTTATTGCATTTGGTTTTATTTGGATTGTTTAAATTTATTGATGTCAGTCGTCTCAATGACAGGATGACGATTACAATAGACAAGGATGAAATCAGTCATCTAAATAATAATTTGACTGATACAAATTCAGATAATTCGAACAATAATAAATTCAATGGATAAATTATTTCATGGCTTATATTATAGGGGGTTATCTTTACCTGATTGATGTTGACATGGACAAGATTTATAACTAATTAAAGAAGTCATTGTTCTGGAGCCAACCATTATTGAAGTTGATTTGTGTGAAAAAAAAATAAAAAATAATAAGAAAACGTAATTGAAGAACAGTCACTTGTTTGGTTTACATTTGGAATGTTTAGGGTACATGGTAAAAGTCAGTTTTTAAGCGGTTTTAATAAAAAAAAGTCACAAAAACAGCCACAAAAAAATTAGGTTTTTTAGTACAAAAAAGTCAAAAAATCTCAAAAAAGTTAAAAAATCGACTTTTTACCAACTTTCTAAAACACCACATTATTTTTTTTTTTGAAAATTCAATTTTTGATTTTCATTTTTTTTAATTGGAAGTTTTTTTTCATAAATCCTACTTTAATTACTTATGTTCCAATTAGTCTAAAATTTATTCTAATATTCCACTTAGTCCTGTCCTTGATGAAAAGACAATATTACCCTTATCAAAGCCCTACAATTTCATTTTTCCCAAAAATCAAAACCCTAACATTGAACTCCTTCTTTGATCAAAACTCAACGCTTGGCAAGCATTGTTCATTCCGGCAACAAAAGTCGGAAAAAACTATTCATTTCGGCAACAGAGATTGCTAAGAACTGTCCATTCCGGTAACAGAGATCATCATTCCAATCGATATCCACAATGGTGAACAAAAGTAAGTTGTTTCCTTCAATTTCATTCTATTTTTTGAAATTAAATCCACTAGTTTATGTTTTTTCATTAAAATAAGTAAATTTGAATATTTATAGTTCAATGTTTGAGGTTTAATGTTTATTGATTCGACATTTAGCTTTTGAAATTTACATATTAGAAATTTATGCTTTAGGAATGCTTTGTTTTTCATGTCACATTGGTATAAGCAAATGCAAATGCTTATATTCCAATTGTTTCAGCTTTAGTGTTTAGGGACTCAATATTTAGGGTTTGTAATTTATAAATTATAAATTTCTGATTTTATGAATGTTCTGATTCGTGTTTCAAGTATTAATTTTCTCATTGTGAATATCTGAATTCTATTTTCCATATTACATTGATTGTGTTGAGTCACATTGTTGACATTCATGTTTTGATTATGAATTTTCTTATTGTGAATGTTTGGAGATTATTTTCTCATTGTTGACATTCATGTTAACATTCGTGTTTCAAGAATGAATCTCCGCATTGTAAATGATTGAAGTTTATTTTCATTGTTACATCAATTATGTTGAGTCATATTGTTGACATTCCAATGTACTCAAAACACCATTGTTAGTGTTTGAAATTTGTTTTGTTATTTTATTGATTATATTAAGTAAATTGTCACATTGTTGAGATTGCATTGTTGATATTTGTATTTGAAGTATGAATCTTCTCATTGTGAATGTTTACACTGTGTTTTCCATGTTATATTGATTTTGTTGAATCACATTATCAAGATTTTGTTCTTGACATTCATGTTTGAAGTATAAACATTCCCATTGTGAATGTTTGGAGTCTAATTTTCATCTTACATTAAAAATGTTAAGTCATATAATTGATATTCCAATATTCACATTTTTCATTTAAATAATGTCCTAATTGTTTTTGAGTAGGAATCTTCTCATTGTTAACGTTTAGAGTATGTTTTTCATGTCACATTGATTATGTTGAGTGAATGGTCACATTGTCGACATTTCATTGTTGACATTCGTGTTTCAAGTATGAATCTTCTCATTGAAAATGTTTACACTTTGTTTTCCATGTTACATTGATTATGTTTAGTCACATTGTCAAGATTCCATTATTGACATTCGCGTTTGAAGTATAAACATTCTCATTGTGAATGTTTGGAGTTTAATTTTCATCTTAAATTGAAAATGTTCACTCATATAGTTGATATTTCAAAATACAAATTGTTCATTTGAATAATGTCCTAATTGTTTTTTAGTAGGAATCTTCTCATTATTAGTATTTGGAATCTATGTTTTATGTCATATTGATTATATTGAGTGAATGGTCACATTGTCAATATTCCATTGTTGATGTTTGAAATATGAATCTTCTTATTGTGAATGTTGGAGTTTGTTTTCCATGTCACATTGATTACGTTGATTCACATTGTCAAGATTCAATTGTTGAAATCCATGTTTAAAGCATAAACCTTCTCATTGTGAATGTTTGGAGTCTGTTTTTCATGTCACATTGATTATGTTGAGTCATATACTTGAGATTCCAAAATTCACATTATTAATTCGAATAATGTCTTAATTCTGTTTTTAGATTGAATCTTCTCATTGTTAATGTTTGGAAATTGTAATTTTCATGTCACATTCATTATGTTGAGTTGTATTGTCAACATTCCATTGTTCACATTTGTGTTTGAAGTATGAACCTAATTTACCTATTGTGGCATCCATTTTGTCACAATAGCTAATTTGGAATGTCTAATATTGTATCACATGGAAATGTTATACCTATTGTGGCATGCATTTTGTCTGCTATGAATGTAATTCAGCCTTGGTTTGGTGTTCATCCATGTCTTTCATTATTTGCATTTGATTCCATTCTTGTTTCAATGTTAACTATAATTCGCAGTGTGTGTTAAGCTTTTATTCCTAGGACTTTGATTGCATCTAGTATTCTTTACCACCAAGTTAGCAGATTGATTGGGTTCAATAGGGTGTGTGCCTAATTTTCATGTTACATTGAACATGTTGAGTCATATAGTTGATATTTTAATATTCACTTTGTTCATTCAAATAATGTCCAAATTTTATCATTGTTACTATTTGGGGTATGTTTTTCATGTCACATTGGTTATGTTCACATTATTGAGATTCCATTATTCGCATTCATGTTTGAAGTATAAATCTTTTTAGTGTGAATGTTTGTAATTTGTTTTCCATGTTATATTGATTATGTTAAGTCACATTGTCAAGATTTTGTTCTTGATATTCATGTTTGAAGTATAAAATTTCCCATTGTGAATGTTTGGAATCTAATTTTCATTTTCCATTGGAAATGTTCAGTCATATAGTTGATATTTCAATATTCATATTTTTCATTCAAATAATGTTCTTATCTCTATTTTTGTTTGACATTTTGTTGACAAATGTTGTATCAACACCAAAAAAAAAAAAAAAAAAAAAAAAACACAAATAAGGAAGAGGCAGCTCCTGCTGATGTGAAACCCAGTGTTGATATGAACAAAGTGAACTACTGTTCAAACATGACTGGTCTGGTAAAGTTGATGTCAACAACGAAGTTGACTGACGGGCAGCTGAAATGTTTGAAGACCACTCCATTTTGGATGATGTTTGATGCAATGATAAATACAAAAATTGAACTCTCATCATGCGTGAAATATGATAATGTGATAGTAAAGATCATAGAGACATATAACCCTGTATCAAATTTTTTCAAAATTGGCCCCAAATCTCTCAAATTGTCTACATATGACATCAAATTGATTTTTGGAGTAAACTGCGGATCTATGCCAATGGAAACTTCATATGGTTCAAAGCCAACATTTGGACTTATCGGCAAGAGGTGCAAGGAGACACAGAGACTTACATAAAAAAATATCCGATCTTTGATTGATGAGGCATTGGTTGGGAGAAAGAAATTAGCTAATGAGGAGGTTGCTAGGTTGATAAGTTTGTATGCTTGTTTAAAGCTCTTTTATTCCACAACTGGCGAGACAATTTGATGGGCATACTATCAACACATGGAGCCTTTGGACAAGATAAGGGAATATGATTTGGGCAGAAACCATCAAGTCCACATTAATGAATTCAATTGAACTTCATCATCGACGTCCAGAACGAGTGATTGGCTGTGTTATGGCTTTGATGGTATGTAATACTTTTCAAACCATGAGTTAAACTCAAACAAACATTAAAGAAACTAGCAAACAAAAACTCCAGATGAAAACCCTAATACCTAAGAAAAAGATTTGAAAGCCATATCCTAAAATCTGATTGAATCGCACATTTTATAGCAAACTGTTCTGCGATCTCCACTCGAGCGCAAGAATGGCCGCTCGAGCAGACTGAAGCTCGAGTGCAGGAAGTGCCGCTCGAGCGCAAAAACACAGCTTCCAGCACTTTTACAGACAGTTTAAACTTCTGGAACCAAAGATTCTCCGCTCGAGCACATAAATGACCGCTCTAGCGGGCAAGCAACTTCGATTGCATTTTTGTTTTTTGCTTCGGGGGCGCTACCTCTCAACCTTGCTTGAGCGCTGCTGGGGACCCGCCAAGGGGTGCTGCCCCTTGGACCCCCGCGAGCTGACCGGGCAGCTCAATCTCCGACATAGTCAGCGAAGTGGCAAACATGAAAGAATTAACTTCTAAAACTTCTCTGCAAGGCCACAATTCGGGTTGGATTCGCATGTAAAAACTCATAGCCTCACTGAAATAAAAGTTGAACAAAAGTACAACTGAAAGACGTTTTTTCAAACGGGATTGCTAAGAATAAAAACCTAACAACAACATTATAGCGAAAATGGTCGCTGACGATCAAAAAGCATTGGACCTCATCAAGAAACTACAAATTGAGAATCAGAATCTGCAGGTAGCAAATGACATGAAAGACAAAATCATCTTGGAACTGGAAACATCAATATGTAACCACAAAGAAAATCCAACAACTTAAAATGACTTGTCCTCCATCAAACTTACAATTGATAATAAGAATGCTGAGATAGAAAGGCAAAGTAACTTCATAACTGACCTCCAAATTAAGAAGACTATACTCCAGCTTGAGAAGACTATACTAGAAGATAAAATTAATGATGATGTGGTACATTTTGTCACGCAACAGATAGCTAAAAAACAGGAGACTATGGATGTAGAAGTGAAGCAAAATTTGAAGAAAAAGACCCAAAAAACTCCAACACCTTTGGTGAAGCGCATCAAAATCAAACAAAGGAAAGAACTGAAGTTGCCGGATTTTGAATATCAAGACAAAAAGGGTCACAAATAGAAAAAAAAAGTTGGAAAATTTGGAAAAAAAAGGACAGTGAGAAGCAATGTGAAGTTGTAGATCCAGATTTTCAAGTCTATTTGCACAAGCTTCGAGACTTTAAGTGTCCTAAGCATAATAAGTTTACGTTGACTAACAAATATGAGATTTGGAAGATCATATCTCAACAAGATAAGCAAAAGCTAAGGAATATGCATAAAAATGGAGGTCATGGGTAAGTATAGTTCAAATGACTTGTATATTTTTATTTACCTACCATCCTTGTCTTATTATATCTAAATTCTAAATGTAGGTTAACTGTTTAGCGAGGAACCATCAAGGGAACTTATGTTTTCTATGAAGATCTTGAGTCAATAATACAAGACAACTCCATAACAAACAATATATGGTGCTTTGTACATTCTGCATTAAATGTTACATATATTAACATTCACATCATAATCACATTAACATTGAATATATACAAGTCATAGATGCATATCGGGAAATTTTAAGAAGCAACCAGGAATCAATGATGACAGATTCACAACAATTCGACAAATCATTCTTTTTCAACAACTTGTGTTTGATATAATTTGTTATTTATTTATTTATTTATTTTTTTATCCTGAATTGAAAACAAGTTTGATCCCTTATTTATAAAACTCATTACTCACAATGTATTCTTAATGTTTACAGAGCATGATTAAAGAATAAAACCTAGAACTACGATTCTCACATCAAGCATGCAAATCAGTACCGATATCTGTACTTCCAGCTCTATTTTAAGTATCATTGGACCATAGTAGTGAGCGACATAGATGATGGAGTGTGGAAGAACTACAATTCAATGAGGCCCAGAGATGGTTTTGAAGACATACACCTAACTCAAGCAAGTATAGTGGTAATTTAAACATTTCATTCTATAATACGTAGAAATATGCATGTTGAGTTACACATTAACATAGTTAAAATATTACTTATTCTACACATCTAATCATATTTACAATCACAGAAAACATATATGGAATCACATATTTAGAAATTGCTCTCAACACCGGATATGACAGATATATTGACACCCTCAAACTATATCAAGCCATTGCAATCAGTTACTGCATGTCCTCAACAATATCCAAACTCGTGAGTATCTACATTAATACTCTCATCAACATAGCACCTACAACCAATGTGATTGTATTGATTTTTTTTTTTTTGTAGTCTTAATTGTAGAGTTGCACTTTGCCACATAATGAGTCAACATGCCTGTCATGAACTGATTGAACTTGTACTGGACAAGGAAACTTGGTTTGCTATGAGAGCTGTGTTAGTCGAAACATTCTTGAATGATCCTGAAAGAACAATGCAATTTTTGTTGTTGACACCAAGGAGGATGCATCTGAGGACTGAAATACATATTTTCACACCCTACCATTTTGTTTTGATGTATTGATGACACAATGTTAATGTCATGACCCGAACTCACCCCTATAAGTTTAGCATCGTAATCAACTAGTAATCTTGGAATTACCGAAGGCCTTTGAAATAGATTAACATAATATTAGGGGTTAGCGGAAGCAAATAACAAATATACAATGTCCATTGAGCTGTGCAAACTTATATGAGATAGAAAAAAAAAATTAAAACTTTTTTTTATACATATCTACACATCATCCTTACGTCATCATATATATATACAGATTAGACAAAAAGGGACTTAGTCCTATTTACAAAATAAACAAAGACTTATTTAACCAAACAAGAAAACAAAACTTAAACTTTAATCACATAGCCAAAACCACTTAACATATCCGGAACCTCCACGGAAGGTACATAGGTTGGCTGACAAAAACAAATTTCAGGTAGACGCCTCTAAGCCTGGTCACGCACCTGATCACCTACATACATAAATAATACAGTGAATTAGAGCCCAGTGAATAATAACAGAGTAAGGGGGTTTAAATGAATGATGTCCTATATCAGATTCGGAAAACAGATTCATATTTATTTCAGAAACAAAAGCAGAACCATATTCATATTCTTGTTCAAATCATATACAGAAATAAGAATTCATGCTTAATCATACGTGGTACATCCATTAGCGCTAACAGAATAGATACAAAACATATGTGGAATAGGTGGTGGTTATGAGTAACCAGTTCCATAAAGGAACTTCCAAATCCGGATAACAAATAATAAATATGCTGAGCTCCATGATGGAGCCTCCGGTACGGGTAATAGATTGTAGACATATTAAGTTCCATAATGAAACCTCCAATACCGGGTAATAGCTAACAGATATGCTAAGGATGCCACGAATACATTTCAGAAATTGAACAATTATTCATTGTACAGAACATAACATAACATTTCAGAAAACAGATCTTATTTCATCATACAAAAAATAAATAAAGTTGAACATAGCTTTACTAAGTTATCACTCACAGATAGCTGCAAAAGAAGATCAGACAAATTAGGCAGACAATAGCGCGCGACCTACACAAACACATAATTTATACACATTGAAACACAAGATTACTTGCTTGATCAAACTTGACTTTTTTTGTCTTTTTCTGTGTAAGTAGTCTGAAGTTCTATTATGCTTATTCTTTCTTATTCAAATGATCTGTGTTCTTATTTCATATATTCTTTCATTACCAAATCCCTCTTTTCCAAATAGACCGATTTCTTACTTGACTTCTTAATCAATTATTACTAAATCAGTGATTTATTCCTTAACTAATTAATTTATGTTGATTGTTAGTTTATTAATCTTGTTGAGTCATAATTCTTGCCTAAGAATGTTTGGAAATAGATGAGATGAAAATATGAACTAAATGCTATTTTTTCAAAATATACTCAAAAAGAGTTGTTTGCTCGAGCGAACTTCTTGTCGCTCGAGCGGTCTATAAAGACTGCAAAAGTACTGGAAGCCTTCAATGTGTGCTCGAGCGGTAATTATACCGCTCGAGCGGTCTGTAAAGTTTCAAAATTTTGAACTTCTCAAAAACGGTTTCCAACGCATTTTCAATTTTTAAATCCATACATATCTTGATCAAAACCATGAGAATACCTTAGAAAACATAAATACTTATTTATTTATAAATTATTTGCTCAAAATCTTGAAACATAATAATTAATTTATTTAACTCAAAACTTCACTTAATTTCAAAATCAAAACCCATGAATTCATGGTTTCTAAAATTCTTCTTCAAAATCAGATGCACAATGAGATTGAATGTAATTCGTGGAGCTTAATTTAATTATAACTTTCAAAATCAAACCCAAAATAATTAATTTCTAAATTAATTCTCATAAACTTGATCTTAGCTCCAATTCATCATTTCTTGTCAATTTCTCTTCAATCATATAAAATTGATTTCAACCTCTTTTCCATTTTTCTTCAAAACATGAAATTAAAGTTATAAAATTCTTAGCAAATATTTGTATGTGTGAAATTAGGATCCAAATCAAACTATTTACATCAAAACTTCTTTAATATAAAAATTAAGCTCATTCTTCATAAACTCATATTTTTTAACCCAAAACTTAATTACAGATGTTTCAAAATATGTTTAATTTGAATAAAACTTTTTAAATTAAATTACATGCTTGGATTCAAAATCAAAATTAAACCAATTTCTATCTTTTATAATAAAATCAAAACCTTGTCTAACTTTAGGATTAATTCCAAATTTTCATAAAACATTTCTTTTTTCTCTTCAAAATATGAACTTGAATGGCTCAATTTCTTTAAAATCCATGATGCATGTAAATATAGACTCAAATACTCATAGAATTCCCTTATGCATGAAACAATGGAACTTAATTTCATGCAAGATTATACAAATCAAACTCTCAAATTTCATGAACTCATGATTTTCAAAACTTTTCTTCAAACTCATTTATATACCTCATTGCATGGACCAAATCTTCAAACAATTATTGTTGCATGTAATTTATAGAACTTAATTCAAGAATCATTCTCAAAATTGAACTCAAACTTAGCAAATTTAAACAATCATAACTCATACTCTTCAACCTAATTTGATTTAACATGCAAAACCCAATTCCTATCAATTTATATAATTAATCTTCAAATCTTTATTTTTAATCCTCTCAAAGTCCACCTTGAATCAATTTTTGTCTAGATTATTTAAACAATACTAGAGAAATGATGAAATTTCTTACCTTAAGATAAATTTTTCATAATTTTTAGCTTTAATTTTGGTATCTCACAAAGCCCTCTTCTTCTTTTATTCTTCATCTCTTCTTGAATTCCCTCTCTTTCTTTCTCTCCCTCTTGGCATTCTCTCTCTCTCTCTCTCTCTCTGCTGTTTCAATACTTCCAGCACAAAGTTTGATTATAATAACTTCTCTTCTCATACATACAATAGCTAGAACCAATAAGGCTCTCCAACTTTCTAGAATTCTCTTATGCATACACTAATAATTTAATTAATTTTGAGTAGGATTAGATTAGTTTGCTAATTACATATTAACTTAATTAATTATCACCTAGTCTTAATTAATCTTGATTAATCATAAATCTCACATAATTTAATTAGTCTAATTGACTTCAATTAAGACCCAATTAATTATATTTAAATTTATTAATCTGAATCAGATTTTTAATCAAGTTCCCAAGAGGCTCCAAATATTGAATTAAACTTATTTTCATCATCAATTTTGGTTTCTCACATCATTAAGGCCTTCAATTTCAGAACAAACTCAAAATCTTCCAACAAATTACATACTCAATTGAATACCTCATAAATAAATTTAATTCATAATGATCTTAATTCCCAATTCTCATAACTTAATTAACTCCAATTTAGACTCAATTAATCAAACCTCAATTTTACAAATCTGAATCGAATATTTAATTAAACTCTCATATGGTCCGATACTCGAAATTAAACTAATTCAACTCATCAATTTTACCTTCTTGAGCCATTTAATATTTCAATTTCTAATTCCAAGATAAATCCTCAATACAATTATATACAAGTCAGTATCCATAATTTTCATAAATCCCAAATTAAATCAGAATAATGGACAATTAAAATTCAAATCTCCTTAATTAATTAAATACTAATTATTATACGTGGTGGGGTTGTCACAGGTAACATCACATTTTGTCTAAGTACAATATGTTTTGTATATAACATACTAGTCACTAACATGTGAACTTGGGCATTGTTAGTTAGTAAACAATGATTCCACAAAGTTGTTGATATGAATAGCTATATACATTTTATCTACCAAAAAATATACTTTTAATATGAATATTCTTTCTTGGTCTCATTCATGGTGTATGGGTATTGTTAGTCATTAAACGTGTTAATTAAGTATAATACAATGTGAAAGTTCACATAGATATATCATATGCTCACTCTGCCAACACATATTGGTGATATATGTAACTTTTCTAGATTTCATTTTGTAAAAAATCAGAACAAACTATTTCAAAAAACAAAGAAAATGTAAAGAAACTACAAAATAAAAAATTTCATAGAACAAACAACATTTTTATTGACAAATTATATCAAAATATGAATATACACATTAACAAACTCGCACCAACAAGTATACCAACACATAAATTACTAAATTGTGCACTATTGTAAATGTATGTGACATTCACAACAACATCTTATTTATCTAAAACAAATTGTGCACTATAAATATTCACAAGTCAATGTAATATTCACAACGATAATTAACACATGAACTAATAGAACTCTATATTTAATCTTTACACAACTTTGATTGTGGCTGTTTATCTTTTTACATCTACCACACCTCAAATCTGTTTAAAAACATAAATCGTATTCCACCCACCAACACATATTGTCTATATATGTAAGAAGATAATATTTTATTTTTCTAAAACTGAGAAACAAACTATTTCACAAATAAGCAAAATGAAAGAAAAAAAATACAAAAAAACAAATTGCATAGAACGAATGAATCTCTTTTTATTGAAAAATTGTGTCGAAATACGAAACAAGTACACCAACACATCAACTAATCAAATGTGTATCCAATGCAAATGTATGTAACATTCACAACGGTATCTTATTTATCTAAAACAAATAAGTATTGTAAATGTTCAGAATTGAATGTGAAATTTACAATGTTTACCAACATATCAACCAATATAACTATGTATTAGCTCTTTACATAACTTTCGATTGTGCTTGCCCATCTTTCCATATCTGCCACACTTGATTTGACTTACTTTTTTCCCTCGAGATGGTATTCTACTTTTTCTCAGCCTACCAGCTGGCCGTTTTACAATTGGAGGTAATATGATGAAATCACTAGAGAAAAAAGCTGGTTTCTCCACAGATGGTATTGGGAAAATAGCCGTTGCATATGCTTTTTGATAATTCTCCACATGAAAATATTTTTCAACACAATCATTAAGATTATATGCATTCCTTTGGATAGCCATAACATTATGTTCACAAGGAAATCCATTTACTTGCCACTGGTAGCAAGAACAAACACGGCGTCCAATATAAACTGTAGCTGATGGAAACAAATGCACCTCGAACACATCATCATTATCTTTACTCACATTCCATGACCTACTAGTGTTGAATGAATCCTGGAGTTTAGTCTCAAAGGTAAGGCAAATAAGTCCATTCCACTTGTTTGCAAGTTCCCTCCGCTCTGACATTTGACAGATTATTTGATTCCGGATAGTATCAACTAATTTTGTTATTGGAAGATTTCGTGCTTTCTTAATCCAATTGTTGAATGATTCAACAGTATTGGATGTCATCTCACTATATTGTTGCTCCCTAGCATATAATAACAAAAATTGTCACATGTTAATACCATATGTGACATTTCACACTACTAAAACACCACACAAATATAAACAATGTACATATAACCATCATTATATTCCATGAAACATACAATTGTACACACTTTATCTAAAGTAAGTATTTGCCCAATGTTCAAGTTCCCACCCTGACAAGAAATTATATGCTTGTTGTAATGACCCCAAAACGTATGTCATACTTATTCGTAATTAATTATGTGTTTATATGAGATAATTGAAGAACATTTATTTGAATTGGAAAAATATTTGTTGGAACTAAAACTTCAAGACTGAAATTGACAACCATAATGGGTTCGGAAAACGAAATTGAACATGCCTATGTGATACTAGAAATTTTTAGAGCCATTTGGGACGTTTAATTGAGAACTGATTTTCGTCTGATTCGCTAAGCCATGTTTGGCTCAAGTTTTTGGCACAAGTTTATGTATATAAGTAAAGATAAGGATGTTGACCCAAACAAAAGAGAAGAAAATATCTAAGAGAGAGAGAGAGAGTGAATTTGGGAGAAAGGGGAGAACCAAGGGAAAGAAGAATAGAGAAAGGGGAATCAAGCTCAAACCTTCTCCAATTAAGTAATTAAGGTAAGAATTTCTCTCTAATTTCTTGAAATAAGGTTGATTCATCCATGTTTTTATGGTAAATAAGTGGATTGAAGGGGAACTTATGATTAATTTGAGCATACATAGCATAAATTTATGATTTGGCATATTTGAGGGAGACCTCCATGGATTTTAAGAAATAAAGCTTTTGTGTGCATATTTATGAATTTTTCATCTTAATTCAAAGTTTAATTCCTTATATGATGCATTGAATTTTATGTGGAAGTTTTGATGTTTAAGTTAAGGTGTTTTGAAGTGCTTTGGCCTTGAGTTTTCTAATTTGGAAGTTGATTTTGCAAAAATGGAGACCCATGGTTTAGCAAAAAATGGGACTGGTTTTCACCCAGATTTTTTGAAGGCCGCTCGAGCGGGGGTTTTGCTGCTCGAGCGGGGGTTTCGTGCATCCAGTATCTTCGTCACATTTACAGTCCGCTCGAGCGGGTATAGCTACGCTCGAGCGGGAACCTTTTTTTTCAGAAATTTCACCCAGTATTCCAATGCACGTTTTGACATCCTCATTATATTTTAGGTATTCCCAAGCCTTAATTAAGTTATGATAACAAGGTTATGAGATGGAAGCACCATTAAGAGATTACAAGTATGTGTTTACTCTATGTGTTAAGAAATCATGCTGTAATGTTTGTATTTGTAGGTCAAACCTTGAAGACCGTGCAACCGGTTTTGGAAACCCACTGTGAGTAACATTTCTGTAAAGTTATGTTAATATGAACTATATTTCAAACGTGATACGTTAAGTTATGTTTTTGAAATGTGATTTTGATTCTGTGAACGAATATCCTGTTTGCGAATCTAGTATGGCATCTACGGATAGTCCCAAGTCTTGGGGGACGGCATGAAAATGCGGGTCCATGACAAATATATGATACGAGATCTCGTTAGCCACTTCATCGTGGTGATATGTGTTTAATCGGTATCCGGAACCGATTACTCTAGTCGGAAGACGTTATGTGTTATGTTCCGTGAGATGTACCATTATGATATGTTCTGATATGAATGATTATGAATAACTTGATTTACGGATATATGTTATATGGAATTCGTTCACTACCCCTTTACTTTAATGTTATTCACTGGGCTTTAGCTCACTGTTTGTATATATGTATTTATAGGTGAGCGTTCTGGGAGTCAAGCCTAGGCGGAGTCTTGACTGAGCCGCCGTTTTGAAGCTTACCTGGTGTTTTGTGTGCCTCTGAGCTGGGGCTAGGCCTGGAAGGCCGTTAGCAAGTTTTGTTTTGATGTTCATCTGTGGCATGTACCTATGTTTTATATTTGATCTTTTGTTCCATGTTATGTAATACAAGTGGGTAAATTAACATTTTTGGCTTGTAACTAGTTGTTCATATAAATGCACAGCTCTTTGGACTTATTGTATTCTGTCTTTGCTTCCGCGAGCCCGATTATTATGTTTTGCATAGGAAGGCCTGTGGTAATCATGGATTACTGGCCGGTTACGATGCCAAACTTTTAGGGGCAGCTTTGGGTCGTGACACTTGTTACTTCCCCTCACTCTTCAACCCTTCTAGTAATGTATGAAAACCCATCACAATATGTTCATATGCACAATCACCCAACTTCCCTATTAAGTATTCCTTGAAACCATTTTCCATACCCTTCAACTTGTCCCTAAAATTATTCTTTAGGTGTTGTAAACACTATCCATGATGTGTTGATGGGAATGCCTTTGGCATGGCTTCCAAAAGGCCTAGGTTACGATCAGATACAAATGTCATGCATCTATCATCAGTAATTACCTTTGACAATTCATATAAAAACCATGACCAATTGGATTCACTCTTTGAATCAACAATTGCAAAGGCTACTGGAAACAATCCTAAAAACAAAACCACTATTAACAATCACAACTGACACACAAAAAGTAAACAAATGTAAAACTTCACATTAAAAAGGTAAACAAACCTTGGTTACTGTCTTTAGCTGTCGTTGCAAGAAACTACCTTTTGTATCTCCCTTTTAGAAATGTTCCATCAAGAAAAAGCAAAGGGCGACAATATTTGAAGCCATTGATGCATGCAGTGAATGCTACAAAAAAACATTTAAATTGGCTAGTCTTCAAATCATAGTCAATATTGATATGACTTCCTGGATTATAACGCTTAACAGCATCACCATACCATCCCAATTGGTCAAACAATGTTAAGTAATCATCATGTATAGCCTTTCTCACTTTCTCAACACCTAAACCATGAAACATGGTAGCTGATATCAAGTCTATAGTTTGCCTTGCAAGTATACGCCACATCAGTGGAGCATGTTAGTGGTCTGTTCCTAACACGCTCAGATACAATATTTGACACTGAATTAGAGTTGAACCTTGGATTTTTTGAAGTACGAACATCAGCACCACAACTATGTAACTTAGTCCATCTCTTGAAGTAGAAAAATTGGTTTGCTCGTTGGGCTCTATTGTGCATAGACCACAAACATCCCCTATTATCTTTATGTGAGCATACAATAGTAATTTGTTTTGAATTGTTCTTCAAATATTTGAATTTAAACCCACATTGCACTGCATACTTGCATAAAACACTACGAAACTCAAATGCTCCTCCTGTAAAACATTGACCAACATGCGTAATACCATTTGCCCAAATTGTAGACAACAAAACCTTCTCACTATGCACACAATATCTACAAAGCAAATTTGTTTGATCCTCATGTTCAATGCGTGCATTTGTTAAACTACTATGTTCATCAATGCCTAAGTTTTGCTGAACAACAACATCAATTCGTTCAACTCCAATTGATTTACCAAACAATAGCATGTTTTGCAATTCCTTATTGTTTTTCAAATGACAAATACCCCGGCAATCGGTAAAACATAGTGATTGAAGCAACATACAAATCAGACCATTTGTTGCACACACATTTCACCAACTCGTCAAAGGAAAATGATTGTACCACATTTATCATAAACATGTTTGACCTATAGTAGCACAACAACATGAAAAAATTCATTTGTCTCGTACCACACTACAAAATCATCAATACTATATAAAATTATTTGAATATTCAATCACATTTATATGTCTGAAAATTTGCTAATATAGTGAAATGCATCATGACTTTTTAAATAGTTCAAATATTCACATCATAAAAAAAAAACCCCTACCTCTTCAACAAAGAATTATCAATCTTACATTTATCATCATACACACCACATAGAACAAATTATAAGCTCACAACATACACTCATACATACAATTTCAATTATGCAACTCAAATACTAATAATGTGAACTTCCAGTTCACTAAATGCTTAACAACAACTTGTTTAAATTGTATCATAACTTTTTAAATAGTTCAAATATTCACATCATACAAAAAAAAAAAAAAAAAAAAACCTTCCTCTTCAACAAACAATCATAAACCCTACGTTTATCATCATACACACCACATACAACAAATTATAAGTTCACAGTATATACTCATACATACAATTTTAATTATACAATTCACATACTGATAGTGTGAACTTCCAGTTTACTAAATGCTTAACAATAGCTTGTTCAAACTTTGATCCAACAAAACTTCATTATTCAAAATTTCACATGAACACAATGATTTCATCACAACAACGAACCAATCACTAATCGCATGACATAAACATCACCGTAATCAATTAATGATAAACGACGAAGAACGATAAAGAACAATGAAGAACAGAACAAATCACAACAGCAATCTCAAACAAAAACTAACATTCTCTAGAATATCAATTAAAAACCAAACAAAATCACAAATCGCAAAATCTCACAAAATCTAGAGCTTTAGAAATTGCAAAATCGCGCCCAATCTATAGCTTCAGAAATTGCAAATCGTGCCAATCTGGAGCTTCAGAAATTGCAAATGGCAAAGATAAATCACAAATTGCAAAGAATCCAGAACCCAAATGCAAAGCATGAACTTCCCAAATATGATATTCAAACAACAAGCTATATATATAAGGGTAAAATGGTAAAAAAAAAACATAATAAAACTAAAAATAGGACCTCCGAGTCTAAAAGTGTAAGCTTTGGGATTTAGTAAAATAAAAATAAAAAAGATGGACTGATTGGTATACAAGAATCTCAAATAGGATTTTCCTAAGAATATTCCTTTTAATATTTCATATAATTTTTATTTTTATTTTTAGATATACTAAATTTAGATACACTTAAAAAGTATAATACTTATAAATTTTAAAAATACAAAAATTCAATATATTTTCATATTTTGTTATATTCAATGATTTTTAAAATTTTTTTTGTACAAATTATATATATTTTTTAGTATATCAATATTAAGTGGATCTAAAAAAATTTGATTCAAATATTTCAAAAGATCACTATAATACAAAAATACAAAATGAAAATTCAAAAAAACTGTTTTTAAAAATACCAAACCAAATGTAATAGTAGTGTTGGCAAACATTGTCATGCCTTCAAATGCATCTTTGCTAAGTAAATCATGCAATCAATTAATATGACAAAGCTTCCTCCTTTTCTCCTACTTTTCTTTTAATCAATGATGTTAAACTAAAGGCCTATTTGGTTATTTAAATTGTCTTAATGAGTCAGGCTAACGACATGCAAAGTAAAGATAATATAAAAATAGTTAGAATGTTTAGTTCATTTTTTCATTTATTTTTAGTACTTTTACTCTTTGTTTTTAATCATTTTTCATTCATTTCTGATAATGCAGTTCGTTCCCGGTAGATGGGCTGGACCGATCCAAGCTCCTCAAGCCCACGTCCGAGTGGCGAAGCCCACTAGGTGACCTGCAAGTAAGTTCAATGGGGAACGGGGTAGTCCCCCAGCGAACCGTCCAACGGGCAAGTTAGCAAGTAGGGAGAAGAGATAAAGTGTGTAGAGAGAGATTAGAGATAGAAAGCTTAACCTTCTTCTTGTCTTCGATGCTTGCTTATATCCTTTGGTAATCATTTCAGTGTCCCTTCCGACGTGCCCACATCGCCGAAAGCTTGTGTTGTAGCTTACCTTGTTCAGGGTAAGGGGGCGCTGTTTCGACGGGGAGGTGTTGTCGTAATAAATGCTGTGATGGGCTGCATTAATGGTGATGTGTTGTGGCAATAACTTTGCAGATCTTTGTCTGCTGCCATCTGTCCGAATGTCATTGGCCCTTCACGCCTAGTTGGCCTCCAGCTGTCTTAGACTTTACCAATCGGGTTATGCAATGGGCTCCAAATTGTGGGCTTGGGGTTATTCACTGTGGGCTATAGCCTTTGTGGGCCTATCTATGTCAGTAGTCCCCCATTCTCGAGTGCAGCTTTAGTCCAACGAAGGGAATACTTATGCGGAAGGTGAATCCGGCCGTGAAGGGCAGTCTAGGTGGTGGATCGAGTGGGGAGGTTGACCGCGTGAAGGCCGAGCGGACGAGCCGACCGTGAGGAGGGGGGACCATGTGAAGGCCGAGCGGACGAGCCGACCGTGAGGAGGACTGACCGCGTGAAGGCCGAGCGGACGAGTCGACCGTGAGGAGGGGGGACCATGTGAAGGCCGAGCGGACGAGCCGACCGTGAAGAGGACTGACCGGGATGAGCTAACCGTGAGGAGGACTGACTGCGTGAAGGCCGAGCGGGCGAGCCGACCGTGAGAAGGACTGACCGCGTGAAGGCCGAGCGGACGAGCTGACCGCGTGAAGGCCGTTCGTGTGATCTAACTGTAAGGAGGGCTGACCATGTGAAGGCCGAGCAGAAGGGCGCGGGGCTCAAGAGGTGGCGTGTGAAATGATGATTTGAAGTGGAAAAGATAGGGTAAGGGGAGGAGACAGTGCATCGTGGTTGTATACGTGGCAGTATGTGGGGGGGAAGGTTAGGCGTTGGAGCAGAAATGAAACGATAGGTCATTATGGGTGTTGAAAAGGCAGTTTTGGTGGTTGATTTGAAAAGTTTTCAAACTGGCGAAAATTAATTGGGATCCTTGGAATACGGGCAAACCGTGGGCTTTTAGCATCATTCGATTCACCTACTTGTTTACAAAGAACCAAAACATTCCAAGTCTTACTTCATTTGTTGCTCACGATACATCTTTGCGACATTTCTTCAATTTTCTTGCACCTGCAGCAGAAGCGATTCGCAAACATACCCTAGAAATGGCACAAGAAGGAGCTATAAATGTGAGGGTGGACCCACTTGGAGACGATGACGCAGAGGAGCTAGCGGCGCAGTATAGGTCAGAAAGGGTGAGGGAGTCGGTGGTACGATTCCATGGTTCCTCTATGATAGTAGCGCCAAAGCCAATCAGCCAGGTGGAACCAGATCACTGGCACACGAAGGCTGACAAATCCACGATTACTGCGGCGGAGTTGGAGGCTATTCGCGAAAAGTACCAGATCCCTGCAGAAGTGGAGTTATTGCTGCCGACATCAACGGAGAGGCCGTCTGATGCCAGGCCAGGAGAGTTTTCTCTCTATGAGGAAGCTCTAAAGGGTGGATTGAGGTTGCCACTGCCGCAAATAGTGGTGGATGTGCTTAACCATCTGGAGGTAGCACCAAGGCAACTAATGCCCAATGCATAGAAGATCTTGCTAGCTTGCGCAAGTGTATGGCCGAAGGCGAATGGAGGGCAGGCCATGACGGTGGACGAGTTCTTTGGATGCTACAAGGCTTCAGGGCAGCAGGAGACTTGGCTCACCCTACAGACAGCGGCAGGGAAGGGTTTGGTGGCGGGGTTGCCAACGTCGATCAAAGGTTGGAGACCACAGTGGTTCTATGTGTCCACCTCTGGAGGGGCTGGTGTGCGTACAATGTGGAAGGTGCCAACCAGATCTGTGGAGCCAAAGTTGGGGGCGGCGACAGAGGAGAGGGTGAAGAGGGTAAAGGAGTGGAGGGAGAGGGAAAAAGCCAAGTGGGACGAGCTTGTTCAGCCGTCCACACTGTTTGAGGCAGGGTTGGGTTCACAGTCGATCGGTGGGGACCTCGACCGAGCGGAGTTGGAAGCAAGGAGAAAAGCTCAAGAGGCAGAGGATCAGGCCATCCTGGTGAAAGCCTAGAAATTCAAAGAGTCTCAAGCCGACCGACCACCCAAACCAGTTGCGAGGGAGAGGATTCGACCTCGTCCCAAACCCCTCGGAGAGAAAGACTTAGGTGAGTTTGTACCACGACTGCCTCCAAGGGACCCTTTAAAGGAGAGGTCGTTGAAGGAGATGGAGGCATTGGGCGTGAAGAAGAAGAAGAAGCGATTGAGGCGGAGTGAAGAAGAGCCTACCCAAAAGAGAAGGAAGGAAGGAAGGGCAGAGGAGGCCAGTCTGGCCAAGGAGGGAGAGGTTGCTGGGATGGAGGAGACTCCAGGGAGAGTAATCGCTCCAGAGGTGGTAGACGTTGCCTCAGAAGTGAGAGAGGTTGTGTGCAAGAATGCCAGTGGTAGGGGTAGGGTCGCCTCGAATTTAGGAGGAGGAATGTGGGGGGACCCGCCTCAAAAGAGGAGAAGTTAGCCCAATGACGATCCATCGTGCTCAAGCGGTCGGAGGGAGAAGAAGGCCCAACCAGAGCTGGGGCAGACCGCTTGGTGAGCATTGTGGAAGAGGTAGCCTTGCACTCGGCATCAAGATTTAACGAAGCTGACCTGTTGAGGGGGTTATGTTGCCGCCCAAATGGAGGTAACCACCCTAGCAGGGGCTCTACTGAGGAAAGTGGGGGCTGCCAAACTCAAGGCTGATGAGGCCAAGGCTCAGTTGGCCAAGTTGAAGAAGGAAAGTGCAAGCTGGGAAACTACTCACATTGATCTGCAAGCTGCCAAGGTGGAGCTGGAGAATACACGCCACGTTAGGCCGCTGAGTTCCAACTTGTCAAGTAGTAGAAGAAGTTGGAAGAGGCCAAGAGAGCCTGAGCTGTCGCGGTCGAGCGACATAAAGAGGCCATGCTAGGTAATGAAGAGCTGGTCAAGCAGAAAGATAAGGCAGACGTCAAAGTTAGTGAGCTGCAGAAGGAGTTGGAGGCCGAGCGTGCCAAGGCAAGCGAGGAGAGGGAAAAGCTTCAGAAGGAGTTGGAAGTAGAGAGGGCGAAGGCAATGGCGGAGAAGGAGGGACTGAAGAAGGAGGTGGAGGAGGAAAAGGCAAAGGCTGCGTCTGAAAGGGCGACCCTTCAGAAAGAGCTAGACCAAGAGAGGGCGAAGACAGCTTCTGAGAGGGCGGCTTATCCCGATCTGTGTGTCGCAGCTGTGGAGCAATTCAAAGGGTCTGCTGAATTTCAGATGGCAGTTGACGCCGTTGTCGCCAACAATCTGGTTGGGCAAGAAGCTGGGGGAGCGGGCCCATCGAGGACGACTGCTGGAGGCAGAACTGAAGCGGAAGTTATTTAGAGCTTCTAGCAGTCATATTTTTATAAGCACGAAATGGCTGAGTTCTGGGACAGTGGCTGGAAGATTGTAACAACCCTCGTACTGATTACCGGTTAACCACTGAATTACATACTGATTGTTGCTAAACCGAACTGATAATGACTGATAATTGAATTAACTGAAGTACTGAATGAACTGATCGAAATCGAAACTGAAATTGAATGAGTTTATCTATTGATTTGCATATTGCATCTGTTTGATTGATTAATTATCTGTTTGAATTCATGTGTTTAAACTGCTAATTGAAGGCCTTATCGGCGGCCGAATTAGGAACCGTTTAGAGTTTTGGACTCAATAGAATATTCGTGATTTAATGATGTATTTATCTGAAAATTGATTAGGAATGATTAAATTAGATTAAATTAAGTCAATTAAAGAGGTCGCCATAATTACGACTTTGCCATGTGAGTGGCCCCCTTTGTTTGTTGATTTCCTAGAGCCTTATTACACTTGACATATCAATTGATCAGCTCCTATCTTGCTTTCCAACCGACCAAACTTAGAGAGAGTGAAGGGGAAGAGAGAATTTAGCTCAATTGTTGAACTTGCTTGGAGATTGCTTAGAAATTGAAGTATAATTGGCATATCTAGCTCATAAACCTTATAATTGAGACTTAGGTAAGTGACTTCATCTTCTTTTTGTTGTCTTTGAACTCCATTCCTGCATGTTCTAGGCTCCATTGTAGAATTAAGCCATGTTTGAGTGCAAATAGGTTGATTCATGCTAGAATTCAAGCATGCATGGCCATTTTGGTGTATTTTGGAGTTGATTTCATGTTGAATTGTACATGCAAGCTCATGTTCATATTATAGTCCATGCTTTCACTTTGTTTTGAAAGATTGGAGCTCATTTGAGCTAGTTTGGAAGCTTGAAATTGTTTAAAGATCATGCATGTCATGTTTTGAAATTTATTCATGAAATTGGTTTGAAATTGAGTTTAATTGAAACACCCTTGGGCCTTGATTTCTTAAATTGAGCTTTAAAACGTGTTATTCTATGTGTTTGAAAGAGTTTTCCAGAAAATGGGCCCAAGAGGATCGAGTTGGGAGCATCAAAACTTGGTTTGGAACTTGGAGGTTGAATCTGGATTTTCCAGATTTTTGATGTCCGCTCGAGTGGGGGAAGTGCCGCTCGAGTGGGGAATTCATGCTCCCAGCATTTTCTTCGACTTGTTTTACAGTCCGCTCGAGCGGAGTGTTTCACGCTCGAGCGGAGAAATCAAGCATCTAGCATCTTGTACTGTTCATCAATCCGCTCGAGCGGAGGAATGTGCGCTCGAGCGGAGGATTGTGTCTCACGCTCGAGCGGGGAAGTTGACGCTTGAGCGGGGACCTTTGTTTTGCTTGTCCGCCGAAAGGGAAACTCAAGGCCGAGCGGAGGCCTTATTTCACTGAAAATTCTGGAATTGTTTTCTAAGTGTATTTTCGCATCCTCATCCCATCCTAGGCATTCCTAGGCCTAGTTTAAGGCATCTTAATGAGGATTTAGACATAGAACCACACCGAGGAAATTTAGGGATTTAATTATCATCATTTCGACTGTGAACTTAGTGTGTGTTCTATTTGTTAACCGCTTAGGGTTGGTTTCTCGACGCGCTCTAGCGCTATTAGCCCAATCTCTGAGTAACAATTGTGTAAAGATATGTTCAAAATGGTTATCTTTTGAATCTCGAATCGAATCAAGTTATTGAATTGATATTGTTTATCAATGAATGTATGTCCCAGATTCGAATCAGACAGGCATCCTTAGCATTGATCGTTATCACATAGAGCTCGTCGGTTCCTTGTGGAACCATACTGCATCTTGATTGGTGGCCATCACTACTGTTGGGTTTGTTCAGCCCCTCTCCTCTTGGACCTACTGGTTATAGGCTGATGGATGTGCCACATATGACTGATTGATTGAAATACTGAAAGACTGAAATTCTGTTTAATGAATTGATTTCATTATCAGAAGGACATTCATTCATAACCTCTTACGTCAGATGTTATTCATCGGGCTTTAGCTCACTGCTTATATATATATGTAGGTTCTCAGCCTGCACCGAGCTAGGAGCGTGATTGGTCCCCGCTTTTGTCAAGCCGCCCTATGTGCCTCACCGCGAGGTTCCGAGTTGCCATGCCATGGCTTGGGGTGTTTTTGTGTCCCTATCGGTCTCCTTATCGCTTGTAACATCAGATAGATCAGATCATTATCGAGGATTAGGTTCCGCATCGATCGCTTGTATATGATTGTATAGACTGTATATGGATTGTACTGTTTTGAACTGTATGAATGCATAAAAATGTTTTTGGCATACAGATTTTCATGACCATCTTTGGACACTAGTTATTTATCAGATATTTCCGCCAGCCCTCAGACTGCTTAATCAGATATCGCTCAAGAAGGCCTTGATAATCTCGGATCGCCGATTCTGCTAAACCCATAGGGCCGGGTTTGGGTCGTGACAAAGATGTTCAAACGCAGAGTTGAAGAATTGTTCCCAGACTTAGACCTCAATAGTATGACAATTGGGGAAGACGATGTGGCCCAGACCCCCCTGGATGAAGGTGTTGAAGAGGAAGACCTTGTATCCTGTGGAGAGGAATGACTGGGGAAAATGAAGAAGAGCCCCTCTTTGTTTTTTTTTTTTTTGAATTGATGTAATGAACTTGTGTACACATTTGTGAATGAATAAAACTTCATTTATGTTTTCAGTCGGTTGCTTGTACTTGTATGTAAATCAGTGTGAAATTAGACTTGTATAAAAATTCAATGCAAAGTAAAGTAAAGAACTCCTTAATGCACAATGCAGACTGAAATGAGACTTGTATAAAAACTCCATGGATGAGAGTGGTTTATTGGAGTTACGCTAGATGGTGGAGGAAATAATATGATTAGTAAATGAAACACTTGAGGACATCTTTGGTATTTGTCTAAGTAAAGAGTGGTATAAAAACTTTGGCCTGGAATTGTAACTAAGCGTCAAAGTGTGACTGAGTGTCCTACTAACGCCATAATTAGGAAATTTCATTGACGATAGGATTATCTCAGTTTGGACCTGAAATTAAAGTTGCACATAACTCACTCTAGACCAGCAATGGTGGCATTCGGTCTGGTCGGACTTGTAATGCTTGGTCTAGGTGGGGATCGGTCTGGCCGAGTCCGTCGAGCTGAGTCTAGCTGGGACTTTTGTGCTCAGTCTGGCTGAGGCTTTTAGTGCTTAGTCTGGCTGAGGCTGTCAGTGCTCAGTCTGGCTGAGGCTTTGAGTGCTCGGTTTGGACAAGGCTTTTAGTGCTCGATGGCCGAGTTTGTCGCTGCTTCGGTTTGGTTGAGGCTTTAGTGCTCATCTGGCCGAGGTCGCTGCTGCTTTTGGTTGAGGCTTTTAGTGCCTGGGCCGAGGCCGCTCATCTGGTTGAGGCTTTGAGTGCTCGGTTTGGATGAGGCTTTTATTGCTCAGTCTGGCTGAGGCTGTTAGTGCTCAGTCTGGCTGAGGCTTTGAGTGCTCGGTTTGGACGAGACTTTTTAGTGCTCAGTCTGGCTGAGGCTTTGAGTGCTCGGTTTGGACGAGGCTTTTTAGTGCTCAGTCTGGCTGAGGCTTTTTGTGCTCAATCTGGCTGAGGCTTTAAGTGCTCGGTCTGGACGAGGCTTTTAGTGCTCAGTCTGGACGAGGCTTTTAGTGTTCAGTCTGGCTGAGGCTTTGAGTGCTCGGTCTGGACGAGGCTTTTAGTGCTCAGTCTGGCTGAGGCTGTTAGTGCTCAGTCTGGCTGAGGCTTTGAGTGCTCGGTCTGGACGAGGCTTTTAGTGCTCAGTCTGGCTGAGGCTGTTAGTGCTCAGTCTGGCTGAGGCTTTTAGTTACTGGAACCAAAACGTCATTGAGACACCATATAGATGACTGAGATATATATAAATGTCAAAAAGTTACATTGCACAAAAAGGATGACAAGAATGTTCAAGTGTGTGACTTTCCAAAAAGAAAATACAATAACTGAGCAACACAAAAGTAGTAGTTTATTGAAAGTAACGTTTCAAGTGTTCGGCGTTCCAGGGGTGCGGGAGGTCTCGACCTTCCAGATCTTGAAGCCGGTAAGTGCCTGGACGTGGTCTGGCTTTCACAATATAAGGTCCCTCCCATTTGGTTGCCAATTTACCCTCAGTCGGATTCTTGGTGGCAAGGGTTGCTTCTCTCAAGACTAGGTTCCCAACAGCAAACTCCCTTGGTCGGACTTTGCGGTTGTAATGTGTTCTCATTTTCTGTTGGTATGAGGCCAATTTGACAGCAGTGGTTCCCTAAGTTCTTCAATTAGGTCTAGGTCTACTCGACGGAGTTCTTCGGTGAGTGCTGGATTTGGATGTAAAACCCTAGGGGTAGGCAGACCGATTTCCACCGGAATAACCGCCTCGGCGCCATATGTTAGACGAAAAGGGGTTTCCCCAGTGGGAGTCCGAGCGGTGGTGCGGTAAGCCCATAGCATATTCGGTAGTTCCTCAGCCCAAAGTCCCTTAGCAGCTTCAAGCTTAGTCTTGATGATCTTCAGGAGAGAACGGTTGGTGACCTCAACTTGGCCGTTGGCTTGGGGATGACCGGGGGAAGAGAAACATGGTTAAATCTGGAGGTCGGCGCAGAACTTCCTGTACTTGGCGTTGTCAAATTATTTGCCGTTGTCGGAGACAATGGCCTGAGGGACGTCGAATCTGCAAACAATCGATTGCCAGATGAATTTGGTTGTGTTCCGCTTGGTGATGGTCGCGTGGAGTTCTGCTTCTACCCACTTGGTGAAGTAATCAATGGCGATAATCGTGAACTTGGTCTGGCCTCGGCCAGTGGGAAGTGGACCAACCAGGTCGATCCCCCATTTGGCGAACGGGTAGGGGCTGCAGAGTATGATCAGCTCAGTAGGAGGAGCATGGGGGATGTTGGCAAAACGCTAACACTTGTCACATTTGAGCACAAAATCAATGGCATCTTGATTGAGAGTCGGCCAGAAATAACCAGTACGGAGTATTTTGTGGGCTAAAGACCTGCTGCCCGAATGATTGCCACAAATTTCCTCATGGATTTCTTACATTACATAGGTTGCTTGGGCCGAGTTGAGGCATCGCAGCTATGGTCATGAAAAGTCATGTTTGTACAAGACGCCATTGACCAGAACGTAGTTGGACGACCGAGCCCTGACTTTGGCGGCCTGCTGTTAGTCATCTGGGAGTTTTCCTGTTGTCAAAAATAGGATGATGTCGGATGCCTAGGGGATGGGTTTATTTTAGAGGAACTGTACTTCTTGTAGGTCGGGCGAGATGGCCGGGTGGGCTAGGTATTCGAGGCGAACTCCATGGCTGAGGTCGGGTTGGTTTGCAGAGGCCAGCTGAGCCATCTCGTCTACCTTGGAGTTTTCTGCCCGAGGTATGTGTTTGATGTGGAAAGTATTGAAGAGGCGAACAAGAGGGAGTGCCAGATCCCTGTAAGCCCGCATTGTGTCCTCCTTGGCGTCGAATTCCCCCGTGATCTGGTCGATGATGAGCTGGGAGTCACTGAACACCCGAATGTGGCTGACACTGATGTCCTTGGCAAGGCGGAGTCCTGCTATCAAGGCCTCATATTCGGCCTCATTGTTGCTAGCATCAAACAAGAGGTGGAGAGCACATTTGAAATAGCCACCCTCAGGGAAGGTGAGGATGAGGCCAGCCCCACTACCTTCCCTGCGGGATGACCCATCGACATTGAGAGTCCAAGAATGGGGGTCTTCTGGCTCGGCAGGAGTTGGTAGGGGTGGAGAGGCAGCGGTTGGGGTAGGGTTGGTGAATTCCAGGATGAAGTCGTCTATGGCCTGTCTCTTGATTGTTGTGTGAGGGCGGTAGGAGATATCAAACTGGATGAGTTCTACTGACCACTGCATAAGTCGGCCAGAAAGTTCTGGTTGCTGCATAACTTTCTTCAGGGGTTGGTCGGTGAGGACCACGATGGAATGGGCTTGGAAGTAAGGACAAAGTCGTCTGGAGGCGATGACCAAGGCCAGGGGCAACTTTTCTAGCAATGGGTAATTCTGCTCCGCTTCCCGGAGAGCTCGACTGATGTAGTAGACCGGCCGTTGGACTGAGCCGTCTTCCCTGATAAGAGCTGCGCTGACTGCGGTGCTTGACACTGCTAGATAGAGGAAGAGGGGCTCGCCCGTAACTGCTTGTGAAAGGAGGGGAGGGTTGGCCACGCATTGCTTTAACTGCTGAAAAGCCTCTTCGGATTTGGTTGTCCATTCAAAAGTCTGCCGAAGGACTTTGAAGAATGGTAAGCACTTATCTGTTGCGCGGGAAATGAAGCGGTTGAGGGCCACCACTCGGCCGGTGAGTCTTTGAACTTCTTTGACCGTTCTGGGTGACTGCATTTCAATCAAGGCCTTGATCTTCTCGGGGTTAGCTTCAATGCCGCGCTGGCTGACCATAAAACCCAAAAACTTTTCAGATCCTACGCCGAAGGCGCACTTCTCTGGGTTGAGTTTCATTTGGTACTTGAGGAGGGTGGCGAAGGTTTCTCGGAGGTCAGTCAGATCATCAATGGAGAGTTTGCTCTTGACCAGCATGTTGTCGACGTATACTTCCATGTTCCGACCTATTTAGTGTTGGAAAACGGCATTGACTAGCCGTTGGTAGGTGGCCCCAGCATTCTTTAGTCTGAACGGCATCATGCGGTAGTGGTAAGTACCTCGATCGGTAATGAAGGAGGTATGTTCTTGGTTAGATGGGTGCATCAAGATTTGGTTGTATTTAGAAAAAGCATCCATGAAGCTGAGCATCTGATGACCGGCTATGGCGTCGACCAGTAGATCGATGCGGGAAAGAGGGTAGCTGTTCTTGGGGCAAGCTCGGTTCAGGTCGGAGTAATCGACACAGAGTCGCCATTTGCCGTTGTTTTTGCAGACTAGGACCACGTTTGACAACCATTTAGGGTAGTCTACGTTTGTGATGAATTGGGCCTCAAGGAGCTTGTCGACCTCTGCTGCAATAAGGGTATTGCACTCCGGATGGAAGATGCGCTGTTTTTGGCGGTAGGGTCAGAAATGAGGTTCGATCCTGAGGCGATGGGTTATAAAGGATGGGTCAATACTCGGCATGTCTGAATGGGTCCAGGCGAATACATCTTTGTGCTTGGTCAGGAGGGCAGTAAGGTCGGTCTTGGCTTGGAGGGATAGTTGATTGCCGATCTTGGCAGTTTTCATTGGGTTGATGGGGTCGATGGGAACCTCAACGAGCTCCTCAACAGGTTCTCCTCTGACCAGCTCATCTTCGTCTCGGACGTCAAGTCCTTCAATAATCGTGGCCTCCTTCAGCTTAGCTTCCTTGAGTGAGGTGACATAGCATTCTCTGGCCACTGTTTGTTCTCCCCTCACTGTTCTGACCCCGAGATCAGTGGAAAACTTGATGGCTAGGTGGTAGGTGGAGGTGATCGCTTGGAAAGCGTTGAGGGCAGTGCGACCAAGGATGATGTTGTATGCAGAGGGGCAATCGACAACAAGGAAGGTAAGCAACTTCGTGGTTTGCTGTGGATATTCGCTGATGGTGATGGGGAGATCAATGGAGCCGATGGAGGTCAGTCAGTCGCCAGTGAAACCAACCAAAGGGGTTTGGAAGGGAGACAGACTTTCCTCCCCAATCTTGAGCTGGCGGAAGCAGTTGAGGAATATGATGTCTGAAGAGCTTCCATTTTCGATGAGAACTCGTCTGACCTTATAGTTGGAGAGGATGGCAGAAATGACGAGAGGATCATCATGAGGATAACGGATGCCTATATAGTCGGCGTCCGTGAAGGTGATGGGCTCTGTCCACTGCTTGGGCTGTTTGGAGGGTCGGTCTACCGTGGTGACTGCCTTGTCTGAGCCCTGCCTTATTTTCCTGAGTTCTGCCTTCTGAGCCGAGCGAAATGGTCCCCCGTAAGCAAGTCCACCTGAAATGACTCTAATTTCACCAACGGGTGGGGGTGGATTACCTTGTGGCCGAGGTTGTTGCGGAAGTCGATCATGGTCTTGATTCGGTTGAGCTGGCTGCCGGGGTGGGGTACGTCGGCGATTGTCTCTGCGGGGTTCGGTTCTTTGCCTCTATTGATGGTGGGTGTCCGTGAACCGGCTTAGACGCCCCTGATGTATTAGGGTCTCCACCTGATCCTTGAGGTTGATGTAGTCATCAGTGTTATGGCCATGGTCCTGGTGGAAACGGCAATATTTGGACTGGTCTTTCTAGTTGGAAGGGTTCCGTGGAGGTGGAGGCCAGCTGAGGGTGTAGTCCCGTTGGATCTGGTGGAGGACTTGTTCCATAGGAGAATTAAGGAGTATGTACTGCTCGAACCGACCGGGCGGTCGGGTAGGTGTCGACTGGTCAGCGCGGAGAGGGCGGTCGTTATAGTGAGGTGTTGGGCTATTATACTGGGTGTTTCTGGGGTCTGGGTCTTTTCTCTTTTCTCTGGGAGTCGGGTTTTTAGCTGTTGGATCCTACCAAGCGACTAGTGAATCTTCGGTATTTATGTATTTTTGGGCTTTGGAGAGTAAGGCTGCCATTGAGGTCGGAGGGTTTTTAGAGAGGGAGAAAAGGAAATCGGACGACTGCAGACTGGCCATGAAAGCCGTGAGGATGACCTTGTCATCGTTTTCTGCCACTTGCAAGGCTTCGGTGTTGAAGCGAGTGACAAAGCTGCGCAGTGACTCCTCTTCGGTCTGACGAATGTTGAGGAGTTGGGTGGCCGGGCGTCGTTGGCGTTGGGCTCCAAGAAAATGGCTCAGGAAAGAATCACTGAGATGTTGAAAAATGGAGACAGAGTCTTGTGGCAACTGGCTGAACCACAGTCGAGCTGACCCCTTCAATGTCACGGGAAAAGCTCGGCACATGATCTCGTCAAGGAAGGCATGGAGGATCATTAGGGTGCGGTAGGTCTCCAGATGGTCGACCGGGTCCGTCGTTCCGTCGAAGGAGTCGATGGTGAGCATTTTGAACTTGGCGGGCAGAGGCTTGTTTCGGATGGAGGCAACAAATGGTGAGTTTGCCATAGTGGAGGGCTTATGCTGGATGTTCTGCATAACCCTTAGAGCTGGAATTTCATGGCGCGGAGTTCAGCGTCCCAAAGGGGAATGTTGTCACCACCAGAGAGAGATAGGTGTTGGACGCTGCTGGCTTCTCCCTCGGGGGCTAGTGCTACAACCGATAGGTGTGGGGGTGGGGGTAATGGATTTATATGTGGGTGAGGGGTTTGCAAACCTCCCAAGTTAGGTGGGTTGGGTTGTGGGACAGTATGGCTCGGAGTTCGTTCTGGATTGGGTGGAATATCTGGAGGTGGTGGTGGAAGAATGAGGGGGTTTCTTTGGAGTAAAGCATTTATCGTATTCGATTTTGCTCTGCCATACTAAGCACGTCGTTGGTAAGCTCGATGAAATACTGAGGTGGGTTGTTCGGATTGGGAGGGTCGGTTTGATGGTCGGCAGCGTTATGGTGAGAAGCCATGGATCTAGTCGTGACCATGCACCTTGATGGATAGGAGAGAAAGGTTGTTGGGACAGGGTATCCGGCGACAATGAGCACAACTGGCGCACCGATAGGACACTTCCTACAGACGGCACCAACTGATAATGCAGTTCGTTCCCGGTGGATGGGCTGGACCGATCCAAGCTCCTCAAGCCTACGTCCGAGTGGCGAAGCCCACTGGATGACCTGCAAGTAAGTTCAATGGGGAACGGGGTAGTACCCCAGCGAACCCTCCGACGAGCAAGTTAGCAAGTAGGGAGAAGAGATAAAGTGTGTAGAGAGAGATTAGAGGTAGAAAGCTTAACCTTCTTCTTGTCTTCGATGCTTGCTTATATCCTTTGGTAATCATTTCAGTGTCCCTTCCGACGTGCCCACATCGAAAAGCTTTGTCAGAGCTTACCTTGTTCGAGTAAGGCTGCCTGCTCCGACGGGAAGGTGTTGTCATAATAAATGCTGTGATGGGTTGCATTAATGGTGATGTGTTGTGGCAATAACTTTGCAGATCTTTGTCTGCTACCATGTGTCTAAATGTCATTGGCCCTTCACGCCCAGTTGGCCTCTAGCTGTGTTGGACTTTACCAACTGGGTTATGCAATGGGCTCCAAATGGTGGGCTTAGGGTTGTTCACTGTGGGCTGTAGCCTTTGTGAGCCTATCCATGTCAATTTTTGTAATTTTTTTTATATGTTTATTAATATTTTTTATAAATTTTTTCATTTCTTTTTAATCACTGTGAGCAGTCATTATTAGCACTTTGATGAATTGCTCGACTTTGATAAATCAATTCTAAAATTGTAGAGGCCTTAGACCAAAGAAATTTTAAATACCCTAATTTTAGGTTAGACATTTCTTTTTGTTTGTTTTAACAGAAACCCATCAAAATTTTGACAAAGAGAATTAAACTAATAAATATTTCCTTTCCTTTCTGTTCCGTTCCGTTCCGTTTATTTGGGTAAAAAATATTTTTTACAATTTTTTTTTTTCAAAAAATATTTTTTGGAGAATTTTATTCTTATTTATATTTATTTATTTATTTATTTTTTATGTTTGGTGGTGGTGATGGTGAAACGAAGGTAGTGGAGGTGGAGGTGGAGCTGGTGACATGTTGGTGAGGTGGCTTCGATGAGTGATAGTGATGGTGATGGTGACAGTGGCCTTGGTGATAGTGATGGTGATGGTGATGTGGTGGTGGAGATGAGAGTGGCGGTGGTAATATAGTGACATTGGTAATATTTTAATTTAAAAAATATTTTTTGCCTTTTAAAAGTGAAAAGCATTTTCCACCTATATAGGCTTATTTTCTATTGACCATAAAAAATGTTTTCTATTAACTTTCGTTTTCTATTATACCAAATACCAGAAAATACAGAAAATATTTTTCAAAAAATGTTTTCCGCCCAAACAAATGGATATATTTTGGAAAACCTGAATGATTGATATATATTATATATATGATTATTTATTTATTTATTTTTTAACTTTTTAATCTTTCTAAGTAATTTTAATTATTTTTTTTATCCTTTAAAAAAATAATATATAAGTCTATTTTTTAGACACATTTTCTAAACTCAATAATGTGTAAATAAAATGATTAGTTAATAATTAAATAAAATATGAGAGAGAGTTACTTTAAATATTCTAAGGCAATTCCATATTATTGAGTTTAAAAAGTAAATATAATTTTTAAACTTAAGTAGCATCATCTTTTTTGTTTTTTTTCTTTCTAAAAGAGCCAAGTTCCTAAATTTCATTTTAATATAGCCAAAATAGATATGCTAAATATATGAGTATTATAATAATAAAAACCACAATCGAGAGAACAAGAATCAAATAGTTTACATGAGCACTAGTAAAGATAATAATGAGAACAAGAATAATTTTTTAAAATTATGTGCTGCATGTTCTTCTTCTTCTCCACATGTCACCTATCAATGATAGAAACATGAACGTCTTAGAATTAGCCAAACTATGCATGAATAAGAATCGATTGATTTGAAGTCTAAACTCATATGCTTTACCTGCTCCTCTTTCATTGATCTTGATATTGACATTTCCTCCATTAATGTGAAGAAAAGAATAATAATAGAGTTTGAAAAAAGATAGGTTAAAAGCATTAAAGAAAATATGGGCTTTTCTACTCCGTTAATGTTGTTTTTGGACTTAAAATTTGTAAAAAAATAAAAAATAAAAAATAAAAAATAACTTCTATTTTATTTAGGAAACATTATTTATAGGGAAAATTATTTAGAAATCCTATTAGGGAGACTTATGCTACATATGGCCCTACTAAAAAATTTATGTTCCCATAAGTCCTGTGAGAAGTTTGTTGACACATTTACCCTCAATATTAGTTGTTAATATCATAAATAATAATAAAACCATATATAGGAAATTGATATAAACGTAACGTAACGTGACACCTACATAAACGTAACGTGACACCTATACGTAACGTGACATATCTACATAAACGTAACGTAACGTGACACCTATATAAACGTAACGTGACATGTCTACATAAACGTAACGTAACGTGACACCTACATAAACGTAACGTGACACATATGATCTATGGTAACATTCAATTTTTTATATAGGAAATTGATTTTTTTGGGACAGCCAAACAACCAAATTACTGAATTCAAACACAATTAATTAACCAAAAAAATAATTATTCATAAATCACATTTCAGTCCACAGAGAGTTAAACAAACTCTTTGCCCTCTCTATAGAATTATTAAAACAAAGATGAAGAGCGTAAATGCCATTTTCTTTCACGTTGTGATTTACTTTTTTCATCGGCAAAGGCAAGATTATGATAAAGAATAAAAATACTTACTTTTGGATAGTTTGTCCTTCCATAGATGTCTTCTTCAACAAGAATGTCAAATCATCTTGTTATTGCTATGATGGCTTAACTCCAAATTCATCAACATTGATGAAGTCGTCTCATGTTTGAAGACGAGTAAGTAACTTTTCTCCCCAAACCACCCACCCATGTCCACTCATAGATAAGCGTGATTTGCATAGTATTGTTTTTTCGATGTGCTTTTGTCCTTTCTATTTTTATTAATTAATTTAGATTTCACATATATTATTGATAATTTTTTAAATTTTACAATTAATAATACAAAATAAAAATACATTAAGATTATATATCTATTTCAAAGCAAAGGGATTAAAAAAATAAAAATTTATTAAGTTACGAAACGTAACGTGACACATTACGTTACGTTTATGTAAGTGTCACGTTACGTTTATATAGGTGTCACGTTACGTTACGTTTATGTAGGTGTCACGTTACGTTACGTTTATGTAGGTGTCACGTTACGTTCATATTGGTGTTACGTTACGTTACGTATATATAGGTGTCACGTTACGTTATATATAGGTGTCACGTTACGTTACGTTTATGTAAGTGTCATGTCACGTTAGGATCTTATGAAATACATTCTTATGAAAATAGGACTTGAGACTTTATAAGAAATTACACAGGACTTAGCCTAGCATAAGGTTCTGAAAAAGGACTTATAAATAAGTCTCCCTTATTTATAAGTCTTATTTAATGTGAAATCTTATGAATATTCTTTTAGAATTTGAAATCCTATTTAAATAGGAATGTATTTTATAAGATCCTATGAGTTGAAAATAAATGATATTAGTGTACTATTATATCTCTAATTTGTTTCCATATTGTACCTTATTTTCTCATTCATCATATTACGTTTTGAAAGGTTTTTAGGAAAGACAAGCTTACATGCAATGACTTTGCGAATTTTTTTCGCTTTGATCGCGGGATTCCAATGCATTTTCAAAATGTTGCTTAAATAGATATAGATATGGTCGATTATATGATGAAATTTGAGGGTTGTGTGTAGATTCTTTTGACAGATTTCGACTCTAATAGATTGAGGGGAAGACATATATATATATATATATTTTGTTGAAGTGTGTTGCTATTTGTTGAAGTGTCGATTGTGTAAGAAATGGTTTTGGAAAAACAAATTTTTCCTCAATTTTGGTCTAATTTTTAGATGGGACCCATACGCTAACGTTGGTGAGTCTAAGTGGTAACAGGTTTTATGCCGCGTTGTGATTCACATAGTATATTTGGTTGCTCAAAACCATTATCGGGTGAATGAGAAATTGAAGGCAAAGTGAGCACCATGGAAATGGTATTTTTGGTGAAATTTCCATAAATGTTGAAATAAGGCTTGTCTCACATTGCTTTGGGAGGCAACCTTGGTGTGGGTTTATAATGCTTGGGTTTGGAGCTTGGGGTAGGCCCCAAGGGGCACTTAAGTTTTGTAGAGGGGAAGGTTATGGGCAAAGCAGGCTAGACCCAAAACAAACACGCGCGCCGTTCGTTCGATTGGGCTGGGCTGGGCCTGAGGTTGGGTTGGGCTTGTCCGGCCCAATACTAATTCTTTTTGGGACAAAAAACATTTGAATTTATTTTTATTTTCGAAAATATATTTTGACCGTTTGAATTTAAATTTCAGTTGGGAAATTCAAAATTGGCTTACACAGTTCCATAACTGTCTGAACAGATTCAATATCTGTTCAAATTCAAACCCAAACAGTCCCTTACCTGTTCAAACAATGCCGAACAGGTACTATACCTATTCAAACAGGTTTGCTACCTGTTTAATTCAAAGCTAAAAGCCACTATGGTACCTATAAATAGACAAGTCCCTTATTTGGATTTTCATTGAATTTTTGTACTTTCTCTGCTATTGCTCTCTGCATTTTGCTGTATTATTTTTTCCTGTGAGAAAGAGTGTAAACATAAAGTGTGTTCGTTGTACGAATAGTGTGTAGTGTTGCTACTATTTGTTGTTGATGTTTTCTTTAATTCTTTCATTGAATACATTGGAGATTGTTCTATAATCTTAAGACGGATCATTTTTTGGTATCTTCATTATATTTATTTTCTGTACTTTTACAAAGTGATATTCTGGTTAGAAAATACAAATAATAGTCATATACTATTTGATAAATAGTAGTAGTATACTGTTTATTTTCTTTGACAAATGATAGTAATATACTGTTTGTCATTGACAATTTTAGAATATTAATTTGTATAGTAATGTTACAGAAAATTATTGTGTAGTATTTTATTTTTCTGGTTTGAGTAACTAGAAAAGTAAAATTATTTTGTGTTATAACTTATTTTCTGGTTTGAATAACTAGAAAATTAATTTGTGTTTTGGTTTTGGGTTTTTTCTGATTTTTTGTAATCATATATTATGGTTGCTGAAAGTAGTACTCCAAATTCGATTGTTATAATGACTTCAGTCCCTATCCAGAACCATGTTCAAGTTCTAATAAATCATGGAGAAAAATCGAAAAAAATTTAATAGCATCGAGTTTTAGAGATGGTAGCAAAAAATGATGTTTTATCTTACACCTCTAAATCTGGCATGGTTTCTCTATGAAGAGGCTCTAGTACTTAAAGAGGATGAAAATGATCGGCAAGTTATTGTTGCTGCAGATGCTTGGAAACATTCTGATTTTCTATACAGAAACTGCATCCTCAATGGCCTAGATAACATGTTGTATAATGTTTACAGTCCTCTGAAAACAGCAAAAGAATTGTGGGATTCTTTGGAGAAAAAAATACAAGACAAAGGATGCCGACACAAAGAAATTTGTTATTGGTAAATTTCTAGACTTTGTTATGGTAGACTTCCAAACGGTAATTTCTCAAGGTCAAAGTTTTCAATTAATTTTGCATGATATTCATGCTGAGGGTATGTCTCTTAGCGAGTTTTTCAAGTCGCTGCTTCAGCAGAAAAATTACCATCGGCTTGGAAATATTTCAAAAATTATTTAAAACATAAACGCAAAGAGATGATCATGGATGAACTTATTGTAAGACTAAGAATTGAGGAAGATAACCGTAAGGTTGAAAAGAGGAATGGGAAAAATCCCATTAAGTCCAAGGCTAATGTGGTTGAACAAGTGCCCAAACTACATAACAAAAAGAGGAAGTTTGCTAGAGATAGTCCTAAAAAAGGGGACAACAATGACAATAAGAAATTCAAAGGAAAATGCTTTAATTGTGGTAAGACCAGACATCGTGCCTCTGATTGCTGCTGCCCTAAGAAGGATCGCGGAAGTACAAGTAAGAAGATCACCAATCAAGCCAATGTGACAGAATTAGATTACATCTCTGACGGGGTAAATGACATCAATTTCTCTATTGTGGTGTCTAAGGCTAATTTGGTTGAAAATCCCAAGGAATGATGGGTTGACACAGGAGCAACTTGTCACATTTACGCGGACAAGAAGATGTTCACTACATATAATGAGGCTGCAAATGGTGAACAACTTTTTATGAAAAATTCTTCTACTTCTACTGTGGCTAGACAAGGAAAGGTGATCTTGAAGATGACATCGGGGAAGGAACTTACCCTCAACAACGTGCTGCATGTATCAAAAATTCGGAAGAATTTAGTTTTTGGTTCTTTGTTAAGTAAGAATGGTTTTATGCTTATATTTGAGTCTAATAAATTTGTATTAACAAAGAGTGGTATGTATGTGGATAAGGGATATATGAATGATGGTCTCTTCAAGTTGAATGTAATAACTGTTGTACCAAAATCTACTATTAATAAGAATAACATATCTTTTGCTTATATTCTTGAGTCAAATTTATGGCATTGTAGATTAAGACATGTAAATTTTGATGCTTTGCGTAGACTAATTGGTTTGTATTATATACCAAAGTTTGAAATTGATCCTAATCACAAATGTGAGATTTGTGTAGAAGCAAAACTAACTAAGGCTCCATTTAAATTGGTTGAGAGAAAAACCGAACCTCTAGAACTAATTCATATTGATGTATGTGACCTTAAATTTGTTCAAATTAGAGGAAGCAAAAAGTATTTCATAATATTTATCAATGATTATACAAGATATTGTTATGTATATTTACTTAGAAGTAAAGATGAAACCTTGGAAATGTTTAAACTCTACAAAATTGAAGTTAAAAATTATCTTGGTAAAACCATTAAAATGGTTAGAAGTGATAGGGGTGGTGAATATGATGCACCTTTAAATGAATTTTGTGCACAACATGGCATTATTTACCAAACTACAACACCCTATTTTCCATAGCAAAATGGAATTGCTAAAAGAAAGAATAGAACCCTTAAAGAAATGATGAATGCCATGTTACTAAGTTCAAGCTTATCACAAAATTTGTGGGGGGAAGCAATATTGTCTGCTAATTATGTTTTTAACAGAATACCCCACAAGAAAACGAATAGCACTCGTTATGAATTATGGAAAGGTCGACCACCTTCCTACAAATACTTAAAGGTGTGGGGGTGTTTGACAAGGTAGAAGTTCCTGTTCCAAAAAAGACTAAGATATGACCAAAAATAGTGGATTGTGTGTATTGGTTATGCTTAAAATAGTAATGCATATCAGTTTCTGACTTATAAATTAGAAATACTTGATATACATGTGAACACTATTATAGAGTCATGGAATGCTGTGTTTTTTGAACATGTTTTTCCTTACAAGAAAAGATATGAATTAAGTTCACATAAAAGAACACAAAGTCAAGAGACTAATGACAATCAAATGTAAGAGACTAGTAATGGTCTCAACCAACATGATTTATCTAATGATGAACCAAGATGAAGTAAGAAAGCGAGAATATCAAAATCCTCTGGTTCAGATTTTCTGACATACCTGTTAGAAAATGAACCTCAAAGCTTTAAGGAAACAGTGACAGGTCCTGAAGCACCTTTGTGGAAAGAGGCTGTTAACAATGAAATTGAATCCATTATGCAAAATCATACTTGGAAATTGGTGGATCTTCTACCTGGTTCTAAACCACTTGAATATAAATTGATATTCAAGAGAAAAATGAAAGCAGATGGTTTAATAGACAAGTATAAAGCAAGACTTGTGGTAAAAGGTTACAGACAAAAGGAAGGTCTGGACTATTTTGACACATATTCCCTTGTGACAATAATAATGTCAATTCGTATGCTTATTGCTATAGCAACGTTGTATAATTTAGAAATACATCAAATGGATGTTAAGACAGCTTTCTTAAACAGTGATCTAAATAAAGAGATCTATATGGAGCAATCCAAAGAGGTTGTAGTGCCAAGGCAATAAAAAAAAGTTTGTCGGCTTGTAAAATCTCTTTATGGATTAAAACAAGCTCCTAAGCAATGGCATGAAAAATTTGATCATGCTATGCTTACTAATGGGTTTAAGATAAACGAATGTGACAAGTGCGTCTATGTTAAAAACATTGACAAAGGTTATGTCATCGTTTATCTTTATGTGAATGACATGTTTATAATTGGAAACAGTCAAAACATGATAAAATCAACCAAGCAAATGCTAAATAAAAGATTTGATATGAAAGATATGGGAGCCGCAGATGTAATATTAGGAATGAAAATTACTAAAACATCTAATGGATATGCATTATCTCAATTTTATTATATTGAGAAAATTCTTGGTAAACATATTAAGGATGATATGAATGTAATAAGAACACCTGTAGACATCAGTCTTTATTTATCAAAAAATAAAGGTGATGCGGTGTCTCAGCTAAAATACTCCAAAATCATTGGAAGTCTAATGTACATAATGAATTGCATTTGTCTTGATATAGCTTATGCTGTTAGCAAATTGAGTAGATACACTAGTAACCCAGGAGAAGACCATTGAAAAGCGATCATTTGGATTTTTAGATATCTAAGGTTTACTCGTGATCATGGCTTAAACTTTACTCGATATCCAACAGTACTTGAAGGCTATTGTGACGCAAATTAGATATCAGATACTAAAGATTCAAAATCCACTAGTGGATATGTCTTTACTTTGGGAGGCGCTATTATTTCTTGGAAATCCACGAAACAAACATGCATCGCACGATCCACAATGGAATCTGAGTTCATTGCTTTAGACAAAGTAGGAGAAGAAGCAGAATGGCTTCGCCACTTCTTAGAAGACATTCTAATGTGGCTAAAACCTGTGCCAACTATTTGCATTCATTTCGATAGTCAGTCGGCAATAGGCAGGGCACATAGTTATATGTATAATGCTAAGTCACGACATATTCGTCGTTGATATAATACTGTAAGACAATTGCTCTCAAATGGAATAATTTCAATAGATTATATAAAATCTAAAGGGAATATTGTAGATTTGTTAACAAAAGGTTTGACAAAAGAGCAAGTGCATTGTTCATCGAAGGAGATGAGATTAAAACCTATTACATAAGAGTTATCATAATGGTAACCCTTCTTAGATGACTGGAGATCCCAATAACTGAGTTCAAAGGGACAACTAAGTTATGTGTGGCTCACCAGAAATCACCAAGGGATTAAAATTCCCTATCCATTCTTATGGTGAGAGTGATATTTGTAACATGTGTTGTATGCAGGTGTTTAAAGATAAGTTTTGCTTTTAATGATTACTTATATCTTGATTTAGGCATAAAAATCAATATGAGTATAAGAGATATTTACAATAAGAATCACCTATATGAGTGTTGAACTGGCTCGGTTCTATGAGAATGAAGAGGCTAAATTCTCTAGAAGAACTCATGAATAACCATGAGTGTTCAAGGCCAAAATGAACACAACCGTGAGAACCATGATGTGTCAAAAAATATTTTGTGTGAAATCTATTGTCTTGGCTTACACAAACGGTTGAACAATTCAAGGCATCGCGTCTATTGGTTAGCTAGTAAGTCTGATAGGTTATCACTTGGAAAGGTTCAAGGTCGAAAACTACCTATCCTGATACAAGATATTTTTGATTTATACTTTTTCGACAAAATCTACATATTATTGCATTTCCGTTGTCATCAAATTCCATTCATGTGGGGGATTGTAAGAAATGGTTTGGAAAAATAGATTTTTCCTTAACTTTGGTCTAATTTTTAGGTGGGACCTTACGCCAAAGTTGGCGGGTTTAAGTGGTAACGCGTTTTATGCCGCGTTGTGATTTACGTAGTATATTTGGTTGCTCAAAACTATTATTGGGTGAATGAGAAATTGAAGCCAAAGTGAGCACCATGGAAATGGTGTTTTCGGTGAAATTTCCATAAAGGTTTAAATAAGGCTTGTCCCACATTGCTTTAGGAGGCAACCTTGGTGTGGGTTGATAACGCTTGGGTTTGGAACTTGGGGTAGGCCCCAAGGGGCACTCGATTTTTGTAGAGGGAGAGGTTATGGGGGCAAAGTGAGCTAGACCTATTGGACCTAAAACAAACACACACGCGCTAGCATCGCCATCCGTCCTATTGGTCTGGCGGGCTAGGCTGGGCTTGGGCTTGGGCTTGGGCTTGGGCGCGGGTGTGTGGTATGAGGTTGGGTTGGGCTTTTTCGGTCTAATACTAATTCTTTTTGGGCCAAAAATATTTGAATTTATTTTTAATATTTATTTTGGAAAATAAATTCTGACCGTTTGAATTTAAATTTCGGTTGGGAAATTCAAAATTGGCTTACACAGTTCCATAACTATCCGAATAAATTCAGTATCTGTTCAAATTCAAACCCAAACAGTCCCTACCTATTCAAACAATGCCGAACATGTACTATACCTATTCAAATAGGTTTGCTACCTATTTAATTCAAATCTAAAAGCCACTATTGTACTTATAAATAGACAAGTCTCTCATTTGGATTTTCATTGAATTTTCGTACTTGTTTTCTGCCATTGCTTTTTGCATTTTGCTGCATTATTTTTCTTGTGAGAAAGAGTGTAAACACAAAGTGTGTTCATTGTACGAATAGTGTGTAGTGCTGCTACTATTCGTTATTGATCATTTTATCTTGGGAGATAGACGTCCACAATCTGAAAGCGCCGTGGAGAGAACAAATTTGTTTTAAGGACACAGTATTAAACACTAGACTTGATCAAAAATTTGTTCGATAAATTAATACGGTAAGTAATTAATTTACTTTCTGTTTTTAGATTCTGAGTTTGTTTTTGTGACAAAACAAGAATCAGTTGTTTTTATTTTTATTTATATACTATTTTGATTTTTGTAATCAAACAGTTTCTCACTTTGCTTTAATTCTTTCATTGAACACATTAAAGATTGTCCTACAGATTGTTCATCTTTAATAGGGCATTGACAATCTGTTACACTCATTGATATGCACACTTTGGCCAATGTTTTGATTGAATGTATATATTTGACATTGTGATGGTTGATGCGTTTTGATATATTCGATGCCTGGGGTGGTGTGTATGGGTTCAAGGGTTGGATTGGGATATTTAGTTTTAGTCGTTAATTGAATGTCAAATATGAACCACATCATAGAATGACAATTGTATATTGGGACATGGATGATCGTGTTACGATACATGTTATATATAATGTGTAACGGTAATCCACATACACTATTTAGTAGATGACATTTGTGTGTTTGTTCGGTTGTATATATGTTTGAATATGTATCGTGTCTTTGTTGTAATCAGTATTTACATACATTTCATAGTACGTTGCGCAAAATTATTGGGGATTTGGATTTGTAATTGAATGTGGATTGAATCCCATCACTCAATGTTGAAGTTATACTAGATTGAGGGTGATGGTGGTTCAATATATGGGTTGGGTTGGAATATTACATGTTACATTTAGGAGGTTACATTATTCATAATTCAACCGTGGAGTATTAGAATATCATGTTGGGTTTGGGATCCGAAGCATATGAGAATGTAACGGTGGGTTTGGGATGTTATATGTTACATTTACGTTGGGTTTGGGAAGAGAAGCGTATGAGAATGTCACGGTGGATTTGAGATATTACATGTTACATTTACATTGGGTTTGGGATGAGAATCATATGAGAATGTCACGTTGGGTTTGGGAACGTCACATGCTACATTTATGTTTTAAATTTCAAATTTCCAACCATATAGATATGATCACAATCTATGATAACATTGGATTTTTCATATATGATATTGCCATTAATCAAGTTATTTTGAATTTTGGAAGCATATGAGAATGCATGTTGGGTTTGAGAATGTCACGTTGGGTTTGAGATGTTATATGTTTCATTTATGTTTTGAATTTCAAATTTCCAACCATATAGATATGATCACAATTTATGGTAATATTGAATTTCCCATATATAGTGTCATCATTAATTAGGTTATTTTGAATTTCAAATTTTTAATCATATAAATATGATCATAATTTATGGTAACAATGGATTTCGCATATATGATATTGCCATTAATTAAGTTATTTTTAATTTTAAATTTCTAACCATATAGATATGATCACAATCTATGATAACATTAGATTTCTCATATATGATATTATCATTAATCAGGTTATTAATTAATTAAGATTGGGGGTAGATGTGTCCATAAGAAAACCGCAGGACCTATTGGGCATGTTTGATTGATAGGATTAGAGCTTGAGATTGAGATTATTAATCCGTGAACCTAATAATCCTTTGTTTGTTTAAAAATTTTGTTTCAGAATTATTAATCCAATGGATAATTAATCCAACAAATTTGTTGGATTATTAGTAATGGGGTAGCGATGGGATTATATATCGTGAGTTGGGAAATAAAATAAAAAGATTCTTTTACCTTCATATGTTTTTTTATCCAATACAAATCAAACAATGGATAAAAGAATAATTTATCCTACTAATCCAATTAAATAGTGAATACCACACTAATTTAATAGAATTATTAATACTTTCACTATTAATCTTATGAATCAAACATGACCATTAAATTATAAATTTTTTCATAGGACCATATATTATATAAATCTTCCAAATAAAACTTATAAATAATTTACCCTTTTACGTATCTATTCTCTTTTCTTTTCTATCTCTTCATAAATTCAAAAGTAAAAGAGTAAACTAACAATAACGCCCCTTTCCCTTCTCTTGCAATTGTTACTTTTATAAAGTAATGCTGGAGCCTTCTAAAAGAGCACTTTTAAAATTATCTACTTTAAAGTAGCAGGGGATTTGATCATAATTCTTTGATTCGTAAACAACAACTAATATGCAACAATCTACTTCATTAAGATGTGATGTTTTAATTTGTACTTTCCAAATCTCTCTCGATGCATGTCATCTTCCTATACTTTTAATTTTATGCTGTTAATAAAATTTTTCTTTGTTAATCAAAAAAAAAAAAAAAAAAAAAAGATATGATGTTTTAAGAATTTTAAGTATTTTCCTTTACGAGTTTTTTTTTTTTTTGGATCAAATTTTCCTTTATGAGTTAAGTCATGCTAAAATGTAGCAATATAAATTTTACAACAAAATGATATTCACACTTCTAATTTTTTTTTTTTATCAATAAGAAAGAAAATTTTATTGATGACAAAAACATACTTAACATATGATATTCACACTTTTCTTTTAATTGCTATTACATTTCTTTTGCGAGAGATGGAATGATAAAGAAATAGTGGAATAGTCTAAAAAAAATATGTCGATGTCATTCCTCATCTAAAGCAAATAGTAAGAACTTTATAAGTCAAGGTGTCACCTTGCTTAAGTTAAAAGTAAATAGTAAAGACTGCAACTAATTTGAGAATTTTACAACTCACGGTATCGCGTTGATTAAGTTAAAAGTAAATAGTAAAGACTACAACTAATTAGGGGACCAATTTTACCATTCACTTGTGGGAGTCTTAATTAAAATCAGGATAAAATTCTATATGAACTAATCTCAAAAAATTATTTGCACCTAAAAGATTTCAAACTTAAGACCTTAGAGGAAGCATACTCCAGACCCCAAATCTTGACTACCAGACCAACTCCTTGTGGTTCCAAATCAAATCCATATATCCAAATCTCTTGGCTTTGTTTGTGGATACTTCATAACAACATGAAGAAAATAAATGTGGAAAAGAAAGAGCAAGCCCATCAAATTTCAAATGATACTTCTTGATTTCGGTGGGAGGATCTATTACCAAATGAAATTCACAAGTTTTTTTTTTTTCTTTTTTTTTTCCCACAATAAATACTATGTATCCATCATATCTAAAATAATAATAATATTGCACAGGAAATAGAAAAATATAATATTATTATTAAATAGTAAAACATAATAAAATTGAAATAGGTCACTTTCGAATGGAAAGCTATACTTAAAGTTGTTACTTACACTTGTAAATTCTAATACCCCATTTTGAAAAAGATTTAGATTCTTTTCAGTTAATTGAACAATCTAATTCAAAAAATGTTAGCAGAATTATAGGTCCAACGGTGTAGCCTATTTGATTTAATTTTGAGAATCAATTTTGAAAGATAGTTGTTTTAAAAGGAGTTTGCAAAATTTCAAAACTTGTTTGGTTTTATATTTTGAATATAATTTTGGGATGATTTGTAATATTTTTTTTTTAGTTGAATAGGTGCGAGAAAAAAAATTGATTGATTAATGTATAGAATATGAGAGAATAAGAGAGGAAAGAGAAGAAAGGAGAGAAGAGAGAGGAGAAAGAAAAGTGATTGATTGATGTGTAAAAAAAAAAAAAAAAAAGAAAGAAAAGAATGAGAGAGGAGTGAGAAAACAATTTTCAAAAATTGTAAACCAAACATAATTTTTGGATTTTTCATTGCAAAAGTTGATTTGAAAATTTAACCAAACACATTTGAAAATGGCTTCTTAGGGAAAAAAAATAAAATAAAAAATTATTAACTGCTCTTGAAGTAATGCTCCATCTTACTTATTAGTGGATATTTTTCATGTTTTCTCGTCAAATATTAATATAAAATTAATAAGTCTTATTATTCATACAAATAACTCTCGATTTGGAGCAAGGTTTTACAATCCTACATTCGAACAATAGAGTTTTGGCTTAGTAAATATAAAAGTCTCTTGGACACTCACAAGCTAGTATGGAGCAAGGTTTTACAATCCTATATTCAAACAAAAGAGTTTTGGCTTAGGCCTCGTTTGGGAATAGATTATTTTAGTAATTTTTTAGTTTTTTACGAAAAGATGTGCAGAAAAGTAGAGAGGTGATGTGACAATTTTTAATAACTTTTTGACTTTTTAGCTAAAATAGCCACTCCCCAAACGAGGCCTTAGTAAATATAAAAGTCTCTTGGATGCTCACAAGCTAGTTTTTCAGGGTACGTTCAACTAGATATTCATATTATTTAATATCAAAATCAGTTATCATGTCAAATAAAGAATCAAAAGCACTTGTGTAAGTATAAAATTAAATAGGTGCAATTTCACGATTCGAGTCACAAAGAAAGTGACCTATAAACTCAATCAAAATATGTGTCCACAATGAAAAAAAATAATTATAAATATATAAAGGAGTGCAATTCTTTTTGTATAAAACAACACAACAAAAGTTTCACACTAAAATTCTCATCCTTTAATGAATATTTGCATAACTTTCACTCAATATGCTAATCTCGCCTAAGGGTGAATAATTTCTCCTTCTCATGTAGTAGATGATTGCCAAATGACCAAAATATCAAGTAAATAATGTACTTGGAGATGGAGAGAAGGTATATTGTGGGTTAATGAGTAATGACATCACTTAGCATCTGAAAAGTAGTGGTGTGGAATCCTAAAATTCTTCTATAATAAGTGTACCCACTCTTTCTCTTTGTGCTTCTTGGATTGGATAACCCTTTAAGGGATATATTCCTACAAATACAAAGTACAAGAAATATCTTTCACAACGGAATTTGCTCACTCAACTTTAATATGTACCTTGTCAGCAATAACACAAAAGAGAAATCATCCTTTATTAGGAAACAAAATCTTGGAAAGAACTCAGAGTAAAATATATACTATAAATTTAAATTGAATAAATTATACTTATCTCTTTTCAATTTCTAACAATTATAGAGACTTCCTCTATAATTTTAATAATTATAGAAATCTTCATTTTTTTGACATTGTCAAGATTTCTCCCACCCGTTAATTTAAGCTAAACGAGATTAACTTGATTGAACAAATGACCATAATACCCTTTACACTTAATACCCTTTAATTGTAATTTACCTATATATTAAATTATCATTTTATTTCTCACAAATTTATTTATTATTATTATTATTATTTTTACTTTTTATATTTCTTTGTGTTTGTATTTTTTTTCCACTGTAAGTTTTGAACTTTTATAAGTTTTTTTTTTTTAAAAAAAATCAACTATTAATGAAATCAAGAAAGAATACCCATATTTCTTATTTGAATTAATTTTGAGATTTAATTTAATAAAAATAATTTAAATGAAAGAAACAAAGATGGAGATATAGATTTTAGATGTAATAAACAACCAATTATTTGAGTATTTTATTATTTTCAAATAATTTATTTCTTCAAGTAAAATTTTATTTTAATTAGATGTAAGAAATGACAAATTTAAATAATTTATTATTCTCAAATAATTTCTTTATCTTTCATTCCCTATCATCTAATTTTAATTTATTGTAACGTGATTAGATATTTTTTTAATTTTATATTTATTTTTTAAAATTTTATTATTAAGGTGAGAAATATTGACTTATTTTTTTAATGATAATTAAAATTTGAGAATAATATAGGATTGTAAAAAGAAAAAATGATAATTTATATATATATATATATATATATATTTATGAGGCAACATTTGGTAAGTTTTGTAAGTCATTTTTTTTTTTATTATAAATATGAAATGTTATTATGCTTATTTTTCTTAAAAAAAAATGTAATACACAAATATGTTTACAAAACAAAAGAAAAATTCATATTTCGTAAGTTGCTATGGTATTGCACTACAACAATTTACACTTTTGGCGACCAAATTTGGCGACTAAAAGGATTTTAGTCACCAGAAGTTAACCTTTTGGCGACTAAAATATGTATTAGTTAGTGTTTGGTTAAGCTGTAGCTACTAAATTTTTTTAGTGAACATATATTACTTATTGGCGACTAAAAGAAATTTAGTAGTTGAATATGCTACTTTTTGGCGACTTAGTTGGCATAAGTCTAGATTTTAGGCTACTAAATAGGCTTTTAGTCGTGGTATGCTAATTATTGCCGACAAAAAAAAGGTTTAGTCACCAAATAACAGCCATATTTTTCATGTTACTCTTCGGCTACCAATAAATTAGTCGGTAAAGATTAACCTTTTGTGATGAAAACAAATTTAGTCGTGGTTTATTAAATTTTTTCCGACTAAAAAAAATTTAGTCGCCCAATTACAAGTTTTGGCAACAAATAAATGGTTTAGTTGCTAAAGGTTTAATTAATTTTAGAGGGAAATGAATATATTGGTTCCTTGTTATGGAATTAGATATATTGGGTTCTTCTCTCTCTTACACACAGATTCTGTGTGACCACAAAACCTCACCCCACATCACTTCACGTCAGTGAAGACCATCGTCACTCGCCACCGGCACTACCACAGATCACTACCGACACCGGCGCATCCTCACAGGTTCTCTCTCTCTCTCTCTCTCTCTCTCTCATGTTCGCTCGCTCTTGGTCTGTTTGTCTCTTTCTTGTTCTCTTACCCTCAATCTGTTTCTCTTTCTCTATCCCCCTTTCTTTATTTTTCCCTTTATGAATTTTGCTCTAGGGTTTTTAGGATCTCTTTAGTTTAATTTCGTGTTGCTTTTGAAAAATGAGTTTGGTTGAAGTGGTTTGATTTCTAAAATTTTATGGGTTTGATGTCCTAAATGGGTTTGAATTTAGTGCTTCGAAACAATTTCCCATTTTTTCCTTTCTCTGTCATTAGTTTGAAAGCCCTAATCTATTTTAGGGATTGTAGATTTTATATATATTTAGATGCTCATGGTTTCATGGTTCAATACACTATCAATATAAGTATATATTGTTGTATAGTTGCTGTAAAATAAGTAAAAATTCCCCTTTCACATTGTGTGCTACATATAACACCGTGATTTTTGATAGCCTCAAGTATACTAAATTACTAATTACTTAGAGGAAGAACTTGGTGAAATTTGAACTAGGGGCAGATACATAGAAGCAGAGTAAATCAATTTTAATTTTAATTTTTTATTTTTAAACAGGCATCTTGTGTCCTCTCATAGAGATGAAATAACCTAGATTCAAATTGAAGCCTTTTTGTTTAAACTTGACATTTTTAAACGAATCTTAAATGGTTGCTTCATTAAAAACATATGTCATGACCCAAACCCGCCCCTGTAGGTTTAGCATTGTAACGAGTTAGTGATCCTAAGATTACCAAAGGCTTTTGAAATAGATTAACAAAAATAAAGGGCTAGCGAAAGATAATATCAAATATACAATGTCCATAAAGCTCTGCAGACTTATATGAGACATAAATTTTAAACTTCATATTCATATATACATCATTACCACATTAATCTTATGTCATTCTTATATACAGATAGGACAAAAAGGGGCTTAGCCCATGTTATAGATGGTGCAAAAAGTTGTCCCAACAAAATCAAAAGAGAATAAAACTTAAGACTTAGATCTTGATCACAAAAACTTCTAGAATCGTCTCAGGAGATGCATAGGTCGGTTGACACAACAGATTCAGATTGGATGTCCCAAGCCTGGTCACGCGCCTGATCACCTATATACATAATATAAACAATGAGCTAGAGCCCAGTAAATAACAATAGAGTAAAGCTTTTAGGAATGATGTCTACAACAAATTCATAAACTAGAATTCAGATCAGAAACAGATTCATATACATAGTTAGATTTTGTAAACAATCATATATGGTACATCCATTAGCTAACAGATCAGATTGGTCATAAAGACCCACGTGCAGAGTAGTTGGTTATATAGACCCATATTTACATGAGATGGTCATTAAAACCCACGTGCATAGTAGTTGGTCATATAGATCTATATTTATATGAGATGGTCATAAAGACCTATGTGTAGAGTAAATGTTGATTATGCATAATCAGTTCCATGAATGGAACCCACGTGAAACCCTGGTACCAGGTAACATATAACACATGACAGATTCACATGATATTAAGGATGTCACAAATATATTTTAGAAAATTGGATATTCATTCATGATTCACAAAATAGTATTTTAGAAACAGATCATATCATATCAGTCAGAAAATACTCATAGTCAAATATAGCTTTACAAAGTTGTTACTCACAAATAGCGCGAGAAGCACATCGGATGAATCAGATAGATCAAACGGACAATGGTGCATGACCTACACAAACACATGATAGATACACACTGAAACGCACATTCTGTGTTTTGCTCAACGTAATTTAATTCCTCTTAGTGTGTTTTTAATTCATTTTCTCGTTATTATGGCTTAAACCATGGCTTAAGAGTACCTAGGATGCAATGAGGATGCAATCATGCTCTTTGAAAACACTTTGCAAAATTTCAGAAACAGGGCAGTTCACTCGAGCGATGCTTTGGTCGCTCAAGCAGACCCCTTGGTCTGCAAAACTTCTGAAAGCTCTCATTTTAGGCTCGAGCCAACTTTTGGTCGCTCAAGCCATGAGCCTAACAAAAGTGAGTTCGCTGGAGCAAAGCTTTGGTTGCTTGAGCCAACTATACTGTCTGCAAAACTTCTGAGAGCTTGCAAAGTACACTCGAGCAAATAGTTCACTACTCGAGCGAACCCTGCGAACTCTGAAATTTCTAGATTGTTCTTTAAGCTGCAAAACTCAACTTGAAAGCATCAAAACTCATTCTTTTGGGCCAAAACTCAAGAAAACACTTAGAAACTTGTATAACATCATGATTTGAAGATCATTTCAATAAAACAAGGCCCAAAAGCATACAAATTATTCAAAATTACACTTGAAACTCCATATGTATTACATACATGTAATGGTATGGATTCTTTTCTCTCAAATTGTGAACAATTAAGATGAAATGGTATGAAACATGATAAATTTTCAAAACGAAGCTAGAATAAGTACATTCATGCGAGAATCCTTTGGAAATAACTTCAAAATGTGATGAAATATGCATGTATGTATGAATTGATTCCCAATTTTACATTCAAAGCTCAATTCTCATTCTTAACCTCTAATTCGTCTTGAATTCTTAAATTTGATGTTTCAAGGACAAAGTTAAGAGTTAAACTTCTTACCTAAACTCCTCAATTTCTTGTATTCTAGCAAGTTCTTGTACAATTCCACTAATTTCCTTTAATTGCATAGGAATTCTTCTCCTCTAAGCGTAGATTCAACCTCCTCTCACTCTATCTCCCTCTCTCACATGTTTGTACTCAAGAAATGAAGTCTAGAATGTTGTTTTGGAGTCACACTAACCTTATATAGGGTTGATTAACTTGGCTTAATTAAGCTTGGTTAGACTTAATTAATTATAATCAATTTATTCTAATTATTTAATTCCGAATCGAATTCTAATTAAATTTACCATAATATTCTAAAAATTCTAAATTATACATTGACCTAATCAATTTTGGGTTCGGATGCCGATAAGGCCTTCAATTCACCTATCGAAACAGAATTTCAGACAAATATTCCTACAATGGATAGATTGAAAGACAAATAATACTCAAAGCACATAATTAACACATGATTTCATTTGATCACTTGCTTACCATTCTTAATTATGGATTAATGGTTAATTACGGATCGGGGAACAACTGAGCCAAGTCGATTTTTGCAGTACTCAAACTAGGATCGAAGCTCAGTAATTAAAAAAAAAACAGTTTGATTCGATAATCAAGCTCTATTGACTAGTTAAATGTTATTCTATACTACAACATGTATGCATAACACATTTGACATTTTTTAATGTATAAATAATCATTTATCATATTATTTAAATAAATAATAAAAGAGCTAAGCTTACTCTAGCTCGAGTTCAATTTGTTTACTGAATGAGTCTAAAAATTTGACTCGAACTCAATTATATACAAGTCGAGCCAAGCCCAGTTTACTTGCAATCTTGACGAAATGTATCACTATTACACCCAATATGTGGTTCTTGTATATCCATTTATTTCCATTCTCCATTGAACATAATTCACAATCTTTGATTACTATAGCCATATTTGGTGCAACTTATTATAAGTTAAAAGCATATCTACAAAAAAAAGAAGCCAAAAGCCCCTTTCTGCAATGTTTAAATAATCAACTTTTAAAAAAAAAAAAAAAAAAACTTATTTAAGTTATTTGTAACTATAAGTAGAAGTTGAATTAAATGATCTAACACAGACTTTCAAACTAAAAAATGGATATTTACCTTTCAAAAAATTTTAATGATAGGAAGTGTTATGAACAACTTGTTCAAGCTGCACCAAACAACTTATTCAAATGATCTAAACCGTTTTGAATCATCGAAATGGGGTCTCATGGTTTATACTACTCGTTGGAAAAATATACCAATAACGAATTTAAAAATCTACTTTGCTAATACAAAGATTATCTTGATTTTTCATAATGATTACTCTCATATTTCATCACCACAACAGTTGTACTTTTTCTTTCAAAGCCACAAATTTTGGATAACATTGTTCTATGGCCAATTTACATTAATATTAATATGATCAAATAGAATTGCAATATGTGTTGTCTATTTCCATGTTCATCTTTGCTTGATTTGTAGGGTTCAAAAGATGGATAAAAGTTGGATGATGATAAATGATAGGTTGAAATGTGAAGAGTATCAACAAAGTGTTCAATCATTTATTGATTTTGCTATGAAGAATTTAGGCCCATAGGTGACATTCGTTGTTCGTGTGTTGATTGCTTGAATGACACAAAATTTAGTCGACAAGTTGTATGGTTGCACTTGATTCGAAAAGGAATCACGTGTTCTTATAGAACTTAGGTGAACCACAGGGAGCATGTTTCATGTGTCATGATCAACTTAGTATGTCAAACGATGATGGTCAAAGAGATTGTAACAACCCCGACTTGTGATTAGCCTATAATCCATGATTGAGAATGTCTAATAAGTAATTAAGATGAAATTCTACGTTAATTACATGTGTTATATGGTATCTACATTTATCTGTCTGTTGTAGAAAGATCTGTCTGTATTTCCGATTCGAAATGCGAATTGAAGGCTTTATTAGCATCCGATCACGAAATTGACTTGGTTTATACGTTATTTGGAGTTTTTAGAACACTATGGTAGGTTTAATTGGAAATTGATTCGGAACCAAATAATTAGAATAAAATAATGCTCATTTGATTAGTGGTAAGCTTAGTTTAATTAAGCCCATTAAACCAAGCCTATATAAGGCTAATTTGATTCCAGAACATTAGAAATACTCTCATTTTTGTCATCTTGAGCTCGCAAATGTGAGAAAGAGAGAGAGAGAGAGAGAGAGACCAAGAGAGAATTGAGATAAAAGCTTGGAGAGAATGAATCTCTTGGAAAATTGAAGGTTTTGACTTGGAAACTCAAACAATTGAACATCTAGAACACAATCAAGCACCTAAGGTAAGAATTCTAGTCTCTAGTTTTGAAATTTAGTTAGTTAATACATGAATTCAAGAGAATTGAACTAAGAGATGCTAGAAATAAGCTAAATAAGTGGATTTGAGACCATATCAAGCATGCATGTACATATCATGGTATTTTGAAGTTGTTTACCTAAAAATTTTCACATGCATGACCTTACCTTGGCTATGTTTTGAGAATTCAACATGTTTTTGTACCAAACATCTCAATTGATCATGTTTTGGAAAGTTAAAGCTCATGTCATTACATGCAAGTCATGTTCTTTAAGTTTTAAGTTAAATTTTGGACAATTGACTTACTCTTGGGCCTTGATTTTATGAAATGATCCTTAATTCTTGATGTTTTACAAATTTAGACATGTTTTCTCAAGTTTTGAGCCCAAAGGATGTGTTTTAAATCCTTGAAATTGAGTTTTGCATCTTGAACATCAATATGAAAATTCCAGAATTCTGCACCATTGCTCGAGCGACAGTTACTGCGCTTGAGCGACCAAAAGTCAGCTTGAGCATAAAATTCATGCTCTCAGTACTTTTGCAAACATTAGCCTCCGCTCGAGCGACCGCGCCTATTTTTGAGCCTTAGCTTGAGTAACCAGAAGTTATGCTCGAGCGTAAAATGAGAGCTCTCAGAAGTTTTACAGAATTTTGCAGTCCGCTCGAACGACCAAAGTTGCGCTCGAGCGAAGACCCTATTTTTTGAAATTTGACTAAGTGTTTTGAAGTGCATTTTGGCATCCTCATTACATCTTAGGCATTCTTAAGCCTTAATTAAGACTTACTAATAAGGATAAGGATTAGAAACACACCACGATAGAACATAAATGAGTTACGTGTTTTCCGGGCATGAGTTCAATGTGCATTTGTTATGTGTTTATGTAGGTCATGCGCCATAGGCTATCTGATCTGTCTGCTCCGTCCATTTTGCTATTAGAGCTATTTGTGAGTAACAATTCTGTAAAGCTATGTTTGATTATAAGTATTTCAAAATGTTAAGATATGATCTGTTTTATAAAATGCTATTTTAAAAATAGTGAATGAGTGTCTAATTTTCCGAAATATATTTGTGGCATCCTTAGTTCACAAGGCCCTTGCCCGGGAGAAACAATACCGTGGCATATGTTAATATGGCCCTTACTCAGGAGAAACAATACCGTGGTTATACATGGCCCTTGCCTAGGGAAAACAATACCATGGCTGCTTGTGCATAAGATATGGACCGTTGGGGTCATCGGTACTGACTATGCATATGGGTCCCAGGACCAAGATAATATGATAGCTAATGGATGTACCACATATAACTACTTATGACCACTGATTACGTATATGAATTTGAATCTGTTTCTGATATGATCACTAATTTTATAACTGTTTGGACATCATTCATAAATCTTTTACTCTGTTGTTATTCACTAGGCTCTAGCTCATAGTATTATGTATGCATGTATGTAGGTGACCAGGTGCGTGATCAAGCTTAGAGTTGATGGTCTGGATTTTTATTTTGTCAGCCAACCACAGTGCCTCCCGAGAAGGTTCTTGTTTGCAGTGGTCAAGTTTTGTGAATCATGTTAAAGATCGTTTGTATTTCTTTTGTTAGTTGAACAAGCCTTTTGTTTGTCTGTATGTATGAAGGTGACGTGGGTATGACGTCTTGATTATGTGAATTAAGTTTTTAAATTTTCAGTCCCATGTATGTCTACACAGCTCTATGGACATTATATGTTTGTATTTTCTTCCCGTTAGCCCCTGTATATTATTTATTTGGTCAGAGGCCTTTGGTAATCCCAAGATTACTAGCCGGTTATGATGTTAAACCTATAGGGGTGGTTTTAGGTCGTGACAGAGATGCAGTTGTAAATTTTGACAATCACGATAATTTGGGTGAATTGCCTATTATATTGGAAGAGATTTACATGAGTGGTCTCATTAAAGTTCATTAAGTTGTTCGATGATGCTCAACGCAAAGTATACCCGAAGTGTGAAAAGTTCTCCATGTTGTCTTTCGTTATTAAGATGCTTCACATTAAGGTGTACAATAAATGAAGCAACAAATCTTTTGATATAGTTATGTGAGTTTTCAAAGACATCCTACCAAAGTGTGATGAAACCGTTCCATGAACCCTTTATGAAGCGAAAAAGTTTTCACGTAAATTGGGTTTGGGATACGAGGCCATTCATGCATGCAAGAATGAATGTGTTTTATTTTAGAAGGACAACACGAAACTAGAGAATTTCTCTACATGTAAGGAGTCTAGATACAAGTTGTACGGTCACAGTGGTAAAAAGATTCCTCACAAAATATTGAGGTACTTTCATTTGACACCGAGGTTGAAAAGATTGTACATGTCAAAAAAAAAATAGCCACAAATATGAGATGGCACAAAGAGAAGCGTCTGGATGATGGAATATTAAGGCATTTAGTCGATGGTGAGGCATGGAAGGACTTTGATAGGAAGTATCCTACATTTTCTCTAGAGCCCCAAAATGTAAGGCTAAGGTTTGCCATAAACTGTTTCAATCCATTTAGAAATATGAGTACATCGTATAGCATGTGGCTCGTAATCTTAATGCCTTACAATCTTTCCCCGTGGAAGTGTATGGAAGAGCCATTTATAATGATGTCATTACTTATTCCTGGACCATCAGCGCCTGGAAGAGACATCGATGTTTACTTACAATCAGTACTAGAGGAGTTAAAGAATTTGTGAGAGCATGGTGTGCAAACATATGATGCCTCAAACGGTCAAATATTTAGAATGCATGTAGCAATCATGTTGTCATGACCCGATCTTGCCCCTAAGAATTAAGGTCATAACCGGCTAATAATCATGAGATTATCTACGACCTCAAACAATTTCGAAAATATTAAAGGGGCCAAAACAGAAGCAGATTTAAAAACTCTAGTCAATGAGCTATGCTTACATGGTATAGCAAAATCATTCCAAAGGTATTTCATAATGACTCATACATATACATAGAGTTAACATCTTATATACATCTAGGAACTTTCAAATATGCAGTCAGCCAAACAAAAACTCATATACATAAGTGATCCAACGTGTTCACCAAACTAGCAAAAGAGTAACAAAAGAACGAAAGGGACAAAAACAAAGTCTCGTGCGTGAGACATGCAGGCTGACTCCTCAAAAACTTGACTTCCTCTCATAGTATTCACCGAGGCTGGGTCAAGACGTCTCTTTGCTCACCTACATACACATGAATGAGAATGAGCGAAAGCCCAGTGAATAATATCAAATAAGGAAGTGACATGAATGAAAATTTATTAACAATCATATCAAATGGCCTTAGACCCATTCATGTTTCTATTTAATACATCAAACGACCTTAGGCCCAAACTCATCAAATGGCCTTAGGCCCAATCCATTCTTATCAAACGGCCTTAGGCCCAATTTGCTTGTGTCAAACGGCCTTTGGCCCAATCATTCATGTCAAATGGCCTTTGGCCCAATTGTTCATGTCAAACGGCCTTTGGCCTAATTGTTCACGTCAAACGAACTTTGGCCCAATCATTCATATGACAAATATCCAATTCAATTTAATAACTCTGTAAAACTCATACATAAGTGAGCATTTGGAAGTAACATATTTCAATACATTCTTATTAAGATATTACTCACAATGTTTTGCCAGTGGATTTGCCCTTGCGCTTGACCTTACACATTACATAACATATTGGGTTACAAATGATTCAATCCGTTCTTGATTCATACATCCTTCTTAGGCCTCTTTCTTATCTTCTTAGTCCATTTACAATGCTTAATGTATGTCTAAGAGTGCTTAGAAATAAAAGAGAACGGAAAGCAAAACACAAAACCACTTTTCAAAATTTCTGAAACAGGCTCTCCGCCCGAGTGCAGCTTTGGTCACTTGAGCGAGCTACAAAACTCTGTAAAGATACTGGTTACATGAATTTCACGCTCGAGCGAGATTTCTGACACTTGAGCGGGGAGTTTTTCAAAACAAGGTTCGCTCGAGCGTAGAGTTTGTCGCTTGAGCCACAGTGCAAATTTCTGCAAAACTTCTGGGAGCTAAGTTTTCATGCTCGAGTGAGACTTTCCTCGCTCGAGTGGACAGGTTGAATTTTGGGTTTTCCAGAATTCTGTTTAAGTTTCACATATGCATTCCAATAGATGTAACTTGCATGTTATGACCCATAATTCACTTGTACATCTTCTAATATGATACAAATACTAAATTTACAACATTATGAAGCTCAATTCCCACGAATTAATTACATGCATCTCAATTTATACCAAATTTATCTCCAATACTTCAAATTCATGCAACCAAAACTTATACCTCCATGAATTGTGCTTGCATGTGGAATATAACTCCCATTCTCAACTTAAATGATGCAAAAGATGATCGAAAGCATGGATCTTAGTCAAAATTCAACATGGATCATATGTTTCGTGCTCAAATACACAAATTCATGGCAATCTTTTACATGCACATTTATAATGACTTCAAATTCATCAAATTCAACTCAATTCTTGTTCTTAATTACCACTTAACTTTGAATTCACAAAATTACAAACTCAAACTCATGAATTTGTGCTCAATTACTCACCTAGGAGCTTCAACCTTCACAATTTTAGCTAGTTCTAGAGCCTAGCCTTTCAAAACTTGAGTTCTCTTGCAAAAACTTCAAGAATGGCTTCTTTCTCTCTCTAAATTCGGTTCACCCTCTCTCTTTAGAGTGTAATTTCAGATTTTGAGTTCAAGAAAATGGAGAGTTAAGTGTAATGGGGCCCTTATATATGTTTGCCTTAATTAATTTGATTAAGGCTAATTAATTAAGTTTAATTAATCAGTTCGATCTAATTAGTTTGATCCAAATCAATTTCCAATTAAATTTCACCATAGGTTCTAAAATCATGCTAAGCACAAAAATACAATCAATTTCACTTTTTGACGCCTCTACGGCCTTTAATTTAGATTCTATAGTAGAAAATCAAATAGATTTTCCTATGGTGAACAGATAGGAATTCAAACACACACATAATCATATAAGTAGCACTCAAAATCATATTAAGCACCTAACCACAATCATAATTAAGATTAATTAACATAACACAGGATAGGGTTATCACACATGTGGACCATCAATCACTTCCCTGCATATTATAACATATCTAGTTAGAGTACAAAAGGTTACTTGGCTTGCCCTAATTGTAACATTGATGCATCATCTTAGAGTTTGTGAAGTAAGATAAGGTATGTGGGTGCCCGCCATTACTTGCCTGAGAACCATAATTGGTGAAGGAGTAGGCTCTTCAACGGTCAAATTGAGAATTGGGCCAAACCTGTGGAGTTATCGGGAGAACAAATACTAGAGCAAATTGATTCTAGGATGTACAGGCCATATGGAAAGCATCTAGACAACCGAAAAAGACAAAGAAATGAAAATCCAACTCCCAATTGGACAAAAATAAAAATAAAAAATGCATTATGTTCAACCTACCCTATTGGAAAACGCTGAAACTTCGACATAACCTTGATGTCATGCACATAGAGAAGAATATATGCGACAATATGGTTGGGACACTATTGAGCATAGATGACAAGAATAAGGACATCGAAAAAGCATGCTTGGATCTGGAGGACTTGCGAATACAAAAGGAGTTACACTTGAAGAGGCGTTCCAATGGATCATTTGAGAAGCCTCTGGCATCGTACACATTGTCCCCGGCAGACAGACAAGGTTTTTGTGATTTCTTGAAATCGATGAAGTTTCCAAATGGCTATGCAGCAAATATATCCAACTGTGTCACCGCTCATGGTGGTAAATTAGCTAGCCTCAAAAGTCATGACTGTCATGTCCTTTTACAGTGACTACTTCTAATTGGGATGCTTAGATACCTTTCCAAGGAGACTGGGACCACACTTTTTGAGTTGGGAACTTTTCTTAAACAGTTATGCTCAATGACATTGAGGGTGATTGATTTGGAGAAACTAGAGGAACAAATTGTTCTTATACTTTGTAAGCTTGGGAAGATTTTTCCTCTTGCTTTTTTTGATGTCATGGTCCACGTGGCAATTCATTTGCCTCACGAGGCTATGTTTGGAGGGCTTGTGCAATATCGATGGATGTATCCCATTGACAGGTATAACTATGCGTCCAAAGCATATTCATTTAAATATAGTACAAAATGTAAATATTGATATTGAAATCATATTGCCATGTAGGATGCTCAGACTTTTGAAAGGATTTGCTGGCAATATTGTTTGGCCAGAAGGTCCCATTGCGGTGGCTTACATTTCCAAAAGTGTACGACGTTTTGTTTAATGTATTTGAGCGGAGTAGAAACGGTGTTTAACTGGGAAGAATAGACCTATGACGGGGCTGACAATGGCCTAGGGTTGGCGGTTTTCACTCAAAATGTTCATTCATTTGGTTTACTTCCAAGGGCAACTGATGTGTCTATAGCTGACCGCGAAATGGTGCATTGGTTTGTCCTATAAAATAGCTTGGAAGTAAAAGAACATCTAGAATACGACTAGAACAAAATATATACTATATGTGAACTATATGTTTTTTTTATAAAAAATATTCATTCTTGGTATAACCTATGAATTACATTTAATTAATTAGGGAACTGTAGACAACCCATTTTTGACCGCCCTTAAGACTTAGGTGCTTTATTCCAAACACTCGATGATGAAAGTTACATTGTACAATTTTTTGAATTCTCGGCGAAGAAATTTGGATTCAAGCTCTAATCTCAAACCTTACACCTCATTTTGGCCAAACTATTTTAGACCTTAAAACCCTCTTTTTCAAATGTTTCTACAATATTTTGAGGCTTGCATTTCATTTAAAATATTGCACTTTTTGGTTAACCGAATAAAGACAAAGTGGAAATAAATGGAAGGGAGGTGAACTCTTTGAAAAATATTTAAAAACATCTTATTTATAGGCTTGGATTTGAAGGAAATAGGAGGGGATGCAAGAAAACTAGTTGGGGAAGAGGTTGAGCAATAAACCATTAAGAAACAAATGAATAGCCTTCACTAAATTAGGTATATATCTTTCTACACTTAGAATTTATATGTGAGGCCACCACCATTGGAAATTGGACTTCTGGGGCTTCAATTTAGACTCAAGAATCACCTAAAACCGAGTTCGGATGAGGGAGATATGCTCGTTCGAAGTTGGGCTTGAAAGTAGAGTTTTTTTTTACCCGGCTAAGTTTGTTTAGATCCGGCTGTGGCTTGTTTAGATCCAGCCGGATTTCAATGAAAAATAAACCAAAGTCCCTTTTTAGGGCCGACTTTTCATTTTGGGCCCGACCATGTGTTTTTGGGCCCGGCCGGGTCTCATTAGCCCCAAACAGAACAGCTGGATGGAATTGGACAGCTAGCTTTGTTTGAAGATATTTTCGACCAAATTGGCTCAAATTCTATAAATAGACCCCCTGGAATTAAAGGTTAGAAGATTTTCCTAAATTCTTTAAAGGATATTGAGAGCTAAAACCATCTTCCTTACTCCTTTGATCTTCAAATCTTCTTGAACAATACATACACCATTAGAGCTTGTTTTTGAAGTGTTTGCCTTCATACAAGAGGGTCTGAATGTCCAAGTGTCCAAATCAACTACTTATTACAAATCTGAATGAATAATAAATGAATAAATATCTAATTTATCACAACAATGATATTATAATAATCCATTTAAAAATAAACCAATGATCGCGCACGCACTCTCAAAAATTGTTCTGTCTGCCTCTTGGGAAACTGTTCTGTTTCACCCTCAACCACTGCTCTCTGTTTTGTCAAAAGGATTCAGTTTACCAAACATTAGAGCCCGATCGGCCCCTAATGAGGCTCGGCCAGGTCTAATAAAATCCGATCATGCCGTATTTTCATGTAGAAAAATATTTTTGTACTTTGAGGTGAAAACAATGCAGACAGAGACTTTTTAAGCCATGTTTGTCCGTTCTGTTCTTCTTTGTCATGGGAAAACTCAAGGGAAGAATGAATTCGGTTCCGAAACCATCAATGGTAGCAAGTTGATTGCTTGATGATTTTGAGCATGTTTGGACAAAAAGTTAATAAATGCAATGAAAGACAACCACCCCTTCCTCTTATCATGAAGTTAGCTCAAAGAGAGAGGTAGACATGCCTCAAAATTCATCAAAATATCATAAATTAATAAATGATGACTCTTGACGTAATGGATTAGGCATAATGTCTGGCCGAATCCAACCAATTTTATTCATCTTCTTTATGTCAGTTTCATTGATTTTAAGCCAATTTTATTAGTTTTTTTTGACTTACCTTTCCATTCTTTAATCATTTTGTCCCAAAATGATATTTAAGTCCACTAAATGAAGAGAAATGTCAAACGAGAAGTAATCTTTAGCATGAAAGAGAGACTATGCCTTGACGATGAACCTCCGAATAGATTAAGCCATTGAGCATAGGAGGTCTCTTTCTCATGCCTCGAATAACAATCAATCGCTTGAAACAACTCTCAAACAAAGAAAACCAAGAAAAGAGGGAGGGCGCATAAATGATTATGCAAAGTCAATTATTACAAAAGTGAGACTGTTTACATGAAAACTAGATAAAGAAAGCTATCAACTCGAATGACGTGGTGTCTAAGGCCTAAACAACTGAAGCCATGAGGACTTACAACACAACAAGCAAAGTATTCAAAGCATAAAATAATTAAATGAATTAAACAACCCCTAAAACCAAAAAAATAATGACAAACAACCCCAAAAACAAGGTGAAAATAGTTTGAAAAGCTAGAAAAAGTAAGCAAAGATTAAAGAGAACAAAGTTAGTAAACAAGCCTAAGAAAGGGTGGCTAACCCCTCTACTTTTTACAACTTCAAATCACAGATTTTAGCCTCTGAAAATAATCCAAAAACAGCCCAAAAATAGTGGTTAAAATCAGAGAAATAAGTGGGAAACAAAAAGATATAAGCTTGGAATAAGGTTCAAGGAAGGGTGGTTAACCCCTCCGCCCTTGGTAGCTTTTAAATCATAAGTTTCAGCCTACAAAAATAGTCCAAAGACAATGTATAAAGCAAGGAAAAGAGAGGAAAAGAGTAAAAGAGAAATAAGGAAGAAGATGCAAAAGTTATACCTCTTGAAATAGATGATGCTTGTAGTTAAACAAACTTTATTCTATACACCCTCAAGTTTATGAAATATGGTTTGAAACTTTCCAACCCCCATTTCTTTCTCTCTTTTATTTATCCGCTTACTATGGTTGTATAGCATCATGTTTTAATTAGCATTTTCCATGACTTGTGTCCATTCATCCTGCATGCATAAGGGTTCGGCTCATCATACGAATCAATGTCAATTTCAAATTCCTTATTGAAATACGTGCTTTGTCGCATGCCTTGAATTGACTCGCATGCCATGTTAGTAGCCGAGCCTATTATTTGCATATTGTATGTGTTGCATTAGCCATTTGCATCGTTAGGATCATGCATTCTTTCTAACTATTTTATTCCTTTTGGCTTGCCTTGGTTGAGTACTAGGAAAGCATTTTCGCTTTAGCATATTGCATGAATGTTAATGTTACCATGTCAAACATGTTTACCATGAGGCTAAATGTTTAATTGATATACCTGTTTGAATACTTATGGATGGAGGCTTTTCGCTTAAGTTGGGATAATTTGATTAATGTACATATGAGATCACTTTTTCAAGTGGCACATATTCAAACAATTTTCAAAACGAACCTGAAATCAAAACGTTCCAAATTGGGTGAATTAATTTATCTTGTGTGCATTACATAGTAAAGATAGCATAAATAATCAGAATAAGAGCATATATTGTACATAAAAATCACATCATGATTAGTAGAGGCCGATCTTTGATCGGGTGAGTGGGGTGCTCAATTCATGACTCTCCCTTCTCATTCCTAAGTTCCCAAGCTGAGACACTTTGGTAATGACGGACACGTGGCCTTTGGCATGAGTCATGGATTTCCTAAATTTTTCAAAAATATTTAGGTAGCGACTTTGAATATGGCAATGTAGTCCTTTTTTGGCATTCTTAATAAAAATCGATTTTCTAAAAGGTTTGCTGTATTTGGACTCTTTTGTGTTTCTCTGTTTCACATTGCACTTGTGAAACCAAATTCAAAACCACGGGAGTCCGAACTGTAGGGCTAGTAGTATCCGAAAGGAGCACGAATAGCAAGCTATAGTTTCTGGTGACTCCGCTGGGAATTTAAAGAACTTGACTTGAACTTCATGATGTCACATTTTATTTATAGATATACGTTTTTTGCATTACATTTGCATTGTTACTTTAAGTCACTGTGTTTTCCATATGCTATTCCTGGACAGCTTGCTGGAGGCTTGCCTAAAAAGCTTGCCAAAAGGCTGACCGGTTATGGGCTCTACCATGTTGGAAACACAATCCTTGGATCTGGATTACCGCTGTACCGCTCGATCCTCCTTTCACTTCTCGGTGTTAGGTGTGAGAGGTACATTAGGTAATCTTGCCGAGGTACCTTTTTTGACCAGTTGGCGTAGTGTATGTAGTAAGCTCTAATAACTGTTCCAAAATAAGACAGGAGGCTCACCCATATTCAGGATGTTGTGATATCGTTTGTTTGAATAGTAAAGCTGTAGATCACTCCAAAAGCTAAGATAGGGAAACCATAACCTCTCATAGGGGTGTTTTGAACGCCTTTTAAGCAAAATGTGAAATCTTTGGAAATGAATGATGCAATCTTGGGAATGTCTTAATCTTGAGGCGATTCTTTTCAAACTTGAGGGTCATATCAGAATCAAAATTTGGGTTGAAATCCATGGGTTTGTGTTTGATATGGGTATTTATGTTTGATATGGGTGAATTTTTGGCAAGACCAGAAAAAAGGGCCAAAAATTGTATCTTGCTTTACTTTGACTGGCATACCCGATATCCTGATCTAATGAGGCATTTGTTTTTAATGTCAGGTTTGTTGAGCCAGAGAATAAGCAGTACCCGCCTTAACCCATCACAGTTCGTCCAATCCCAGAAAAAAACCCACTCAGCAAACGTCCAGTCCATTTGATCCCCAAAAGGCCAACTCAGAAAAGATCCATTAAATGTCAAAAGACCCATTCTAAAAAAGCCCAATCTAGTCAAACCTATCTAGCCTAATCTAGTTCAGATACATCAAGTATAACTGGGTCGAAATTCTTGTTAGTCAGCTCTTAGGCTACGCCCATCCATTTCTCCAATTGCTAACTTAACAGATCCGTGATGGCATAGAGTCCAAAAGAAGTTATGGTCATGATAACGGCCCTAAACCAGGGAATCGCCGTGCAGGATGAGACCATTGCTGAGATGTAACGCTCGTCTGGGGCATCTACCACACATCTAGTCCCGGGCCCTTAGTCGAACTTTGACCCACTTTCGCCAGCTGAAGATTTGCAAGGTCCAGATCTTCGAGAAGGTTTGGCTCAAGCTCGAGTTTTTAGACCCCTGGTGCAGCCTAATGAGGGGCTTTTTCCCCTCGATATTAATGAGCTCGACCCGCCTTTGTTAAAAATTGCTAACCTTGGGAAGCAATTCAAAAGGCACATGGAATGAACTTTATTCCCAAAATTGAGGATGGGTACACCGAGGCTATCGTAAGGCTTCTAGACAGATTCAAAATGCCACCTATCGACTGTTTTGATGGGTCTGGAGATCCTACGGTACATATCTGGCTTTTCTTAGACGTGAAGAAACCGATGGGGCTGACTAAGCCTCACAAACTCTCTTTGTATGGAAGAATCCTGTCGGGTATAACAACCACTTGGTATGCCAAGTTAGAGGATAAAGTGAAGTAGAATTAGAAAGATTTGGCTAACGTGTTTGTTAATCAGTATTCTTACAATACCCAAATTGAAATGACCATCCAAGAGCTTGAAGTAACCCACCAGAATCCTAAAGAACCTTTTGTGGAATTTGTTGCAATGTGGAGAGCAAAGGCAGCACAAATGACAGATCGACCTTCTGAGATGGACCAAGTGCGGATAGTGGTGCAGAACCTTGAGCCTGATATACTATAAAAGTTAATCGTCACTCCACTATTCACTTTCAAAAATTTGCATGAATTAGGGGTTCAGATTGAGAGCGCATTCAACAAAGGGATTATTCCTAGAACAAGTGAACCAACAAGGAGGGTGTTTTCCAAGAATACCAATGCTAGCAGTAGCACTATTCCCAAACCCACTGAAATCAATACCGTCACCACTACCAAAATGTGGCTTTCTTTTGATGCTTCTTTTGGATATAGTTCGGACTCCCGTGGTTTTGAATATAATTTCACAAGTGCAATATGAAATAGATAAACACAAAAGAGTCCAAATCCTGCAATTCTTTTGTAAAATCGATTTTGAATCAAAATGCCAGAAATGGACTGCTTTGCCAGATTTCAGAGTCACTACCTAAATATTTTTGGGAAATTTAGGAAACTCATTACTCATGCCAAAGGCCACATGTTCGTCATCACCAAAGTGTCTCGGCTCGCGAACTTAGATATGAGAGGAGGTCATGAGTTGAGCACTCCACTCGCCCGATCAAAGATCGACTGCTATTAATTATGATGTGATTCTTATTTACATTATATGCTCTTTTTTCGATTTATTAGGCAATTTTTACAATGTAACGCACACAAGTATAGACTAATTTGCAAAAGTAAGAACACTTTGATTTCATGTATGTTTTAAAAAAGTGTTTCCAATATGTACCAAAAAAACAATATCATATGTACATTAATCAAGTTATCCCAATTTAAGCAATTAGCCTTCATCCAAAGGCATTCAAGAGTTATATCAATTAAGCACTTAGCCTCATGGTATCATGCTTGATATGGCAATAAACACACAAATACGATATGCTAAAGCAATAAGTGTTCACCTAGTACTCCAAGGTGAGCCAAAAGAAACAAAACAATTAGAAAGATGCATGTTCCTACTCAATGCAAATGACTAATGCAATACATACAAAAATGCAACTAATAGGTTCAGTTGTCTAATATGGCATGTGAACCAATTTGATAGCATGCGGTAGCGCACGTATTCAATGAAAGTAATAAACGACAATATGGATAGAATGATGAACCGAACCTTTATGCATGCAAGACAAATGGATGCAAGTCATGGAAAATGCTAAAAGAAACATGATGCTCTATGCCATCCATCATAAGCAAGTAAATAAAAGGGAGAAAGAAATGGGGGTTGGAAGACATACACATTACTACATTTTGCCTTTGCACAAGAGTGTCTGAATAGATATCCTAATTCTAATTATTACAACATCAATTAGCTAGTCCTACCTAACCAATTATTACAAATCCAACTAATGAGCTAAATTAGCGAAGTACAATGAGTTTAAAAGAAGGTAGTTAATTGAATGACAACATATTGCTTCTAAAGCATTTAAACCAAGAGTATGAACAACCGATGGAGTGCATGTGCATGAATTTAGATTTTTACCTGAAAACCTCTCTATTTTGCTGCTGGAACCATTCTGTTTTGCAGTCAAAAGAAAAGATCTATTTTGGCTCCCAACCTCTGCTCTGTTCTCCCAAAAGAGGACACTGTTGGTCTAAAATAAGTGGTTGGCTGGCTAAGAAAAGATGGTCGACTGGCTGATTAATGGCCGACCAGCCACTATTTTAAGGGTCTGCCCTTCTGTAATAGAAAAGAGATAGAGTACAAACAGAGTGCTTTCAAGAGGTGTTTGCCCATTTTGCCTCTCCTTCTTATTTAGGCAGGTCAAAGGAGGGGCATAATCGATTCACAAACCATCAATATGCAAAGTTATTGAGTTGATGGGACAAATTTTAATAAATGAAAAGCACAGACCAACAAAAACCCCTTTCCTATCATGATATTGATCAAGGGAAATGGTTGACTATGAAACTTGAACCATTTCATCACTAACAAGTATGAAACGACTCAAGACTCAAGAGGTTCAATTAACGTTGGATTGAACCCAAGTTGATATTATTATCTTGTTCCATTTTAGCCCCAATTTTATTATTTCATTTCATTTCATTACCTTTCCATTCCTTAGCCATTTTAGTCCAAAATGAAAGTGAAGTCCACTAATGGAGAGAAGTGTCAAACAAGAGGTTGTTTTGGGCAGGAGAGAGAGAGATCATGCCTTTGGTAATGAACTTCCGAAGCGATTAAACCATTAAGCAGAAGAATCTCTATCTCAAGCTTAAATAACACTCACTTTGAAGTGACTCTCAAAGCAATAAAAAAAACCAAGAAAGGAGGGAGGGTGTAGAGGTGATGAAAGGTGAACACAAGTATGGAAAGCTTGAAATAAATGCCATTAACTCAAATAGGTTGGCGTCTAATGCCTAAAACACCAAACCTATGAGGACTATTACACTACAAGCATACTATACAAAGCATAAATGAAATGAACAACCTAAAACAATCCTAAAACAGTCCAAAACAACACTGAAATTCACATGGAGAAGGTTGAAAAAGTTAGCTACAATTATGAACAAATTGGGCTAGTAAACAAGCACAAGGAGGGGAGGCTAGCCTCTCCATTTTTAGGACTTCAAAACCACAATTTTTAGCCTTCAAAAACCTCTAAAAATCAATGGTAGAAAGCTCAAAAAAAAATTTGATGAAAAGACGGGAGACACAAGGGCAAAAGCTTAAGAGACTAGGGTCAAAGAAGGGTGATTAACCCTTTTACCTTTGATAGCTTTAAGCCACATGTTTCAGTCCATAAAAATAGTGTAAAACAAGACAAAAACAGCAAGAAAAGAGTTAGTAGAAATAGTGTAAGGATTTCACAAATTATACCTATTGAAGAGGAGTAACTCATTTGTTCACAAACCACAAAGTATTCACTCTCAATGGATGAGATTTGAGCTCAAGAGCCTTAGCAAGAAGAGCTAAAAATTTGGTTTAGGAAGTGTAGAGAGAGAGAGTGTGTATAGGTTGCAAGATAGAGAGAGAGTGCTATGCAAGTCTTTGGCTTTTTGGAATTTTTCTAACATTTTTTTCCAAGGGAGGTGGTCATGTATATATAGGAAAACATGAACCTCAGTTGGAAATATCCATATAGAGATAGCTGGTGTAGTGCATTCACCTATGGAGACAACTAGCAGTAACTGGCAGCAAAATATCTACTAGCTGGAAAACATGGCCAACCGGCCATAAAGTGGACAGTCAACCACTGTATTTTGTCTTGCCGGCCATCTGTTGGTCTGCAGGCCTCTGGATGGTCAAGTATGGTTTAGGTATGAAATAGACAGGTTTTTGGAAACCAAGACATGTTTGGTCAAGTATGTGCATAATTCTAGGCTTTGAAGTTGGAAAACGAGAAGCTCTTGCTGAGAAACTTGAGTGTATAAAGCGTAACATTTTATCATCGAGTGATCAACTTGAGGCGCCCAAGTCTTAAGGGCGGTAAAAAATGGGGTGTCTACAATTGCCTCTCTTTGATAAAGCTCATAGTCATAAAATGACGTGAGTGAACGTCAAAGCTGAAAGACAACCTATTTGACAAGACTGTAAGACTTGGGCAAAGCAATCAAAATGCAGATGTAAGGGTTGAACTCAAAAGTTACCTACATATCTGTAGACGCGCCCTCGGGAATCAGGCTTTGCTACTACAGTTCAGACTCAAATGTCATGGTTCTGAATCTAATCTCGCAAAGTGCAATGCAAGACCGATAAATCACCAAAGAGTCCAAATCTGGCAAATCGTTTTGGAAAACTGATTTTTGTAAAGAAGTGCCAAACATGGATTACTTTGCCAGATACAAAGTCGCCACCTAAATATTTTGTTTTGAAAAAATTTAGGAAACCCTGACTCGTGACTAAGGCCACGTATCCGTCATCACCAAAGTTACCTCGGCTCGGGAACTTGGGTACGATTGGGGAAGGTCATCTATGAGCACCCCCGCTCACCCGATTAAAGATCGGCTTGTATTAAGCATGATATCTTATTTTTGAAAACACATGCGTTCTTATTCCGGTTAATTAGCTAGAATTATTATGTGATGCGCACAACACATAAGTATAGACTAGATCGCCTAATTTGGAAAAAAAGCATCGCATATCCGTTTGTTTGGAAATGGTTTGAAGTTTGCTACTCGTAAGTAGGCTAAAATACGGATTTCAATGAATCGTTTCGATTCAAGTAATCCGACCTTCACCCATAGGCATTCAGGCAGTTATAACAAATAAGTAGTTAGCCTCATGGAAAGCATGCTTTCATGGCAACATTAACACACATGCAGTATGCTAAAGCATAAACACTCACAGTGTACTCCGAGCCAAAATAAAGAACTAGTTAGAAATCAATGCATGATCCTAGTTCATGTTGAGATGGCTAATACAGCACATGCAAAATGCAACTAGATAGGCTCGGCTATCCTAAAATGACATAGGAAATACGACATTTTGATAACATGTATTCAAATTGGAATTGAAGTACAATGCGGTTAGTATGATGCGCCGAGCTCGGTGCATGCAATACAAATGAATGATGCAAACATGCATAGCATAAGAATGCTAACTGAAAATATGCCCTAAAACTAACCATCGAAAGCAGGTAAGTAAAAGGGAAAAAGATGTGGGGTTGGAAGACATGCACACACGCACGCACACTTATTACAAAATTTGCCCTTTCGACGGAGGGTCCGAATAAATAATACATGCCAACTAATTAACTAATTAACAAGCTAATTAATTATTACATAACCGAATGAATAACTAGCTACAGCTAATTATTACAAAACTTAATTAATTAACAAATTGATTAACTAACTACAAATGAAAAGCAACAAGCAAAACTGCTCTAGCTCTGTTCACAGAAACAGAAGGTGCATGCTTGGTTCTTGTCTCGAAAGGCTCTTTGGTTGCTCTTTAGAGGCTCTATTTGCAGGGTGTCCTTCAGAACTTGCTGCTGGATCTTACCAAAAACATGCTGGGGAGTGCATCAGTGGCTTGCTGGCCATCAGAAGCTGCTGCCGACTGTCTTGCCGGCCAATAGTACACACTGCCAGCCATCAACAAAGGGGTGCCGGCCACTGATATGCTGGGACACCAAGCTGCAGTAGAGCACAAAACAGAGAAAATGGAGGGTCTCCCAAGGATATGTATGCACTATGCCACTCCATATCACCTCAAAACATCAAGGATGAGGCATAGTTGGATCCAAGACCATCAATCACGCATCCTGATGCATGATGGCCAAAGATCCAACTTGTGCAAATCAATGCGAAATGAATGTACAAATAAAACACATAAGTGCCTAGAACTCTATCATGGATAATCAAGAGCGTCGGTGATCGAGAATTGAGACACGTTTCATCACTTGAAGTATGAAACGTTCCTCGTTCCTCGTTTCTCGCGTTCGGATTAACACTTAATCCAAACAGCAATGCAATGCAAGGATGGCATACACAATGCGATGTATGCAAACATGTAATGCAATATGAACAACCTAACAAGGCTAATGGCATGCACAATACTAATACATGCACACAGTTGACACACAATGCAAAGTAACCTAGACATGCAAACATGCGATAAACCAAGCATGTAACAACATACAAGGTGACAAGCGTGCTACAACATGCAAAGATGGAGCAAGCATACAATAATATGCAAGACAAGCATGCAACAACATGCAAGGATGGACTTAAACCAAAATGGGTAGACCTCAGTGATGCCCAAATCAGTGGCCATAATGCTAAGATGAAGGCACCGAAAACACATACAAGCATGCATGCCAATTGCCTCACCAATTGAGGCATAAAGGTGCAACTCTCAAGAACACCTAAAGAGTGGAAAGCATGGAAGTGTAACAACACTAAGTGCACTGAAATGAGATGATAAACGATGCCAAATCATTAAACAACTCAAGTAAAGCATGCGAAGGTCCTTAAAGCATGGAGCTATCAAAGAGGATTACAAAGGAGGCATGCAATATATGGCACAAATGCATGAACTAAGCATGGACAGAGCTTAAATAGGTCAAAATGAGTACCTAAACATGCTGAGATGGGGGCCCAAAGACCTAGGCATGCAAGCATACAAGCTAAGCCATAAACTAGGCAATAATGCACAACACTCAAAGGTACTTAAAGCATGATTGAAGTGGAAATATGGCAATGCTATAGGCTCTAAAATGAAGTATTAAGTGATGCCAAATCATCTAAATAGCTCAAAGATAGCATGCATGAGTCAACAAAACACAAAGCTTGCAAGGCCAATTACACTACAGCTATACAAAGCATGAAGGATATGGCAAGGGCAACCCAAAAAAGTCCTAGTACATGTTAATATGAGACTAAAACATACATGGAAAGAAGCCAAAACAAGCTAGCATGGTGAGCATGAGGCATGATGCATACAAGGCAAATAAGGTGGATTACACTACACCTATTAAGACCAAGCATGGGATGACTCAACTAACAAAAATCAGAGTTAAGGCATGGCATAATAACCCCCAAAACCCACTGAGATGGCATCCCAAAGACCTAAGTATAGAGACATGCACAATGATCCATTCATGAGGCATAAAACACAAACTCTCTAAGACATTGAAAACATGTCAAATGCAGGTGTATGACCACATTTCATGGACTAAAATAACATTAGAAATGATGGCAAAGCATGGAAATATCACATGCATAGCATGGTAGGGGCCTCAAAACTCAAGGCTAGCCAAAACATTTACACTATAGCTATACAAAACATGAGTGATATGACCATGACAGCCCAAAAAAGTCCTAGAACAGCCCAAAATAAGAATAAAATCATGCTGGAGCAAAGCCAAAACATGCTAGAATGATGAGTCAAAACATCATGCACATAAAGCCAGTAAGCAAGATTTGTTCTACAAGTATATGGAGCATGCAAAATATGACCAAACCCATTTTAGACAGAGTTCTGTCATGGCAAAAAATCACCAAAAACATGCTGAAATGGACTCAACATAAGCTAGGCAAACATGCTACTTTGATGAGCCACAAATAGGATTACATTACATATACAAGAAGCATGCAAAATATGACCAAACCAGCCATGGAGAGAGTCAAGGAAAGTCCTAAAATTCACAAAAAAAGTGCCTGAACCAGGCCTCAAAAGTAAAGGGATACATGCTCCTTTGATAGGCCAAAAAACTCAAGCAAACAAAACAAAAAGGGAAGGGGTCACCCCCCCTCTGGTTTTGGGCCTCAAAACCATATTCCTACCACTGAAAATCCACTGGATTTCAGTGTCTAAAAGGCCAAACCAAGACTACCTCAAAGGCCTTAAAACATGGCTCAAAACAAGGCCAAACAAAGCATACAAGAGGGTTGTACACCCCTAACACCAAAAAGACCTTAAACAAACTTCAAAAGCACTTAAATAAAGAACTTTTTTCAGTTGAAAGAAAGGCCTAAAACAATATGCAAGGATAGCCAAAATGAGGTACAAATAAATGCTAAAAAAGGGAAAAAACTCACCCTTGAAGACCAACTTCGAAACCTGCAATCTCAGGGGCCAACAACCAAGTTTTAGAGCTCAAGTAACCCCCTCAAGAACCTCAGCTCAAAGATGGTGGTGTATCTCTATGTGTTGTAGTGCAAAAGTGCAAGAAAAATGGACTTTAGAGCACTATTCTATGCAATATAGAGAGATAGAGAGAGTGTGTGAGAAATATATATATATATAGAGAGAGAGATCTTTCTTCTCTAAAATGGCTGACCCCCTGCTAAGGAGAGAGGGCCTCTCCTTATATAGAAAAAAAAAAACAAGAAGAAGCTTGTTAAACAAGCTTGGCAAGAGCTTCATCGTGTATGGAGGGGAGAGGACTGAAAATCAACTGGCTCAAAAGATCTGGTGTGAAACCTGCTGAGACAGGGGGTCTGCCGCCCATTAATGGTGGCCGGTAGTGGCTCATTGATGGCTGGTAGGCATCATCAATGGTCGGCAATGGCAAAGGCATGGCCGACAGGGCCAAAAAGAGGCCGGCAGTGCCTTCCATAAAGCATGCAAAAAGGGCCAATACAAGGTCCAAAAATGGAGCAGGAAGGATACAGGGTTTGGAAAGTTCAAACCTGTGACGTTCCACCGTGGCAGTCGAGTACTCGGCGAGCAATCGAACTAGTTGTTGGGTGTACCTGCAAGCACAACCAAGTTTTGAGGATGGTCAAAAATGGGGTGTCTACAATATCCCTTTGTAAATAATTAAACCAGCGTAGTTCAGGGGCGAGATGCAAATGATATGCAGAAAGACTTGGCTACTTTTGAAAACTTATGATCATGCAAAACAACACAAGTAGTAATAGAATAATAATATTTTAAACCAAAACAAAGCACATTAAGCCTTGCCTCACACATAGAAAGAAGTAAGCGAATAGAAATTCCCAAACACATCTCACGTGAAAGGGTGTAAGAAAATGCAAGCCAAACTACGTCTTACGTAGAGAGAGTTAAAGAAAATGTACTCCTAACTACGTCTCACATGGAAAGGAGGAAAGCTCCATGCCAAACTGCATCTCATATAGAGAGGGTGGAGGGTGCAAACCTAACTACGTCTCACGTAGAAAGGATATAAGCAAATGCAATCCAAACTACGTCTCACATAGAGAGAAGAAAAGATGTAATCCAAACTACGTCTCACGTAGAGTGGAGTCAAAGAAGCAATCCAAACTACGTCTCACGTAGAGTGGAGTAAAAAATGCAATCCAAACTACGTTTCACGTAGAGTAGAGTCAAAGAAGCAATCTAAACTACGTCACGTAGAGTGGAGTCGAAGATGCAATCCAAACTACGTCTCACGTAGAGTGGAGTCGAAGATGCAATCCAAACTACGTCTCACGTAGAGTGGAGTCGAAGATGCAATCCAAACTACGTCTCATGTAGAGTGGAGTCGAAGATGCAATCCAAACTACGTCTCATGTAGAGTGGAGTCAGTACAAACGGTACGATGCATATGGATGCGGTATACTGTGATACAAGTGATAACATGTGATGCAAGTGGCAACATGTAATAATAAAAACAATGCAATGTATGTTCCATGCAATGTAATAGATAACGATGCACAAAAAAAGCAGTACTTCTAAAAGCATATGTTTTACATATCTTAAAAAGCGAGAAACAAGTCCCACATGTTTGCAAGAAAAGGAAACTAATCGAGAACGTGACTTTATACGTCCCTAGGAAAGGAGACCCTAAATACACCTCAACGTAAGATGAATGAATAAATAAAAAAGAGGAAAGAAGAAATAAACGCACAACGAACTAATAAAGGAAAGAATACACACACCTCATGAGGATAAAAAAAAAACAACATGATAAACATAACAAAAGGAAAAGATAAACATAACAAAAGGAAAAGATAATACTTTAATCGAAAGAAAAAAAGGAAGAAGCAAAACACAAAATGGTGGTGTTTTGGAAAACACCACACATTTCACCCTCCGGCAAGGTCTTCAACTACCTACACACACAAAAAAAAAAAAAAAAGGGATACAATTGCTCTGACTTATGGTCAAGGCAGGCTCATGTATTGGGGGAACAACGCGTCTTGGGACGGTGCGACCGAAACACAGTCTTAGGACCTCCGAAACCTGAAACAGCTTCATTTCCGACAACTTTCCTTCCCCAGGTGAAAATGGGGCCTCCCACACATAGCTTAGGCATGAGCATAGCAAGAAACATTACTGGACCACAAAAGTGGTCGGCCGGCCACAAAAAATGAGACGGTCAACTAATAAATGGACGGCTTGTCACTTGTAACAATTTTGGGGGTAGGATGGTCTTTTTGCCTCGGGTTTTATAAACACAAAACAAGGGTTCCATTTTACACACACCCAACCATCCGAAACCCTTGTCCCTCTCTCTCTAGGCACTCATTCTCTCTAGATTTCCCTCTTGCTCAAGTAACGCACCCTCCCACGCACACTTTATTCGCAAAACACCCGTAACCCTCTACATTTTGAACAAATTGAACTTTGTTTCCGTCGAGTTTTTGGGTTTTTCATCACTTGGGACTTGTTTTCCTCATGTTTTTTTCTTGGGTTTTGCAAACTTTCTAAGGTTTTGACTTTTTCCTGAGGTTGACTTTTTTGGTTTTTTTTGCTATTTTCCTTTATTTTCTTCATTTTCTACTACGTTTCACCCATATTCCTCATGACGGATGATATCGCACATGGCAGTGCTCCACTTGAGGTACCAGAGCTTCTACCTACTGCAGAGGCCGAGGAGTCGAGAGTTGATGAGGCTGACGGGGCGGTGGAGGACATTACCGCTGATTTCAAGGAGATTTACTCTCCGGGGGCTGAGCCTAAGGCACTACCATTGCAGTTGAGGCCATTCGACTTAGACACCTACCACCCTCGGACACACGCGATGCCCTTCGGTGGCATGCTACGTTTTGAGGACTTTACGATAGGCGTGCCTGAGGACGTTCTATTAAGGGAGTGAGCCTCCCATCTTTTCCATGGTGCCGTAGAGGTAAGAACTTTCCTTTTATACTTCCAAGGCGTTTCAATACCTTTTATTCTGTTACAATACCGCATTTCTTTACTACTCATTCTGTTACACAACTGATGCTTTATTTCTTTTCTAACACAGGGCTATGTCTGCTCTTGGAGAGGATATGGAACGGTGATAGCGAGGGATTGGTACCAGGAGCTCTCTGCTCGAGTCCGCGATCTTGTTGACGAGGCGGGCTTTGGTTTGTTCTGCTCCGGACTCCCACGCTTTCAGGTCAGTCGGACCTTACTTGGGACCTCAATGGAGGGGTGGTGGTACACCACCAACTCCTTCCACTTCTCTTCTACCAGGGATATGACAATGACTCCCTACGACTTTTCCATGATCACAAGGTTAAGAGTAGGTGGTGATCCGATCCCTTTCGATATGGACATGGGCCAGTAAGAGGCGGCCTGGATTTACTTGCTCGGAGCAAGCCCATCTCGAGACATACCAGCTATGGTCAGGTACAGCTGGTTCATCGAGCACTTTTGGGGCAGCCAGCCCGAGACTTAGGAGGAGAGGGAACAGTACGCTCGGGGCTTCTTGATGCGTCTTCTTGGTACCACCTTGTTCTCGAACATGTGGAATATCGTGGGCTTTTACCTGTTGAGCGCCTTTGTGACATTGCCCCGAGTCTGGTTTTATAATTGGAGTGAAGTCAGCCTCATCACATTTTACGAATATATAAGCTCCGGTTCTTGCATAATAGGGAACAAGGTCGGAGGCAACTCGATAGCTTAGGAGGTACACGCTGTGCTTTCATTATAGTCTTTACTGCGATGCTTTCTGCTTTGCATTTTTTGCCTTTACACCCTGTGCTTTCTGCTTTGTACTTTCTGCCTTTATATTATTTATATCTGTGCTTACACAACTAATCTCTCTTTCATAGCTCTGGGTATATGCATATTTTTCGGCCCTTGCCCTAGTATCGGTAGATGAGGTGGCATCGGTCGTACCTTACTCTCGTTAATACGATGGCAGATGCCACTCCAGGCACCATGATGACACGACTTTTGTGTATTATCGTCGATATTTCGACATGGTAACAGCCCGAGAGGTAGCCCTGGGCAATGATGCCATGTATTATCGTTGATATTCCATTCCATGCACACTATTTCAACCCAATCTTTACCGCTAACAATTGATAACAACTGTTTGCAGATCACATGGCAGCCCTGGGCAATGATGCCATGCGGGATATAGGGACTAGTACGTTGAGTCTTGGGGTACCTCCCGATTTCGGATTCTATTGGAGGGCCATTTCTGCCGAGTTTGGTATCTAGGCGAGTGGTTTGTGCGCTAGACTTCGGGCTTACCTGTCCCTATTATTTTTGTTCTATCTCCTGTATCTATGAGGACAGCTGATAGCCTCCCAGTTGAGGTGATTATTCAGTACATGGTAGGGTAGGATGCTAATCACTTCCAACGTGGTGGAGACTATGCAGTTTTCATCAAGACTCATCTAATGCCGTCTTTGTCCATAGTTCGTGCTAGAGCCACTACAGATGCTCCTGCGGCTAGAGTTGCTGCACACGTAGCTAAGGCTAACATTGGTGGGGTCCCTCCTGCCATGCCTGTAGTTGGGTTGCCCACGATTCCGACCATGATCATATGCTGGCAGCAGACCAGGATGGCCTATCAGGTTCTATTTGATCCACCGGAGGGAGAGCATGGATATGTCTGGGACCCCGCCGTATAACAGGTATGTACTTTGTCACTTTGCCTTGTAGTTTCTAATTCACATTCCCTTTTCTATGCATTAATATTCAAACTCATTTGCAAGTGCCTTTGGAGTATATAGACGGCCTTCTCAGGTTGATTGCCTCCGTGGTTCAAATGGTGTAGCGGAGGGAGACACTACTTGCCCTTCACAGTATCCAGGTTTTTCCCCTTCCTTCATACTCTGACTTGCACTGATTTATGCCCATAATGATTCATACCCATACAATTCTGTATTGTATTAGTCTGATACTCTATATTGTTCTGCCATGATTTTGTATCGTACTGATTTCCTATTTTTTGGCTTTCAGTCTCTACCTGGACCAACGGTACCTACAATACTAGCAACATCAGCAGTATCTCCTTCAGTGGTGAGGAAGAGAGGTAGATCGGTCCCATAATGTGGCCGAGATGAGAGTAGAGGTCGAGGTCGAGGTAGAGGTAGAGGGGTTCGAAGCAGGAACAGTGAGCTTGATATCAAGGAGACCTCTTCATCTCCAGAGCTACCATCGAACGAGGATGACATCGAGTCCAGTGGTGTCGAGGAGGCGACGAGTAGACATTCTGGATCCGAGAGTGAGGATGATGACACCAGCTCTAGGTCGAGGAGCAGAGATGATGATTCCAGCTCTGAGTCTGATCCCCCTAACGATAGTGGTACTGATGGAGACAGTGCTCTTGAGTCCCCTTTACGGAAGAGGATGAAGAGGGCCTCTCAGGCTTGACTGATGTGATTGTCGTAGATTTTTGTGTTTTTTCTTTATTTTATTTTATTTTATTTTGGTTTTTTAGCATTTGTATAGCTTCAGATAGGCCCTTACTTTTTTGTTCAGAAAAACTTGTACTCTTTTGTGAAAAAACAATGATCAAGGTAAAACCCTACACTTTTATGAAAGGAGTTTTTAGTTTTGCACAGCATCTCCGAATTGCCACCACATTTGAAGTTCAATCTCAACCACATCCATCTCATCTATCTTGAGCCAATCATCTTGCCCAATTCACGTCCTTAGCTTCACATCAATCTATAAGCTACACTGACTGCTGTGCATATCACATACTTGCGTTAGAAAAGAAGGAACTAGCTTGAATCAATAAGTTGAGTAATTTTCAATACTTGAACTTATCAGTAGAATCTCTAATTTGAGCAAAAAAAGGAATCGAAATTCAGGTTTTGCGAAATTGAATTCTAAGGGGAACATAAGTAATACTAGGGGCACTATGAATGATCAGTTATCTTGAGTCTCTTTCTGCTTTGGGTCAATTGTGAGTTCTGTTGTGTTGTGCTTGGTATTTGTTTCAATTTGTGCTATTCATTTAGTCACCATAACGTGTCTGTTGCTCAAAAGCGCTTTTTATGAGTCATCATAACGTGTTTGTCTCAGTCAGTGCTCTTCATCGAGTCACCATAATGTGTCTGTCGCTCAAGTCTAACAGAGTGGCATGGTCAAAATTCCATACACGAGTGTTCACTCCAAACTAAAAAACAAGTCCATGTGTGGAATTCATAAACAAACTAAGGGTGCCCATACAAGGGGCATCGCATTCATGATCATTACAAAGTGTATATGAGGAATTCGTCACTACTTTGAAGGAGACTGGAGTAAGTTCAACATGTCAGGCAAGAAAAGAAGCAAGAGTCTGATTAGTGGGCAATTGTTCTAGGATCTAATGATCCCTATCACAGGTGTTAGCATACTGTGAAAAAGGTGACCAGTGACTGGACACTAAGGGCAATTTTCAGTACATCTGATCGGGTCATCCATCGAACAAGGGGCATGAACCCAACCGGTGGCCAATGATTGGACACTAAGGAAAATTTTCAATACATTTGATCGGCTCATCATTTGAACAAGGGACATGAACCCAACCTTTCTCTCAGTCCTCCTAAAGCCATTTGTTAGACACTTTTCCCTGGATTAGGGTAGCTCACCCCCATGATGATTATGATATGATTCAGCTTTCAAAAGTTGTATCTGACCATTTTAAAACTCTCTTGGGATTGCCATCTTCCCTTTTTTGGATTGTGCATGTGTGCTCATATACTCTGATTGATTTGAATTGCCTGGTTAGTTACTTTTGCTTTTGACTTTGTTTTGTATTTGTAATAATAGAGTTTTGTCAAGTTGCTTCCGTTGGTGTTTTTCAATTACATTTCAAGTTAATTGTGGCAAGTTGCCCTACATTTCATAAGGTACATGATGCGGTACTTTACATACTACTCATTACTCTTGCACCGCACTATTTTGTGCACCCACATAGCACTGTTTTGTGCACCTTGCATCGCATTGTTTTGTGTATTCACCTTGTATCGCACTGTTTTGTGCACCTTGCATAACACTACTTTGTCCATTCACCTTGTATTGCACTGTTTTGTGCATTCACCTTCTATAGCACTGTTTTTTGCACCTTGCATCACATCGTTTTGTGCATTCACCTTGTATCATACTGTTTTGTGCATTCACCTTATATCGCACTGTTTTGTGCGTTGCATCACATTGTCTTGTGCATTCACCTTGCATCGCACTGTTTTGTGCATTCACCTTGTATCGCACTATTTTGTGCACTTTGAGTTCACACTGTTTTGTGCACGTTGTATCACATTATTTTGTGCACCTTGAGTTTGCACTGTTTTGTGCACTTTCATAGCAATGTTTTGTGCACCTTGCATCGCACTGTCTTATGCATTCACCATGTATCGCACTATTTTATGCATTTCCTCCATCGCACTGTCTTGTGCATCTAAATAGCATTGTCTTGTGTACTTCACCCTCATTGTCTTGTGCACTCATTGGGTCTATGAGACCTTAAATTCTCTAAAGGTGCAATTCCTTTGGTGTTTGTTGTGCCCGAACGAATTCAGGCGGTCTAGTATAGCCATGTGACTGTGTTTGTATTGAGTTTCTAGGAGATCAACTGAGATGGTGTAAACTAGAGTTTGAATGGCCAAGGCCTAGAACACAAAGGTTCGGAATTTTCGAGACTAAAATCTGGTTTAAATAACCAAGGGTGTATCCTTTGCTTGAAATCTGTATGGCAGCCCCACAGGTTGAGGTAGCTTGTATGCACTTCAATTCTGGATACTGAACCAACCTAGTTTGTCACCCTGTTATAGAATATGAAAAGTTACAAACATAGCCAAGGAGAAAAGTAGTACCCACGGTTTGGAAACACAAGATGCAGAAAGAAGTCTTAAAACCAAGAAGAAAAAAATCCCCAGCAGCATGAGGTGAGTCATCACATTGCATATAACATCTATCACATGCATCTACTACTACACTATCCATTACACCCATTATATCATACCATTTTATTACCTGCATCCTTTCCATGTTGAGCTTAGCTTGGTATATGTTCAAACTTTTTTCGTGTTAAAGCATAGCTCTGCATGTGTACGCGCCTATTCCACCAAGAATTGTGGTTTGAGGGTTTTGACACCTTTTCTACGTTAGACATGGTTTGGTTTATGTCCATGCCTTTTCTAGGTAAGATGTGGTTCAGCTTGTGCCCCTTTATTCACTTCATCCATTGCATCGTACTTTGTCTTGTTGCATTCAACATTTAGGATTATTATCTTTGCCCTGCAGATTATCCCTTACTTATATCATACCACCCAATCACTTGTACTCTTTCTGCAAAAGACATTATTCTGCATGTGCTCGCACCCCTTTTACGTTGAAACATGGTTCTATTATATATAAGCACCCATGCTGCGCTAAGGCTAATATTGAGAGTGTAGGCACTTAGCTTGTGTTAGGTGTCGCTTGGCTGTGCCCACTCATTTTATGTGTTAAACGTAGTCTGATTTTGCATCCCTATTTCTTTATGGTATTTGTGTAGGCAATCCTCGGGTCCAACCAATTACATCTGCATTTTGTTTGTTTGCCCAAGTTTTACTACCTTGTCAAAATGGGTCATCTTTGGGCTTTGACATTCACTCACGTCATTTCATGGCTTCGAACTCAGTCAAAGAGGGACAACTGTAGACACCTCATTTTTTACTACCCTTAAGACTTGGGCGCTTTATTCCAAACACCAGATGATGAAAGTTACACTGTGCAATCTTTTGAATTCTCAACGAAGAAATTTGGATTCAAGCTTTAATCCTAAACCTTACACCTCATTTTGGCCAAACTATTTTAAACTTTAAAACCCTCTTTTTCAAAATATTTTTTCAAATATTTCTAAGATGTTCTGAGGCTCGCATTTCTTTTAAAATATTGTACTTTTCAATAAGCCAAATAAGGACGAAGTGGAAATAAATGGAAGGGAGGTGAACTCTTTGAAAAATCTTTAAAAACATCTTATTTATAGGTTTGGATTTGAAGGAAATAGTAAGGGATGCAAGAAAACTAATTGGGGAAGAGGTTGAGCAACAACCCGTTAAGAAATAAATGAATAACCTTCACTAAATTAGGCATATCTCTTTGTACACTTAGAATTTAGATGTGAGGCCACCACCATTGGAAAGTAGACTTCTGGGGCTTTAATTTAGACTCAAGAATCACCTAAAATTGAGTCTGGATGAGGTAGATATGTCTGTTTGAAGTCTGGTTTGAAAGCAAAGTTTTTGGACCTGGCCGGGTTTCAATGAAAAATAAACCAAAGTCCCTTTTTAGGCATGGCTTTTCATTTTTGGGCCCGGCCAGGTCTCATTAGCGCCAAACAAAATAGATAGTGAGAATTGGACAGCTGGCTTTATTTGAAGATATTTTTAACCAAATTGGCTCAAATTCTATAAATAGACCCCCTACATTCAGAATTAAAGGTTAGAAGATTTTCCTAAAGGCTTTGAAGGATATTGAGAGCTAAAACCATCTTCCTTACTCCTTTGATCTTCAAATCTTCTTGAACAATACATGCACAATACATACACCATTAGAGCTTGTTCTTGAAGCTTCTTGTTGAAGTTTTAAACCATATTTCATAAACTTGAGGGTGTTTCGAATCAAGTTTGTTTAATTACAAGCATCCTCTCTTTCAAGAGGTATAACTTTTGCATTTTCTTCCTTATTTCTCTTTTCCTCTCTTTTCCTTGCTTTATACACTGTCTTTGGATTGTTTTTGTGAGCTGAAACTTGTAATTTAAAAGGTAACAAGGGTGGAGGGGTTAACCACCCTTCCTTGAACCTTATTCCAAGCTTATATCCTTGTGTTTCCCATTTATTTCTCTGATTTTAGCCACTGTTTTTGGGCTATTTTTGGACTATTTTCAGAGGATAAAATATGTGATTTGAATTTGTAAAAAGTGGAGGGGTTAGCACTCTTCCTTAGGCTTGCTTACTAGCATTGTTCTTTTTAATCTTTACTTACTTTTTCTAGCATTTCAAATTATTTTTAGCTTGTTTTGGGGGCTATTTTGTCATTATTTTTTTGGTTTTAGGGGTTGTTTAATTTATTTAATTAGTTTTGTTTAATTCATTTAATTAGTTTATACTTTGAATACTTTGCTTGTTGTGTTGTAAGTCCTCATAGCTTCGGTTGTTTAAGCTTTAGACATCGTGTCATTCGAGTTGATAACTTTCTTTATCTAGTTTTCATGTGAAGAGTCTCATTTTTGTAATAATCACCTTCGCATAATCATTTCTGTGCCCTCCCTTCTTTCTTGGTTTTCTTTGTTTGAGAGTTGTTTCAAGCGATTGATTGTTATTCGAGGCATGAGAAAGAGACCTCCTATGCTCAATGGCTTAATCTCTTCAAAGGTTCATTGTCAAGGCATAGTCTCTCTTTCATGCTAAAGATCACTTCTCGTTTGACATTTCTCTTCATTTAGTGGACTTAAATATCACTTTGGGACAAAATGATTAAAGAATGGAAAGGTAAGTAAAAAAGGACTAATAAAATTGGCTTAAAATCAATGAAATCGACATAAAGAAGATGAATAAAATTGGTTAGATTCGGCCAGACGTTATGCCGAGTCTATCGTGTCAAGAGTCTTCATATATTAATTCATGATATTTTGATGAATTTTGAGGCGTGTCTACCTCCCTCTTTGAGCTAACTTTATGATAGGAGAGAGGGTTGGTTGTCTTTTATTGCATTTATTAACTTTTTGTCCAAACGTGCTTGAAATCATCAAGCAATCAACTTGCCATTGATGGTTTCGGAACCGAATTCGTTCTTCCCTTGAGTTTTCCTATGACAGAGAAGAGCAGAAGGGACAAACAGGGCTTAGAAAGGCTCTGTCCGCTCTGTTTTCACCTCAGAGCACAAAAATATTTTTCTGCATGAAAATAGGGCATAGTCGAATTTTATTGGACTCAGTTGGGCCTCATTAGGGGCTGGCCGGGCTCCAATGTTGATAAACAGAATCCTTTTGACAGAAACAGAGAGCAGTGGCTGAAGGTGAAACAGAACAGTTTCCCAGGAGACAGACAGATAAGTTTTTTAGGAACATTGTCATTAGTGCGTGCACGATCATTGGTTTATTTTTAAATGGATTATTGTAATATCATTGTTGTAATAAATTAGATAGTTATTCATTTATTATTCATTTGGATTTGTAATAAGTAGTTGATTTGGACACTTGGAAATTTAGACCCTCTTGTATGAAAGCGAGCTTGTAATATCGTGTATATTTTCCAACTCCTATTTCTTTTTTCCTTTTATTTATTCGCTTATTATGGTTGTATAATATCATGTTTTAATTAGCATTTTCCATGACTTGCATCCATTCGTCTTGCATGCATAAGGGTTCAGCTCATCATACTAATCAATGTGTAGACACCCCATTTTTGACCGCCCCGAAGACTTGGGCACTATTGATGGTTTACTTGGTGAAGAAAGGCGTGCAGGGCAAAGGTTCAGTTTCTTCGGCAAGGAAAAAGTCAATTCTCAACTTCATCCCCATTTTTTTGGACCAAAGCCATTTTGGATGATTTTAGACCTTAAAACCCTCTCTTTCAAAACTTTTTTGAAATAAAGTTTCTACGATGCTCTGAGGCTCGCATTTTGTTAAATGTTATGCTTTTCGGTAAACCGAGCAAGGGCAGAGTTGAAATGAATGAAAGAGAGTTGAAATCTTTGAAAAATCTTTCAAAACACCTTGTTTAGGGGTTTGGAGTTGAAGAAAATTGGAGAAGAGGGAAGAAACCAAGTTGAAGAAGAATGTGGATTTGAATTGTTAAGAGAGAAAGTTGCGCAGCCCTCACTGAATCGGGCCTATTCATTTGTACACTTGGAATTAAGGTATAAGACCATTACCGTTGGAAAAGACTCAAGAATCTCCTAAAGCCAAGTCCGGACGGGGGAGATATGGTTGGTTGAAGTAGGGTATCAATCCGGTTGGACCGAAACTGCACGGCTTCATCGAAATAGGCATAACTTTTTGCACAGATGGAATTTTAATGCAAGGTTTGCGCCATTGGAAAGCTAACTTCTGGGGCTTCATCCTAGGGGGTGGCCGACCACCTTGACCCTTTTGACCTGGTCGGCCAGCTCCCATCCTGTTTGTCTCAGTCAGTGTGTTCCAGCTGTGCCAGCTGGGAGGCATTTGGCCCATGGTTTGAAGCTTCTTTGAGAAGCTTTAGACCCTTTTTTCTATAAGAGAAACCATATCCCTCACTTGAAAGGGTTCAGAAAATTGATAGGGCTAAACAATATAACTCTCTTTATATCTCTCTCTTTTGAGCTCTAAATTGCTTGGTTCTTGGCCCCTTTGCACCACCTCTCATAGCCTAACACTTCCATCATCAACCTAAGGTCCTTGGAGGGTATTTTCAGAGGTTCAAGGTCGGGTTTTTGGCTCTAGAGGCTGCTGGTTTCTGCTGGTCTTCAAGGGTAACCATTTTTCCCCCTTTTGAGCATTATTTTGATCCATCTTTTAGCTATACTTGCAAGAATTTTCGAGCCTTGACATAAACTAAAAAAATTCTTATTTTGAGTCCCTCTTGAAGTTTTTTTAAGGATATTTTTATGTTAGAGGTCATCTACCCCCTTGTATGCTCCATCTCTCTTTTAAGGCTTATTTTGCTTCATATCTTAGCCTTACTTGCAAGCATTTTTGAGCCTTGACATAAACTAAAAAAAGTCTTATTTTAAGATTCTCTTGAAGATTTTTTAAGGTCATTTTTCTTTTGGGGGTCGTCTACCCCCTTGCATGCTTGTTTGCATCTTGTTTTGAGCCTTGCATCTAGGCCTTGGTTTTGTGCTTTGTTTGGCCTTCTAGCCACTGAAATCTAGTGGATTTTAAGTGGCTAGCATACTATTTTGAGAGCCAAAATCAGAGGGGGGTGACCCCGTCTCTCCTTGCCTTGTTTGTTGGCCCTTTTGGCCTTACAAAGGAGCTCCATTTTGCATGTTTTGAAGCCATGTTTCAGGCCCTATTTGATGAGTTTTAAGGTCTGCATGAACTCTGTCCAGAGCCCATTTTTCCATATAAAGTGTCTATCATGCATGTCCAGAGGTTGTTTTACTATTTTGTGTGTCCATCATATATGTGAAGAACAACCCCTTGCATGGCCCTCCAAAGGAGCCTATCATTCTTGCATGCATTGACTGAGTTTCAGTAGGTTTTTGGGCATTATTTGGCATGGCATGCTTCTATTTTTGGCTGGTTTGGTGAGCTCTCATATGCTTCATATAGCTGTAGTGCAAATCATGGTTCACTAGCTTTCTTTGCATGCTTTGTTGACCCTTGATTCTAGCACATTTTGGCCTTGCCTTAAACTGATTTTGTGCATATTTTAGACTGCCCTAGCTCTGTTTTTGGGTCTCATGGTTGAATGGTGTTTGTTTTGCATGCTTGTAGTTCAATACACTTGCCTAGCTTTGAGATTTGAGGTCTATTGCATGTGTATACTGAGGCGTTTTCTTGTTTTGGGGCCATTATACATCATATTTCAGAGCTTATGTGAATGCCGTATTCCCATGTTTTATACTCTTTAAATGCATTTGAGAGTCGGGCTTGTATGCCCTATTTACAGACCATTGAATGAGCTCCATTTCTTTGCATTCCGAGCCATCATTTTAGGCCATTTCCCCACTGTTTCAGACCTTCCTAGGGTCTGTTTGGGGTTGGTTTTGCCATTTGTGCATTGCTTTGTGTACCTCTAGTGTAACGCACTTCATTAGTTTCGGTATTCGGGCCATCTAGCTTGCATTGTGTGACATATTTTCATGATTAGGGACCATTGTGCATCATATTTCAGAGCTGGAAATTGCATGTTTGTAGGCCATCTTTCATCCCTTGCCATGCTTTGGTAGAGTGGCATTTGATGCCTTAGGTTCGGTCCTTCGCATTCGTGCATGTTTGCATGTATTTCGGTTGTTTTATTTCCATCATATGGCCATCGATGTGAGTATGGCTGAGGTCCACTCATATTGGTGTAAGTCCATCTTGCATTGTGTATGCCATTTTAATCCATAGCATTGCGTATGCTAGGTTGCATGTTAGTGCATTGTGCATGCCATGTTGTGTCACGTGCATTGTGTATGCCATTTTAGTCCATAGCATTACGTATGCTAGGTTGCATGTTAGTCGCATTGTGTATGCCATCTCATTGCATTGTGTTTGGGATAGGAGTTAGCCCAAACACAGGAAACGAGGGACGTTTTGTACTCCAAGTGACGAAATGTGTCTCAATTCCCGGTCGTTGACACTCCGGATTACCCATGATGGAGTCTAGGCCTTGTTGTGTTGTCATGTGCATTCATTTCACATCGAGTCGTGCAATTCGACTCCTCGGCCATCATGCATCGAGATATGTGATTGGTGGTACGAGGATCGAGGTGTGCATACATATGTGAAAATACTTTGCCATGCCCCTTTCTTGCTCTCTGTTGCAGCAAACCAGAAATCAGCAGCCTTCTAGAGCTTTGCACAGCATTCTGGGATTAATTGCAAACAGAGGCAAATCGGGGCATCGCGAGGAATTCCCCCGACGAGGCGACTCGAGCATGCATACATCTTGCATCATTCAGAACAGAGCTGAGGCAGTCCACCCCATATAGCTTGCATGCTAATTTATTTGCTTTCCTAGTTAATTTGTTAATTAATTAGGGTTTTGTAATATTTAATCATTTATTCGGACTGTATTATTTATTTGGACCCTTTGAATGAGGGCACAATTGTGATAAGTGTGCGTGTGTGTAATGTATGTCTTCCAACCCCACGTCTTTCTCTCTTTTATTTACCAGCTTATGATGGTTAGATTAGGGCATGTTTCAATTAGCATACTTATGCTTGCATGTTTGCATCATTCATTTGTATTGCATGCACCGGGCTCGGCGCATCATACTAACTACATTGTATTTCAATTCCGAGTTGAATACGTGTATCAGTTGTTGCATTTCATATGCCATTTTAGAATAGCCGAGCCTATCTTAGTTGCATTTTTGCATGTGTTGCATTAGCCATCTTAACATGAACTAGGATCATGCATTTGATTACTAACTAGTTTCTGTTTTGGCTTGGAGTACTCGGTAAGTGTTTATGCTTTAGCATCCTTGCATGCGTGTGAGTGACTACCATGATAGCATGCTTACCATGAGGCTATGTGCTTATGTGATATACCTGCCTGAATGCCTGTGGGTGAAGGTTGGATTATCTGAATTGGAATAATGCATTGACTGTGAGTTTTAAGCCCACTTGAGAGTGGCAAATCATCGCGTTTTCTAAAGCCCACCTGAGGGTGGCAAATCCACACTTTAGCCTACTTGCAAGTAGCAAACTGTTTTCAAAACAAACATGAGATGTTTCGTTCCAATTCAGGCGATCCAGTCTATACTTGTATGTTGTGCGCATCACATAGTAAATCTAGGCTAAATAACCGGAATAAGAACGCATAATGTTTTCAAAATTCGATATCATGGTTAGTAGAGGCCGATCTTTGATCAGGCGAGCGGGGTGCTCACGAAGTGACCTTCCCCAATCGTACCCAAGTTCTCGAGCTAAGGCAACTTTGGTGATGACGGACACGTGGCCTTAGGCAACGAGTCAGGGTTTCCTAAATTCCCCCCAAAATAAATATTTAGGTGGCGACTCTGTATCTGGCAAAGCAGCTCATGTTTGGCATTTCTTTCAAAAAAAAAAAAATCTGTTTTCAAAAACGATTTGCCGGATTTGGACTCTTTGATGATTCATCGGTCTTGCATTGCATTCTGTGAGATTAGATACAAGACCGTGACATTGAGTTTTGAATTGTAGTGAGCCCAAATGAACAAAACGGGATTCCCTCCCGGGACGTTCAGGGATGTCTACACAATGTCAATTTCAAATTCCTTATTCAAATATGTGCTTTACCGCATACCTTGAATTGACTCACATGCCATGCTAGTAGCCAAGCCTATTATTTGCATATTGTATGTATTGCATTAGCCATTTGCATTCTTAAGATCATGCATTCTTTCTAACTATTTTATTCCTTTTGGCTTGCCTCGATTGAGTACTAAGTGAGCATTTTCACTTTACCATATTGCATAAATGTTAATGTTGCCATGTCAAACATGTTGACTATGAGGCTAAATGCTTAATTGATATACCTGTTTGAATACCCGTGGATGGAGACTTTTCACTTAAGTTGGGATAATTTGATTAATGTACATATGAGATCACTTTTTCAAGTGGCACATATTCAAACAATTTTCAAAACGAACATGAAATCAAAACGTTCCAAATTGAGTGAATTAGCCTACCTTGTGTGCATCACATAGTAAAGATCGCATAAATAATCAGAACAAGAGCATATACTGTACATAAAAATTACATCATGATTAGTAGAGGTCGATCTTTGATTAAGTGAATGGGGTGCTCAATTCATGACCTTCCCCTCTCATACCTAAGTTACCGAGCCAAAACACTTTGGTTATGTCGGACATGTGGCCTTTGGCATGAGTCATGGGTTTCCTAAATTTTTCAAAAATATTTAGGTGGCGACTTTGAAATCTGGCAATATAATCCATTTTTGGCATTTTTTTTTTATAAAAGTCAATTTTCCAAAGGTTTGCCGCATTTGGACTCTTTTGTGTTTCTCTATTTCACATTGCATTTGTGAAACTAGATTTTGAACCACGAGAGTTCGAACTGTAGGGCTAGTCGTATCCGAAAGGAGCATGAAAAGAAAGCTACAAGAACACAAGATCTTTTTGTAACAACAACATGGAAGTGCATGCCATATTACAAAGAGACAATTCAAAGAATTTCCTAAATGGTTCAAAGTTCGGGTATGCTAAATTCCTGATAGTTGAGTTCAAAATGAAGTTAAATTATGTTGAAAATAACATGCATTTAAATTTTTTATGTAGATGAACCAACAACAGAACCAAAAGTCATCCGAAGCAACCAGTAAGATGTGGTCATTAGCCAATGGTCCAGATGGCTTAGTGAATACATATTCAGGATGCATTTGTAATGGCATCCAATTCCATACTATCGATCGTGACAACTGTCATAAAACTCAAAATAGTGGATAGGTGGTGGACGGGGACCATGAAGGCCAATTAATAAAGTTTTACGACTACCTTTGCTTAGTTTGGGAAATGACATATTTGTTTAAACATCGGGTTGTTTTGTTCCAATGTGAATGGTATAACACTGGTAGTAGCAGAACTTTGCGTATCTAACCACATTTGACAATTGTTGATGTAAGAAGTTGATGGCATAAAGATGACTCGTTTGTGTTTCCAAGTCAAGTTCAACAAGTTTTCTATGTTGATGATACGAAATTAGGTGCCAATTAGAGAGTCGTAGAACAGTTTCAACATCGAAGAGTTTGGGATGTGCTTGAGGTGGATGTGCTAGAAACTGATGATGTGTTCCAACAAGATGAAACCACTGATGTTGTACCAACTGAGCCTATTGATGATGATGTGGTTTTGCGTCGAGATGATATTGAAGTTGAAATTCTTTCAATGGAAGTTTTGCAGTCCAAGGGCGTGTACAACCTGAGGGTTTTATGGATGATGCTTTCATCTGCGATGATGAAGATGAACTAACAACGGAGGGTGACGATGACGAAGAAGATGAGCTTGAAAGTGATTTTGATACAGATATGGACATAGAGTCTTGATGTATGAGTTCAAAATTAATTATATGTGTTCTCCAAGTACATTGCTAAACTTTGTTTTTTTGTACTTGTTTTGTTGATCACTCTTTAGCTAGAACAAATTCATGTAATGTAATACCAAATTTGAAGAACAACAACAATGATATCCACTCCATACACATACACACTCAGACAAAGGTGATTGAATAATTGTAGCATGATAAACTAAGACTATTATAATGCATGCATATGCATATGATTGATAATTTTTCTTATCTGCTGTATGATTTAATTTCTATTTCCATTAATTGCAAAAAAATAAAAAATAAAAACTTTAACAGGGGCAGATCACGGTTATCACCAAAAGGCTATCATTAATGCATTAGTATTAGTTTTAGAAAACATGAATAGATAGATACATTGAAGCATGCATTTCTGAATACTAATGTATGCAATTTTTTTTTTTGTAGATGACTTTTGGCGTGGTCTTGTGGATAATCCATTTTTGTGTATGGAGAACAATTTAGACTTTTGTATAATCTTGCTAATTTTGTCATCCTCTGCTTTTATGTGGATTAGTATTACTCATATAGATAATTTTTGGCATTGACCTGATAATTACTGACGTGGTATATAGATTACGTTTTGTTGTGTTATAGATTACGGTGGTAATTTGTACCATAACAAATGGCCATTTGGCATGGTAGTATATATATATATATATTTTTTTGCATACAAAGGGCTTGATTTTTGTATGATTCTATGTTTTGTATGGAATTATTATTTTAGTTTGGACTGTATTGTACAAGTTAGACTATGGTTTGTATGGAATTTGACATTTAAAGTTATTCATTTTTGGATGGTTGGAAGTGAAATAGATGCAAATCTATTGTGGAATGACTGATAATATATGTATTGTTTTGTTCATACACATAGTACAGGTTGCACGGAATACATGCATGTTGTAAACAAATTAAAATTTGGAGAAAAAACATAAAATCATGTTTTTAGTGACTAAACAATTCGTAGGCAAAAAGGAAGTATATATTTTAGCGACTAAATAGTTAGTAGCTAAAAAAAAAATGAAAAAAAAAAATTGGCGACTAAAAGTTTAGTAGCCAAAAAACAATTTAACTTTAGGTAACTAAAATGTTTAGTAGCTAAAAAATTGAAAAAAAATAACAAAAATATTTTGGCGACTAAAGGTTTAGTAGGCAAAAACAAGTTAGACTTTAGGCTACTAAAAGTTTAGCAGCCAAAAAAAAAAATCAAACATTAGGTGACTAAAATATTTAGTAGTTAAAAAAAATAAGATGAACAACAAAACATTTTTGGCGACTAAAGGTTTAGTAGGCAAAAACAAATCAAACTTTAGGCAACTAAAAGTTTAGTAGCCAAAAAAAATCAAACTGTAGACGACTAAAATATTTAGTAGCTAAAACAAAAAAGATGAAACAAAAAAAATATTTTGCGACTAAAATTTTAGTTGTTAAAAATAATTGAAATTTTTCGCGACAACAAGTTTTAGTTGCTGAAAATGTTATATTTAATTTTACTTTAATGTTTTTGGTGACTAAAAAAATGGTTGGTAATTTAATACTTTTGGCGACTAAAAGATTTTTAGTCGCCAATGACCTTTCCCGACAAATGCTCACCGACTAACCTAGTGACCAAAACTTTTAGTCACTAAAAACTTTCGGTGACCAAAACTTGACTTTTGGTGACTAAAAATTTAGTCGCCAAAAGTGCCATTTATTATAGTGTTGGGTTATGCTGGCTAACATTGATGAAAGAGAAAAAATGATGAAAACAATTGAGGAAAAAACATAGAGAATAGAACAAATAATAATAAATTATATGGTGTTACTATTTGCAACAGTGACACATGAAAAAATGAATGAGAAAATAAATAGAAAGAAAAATGAAAGAAATAAAATAAAGAAAATGGAAAGAGAGGGATAATTTCTCCAAATATATTTTTCATACGAAAAAAAAAATCAAATACCTATATATATTTCTAAATTTTTATTCAAACTCTAATTTCTCAAAATAATTATTTATAAAATTGGTGGTCTTTTTAAAAAATAAATCATCTTTTATACTTTGTTTCGTAATTTTCAAATAAATGATTGTATTTAATATAGTATAAGGTTTAATGATAATCAATTTATTAACTCTTTTTTTTTAGATAAGGTAATGTTTGGTTATTCTACTATATATATGGTTGTCTTAACAATTTAGAATTTTTTAAAATATTGCATAGAATTTAATAATTTTGTTTAACATAATTAAAATAATGTATGATTAATTTTTTGTAAAACCTCAGGAGATGTAAGTGAAATTTACTATTTGAACATATAAGGGTAGTCTTAGAATTTTTTACTCATAGTACATGACATCAGCATGACGTCATCATATTCGGTTAAATAAATTAATAGAAGATTAACGGTGAATGAATCTTAATAATAGTTTCAAAAGTAACAGTGATTTATATAATTATTGAAACTACAAAAGAGGTTGCTGTAATTATCAGAAATCCCAAAAAATGTGAGTGTAATTTACCCATTTAAATTTGATGTAAAGTAAATCAAACTCAAAATAATTTAGTGGTTTGCATTTTTTTTTAAACATTGTTGATACAATACCTATGGTTAATGCTTAAGACCTTCAAAATAGGTGACTCTTATGATCCCCAATTGATGTAGATAAGACATATATATATATATATATATTTTCCTCTCTCTCTCACAAGTACGTGAGGATCGTGAGAGTTAGGTTTTGTAGAGGTCTGTATCAAAACCCAGATAACTCCATGATAAATCAATTGAACATGTCATAGATAACAAAATATTTTGTATATGCAATACTCCCCGAAAAGACTACTCTGTTAGAAATTTCTTATTTTGTAAATATGAATTTTTTTTCCACTTCTTAAAAAAAAAAAAAATGAATAACAATGAAGTGGAATAATTGAAATAATTCCAAATCAATGGTGCCTGAAAAATAATTATATTTTTATGGAATGTAATAAAAATTAGATGAAATTGTCCTTCAATCTTTCTATTTTTTATTTTTATTTTTTGGTTTTCTTCCCTACATGATGATGCAAGACTTCTTAACCATTTGTCGTGACATGAGATAACAAAATAATATTTTTTTTATCGATATTTGTGTAACATGTGTCACTATAAAAGAATATGAAATCTTGTCTCATCATGTTATATTTTTGGCGTCAATAGAATAAAAGAAAACTAAAATATAAAAAAGAAAGATAAAAGGGTAACTTTGTCAACTTCTTATTAGATTCTCAAAATAATGTAATTATTTTTAAGACATCATTGATTTGTAATCTTTTTAATAACTACATTCCACTTTATTATAATTTTCTTAAAAAAGTATTCTCTTTATAGGTTTCTTTCTTTTTTAATATTTTTTTGTCCATGAGATATGGCTTTGTTGAGAATAGTGAAGTTGTATTCCTACTGAAATTCGCTTATACCAACATTAAAAATGATCAGGTTTAGTCATCTAAACGAAATCATCAAAATTAGCGAAATTTTCAATGGTGATGATGATTAGAGTTATAAAATGAACTAGCTATTGATATTTTTTTTCGATCGGCAAAACGAAAAATTTTATTGATGAAAACCAAACAAAGTAAGGATGATACATTAATAAAGAGGAACTTGGAGCTAAGCGAAGCTCCAACAACCAACAGATAAAGTAAAAAACAACAGAACAAATCAAGCAAAACAGAACAAAACCAGAAAATCAGAGCAGTCCAAGAGAAACTCAGCAGATCAGCAACCCCAGCAGTGTTTTGGTCATATTTGACTCACGTTCGATTCAATAAAAATTAAATTGAGATCAAGTCAGTCGTATAATTATAATGTTTTATAATAAACATTGTAACATATCTTAATTTTTATCATCCAAATAGTTTGTAATATTTATCATCACAAATTGTTTGTAATATTTATACAATATTGTTCATAATACAATCACAATGGTTCGTACTTTTAGAGTATGAACTGAAGATTCATCAATTCTAAACATTTATCATAAGGTTGGACTTCTTTCAAATTTAGATATAAATTGAAGAATATTGTCTGAAACTGTAAAATTGATCTAACTATATATATATATAATGACATATATGAAATACACTATGAATAAACTGTTCACATCATGGAGACCCATAAACCGTTCACATCATTGTACGCTCCAGTCCAAACTCCTAAACTTCTCTTTCATGTGGTACTGTATCAATGTTGACCGGGTTGGAGCATATTCATTTTGGGCCAAACAACAGCTATATACAAAGCTGGATTTCTACTATTTTGGTAGGCCTACATCATTGAATTCTTTGCAATGCCATTATTGCATTACATACTGGGACACATTTTTTTCATTTTTTTTAATAAAAAAAAGGACACTTTATGGGGCATCATAATATTGGTGGATACTGGTCAACCAGATTTAATCTAACTCAAAAGAAAAGATCCATTATTAGAACACACAATGAGCCTCATCTACTTATCACAACAGGAGATCGAGTGTCGATCGAAATACAACACACAAATCCAAAAATAAATTACGCCCCCAAGAATCTAATCCTGCACGCCCCTATGGAAAGCACATGCATAATCCATTGGGACACCACTCCAGTGGTTAGATTATGTGACACTTGAGATGTTCAATTTGTGATTAGGAGGACCTTATCTTTTGATTGATGCAATCAATAAAATAAAAGATAAATTATAAATACATACTTTGAAATTTATTTAAAATATGAATTGATTCTTATAATTTTAAAAAATACAAATACCACCTTGTCAAAAAAAAAATTATTTAATATAATTAACAAAAAAAAATAAAATTCCTAACTATTCTCTTATACAACAATACAATTCTCACATTATTAAAAGTAGTTAATTGATTTGATAATTTATTAACAAAAAAAGTCATTTGTTATGCAATTAAAAACTTGAAGGGATGGAATGTAATTTCTAGAGCCATGGGGGGACAATATTTATGTTAAGTAAATCTTAGGGAGTGTATTCGTAATTTATCTAATAAGTTGATGGATCATCGGCAGCTCCTTTAAGTGGTACACTTCTGTACATTAACTTTACTATAACAAACTTAGCAACTCTAACTTCCTAAAATGTTGACCAAAAAAAATAAATTACAAATATACTTTTTGATATTTATTAAAAATATGATTTTTTTCCTTCACATTTTAGAAAATACAAATATTTTATTTTGAAATTTTTTTATGCAATTGACCTAACAAAAATAAATAAATAAAATTATCTAACTTTTTTCTAATATCAAAATGAAATTGTCATGTTGCCCTCATTTTTATTCACCCACCACTAAATTTCTCTCTTTACACCACCATAATATTTTCCAACCCTCAACAACACCAAATATTCGGAGACGATAATGATAGTGTTGTTGATCAATAATGGGATAGGGTGGTGTGATGGCAAATGTGACATTACCAGTTAAGAGAAAATGGTAAATAAGAAATGTGAGATGGAAAAAGAAAAAAAAAATAAATAAAAGAAAAGAAAAGAAAATGTGTAAAATTTCATAAAAGTTAATATAGGTATTTTTTACAAATAAATAAATATAAATTAGTGCTTACGTCATACACACTGTTAGTCTAACTTAATGATTAATTAACGGAATGGATCATTTGTTATGTAATTGAAAACTTCAAAGGGTGAAGATGTAATTTTTTAAATATAAAAAAAGAATTTGTAATTTTAATAAACTTTAAGTGGTGTATTTGTAATTACCAATAAAATAAAGTCCCTCTTCAAGTATAAAAATTGCAATTACATTCCTATTATCTTTTCTTTATGAAAGAACCATGCATTATTATTATTATTATTAGAGTAAATTAAAGTTGATAAATTTTGTGATAGTGTACAACTTATGAATTTACAAATCTTGGTAATATAATTGAAGTTACTAAATATTGTGAAAATGGGGAATGTATGGGCTTGGTATTTTGGTAATAAATTTACAGTTAATTACACTTTTCATTCTTGTAGTTTGTCCCAAATTTTATTTTAGTCCTTATAATTTTAATTTGATCATTCTGTTTAATTTTTTGGTTAATTTTGTCTATGTGTACATTTTACAAAATTGACAAATGTCTCAAAATTGTTAATTTGAACCTCCAATTTAGACAAAAAGACCAAATTAAATTTTAAAAAAATGGAAATATTACTCATAAATTCCATTTAAAGAAAAGTTATTCCATTTAGTTTTAGAAGTTTTCATCCAAACCAATTAATCCTTTTTATTTTGAGTATGTTATTTCCTTGATTTAGGGGTTTGAAAATTTACTTGTTTACACTTGTGTGTGATTTTGTTTGGATTCTTTTTTCCTAATATTTGGTGTGCGTGGGTAAGGTAGATTTTTATGTTTCTATTTTTTTTATTTTTTTGTGGGGATTTAGTGGAGTGATTTGTAAGTGGATGAAGTTACCCCATTTGTGGTGTTATTGGTGTGGTGTTCGTCCCTATTGTAACATTGACATTAATTAACACCAAAATGTAACACTAATATAACACATGAAAAAAAAAAAAAAAAAATCCTTACTGTACTTTTCCTAAACGTAACATTCTAATATAACACTCCAAAAAAATTTCTTATTGTAACACTCTAATGTAACACACATAAAAACTCATTAGTGTATTTTTTTCAAACGTAACACTCTAATATGACACACAAAAAAAGATTAAACTTTCAAAACCTCTCTTTCTCTCTAAAAACCTCCACCCCCGGGTCTCACTTTTGGTTGGCCGGCCGCCGCTTTTGGCTATGGCGGTCGGCTAGTCCAGCTCCCTCTTTGGTTTTCCTTATAATAACTTGATTCCTACATTATTTTTCCATTTAGGTGTGTTTCGGTGCTGCTGGTCCAACTCCTATTGGGGTTGTTTTGTTTTGTTTCACCAGGGGGTGCTTGGTTTAGGGGTCAAATCAGAGTAGATGGTGGTTGGTTTTGGTCTAGATTAGCGGTTGTTCTAATCTGGCTAGGAGTTTCATTCGAGCGTTCTTATGCGAGTGGGAGTTTGAGGAATGAATCTTTGGTTCGGATCTTTGGTGATGTTTCGGTCCAGATCTCAGATCTAAGAGTTCAGATCTAGATCCAGATTTTCGATCCAAATCTAAGATTTCATTCAAGCGCTCCTTTTCGAGTGGGTATTTGAGGGGTGTACTTCTTTCAGATGTATGGCGGTGCCTTGGCGGTTTGGTCGTTGTTTTGGGTGTTAACTTTGGAGCTTCTGCAGCGGGTGTGTTCGGAGTTTGGATCGGAATAGAGGTGTCCGACCATGAAGCTGGAGTTGGCGATGGGTTTTGTTCCGCAGTGGCAGCGTGTTTTGTTCATCATTAGGTGTGTTCGGTTACTGTGAGTGTTCGGAGGTTTGAATCGGAAGTGGAGTGGAGTTGGGTGTTCCATAAGGAGGTGTTCCGACCGTGGAAGTGGTGGTGGGTATTCTATAAGGAGGTGTTCCGACCGTGGAAGTGGTGGTGGGTGTCCTATCAGGGGTGTGTGAGTTTATTGTTCGAGGGCTTGCTGAGAAGTTGGCCTTCAAATAGGTTGCTAGCTTGGAGTCAAAAGATGGTTATAGAGGCAAGGAGGATGGTGTTCCAAGGTAGGTGAGCCAACAAGGGGTAATCAGCACAGTGGAAGAAGAGGCTGATGATGGTCTTGGCAGCTCAGGTGGATTGGGAGTGCAGCAGCAATGGGAGCTGGTTTGTTAAGCTTAGGTGTTTTGGTGTTGGTTTTTGGGTTCGGGTTGTGTAGGTTGATTTTGTGGGGAGTTTTGTATTTTATTTTCTAGTTAAGTTCTTCTTAACTTTTTTGTTTTCAAAAAAAAAAAAAAAAAAAAATCGTGAGGCTAAGGAGTTAGTTGTATGGATGCGAGTAGCAGTAGTAGGGGTATTCTGTACTTTCCGAATCTCTCTCGATGCATGTCATCTTCCTGTACCTTTAATTTCATGCTTTTAATGAAATTTTTCTTTGCAGATAAAAAAAAAAAAAAAAAATGACACACAAAAAACTCCTTAATGTAACACTTTAATGTAACACACAAACTCCTTAATATTACACTTTAATGTAACATACAAAAAAACTTATTGATGTACTTTTTTCAAATGTAACACTCTAATATAATACTCTAAAAACACTCCTTAGTGTAACACACAAAAACTCCTTATTGTAACATTCTAATGTAATACACAAAAAAATTCCTTAGTGTACTTTTTCTAAACGTAACACTTTAATATAATATTCTAAAAAAATTTCTTAGTGTAACACTTTAATGAAACAAACAAAAAAACTCTTTTGTATACTTTTCCCAAACGTAACGTTATAATGTAACACACCACCAAAAAAAAAAAAAAAAATTTCTTAGTGTATTTCTCCTAAACATAAACACTCCAATGTAATACTAAAAAAAAAAAAAAAGTGAGATTCTTCAAACCATTCCAAAATGAGTACAAATATTCCTTAAACTGTGAGTATTACGTTTGAAAAAAGTACACTAATTTTTTTTTTAGTGTTTTTGTGTGTTACATTAGAGTATGTTACATTAGAGTGTTACGTTTGTGATTACACTGATTGAAGTGTTATGTTTGGGAAAAGTATATTAAGGATTTTTTAAAAGTTATTTTTTAAAATTTAATTTTTAATTTTTAATTTTTAATTTTTAATTTTTTTTTTATATTGAAGCGTTACGTTTGGAAAAAATACACCAAAGAATTTTTTTTGAGTGTTACGTTGCTACGTTTGGAAAAAGTGCACTAAAGAATTTTTTTTGAGTGTTATGTTGTTACGTTAGGGAAAAGTACACCAAAGAATTTTTTAGTGTGTTACATTGAAGTGTTATATTAGAGTGTTAGGTTTTTGTTCGCAACGTGAGATTTGTTCTAGAATAAGGGAAAATCCAAAACTTCTATAATTCAAATTGCCCAAATGTGTAATTTTACATTTTGAGAAAATCACTTTTATCCTAAAAAATTAAACCCAAACATATAAGTGATTACCTTTTTATGTAATTTTCATTTTAATGGGACCTTTGGGTTTATAAGAAAAAAGAGAGGACTAAATCGTTCACAAAATCACATTTTGGGATTTCTTGGTGCTTTACCCTTAAAAAATTGACACGTGTACCAAAATTATTAATTTTATCCTCTAATTTAAACGAAAGAACCAAATTGAAAGCAAACTTAAAGTGTAAGGACCAATTGTTTTCTTAATATATAATACGTTTACGATTATTTGATTCTCATTAAGAATGTTTATACTCAAAGTTGTGTTTGAATATAAGATTTGTGAAGAAATTTATGGAGAGCAAAGAAATAGGGAGAAAATATGAATGAAGCTCCATTTCTCTTTCTTTACATTTCGTAACGTTTTTGTTTCTCTCGTCAAATTCTTCCTTAAATCTTAGATTCAAACACAATCTAAATAATAATAACTTATAGATTTTTTTTTTATTATATAATATTGATTTAGGAGGAAAGAAGAACATCTCATTACAAGGGGTTTCTTTCATTAGATTTTGAACATAGTGGCAAAAATCTATGAATATATATAAATTTGTCCATGCATAGCACGGGATATTAATATCATGTTAGTGTACTATATAAAAAAATGCATATTTGAGGAGGGGGGGAGGGGAGGACACGTGCTCTTCCTGGTCTCTTCATAGATTTATCAATGCTTCTTATTGTTCCAAGGGACTCCTAGAGTTATGCACAATGAAGTTATGCATTTTGTGATAAAAATTATACATTTTGTGATATAAATTACACTCTCTTTTTTTTTGGTATATGGATATGCACCATTTTTAATATGCACATGGTAGCCTTTTCTTTTTTGGATTAGCAAAGAAGATTGTATTAAAAATAGAAAGGGTACAAGATCTGATAAAAATTACATCATGGCTAAAAGATATATTCCAGCTAAGTTGGCACATATTTTAGAGCCCAATCAAGTGCATACCGAGATCAAAGAAAACCAAAAGTTGTTGAGAGACCACCTAGAACAAAACAAAGTAATACAATAGAAAAAGAGAAAATATCAAGCTTTGGGGGGGTGAATTCTAGCAGATTTCAAGCCTTGGAGAGAGAAGATGAAGTCATTGAGATTGATGATCTCACTCCAATCAGGATTGCGGAAAATAAGGGTATAGCCTTTACTTATAGTGTTAAAGCTTGAGGTTTTTGAAAAAAAACTTCCTAAAATATAATTAAAGGTGCAAATGCAAATGACCTCTTAAAACATTAAATTGAGCAAATTATCTTAGAAAGATGTTTTAAAAAAATTGTCTCCTAAAAGATTTTTAAAGCAAAATGTCACCCGAAGAGTTGTCAAAATATGCAATCGATCAACTAAAAGTTGTTCAAAAGTATAATTTGCCCATTGAAAGATCAATTAAATTAGGAAAACATTGCAACAAGTGAATTAAACTCAAAGGTTAATTTACTGTAATTGATCTTTTAGAGGTCAGTTGCACTTTTGAACAATTTTAAGGGGGCATTTGCTCCTTTTAATCTTTAAAAAAAAAAAAAAAAAAGGTAAAAAAAGTAGTTTAGAAATTAAAAAAAAAAAAAAAAAAAACTATGAAGTTCACATCAACTCAAGTATTTGCGTTATATAATAAAATAGATATATAATCAATTGGTCTAACTGAAATTTTTGTATGCGGATAGGGTACATGTCATGTGATACCTTCTATTATTGTGATTGGCTTTAACAGTAGGGTTCACTACATTTATATTGAGTGTTTAGAAAACAATAGTAGACATATACATTTATAATTAGTGAAAGATAGTGCAACGTGATACTCTATTAACATACAAAAATTTCTCATCTAACTCATTTAGTTCTAAATGGGAAGTCATGTCATGGGGGTCAATCCTTGCATTTAATGGTTGATAAATTTCTCCTATATTATGGGAATTTGTTGTGTTATTTATTTCTTTTCAATCATGGGCCTCTTTGTTGGGCTGGTGATATATTTGTTGGACTATAATTATCCGGTTCTAATTTTGTTCATATTAGCTCTATAAATATATATATATATATATTCAGATGCACTTATTTATGTCACATATATTCTTCATCTTTTAGATGTCAAGTCTAATTTCCATTGAAAATGGCATCAATAACAAGTCCAATCTTCTAATAAGAAGACATGTATTTCTCAAATACATTCTGATTTTTATGCACCAAGCAAAGGATGAAGAAATATAGCTGTGCTAGCCTAAAAATGTGCATATTACCAAAAGCTGAATTTTTATTTTTATTTTTTTTACTAAATTTGAGTCATTACAAAATTTATTTGGCAGATACAAGTTATTTTAAATTTATTTTTCAAATTTACTGTTTTTTTTAATAAAAACATTTTATTTTAAAATTTAATTTAAAATTAAAATTAACATGACATTAAAAATTTATAATAAGTAAACTGAAATTGTGTTTTCGTGTTTTCAAAAGAAGGCCACACAAAATAACATGAATTTAAGAAATAAATTTAAAATTTGCTTGAGTTTAGATTTTTTATTTTATTTTTATATTTATTTATTTTTCCAAATAGCATGGGTTTAATAAAATGGACTACGCTTTTCTTCGTATTGCGTAGGTCCAATTCAGGTGAACCAATCCAGTTCAGGTTCGTTGGCCAATCACAGACTCTATTTTAATAATTATATCTATTAATTTTTTAGGTCTTTATTCATTAAAAAAAAAAAAAAACAAAAACAAAAAAATAATCTATAATTGTAGATACATGATTTTATTACATTTATCTTTAACAAAACAAAAGATAAATATAATTTAAAAATAAAATATTTTTTTTTTAAATACAAATATTATGAAATTAAATAATTATAATTATCGATTAATTTATTTATTTTATTATAAATAATCTTACAAATGAGAACTAGAAAATTAATAAATTAAATTATTAAAATAAGACATATATGGTTGAACCAAGAAGTGTGGACAAAAGTTACCTTCTAAAGCTTCTGTTGGCATTGACTGCGGTAGCTAATTTTTTTGTGTTGAGACTTTTTTAGTCTGTCTTTTTTTAGTCTCGTTTAGTTTTTGTTTTTGGACTTCTTGACTTTTATAAGAAAAAAATATAATGATTATGGTTTGAGTGTGACATTTTATCTTATTAATTTATATAACCTATTTTATTTTTATTTTTTTATACTTTTTTAATCTCAAAATAAAAGCTAAATGAGAACTAAATGCTTATAGTAGAAGCGTGGTCGGTGTTGACAGTAAGATTGACGGTTAAAAAACCTTGTTTAAAGCTAACCTTTTTAAAGGTTCTTCTCTCCCTCAAAATAAGAGATTACATTAATACCTGAGCATTGAAATGATCTTTACTTTATAATTCAAGTATATTTTACAGGGAAAAATGAGAAAGATCTCACTATATACAATATTGACTGGATTATCACCATTCAATTCGGTTTATTTTGAATTTACTTTGAACTCATCTTGATAATCAAAATTATTTATATTGTAAATAATATTGATATTATTCATATTAAATGTCAAGTTAATTAGCCATTGTTAGTCAATTGATCTAATCATATTTGTCTATAAAAAATAAAAAATAAAAATGAATGAAACACTTTTAAAATCATATTATTTCAGATAAATGTGACATGATTAAGTGATTAATGATATCCGATTAACTTGATTTTTGACATGAATGATCTTCTTGACAGACTCTACAAAATGAATGGTTCGAATTGTGCTCGAGATGGGCTCACGGAGTGGGTTGAATTAGACAGCCTAATTGATCGGAGACAATTCAATTCCTACAATAAATGTAAAATGAGTTTTTATTTATACGCAACAAAAATTTTCAGTGCACACTAATTTTTTTTGTTGAATATTACACTCTCTTCTTCCAAGTCATTTCTTAGAGTATTTATAACGAGTTCTTTAAAAAATATTTGTTGGCCATTATAATTACACTCTTCATAGTTTATTCTGTTTAGTGGATTAGCTATTATAATAGCCATTTTAATAAAAAAATTTATAAGCTAGTTTGATTTGGAGAGTTTAAAAAGACTCTCTAAACAATTTGTGTATATAAATAAGTAAAATAAAGAGTAGATTTCAAGTCAATTTGTGAATAAATATTTGAATATTCACAAATTGTTCAGATATTCACAATCAACATAAATTATATATTTGAATATTCACAAATAAGACTTCTAAATGTTCATATATTCACAAATTGTTTATTTCTAGTTTCGAGTCAATAGTAAAATAAAATAAAATAAAAAAAACTCTTTAAACAATTTCGGTATATAATTTTTAGTTTCTTGTTTTTTAATTCTAAAAATCATGAGGTTGAGGGGTCGATTGTGTGTGGATGCACGTTGCAGTAATAGGAGAGTTTTTATACTATTTGATTCTCACTTTGTGCATTCTATTTTTCTTATACCTTTAATTTTGTATTTTAATGAAATTTTTCTTTACGGATCAAAAAATAATTAAAAAAAATCAATAAAATAAGGGCCATTTATACACAAGTCTTAATTTATAAATTTATACCCCATTAAGTTTTAATTAAGATTTTTTGGACCTTCAAGTTCTTTTAAATTTTTAATAGTCAGACAATGAATTTTTTTTTATTTATGATTATTTATAAAAGAATATGATGATTTGACATTTATTTTATTTCCAAAATTTTAAAATATCAACCTTTAAATTGAAAAAACTTTAAAAAAAAATACGTGCAAGATTGAAAAAACTAAATTATTTTTTTGTGCAAAATTGAAAAGTTTGTGCCTATAAAAGAGTATGATGATAGAACATTGATGTGTAAAAAAAATTAAAAATGAAAAAACTGATAATATTCTCAATTTTAAAATTGAAAAAAACTAATAATGTTCTTACTTTTATTGGATAGTTGAATCAAACTAATAAATAGAATGGTAAAAACGTTTAATCTCATGCTCTGTATTTTTTCATCAGTTAATGAAATAATTGTCTAGAACATTACTACACAAAATTGATAATATTTTTAATTTTAAAAATTAGGAAAAACTGATAATATTATCAGTTTTACTAAATAAGTCTTATTGATTCAAAAAAACTTAAATAGTACCCAAATTATCATAACATTTATAAATAAGCAGTGGCGGAGCCAGAAAATTAAATTAGAGGGGGCACTTATTAATTATAATAATTTTTACAAAAATATTTCATGTAAGTTTTTAAGATTGATTTCGAGAAATATCAAAAAAAATAATGTTATTTGTAACTAGTGTATCATGGACAATACAAAAAAAAAAAAAAGAGGATATAAGTCTTAAAATAAATTATATAATGATAAATTATTTTTTTATACAAAATTTGATTAAAAATTCAATATAATGGTAATACCACGTCATCATTGGTATGTAATATTACCCACTAATAGTAAATAAACACATAAAAAGTGAACCTCACATGTCAAATGTAACTAACAATCCAATAAATTTCTTATCTTTATAGTGAGATTACTTATACTTGCATATCACTAATAATGACATCACCGTTACATTCAAAGAATTCCATAAAATTTTCATAAGTAATATAGTTTATTTATAATAGTCTCTTTATTTTCAATTAAAATAACCATTATTATTTTCATAATTTTTAAAATGTCATTGAAATTTCACTATAATAATATTTTTGTAATTTTTTATTTAAAATTTTTCTTTATGTTTGAAAAAAAAAAAATTCCAAAATCCAGGGGGGCACGTGACCCCTGGTTCCATGCTCCCTCCGTTACTGTAAATAAGACTTTTAGATAATTAATTCAATAAAAACACTACATATTTTTCGCTTTTTAATTAATAAAAAATAACAAGTTAGAATTTCTGGGCCCACAATTTTCGAGAAGATTAAAAATACAATTAAAAAAAGAATGGCACCTGGTGAGTTCGATTACAGCTTCGCTGTCTACCAAATCAAGGTCATGTGCACCTAGATGCATGCTTAATAATGGGGATATCTATTCTACCTGACTAAAGTTAGACTCCTCCAAAGAAAGACTATTAACATATTGAGCCGACCAAAGTAAAGTGTGGGAGCTAATCATATAATGTTGACTTGGGAATTGGACTATCAAAAAGTAAAGAAAAAAAATATAATTTTTAGTAGTAATTTTTTAATTTTTTTAGGTTGTTGTCAAAATAATTATTTATTGATGACTAAAAATAAATGAAAAGTTTCTTCTAATAACCAACAACTCTTGTATAATTAAGTTGAGACTGACTTGATTGAGTTACAAAGCTTACCTGTGTGATGAAGTTTTTAGGTCATGTTGGATTAGCAGATAGGATAAAGGAGAAATAATACCTTATTCTTGGGTAATTTTCAAAATTAAAATAAAATTTTATGGATATTTTTAAAACATTTACGTTGTGTTTGATTGAAAGATTAGAAAAAGAGATTTGAAATCAAAAAGAAAAAGGTGTGTGAAACTAAATAAAATGTGAGTATATTTTATTCATATTTTACCTACATTTTTTATTTTCTTTTCAAATCCCTTCTTAAATCTTCTAACCAAATACAACATTATTGTTTTCTTTAGAAAACTTGATAGATTTGAGAACTTGTTCCATAGTAAAAAGAGAGAAAAATATAGGTATTTCTTGGTTTGTATCTAGGGATACAATTTTTTAGAACAAATCTCATAAATTGTTTGGTTAAAAATTTTAAAATTACTTTTCTTTTTATTACACATCAATTAATAATTTTTTTTTCTCTCTCCTCTCTTTCTCTCACATCTTACACATCAATCAATTACTTTTTCTCTTAAACTAATCTATTCAACTACAAAAAAAAAAAAAAAAAAAAAAAATTAAATTAAATCATCCCAAACTCTAAAACTCCAAAATTATTCTTAAAACATACAACAAAACAAATTTTCAAACTTTGTAAACTCTTTCTAGAACTTATTTTTCAAAATTATTTTACAAATACAAATCGAACATAGCCATAGAGTTCTTAATAAAGAGTAAAATGGAATATTTCTTTAAATATAAATTTTTTTATATGTAGTGGCGGAGCAAAAAAAAAAAGTTCAGTAGAGACACTTGTTAATTAAAATTTCAATTTTTTTTCTTCTCATAATCAGTAACAATAGATAATAATTAATATTAAGCACAAAATCTTAAATATTTAATAGTTTTACAATTGACCTCGTGAAAAATCAGCATTGAAAATATTTGATGTTAATTATATTAGAGGTCACCATTGGTTTAATGGTAAAATCTTGGCCTAATAACCTTGAGGTTATGGGTTCAAGTCATAGGACAATCATTTTGTGCACTATGTCAAAGATTAGATGAGTATTCAATCTTTTTCCTCCCAAACACACATTAATGTATACTAATTGTGCATTATTTTTTTATTTTTATTTTTTACTTATAACTAGTGTATTATAGGTAATGCAAAAAAGTCTTGTATGTCTTATGATAGATTAAGTAATATATAAATAATAATGACACTACATCATCATCGATATATGGTATCACTAACCAATAGTAAAATAACACATTGAAAGTTAATCTCACTTGTCAAATATAATTAAAATTTAATAATTCCTCATTTTCATAGTGGGGTTAACTATGCTTATATATAAGTGAGGATTTAATATCATTGTTGCATTGAATTTTTTTTATAAAAATTTTATATATAATAATGTGATTTGTTGTAATTTCTTCATTTTCAATGAAAAAAATTATCATTATTTTTGTAATTTGAAAAATTTCATTAAAAAATCAGTCTAAATATTATTTCTATATAATTTATTTATTTATTAATTATTTTCCTTTTATATGTAAAAAAAATTACAAAAAATTAAAGGGAACACGTGTCCCTGATCCCTTTGTAGCTCCATCTCCACTTGTATAGATGCTAATATATGAATGCACTTGTATCATAGGCTCTGTTTGTTTTCCTCTATCACAGTTCATTTCAGACTGTGAATGATCAACATTGAAGATGCCTTATGTTTGTTTTGATTTTAGTTTTGGAGTTTCGGATTTGTAATCCCTTTCAGACTACGATAGGCCTTGGCGAGGGTATTGTTAGTCTGGGTGAAGAGGTAGTATTAGAAAATAGTCCGTTCGGCTTAGAGTGTTATCGGTCATCCGCTCGGACGTCTGGCCGATCAATTGCAATTTTTATTTTTTTTAAACATGTTGGGCATTTTTTTTTAATATTAATATATAATGTTTTTGTTTTTTTTTTGTTAAGTAAAAATCATAATTTAATTTGTTCTATTATTTTATATTTATTTAATTTAACAATCTCTGCACTAATAATTATCATAAAAAAAATATATATATAATTTTATTAATCTCCTTACTATCAATTCCTTCATTATCAATCTCTTTTATTCTATATCCAAAAACAAAAAGACCCATAACAACATCTCCACACACGAGTGCGTACGCGTGGCGTGGTTGTGTGGCCACCTTGGTGTGAAACAAATTCGCACCGTAGATGAATTGATCCAACTTTAAAATATGAACAAGGATAATTTTTAAGCGGATAAATGTATATCATATATATTTATAAATTTTTTTACATACAATTAAGTTATCTTACAAAATTATATAAATTTTTACAAATATATGTAAGTTAACTCATAAAAATTTTAAAAATTATAACTTATGTTTATTTGTGAGAATTTACTTGATTTTGTAAAAAAACTTATATATTTGTAAGAATTTACGCAAATACATATGATACTCATATTGCGTACCCAAACACTAAATGCGAAGTTGATTGCTAGATTTTGAAGACCCCGAGACCATTGATAATTTCAACACTTAAAGGCCTGGGGGTTAAGACTCCAAGTCTCAAGTTCGAAATTCCTTGGGATAATTTCCTGTAGTTGGTTAAGAGATTAAGTCTCAAGTTGTTATTACCACAACACTTTGTGTGAATTCGATGCACCCCCACTACATCAGTGTTGACTTAAGTAAAACTTATCTTAGGAGGTCGGAACAAATTCTTAAATTATAGTCTCTTGTTTGAAACGGACAACAGAATACTTTGGTGATCTCTGCAATAGGTACTACTTTCAACTTCTGTTAGAGTGAGAGGATTTTCTTCTAACTAAAGAAAGAAAAAAAAAAAAACCTCAATGACAACATCTCAGTAATTATGCAACTTAAGTTTTATTTGCAGATAAATTGCCCCACTCTTGAGACAAATTATTCCGAAGTGAGATTAAGAGGTTAAATTATGAGTTAATTACACTTCCTTATCTCTATAATTTCTTCAAAAATTCATTTTAGTCCATTCATTTTTAAATGTGAGAGTCAACTATTATATTTTAAGTAAAGGTGCAATTTATCTTTTTCTTTATCTACTGTTAATAAGACTGACAAAAATTAAAAATTGAGAGATTTAAAGTGAGATTTTGATGAAAGTGTAAGGATTAAAAATAATATTTTAATTTTAAAAAAAAGTGAGGGTAATAATGACAAGACAAAAATGTGATATATGACTCATATGACTAGTTTCATCAATCCCGCCAGATGATGAAAACGTGTTATTGCAACTAGAGCTGCAAATGAACCGAGCTGAGCCGAACCGAGCTTTGATAAGTTCAAGCTCGACTCATTTACTTATCAGCTCGTTAATTTTTTTTTAATATTATTTATATTATTTAAATAAAAAATATTATTTATATTATTTATATTATTTAATATATAAATAATATATTTATTATATAATCTAAATAAAGATAAACGAGCCGAGCTTATGCGAGTTTGAGCTCAAGCTCAAGCTCTGCTCGTTTACTAAACGAACTATGCTGAGCCGAAGTTGAGCTTATTTGTGAACAGTTCGATTCATTTGCAGTCCTAATTGCAACACGATTTAAAATGTAAGGGATTAGTAGCTACAATTAAAAATAGAGGAACTACAATGAAATTTTGGTAAACGTATTGGGGTGCTAAGTGTAATTAACTCATAAATTATATATTCAAGTGATAGAAATTGAACTAAACACAATATTTTTACCTAGGAATTATTAAGTCTAACACTGTTCTTTATTATTTGCTAATCAAACTTGACCTTGCAATTTTCATGAAGAAGGAGCTCATTTATTTTGGAAGACTTAAGACTTTATTTAGCATTGTTCATTTATTTTATTTTTTTTACAATAATAGGGTTTATTTTTCATGAACAGATGAAGAAAGAAATAATATTTGCATGTTATGGGAATCTAAAAATCTTTGAACGATTGGATTGATCATAATAATAACACGTGATTCTGATAATTAATTTATACTTATATATAAATTAATCTAATTGACCTGCAAAGACTAAATCAAGCCTCAACAAAAGATTATGATTGTCCCACATGAACACACACCATCTTGTTATTGCTACTTACATTTTTAATAGACTTATTTATTATTATTTTTTATTATTAAAATAACTTATGTATTAATTATAATATTTAGTAAATTAGTAATAAGATCCAAGATAGTACATCTAAAAGTAGCAGATATGTACAAATTAATGATGATTAGCAAAGGCACACAACTAAAAATAGCAATAAACGCTTCCAACCAATAAACTAAGTAGGACTAACCTAATTTGTCATCATAACTCTCCTAAGAATTTAGTTTTAAGGAGGAGGTCATTAGTTCGATTTTCCTTTGAAATAGTTGAATTTGGAAATAAGCACTTGATACTTTACAAAATCTAACAATTAACAACTGACTTTCATAAATAAATAAATAAATAAACCTTTTCGAACCAATACTGTTACTTTATTATGAAAAAAATTATACAAAAATAAATCATACAAAACGTTGTATCACCCAATAAGAAAAACTTAAGAATTTGAAACATAATCTATTTTAATAATAATATGATAGATGATACATTAGTGAATAAATTTTTTTTTTTTTTTGGTTTTTGTTTTTTCGTTTTTTTTTTGCTCAATAAAAAGAGTAGGAATCAGTGAGTGATGACCTGTATCAGCCCTACTTTTTTTTTTTTACCAGAAGAACTCATAACTACTCGGTTCGACACTGGCTCGACAAGGCGTAGGGATATAACAAATATTTCTTTCACATGGACTTGAGTCGTGATTTGAATCCAGTCACACCAAAATCCTAGTGAATAGAAGTTGGGAGCAAAAATGAGTAGAGACTTTGAATCCAAAGCCACTTGCTCACCAAATCTAGTAATGTTATATTTGGTTGGAGAATTTGGGAAGAAATTTGAAAAAAAAAAAGAAAAAAGTGTGTGAAATTATATTTTTTAACATAGACTTGAGTCATGATTTGAACCCAGTCACACCAAAATCCTAGTGAATAGAAGCTAGGAGCAAAAATGAGTAGACTCTAGATCCAAAGCCACTTGCTCACCAAACTTAGTAATGTTATATTTGGTTGAAAAATTTAAGAAGAGATTTGAAAGGAGAAAACAAAAAAGTGGAAAATTATATGAAATATAGATATATTTTATTTATATTTCACTTATATTTTTCCTTTTCTTTTTCTTTTTTCTTTTTCTTTTTAAATCTCTTTCCAAATCTCCCAACTAAATACAACGTAAATGAAATTCCACCCACTAGGTTACCGTCCTTGGTCCTTGGTGGTTGTATCTATCATATCTGAATAATTGAAGTGGAGCAAGCTTGCATGTGACTTTTTTGTATTTTGGTGGTTGAATTTGTGCTTTCCTTATGGCCCAATAATTGAAGCATGACCAAAAAAAAAAAAAAAAACTTAAAAAATATTTAAAAAAATTCTACTTGATTGTGTCAATTTTAAAACATGATTACATTAAAACCAAATTAAATTGTTCAATCAAATTTTTTTTATTATTAATTTCTTTAAAATATATATATAAAAAGGAAGACAAGGAAACTTTTCTATCATTTCCTTGGATTGATACTATTAAAGTGTTTTGCAATTTTTCCAATGAAAATTGAGTTAAGCATTCTTCCAGAAATACTTTATTACAATTTATCCTATATATATATATATATGTATATAATAAAATTGTGATGCTTGTATTTAAGATTTATTGGCAGAAAGGAAGACTTTAAGATTTATTGGAAGAAAGGAAAAGAAAAAAGAAAAAAAATTACTAATAACCAAGCATAACCATAATAATGTCTAACCATTTTCTTAGCAAATCAAATAACTGTTGACACCAAAAAATAATTGTCTATCGATTATGACTTATCGATTATAACCAAGTCTCGTTTAATTGATTGTGATTTGTCTGTTATGGTATCTAACTTCATTGATTGTGGCATGTCAATTCTGATCATGACCATCTTCAAAAATTGACTATGATCATAATTGTATTATTATTATTATTACTGCTAGTACTGTTACTAAGTTTGTGCAGGAAGAAAATGACAACGTGGATCATAGCACTATGGCTTCAAAAGAATGTGTGGCTTGGAAATTGTATGAGGTGATTCAAACCATAGTGGGTCATAGCACCAAGAAAAAGTGAAACATGGGATATGGTTTGTGAATTCGTGGAAGCTATTGTTAGTTCATAATAGTTATTTTAACTGTTGAAATATGAGCCTATAAATAGGTTGAAAGTGGAACAGAAGGGGGACAATCATCAACACTCAACATGAGTTCAATTAGGAGTAGATTATTTTAACATATCGTAGGAGTAGTTTATTCTCTCTAGAAATAGTTTTAATTTAGTGTTTCTGTGATTGTTTTCTGGTTCTTGTAATAAGTAAACTTTTTATATTTGTTTGTTCTTGTTCACATCTTTGTAACATGTAAAAATTTCAGTAATACAATATCAGTTTTTAGTTTGTTTTTCTCTGTCGATAACCTCCAAAGAAGTCCTTGAATCTATCAAGGCATAGGACACCAACTACAGTGTTTGATATATTTGTTGTTCGTGAAATTTTGGTTTTCCTATCGAATCTTTTCTATCGATTTGACCCAATCTAGATTTTTGCTAACATATTTTGGCACGCCTAGTGAGACCTGTCTTGTTTGGAGTTATGGTGACGAAGAAACAAACTAATGCTTATAGAATCAAGCCTTAAATTGGCATGTCTATGTCTTATGCACCCATAGATGCAAACTGCCAATGGAATGACAGTATTCCCATGTATATAAATTATCAATGGAATGTCGCATCTTTCATGTCTAAGGATTGCCAATATTATAGCAATGATTCTAACACCTATTGCCAACATAATGGCATGATAAATGATATGGAAACAATGATTCGGTATTCTAAAGATGAAAGTTATCGGCTCAGGATTGAAAGTTTGGCTATAAGAAGATAAATTAATTCTCTTTATCAGTAAAGATTTCAAATAATTTCATCAAATAATTTCATCATCTCCATATTATTTGATGCAAAAAGATTTAAGTTATTTTGATGAAAAAATTCATCAGCTTGAAAGTGAAGTTTACCTAATTGATGAAGAAATTCGATATTCTGAGCATAATTTAGAAGGCTTAATGGCCAAGAAAAAATTAAGATACGAAAATAATGTGGCTTGGGAGGCTAATACTCATATTTTTAAGGAGCTAATTATTCATAAAAAGTCAATGTATGTGGCTTGAAGGGTTAGTACACCAAGTCATGAAGATAACATGGTTTTGGAAGATTTTCATAGGCCAATAGTGGCTAAAATAGAAAAATAGCCCATTCTCTCAAAAGATGTTAAAAATCCATTACAAAATAATGGTGAAAATACATTTGGGGGGGCATGATTTTTTGCTAGACATGGCAAGGAGTAACAAGCCATTAATGGCTCAAAAAAAAAATAAAAAATAAAAAAAGGTTCCCTTTTGACATAAAATTATGAAAATCCATCACAAAATGATGATGAAGATTTACTTGGGGACATGATTTTAGGCAAAAAATGACTGAAAATTATGAACAACTCACATTTGTTGAATGTGAATATTTTGACATTGTTCAAAGTGTCAAAATTTATGAATTTTTCATAACATTCAATTATTTGAGTTTTGGAATCCAATATCCACTGTGAATGTGTGGATCACACCAAAAGTTAATCTTTATGATATGATTTGAAAAACAACGATAGTTAAAGCATGTCATTTTAGTTGGCTCAATTTTTTTTGTCATTTATTTCATCTAAGGCAAAGTTTACTTTTACCTTAAATTAGAGGGGTATTGTTGACACCAAAAAATAATTGTCTGTCGATTATGCCTTGTTGATTATGGCCAAGTCTCGTTTAATTGATTGTAACTTGTCAATTATGGTCAAATCTAATTTCATTAATTATGGCCTGTCAATTTTGGTCTGTCAATTCTGATCATGACCATCTTTAAAAATTTACTATGGCCATAATTATATTATTATTATTTTTTTTGCGCGGGAAGAAAATGACAACGTGGATCATAGCACATGGCTTTGGAAGAACATGAAGCTTGGAAATTGTAGGAGGTGATTCAAAGCATGGTGGGTCATAGCACCAAGGAAGGAAAAGTAGAACGCGGGGTCTGGTTTGTGAATTCCTGGAAGCTATTGTTAGTTCGTGGTTCATGGAGAACGAGAAATTATCTAGCAGTTATTTTAACCATTGAAATATGAGCTTGTAAACAGGTTGAAAGTGGAACAGAAGGGGATCAATCATCAACACTCAACATGAGTTCAATTAAGGGTAGATTACTTTAACATATCATAGAAGTAGTTTATTCTCTTTAGGAATAGTTTTAATTTAGTATTTCTATAATGGTTTTCTGATTCTTGTAATCAGTAAACTTTTTTTTGTTTTTTTTGTTCTTGTTTATATCTTTGTAACAAGTAACAATTTTAGCAATACAATATTAATTTTTAATTTGTTTATCTTTGTTGATAACCTCTAAAAAAAGTCATTGAATCTGTTAAGACATAAGACACCAATCATAGTGCCGGATCTATTTATTATTTGTAAAATTTTAATTTTTCTGTTAAATCTTTTCTGTCAATATGACCCAAATCAAATTTTTGCTAACAATAACATAATTGACTTACCCCAAGTTAGTCATGTGAACTTACCATTAAAAAAAAAGAAAAAGAAAAAGGTTAGTCGTCTCAACTTGATAGCTTTTCAAGTTTCCTTTCTCTTGATAAATGTGCTTGTAAGACCACCTTCTTAAACTACAACCTTCAATTTTAAATTAGATAATAATTTTTTTTAAAGAAAAATATCAATATGATTTTGAGTTCCTATTATTCCAATGTTTAGAATGAACCGAAATAAAATGTGATTCTTAATTACCTATTCAAGGAAGAAGTATATTTCCAAATTAATACACAGGAATATGATTTCTCTACTTTTCTATAAAAATCTTACAATTCTCAATAATGTTAACTATTTAAGCGTAAAAAAAAGTAAGATTCATACCATTTAAATTTTTAGCATCGTTCTATAGAGAATTCATAATGAAACTAAATGCTAAAATAACATTGACAAAAGAATTTATTATTATGGATAATATGAATCTTAATAATGAAATTTTCTTTCTTCTTTAAAGTTTTTATTTCTCAAACATAACTATAGTTAACCACAAACATTGTAGCTAAAAGCCATACAGAATCGAAACAACATCAAGACTGCAAAATGAGCAAAGTTGTTCAACTCGTTAATGTATATTGTTCGTTACGTAAATAAATTAAATTTAAATATATTTAAAAATTTATTAAGTTTTCAAGAAAAATTTGAATAAATTATTATTTATGTATTATGAAAAAGTCAAACTCTTCAAATTTAATTTGTATTCAGTTTATTAAAAACTTATTCGACGTTCACACATTATGTAAATAAGTAAATTTTAAATGGATTTTAAAATTTATTAAAAATCAAATTTTAATAATTTGATTCACCTGTTTTACCCTCCTAATGCCATCTCCAACCATTACTCAAATATTTCATCAAATTTAAATTTGATGAAAAGCGCCTACTTTTTGAGCTGAAACCATGGGATACTGCTGTGCCATATGGCACAGCAATTACTGTTACCCCTTTGTGGGAGATTGTCTCGAGTATTTTTTAATAATCTGAATCGTTCATATTGTAGGGCTCGTCTAGTAGATCATCTATGCAAAAAATCAAATTGATTAGATATCTGTAACCCTATAACCAAAACACATTTTTTTCTTTAAAAATTAACGGTTAACATAATTTTCATAATTTTTTAAAAACAATTAGGACCTAATCATGGGGTTATGAATATCCGATTAACTTGATTTTTTACAGGAATAATATTTTTAACGAACCCTATAATATGAACGGTTCAGATCATCAAAAAATATTCGGGACAATTTCCCACAAAGGGGCAGCAGTACTCTCTTCTCCCATGTCATCAAACTCACATAAAATAAAAGTAACCTTTCATTAAATTTTGCAAGTGATCATTGGTGTCGGATTGAAGACCGGCTGAACAACCAGGTGGACAACCAACTAGACAATCGGGTAGATGATCGGATTTGGAAAGATTTGATAAAAATTTACTTGAAGCCGGATGACTAACTGAATTTGATGAAACGATTAGAACGTATCATATTAGATTAAACTTTTATTTAAATTTAGGTCAAGTTTGGCATAACCTAAATAATTTAAAAAGTCAAAAAGTCATTATCCTATTTAGGTCACATCATCTTATTTAAATCACATCACCTCTCTAAGACATCACATCAAACTTAATCCAAACTCAACCTATATAAGTTAATAAGTCAAAAAGTATATATTTTTAAAACATCTCAAACCAACCCTTAATAAAATTCCTGTGTAAACGATGGAGATGGATGCTCTTACAAGATAAGTAAGAGGTATGAGGCCAAGATATGAAACCGTTCAATGGGTGAGGTCATCATAACCCATATTCACCACACGAGTGTAATAGAATTATAATATAATATTATTTATTAAAGACAAGTAAATAATAAATACAAAATGGAAATTAAATATTTTTGCAGAGGAGCTGGATGGGTCGGTGTAACGCCTATGTTCCCCGGAGGGAGGTCCACGTGTCAAGTCTGTATTCCAGTTTGGAGCAATGGCCATGCTGTGTGAAGTTTGACCAGTCAACAATCCCCATCACCTCCCCCATGTAACCTCCTCATGTGCCCCTGGTTTCACTTCTCTTAGACATGGTCTCTCTCTCTCTCTCTCCTATATATAAAACAAATACTCGAGTTAGTGTTGATATCATGAAATTTGTATTTTTGATTTTTTTTTTTAAATTACTTTTTTAACTGCTAATACTCTTAGTAGTATTTTTATAAATTTATGAATCTTGCAATTTTTTTTTTTTAAAACAACAAAATAAGACTTTATTAATGAAGCCTTCATATGATTGACTTAGGAAGTTATGCTATGATGAGTTTTGCTCTTGTTTCTCCTTTGTTGATGTATTGTCATGTTCTATATGTTGATTTTATCAATAATATATATATATATTTTTTTTGCTGATAAAAAAAAAAAAATATTGATGATAATCAAGTAATAATATAATGACATCAATCAATAAAGAAGGCGGATGCAAATACTATAATAACAAAACAACATTGAATCTTGTAACTGCACATTTATATTGGTCTGTATATATATCTTCTACTATATGTAAAAATAAAAATAAAAACACTGAATTTGGTGGAAGTCACAGTTTTTGCTTCTCAAAAATGTCTTTCTCTGTCACTGTAATTGCAACGTCTAAACTTAATAATATCTACAAATCTGTTACTGTTAATTTCGAACTCACCCATATAAATATACTCACATTCTGATTATTATTATTCTCATATAAAGCTAACTTTTAAGCAAGTGTGAATGTTATAGTTTTTAAACAACAAAGTTAGTTTAGTAGATAAGATTTTTGAATCCCTTGCTCAAGGCTTGGGTTTGAGTCTCTATGACACCTTGTTGGGATTAAATATACTCTTTAGTGTCTAGAGCACGCGGGAGCCTAAGTTTCAGTCCCGACGTAAGTGTGGTAGGGTTCATATGTTGTGGATGCTAAGGGGCAATACTTCTTGATGAATATATTAGACTAGCCTATCTGCATATCCATTTATGAATCAAAAAAAAAAAAAAAATGTTACAGTTTTTAAGTTTTTCCAAAGTACTTTCAAGACACAAATAACTGCTTAGATCTAAATTGTTTCACAATAGTTGCTAAGTTTTTTTTTGTTTTCACACAAACCTAGTGTGTGCGCTCTATTTTAATATTATAATATTTAAAATAAAAAGTCATGTCACTATTTTATTGTCAATTTTCTTTTAAAACTGTTTGGGTCATCACTAATTTTGAGTGCAAAATAATAAAAAAACAAATTATATATTTTTTGCATTATATTTCTCTATGTCTGAAACAAAGCACATGCTAAGATAGGTAAAATCAAAGGACATTACTTGAATACTGTACGTATGAAGAAATTGTTCGAAAACTACTTGATAAATCTATTTTTCAATCCATTTGTAACTCTATACAACATTCAATGGTGTCTCTACAATCATTTCCACTCTCTACATCAAATTGTTATTTATTTGGCCAATCAAAGTAAATAAATAAAATTTATTCTTTTCCCTCAATATACGAAAATATGCTATACATATCGCATGCATTATGATTTTTAATATATATACATACTCTCTCTTTGTAAAAGAAACATAGTTTGAGATTGATGGTTGAGTGAGAACTAGGTAAATAGATTTCTTTTTTCATAAGTCTTCTTTTTCCAATTGAAAACAATTTCATTTTAATAATAATAAGAATGTTAATAAAATAATTGAAATAAAAAGGAATTGTGTATAAAGTAAAACACACGAGATATTATATGTGGAGCATTATTTCAATAATTAAACAATATATGATTATTTTTTTTTATTTTTTTAAAAAATAAAATGATTATGTAAATCTACTATTAATATCACACAGTAGAGGTCCAATTTACCCATAACTTCTACTAACACACACAAAACCCTTGATGCTAGCTTTAAGAACAACATCTCTCATACTGTTTTGCAATCTCTAAAAGGAGTTTTTTCTGAAAAAATGTCAAAATTAAAATAAGTAAATAAATGTTTAGTTTAGCTAAAGGAGCAACTTCACCCAAAAAAATAAATATTAAAAGAATTTTTTTTTTTTGATCCGCAAAAAGAAACTTTATTGAATAAGAATTAAGGATAAGAATTAAAAGAAAATTTGGGATACACAATTGCTAAAAGTACACACAAAACTTTCTGCTAAAATAAAAATTTAACAATTACCATTAGCATCAAATTTTATAGTTTCTTAAAAAAAAAAAAAAAAAAAAAAAAAACAGAAATTAAAAAACAATTGATAAACCCTTTTTAAGATCACTTGAGATGAAACCCAACTTGGGATGAAACAGAAGAAAGACAGTATGGCGTATGCGGTGTATCTCTAGAAACTTGAATCTCTCTCCCTCTCTCTCTCTGCAAAACCCTATTTAAATACAACCTTTGCCCACCGCTTTCTCCCATGCAATTGTCTTCTTCACCCCCAACAACACCACTGCTTGAAGTTGTGTTATTGTGCTCTCTCTCTCTCTCTCTCTCCAAAGCAGTTCTATCTTTCTCCATAGCTTGTCTCAGACACTCTATCTCTTTCTTTCTACTCCAACCTGCTTAACCATTTTCCTAAAAGTTTTCTTTGTTCTCTGACAAATTTAATCTGATTTGTCGGTTGAGTTTCGATCTATTCCATCTCTTAAGTAACTTGTTTCTGACATAAATATCGAGTTTACAAATATATAATAAAAAAATGTCTAGCCAAAGATCACGTTCAAGGCAATCAGGAGGAGAAGCTTCGAGGATTAGCGATGAGCAGATCAACGAGCTCATTTCCAAGTTACAACAACTTCTTCCTGAGCTTCCACATAGGCACTCCGACAACGTACTTTGTTTCTTCTAATCCTCTTATTCTTTTAATTTCTCTCATGCTTTTAATTGAGAACTTAATCTTTTCAATTCTTCTATGTGCATAAAATTTGATCACGGGACAATATATAATCCTTGGATTCCACTATCCTATCAAAGTGGATTATGTCTGATTTTATAATTGAATTATGTGTATTTAGAAATTTTTAAGTATTTTTCTTCGTGGGTAAATTCATTTGGATGTGCTTAAAAAAAAAAAAAAAACATTATTCAAGAAAAAAGAGGGGTTTTTTTTTATTTTTTTTATTTTTTTTATTTTATTTTAAATGAAGGTTAAGTTAATCAAAGTTAAAAAAATCTTCATATATATATGGCTTAAATTCTAGTTTACTACTCCTGTAGTGAGGTTTTTCTTGTTAAAAGGTCATCCTTTTTTCTTTTTTTTTATTTCTTTAATTTTCATCACAACAAAAAGAAATAAGGTGAACTTGAAGATTATTAAAATATAAAAATAAAAATAAAAATGACCCTGTAACATATAGTTTTCATTTTTCATGTTTTGCTTTCATTTTCTAGAAAAACACAAATTTATTTGGCTTACTATTTTCAGTTATTTTTTTATCTTTTTATTTTTAACAGCTCACTTTTTAGGGAACATCTAAAAAATCGTTTTGAATTAAAAAAAAAAAATCACTCAAAAATGAAAATTATTTAACAAAATTGGTGTTTTCATACTTTTGTTTTGTTTTCATTTACAAAAACACAAAAAACATAAACAAAAACAAAGAAAACAGAAATAACACTAAACAGTCCTAATGTTTTGAGCTTTATTAACATATATAGTAAGATATCCATTTATACTCTTTTTAATAACCATCAAAATCTAGGGTTTTGTCACAATAGGAGACTTGCATAGGATGATACTACTCATTGAGAAATTCTAGGTTTTGTCAAAACCAAACAGGCCTAGTATTCTTTGCTGACTGATTTGAATTTATGTATATATATAGGTTTCAGCAGCGAGGGTGTTACAGGAGACTTGCGACCGCATAAGAGGCTTGCACAGAGAGGTTGATGACCTAAGTGAGCGCTTGTCCGAACTGTTGGCTACAACTGATAGCGCTCAAGCGGCCATAATTAGGAGCTTACTTATGCAATAGGTCTATGCTTGTATTGCCTTCTTTCGTACCTCTCTTTCTCATAAATCTAGGGTTTTGTTTAGTCACAAGATCAGAAAAAGAATTTGTAATTGGGTGATATTTGCTTAGTTAATTTATGAGCAATAATAAAAGAAGTTCATATTCCAGCTTGCAGAGGCTCCTATTAATATTATATAAACTAATAAATTTAACACATAATTTTCTTTTTTACTTATTGATGTAGCACCTATATCATATTATTGAAGTGGATCATATACTCGTGTTTTAGATTCTAACACTTTATTATTACTAACACATCAGTTTGTAATTTTTTTAAATTTTTTAAAGATTTGTTAGTTTGTATAGTACTTTATATTAATAAACATTTTTTGTGTGTTTGGTATGACCTAGCATTAAATTATCAACCAGTTAATTTTGCCAGTGCCAATCAAAGATTTAATTTAAAAAATATATAAGTTAATGGCATTGTGTCACTTGAATGAGGTAATTTGATGCTATTGAAGAATGTACGCAGAATGGATAATATTATTAATGACAAATATATTTCATGAAATTGCTTAAGAAAATAGATATATATATAGGGAATTAATCTCATACCAAATGCTCAATTGAGCTTTAAAAATGGAATCTGTAATAGTTTGTTTCTACAAAATTGGCTCTTTATATAATGTCCTCAACTTCATTGTTCTTCCACTAAACTTGACCCCGGAAATCAAAGGTTGAGTTTAGTAAAAGAATAGCTAATATTCATGTACAAGATTTTCACAATATAGTAGGGTTTGTAACAAGAAATCAAATTCTATTCTCAATGATCAAAATGATCTCTTTTTACACTTTATTTATACAAGATGTTTGCACTTACTCTAACTACTTTATAGTTATATCTCTCTCTATCTTATATCCATACAAGTCTTTTTCATGCACGTGATGACATGAGCAATGCTCAAGCAGACTGCATTTGTTAGGCATCATTTAGGCTTCTTAGTACATATCTTGAGTTGTGGCTTGGACAGTGCTTGAGACTTCAACTGAGCAATTGATTTTGCTTGCAATGGCTTAGTAATCTTATCATTTCCCCTCAAATTGATAGGACTAGGTAGGACCATCAGTTTGTCTTTAAGATCATGAAACCGGGAGGATGGCAAGCGTTTGGTAAATATATCAGCAATCTAATCAATGATAGAAATGTAAGAAAGAGTGAATCGCTTGGAGACAACTCTTTCTCTGATAAAGTGACAATCGAGTGTAGAAAACAAGATTGGATGTTAATGCCATAGCAGAGACATTATCACACCATAAAATTGAAATGAGAAAAGTTAGGGATCATGAAAATTTTTTCATAAAAAATGATCATGAAATTTTTATGATCTTTGGATTACCTTAATTAGTGTGTGGTGCTTTATTCTAAGTGTAATCCAAGGGTCACAAAACTTTCATAATTATTTTCATGAAAGGTCTTTCATGATACCTAGCATTGTTGAATTGAAATAGAACAAGGCACAAATAAATCCTTGAGCAACTACTGTAACCAAACAATCTTAGCTATGGTATGGGTCATGGACCTGTATTCAACCTTAATTGAAGAACAAGAGACTATGAGCTACTTTTTAGCCGACCAGGAAATGAGGTGTGGACCCAAAAAGATACAAAAACTAGACGTGAATCTTCAATCAAGACAATACTCAGCCCAATTGGAGTCTAAATAAGCATGAAAATGAAAGGGGCCAAGACTAAAGGTGAGACCATGCGATATAGTACCTTTAACATATCAAAGCAATCTTTTGACCATAGCCAAATGAGCAATGGTAGGAGCTTGCATATGCTGGCAAGCTTGATTCACAGCCAAAGCCAAATCAAGCCCAGTTATAGTCAAATATTTCAAGGCACCTACTAGACTTCTAAAAATAAATAAATAAATAAATAAATATGTTGAGGATAGGGCAAATCATTTGAGGGAGAAGAAAAAGACTTGAGAGTCAGAGGAGTAGGAACATGGCTTACACTCCACCATTCCTACTTTTTGTAATAATTCACTAGCATACGTTTGTTGGAAAAAAAAAAGAAAAAGCCTTGAGAATGAGAGTGAACTAAGATGCCAACAAAGTAAGAGACATTGCCAAGTTCTTTCATGGAAAAAGTAGTATGCATCTGAGTGAGCAATGAGTTAATTAGCTGAGGATCACTTCCTGTGAACAAAATATCATTGAGATAGATGAGCGAAATAGTGATATGAGCTATGGTCTTCTTAACAAACAAAGCGGAGTCAGATTGACTCGTAAGAAAACCTTGGCCAAGCAAAAATGAAGAGAATGTTGAGTACCAAGCTCAAGGAGCTTTCTTGAGGAAACATAAGGCTTTCCTTAGTTTACAAACATGAGAAGTGAAGAATCAATAAAGCCTTGAGGTTGAACCATATAAACTTCTTCCTTTAGGATGCCATGTAAGAAGGCATTAAAAATGTCCAACTGTTTAATGTGCCAATCGTGTTGAAGTACCAAGCATAGAAAAATCCTAATAGTTGGTTGTTTGGCAACTGGACTACAGGCTTCTTGAAAATCCACACCTTCTTACTGAAGATAGCTTTTGGCCACAAGCCTAGCTTTATACCTGGCTATGGTTCCATCAGAGTTCTTCTTGATACGAAATATCCATTTATAGCCAATAGCAGACTCGGTGACAGGAAAAGGAACCAAGCTCTAAGTATCTTGCCGTTGTAAAGCTTGAAACTCTTCAATTATAACAGTAGTCCAAATGGGAGATTGTAAAGCTTGAGTAATAGTAATAGTAGATTCAGTAACAGAAAGATCAATAAGAGAAGCTGTAGACGTCCCTAAACGCATCCCGGGGCAGGTGCGACTCCCCCCCCCATTCTGGTTCGCTTGCAGGTCTACTACAGTTCAAAGGACTCAAATGTCACGGTTCTTAATCTTGAACCAAAGAGTCCAAATCCGGCAAATCGTTTTGAAAACAGATTTTTTGAAAGAAGTGCCAAACATGGACTGTTTTGCTAGATACAGAGTCGCCACCTAAATATTTTATTTTTGGGAAATTTAGAAAACCCTGACTCGGTGCCAAAGGCCACATGTCCGTCATCATCAAAGTTGCCTCGGCTCGGGAACTTGGGTACGATTGGGGAAGGTCACTTCGTGAGCACCCGCCGCCTTGGCCAAAGACCGCCTCTACTAACCATGATATCTATTTTTGAAAACATTGTGTGTTCTTATTCCTTATTAGTCTAGATTTACTATGTGATGCGATAGCATACAAGTATAGACTGAGTCGCATGAATTGGAACAAAACATTTTATGTTTGTTTGTTTGAAAATGGTTGGATGGTGCTACCCGCAGGTAGGCTAAGACGTGGATTTGCCACCCTCGGGTGGGCTTAGAAAACATGATTTTGCCACTATCTAGTGGGCTTAAAACAAACATTTGATGAATTGTCCAACTCCAAGTAACCCAACCTCCACCCACAGGCATTCAAGGCAGTTATATCACATAAGCACATAGCCTCATGGTAAGCATGCTATTCATGGCAGTCACTCACACGCATGCAAGGATGCTAAAGCATAAAAACTCACCGAGTACTCCAAGCCAAAACAGAAGCTCATTAGAAATCCATGCATGATCCTAGATGCACAGAACCGTCTAATGCAACAAATGCAGAGATGCAAACTATAGCAGACTCGGCTATTCTAAACATGGCATATGGAATGCTACAACTAACACGTATTCAATTTGGAATTGAAATACAAATGCAGTTTGTATGATACGCCGAGTCCGGTGCGTGGAAAACAGATGAATGATGCAAATATGCTGTCATACTGTATGCTAATTGAAACATGCCCTAATCTAACCATCATAAGCAGGTAAATAAAAGGGAAGAAAGACGTGGGGTTGGAAGACATACATCACACTCACCCATACTTATTACAATTTTACCCTCGCACAGAGGGTCCGAATAAATAATACAGTCCCGAATGAAAGAATAGTACAGTCCAAATAATACAGTCCAAAATGTACAAATTCCTAATTAATTAACAAATTAACTAAGAAAAATAAAACTGGCACGCAAGCCAGGGACTGCCTTGATTCTGCTCCGGATGATGGAATGATGCATGTTTGGGCTGCTTTGCGCAGAAATCCACGGCGATGCCCCGATTAGCCTCTGTTTTGCAATGTTTCTTTTAAAGCGCGCCAAGCCTCGGGAGACTGCTGATTCTTGATATGCTGCAACAGAGAGCAGGAAAGGGGCATAGCAATGTATTTTCATAGATATATGTATGCCTCGATCCTCGTGCCACCAATCACACATCTCGATGCATGATGGCCGAGGAGCCGAATTGCACAACTCAATATGGAATGAATGCATATGAATACTATAACAAAACCTAACTCCATCGTGGATAATCCGGAGTGTCGGTGACTCGGGAATTGAGACACGTTCTGTCACTCGGAGTGCGGAACGTACCTCGTTTCCCATGCCCGGGCTAACTCCTATCCCGAACACAATGCGATATGTATGACATGCATGAAATGCGACTAAGATACAATCCTAACATACACGATGTCATGGAATGGCATACACGCTATACGAGGTAATACACAACCGGGCATACACAACGCTATGGATGAAATGGCATACGCAACGCAATAATGGGCTTACACCAACATGAGAGAGCCTCAGCCACACTCACATAGGAGGCCATCAGATGAAAACAAGACACCTCGAAATACGTGCACGCGTGCACGCAAACCGAGAACGAACCCTCAGGCACCGAAATGCCACTCTAATGAGACATGGCAAAGACATGAAATATGGTATGCTAACATGCAAAAATTAGTGGCAAAATGAGGGGCAAAAAAGCCCCGAAACGAGGCGAAATGACACCCGATGCACGGAATCTCTCCCGAAATGCAAAACTAGGTACATGAAATGGCCTACAGCTATACTAAATATGCATAATCTGGACATGGAGTGAAAAATAAGAAGCAAGGAAGCCCCAAAATAAGCATCTTTACAGTACAAAACATGGCCAAACAGCAATCACAAGTAGGGCTAAAATGGCATACAAAAATGGCTCCGCAAGGGAGGCAATGAAGTAAGTGGTACATGAAATGCCCAAACAGAAAAATACCCTTCTACAACATTGAAGAAGGATAAAAAATATGAACATTTACAGTATATGAAAAGCCCCAAATCAGTATACAAACATGCTCAAAATGCAATGCAAGATATAGGCCAACAAAGGGGTATAACATGAAGTGTACAAAAAATTCCTCAAAAAGCCAAAGACCCTTAATGAAACATGCCAAGAAGGCCAAAATATGGCCACTTTCAGTTCTGATAATGGCCTAAAAACAGGACCAAGGTGAGCTAATAAAGCATGCAAAAAAAGGGATCAAAGAGGGGTGATGAAGCAAGTGATACATGGAGGTCCCAAACAAGGTTGATCCCTTCTTCAATGTTGAATAGGGGCTCAAAATAGGCTTATTTACAGTTTACATCAGGCCCCAAAATAGATCACACACAAGCTAAAAATATCATGCAAGAAAATGGCATCCAAGAGGGTATTGAAGCAAGTGCAACATAGGGGGCTCAAACAGTGTTGAGCCCTTAATGAAACAAGAAAATAAGCTCAAAAAAATGACCTTTTCAGTTTTGGTCGGAGCTCAAAACAGCAAGAAAATAGGGCTAAGAAATGGTACAAAAATGAGCTAGAAAAGGGGGAAAATGAACTTATCCTTGAAGTCCAAACTTTTGCTCCCTTTTGGCTTGAGAAATGATGCCTCCTAGCTGCTGGAAAGCTCCCTAAGCTACTGGAAATGGAGTGGTGGTGGTCGTGCTTGGTGGTGATGAAGAAATGAGGTTGGAACTTGAGAGAATGAGAGAGATAAAGGGAGATATGTGTGTATATACCCAAAGCAAATTTTCCAACCCTTTCTCTAGAGCTGGGAGGCCAGCTATATGGACAAGAATGGGGCCAAAATGGAGGGAAAAAGTGGAGGGAAATGGCATCAATTTTCCCTCCAAAAAGAGTTCCCTCCGGATGCAGTTTTTGGAGGGAAAACAATGCACAGCTGTAATGCACTCAGTGTAAGGAAGCTGGCCGGCCAGTTATCAAAGCTGCAGGTGGCCGGCCGGCCACGCCTTATGGCCGGCCGGCCAAGGGGCAAAATGGTCCAGAGGAATTTTTGGCCTGCCACCACAAAAAGGTGTCCTCCCATGTGTCCTCAACAAGACCCTGTGGTTGGAAATTGGCAACTGTAAAACAGGAGAGACAACAAGCCACTTTTAGGAGGGGTTCAAAAGGTTCAAACACAATTACTAGCCGACCATAGACTTTTAGGGTCCTCCCATGTGTGTACAACACAAATATGTGGTTTGGGGTTGAAGAAAATGGCCCTAGGGTGGTCAACATTGGCTCGGAAGTGAGAAAAATGGGCGTCGGAGGGCGCCGGAGGGATATAACTGGTTGCTGGGACAATTGCTAGCCTCCCACCCTTCAGTGACCTTCCTGGTGATAAAACAGAGGTACCTGCCAAAATTGAACGAAAATCGATGCAAAACGAATGCTCGGGGGCCAAAACACGCAGTTCGGGTTCCCGAAAACAGGCCGTTAAGTACCGAAGTGGCGTTCGACCACGAAGTGGGTCTCTCAGACCTCAGTGTCCCTCAAAAGGTAGTAAATAGGATGCATGCCAAAAACCGGAGCAATCGGAGATGGTTAGGCGGTCTCGAACCGAGGCACATGGCCTAACGGCTCCGAAAATCGGGAACCGGGCTCTGAAATTGGCAAAATGGCCTACGGCCACGAAAAATAGCCCACGGCCATTGAGAGATGATCTACTAGACCTCTCCCTCCCTTTAGGAAGAGAAACAGAGAAAATCGAGTTTGGTTCACAAACCGAGGCAAAGCACAGAAGAGGGTTCGGAAGTCCGGAGGCAGGGCTCACGGCCGTGACTCTGAGACTTCTGAACGAGCACAATATGCAACATCACCAAGCGCTCAATCGGTGACGTCTGAGTCTTAAGGTCGGTCAAAAATGGGGTGTCTACAGTTGCCCCTCTTTGACAGAACTCGGAAGTCACAAGTGACGGGAGTAAATGTCAAAACCTAGAGACGACCCATTTTTGACAAGGCCGAAGACTTAGACAATCATACAAGATGAACAGAGATATGCCCGCAGGCGTGCCCGCAGGCAATGGGGGCAAAATGCAAAGCGATATGCACGGAGCCAGATGTATGATCTCAAATGCAAAGAAGTCAGAATGAAGCAAATATTTGCAAATAGATGCAACAGCTTTAAGTAAGAATGTAAAGCAACAACTACATTTCATGCGCTTAAGAATGCGAGAATTATTCAATTCTCGCCGCTCACATGGAGAAGATACGATACTGCTGATTCGTTCGGGTCGCACCAAATTTCAAATGAACCGTACATACAATATCGTGCCTGCAAAAGAGAGAAATTCAACAAGCACAATATGCTAACAACATATATTCAATGTGATTCCTGTGATTCCGAAAGTTTGGCACACGCGGTGCCGGTGGGTGAATGTATCGCAATGCGAGAAAGGAACGTGCGTGACAACGCATGCTCAAGCACAGAGGTGTGGTATATCAAGAAAACATGTATGACAATGCAAAATGCTCATGAGAATGTAAGTTATGTGCACAACAATGCAAAACGAGCATAAATCAAGGTGCCCGTTTGTTGCGAAACAACGAGCAAGGCGACTTCGATCATGACCTCTAGTTCACCTCCCGGAGAGGTTACAACATGTTCAAAAAGGATACACCCTGATTTTGATGAGTAATGATGAGACACATGTCAGAAATTGAAGTTAAAATTCCGGCGGAGCAATTTCGTGCCAGAAAGTGCACTTTTCTTGAACTTTTTCAGGTCCCGGGAACTCCAATCTTCCTCAAAATTTGCAGAGAGCTAGGTGAGCACATGGGGAACACCACCGGCCAGTTATTTTTCCAAGGGGAGGCCACCGGCCACTTTTCAAAAAGTAAATGGCCGGCCAGCCAGAAAAGGTGGCCGGCCGGCCACCTGCCCAAAACAGTGGGCAATTTTGTCTTTTCACCTCATTTTCTTTATATTCACTTGTCTAAACACTTCGAGCTCATTACCACAGCTATGGAATCTTCTCCTCTTGCCTCCCAAACCATTTTCTCCTTTAGATCTACACTCTATACGCGCTTTTCAACCCCCCACGCAAGTTATTTTCGCGAAAACATTCAATTTCAAGCACTTTGGACCGATTAAATTTTGATTTCGGGGATTCTTTTCTCATTTTCACCACTTGAGGTAAGTTTGTCTCAATGTTTGGGAGATTTTCTCGGGGGTTGACTTTTGTTGACTTTTTCATTTCTCGAGAGTTGACTTTTTCCAATTTTGGCTCATTTTTGCTCATTTTTTGCTCATTTTGTAGATTTTTCGGAATGGCGGGTAATTTTCCTCATGGTGGAGGTCCTCCAGGTGCTGGGGATGATTTCGATATTATGACCCTGCCCCCGAGGGTCCGTCCCTTTATTCCCGAGAGATACGCCCCGTCGGTACATGCTCTTCCGCGGGCCATTTTTCGTCACTACACTGACTTTAATGATCGAGCATCCAGAGATCTACTTCTACGGGAGCCGGAGCATCACCTCTCTTACGAGGCATGAGAGGTATTTTACTTCATTTTCTGCATTTTTTGTGCATTTCGTGCTTTTGCCATGCTTGAACACGCAATTTAGCTTATGACATAGTATTTTGTTTGCGTTCTGGACATGTGGCTTAAACACTTGAATTTCTGAACACTCTGCTCATTGATTGATTGTGAACGCACGGCACACATTAGTTAAGAATTGAACACATGCCTCAAGCACTGATTTGTCGAACACACAGGCTGAATTTGAAAGTGAACGCATAGTACACACTGACTAAGAGTAGAACACGCAGCCCAAACTCTGATTTTCTGAACACACAGCTTGAATTGATGGTGGACACACAGCCCACACTGGTTGAGAGTAGAACACGCAGCCCAAACTCTGATTTTCTGAACACACAGCTCAAATTGATGGTGGACACACAGCCCACACTGGTTGAGAGTAGAACACGCAACCCAAACTCCGATTTTCTGAACACACAGCTCAAATTGATGGTGAACACATAGCCCACACTGATTGAGAGTAGAACACACAGCCATAACTCTGATTTTCCGAACACACAGCTCAAATTGATGGTGAACACATAGCCCACACTGATTGAGAGTAGAACACGTAGCCCTAACTCTGATTTTCTGAACACACAGCTCAAATTGATGGTGAACACACAGCCCACACTGATTGAGAGTAGAACACGCAGCCCTAACTCTGATTTTCTGAACACACAGCTCAAATTGATGGTGAACACACAAATTTCGATTGAGAGTAGAACACGCACTCTAACTCGATTTTCCTAACACATAGCTCAAATTGATGGTGAACACACAAATTAATCGATTGAGAGTAGAACACGCACTTAACTCGATTTTCGAACACACATTTCAAATTGATGGTGAACACACAAATTAATCGATTGAGAGTAGAACACAGCCCTAACTCGATTTTCGAACACACTTTCAAATTGATGGTGAACACACAACCCATTAATCGATTGAGAGTAGAACACGCAGCCCTAACTCTGATTTTCTGAACACACAGCTCAAATTGATGGTGAACACACAGCCCACACTGATTGGGAGTAAAACACGCAGCCCTAACTCTGATTTTTTGAACACACACCTCAAATTGATGGTGAACACACAGCCTACACTGATTGGGTATAAAACACGCAGCCCTACTTTACTTTGCACATAGCTTATTCATTTCATTTGCACACAGCTCATTACATTTCATTTGCGCACGCTCATTACTTGTACACAGCTTTTATTTCATTGCGTACTGACACATGTATTCATTCTGAATGCAGGTTGGTTCTCGCACCGTGCGGGGATATGGCTCCACTGCTGCAAGGGAGTGGTATGTCGAGCTCCCTGAGGCTGTCCGGGATTTGGTTGACTTAGCAGGGTTCGGGGCCTTCTACATGGGGTTATCACATTGTCCTGCCAGTAGGCCACTATTAGCAGCTTTGGTGGAGAGATGGTGGGACACCACCAATTCCTTCAAGTTTTCCGCCACCGGGGATTTGACCATGACCCCGCTAGATTTTGCTGTGCTGACCGGCCTGGACATAGGAGGTTGGCCCATTCCTTATGACGAGGATATGGGCGAATGGGAGGCCGCTTGGGTACATCTGCTGGGGGCCCGCCCGCTTGTGGACAGAGCTTCTGGGTGAGTCCGCTACACCTGGTTCTCTTCCCATTTTCGGAGGGAGGGGATGGAGCCCGGGTCTCCTAAGGAGGCGGAGCAGTATGCCCGCGGTTTCCTTATGTTCCTCTTCGGGATGACTCTGTTTGCCGATAGAGGGAACACGGTCGGGCTATATCTCTTGAGCGCCCTGGTAGACCTATCACAGGTCGGTCGGTATGACTAGGGTGGCGCCGGCCTGGCTACCCCCTATTGCTACATGAGCGCGGCCTCTCATGGGCGGAGAGACTTACTCGACGGCTATTGGAGAGCCTGGGAGGTACTTTCTGTCCTTTTGATTTACATTTCTGCTCCTCATTACTTGTACATCGCACACACGGCGCACTTTACATTCTGTATTTTGCCCTCAGCACTTTGTATTTACATTCTGTACTGCTTTTCTCAGTTATGGGTTTACGTATATTTTCCCACGTTAGCCCCAGAGTTGGTAGTGGCAGGACCCCTCATGACCCCATACTCATTGGTATTCGGGGGCCAGCAACGGCCGCGACCCCGAGAGACTCTCTTCTATCTGCGGCAGTATTTTGACACTGTTCGGACGACAGAGGTATTTCAGAACTCTCAGTTCCTTCCATTTTCATCTTTGATTTGCCCTGTATATCCCCGATTTCTGATTGGCTTATGCACTGGTTATCCGCAGATTACTTAGTAGCCTTGGGCGCACTTGGGTGATGGTCTCCGATTTCAGTATGCTAGAGGATCGGGCGCCTCCCAATACAGGTTCCTGCTCGAGGGACTGGTTGGTAGAGCATGGTTCTTGGGGGAATGCTTTCAGCGCCATGTATGGGGGTACACTTCTCAGGATCCTCCCGCAGCGCCCCCAGCCACTATGCGGACTGCTGATAGACTCTCTACCCAGGATGTCGTTAGTGCTATGCTGGGCACCGATGCTTTGCTATATCTCACGGAGGGGGATTATGCCACTTATCGTCATACATATCTGATGCCTCCCTTGACAGGAGTGCGTACTCCATCACTGAGGCCTGTTGATGTACCATCTTCGAGTTAGGCTCGTGCTATGGATATCCCTTCCTCCAGTAGGGCTGGTACGTCTAGAGACGGGGGTGGGTCGATTCCCCCGATCCCTCCGACTCTTCATCATCCGGGATGGCCAGACATGCCGACCGAGCTGACGAGTTGGCGATTTGGGACTCCTTACTAGGTCTCGCTGGAGCCTCCTCTTCCTGACCATAGATATGTCGGGGACCCTGATTCACCACCGGTATGTTTTACAGCTTTGATTTATCAATCAGATACTTGGACATTTATGCCTTTACTGATAGTTTTGCGTTTGTATCTGCAGCCTCCTGTTGAGTACGTGGATGAGATGCTTGGATTGCTGGCCACATTTGAGGGCATGATCCTGCGGAGGGAGGCACAGCTGGCCATTATGGGTGTGCAGGTATTGTTCATCTTTCTTGCATTTATCATATTTCCTGATGACATGCTGGTTTTTGAATACTTTACTGCATTGATAGGCCACTTGTGTAGAGCACATTTGACACACACCTCACTTACATGCTGCATCTGCATTTGATTTTCATATGTGAACTAATGTATTGAACTCTTCATTTTCAAATGCCTCCTATATATGCTCTAGGGAGGTCGATCATCTAGACCTTCTCGAGGTCGGGCCATCTAGACCTTTTCGAGGCGCTGGGCCATCCAGGCCTTTTCAGGGAGCTGGCCCATCTAGGCCTTTTCGAGGAGCTCGAGGAGCGGGGTCGTCTCGCAGATGCAGGGCACATGTCATAGAGGCGGAGCCCGATGAGGAGGAGGAAGAGTTCGCAGACTGTGGGTTAGAGACATCTGCTGAGGAGGGGGACTCCGATCTTGGTTCCGGGAGTAGAGGCGAGGCTGAGGGAGATCCTGAGGATGACAGCTCCAACCCGGACGGTGATGATAGTGCAGAGGTTATCCCGCAGAAGAGGATGAGGGGGGCTCCTCATTCCCGCTCCCGAGGATATTGATGCTGCTGTTTCCTGCTTTATTTTCCTTTTTGCTGGTAGTTTGTAGCACTTTGCATATTGTTAGGCAGTTTTATTTTCTGTAAAACTTGTACCTTTATTTTGCTATAAAACATGATGGAATGAAACATCTTTTGAAAAGATGTTGTATTTGAAACTCTTAGCATTGCATCGCATCACATCATTTTGCACAAAATGGAATTGAATGGAAATGTGCCTTGTGTATTTACCGGGTCAGGTAATGAACCGACGCAACAAATCAAACAACTCAACTCACTAAGAAATAACAGAATCTTAGCAAGTTTACAACTCGATAAGAAAAATACAACAATGTTAACGACTCGATAAACAAGATTTAACAAAATTGCGTAAACAAAGAGTAACAACTCAAAACACAAAATACGACAGCTCGACAAAACTTACAACTCGATACACAAAACAACAACTCGATAAGCAAAATACAACAATGTTAAACAAAATATAGCGTACTTCGGACGAACGATCTGGATGATGGGACGCATCCGAAATTGAGAGAAATGGAGGCCTTCGACATTCATGATGCATCAAAATGCCTCAAACTTCTTTCCGGAGGGCAAAACAGGACCATTGAGCATGGACGGCCATATTTGCATTTGGGGATTGAAAGGTGGCCGGCCGGCCAGTTTTTGAAACAAAGATGGCCGGCCTGCTAGAATAGGTGGCCGGCCGGCCACTTTTTTTTGCAGCCCACAGACTTCTGACATTTGTCCTTTGAATAGTGTTTCACCCCCTATAAAAGCTCCAACTTTGGAACTTATTCATTTCATCACTGCTTTGCACAAAAATGGAGGCATTTCTCATAGAAAATCTCACATCTTGGATCTCCTCTTTAGATGGCTCGGAAAAGTTGAACTTCCGGGGTTTCGGCTTGAACGCACTATTCACGCTGGGCCAGACTCCACTGCACCTTCCTTTCCTCCATGCCATGGTGAGATTTTGGAACTCGGTGACGCATGTCTTCAGCTTCGGAGGGCAAGGGGTATATCCCACTTTTGAAGATTTTCAAGTGTTGATGGAGTCTGACCGTTCAGAAGAGATCTTGCCTTAGTCTCGTTTTGGCCATGCCCAAGCTTTAGGGCGGATGTGCGGACTCACCGCGTATGACGCTCGATCCCTGACCTCTAATGGGGAGCTGGATATCCTTGGCTTGATTAATCGTTTTTCCGGTGTTGGCGACCGCAGCGACCGTCATTGGCAAGGTTTCCGACAACATGCCCTCTGCTTGTGCATGCTATCTCACTTTCTGTTTGTCTCGGGCTCCGGAGGAGCTAGCATCCGTTTGATTGAAGTCGCTCAAGGCTTGAGGGAAGGAAAGAGCTGTATTGGCCGAAACACTGATGGGCTTGGATGCCTTCTATCGCCGAGAGACGACTAGATTCGCGAGGAGTCCACTACTACTGTAGGTAATGCTTCCCACCCAAGCTCACATATGTATTTGCTCACATCACTCGGCCTTCAGGCTCGGTTTTTCTCACAAAACCCTCATCTTACTTTTCTTTCATCGCACGTCTCTCTATTCTTTATTCTCTCATTTTTCATCCCTCCCCAAATATGGTTGATGGATAAATTGCAAGTTGTGGACTCTTGCCCTGCTTACTCAGCTCGCGGCTATTTCTTTCGACAACGCCTAGTCGACGCCCTTGATGAGGGATGGTGGTTTGAATGGATGTGCAATTTGTCTGTTGATCGCATTACTTGGCGCTGTCCTTGGCTTAACCTTCTGGCGATGAGCTATAGCATGTTCCAGGATACTGGGATCCGGTTGATCAGCTTGACTCACTGCGTATTCTATTTCCCATTCCGTATTTTGCGCCAATTCGGCCATGATTAGACTTTCCCTCCGGAGGGGATTGAGTACCTGGTCGCTTTCTCGGTCCGAGGTGCACACCTTGCCCAACATACTACGACCTAGAGGACTAGAGAGCTCTTGCCCCTCGCCCCTGTTTTCAGTTGCACTTTGTCTGACGAGTGCTGGGATTGGCTCAACGAGGAGGCACAGATTGGGCCCAGCTTGGCATCAGAGGCTTCAACCAGCTCTAGAAGGAGACGCAGGGGCACCTGACTTGACTATGCCCCGGATTTATTGCTTTACTAGTACTTTCAAGTTTTCATTATGAATGTAAATAAAAGCAACTTCAATTGTATGCAAGAGCGAGAGAACTCTGTTTTGAAATCAATGAAATTGAAGGTTGTGGTACTGAAAATTCTCCGCTTTGGTCCAAAAATGGTCTTAGTTGTGAAAAGATTAATTTTGAGCAAAGTCAACTTTTATTAAAACTTTTCAAAACTATTTTCGATGTGGATCAGAACTGGACACGCCTGAGATCTGTCACTGAGATGCACAACCCCGGATCCTAGCAACTGGAAAGTTGCCCCTAGTTTGAAAGGTACCAAGAAGACTTCGTCAGAACGGAAAGTTGCCCCTAGTCTGAATGGTACCGCAGCACTTCGTCGCAACGGAAAGTTACCCCTAGTCTGAATAGCACTATACCGGAGATCACGATAAATGCTGATGAATAAAAATGACTGAGATGATCAAATGGACAAAGTTGATCGGGGAAAAGATTGTGGCTGAACTTCAGAATGAAGCTGCCTACGTATCCCAAAGATGGGAATCAAGCCTTACGTAGTTCAGGCTTAGGTTCGCTCGGGTATTTTTACTCTCCTTTTGCGCTCTAACTTTTGCCAAGGCCGCCTTTTATGCGGGTTTTCAACCTTGAGCCTCGGCTTTTATAATTTCAAATTTTTTGTGCTCTGAGTTTTGCCTAGGTTGCCCTTTCGGGTTTTCGGCCTAGCGAGCCTCTCAGGGGTAGTATTTCTTCAACTTGTCCATGTTGATCGGTTGGGAAAACTCTAAGCCATCTAAATCCATCAGAACCACAGCTCTACCTGACCAGATTGACTTGATGATGTAGGGACCAGTCCAATTGGGTTTGAACTTGCCCCTTGGGTTGTGGATGGGAGCTCGGTTGTCTTTGAGTACCAAATCTCCTTCTTTCAAATTCCTGGACTTAACCTTCTTGTTGAAAGCCCAGGCGATTTTGCATTGATAACCTTGGACGTGGTATAGTGCTTTTAGCCTTTTTTCATCGAAAAGCATGAGTTTCTCAAATGCTTTTTCGCTAATCCGCTTGCTATCCGCACTTAGCCAATACTCGTAATGACGGGACCTCAATCTCGATAGGTAGAACGGCCTCCATCCCATAAACCAATGAGTATGGGGTCGCCCCAGTAGAAGTTCTGATTGAAGTTCTGTAGCCCCACAAAGCAAATGGCAGCTTATCTGGCCAGTCCCAGTAGGTTTCCACCATCTTCTGTAGTATGTGCTTGATATTCTTGTTGGCAGCCTCAACTGCTCCGTTGGTTTGCGGCCGGTAAGTAGACGACTTATGAAAAGCCACATTGTATTTCTCCAACAAGTCAATCACCTCCTTCTTGAAGTGGGAACCATTGTCTGAAACGATTTCATTTGGGACTCCGTAGCGACAGATGATGTTGTTTCTGATAAATTTTGCGACATGCGAAGCCTTCAACACCGCATAAGATTGGGCCTCAACCCACTTTGTGAAATAATCTATCGCTACCAAGATGAACTCATGCCCATTCGACCTCTTCGGCAGAATACCCGACATTACATCAATTTCCCAGACAGAAAATGGCCATGGTGAAGTCATGTTGTACAGCTTTGACGGCGGAATGTTCATGCGAGTTGCATGAATCTGACATTTGTGGCATCGCCGGATGAAACCAATACAATCCTCCTCCATGGTGGACCAGTAATAACCCTGTCTGAGGATCTTCCGTGCCAACATTACCCCATTCATGTGTGCACCACATTCTCCCCCGTGGATCGCTTCCATCAGACGTTTTGACTCTTCGGCATCAATACACAGTTTATGCATTCCCAGATGACCCCGTTTATACAGTTTACCCCCGCAGATGATGAACTGCACTGCCATTCTCCTGATTGCCCTTTTGTCTTTGGCATTTACCCCTGGCGGGTATGCTTCTTTCTCCAAGAAATTCCAGATGTCGTAATACCAGGGGTGTTCGTCCTGAACTTCATCTATGGCTGCAACCAACTCATAGGCAGGTGCAAATTTCTGGTCAATGATGACTGGACGCATTCGAACTCCATACGGGATGTCTATCATAGAAGATAGAGTTGCTAAAGAATCTGCGAACCTATTGTTCTCTCTTAGTAGATGAGTAAAACTTAGCTTCTCAAACCGAGGAATCAGCAAATCCAAGGTCTGGTGATACATCATTATCTTTTCCTCTTTCACTTTCCAGTCTCCTTTAGCTTGAGACACAACAAGGTTCGAGTCCCCAATGACGTCCAACCGTCTTGCCCTTAGTTCCAGGGCTACTTCTGGACCAACGATGCACGCCTCATATTCTACTTCATTGTTTGAGACTTTGAATCGGAGTTTGAAGGCAAGAGGGATACGAGAATTGTCGGGTGCTATCAGCAACACTCCTATCCCATACCCATGTTGATTTGACGCTCCGTCAAAGTACATCGTCCAAGTTTCATCGTCGACATGCAGAATTGCTTCATCTGGGAATAGGTACTCAACTGCTTTATCCCCCTCAACCGGGTGGTCGGCAAGGAACTCTACCACTGCTCTTCCTTTCACTAACTTGCGTGTCATGTATGTGAGATCAAATTCGGAGAGCAACAGCAACCAGCGAGCTAGCCTACCTGTAAGAGCTGGTTTCTCGAAGAGATATTTGATGGGATCCAATCGTGAAACTAACATTACAGAGTGAGCTAACAGGTAGTGCCGCAACTTCCTGGTAGCTCATACCAGAGCTAAGAAAGCCTTTTCCAGCGGTGTATACCGGGTCTCATACTCCAGCATCTTTTTGCTCAAATAGTAGATGGCTTTCTCCACATTGTCTTCTGATTCTTGCGCAAACATGCAGCCCATCGTAGTCTCAGTCACTGACAGATACAAAATCAACGGTTTCCCTGGTTCTGGTGGCGATAAAACGGGCGGGTTCTGTAGATATTCTTTAATCTGTTCAAATGTAGCTTGACATCGGCCGTCCCATTGGAACTTCTTTCCTTTCTTGAGGAGGCCAAAAAGTGGTTCACAAGTCAAGGTTAATTTTGAAATAAACCGTCTTATGAATTGCACTTTACCCAGAAAACCTCGCACCTCCTTTTCAGTCCTTGGTGGTGGCATTTCTAGGATGGCCTTGATTTTGGAAGGGTCGACCTCGATACCCCTTTGTGTGATCAGAAACCCTAGCATCTTTCCTGCTGTAACACCAAATGTACATTTTTGAGGGTTCAACCGCAACCGAAATTCCCTAATCCTTTGGAAAAACTTATGCAAGGCGGTGTAGTGGCCCTCTCTTTCTTTGGACTTGACAATCATGTCGTCCACATACACCTCAACCTCTTTGTGGATCATATCATGTAGTATTGTGGTCGCGGCCCGTTGATAAGTGGCTCCAGCGTTCTTCAACCCAAACGGCATTACTACATCAGAATAAGATGTCCCCACGAGGTGGTGAATGCGATTTTTCCTCGCCTTCGGTGCCATCACTATCTGGTTGTATCTTGAAAAGCCATCCATAAATGAGAGCAAAGCGTGCCCTACTGTGAAATCTACCAACTCATCGATGTGCGGTAAGGGGAAGTCGCCCTTCGGACTAGCTCGTTCAAATCCACGAAGTCTACATACATCCGATCCCGCCATCCTTCTTGGCACCGAACAATGTTGGCCAACCAAGTCGGATATTCAGATACGCAGAAGCTGCGTCAATTTGCTTGGTGACCTCTTCCTTAATCTTAAGAGCCCATCCGGCGGATCCTTCGAGTTTTGCTTATGTGTCGAGCCTCGGGTCAAGGGGATCCGGTCTTTGTACAATCTCAGATCGATTCTGCATGTCTTCAGAGGACCACGCGAAAACATCTTTGAAATCTTTTAATAAAGCGACTAGGCGCTGCGTTCCGAAGACAACGTGGACCCGATCCGGACCACCATGGTCCTCCTCAGTACCAATGTTCACGGTAATGATATCATCCATTAATGGTTTAACAAATCTCTCTTGCTCTTGCTCAATTAAACGTTGTAAAACCGGAGGAACTTTGTCCTCGTCGTTTTCATCAAAGTTTTGAAAGTCTGAATTAATGCAATAGATCAAGGGCACAGAAAAGTACTCAGAAACCACAGATATTTCATTCTCATTAGGCACATCCAAATCGTCCGATTCACTTACAACAAACTCGAATGAAAAGGAAAAAGACGATCTAGACAGGACTGCGGCATCCGGGTTAACATCTCCAGGAGTACCAGACTCAGACTCAGTCGAGCTGGAACTTGATTCCGACTCACAGGAATCAGTGGAATTAGATTCCGCCACTACCACCGACCTTGTCGCTAGACAAAAATCCTCCTCAGATCGCCAGTGAGAGAGGGTGCGATTGATGTATCCAAGATAGCTGCTGGTAGGCCCACAGCCGTTCCATCCCCAATCATGGAAACCACGAAGTTATCCTCCAAGCACTCTTGGTCGATCGGAGGATCAGAGAGGAGACATGCCAGCGCTGCCCCCATTTCAAGTTCTCAGGCCCTCGGGATCCACCGCCTTTGCACCGCTCAACCTCACGTTGGGTCTGCTCGCTCAGGGCAACGCTATCCCCGGTAGTTGCAGGTCGAAGAAGATCTCGAAGGCTGGTACACGCTTCTTCTCCGCGTTTATCCACGGCTCTAGGAAGCCGCAAAATGAAAAGTCCTCTCCCTCCCAGACGAAGCGTCCGTTCAGGGTACCCTGGATGGGCCTGTGCATTAATTCAAAAGGCTTCCACCGCTGCTCGCTCACTGGCCATTTCCTTTCCTTTCCTCACCCAGTCCTCCTTGGTGGGCAGATAGCCCAGTCCAAAGGTATACGGGTTGTGTGGCACTTCGGCCAATGCCGCGACTCCTTTCCTGCCGCGCCTTCCTAATCCCATCCCGGGGATATGTTGTAGCTTGTTCATGAGGTAGACGGATTGAGCATTGACGTACACACCTTCATTCACAGCCATAATATTCTGCACTACCCGGGCCTCAGCCAAAGTGAACCCCGATAAGAACACATCCTCCGTGCCATGCTCAATTTCCAAAACTGGCGTAGACACATTCGGCGGCGGATGGATAGATGAATTTCTGAAGACAATAGCCACCCCCTTCCCGTGAGGGTATTTCAACATTTGATGTAAAGTGGAAGAGACTGCCTTTACTTGGTGCAACCACGGTCGCCCCAAGAGTAAGTTGAAGGTTGCGGGAACGTCCAAGACATGAAATTCGATATTTTGTTGTCCTGGACCAACCTGAGTCTGAATTTTGACAGTCCCCATCACTTCTCTGCTAGTATTATCGTATGCTCTGATCACCTGAGTAGTCGACACGAAGTTCACGGGCTTCAACCCGATTGCATACGCTGTTCTGACTGGGCAGACATTGATAGCAGACCCAGTATCAACAAGTACCACCGGTATCCACTTGTCTCTACACTCTATGGAGACATAGAGGGGTTTGTTATGATTTGTGCCCTAAGGCGGTAGTTCTTTGTCTGAAAAGGTTAATGCCGGGGAACTTCCTCCCGGAAAAACCAGCCCAACCAGCTGTTCTGGTGTAGTATCGATGGAGAGTTTGGCCTTGTCCATAGCAGATAGGACAGCCTGTCTATGTACCCGTGATGCCATAAGCAGTCCCCAGATGGAGATGTCTGCTTGTATCTTCTTTAACTGTCTCAGTACAGCTTCTTTTTCAATTTGCTTCTCTCTCTGTTTCTCAGCCTCTTTGTCTTTCCCAGATGTTTCGGGTTTGTCAAGGTGTGGGGGTTTGAAGTACCGCCCACTCCTGGTCATGTGGTCCACCTCATCGAGGTACCAAGTATCATCTAGTTGAGCACCTGTCCAATCTTCGTCTGTGTGGGCAAGACATAAGTCATCATCTTCCCACCATATCCCATTAGCGTTCAACAGACACCTATCTGGTTCTGGCAAGTTTGTACTCTTGGTACTTTCATCCCGCATACTCACAGCATGTTTTGCTCTCATGCTCGCAGCACTTTCAACCTCTTCATGGTTCTTGGCTTTCCGGATTCTCTCAGAATCCCACTTCTTCTCTTGCTCCTCGCGCGTTAGCACGATTTGTTGTTCAGTTTTCACAATATCTTGATCCCGAGCGAAATTCTTTGTACCGGCGCTCTCCGGCAATTCATTCTGACTCTCGGCCCTTCCGGCCACCATTGATACCCTTGCCCCTGCCGGGCCTTGCTCTGGCTGAAATTCCACAACGTCTGGCTGATCATCTAACCATCCGATGACTTTTGCCGACTGCTCATATTCAAACCAGTTGATTGTTGCATCCCCTGATTCTTGGTCGTTGAAGAACTGGAGGTTGGCAAAATCCTCTTCCACTGTTGTCAGATCATCTGCCCCTTGTTCAAGTCCGTCCCCCTGAATCATGCACAGTTCAGCTTTTTCTGGTAGCCCCACACTCAGCTCAGACTGGCCCACTGATAAGATGTATTCGCTTGGATCATAGGCTCCTCCAACATAATTCCTAGGTTTCCATCCTGCACTCAACAATTACCTTTCCTCAAACCCCGCCTGTTCCATCTTCGGAGGTCACTACCTTTGGCACAGATTGGGTTGTGAAGGTGTCCAACATGCACAAGTCAGTGCAGTCAGGAAGGATCACCTCCGGCTTGGGTAGGTGGAAGAGAGTAATATAGATACTAGGATCATAGGACACGACCCCAGTTTGGATGAGATTGACTCTTTTGGGTGGTGGATCTTGGTTATGTGCGGGGAGTGGGTTGGTTGTGACGTTGGGTCTTTCGGGAGGCAGAATAATATTTTTTTCAACGAGGTCCTGAATCTCGTGACGCAGCCGGAAACATTGGTCTGCATCGTGGCCATGCTGCTGGTGGTACGCACAGTACTTGGCTGGGTTATGGGAAGGGGGGAGTGGATTTGGTAGTGGCCTCGGCTCTAGGGGTTTCAGATGCCCCTTTTTGATTAGAACCCCGAGAGCCATGGACAAAGGCATGTATAGTGGAGTGGGGCTTGGGTACTGCTCCCGGATGTATTGGAAAAGGGTGTGGCCGCTGCGGGCCTTGGATGGGGAGGGGAAGTGGTGGTGACCATCTCGACCTCGGTTTTGTATTTGCAAATACGGCCTGCATTGTTGTTACGGTTGAATGTCCTCCGGGGCTGCTCCCGGTCCTGGTCGATCAAACCTTGCTTCATCGCATCCTCGATTTGTACCCCCATCTCGTGTAAGTCTAAGAAGGTGGGAAAGGGGAGTACAATCATCTTTTGTATGAGTTTCGGTTGGAGATTGCGCATAATCATCCGGATTTGATCTTTGTCCATAGGCCTCAAGGTCATCATCGATGCCTTTGCCCTCCATCGAGTTACAAAATCGGAGAAAGACTCCTTAGTTTCCTGCCTCGTTGTTTCGAGATCACGGGTTGTAATCTCGATCTGTGTATTACGAGCATCGTGCAACGAAGGCCTCAGCCATCTCATCCCAGCTTCTCTTTACCTCATCTTCTAACTTTGCGTACCAGATGGCTGCCACACCCGACAAAGTTCGGCCAAACAAGGAAAGCTTTTGTGGTCGGGTTAGGCCCATTGGTCACAGGATGTCTGAAAATAGCCGGAGGTGGACCATAGGATCCCCGGACCCATCAAAACGATCAATCTGTGGCATCTTGAATCTGTCTAGCAATGTTACGGCCACATCGGTGTACCCATCTTCGATGTCTGGGATGGCCTTCACCCCCTGCGATTTCTTGAAAAGCTTCTCTAGCTTACTCAGTTTTAGAGCTGTATGATCTACCTCGAACTCGAATGGAGAGTCCGGGTGGTTGGGTGTAAGATTCTTGGACAGTTGAGGCAGAAGTGAGGGCGGAGCCAGCCCCGTTGGAAGGCCTGTGTCCTCTTGAATATTCTGGACATTGGGTAAGGTGTTCTGGGTGTCCGGGAAGGTATTCTGGGGATTTGACAGGGTATTCTGACCAGGGTGCTCGCCGGGTAATGGAGCGGCCGTGGAGGAGGAGCTCGATGTGAAGCAGATGTCGTGATTCTCATTGCGCCAAGTGATCACCACCGGGCCATGACTGCGGTTTGTTGTTTAGCAAATTCCGCTTGGCGGATGGCATCCTCTCGCATCTGTTTATGCTCTCGCATTTGGCGATCATCGCCTCCATCCTCGATGTATTCTCATTGCTCCATCTGAATGACCGGTAAATGTATCTCTATGGCGGAAACAGAATCTCACCGATCGCTTGTCGCTAAAGTAGTCCTCTGTCCAGAATCCTCGTTCGACATTAATCGCGCCTCCTCGGCCTTCTTCGATAATCGGGGTAGAGTGGAACACTAGATGTCCATCAACCGATCCTCGGATCGATTGAGTCGGCGACCTCGTGTCCAAAGTGCTTGGGGAGTATCTCTCGTTCGGAAGCAATCGTGCTAAAAACTGCCCTAGCAAAAAGATAATAAAGCGAAAAGGAAATAAATAACCAGATAAACGGGCAGCATAACAGCTTAAATTAAATACACAACACACAGTCGGGCATAAAACACACGGTTGATAAGTCAAAAATACATCGCCCTCAATCATCGATCACTATTCCAAAGGTCATCGTTTCCCAAAACCGAATCGATATCCGCATAACCGATTCTCGAATCGATCGATGCCCGCAGTTCGATGCCCAAACTCAATCGATACATACATTCTCAGAGACGCACTCTAACAAGCACATAGCAGATAAGTGAGAGCCAAAACACCCCTATGTTGGGGTAGGGTTTCCCCGTCCTATTTTGTCAGGAACTAGGGTTTCACTATGCACGCAGCGGTTTCAAACAACCTATAAACGAGTAAGCAACCTGTCTTAGTTTGGAATGGTCACTATGGATCCGAATATGCACTAGGTCGAATGGTCAAAAAGGGTGCCCCGGTAAAACCGGGGTTTGTGTTCCCATGTCAGAGCCCAGAATCGGCAAATTTTATGGACATGCCTTGACAAGACAAGCCTCCAGCAAACCGCTCAGGAATAGCAGATGGCAACCACGGTGTCCTAGGCGCACCAATGAAAATGCAATGCAAAGAAACACACAAGTGTAGTCAAAACCATATATCATGAGTTCGAGTCAAGTTCTCTAACTCCCCAGCAGAGTCGCCAGAAACTGTAGACGTCCCCGAACGCATCCCGGGGCGGGTGCGACTACCCTCCCGTTCTGGTTCGCTTGCGGGTCTACTACAGTTTGAAGGACTCAAATGTCACGGTTCTTAATCTTGAACCAAAGAGTCCAAATCCGACAAATCGTTTTGAAAACAGATTTTTTTAAAGAAGTGCTAAACATGGACTGCTTTGCGGAATCTGAGTCGCCACCTAAATATTTTATTATTGGGAAATTTAGCACACCCTGACTCGGTGCCAAAGGCCACGTGTCCGCTATCACCAAAGTTGCCTCGGTCGAACTTGGGTACGATTGGAAGGTCACCGTGAGCACCCTTCGCCGCGGTCAAAGACCGGCCTCTACTAACCATGATATCTATTTTTGAAAACATTGTGTGTTCTTATTAGGTTATTAGCCTAGATTTACTATGTGATGCGACAAAGATACAAGTATAGATCGAGTCGCTGAATTGGAACAAAACATTTCATGTTTGTTTGTTTGAAAATGGTTTGATGGTGCTACCCGCACGTAGGCTAAGACGTGGATTTGCCACCCTCGGGTGGGCTTAGAAAACATGATTTTGCCACTATCTAGTGGGCTTAAAACAAACATTTGATGAATTGTCCCACTCCAAGTAACCCAACCTCCACCCACAGGCATTCAAGGCAGTTATATCACATAAGCACATAGCCTCATGGTAAGCATGCTATTCATGGCAGTCACTCACAGGCATGCAAGGATGCTAAAGCATAAAAACTCACCGATTACTCCAAGCTAAAACAGAAGCTCATTAGAAATCCATGCATGATCCTAGATGCACAGAACCGTCTAATGCAACACATGCAGAGATGCAAACTATAGCAGACTCGGCTATTCTAAACATGGCATATGGAATGCTACAACTAACACGTATTCAATTTGGAATTGAAATACAAATGCAGTTTATATGATACGCTGAGTCCGGTGCGTGCAAAATAGATGAATGATGCAAACATGCTGTCATACTGTATGCTAATTGAAACATGCCCTAATCTAACCATCATAAGCAGGTAAATAAAAGGGAAAAAAGACGTGGGGTTGGAAGACATACATCACACTCACCCACACTTATTACAATTTTGCCCTCGCACAGAGGGTCCGAATAAATAATACAGTCCCGAATGAAAGAATAGTACAGTCCAAATAATACAGTCCAAAATGTACAAATTCTTAATTAATTAACAAATTAACTAAGAAAAATAAAACTGGCACGCAAGCCAGGGACTGCCTTGATTCTGCTCCGGATGATGGAATGATGCATGTTTGGGCAGCTTTGCACAAAAATCCACGGCGATGCCCCGATTAGCCTCTGTTTTGCAATGTTTTTGAAAAGCGCGCCAAGCCTCGAGAGACTGCTGATTCTTGATATGCTGCAACTGAGAGCAGGAAAGGGGCATAGCAATGTATTTTCACAGATATATGCATGCCTCGATCCTCGTGCCACCAATCACGCATCTCGATGCATGATGGCCGAGGAGCCGAATTGCACAACTCAATATAGAATGAATGCATATGAATACTATAACAAATCCTAACTCCATCGTGGATAATCCGGAGTGTCGGTGACTCGGGAATTGAGACACGTTCCGTCACTCGGAGTGCGGAACGTACCTCGTTTCTCGTGCCCGGGCTAACTCCTATCCCGAACACAATGCGATATGCATGACATGCATGAAATGCAACTAAGATACAATCCTAACATACACGATGTCATGGAATGGCATACACGCTATACGAGGTAATACACAACCGGGCATACACAATGCTATGGATGAAATGGCATACGCAACGCAATAATGGGCTTACACCAACATGAGGGAGCCTCAGCCACACTCACACAGGAGGCGATCAGATGAAAACAAGACACCTCGAAATGCATGCACGCGTGCACGCAAACCGAGAACGGACCCTCAGGCACCGAAATGCCACTCTAATGAGACATGGAAAAGACATGGAATATGGTATGCTAACATGCAAAAATTAGTGGCAAAACGAGGGGAAAAACATCCCCGAAATCAGGCGAAATGACACCCAATGCACGGAATCTCTCCCGAAATGCAAAACTAGGTACATGAAATGGCCTACAGCTATACTAAATATGCATAATCTGGACATGGAGTGAAAAACCAGAAGCAAGGAAGCCCCAAAATAAGCATCTTTACAGTACAAAACATGGCCAAACAGCAATCACAAGTAGGTCTAAAATGGCATACAAAAATGGCTCCGCAAGGGAGGCAATGAAGTAAGTGGTACATGAAATGCCCAAAAAGAAAAATACCCTTCTAAAACACTGAAGAGGGACCAAAAATATGAACATTTACAGTAGGTGAAAAGCCCCAAATCAGTATACAAACATGCTCAAAATGCAATGCAAGATATAGGCCAACAAAGGGGTATAACATGAAGTGTACAAAAAATTCCTCAAACAGCCAAAGACCCTTAATGAAACATGCCAAGAAGGCCAAAATATGGCCACTTTCAGTTCTGATCATGGCCTAAAAACAGGATCAAGGTGAGCTAATAAAGCATGCAAAAATAGGGACCAAAGAGGGGTGATGAAGCAAGTGATACATGGAGGTCCCAAACAAGGTTGAGCCCTTCTTCAATGTTGAATAGGGGCTCAAAATAGGCCTATTTACAGTTTACATCAGGCCCCAAAACAGATCACACACAAGCTAAAAATATCATGCAAGAAAATGGCATCCAAGAGGGTATTGAAGCAAGTGCAACATAGGGGGCTCAAACAGTGTTGAGCCCTTAATGAAACAAGAAAATAAGCTCCAAAAAATGACCTTTTCAGTTTTGGTTGGAGCTCAAAATAGCAAGCAAATAGGGCTAAGAAATGGTACAAAAATGAGCTGGAAAAGGGGGAAAATGAACTTACCCTTAAAGTCCAAACTTTTGCTCCCTTTTGGCTTGAGAAATGATGCCTCCTAGCTGCTGGAAAGCTCCCCAAGCTGCTGGAGATGGAGTGGTGGTGGTGGTGCTTGGTGGTGATGAAGAAATGAGGTTGGAACTTGAGAGAATGAGAGAGATAAAGGGAGATATGTGTGTATATACCCAAAGCAAATTTTCCAACCCTTTCTCAAGAGCTGGGAGGCCAGCTATATGGACAAGAATGGGGCCAAAATGGAGGGAAAAAGTGGAGGAAAATGGCATCAATTTTCCCTCCAAAAAGAGTTCCCTCCGGATGTAGTTTTTTGAGGGAAAACAATGCACAGCTGTAATGCACTCAGTGAAAGGAAGTCGGGCGGATTATCAAAGTGCAGTGGTGGCGGCGGCCACGCCCTATGGCCGGCCGGCCGGCCAAGGGGCAAAATGGTCCAGAGGAATTTTTGGCCTGCCACCACAAAAAGGTGTCCTCCCATGTGTCCTTAACAAGACCCTGTGGTTGGAAATTGGCAATTGTAAAACAGGAGAGACAACAAGCCACTTTTAGGAGGGGTTCAAAAGGTTCAAACACAATTACTAGCCGACCATAGACTTTTAGGGTCCTTCCATGTGTGTACAACACAAATATGTGGTTTGGGGTTGAAGAAAATGGCCCTAGGGTGGTCAACATTGGCTCGGAAGTGAGAAAAACGGGCGTCGGAGGGCGCCGGAGGGATATAACTGGTTGCTGAGACAATTTCTGGCCTCCCACCCTTCAGTGACCTTCCTGGTGATAAAACAGAGGTACCTGCCAGAATTGAACGAAAACCGATGCAAAACGAATGCTCAGGGGCCAAAACACGCTGTTCGGGGTCTTGAAAACTAGCCGTTAAGTACCGAAAGTGGCGTTCGACCACGAAGTGGGTCTCTCAGACCTCAGTGTCCCTCAAAAGGGAGTAAATAGGATGCATGCCAAAAATCGGAGCAATCGGAGATGGTTAGGCGGTCCCGAACCGAGGCACACGGCCTAACGGCTCCGAAAACCGGGAACCGGGCTCCGAAATGGGCAAAATGGCCTACGGCCACGAAAAATAGCCCACGGCCACTGAGAGATGATCTACTAGACCTCTCCCTCCCTTTAGGAAGAGAAACAGAGAAAACTGAGTCTGGTTCGCAAACCGAGGCAAAACGCAGAAGAGGGTTCGGAAGTCCGGAGGCAGGGCCCACGGCCGTGACTCTGAGACTACTGAACGAGCACAATATGCAACATCACCGAGCGCTCAATCGGTGACGTCTGAGTCTTAAGGTCGGTCAAAAATGGGGTGTCTACAGAAGCATGAAAGAGATGACAAGTCTTGGATCTGGTAATCATAAGATAAATATTAAGATGAGGAACTACATGAGAGGAGAAAGGCACAACAGGAGAGGAATACTCAATTAGAGGTAAATCAATTTGAATAGAGAAAATAGGAATAAGAGAAAATGTAGTAAGAAGAGGTTGAACATATGTAGGAAGAAGAGTGTCAGAAATAGATGGAGACACTGATGGAGAAGAAGAGTGTGATACAAGATTAAAGGGAGGAATAGATGGAAACAAAGGAGCAGATGGAATAGAGGCAAAAAGGACTGGGACATATACAGAAATAGCTGGTACAGATGCAAAAGTAGCCGGCATAGAAGCAGAAAAAAGAAGGGGAAAAGAGCTAGAACAGAAAAATGAGTAAATAGTAGGTAAGGAAGAGCAATCAGTTGACTAAAAAGAGAAGGGAAAACAGAATTCATTAAAAAGAACATGCCCTGAAAGAAATACCTTGCCAGAAAGAAGGTCCAAGCATCTTGTAGACGTCCCCGAAGGCCGCGAGAGGGTTAAGTCCCGTTCCGTTCGTATTGGGTTTACTACAGTTCGGACTCGATTTGTGTCACGGTTCTAAATCTGAACCAAAGAGTCCAACTCTGGCAAATCGTTTTGAAGAAAAACAGATTTTGAAAAGTAGTGCCAAACATGGACTGCTTTGCGGACATGAGTCGCCACCTAAATATTTTTTAAATGGGAAATTTAGAAACCACGACTTGCGAAGGCCACATGTCCGTCATCACCAAAGTGGTCTTGGCTCGAGCTTGGGTACGATCGGAAGGTCACTATGAGCATCCTTTCGCCGTCCAAGACCGCCTCTACCTACCGTGATATCCGTTTTTGAAAACTTTATGCGTTCTTATTCCGATTATTAGCCTAGAATTTACTATGTGATGCGCACAACACAAAAGTATAGACTAGATTGCCTAATTTGGAAATAAACATCGCATATCCGTTTTGTCTCGAAAAACGTGTTTAGTTTTTGCTACTCGCAAGTAGGCTAAAATTCGGATTTCAACGAGTTGTTCCAACTCAGGCAATCCAACCTCCACCCACAGGCATTCAAACAGTTTATCATGTAAGCACTTAGCCGCATGGCAAGCATACTGTCATGGCAAGACATTCACACACATGTGATATGCTAAAGCATAAATACTTACATCGTACTCCGTGCCAAAAACAATAACCCGGTTAGCAAACATGCATGACCTAGTTCATGTTAAGTGGCTAATGCAATGCAGGCATAGATGCAATCTAGAGTAGGCTCGGCTAATCCTAAAGTGGCATGTGAAATGCGCGAGTAGCACGTATTCAATTTGAATTGAAAATTGCTATGCAGTTTGTATGATGTACCGAGCCCGATGCATGTCAACAAATGCATGGATGCATGCATGCATAGCATAAGGTATGCTAAAATAAGTATGTCCTAATCTGCCATCGAAAGCGGGTAAATAAAAGGAAAGAAAGAAATGGGGGTTTGGAAGACATACACCCACTCACACACACTTATTACATTTTTGCCCTCACTCGGAGGGACCAAAATAATAATACAGACCGAATAAATAATTAACTACCCTAGCTAATTAAATATTACAAATCAACTAAATTAAATAAATAAATTAATTAATCTAATTAAATAGTAAATCGCCTCGGGATGAGGGCCAAAAGCAAATGCTTTCGGAGGCCCAGCTCGGAACCGTCTTGCAGCAAGTGTGCCTCTGTTTCCTCTGCTCTCCTCTTCAGAAAATTACCAAAATCCCAGGAGTGCCTCTCAGAGCACTGGAGATCACCACCGGCTGAAGGAGGAGGCTACCGGCACAGAATTGTTCCATCGGCTGGGAAAACACTGCCGGTCGGCACTAAAAAGTGCCGGTCGGCACAAAATGTTCTGCAGATCCTGCAACTCACAGCAGCAGAGGGAAACAACATGCAAAGCAATGCAATTCAAGCCATTTATGCACCAAACACACTCCCTATCATGTTATTGACTCAAGGGGGCATGTGCCTCGGTTCCCGGACCACCAATCGCGCATTTTCATGCATGATGGCCCTAAGAACCAAGAATGCAACTTCACTTTCAAATGCATGCAAAACACATAGGCACAAAAGGGTGCCAAACCTCTATCAAACTCACTTCAAGAGGCTTGGCATGCATGTCAATGTGGTGCAATCCTAAGCATGTTATCTAGGATGCAAGATGGACAATGTGATACACTTATGCAAACATGCAAACAAGCACACAAGTCAAGCATGCAAACCACATGAGGGATGGACTTATACATGATCTAGGCAACTCAAATAGGCCTAAAGTCAGTGGCCAAGGAGCCTACAAAGGGAGACTAAACACACACACACATGCACATGTTAAGGTACCAAACCCAAGGCATAAACAAACAATGTTCAAGCACACTTAAAGAGACCAAACGTGGACTAAAAGCATGCATTAAAAGCTCTGAAATTCATGTTAAACATGATGCCAAATCATGGGATAAAGCATGCCAAATAAAGCATGCAAATGGTCTTAGGCTTAATGCAAGCCAATGGGGCATTGAACCATACCTATGCAAGGCAATTATGGCATGCACTTAACAACTCAAAACAGATTTTTAGCATGTCAAAATAGGCCCAAAGGACCACTTAGATGGCATCTAAGAAGCTTGAATCCAAAGGCATGCGATAAGGCCTAAACAAGGAGCATTTAGCACGTACTCTTAAAGTATTAAAGAGGCATGCAAGGCAATCAAACAAGCACATCATAAGGTCTGAAATGGCATGTTAGATGGTTTCAAATCATTGAAAATGAAGCAAGCAAGTCATGCTACACTCACATGCTCTCGAGGCCAACAAGCCAAATACAAAGGAGCTATGTAATGCATGATGAGATCGACCCAAATGGCTATGGACAGAGCTAGATCATGGCAAAATGAGCATACAAGCTTCATGGATCTAGGCCTAAAACATGCTAGAAATAGAGGCACACTTCCTAGACATGTTAAGGCAATAAGAGGCATTACAAGGCAACTATGCTAAGCATGCATAAGGGACCTAAACCAACTTGAAATCATGTTATAACATGGCAATATAAGCATGGAAAACAAGTCATACATGCTCAACACACACTCAAGCATGAAGCTCCACAAGGAAGCCAAACTTGCCCTTTTCAAGGACATCAAGGAGAGGGGGTGACCCTCCCCTTTCTAGGACTTTATGGCACCATCTCCACCACTGAAATCCCTCAAGATTTCAGTGGTGGAGAGGCCCAAACACACAAGTCCCGGATCTCTCCAAAATAGCACAAAAAGGGACCCTTTTCAAGGCCTAAAGGGGGTCAAACTTGCTCAAACCACAAAACACTCTTAATGAACAACCAAGAGGCTTAAAAAACAAAACTTTTTTGTGCCAAACAATAAGCTCAAAAACTGTTTTAAAGCAAGCAAAAATAGATTGCAAGAATGGGGTAAAAAGAGGGTATAGTGTCTTACCCTTGAAGCCTCTTCAACAAAGATGATGTGTTGGCTTCCTTGAGTACCAAACCAGCTTCAAAGCTTCAAAACAGACCTCTGGACCCTCAAGAATCAAAGGAAGGTGAAACACTAGGTGCTTGTGTGCAAAAGTATGAACTAAAGCACCCAGTGTACTAAATAAGCAAGGAAGGAGAGAGATAGGATAGATACAACAATTCTAACCTAAAACCAGAGCTGGGTCTCTCTCTAAAATGGCTGAAACCTCTCAAGAATTCCAACCCTAAGCCAAGAAGAAGAGCCTTCCTCTTATAGAACTTGTAAGACTTACAAGCTAAGCAAACAAGGGCTCATCCCTCCATACACGTGTATGGAGGGGAAGCCAATGGCACACAAATGTTCTAAAAATATCTCAAAGCAAGTGCACGGTCCGCAAGAAAAATGTCATTTTGACAAAATTGAGTGCCGACCGGCACAAAATAGTGCCGACCGGCACAATATAGTGCCAGTGGCAACTACAGCCAGCCGGTGGGCTCTAGCCACAGCCGCGGGTGTGGGGGAATGCCTCACAAAGCATTCTCGCCTCTAAGGCAAAACAGTGTTCGGTGCGTAACCGACACAAACGCCAAGTTCGGAGGTCCTGAGGTAAGGCGCGCGAGCCGAGAACTCCGAGAACTCCAAACGAACACACACATGGATAATCACCGAGTGTTCAAACGGTGACGTCCGAGTCTTGAGGACGGTCAAAAATGGGGTGTCTATACATCTATATCAATTGGTAAAAGGATAATATCTTATGGACACACATGGAGAAAACCTAGGCTCTAATTTGTGGGAAACATAAAGCCTAAGCCATGGAAAACACTAACAACCAAATACTCTAAAGAAATTATAATTAGGAATAATGTTAAAAAGGAGTTAAAAAAGGGATTTGTGACCAAGAGAAACACTAGGCATCATATTGATGAGAAAGACTATAGTGGCTATTTCTTCAAACCAAAATTTGAGAGTTAAAGAAGATTGATGAATCAAGGCAATGACAGTCTCAGTGATGTGTTGGTGTTTTCTTTCTACTGTGCCAATTTGTTCTGGTGTATAGGGATAAGTAAGATGATGAACAATGCCATGAGCAGCTAAATAATCATGCATCTTATTATTAACAAATTCTGTGTCATTATCAGTCCTCAAGATTTTAAAGGATGTAAAGAATAGACTTTCAGCAAAAACCTTGAAAACTAAAAATGTAGAAAACACCTCATTTTTAACATAAAGATGATAGATCCAAGAAAATCTAGTAAAATCATTAACAAACAACAGATAATACTTATAACCAGAATTTGAGATAGAAAATGGCCCCTAAACATCATTATGAACAAGGGAAAATGGTTGCTTAATAGTAAAACTAGACAGTTTGAAAGGCAACCTATAAATCTTTGCAACATCAAATAGTGTGCAAGCAAACTTGTTACAATCTTTATTTGAAAAAATGGTAGGTAAATGTTTAGTAATATGATGAAATTTGAAGATAAATGATGACTAAGCTTTTGATGCCAAATAGGTAATGAAATCTGTGATTAAGTATGAAAGATATGAGCCTGAGGTGAATGTAGTGGTGTAGACGTCCTCGAACGCCCCGGGAGGGATGAGTCCCCCATTCCGTTCGTTTTGGGCTCATTACAGTTCAGACTCAAATTGTCACGGTTCTCAATCTAAACCAAAGAGTCCAAATCTAGCAAATCGTTTTGAGAAAACAGATTTTTTTGAAAGAAGTGCCAAACATGGATCGACATGTAGTCGCCATCAGAGACACCCCATTTTTGACCGACCTTAAGACTCGACGTCACCGGTTGAGCGCTTCGGTGATATTGCATCAGTGCTTGTTCAAGTCCTGTGGTCACGGCCAAGGCCGCCTCCCGACTTCAACCATCTTCTACCTTGTCTCTGCCATAACCAGCCTTGCTTTTCTGCTTTTCTCCCGAGGAAGGAGTGGTCTCAGACTATCTCCGGTGGCCGTGAGCTACTTTTTGTGGCCATAGGCCATTTTGCCCATTTCGGTTTAGCCCGCCCTTGCTGAGCCAGTCAGTGCCTCGGCTCGAACCGCCCAACCATCTCCGAAGTTCTCCGGTTTTTGGCATGTGCCTCGCTTTTAGTGTTCAGGGACACTGGGCCCCGATGCCCATTCGGCCGAACACCACTGTGCGGCGACCATTTTTGACCCCAAACCGGCGGTTTTGGTCCCGAGCATTCATTTTGCATCAGCCTTTCTCCGGTTTTTGGCGGAGACCTCTGCTTTTAATATTTTGAGGAACCCTGGGCCCGATGCACTTCGCGGGTCAGATGCCACTTTCGGTGCTCATAGGTTTTCGGACCCCAAACCGAGCGCTTTTGGTCCCGAGCATTCATTTCGCATCCATCTTCTCCGGTTTTTGGCGGTACTGCTTTTTGTCATTCCAGAGGACACTGGGTCGCAGATACCCACTTCGGCCGAACACCACTTCCGCACCAAATTTCATTTTCGATCCCGATTTGCTCTTGCTTTTGGCCCCGAACGCTCATTTCTCATTAGTTTTGTTCAAACTTGGCGGTACCTCTGCTTCAACACCGTGAAGATCACCGGGGTGGGAGGCCACAATTATCCCAGATAGCTGCTCCTCCCGAGTCTGCTTTTGCTCACTTCCGCCAATGTTGAACACCTTGGGGTATTTTCTTCCAACCAAAGTTACATATCTGTGATCGGGACACTGGGAGGACCCTACTAACCATCGGGTCGGCCAGAACCTGTGAGTTTCATTTTGGGCCTCTCCTTCAAGCTCTATGTTGTGGCTCGGGTTCAAGGTTGCCAAATTCGACCTTGGAACCTTGTTCTACACATATGGGAGGACACTTTGGTATGGTGGTCGGCCGTAAATTGTGCCTTTCATTTTGGGCCTCCTTCAAGCTCTATGTTGTGACTCTGGTTCTGTTGCCAAATTCCCACCTGGGGCCTTATTCTACACACATGGGAGGACACTCTTGTATGGTGGTCGGCCAGAAATTTTGAAGTTGGTTTTTTGAGGTGGCTGGCCGGCCATAGGAGGTGGCTGGCCGGCCATGGTGGGTGGCTGGCCGGCCACCTTGAGCAAAATTACCTGGCCGGCCAGATTCTTGCTTTACAGCCTGTCCCAGCTGTCCGGATATCTTCCAACATATCCCGGGGCATCCGGGGGATATTTCGGGAGGGAAAGATTGGGTGCTTTCCCTCCCCTTTTACACCCCACTTCTTGCCTATTTGAAGGCCCCTCCCCCTCCTTCTTCAAGGTTGGAAAAAATCTCTTCAAGAACACTAAGGCAAAAACCCTAATCTCCATAGCCAAAAAGCTCCAAAAAGCTTCAAGTTCTTGCTTGATTCCTTCATCAACCCTAAGCCTCACCATTCCAACTTCGATCCCAGCAGCAAGGAAGTGAATTTCAGAGGTTGAGAAGCCACAAATCCAAGCCAAGAAGCAAAGAAAGACAAGTCTTCAAGGGTAAGTATTCAAAACCAACTTTTAGGGCATTTTCTTGATCCTTTTCCATACTTTAATTGGTTGAGAATTGGGGCCCTGACCCCTACTGCTTTTAGGTTAAAATGAGCCCCTCTACAACTTTGTAGAAGGGCTCAACCTCATTTGGTGTTTGTATACACTAGTTCCTTCAATATTCTTCAAGTTGGTAACATTTTTGCATGCTAAAATTGACCTATTTGTGTTGGTTTTTGGGGCTCCGACCCCTACTGGTTTTGTGTTTATTTTGAGCCCCTCTACAACATTGTAGAAGGGCTCAACCTCATTTGGCCATTCCATATACCACCTCTCTTGGAAATTCACTTTAGGCCCTAATTCTTGCATGCTTTGTTAGGCTTACTTGGCTCCGGATTTCAGCCTTCATCAGGCTTAGAAATAGCCTTGTTTTTGTCTCGTTTCCATGTTATGTTGAGGGACTTAAGCCATTTGGTGTATATTTTTGGTACTTCCTTTGAAATCCATCAAATTTACCGTATTCTTGCATGTTTTGTAGCCTCTTGTTCTTTTGGTTTTGGCCTTTGGTCAGAACTGAAAGGGGCCTTATTTTGACCCCCTTTACATGTTTCATGAAGAAAATTTTGTCATTTGGTGCTTGCTTTGCATGACTCTTGTTATAGCCTCTTTTGAGCTCCATTTTTGCATGGAATTGTTAGCATGATTTTATTCTGATTTTGAGGATGTAATCTTCTGAAATTGTGCCTATTTTTATCTCATATTCAATGTTGTAGAAGGAAGTTTGTCCATTTGGGGTTTGCATATGTCACTTGTCCCAATACTCCTCCTTTGGCCACTAACTTTGCATGCTATTGTTGATCTATCTATGCTTGCATTTTGGTCATCTTTGTTACTGAAATAAGCTATTTTTGGGACTGCCTTGCTACTGGTTTTGCTTCCATGTGCTATTTTTGCATGATTAGTAGGGCTATAGGCCATTTTGGGTGCATATTATCACATTTCGGGATGAATGCATGCTTCGAGTGTCATTTCGAATTGTTTCGGGGCTGTTTTCCCCTTTATTTAGGTGCTGAAATTCCATTACCATGCTTGCATATCATTTCCCGTGCCATTCAGATCATTTTGCATTGTTTCGGTTTGCGTGCCAATGGGCACGCACTTCGAGGCACCTCATTCTTATCATTCCGGCAGCCTATGTGAGTGTGGTTGAGGCCCTCTCATGTTGGCGTAAGCCCAATTTGCATTTTCATGCTTGTATGCCATTGCCTCGATTTGCGTGTCCGCGGGCGCGCGTTTCGAGGCAGCTTTATTTTTACCCGACGGCCTCCTATGTGAGTGAGCTGAGGCTCTCCCATGTTGGTGTAAGTCCATCCCGGCATTCCGTATGCCATTTCATTGCATTTCATCATCGCCTCGATTTGCGCGCCGGTGGGCACGCGTTTCGAGGCACTTCGGTCTTATCCGATTTTCTCCTTTCATCATCGCCTCGATTTGCGCGCCGGTGGGCACGCGTTTCGAGGCACTTCGGTCTTATCCGATTTTCTCCTTTCATCATCGCCTCGATTTGCGCGCCTGTGGGCACGCGTTTCGAGGCACTTCGGTCTTATCCGATTTTCATTCTTTCATCATCGCCGACGGCGCTCGGGCACGCTGCTTCGAGGCACTTTGGTTTTATCCGCTTTTCATTACATCATCGCCGCTTTACGATCCGCGTGCACGCATTTCGAGGCACTTCGGTTTTATCCGATTTTGCATCAGACATCATCGCCTCGGTTTGCGTGCCTGCAGCACGCATTTCGAGGCACTCGCTTTATCTCGATCTCCATTTTGGTTTCGTTTCGCTTTGCGCTACCAGGCACGCACCGAGGCACTTCGGTTTTATCCGATTTTCATCTTCAAAGATCGCCGGCTTTGCGTCTGCGGGCACGATTTCGAGGCATCCCATTTTTCGTAGCATTCATGCGTATTCATCCCAATATTGAGTTGTGCAAATCCGCTCTCGCCATCATGCATCGATATGCGTGATTGGTGGCGCGAGGATCGAGACATGCATATATTTGTGAAATACATCGCTATGCCCTTTTCCCCGCCTCCGGCAAAAATGAAGAATTATCGCCTTTCCTAATCTGCACGCATTCGAGGAAAATCGCAAACAGAGGCTAATCAGGCATCCCAAAGGATTTCGGCCAGCGAATTCAAAGATATACTATCCACCGAAGCGAGGCGCCCCGCTTGCACGCCAGCCTCAATTTTTTTGTAATTAATTTGTTAATCAATTAGAATCAGATTATTTCTGATCAGATATTCTTTTATTCGGTCTCAGATTATTTATTCGACCCTCATGAGGGCATAAATGTAATAAGGGTGTGTGAGTGTGATGTATGTCTTCCAACCCCATTTCTTTCTCCTTTTATTTACCCGCTTTGAATGGTTAGATATAGGCATGTTTCAATTAGCATACAAAGATGACAAAGATGTTTGCATCATTCATCTCAGACATGCATTGGGCCAAGATCATACAAACTGCATTTGTATTTCAATTCTAAGTTGAATACATGTTAGTTGCATTTCATATGCCATCTCTAGAATAGCCGAGCGCTATTGCATTTTTGCATGTGTTGCATTAGGCATTCTCAGATATTTTAGGATCATGCATGATTTCTAATAAGCTTCGCTTTTGGCTTGGAGTACTGTAAGTGGTTATGCTTTAGCATCCTCGCATCGTGTGAGTGTTGCCATGATAGCATGCTTGCCATGAGACTAAATGCTTATGTGATATAACCTTTGAATGCCTGTGGGTGGAGGTTGGGTTATTTGAATTGGAGCAATTCATCGATTGTTTGTTAAGCCCACTAGACTGTGGCAAAATCTGTATTTTAAGCCTACCTGCGGGTAGCAAACCATCTTTCACAAACAAACATGAAATGTTTTGTTCCAATTCAGACGGCCCGATCTATACTTGTTTCTCGAACATCACATAGTAATCCTAGGCTAATAATCTAATAAGAGCATACAATGTTTTTTCAAAATCGATATCATGATTAGTAGAGGCGGTCTTTGGCCGGCGAGAGGGGTGCTCACGATGTGACCTTCCTAATCGTACCCAAGTTCTCGAGCCAACTTTGGTGATGACGGACACGTGGCCTTTTGGCACCGAGTCGGTTTCCTAAATTTCCCATTTTAAAATATTTAGGTGGCGACTCATATCCGCAAAGCAAATCCATGTTTGGCACTTTTTTCAAAAATCTGCTTTTCCTTCAAACGCGATTTGCGGTTGGACTCTTTGGTTCGAGATTGAGAACCGCAACATAAAATCGAGTCCGAACTGTAGCGAGGCCCCCCGCGGGCGCTGTTACAGCCACCTAAATATTTTATTTTTGGGAAATTTAGGAAACCCTGACTCGTGCCTAAGGCTACGTGTCCGTCATCACCAAAGTTGCCTCGGCTCGGGAACTTGGGTACGATTGGGGAAGGGCACTTCGTGAGCACCCCCGCTCGTTCGATCAAAGATCGGCCTCTACTAACCATGATATCTAGTTTTGAAAACATTATGCGTTCTTATTCCGGTTATTAGCCTAGTTTTACTATGTGATGCGCACAGCATACAAGTATAGGCTGGGTCGCCTGAATTGGAACAAAACATTTCCTGCTTATTTTTGAAAGATGGTTTGCTACTCGCAAGTAGGCTTAAAATACAGATTTTGCCACCCTCAAGTGGGCATAGAAAGCACGGTTTTGCCACTATCTAGTGGGCTTAAAACTCACAGTTGATGATTTGTTCCAATCCAAATAACCCAACCTTCACCCACAGGCATTTAGGCAGTTATATCACATAAGCATATAGCCTCATGGTAAGCATGCTATCATGGAAGTCACTCACACACATGCAAGGATGCTAAAGCGTAAAACTTACCGAGTACTCCAAGCCAAAACAGAAGCTAATTAGAAATCCATGCATGATCCTAATTATACAGAAATGCCTAATGCAACACATACAGAGATGCAACTATAGCAGGCTCGGCTATTCTAAACATGGCATATGGAATGCTACAGCTAACATGTATTCAACTTGGAATTAAAATACAATGCAGTGAGTTATGATGCGCCGAGCCCGGTGCATGCAAAACAAATGAATGGATGCAAACATTCTATCATACTGTATGCTAATTGAAACATGCCCTAATCCAACCATCATAAGCTAGTAAATAAAAGGGAGAAAGATGTGGGGTTAGAAGACATACATCACACACACGCACACTTATTACAACATTGCCCTCGCGCAAAGGGTCCGAATAAATAATATACAGTCCCAAATAAATAATACAGTCCCGATAATTACAAAATCCTAATTAATTAACAAATTAATCTAGGAAAGGAATAAATTGTCATGCAAGCTAGGGACTGCCTCGACTCTGCTCCGGATAATGAATGATGCATATTCGGCTTGCTTAGCCCAGAAATCCATTGCGACGCCCCAATTAGCTTCTGTTTACAGTTAAGGCCGGAATGTTGCGCGAAGCCCCAAAAGATTGCCGGATTCTGATTTGCTACAACAGAGAGCAGGAAAGGGGCATAGCAATGTATTTTCACATATGTATGCTTGACTACTCTTCAGGGAGCATAGTCCTCGATTCTCGTGCCACCAATCGCGCATCTCGATACATGATGGCCAAGGAGTCGATTTGCATAACTTAATATGAAATGAATGCACACATAAACACAACAAGACCGAGACTCCATCATGGATAATTCGGAGTGTCGGGGACAGGGAATTGAGACACGTTCCGTCACTCAGAGTACGAAACGTCCCTCGTTTCCCGTGCTCGGGCTAACTCCTATCCCAAGCACAATGCAATATGCATGATATTCATGAATGCAACTAATATACAACCTAGCATGCACAATGCTATGAGATGACATACACGATGCATGATGTAACATGGCATACACGATGCTCCAACATGCAACCTAGCATACACAATACTATGAAATAAAATGGCATACGCAATGCATAATGGACTTACACCAACATAAGTGGACCTCAGCTGCACTCACATTAGTGGCCATAAGATGAAAATGAGACACTCGAGCTGCGTGCACACATGTACGCAAACCGAGGACCGACCTTAAGGCAAGAATGCCACTCTACCAAAGCATGGCAAGGCATGGAATATGGCATACAAACATGCGAGTTTCAGCACTAAAATATGATGCTAAACAGCCCCGAAACATGGCAATATGGCACCCGATGCATGAGATGAACCCCGAAACTCAAAACTAGGCATACGCAATGACCTATAGCTATACAAAGCATGCATTATTTGATCATGAAGCATGAAGACAGAGTCAAGGTAGTCCCAAAAAATGAACTTTCTTAGTTCAAAGCATGGCCAAAAGGTGCTAGAAAGATGGGCTAAAGTAGCATGCAATTTTGACTAGCAAACATGGTTTACATGGCAAGTATATGAATCACATGGAATCTCACCAAATCAGAAAAAATCAGTGAACAAAACATGTGGAAATATGACCAAATAATCACTGAAATGCTGCCAACGTGTGCAAAAATGAGGAGCTCCTTTAGAGGGCCATGTAAGGAGTTATTAGGCACATACAAGATAGGCATGAAGCATGACCAAAACAACTCTGGAAATAAAATATGGTAGTCCCAAAACTCACCCGATTGACCCTGAAATGTGACTTCAAAGCATGCAAGATAGGGTCTCTTTGGAAGGCCAAAATGACCACCAAATAAGTCAAGGTGAGAGGGGGTCACCCCCCTCTGATTTGGAGGCTCAAAACCATGTTCCAGCCACTGAAAATATACTGGATTTCAGTGGCTAGAAGGCCAAACAAAGCATGCAATTGGAGCTTAGGTGTAAGGCTCAAAACAAGGGACAATCAAGCATACAAGGAAGCATGTGACCTCAAATAAGAAAATGCCCTTAATAAAACATGAAGATGATGTCAAAATAAGCCTTTTTTCAGTTTATAACAAGTCTCAAAAATGAACATAAATTGGGCTAATCTATCATGCAAAAATGGCCCTAAAAGAGAGAATAGAGACAAGCGACAGCAGCTGGCCCCAAATGGCAAAGAGCCCTTCAACAAAATTTAAGAGGGGCTCAAAAAAAGGTACTTTACAGTTTACATCAAATCTCGAAAATGAACAAAAGTGAGGCTAAATCAACATGCAAGAAAAAGGCATAAAAGAGGGATAAATAGGCAAGTGGTAGCAGCTGACCTCAAAAAGAGGAGACCCTTCAACAAATTTGAAGAGGGACTTAAAACAAGACATTTCACAGTTTATGACTAAGTCCAAAATAGCTCACAAATAAGCCTAAAATATCATGCAAAAATAGGCCTAAAAGAGAGTTTAAACACAAAGGGTGAGGAGGAGACCTCAAACAGAGAAAGACCCTTGATAAAAGATGGATATAAGCTCAAAATATGACTATTTTCAGTTCAGGTCGGAGCCCAAAAATGCAAGCAATAAAGGCTGAGAAAGCATGCAAAATAGAGCCAAAAGAGAGGGAAAAGAGACTTACCCTTGTAGCCTAATTCTTCAACATCTTTTGGTCCAAGAAATTGTGCTCCTAGCCTCTGGAAATAGCCTTCAAGTTTCTAGAATGGAGTGTGGAGGTGTGGTGCTATGGATTGGTGTAGAAATGGCCAAGAACCAAGGGTGTTTTGAGGGTTGGAATAGAGAGAGAGGGAGATTTAATGCAAGAGCTTCAAACAAATTTTTGTAACCCTTAAAAATGAGCTAGGGGGGATGGTTTTATAGAGGAGAGGAGTGGAGAAAAGGGAGGGAAAATCAAATTCAAATTTCCCTCCCAAAAGACCCCCCATCGGATACAAGATCTGGAGGGAAACAAAGGGTGGAGCTGTGAGGAACCAGGTGAAAGGGTCATGGCCACCCAGGTTCAGAGGGTTTAGGTGGCCGGCCGGCCAGGGTCAAAAGGTTCAATCACAATTAGTGGCCGGCCACCCCAGAAAAGTGGCCTCCCATGTGTGCACAACACAGCTATGTGGAGAAAAACCAGGAAATGTGACCCAAGAGAGAGAAAAACCAACTTTTTAGAGGGGTTCAAAAGGGTCAGGAAGAGTTAATGTCCGGCCAACCCATATTGGTGGCCTCCCAGGTGTGTACAACATAATGGTGTGGTGAAAAGTAGGAAAAAGTGGCCCGGGGATGGAAAAAGTCAACTTTCTAGTGAAGAAAACGGGCAATAAAGAGCGATGAAGGAATAAAGCTGGTCTTCAGAACAATTGCTGGCCTCCCACCCTTCTACGACCTTCATAACAATGAAAATAAGGTAAATGCCAAAAATGAACCCAAACCGATGCAAAACGAAGGTTCGGGGGCCAAAACGCGCAGCCCGGGGCCCCGAAAATTGACTGTTAAGCATCAGAGGTGGCGTTCAACCACGAAGTTGGTCTCTCGAGCCACAGTGTCCCTCAAAAGAGAAGAAATAAGATGTGTGCCAAAAATCGGAGCAAACGGAGGTGGTTAAGCGTTCCCGAACCGAGGCACACGGCCGGCGGTTTCGAAAAATCGGGAACCGGGCTCCAAACGAGAAAAATGGCCTACGACCACGAAACGTAGCCTACAGCCACTGAGAGATGGTCTACGAGACCTCTCCCTCCCTTTGGGAAGAGAAAATGGAGAAAACGGGTCCCGGTTCGCAAACTGAGGTAAAACACAAAAGAGTCCGAAAGTTCGGAGGCAAGGCTCGCAGCCGTGACTCCGCAACCTCAGAACGAGCACAATATGCAATATCACCAAGCGCTCAATCGGTGATGTCTGAGTCTTAAGGTCAGTCAAAAATTGGTTGTCTACAGTTGCCCATCTTTGACAGAACTCGATAGTCATAAGTGACGAGAGTGAATGTCAAAGCCCAGAGACGACCCATTTTTGACAAGGCCGAAGACTTAGACAAACATACTAGATAACAAGGAGGTGTGCCCGCAGGCAAGGGGCAAAATGCCAAGCGATATGCACAAAGTCGGTGGTAACTCAATGATCATGCGAAGCAGCAAACTGTAATAAAGCAAATATTCACAATAGATGTAACAGTTTTAAGCAAGAATGCAAAGCAATACTACATTTCATGCAGTTAAAGAATACGGAGAATCATTGGATTCTCGCTATGTCTCACACGGAGAAGATACAATACCTGTGCGGTTCGTCTAGTCGCACCATCCTCAAATGAGCCGTACATACAATATCGTGCCTGAAAAAGGAAGAAACTTAACAAGCACAACATAGTTAGCAACATATGTTTAGTGTGATATTGAATGCAGACAAATGCGGTGCCGATGGGTGAGTGCATCGCAATACAAGAAGCAATGTGCGTGACAACGCAAGTTTAAGCATGGAGGTATGACAATACTCGTCAAACATGCACAACAGTACAAGTGGTGTGCATGAGAACGCAAGTGACACGCATAACAATGCAGGATAAGTGTAATCTCGAATGCACATTTTGAAACGGAACAACGAGTAAAGCAATGCAAACTTCGATGAGGGTGGCTCAATCGCGACCTCCGGTTTACCTTCTGGAGGGGTCACAACATATTCGAAAAGGATACATCTGGCTCTCGGCGAGTAATGATGAAACACACATTGAAAGTTGGAGTTGAGTTCCCGCGGGGGGATTTCGCGACAAAAAGTGCACTTTCCTTGTACTTTCTCGGGTGCCGGAGACTCCGATCATCACCAAAATTTGCAGAGAGCTTGGAGGCCACCTTGGGAACACCACCGGCCATGTATGGTCCCAAGGGGAGGCTGTCGGCTAGGGGTGAAGCAAGGAGATGGTCGGCTTGCCAGAAAAGTTGGCCGGCCGGCCACCTAGCCCAGATTCGGGGCATTTTTGACTTTTCACCCTCATTTCTTTAAATACACTCGGCCAAACACCTTTTCCTCATAACTCCAAGGCCGAAATCAGTCCCTCTACCTTCCTAGAGCATTTTTCCTCTCAGATCTGCGCTCCATACGTGTTTTCCAATGCCCCACGCAAGTTGTTTTTGCGAAATCTTTCAGTTTTCGTCACTTTGAACCGATTAAATTTTGATTTCGGAGCTTCTTTTCTCATTTTCACCACTTGAGGTAAGTTTGTCTCAACATTTGGAAGATTTTCTCGGGAGTTGACTTTTGTTGACTTTTTTCAATTTTGGCTCATTTCGCTCATTTTTGCTCCTTTTTGCAGATTTTTCAAAATGGCTGGTCATTTCCCTCATGGTGGAGGTCCTCCGGGTGCCGGGGGTGAGCTGGATATCTTGTCCTTGCCCCCGAGAGTTCGGCTGTTTGATCCCGAGAGGTATCATCCTCAGGAGCACATCCTCCCGCGTGCAGTTTTCTACCATTTCCGATTTGACGACCGGCGCCTAGGGATGCGCTTTGCGAGCCGGAGTCCCACCTCTCTCATGAGGCACGAGAGGTATTTACTTCACTTTTACATTTTCTGCAATATATTCTACATTTTCCGTGTATTTCGTGCCTTCGCTATGTTTATCTGCCCACTAAAGCACACAACTTGTTTTGAATGTTTAGTCCATATCACCGTATTCCGTTTGCATCTTGAACACATAGTTCAAACGTTCTGACTTTCTGAACATGCAGTCCGTATGTTGATTGTGAACACACAACACACACTTGTTGAGAATTGAACACACAGCCCAATACTTTGAGATGAATACACAGCCCAAACTGAAGGTGAACACGCAGCACACACTGATTGAGAGTTGAACACGTAGCCCGAACTTTGAGATGAACACACAGTCCATACTTTGATATTGAACACACAGCTCGTTGTTGAGGTGAACACACAGCACACACTGATTGAGAGTTGGACACGCAACCCAAACTTTGAATTCTGAGATGAACACACAGCCCATACTTTGATGTCGAACACACAGCTCGTTGTTGAGGTGAACACATGGCACACACTGATTGAGAGTTGAACATGCAGCCCAAACTTTGAATTCTGAGATGAACACATAGCCCATACTTTGATGTCGAACTCACAGCTCGTTGTTGAGGTGAACACACGGCACACACTGATTGAGAGTTGAACACACAGCCCAAACTTTGAATTCTGAAATGAACACACAACCCATACTTTGATGTCGAACACATAGCTCGTTGTTGAGGTGAACACACAGCACACATTGATTGAGAGTTGAACATGCAGCCCAAACTTTGAGATGAACACACGGCCCACTGATTCTGAAATCTGAACACACAGCTCAAATACTTGATGTTGAACTTTGAGGTGAACGCACACCATCGACAGAACACACAGCACACGCTGACTGAGAGTTGAACACGCAGCCCAAACAATTGATGTCGAACACACAGCCCGAACGTTGAATTTTTCTGAACACGCAGCCCAGATTCTGTATCTGATTCAATTTTGCACACAGCTTATACATTTCATTTGCACGTAGCTTATTCATTTCATTTGCACACAGCTTATTCATTTCATTTGCATGACTTATTCATCTCATTACGGCCCGAATACATGTGCTCATCTGAATCACGGATTGCCGTCTTTGCGAGGATATGGCTCCGTCTCGGCGAGAGAGTGGTATGCGGAGCTCCCGAAGGCTGTCCGGGATTTGGTCGACGTGGCAGGGTTTGGGCCCTTTTGTACCGGGATATCTCGTTGTCCTGCCAGTAGGACATTGATGGGTGCTTTGGTAGAGAGATGGTGGGACACTACCAACTCTTTCCATTTCTCTACCACCGGGGACATGACCATGACCCCATTTGACTTCGCCATACTGACGGGCCTTGATGTGGGAGGTTGGGCCATCCCATACGACGAGGACATGGGCAAGTGGGAGGCCGCTTGGATATATTTATTGGGGGCTCGCCGCTTTGTTAGCCAGATCTTGAGGCGAGTCGATACACACAGTTCTCTTCCCATTTCAGGAGGGTGGAGATAGAGCCTGAGACTCCCGAGGAGGTGGCATAGTATACTCGCAGATTCCTGATGTTCCTCTTCAATACCACTCTGTTCGCTGATAGGGGGAACACTGTCAGGCTTTATCTGCTGAGCGCTCTAGTGGACCTATCACAGGTCAGCAGATATGACTGGGGTGGTGCCAGCCTGGCTACTCTATATTGCTATATGAGCGCGACCTCCCGCGGACGGGGGAACATGGTTGGCGGCTATTGGAGGGCCTGGGAGGTACTTTCTGCCCTCTTGATTTACATTTCTGCTTCTCATTATTTGTACATTGCACACACGGCGCACTTTACATTCTGTACCTTGCACTTTGCTCTCAGCATTTTGTATTTACATTCTGCACTCAGCATTCTGTATTCTGATGGTTATTGTTCTGTTTCTCACAGTTATGGGTCTACGCATACTTCCCGATACTAGCCCCAGAGCTTGAGGTGGAGGTGCCTCTCACAACCCCGTATTCACTTGTATTCGAGGGTCGGTACCGGCCGAGACCTCAGGAGTCTTTCCTCTACCTACGACAATATTTTGACACAGTGCGGACGTCAGAGGTATTTTAGAACTCTCAGTTCTTCATGTTTCCAGTCTTTGATTTATCTTGCACATTTGCAATTTCTGATCAGTTTATGCATTGGTTATTCGCAGATCACCTGGCAGCCCTGGGCGCTTCTAGGTAGAGACCTCCGATTCCAGTTTGCCGGAGCATGGAGGGCTTCTCGGTATAGGGTCTTGTTCGAGAGGCCAGTTGGTAGGGCCTGGTTTTTGGGAGATCGCTTCTTGCGTCAGGTATGGGGCTACCCTGAGCAGGACATTCCTTCAGCGCTTCCAGACGATATGCGGACCGCTGATAGGCTCTCTCCCCAGGAGGTCGTTGATGCTATGCAAGGTACCGATGCTTTCCTACATCTGAAGTAGGGGGAGTATGTGACCTACTGCCACACCTACTTGATGCCTCCGCTGACGGGAGTCCGTACCCCGACGAGGAGGTCTGCTGGTATGCCCTCATCGAGCAGGGCTCAGACTGCAGATGCCCCTTCCACCAGTAGGGCTGGCACATCCAGAGGTGGGGGTGGATTGGTTCCCCCGATTCCTCCGACTCATCATCATCCTAGACGGCCAGATATGCCGATTAAGTTGATGGGATGGAAATATGGGACCACCTCCCCGATTCCGATTCCGATAGAGCCTCCGATGCCTGGCCACCGATATGTCAGTGACCCTGACTCACCACCGGTATGTTCCACTATTTTCCGTTTATCACACAGATACTTTGGCATTTGTTTATTCATTGATGACTTGAGCTTGTATCTGCAGCCACCCAGGGAGTACATGGATGAGGTGCTCGAGATGGTAACCTCACTTGAGGGGATGGTCCTGCGGAGAGAGGCGCAATTGTCCATCATGGGTTTCCAAGTACCCTTTAGTTTTCTGGAATTTATCATACTTCTGATGACATGCTGATCTTGAACATTTTACCGCATTGAGAAGTTGCCTGTGTAGAGCACATCTGACACACACCACATTCATGCACTATTCCGGCATACATCCACTCTGCGTAGTTTGCTTGCATCCGTATCTGATATACATGTTTTGGCTGATGTATTCAAATTGCATCCTTCATTTTCAGATGCCTCCGGTGTATGCTCAGTCACAGGCCGGGCCATCCCGGCCTTCCCGAGGAGCTGGGCCATCTAGGCCTTCTCGAGGGGCTGGGAGAGGGGAGTCATCTCGTGAACGAGACGGACGCAGGGCGCGCATCATAGAGGAGGAGCCCAGCGAGGAGGAAGAGGAGGCTGCAGATCCCCAGTCAGAGACATCCGCTGACAGAGAGGGTGGCTTCGATCCTGGCTCCGGTAGTGGAGATGAGGCCGAGGAAGGTTCCGAGGATGGCGGCTCCGACTCAGACGATGATGATAGTGATGATGGCGCAGAGTCTGTTCCGCCGAAGAGGATGAAGAAGGCCTCTTATTCCTGCTTTTGAGAGCATAGATGTGGCTGTTCCCTGCTTTATTTACCTTTTTACTAGTAGTTATAGCACATTGTATATTGTTAGGCAGTTTCATTTTCTGTAAAACTTGTACGTTTGTTGTAAAATGTTGTAACAAAAGGAATGATGATGGAATGAAACAACTTTTGAAAAAGTGTTGTGTTTTATTTTTTTAGCATCGCATCGCATCTTTTTGCACCAAAATGAGATTGAATGGATATGTGCATTGTGTATTTGCCAAGTCAGGTAGTGAACCGACGCAACAAACTAAACAACTTAACTTACTAAGCAAAACACAACAAAGTTGATGACTCGATAAGTAAGGCACAACAAAATTGTTTAAACAAAAGTAACAACTCAATGTACAAAACTTAACAACTCGATAAGCAAGACAACAACTCGATAAGCAAGACTTAACAACAACTCTATGAACAAAGTGCATTTCGGATGATCTGGGTGACGGAACGCATCCGAAACTGAGGGAAATGGAGGCCTTCAAAGCTCCCGATGCATGGAAATGCTAGGAACTTCCTTCCAGAGGGTAAAGCAATACCAAAGACACACTTGGGACCATGGCTAGCCACCTTTGGGAACTGGCCGGCCAGCTTTTTGCATTGGAGAGGAGAGGAGTGGCCAGCCTGCCAGAAAAGGTGGCCGGCCGGCCACCTAGCCCAGCAACCATCAAATTTTTGACATGTGTCCTCCGGACAGTGTCTTATCCTCTTTAAAAGCTCTAGCCTCGTGGTTGATTCATTTCATCTCAGTTTTGCACCAAAATGGAGGCGTTTCTCGTCGAAAATCTCACAGCTTGGATCGATTCTCTAGATGGCTCGAAAAAGTTGAACTTCTGGGGTTTCGGTTTGAATGCATTATTCACGCTGAGCTGTACTCCGCTGCACTTTCCCTTCCTTCATGCCGCAGTGAGGTTTTGGAACCCGGTAACACATGTCTTTAGCTTCGGCGGGCAAGAGGTATGTCCAACTTTCGAAGATTTTCAAGTTTTGATGGAATCTGAACGTCCTGAAGAAATTTTGCCTCAGTTTCGCTTCGGTCATGCCCAAGCTTTAGGGCGAATGTGTGGACTCACCATGCATGATGCACGGTCTCTAATCTGCAATGGGGAACTGGACATCCTCGGCCTGATTCATCGTTTTTCTGACGCCGGTGACCGCTGCAACCATCATTGGCAAGGTTTTCGGCAACACGCCCTTTGTTTGTGCATGCTATCTCACTTTTTGCTTGCCCCGGGCTTCAGTGGATCTAGCATTCGTCTGATTGAAGTTGCGCAAGGCTTGAAGGAAGGAAAGAGCTGCATCGCCATGACATTGGCCGAGACATTGATGGGCTTAGATGCTTTCTATCGCCGGGAGACGACCAGATTCGCGGGGAGCCCACTGCTGCTGCAGGTAATGTTTCCCACCCAATCTCACATATGTATTGCTCACATCACTCGACCCTCAGGCTCGATTTTTCTCACAAAACCGTTTTCTTATTTTTCTCTCATCGTATATCTCTCTATTCTTTATTCTCTCATTTTTCATCCCTCCCCAGGTATGGTTGATGGATAAACTGCAGGTTGTGGACTCTTACCCAGCCTACTCAGCTCGTGGCTACTTCTTTCGACAACGCCTAGTCGAAGCCCCTGATAAGGAGTGGTGGTTTGACTGGATGTGCAATCTGTCTGTAGATCGCATTGCTTGGCACTGTCCTTGGCTCAATCTCCCGGCAATGAGCTATAGCATGTCTCGGCAGACCGGGATCTAGTTGATTGGTCTGACTCACTGTGTGTTCTACTTTCTGTTCCGGTTCCAACGCCAATTTGGTCATGATTAGACTTGCCCGCCAGAGGGGATAGAGTATCCTGCCACATTCCCTTTTCGAGGCGCACAGCTTGCTTGGTATGCCACAGCATGAAGGACTAGAGAGCTCCTAGCCCCCGTTCCCACTTTCAGTTGCAGTTTGACTAACGAGTGCTTGGATTGGCTCAATGAAGAGGCACAGATTGGACCCAGCTTGGCATCAGAAGCTTTGACCAGCTCTGGGAGGGGGCGCAGGGACACCTGACTTATCTATGCCCCGGATTTATTGCTTTACTAGTACTTTCAAGTTTTCTTTATGAATGTAATAAAAAAGCAACTTTAATTTGTATGCAAGAGTAGGAGAACTCTGTTTTGAAATCAATGAAATTGAAGGTTGTGGGTACTGAAAATTTTCCGCTTTGGTCCAAAAATGGTCCTAGTTGTAGAAGGATTAATTTGAACAAAGTCAACTTTTATTAAAACTTTTCAAAACCATTTTCAATATGGATTAGAACTGGACACGCCTGAGATCTGTCACTGAGATGCACAACCCCGGACCCTAGCAACTGGAAAGTTGCCCCTAGTCTGAATAGCACCACGGCACTGCATGGCAACGGAAAGTTGCCCCTAGTCTGAAAAGCACTGCACCGGAGATCAGGATGAATGCTGATAGACAAAGATGACCGAGATGATCAAAATGGACAAAGTTGATCAGGGAAAAGTTTATGGCTGAACTCCAGGATGAAGTTGCCTACGTATCCTAAAGATGGGAATCAAGCCTTACGTAGTTCAGGCTCAGGTTCACTCGAGTATTTTCACTCTCCTTTTACGCTCTAACTTTTGCTAAGGCCGCTCTTTGCGGATTTTCAACCTTGCGAGCTCAGTTTTTATAGTTTCAAATTTTTTTGTGCTCTGAGTTTTGCCTAGGTCGCCCTTTCAGGTTTTCGGCCTAGCGAGCCTCTCAAGGGTAATATTTCTTCAACTTGTCCATATTCATCGGTTGTGAAAACTCTAGGCCATCTAGATCCATAAGAACCACATCTCTACCTGACCAGATAGACTTAATGATGTAGGGACCAGTCCAATTGGGTCTGAACTTGCCCCTTGGGTCGTGGATGGGAGCTCAGTTGTCCTTGAGCACCAAATCTCCTTCCTTTAGATTCCTGGACTTAACTTTCTTGTTAAAAGCCCGGGCAATTCTGCGCTGATAACCTTGAGCATGGTACAGTGCTTTCAGTCTTCTCTCATCAAAGAGCATAAGTTCTTCAAACCTGCTCTGCTGCCAATCTGTTTCGGTTATTTGACACTCAGCCAATACTCGCAATGACGGAACCTCAATCTCGATAGGTAGAACGGCCTCCATCCCATAAACCAATGAATACGGAGTCGCTCTAATAGAAGTTCTGATTGAAGTCCGGTAGCCCCACAGAGCAAACGGCAGCTTATCTGGCCAGTCCTGGTAGGTTTCCACCATTTTTTGCAATATGTGTTTGATATTCTTGTTGGCAGCCTCAACCGCTCCGTTGGTTTGCGGCCGATAGGTAGACGACTTATGAAAAGCCACGTTGTATTTTTCTAACAAGTCAATCACTTCCTTCCTGAAGTGGGAACCGTTATCTGAAATTATCTCGTTTGGGACTCCGTAGCGACAGATGATGTTGTTTCTGATAAACTTCGCAACATGTGAAGCCTTCAACACCGCATAGGATTGGGCCTCGACCCATTTCGTGAAGTAATCTATCGCGACCAGGATGAACTCATGTCCATTCGACCCCTTCGGAGTGACAGCCCCGATCACATCAATTCCCCAAACTGAAAATGGCCATGGCGAAGTCATATTGTACAGTTTCGATGGCGGAATGTTCATGCGATTTGCATGAATTTGACATTTGTGGCATCGCCGGACAAAACCAATGCAATCCTCCTTCATAGTGGACCAGTAGTAACCCTGTCTAAGGATCTTCCGTGCTAGCATGACTCCATTCATGTGCGCACCGCATTCTCCTCCATGGATGGCTTCCATTGGACGTTTTGATTCTTCGGCATCGACACACAGCTTATGCATTCCCAGATGACCTCTCTTATACAGCTTACCCCCACAGATGATGAACTGAACTGCCATTCTTCTTATTGCCCTTTTATCCTTGGCATTTATCCCTGGCGGGTATGCTTCCTTTTCCTGGAAATTCCAAATGTCGTGGTACCAGGGGTTTTCGTCCTGAACCTCATCTATAGCAGCAATCGACTCGTAGGCTGGCGCAAATTTCTGGTCAATGATGACTGGACGCATCCGGACTCCAAACGGGATGTCTATCATGGGAGATAGAGTTGCTAAAGAATCTGCAAACCTATTGTTTTCACTTAGTAGATGAGCAAAGTTTAGCTTCTCAAACAAAGAGATTAACAAGTCCAAGGTCTGGTGATACATCATCATCTTTTCTTCTTTGACTTTCCAGTCTCCTTTTGCTTGAGACACAACAAGGTTCGAGTCTCCGATGACGTTCAACCGTCTTGCTCCTAGTTCTAGGGCTGCTTCTAGACCGGCAATGCATGCCTCATATTCTGCTTCGTTGTTCGAGACTTTGAATTGGAGTTTGAAGGCTAGAGGGATACGGGACTTGTCAGGTGCTATCAACAACACTCCTATCCCATACCCATACTGATTTGACGCTCCGTCAAAGTACATCGTCCAAGTTTCATCGTCGATGTGCAAAATGGCTTCATCTGGGAATAAGTACTCGACCGCTTCACCCCCTTCTGCTGGATGGTCGGCTAAGAATTCTGCTACTGCTCTTCCCTTAACTGACTTGTGTATCACATATTTCAAATCGAATTCGGAGAGCAACAGCAACTAACGAGCTAGCCTATCCGTAAGTACTGGTTTCTCGAAAAGATATTTGATGGGATCGAGTCGTGAAACCAACATTACGGAGTGAGCTAACAGGTAGTGCCGCAGCTTCCTGGTAGCCCATACCAAAGCTAAGCAAGCCTTCTCCAACGGTGTGTAGTGAGTCTCATACTCTGGCGTCTTCTTGCTCAGATAGTAGATGGCTCTCTCCACTTTGTCCTCTGATTCTTGCGCGAGCATACAGCCCATTGTAGTCTCAGTCACTGAAAGGTACAATATCAACGGTTTCCCCGGCTCTGGCGGTAACAACACGGGCAGATTCTGTAAGTATTCCTTGATCTGTTCAAAAGCAGCTTGGCATCGGCCGTCCCATTGGAATTTCTTTCCTTTCTTCAGGAGACCAAAAAGTGGTTCACAAGTCAAGGTTAATTTTGAGATAAACCGTCTTATGAATTACACTTTACCCAGAAAGCCTCGCACCTCCTTTTCAGTCCTTGGCGGGGGCATTTCTAGGATGGCCTTGATTTTGGAAGGGTCGACTTCGATACCTCTTTGTGTAATCAGAAACCCCATCATTTTTCCTACTGTAACACCGAACGTACATTTCTGAGAATTTAGCCGCAACCGGAATTCTCTAATTCTTTGAAAGAACTTTTGCAAGGCAGTGTAGTAGCCCTCTCTTTCTTTGGACTTAACAATCATGTCGTCCACGTACAACTCAACCTCTTTGTGGATCATGTCGTGCAATATTGTGGTCGCGGCTCGTTGATAAGTAGCTCCAGCATTCTTCGACCCAAATGGCATGACTCTATAGCAGTATGTCCCCCACGGGGTGGTGAATGCAGTCTTTTCCCGGTCTTCAGGTGCCATCACTATCTGATTGTACCCTGAGAAGCCATCCATGAATGAAAGCAAAGCATGCCCTGCTGTGAAGTCCACTAGTTCGTCAATATGCGGCAAGGGAAAGTCGTCCTTTGGACTAGCTCTGTTCAAATCCCTGAAATCCACGCATACTCGGATTCTGCTATCCTTCTTCTGCACTGGAACGATGTTGGCCAACCAAGTCGGGTATTCGGATACCAGTAGGAAGCCTGCGTTGATTTGCTTGGTGACCTCTTCTTTAATCTTGAGAGCCCAGTCCAAGCAGATCCTCTTGAGTTTCTGCTTGACTGGTCGGGCCTCGGGGTCAAGGGGGATCTGGTGCTGTACAATCTTAGGATTGATCCCAGGCATGTCTTCGTAGGACCACGCGAAAACATCTTTGAAATCTTTTAATAAAGCGACTAAGCGCTCGCGTTCCTCTGAAGACAACGTAGACCCGATCTGGACCAGCCGCGAGTCCTCCTCAGTACCAATATTCACGGTAGTGATTTCATCCATTAGGGGTTTAACAAATCTCTCCTACTCTTGCTCAATTAAGCGTTGCAAAATCGGAGGAATTTCTTCCTCGTTGTTTTCATCAAAATTTTGAAAGCCTGAGTTTATGCAATAAATTAAGGGCACAGAAAAGTACTCAGAAACCACAGCTACTTGATTCTCATTAAGCATATCCAAATCGTCCGATTCCTCGATTACAACAGACTCAAATGAGAAAGAAAAAGACGACCTGGACAAGACTGTCGCATCCGGGTTATCATCCCCAGGATTACCAAACTCAGACTCAGTCGAGCTAGAACCTGATTCCGACTCACAAGACTCGGTGGAATCAGATTCCGGCTCACTACCTGACTCGGTACTGCTGGACAAAAATCCCTCTTCATATTGCCAAGTGAGAGAGGGTGCGATAGATGCATCCAAAATAGTTGCTGGTAGGCCCGCGGCCGTTTCATTCCCGATCATGGAAGCTGAGAAGTTATCCCCCAAGCACTTTTGGTCGATCGGAGGATTTAAAAGTAGACATGCCAGTGCTACCCCCATTTCAATTTGGCGCCCTCGAGTTCATCGCCTTAATGCTCAACCTCGGTGATGGGTGCATGCGCTCTTCGGCAACGTCATCCCCAGGTAATTGCAGGTCGAAGAAAATCTCAAGCCTGGCACGCGCTTCTTCTCTGCGTTCAGCCACGGCTCGGGGAAGCCACAAAACGGAAAGTTTTCTCCCTCCCGGACAAAGCGTCCGTTTAGGGTACCCTGAATGGGCTTATGCATCAGTTCAAATGGCTTTCCAGCCTTCTTCGCTCTGGCTCTCCCAGCCATTTCTTTTCCCTTCCTTAACCAATCCTCTTTGGTGGGCTGATAACCCAATCCAAAGGTATAAGGGTTGTGTGGCACTTCAGCCAATGCTGCAACGCCCTTCCGGCCGCTCCTTCCTAATCCCATCTCGGGGATGTGTTGTAGCTTGTTCATGAGGTATACAGATTGAGCACTGACGTACACTCCCTCATTAACAACCATGATATTCTGCACAACCCAAGCCTCAGCCAGAGTAAACCTTGATAAGAACACATCCTCCGTGCCGTGCTTGATTTCCAAGATTGGTGTAGACACTTTTGGCGGTGGATGGATTGACGAATTCCTGAAAACAATGGCCACCCCCTTCCCGTGAGGGTACTTCAACATCTGATGCAAAGTGGAAGAGACTGCCTTCACTTGGTGCAACCACGGCCACCCTAAGAGTAGATTAAATGTTATAGGAACGTCTAAGACATGGAATTCAATGTTGTGTTGTCCTGGGCCAACCTGGGTCTGAATTTTGACAGTTCCCATCACCTCCCTGCTGGTGTTATCATAGGCTCTGATCACTTGAGTAGTCGGCACGAAGTCCGCGGGCTTTAACTCGATTACATATGCTGTTCTTGATGGGCACACATTAATGGCGGATCCCGTGTCGACAAGAACCACTGGCACCCACTTGTCTCTACATTCCACAGAGATGTAGAGGGGTTTGTTATGATTTGCGCCCTCAGGCGGCAGTTCTTTGTCTGAAAAGGTTAATGTTGGGGAACCTCCTCCCGGAAAGACCAGTCCAACTAGCTGCTCTAGTGTGGTATCTATAGAGAGTTTAGCCTTGTCCATAGCAGATAGGATAACCTGTCTATGTACTCGTGATGCCATAAGCAGTCCCCAGATGGAGATGTCTGCTTGTATCTTCTTCAGCTGCTTCAGTATAGCTTCTTCTTCAATCTGCTTCTCCTTCTGTTTCTCAGCTTCTTTATCCTTCCCAGATGCCTCTGGCTGGTCTAGGTGCGGGGGCTTAAAGTACCGCCCGCTTCTTGTCATGTGATCAACTTCATCGAGATACCAGGTGTCGTCTAGTTGATTGCTTCCCCAATCATCATCTGTGTGGGCAAGACATAAATCATCGTCTTCCCACCACATCCCGTTGGCATTCGAAAGGCACTTGTCTGGCTCTGGCATGATTGTACTTGCAGCACTTTCAGCCCGCATCCTCACAGCATCTTCTGTTCTCGCGCCCACAGCACTTTCAATCACTTCATGGGTTTTGGCTTTCCGGATCCTCTTAGAATCCCAAATCTTTTCTTGTTCCACCTGCGTTAGTGCAGTTTGTTGTTCAGCTTTCCCTGTATTCACAATGCTCTTGTTTTGAGTGAAATTCTTTGTACCGACGCTCTCTGGAAATTTACTCTGACTTTCGGCCCTTCCGGCCCTTCCGGCCACCACTGATACCCTCGTCCCTGCCGGGCCCTGTTCTGGTTGGAACTCTTCCACTACATCTGGTTGATCATTCAGCCATCCAATGGCCTCTGCTGAATCCTCATAATCAAACCAGTTGACTGCTGCGCCCCCTGATTCTTGGTCATCGAAAAATTGTAGGTTGGCAAAGCCCTCTTCTACGGCCGTCAGATCATCCGTCCCCTGCTCAAATCTGTCCCCCCGAATCACACACAGTTCTGCTCTCTCTGGCAATTCTATACTTGGCTTGCACTGGCCTGCTGACAGAATGTACTCACTCGGATCGTAAGCTTCCTTAGCAAAATTCCTAGACTGCTCAATCCCTGACTCAACAGTTCCATCCTCCTCTGCAATCTCCCTTGCACTATCTTCCACGGCCACCACCATTGGCTCAGGTTGGGTTGTAGAGATGTCCAACATGCACAAAAGGTCAGTGCAATCGGGAAGGAGCACCTCCGGCTTAGGTAGATGAGAAGGAGTAATATAGACACTAGGATCGTAAGACACGACCCTAGTCTGGATAAAGTTAATTCTTTTGGGAGGTGCAGCTTGGTTGTGTGTAGGGTGTGGGTTGGTTGTAACATTGGGTCTCTCGGGTGGCAAAATCACCTGTTTGTCAACGAGATCTTGAATCTCGTGACGCAAACTGAAGCATTGGTCGGTGTCATGACCGTGTTACTGGTGATATGCACAATATTTGACTGGGTTGTGAGTGGAGGGTAGCGGATTTGGTAACGGTCTCGGCTTTAAGGGTTTTAGATGCCCTTTTTTGATTAAGACCCCTAGAGCCTTGGACAAGGGCATGTACAATGGGGTGAAGGTTCTTTGGCCTCTGGGTTGGTACTTAGTGGTCTGTGTATTACTTCCGGATGCACCGGAGAAGGGTGTGGCTGCCATGGGCCTTGGAAGAGGAGGGGGAAAGGTGGCGACCATGCTAACTTCCGAAGTTCTTGCAGTTGCAGCGCCACTCGGGCCTGCATTGTTATTACGGTTAAAGGTTCTCCGGGTTGCTCCCTGTCTTGGTCAATCAGACCCTGTTTCATCGTATCTTCAATTTGTACCCCCATCTCGTGCAGATCCGAAAAGGTGGGAAAGGGAAGTACAATCATTTTTTGCATCAGTTTCGGCTGGAGATTACGCACAATCATCCTGATCTGGTCCTTATCGGTGGGCCTTAAAGTCATCATCGAAGCCTTCGCCCTCCACCAAGTCACGAAATCCGAGAAACTCTCTTTGGGCTCCTGCCTTGTTGTTTCGAGATCACGAGTTGTAATCTCAATTTGGGTGTTGTAAGAGTAATGCACAACAAAGGCCTCGGTCATTTCATCCCAACTCCGCTTGACATCATCCTCTAACTTCGCATACCAGATAGCGGCCACTCCTGACAGGGTCCGGCCAAATAGCAAAAGCTTCTGGGGTCTAGTAAGGCCCATTGGCCGTAATATATCTGAGAATAGTCGGAGGTGGACCATGGGATCACCAGATCCGTCGAAGCGATCAATCTGCTTCATTTTGAATCTATCCGGCAATGTCACAGCCACATCGGTATATCCGTCCTCGATATCCGGAATAGCCTGTACCCCCTGGGACTTTTTGAATAGCTTCTTGAGCTTGCTTAATTTTAGTGCTGTAGGGTCTACTTCGAACTCGAAGGGAGAGTTCGGGTGGTTGGCGGGTGTATATGCCTTGGATAACTGAGGTGGAAGCAGGGGCGGAGCTAGCCCTGTTGGAATGTCTGTGTCCTCCTGAACGGCCTGGACATTTGGCAAAATGTTCTGGGTATTTGGCAGGACATTCTGGGTAGTTGGTGTCTGTTTGGGTAGCGGGACCCCTGGTGGGGGAGGAATTGGGTGTGGTGATGCTCGACTTCTTTGCTAGAGCAGATGTCGCTCACTTTGTTGGGCCATGATTGTGGCCTGCTGTTTAGCGAATTCCGCTTGGCGGACAACGTCCTCTTGTATCTGCCTCATACTCTCTTGGAGTTGGCGCATCATTTCTTCCATCCCGGCCATATTCCGCTGATCCTGTTGACTAACTGGTGTGTGTATCTCTATGGCGGCGAAACCTCGCCCGATTGTTCCTTTGCTAGGGTAGGCCTTTGCTTTGGTAACCTCGCTTTCGGACACTGCACTTTCTCGGCCTTCTTCTGACAACCGGGGGTAGAGAATGGAACACTGGCTGTCCGTCAACCAGATCCTCAGATTGATTGAGCTGACGACCTCTTGTCCAAAGTGCTTGGGGAATATCTGCTGGGTTTGAAGCAATTGTGCTAAAACTGTCCTAGCAAAAGATAAATAAAGTAATAAGGAAATAAATAACCAGATAAACGAACAACATAACAGCTTAAAATAAATACACAACACACAGTTGGGCATAACAACACACGGTCGATAAGCTGAATACACACTGTCCTCAAACACTGATCATTATCCCTGAGTCACTGTCTCCGAAAACTAAATCTGATACCCGCAGATAACTGATTCTCAAACACTGATTGATGCCCGCAGGCCTGATGCCCAAACTCATAAACTGATACATGCATTTCCCCTATAGAGATGCACTCTAAAAGCACATAACAGATAAGTGAGAGCCAAAACACCCCAATGTTGGGGTAGGGTTTCCTTGTCCTGTTTCATCAGGAGCTAGGATTTCACTACGCACGCAGCGGTTTCAAACAACTTAACATTGGGTAAGCAACCTGTCCTAGTTTGGAATGGTCACTACGAATTCCGAATATGCACTAGGTCGAATGGTCAAAAGAGTGCCCTGGTAAAAACGGGGTTTGTGTTTCCATACTGGCAGAGCTCGTAACCGGTAAGCCTTATGGCACGCAGCCTCTGGCAAACCGCTCAGGAATAGCAGATGGCAAACACGGTGTCCTAGGCGCACCAATGCAAATGCAATGCAAAGAAACACATAACTGTAGTCAAAACCAGATATCATGAGTTCGAGTCAAGTTCTCTAAATCCCCAGCGGAGTCGCCAGAAACTATAGACGTCCCCAAACGCCCCGGGAGGGATGAGTCCCCCGTTCCGTTCATTTTGGGCTCACTACAGTTCGGACTCAAATTGTCACGGTTCTCAATCTGAACCAAAGAGTTCAAATCTGGCAAATCGTTTTGAGAAAATAGATTTTTTTAAAAGAAGTGCCAAACATGGACTGCTTTGCCAGATACAAAGTTGCCACCTAAATATTTTATTTTTGGAAAATTTAGGAAACCCTGACTCGTGCCTAAGGCCACGTGTCCGTCATCACCAAAGTTGCCTCGGCTTGGGAACTTGGGTACGATTGGGGAAGGTCACTTCGTGAGCACCCCCGCTCGCCCAATCAAAGATCGGCCTCTACTAACCATGATATCTAGTTTTGAAAACATTATGCGTTTTTATTCCGGTTATTAGCCTAGTTTTACTATGCGATGCGCACAGCATACAAGTATAGGCTGGGTCGCCTGAATTGAAACAAAACATTTCCTGCTTATTTTTGAAAAATGGTTTCCTACTCGCAAGTAGGCCTAAAATACAGATTTTGCCACCCTCGGGTGGCCTTAAAAAGCATGGTTTTGCCACTATCTAGTGGGCTTAAAACTCACAGTTGATGATTTGTTCCAATCCAAATAACCCAACCTTCACCCACATGCATTTAGGCAGTTATATCACATAAGCATATAGCCTCATGGTAAGCATGCTATCATGGCAGTCACTCACACACATGCAAGGATGCTAAAGCGTAAAACTTACCGAGTACTCCAAGCCAAAACAGAAGCTAATTAGAAATCCATGCATGATCCTTATTATACAGAAATGCCTAATGCAATACATACAGAGATGCAACTATAGCAGGCTCGGCTATTCTAAACATGGCATATGGAATGCTACAGCTAACATGTATTCAACTTGGAATTAAAATACAATGCAGTGAGTTATGATGCACTGAGCCCAGTGCATGCAAAACAAATGAATGGATGCAAACATGCTATCATACTGTATGCTAATTGAAACATGCCCTAATCTAACCATCATAAGCTGGTAAATAAAAGGGAGAAAGACGTGGGGTTGGAAGACATACATCACACACACGCACACTTATTACAACATTGCCCTCACGCAGAGGGTCCGAATAAATAATATACAGTCCCAAATAAATAATACAGTCCCGATAAGTACAAAATCCTAATTAATTAACAAATTAATCTAGGAAAGCAATAAATTGTCATGCAAGCTAGGGACTGCCTCGACTCTGGTCCGGATGATGAATGATGCATGTTCGGCTTGCTTGGCACAGAAATCCATTGCGACGCCCCAATTAGCCTCTGTTTACAGTTAAGGCCGGAATGTTGCGCGAAGCCCCAAAAGATTGCCGGATTCTGATTTGCTGCAACAGAGAGTAGGAAAGGGGCATGGCAATGTATTTTCAGATATGTATGCTTGACTACTCTTCAGGGAGCGTAGTCCTCGATCCTCGTGCCACTAATCGCGCATCTCGATGCATGAGGGCCGAGGAGTCAATTTGCACAACTTAATATGAAATGAATGCACACATAAACACAACAAGACCGAGACTCCATCATGGATAATTCGGAGTGTCAGCGACAGGGAATTGAGATACGTTCCGTCACTCGGAGTACGAAACGTCCCTCGTTTCCCGTGCTCGGGCTAACTCTTATCCCAAGCACAATGCAATATGCATGATATGCATGAATGCAATTAATATACAACCTAGCATGCACAATGCTATGAGATGACATACACGATGCATGATGTAACATGGCATACACAATGCTCTAACATGCAACCTAGCATACACAATGCTATGAAATAAAATGGCATACGTAATGCATAATGGACTTACACCAACATAAGTGGACCTCAGCCGCATTCACATCAGTGGCCATAAGATGAAAATGAGACACTCGAGGTGCGTGCACACATGCAGGCAAACCGAGGACCGACCCTAAGGCACGAATGCCACTCTACCAAAGCATGGCAAGGCATGGAATATGGCATACAAACATGTGAGTTTCAGCACTAAAATATGATGCTAAACAACCCCGAAACATGGTAATATGGCACCCGATGCATGAGATGAACCCCGAAACTCAAAACTAGGCATACGCAATGACCTATAGCTATACAAAGCATGCATTATTTGATCATGAAGAATGAAGACAGAGTCAAGGCAGTCCCAAAAATTGAACTTTCTTAGTTCAAAGCATGGCCAAAAGGTGCTAGCAAGATGGGCTAAAGTAGCATGCAATTTTGACTAGCAAACATGGTTTACATGGCAAGTATATGAATCACATGGAATCTCACCAAACCAGAAAAAATCAGTGAACAAAACATGTGAAAATATGACCAAATAATCCCTGAAATGCAGCCAACGTGTGCAAAAATGAGGAGCTCCTTTAGAGGGCCATGCAAGGAGTTATTAGGCACATACAAGATAGACATGAAGCATGACCAAAACAACTCTAGAAATCAAATATGGTAGTCCAAAAACTCACCCAATTGACCCTAAAATGTGACTTCAAAGCATGCAAGATAGGGTCTCTGTGGAAGGCCAAAATGACCACCAAATAAGTCAAGGTGATAGGGGGTCTGTAGACATCCCCGAACGCATCCCGGGGGAAGGAGTGCGAGTCCCCCCCGTTCTGGTTCGATATTGGGTCACGACAGTTCGAAGGACTCAAATGTCACGGTTCTTAATCTTGAACCAAAGAGTCCAAATCCGGCAAATCGATTTTGAAAACAGATTTTTGAAAGAAGTGCCAAACATGGACTTTGCGGATCTGAGTCGCCACCTAAATGTTTTTTTATGGGAAATTTAGGAAACCCTGACTCGGTGCCAAAGGCCACGTGTCCGTCATCACCAAAGTTGCCTCGGCTCGGGAACTTGGGTACGATTAGGGAAGGTCACTTCGTGAGCACCCCCGCTCGCCCAGTCAAAGACCGGCCTCTACTAACCATGATATCTGTTTTTGAAAACATTGTGTGTTCTTATTCCGATTATTAGCCTAGGTTACTATGTGATGCGCACAACATACAAGTATAGACTAGGTTGCCTGAATTGGAACAAAACACTTCGTGTTTGTTTTTCAAAATGGTTTGATGGTGCTACCTGCAGGTAGGCTAAGACATGGATTTGCTACCCTCGGGTGGGCTTAGAAAAACATGATTTTGCCACTATCTAGTGGGCTTAAAACAAACAGTCAATGATTTGTTCCACTCCAAGTAACTCAACCTCCACCCACAGGCATTCAAGGCAGTTATATCATATAAGCATTCAGCCTCATGGTAAGCATGCTATCTTGGCAACACTCACACGCATGCAACGATACTAAAGCACAAAACTCACCGAGTACTCCAAGCCAAAACAGAAGCTTGTTAGAAATCATGCATGATCCTAGATACACAGAATTGCCTAATGCAACACATGCAAAGATGCAAATTATAGCAGGCTCGGCTATTCTAAACATGGCATGTGGAATGCTACAACTAACACGTATTCAATTTGGAATTGAAATACAAATGCAGTTTGTATGATGCGCCGAGCCCGGTGCGTGCAAAACAGATGAATGATGCAAACATGCTGTCATACTGTATGCTAATTGAAATATGCCCTATATCTAACCATCATAAGCGGGTAAATAAAAGGGAAGAAAGACGTGGGGTTGGAAGACATACATCACACTCACGCACACTTATTACAATTATGCCCTCAGTAGGGTCCGAATAAATATACTGATCCAAAATGAAAGAATAATCTGATCCAAATAAATATAGTCAAATAATATCTGATTCCTAATTTGATTGACAAATTAACTAAGAAAATCAGAATCGGCATGCAAGCCGTGCCTACTCGTGAATGATGTATCTTTGGTGCCTTTTAAATCCATTGAGATGCCCCAATTAGCCTCTGTTTACAATGTTCCTCGAAATGCGTGCCAAGCCTCGGAAGACTACTGATTGTTGATTTTGCTGCAACAGAGAGCAGGAAAGGGGCATAGCAATGTATTTCACAAATATATGCATGCCTCGATCCTCGTGCCACCAATCACGCATCTCGATGCATGATGGCTGAGGAGTCGGATTGCACAACTCAATATAGGATGAATGCAGATGAATGCTACAACAAAACCTAACTCCATCATGGGTAATCCGGAGCGTCGGTGACTTGGGAATTGAGACCCGTTCCGTCACTCGAAGTACGGAACGTGCCTCGTTTCCCATGCCCGGGCTAACTCCTATTCCGAACACAATGCAATATGCATGACATGTATGAAATGCAACTAAGATACAATCCTAACATACACAACGCTATGAAAATGAGATGTCTCAGAATGCGTGCATACGGGCACGCAAACCGAGGAAATGATCCTAAGGCATAAAATGGCATACGCAATGCAATTGGACTTACACTAACATGAGTGGACCTCAGCCACACTCACATAAGAGGCCGTCGGATAAAAGTGAAGTGCCTTGAAATACGTGCACACGGGCACGCAAACCGAGGCAATGGCATACGGAATGCAATGAGACTAAAATGGCATACCGAATGCAAAATGGACTTACACTAACATGAGTGAGCCTCAGCCGCACTCACATAAGAGGCCGAGAGATGAAAATGAGATGCCTCGAAATGCGTGCACACGGGCACGCAAACCGAGGCAATGGTGCTAAAGCATGAAATGGCATGGAATATGATATGTAAACATGCAAATAAAATTTCAACACTGAAATGTGGGGGAAAAAAGTCTCGAAACATGGCCAAAGTGCACCCGAAGCATGGAATGATCCCGAAATGCGATATTAGGTGCCCGAAATGGCCTATAGCTATGCAATGCATGCACAATATGGACATGGAATGAGAATACAGTAGCAAGGCAGCCCCAAGAAAAGCATTTTTCAGTCATAAAAAGGGCTAAACAGCAAGCACACATAGGATTAAGCAAGAATGCAAAAATGGCTCCCCAAGAGGGGTATTGAAGTAAGTGATATATGCAATGCCCAAATGGAAAAATACGCTTCTAAAACACTGAATAGGGACTAAAAATATGCACATTTACAGTAGATGACATCCCTCAAATCAGTATGAAAATATGCTAAAAATGCCATGCAAGATTGAGGCCACAAGAGGATATAACATGAAGTAGGCCAAACATTCATCCAACAAGAAAAGACCCTTAATGAAATATGTCCAGAGGGTCAAAATATGACTCATTCCAGTTCTGATGATGGCCGAAAACAGAGGCTAGATAAACCTAAAAGAGCATGTAAAAATGAGGGCCAAAGAGGGGTAGAATGGTAGGTACTACATGGAGACCCCAAACAAGATTGATCCCTTCTACAATGCTGTAGAGGGTCACAAAATAAGCTTACTCACAGTTCATAACAAACTCCAAAACAATTTAAATATAGGACAAACAAATCATGCAAATTTACGGTAAATAGGAGAGATTATGAAGTAAGTGCAAGATAGAGGACCCAAACAGGATTGAGCCCTTCTTCAATGTTGAATAGGGGTTCAAAATAGGCCCACTTACATTTTACATTATGCTCAAAAACAGATCACTTATAGGCTATAAATTTCATGCAAAAAAATGGCATATAAGATGATATTGAAGCAAGTGCCAAATGGAGGGCTCAAACAGGGTTGAGCCCTTAAACAAACATGAAGATAAGCTCAAAAGAGTGACCCTTTCAGTTAGGGTCGGATCCTAAAACAGTGAGAAAATAGGCTTAAGAAATGAAGCAAGAAAATGCTACAAAAGAGGGAAATGGAGACTTACCCTTGTAGACCTTTTCTTTTCTACCTCTTGGCTTGAGCAATGTTGCTTCTAAGCCTCTAAGAACCTCTCCTTCTACCTCTTGGCTTGAGGGATGTTGCTTCTAAGCCTCTGAGAACCTCTCCTTGCTGCTGGAAATGGAGTGGTGATGGGGATGCTTGATAGTGATGAAGAAATGGCACCAAACTTGAAGAAAAATGACTTTGGAGCTTGGAAATGGAGAGAAATGGGAGGTGGAAGGTATAGCTCTCTCTCAAATGTGTCTAACAAATGTCTAACCTTGAGCCAAGAAGCCAAGCCTCTCCTTTATAGAGGTGAGGCATGAAAAATATCTAAGGGACCTCTCTAACGTGTATGGAGGATGGTCCAATTGGCAACCACCAGTGGCACTGGAATATGAGGAGAGGAAAATGGCCGGCCAGCTTAAAGGGGCAAAAAGGTCATTTCACAAAAGGGTGTGACGGCTAGATTTTTGGCCGCCTACTTCGAGATTGTCGGGAAGAAAATTGGCCGGTGGGTGCTAGGGAAGTCCAAATATGGCCATTCAAGGGTCCAAATTGAAGCCCCGGAATTTATCTTTCCAATGTCACAAACCTTGCATCAAACTTCCTCCTGTGGAAAAAGTTATGCCAGTTTCCATGAAGCCGCGCAGATTTCGGTTCAACCGGAGTGATGCCTTACTTCAATCAACCATATCTCCTCCGTCCGGAATTGAATTTAGGAGATTCTTGAGTGTAAAATGAAGCCCCGGAATTAATCTTTCCAACGATGGTGGCCTCATACTTTAATTCCTCTTGTGCAAAGAGTTACGCCCGTTTCGGTGAAGCCGCGCAGACTTTTCTCCTTCCCAGATTCATGCTGAACCACTTTTGACCAAACCAAAAGTTGGTTGTCAAAACAATTGCTGGCCTCCCACCATCCTACAAGCTTCCTAACCATGAAAATAATGCCTCCACCAAAAATGAACCCAAACCGATGCGAAATGAAGGTTCGGGGGCCGAAACGCGCAATTCGGGACCCCGAAAACTGACTGTTGGGTACCAGGAGTGGTGTTCAACCACGAAGTGGGTATCTAAGACCCCAGTGTCCCTCAAAAGGGAGTAAATAAGATGCATGCCAAAATCCAGAGGAATCAGAGATGGTTAGGCGGTCTCGAACCGAGGCACACGGCCTGACGGCTCCGAAAATCGGGAACCGAGCTCCGAAATGGGCAAAATGGCCTACGGGCACGAAATGTAGCCCACGGCCATTGAGAGATAGTCTACGGGACCTCTCCCTCCCCTCAGGAAAGAAAACAGAGAAATCGCGGATTATGGCAAACCGAGGCAAGGCCTGAAGAGGTTCGGAAGTCCGGAGGCGAGACGCCGCGACTCTGAGACTTCTGAACGAGCACAATATGCAACATCACCAAGCGCTCAATCGGTGACATCTGAGTCTTAAGGTCGGTCAAAAATGGGGTGTCTACAGTTGCCCCTCTTTGATGGAACTCGGAAGTCACAAGTGACGGGAGTGAATGTCAAAGCCCAGAGACGACCCATTTTTGACAAGGCCGAAGACTTAGACAATCATACAAGATAAACAGAGATATGTGTGCGAGGCATGCATGACGAGGGCAAAATGCAAAATGATATGCAGGGAGATTTTGATAATTGGGCTTATACGCTACGCAAAGCCGGTTTGACAATTGGACTTATACGCTACGCGAAGCCGGTTTGAAAATTGGACTTATACGCTAAGCGAAGCCGGTTTGAAAATTGGACTTACACGCTACGCGAAGCCGGTTTGACGATTGGACTTACACGCTAAGCGAAGCCGGTTTGAAGATTGGACTTATACGCTACGCGAAGCCGGTTTGAAAATTGGACTTATACGCTACGCGAAGCCGGTTATCACTCATGATCATGCAAAGAGAGCTGTAATGAAGCAAATATGCAAAATAAATGCAACATTTTAAGCGAAAGCTAGGCAAGAAGTAAACTCGAGACAAATTACATCTTGTGCAGAAAGGATGCAAGAAAAATTATGCAATGCTCACTGCGTCTCACGCGGAGAAGGCTAAAAGCGACTACCGAGAATACCCGTAGTCTCGCACAAGACATCTCTCTGCGTATCACACACAAGAGAGGGAGAAGGTAAACCTCTCAGCGTATCACACGCAAGAGAGGGAAGGTAAGTTTCTCAGCGTATCACACGCAAGAGAAGAAAGGTGAACCTCTTAGCATATCACATGCAAGAGAGGAAAGGGTCGTCTCTCAGCGTATCACACGCGAGAGAGGAAAGGGTCGTCTCTCAGCGTATCACACGCAAGAGAGGAAAAGGTAGAAACCGGGTAAACAATGGTGTAACCAACAGGCGTATCTCAACGCATTCCATACGGAGAGAGGGAAGGTTTTAACCGGGTAAACAATGGTGTAACCAACAGGCGTATCTCAACGTATTTCATACGGAGAGAGGGAAGGTTTTAACCGGGGAAACAATGGTGTAACCAACAGGCGTATCTCAACGTATTTCATACGGAGAGAGGGAAGGTTTTAACCGGGGAAACAATGGTGTAACCAACAGGCGTATCTCAACGTATTTCATACGGAGAGAGGAAAGGTTTTAACCGGGGAAACAATGGTGTAACCAACAGGCGTATCTCAACGTATTTCATACGAAGAGAGGGAACGTTTTAACCGGGGAAACAATGGTGTAACCAACAGGCGTATCTCAACGTATTTCATACGGAGAGAGAGAAGGTTTTAACCGGGAAAACAATGGTGTGAGTGTGTGTGATCGATACACAAAGTAGGCAAAGCGAGTGTGTGATAGATACACTATTTGAGCAAAGTGTAATTGATGTACAAAGGGTGAAGTGAGCAAAGTGTGATGGATACACAAAAGACAAGCACAAAGTGTGATAGATGCACTAAGTGAACAAAGTATGATTGATATACTGAATGTGAACAGAAAGTGTGATAGATGCACTAAGTGAATAAGTGTGATGGATACACTAAAGGTGAACACAAAGTGTGATAGATGCACTTAAGTGAGAATGTGTGTGATAGATACACTAAAAGCGAACACAAAGTGTGATAGATGCACTTAAGTGAGAATGTGTGTGATAGATACACTAAAAGCGAACACAAAGTGTGATAGATGCACTTAAGTGAGAATGTGTGTGATAGATACACAAAATGAATGAAGTGTGATTGATACACTAAGTGAATGATCTCAAACGGAACTTCTTTGAATGAACCGTACATACAATATCGTGCACGACTGAGAAAGAAACTTAACAGGTACAATGCATTACAATGCATGATGCTTAAGGAAAGCAATAAATGGACAAAGCGGCGCTTTAGAAAGCACCTCATGAGGTGAGTGGCGGTGAGCTGCTCTACTCTGATGGGGATCTCCCCTCGTGCTCTTCGAACACTTTACCTTGAACTCACAGTACAAAGGCTTTGGAATGCTAACAAGTAACAATATCTGCATGTAGAAGCCACGGTACGCTTGTCTTCTGATCATACTCACAACTTTCCCTATTCTCCAACGGGGTGACAGACTAGGTTGGTTCAGTATCCAGAATTGAGGTGCATACACGCTATCTCAACCTATGGGGCTTCCATACAGATTTCAAGCCAAGGGCACGCCTCTGGGTATTTAAACCAGACTTTAGTCTCGGAAATCCCGAACCTTTGCGTTCTAGGCAACAGCCATTCAAACTCTAATTTCCACCGTCGCAGTTGGTCTCCTAGGAACTCATCGCAAACACGGCCAAGATGCATCTGGCAGAGGCTGGTATTCAGAGAGAGCATTTCTGATCGCCATTCTGGCTTGAAGTAGACTTGATCTCGAGCTTGAGGTAGAGGCACACTCATACTTCTGAGCATTGGCAAGACCTGAAGAGGTACACACAGAATATAGTCTCGAAACTTACTGAAGTTGGAACAAACTCAGATGCCCGACATTTTCCTCTTTTGCTTTCGCTTTGCAGTCTAGAACCATTATAGCTTCAGATAGGTCCTGGTTCTACTGTTCTCATATGACCTGAGTTGAATCCTGCGGTTTTATGAAAGAACAAATTCTGTTTTGCATAAATGTGGAGAACGGCACAGCACTCTAAGCACACAACAAATCATTTTTGAGATTGAGAAAATGAGTTCTCGACCGGGTATTGAGCCTACAACTGAACACAGCAAAGACGACCCAACAACGAAAAAAAAAGGTAAACAACCTAAACACACCGAGACACACTCGGAACGACTCAAAGCAAGAATCGAGAAAAACAAAACAAAAGACACGACACACAGACGTGTTACAAAGACAAGAGACCTCTCAGTGCACGAGGAGCCAGTTTCTCTGGGTATTATTTCCCACCCTTTCTCATTTGTGATTCTCACATCACTCGGCCCTCAAGCTCTGTTTTTCTGAAAAATAAAGCCCTTTTTCCTCACTTTTCCTCTCAGCGCACATCTCTCTATTCTTCAATCTCTCATTTTAAATCCCTCCCCCTGGGTGGTTGATGGATAAACAGCAAGTTGTGGCCTCGTGCCCCTAGCATTCTGCTAGATTCTTCTTCTTAGTGAGTTTCTCCTACAGAGGGGCTGTGCTACAACTAGGTGTGTAGCAAATCTGCAGCTGACCTCGGTTGACGATGCTCTGCCGGGGAGTTTGGACGTGATCAGATATGTCCAGATGAGGAAGTGGAATATCTTGCCCCATTCTCGTTCGTGCTTCACACTTGGCTTAATACCTCGCTGCTTGGAGGGTGAGAGAGCCTTCAGCACTTTGTTGTTAGCTTCAATTGTGCCCTTTTTCTTGGCATGTAGAGTGCCCTTCTTGGCCAATGCATTGATAACGGGGAAAAGACAGAACACCTGACTCCACTATGCCCCTAGTTCATCGTTTTGACCATTTTTTGTTTTTGCTTTCTACTAAAACAATTTTGACCAACATGAGGGTTAGATTAACATGCTTGTTCAATTTTTGATTTGAAATCACGCAAGTCAGGCTATGAGCACTGAAAATTTTCCTTTTTTGGGTCCAAGAAATGGTCCAGTTTTTGGAAAAGATGGAACAATTTTCGAGAAAATAGTCAACCTCAGTAAAAATTCTCAAAAACTATTTTTGCACACGGCCACTTGCTCAACGAGCATGAAACTTACTCCTGAGATGCACAACCTCGGATCCAAGGGAAAACTGCCCCGTGCTTGAAGAGAACTGCATGGCAATGGAAAGTTGTCCCTTGTTTGAACGGCACCGCAGCGCATTGAATGGCAACAGAAAGTTGCCCCTTATTTGAACAGCATCGCGGCGCGTTGAATGGCAACGGAAAGTTGCCCCTTGTTTGAATGGCACCGCAGCGCATTGAATGGCAATAGAAAGTTGCCCCTTGTTTAAACGGCACCGCGGTGCGTTGAATGGCAACGGAAAGTTGCCCCTTGTTTGAATGGCACCGCAGTGCATTGTAGTCAGTCCTCAGAGCGACGAACACAACCAGACTCTCGGATACAGTGAAGACAAAGACCAGAACCATCACATGGACACAATCGAATTTGAAGTGTTTACGGCTGGACTTCAGGATGAAGTTTCCTACGTATCCCAAACATGGGAATCAAGCCTTACGTAGTTCGGGGTTAAGGTACACTCGGGTATTAATCTCTCCTTTTCAGGCTCTAACTTTTGCCAAGGCGCCCGTCGCGGGTTTTCGTCCTTGCGAGCTTTGTTCTTCTTTCTTTTTCATTTATTTTCTTTTATTTTTTTTTTCTTCTTTTTTTTTCTTTTCTTCTTTTTTCTTTTTTCTCTTTTCTTCTTTTTTTCTTTTTGCTTTTTGTATATATCTTTTCTTGCTCTAACTTTTGCCTGGGTCGCCCTTTCCGGGTTTTCGGCCCAGCGAGCCTCTCAAAGGGTAAAAGTGTAACAAGTCCATGCCAAATGGTTTTAGGATCTCGAAGCCATCTGTATCCAAGAGAGTGGCTGTTGTATCGATTTGCAGAAGGATCCATCTTCGGCTCTTCGAGCATATCGGACATTTTTGCCCCTAGTTCGAGGGGTGCTTCTAATTTAGCTTCGCAAGCTTCTTCTGATGAGGTCTAATCTTCTTGATCTGACTTTGGTGCCTCTTGTTCGAGGGCTGCTTCAAATCTGGCCATACAGGCCTCACATCGTAGTTGACTGTTGAACCTTTTGAATTCAAGTTCAAGGTTTGGAAGCAACAGGGGTTGAGTCTTGAGGCTGAGAGCGATCCTAGGCTGTACAATCTCAAGAGCGATCAAGACTTGGTCTTGAGGATTGCGTAAAACATTTTGTTTTTGAAAATTTTTAAGAAAGCGACAAATCGCTCGCGCTGAAGATAGTGTGAAACCAGTCTGGATCAAGCCAGGGTCCTTCTCAGTACTCACTCCAACAAGCATGATTTCATTCATTAAGGGCTTAGCACGCCTCTCTTTCTCTTAGTTTGATCAAAGTTTTGCAAATTCCGAGGAATTCCTCCCTCTTTGTTTTTACCGCAGTGTTCAAAAGGTTTCGAAAAACTCAGGTCATTACAATGACTTCAAGGCACAAGAGAGCAGGTGGAATGCACTGCCATTTCATTCAAATCCCGGCACAACTAGCACACAGCGGAAGCTAATGTGAGAGCGTGAAAATCCTTCTTTGTTTCATTCAAAATCTGTTGGCATAATGGCTCCTGGCGACAGACTCAAAACAAAACAAAAAGACAAGCCGAAACAAAATGGTGGCCCGAGGTAACACCCGGAATCACCCGACTTCTATCTGGCGGGGTGACTCGATACAACAAGACAGACCCAAAACAAAAGAGACTGACTCAAAACAAAAAGACTGACTCAAAACAAAACAACAAAATTGACCCAATACCCAAGTCAGAAAACACAAAAACTGGTATTTGCACATTGCTCAGAACAGTGCGTGCCATCCACCATATTTGGAGTAAACTGAGCGCTGCCCGCAGGTGGTTCATCCCTCGATCACATCACATTATCCCCCACAAGTTCACTAATCAAGTGCCGATAGACTTTGCTGAGCTCGGTGGGAGGATGACCCCGTTGTCAAATAGATCCTGTACTTCATGGCGAAGACGGAAGCAGTCGTCGGTAGTATGGCCAGTTTGCTGATGGTATGCGTAGTACTAGGTAGCATCATGTGTAGCCGGAAGAGGGTTTGGGAGAGGCCGAGGCTCAAGGGGTTTAAGATGGCCTTGTCCAACAAGGATTTGGAAAGCTTTGGATAAAGGCATGTGGAGGGCATGGAAGACCCTCTAACCCCGGGGTTGGTACTTCTGGGTTTGTGGATTTCTGCTGGGCGCACCAGCAAAGGGATTGGCAGGTGCTGGCCTGGTTTGCTAATCTCTTCTAAGTGGAGGATTATAGCTGAAAGGAATGTTTCTGATACAACGACCCTTCTCCTGGCTTGCCTCTTGATTCAAACTGCCCCCGACTTGAGTGGCGAAAATGCCGTCCACAGTTTTTGCAACAACTGCAAGCACTTGCTCTTTGTTCAGTCCCTCAGCTTTCAAAGCCTCAACAGCCAACAGAAGATGCTCATGGGGATCCACGTCCGCCCCTATCTTGTTCTTTCCACTTGCTTCCACTTTGCCAAGGGATTGGCCTTCCTCAAATGCAGCCCGTCCTAAGACTGGGGAGCCTTTTGACATGAAATCCCTGGTATGTGATGTGGCTGATGACGGAGCCAATGTCCCAGAGGCCAAATCTGTCACAGTCCTTTGGAGATCTTCGATCATTCTCTTTAGCTCAGAAATAGTGGGCTCACAGGCTTGGGATGATTGGGGTCCAGGTACATCCATCATGCATAAGTCCATGCTTTCTGGAATGAACGCCTCAGGCTTGGGTAGATGGGTTGGGGTGATGTATATGCTGGGGTTGTAGCCGGATGGCATTGTATGTATTAAATTGAGATGTGGGGGTGACAGGTTTGTGGTGGCCTGAGCTCCCTTTGGTGGAGCTATGATCTCTTCGTCAATAAGGTCCTGAATCTTATGACGGAGGCGGATGCAACGGTTTGTATCATGACCGTACTGTTGATGGTAGGTACAGTGTTTAGTTGGGTCATATCTAAGTGGAAGAGGACTTGGAACGGGTTGAGGTTCTAGGAGCTCTAGGTATCCTTTTTCCCTCAGCATTTGCAAAGCTTGAGAAAGACTCATGTACAGAGGATGGAAATTTCGGGCTTGGTGCCGAGTTGAAGTGGTTGGTCTTTGGCTATTGAGGGAAGTGGTGATAGTGTCTACTTCTGGGCGTTTCATAGTGGTGTTACCATCAGTAGTAGCATTGGGACTGTGAACAGCATCCTTCTTTAAAGCCTCATTATCTTCCACAAAGATCCCCTGTTGGATGGCCTCATTGATTTGAACCCCAATGTCATGGAGTTCCTTAAATTTGAATATCATATGCTGCAATGTTTCGGCTTGCCTAACCATGTCTTGTTGCAGCGAATCCAATGAGTACTGGAAATGGATCAGCAAATCCTCCAAATTTGTCGAAGGCTGCGCATGATAGATGTAGATGCTAGCGTTCTGACCAAGGTGATATGACTTGTGACTGGCGGATCAGATGAACTGGTGAACCCTGACTAGCCTTTCTTTGCCTTGCCTCAGCGAAAGAACACTAGTTGCTCTTGAATTGAATCTCTGACCTAACAAAGTCTATCAGCACTAGCCTAATGTACCCGGGGATTATCGGAGCCTTCCGAAGCTATGATTCCAGGACTACCTAGTAAAAAGGGAAAACAGACAGCATCTCAGTGTGATTTCACGATAACCCATATAATGAGTGAATAGTGTGCCCTATAGAATTACACTGAAATTCCGCTGATGTGATACCCTCGGTGTGAATCCCAAAATCTTGAATCTGGTGCTGCAGGCTGATTCCCAAACCTCTTGGCTGGTACCGCAAGCCTGATGCCCAAACTCATAGACTGATACATGCATTCCCTGTAGAGACACACTCTAACAAGCACATAACAGATAAGTGAGAGCCAAAACACCCCTATGTTGGGATAGGGTTTCCCTGTCCTATTTTGTTAGGAGCTAGGGTTTCACTATGCACACAGCGGTTTCAAACAACCTATAAATGGGTGAGCAACCTGTCCTAGTTTGGAATTGTCACTATGGATCCGAATATGCACTAGGTCGAATGGTCAAAAAGGGTGCCCCGGTAAAACCGGGGTTTGTGGTCCCATCTTGGCGAGGCAGTAACGGTCGACCTTATGGACATGCCTTGACAAGACAAGCCTCAAAGCAAACCGCCAGAATAGCAGATGGCAAACACGGTGTCCTAGGCGCACCAATGCAAATGCAATGCAAAGAAACACACAAGTGTAGTCAAAACCAGATATCACAAGTTCGAGTCAAGTTCTCTAAATCCCCAGCAGAGTCGCCAGAAACTGTAGACGTCCCCGAATGCATCCCGGGGGAAGGAATGCGAGTCCCCCCCGTTCTGGTTCGATATTGGGTCACTATAGTTCGAAGGACTCAAATGTCACGGTTCTTAATCTTGAACCAAAGAGTCCAAATCCGGCAAATCGATTTTGAAAACAAATTTTTGAAAGAAGTGCCAAACATGGACTGCTTTGCCAGATACAGAGTCGCCACCTAAATGTTTTTTTATGGGAAATTTAGGAAACCCTGACTCGGTGCCAAAGGCCATGTGTCCGTCATCACCAAAGTTGCCTCGGCTCGGGAACTTGGGTATGATTGGGGAAGGTCACTTCGTGAGCACCCCTGCTCGCCCGATCAAAGACCGGCCTCTACTAACCATGATATCTGTTTTTGAAAACATTGTGTGTTCTTATTCCGATTATTAGCCTAGGTTACTATGTGATGTGCACAGCATACAAGTATAGACTAGGTTGCCTGAATTGGAACAAAACACTTCGTGTTTGTTTTTCAAAATGGTTTGATGGTGCTACCCGCAGGTAGGCTAAGACATGGATTTGCCACCCTCGGGTGGGCTTAGAAAAACATGATTTTGCCACTATCTAGTGGGCTTAAAACAAACAGTCAATGATTTGTTCCGCTCCAAGTAACTCAACCTCCACCCACAGGCATTCAAGGCAGTTATATCACATAAGCATTCAGCCTCATGGTAAGCATGCTATCTTGGCAACACTCACACGCATGCAACGATGCTAAAGCACAAAACTCACCGAGTACTCCAAGCCAAAACAGAAGCTTGTTAGAAATCATGCATGATCCTAGATACACAGAATTGCCTAATGCAACACATGCAAAGATGCAAATTATAGCAGGATCGGCTATTCTAAACATGGCATGTGGAATGCTACAACTAACACGTATTCAATTTGGAATTGAAATACAAATGCAGTTTGTATGATGCGCCGAGCCCGGTGCGTACAAAACAGATGAATGATGCAAACATGTCATTACATCAGTATGCTAATTGAAATATGCCCTATATCTAACCATCATAAGCGGGTAAATAAAAGGGAAGAAAGACGTGGGGTTGGAAGACATACATCACACTCACCCACACTTATTACAATTATGCCCTCGCGCAGAGGGTCCGAATAAATATACAGTCCAAAATAAAAGAATAATACAGTCCGAAATATACAGTCAGAATAATATACAGATTCCTAATTTGATTGACAAATTAACTAAGAAAATCAGAATCGCATGCAAGCACGCATTACTTCCATTGAATGATGTATGCTGGGCTGCCTTTTCGAAAATCCATTGGGATGCCCCAATTAGCCTTTGTTTGCAATGTTCCTCGAAATGCGTGCCAAGCCTCGGAAGACTGCTGATTCTTGATTTTGCTGCAACAGAGAGCAGGAAAGGGGCATAGCAATGTATTTCACAAATATATGCATGCCTCGATCCTCGTGCCACCAATCACGCATCTCGATGCATGATGGCCGAGGAGTCGGATTGCACAACTCAATATAGGATGAATGCAGATGAATGCTACAACAAAACCTAACTCCATCATGGGTAATCCGGAGCATCGGTGACTTGGGAATTGAGACCCGTTCCGTCACTCGAAGTATGGAACGTGCCTCGTTTCCCGTGCTCGGGCTAACTCCTATTCCGAACACAATGCAATATGCATGACATGTATGAAATGCAACTAAGATACAATCCTAACATACACAACGCTATGAAAATGAGATGTCTCAGAATGCGTGTATACGGGCACGCAAACCGAGAAAATAATCCTAAGGCATAAAATGGCATACGCAATGCAATTGGACTTACACTAACATGAGTGGACCTCAGTCACACTCACATAAGAGGCCGTCGGATAAAAGTGAAGTGCCTCGGAATCGTGCTGCAGACACGCAAACCGAGGCAATGGCATACGGAATGCAATGAGACTAAAATGGCATACCGAATGCAAAATGGACTTACACTAACATGAGTGAGCCTCAGCCGCACTCACATAAGAGGCCGAGAGATGAAAATGAGATGCCTCGAAATACGTGCACACGGGCACGCAAACCGAGACAATGGTGCTAAAGCATGAAATGGCATGGAATATGATATGTAAACATGCAAATAGAATTTCAACACTGAAATGTGGGGGAAAAAAGTCCCGAAACATGGCCAAAGTGCACCCGAAGCATGGAATGATCCCGAAATGCGATATTAGGCGCCCGAAATGGCCTATAGCTATGCAATGCATGCACAATATGGACATGGAATGAAAATACAGTAGTAAGGCAGCCCCAAGACAAGCATTTTTCAGTCATAAAAAGGGCTAAACAGCAAGCACACATAGGATTAAGCAAGAATGCAAAAATGGCTCCCCAAGAGGGGTATTGAAGTAAGTGATATATGCAATGCCCAAATAGAAAAATACCCTTCTACAACACTGAAGAGGGACTAAAAATATACACATTTACAGTAGATGACATCCCCCAAATCAGTATGAAAATATGCTAAAAATGCCATGCAAGATTGAGGCCACAAGAGGATATAACATGAAGTAGGCCAAAAATTCATCCAACAAGAAAATACCCTTAATGAAATATGTCCATAGGGTCAAAATATGACTCATTCCAGTTCTGATGATGGCCGAAAACAGAGGCTAGATAAGCCTAAAAGAGCATGTAAAAATGAGGGCCAAAGAGGGGTAGAATGGTAGGTACTACATGGAGACCCCAAACAAGATTGATCCCTTCTACAATGTTGTAGAGGGACACAAAATAAGCTTACTCACAGTTCATAACAAACTACAAAACAATTTACATATAGGCCAAACAAATCATGCAAATTTACGGTAAATAGGAGAGATTATGAAGTAAGTGCAAGATAGAGGACCCAAACAGGATTTATCCCTTATTAAATGTTGAAGAGGGGCTCAAAATAGGCCCACTTACAGTTTACATTATTCTCGAAAACAGATCACTAATAGGCTATAAATTTCATGCAAAAAAATGGCATATAAGATGATATTGAAGCAAGTGCCAAATGGAGAGCTCAAACAGGTTTGAGCCCTTAAACAAACATGAAGATAAGCTCAAAAGAGTGACCCTTTCAGTTAGGGTCGGATCCTAAAACAGTGAGAAAATAGGCTTAAGAAATGAAGCAAGAAAATGCTACAAAAGAGGGAAACGGAGACTTACCCTTGTAGACCTTTTCTTTTCTACCTCTTGGCTTGAGGAATGTTGCTTCTAAGCCTCTGAGAACCTCTCCTTGCTGTTGGAAATGGAGTGGTGATGGGGATGCTTGATAGTGATGAAGAAATGGCACCAAACTTGAAGAAAAATGACTTTGGAGCTTGGAAATGGAGAGAAATGGGAGGTGGAAGGTATAGCTCTCTCTCAAATGTGTCTAACAAATGTCTAACCTTGAGCCAAGAAGCCAAGCCTCTCCTTTATAGAGGAGAGGAATGAAAAATATCTAAGGGACCTCTCTAATCCTCCATACACGTGTATGGAGGATGGTCCAATTGGCAACCAGCTGGCACAGCTGGAATACACTGAGGGAGAGGAAAATGGCAGGCCAACTTAAAGGGGCAAAAAGGTCATTTCACAAAAGGGGTGGCCGGCCAGCTACTTTTCAGGAGCTGTCGGGAAGAAAATTGGCCGGTGGGTTCTAGGGAAGTCCAAATGTGGCCATTCAAGTGTCCAAATTGAAGCCCCGGAAGTTATCTTTCCAATGGCGCAAACCTTGCATCAAAATTGTTCCTGTGGAAAAAGGTATGCCAGTTTCCGTGAAGCCGCGCAGATTTCGGTTCAACCGGATTGATGCCTTACTTCAATCAACCATATCTCCTCCGTCCAGAATTGAATTTAGGAGATTCTTTAGTGAAAAATAAAACCCCGGGAGTAATATTTCCAACGATGGTGGCCTCATACTTTAATTCCTCTTGTGCAAAGAGTTACGCCCGTTTCGGTGAAGCCACGCAGACTTTTCTCCTTCCTGGATTCATGCTGAACCACTTTTGACCAAACCAAAAGTTGGTTTTCAAAACAATTGCTGGCCTCCCACCCTCCTACAAGCTTCCTAACCATGAAAATAAGGCCTCCACCAAAAATGAACCCAAACCGACATTTAAATGAAGGTTCGGGGCCGAACGCTGCGGGACCCCAAAATCGATCATGCAACGGAGTGGTGTTCAACCACGGCGGGGTATCTAAGACCCCAGTGTCCCTCGAAAGGGAGTAAATAAGATGCATGCCAAAAACCGGAGGAATCGGAGATGGTTAGACGGTCTCGAGCCGAGGCACACGGCCTGACGGCTCCGAAAACCGGGAACCGGGCTCCGAAATGGGCAAAATGGCCTACGGGCACGAAATGTAGCCCACGGCCACTGAGAGATAGTCTACGGGACCTCTCCCTCCCCTCAGGAAAGAAAACAGAGAAAATCGAGTCTGGTTCGCAAACCGAGGCAAGGCACAGAAGAGGGTTCGGAAGTCCGGAGGCAGGGCGCACGGCCGCGACTCTGAGACTTCTGAACGAGCACAATATGCAACATCACCGAGCGCTCAATCGGTGACGTCTGAGTCTTAAGGTCGGTCAAAAATGGGGTGTCTACAGGGTCACCCCCCTCTGATTTGGAGGCTCAAAACCATGTTCCAGCCACTGAAAATCCACTGGTTTTCAGTGGCTAGAAGGCCAAACAAAACATGCAATTGGAGCTTAGGTGTAACGCTCAAAACAAGGGACAATCAAGCATACAAGGAAGCATGTGACCTCAAATAAGAAAATGCCCTTAATAAAACATGAATATTATGTCAAAACAAGCCTTTTTACAGTTTATAACAAGTCTAAAAAATGAACATAAATAAGGCTAATCTATCATGCAAAAATGGCCCTAAAAGAGATAATAGAGACAAGGGATAGCAGCTGGCACCAAATGGAAAAGATCCCTTCAAAAAAATTGAAGAGGGGCTCAAAAAAAGGCACTTTACAGTTTACATTAAATCTCGAAAATGAAAAAAAGTGAGGCTAAATCAACATGCAAGAAAAAGGCATAAAAGAGGGATAAAGAGGCAAGTGGTAGAAGTTGACCTCAAATAGAGGAGAGCCCTTCAACAAAGTTGAAGAGGAACTAAAAAGAAGATATTTCACAGTTTATGACCAAGTCCAAAACAGCTCACAAATAAGCCTAAAATATCATGCAAAAATAGGCCTAAAAGAGAGTTTAACACAAAGGGTGAGGAGGAGACCTCAAACAGAGAAAGACCCTTGATCAAACATGGAGATGAGCTCAAAATATGACTATTTACAGTTCAGGTCGGAGCCCAAAAATGTAAGAAACAAAGGCTAAGAAAGCATGCAAAATAGAGCCAAAAGAGAGGGAAAAGAGACTTACCCTTGTAGCCTAAGTCTTCAACAGCTTTTGTCCAAGAAATGGTGCTCCTAGCCTTTGGAAATAGCCTTCAAGTTTCTGGAATAGAGTGTGGAGGTGTGGTAATATGGATTGGTGTAGAAATGGCCAAGAACCAAGGGTGTTTTGAGGGTTGGAATAGAGAGAGAGGGAGATTTAATGCAAGAGCTCCAAACAAATTTTTGTAACCCTTAAAAATCAGCTGGAGGGACTGGTTTTATAGAGGAGAGGAGTGGAGAAAAGGGGGGGAAAATCAAATCAAATTTCCCCCCCAAAAGACCCCCCTTGGATACAGGATCTGGGGGGAAACAAAGGGTGCAGCTGTAAGGAACCAGGTGAGAGGGTCATGGCCGACCAGGTTCAGAGGGTTCAGGTGGCCGGCCAGCCACCTCCCCTGGCCGGCCGGCCAGGGTCAAAAGGTTCAATCACAATTAGTGGCCGGCCACCCTAGAAAAGTGGCTTCCCATGTGTACACAACACAGGTATGTAGAGAAAAACCAGGAAATGTGACCTAGCAGAGAGAAAAACCAACTTTTTAGAGGGGTTCAAAAGGGTCAGGAAGAGTTAATGGCCGGCCAACCCATATTGGTGGCCTCCCAGGTGTGTACAACACAATGGTGTGGTGAAAAGTCAGAAAAAGTGGCTTGGGGATGGAAAAAGTCAGCTTTCTAGTGAAGAAAACGGGCGATAAAGAGCGATGAAGGAATAAAGCTAGTCTTCAGAACAATTGCTGGCCTCCCACCCTTCTACGACCTTCATAACAATGAAAATAAGGTCCCTGCCAAAAATGAACCCAAACCGATGCAAAACGAAGGTTCGGGGGCCAAAACGCACAGCCCGGGGCCCCGAAAACTGACTGTTAAGCACCGGAGGTGGTGTTCGACCACAAAGTTGGTCTCTCGAGCCACAGTGTCCCTCAAAAGGGAGGAAATAAGATGTGTTCCAAAAACCGGAGCAAACGGAGGTGGTTAAGCGGTCCCGAACCGAGGCACACGGCCGACGGTTCCGAAAAACCGGGAATCGGGCTCCAAACGGAAAAAATGGTCTACGACCATGAAACGTAGCCCACGGCCACTGAGAGATGGTCTACGAGACCTCTCCCTCCCTTTGGGAAGAGAAAATGAAGAAAACGAGACTTGGTTCGCAAACCGAGGCAAAGCACAAAAGAGTCCGGAAGTCCAGAGGCAAGGCTTGCAGCCGTGACTCCGCAACCTCAAAACGAGCACAATATGCAATATCACCAAGTGCTCAATCGGTGACATCTGAGTCTTCAGGTCGGTCAAAAATGGGGTATCTACAAGAGGTAATGAAATGAAAAATGGTAAAGACTATTCACATTGGAGCCTTTATGGAGCACTTGGCTCATATGCTTGTCCTGGACAACAAAGGAGTTAGCATCAAAAGTAACTGAGCGATGATTATCCTTAGTCAATTAATGAACATATAAAAGATTAGATGAAATGTTAGGCACATGAAGAAGATTATGAAGTTTAAAAGAGTATTGTGGAGTAGGTAATGAGCCTTTACCTATGTGTTGAATAGGAACACCTTGGCCATTTCCCATAATTACTTGATTTGGACACTGATATGCTTGGTAGAGACTGAGATTGCCTAAGTCATTAGTGATGTGGTTGGTAGCAACTGAGTCAATATACCATGGTGTACCAAGTGGATCAAAAGGACTTGAGTGCTGACTAGTCATGGCTAAATAAGCTCTTGATTGAGACAAAGGAGTATGTGATGATTGAGAAGAAGAAGTATGTGATGACTGGTAGTGGGAATCCATTCGGAACCAATAATCAAGAACAATATGATTGACTCCACTACAAATTTGACATCCAGAATATGCAACCTCTGCTAGATCTATTTGATCTTCCTCCTATATATCTTTCACCTCTAAATATCTTAGAATACTAAGAATAAAATGAAGTCTCGGATTTTTTTCATGTTAGAAATGGTTTTGGAAAAAATCAGATTTTTCCTCAACTTTGGTCTAATTTTTATATGGGACCCATGTGCCAAAGTTGGCGAGTCTAAGTGGTAACGCATTCTATGCCGCGTTGTGATTTCTGTAGTATATTTGGTTGCTTAAAACCATTATCAAGTAAATGGAAAATTGAAGTCAAAGTGAGCTCTATAAAAATGGTGTTTTGGTGGAATTTCCTTAAAGGTTTGAGTTAAAGCTTGCCCACATTGGTTTGGTGGGCAAACTTTGTGTAGGTTTATATAGCTTGGGTTTGGAACTTAGGGTAGTCCCCATGGAGCACTCAAGTTGTAATGACCCGGAATTGTACGATGTGATTATCAGTAATTAATTATGTGTTGGTATGATTTAATGGAAGACTAACTGTTTGAATTAGAAATTATCTGTTGAAACCGTGACTTGGAACTTAAATTGACAACCGTAATGGCTTCAGAAAATGAAATTGAATATGTCTAAGTGATACCGGAAATTTTTAGAACCATCTGAGAAATTTAATTGAAGACTGAATCCCGTCTGAATCGTTAAGCTTTGTTTGGCTCACGTTTTTTTTTTTTTGCTCATATTGATTTTTATGGTGTATATGTTATATATAGATAAGGATAGACTTTGTTGACTCATTTGACTCAAAAACCAAAGAGAGAAATATCTGGGAGAGAGAAGAGAGAAAATCGTGAGAAGAGAGGAGCAAGGGAAAGTAAGAGGAAGAAAGGGAGAACCAAGGGAGAAGAAAGGGAAATCAAGTCTAGTTCCTCCAAATCAAAGATCAAGGTAAGATTTTCATGAAATTGATTGTTGCTCTTTGACCTCTAGAATGTTGAACTCCAGATTATGGCTTTAAAATGATATGATTTATGGTTTATTGGCATTTTTGAGGGTGACCTCCATGGAAGTATGAAATGAAGCTTAAATGTGTGTGATCATGGTTTTTCATCTTAAGTCATGTGTTTGATCTTGCTAATGTTCCATATGGGTTTCGAATTGAAGTTTTGATGTTGATTTGAGTTGAGTTTCAAGTATTTTGGGATTTGGGTTTCATGTATTAGAAGTTGATTTTGTAAAGAAGAGATTGGAGTTTGAAAGAGTGAAGAAGAACTAGAAATTGAGTTTTGGAGTGGAGTACGGAAAAACACCCTCGGACATTTTGGCCAAAGTGGCGCTTCGAAAAATTTTAGGAAAGTTGTATACTTGATTCTATCGTGTTAATTGCATCATTTAGCATCCCATGAGCATGTAATAAACATGAAATGAAGTAAAGGAAGAATGAAATGACATAATTTAAAGTGAAGGAAAGATAAGAGAGGTATGAATGGTTTAATGTTTGATGATCATAAATGTTAAGAGATGTTTATAATGTTAATTGCAGGACAAACCTCGAAGACCGTGCAATCGGTATTGGAAACCCGTTGTAAGTAACGTTTCTGTAAAGATATGTTATAATGAATTATGTTTCAAAGTGATACATTATGTTATGATATGTTTGAAAGGTGATTTTAATCTGTGAACGAATGTCTCCTTATTTACAAACCTAGCATGGCGTCCATGGATAGTTAGGTCATGGGTGCGACATGAACATGCGGACTCATGATCTGATCAGTCATGGGTTAGGGCATGAAGATGAAGGCCCATGGCCAGTCACGAGATCTCGTAGACTGTTTGACTGTTAAAGGATTGACTGTTATGAAAGGTTATGAAAGGTTCTATGAATTATGCCATTAATGACTGTTGACTGTTTATAACTGTATCTAGAATGTTGGTATTCGTTCACTAACCCTTTACTTAAATGTTACTTGCTGAGCTTTAGCTTATTGTTTGTATTTATGTATTATAGGTGAGCATTCAGGTAGCCAAGCCTAGGCGGTGTCTTGTTTTGAAGCCTAACGAAGTTTTGAGTGCCTCCTGGATTTGGGGCTAGGCACGTGAGAGAGTTTTGTCTTTTGTTCTTTGTGACTTGTACTTATGTAATGTCCTTGATCATATTATGTAACTATCATTTTTGGCATGTATATACACTTGTTCATATAAATGCACAGCTCTTGGACTATAGTTTTTGCATGTGCTTCCGCGAGCCCCATGCTACTTATGTTATGTATAGAAAGGCCTGTGGTAATCTAGGATTACTGGCCGGTCTCGTAACCAAACCTCTCGGAGCGGGTTTGGGGCGTGACACAAGTTTTGTAGAGAAAGAGGTTATGGGCAAAGTGGATTAGACCCATTGGATCCAAAACAAACACACGAGCGCTGCCATCGCCGTTCGTCCGGTCAGGCTGGACTGGGCCTAGGCTTGGGCACAGATGCATGGTATGAGGTTGGGTTGGGCTTGTTCGGCCCAATGCTTATCTTTTTTGGGCCAAAAACTTTTTGAATTTTATTTTTTTCTAAATTTAAAATTCTTACCTTTTTCGAAATTTAAAATTCAAAATTAATTTCCAAATCTGTCTAGTTTTTTCCTTTACCGAACAAGTTTTTATTTGTTTGAATTTAAACCAAATAAATTCAGTATCTGTTCAAAATTCAAACCAAACAGGTTTAAATCTGTTCATTCAAACCGAATAGGTCTTGTACCTGTTCAAATAGGTCTGCTATCTCTTGGATTCAAACCGAATAGCCACTATTCCATCTATAAATAAACAGTCTCTCATTTGGATTTTTCACTTAATTTTCGTCCTCAATTCTGTCATTGTTCTCCCTGCATTTTGCTACATTATTTTCTAGTAAGAAAAAGTGTAAACACAAAGTGTGTTCGTTGTGTGAATAGTTTGTAGTGCTGCTACTATTCGTTGTTGATTATTTTATCCTGGGAGATAGACGTTCACAATCTGAAAGCACCGTGGAGAGAACGGATCTGTCTTAAGGGCACAGTGTTAAACACTAGATCATAAAATTTGTTCGACAAATTAATAATGTAAGTAATTAATTTATTTTCTGTTTTATTTATTTTTATCAGATTCTGATTTTGTTTTTGTAACAAAATAAGAATCTGTTGTTTTATTTTATTTTCTATACTGTTTTGATATTTGTAATCAAATAGTTTCTCTTCTTTCTTTAATTCTTTGAAAACAATGAAGATTGTCCGATATTTTATTTCAAAATAAGCAACAGGAGTTTCATTGTGAAGACCAAGCTTTGCTTTATTCTTAACATAAATTGCTTCTTAACACAAAAAATTACTTCTGAACACAAAAGAGAGCACAGATCCTCCATTGTAATGGACTCTACTCGAGCACTTATAGCAATTTTAAGAGTATCATATTCATCAAGCAATCCGTTTAGAGTTAGAAACACTGGATCTTCATTATCAACCATTGAAAAAGCAAGACAAAGCTGGTTACAGATCTTTTTAACCTGATTCAAAAACTCCTCCATTGTTGATCCTTTTTTCGTGATTGATTACAATTTGTTTTTCAGCTAATAAATGTGAGACCGAGAGACTGAAGTATAGTGTTTTTCTAAAGCACACCAAACTTGGAAGTAATGTTGATGATGAATAATCAAGAAAAATACATGAGGAAAAAGAGTTACAGTGATGCAATTGAGAAGATGTGCATCGATTGTTTTCCATTTTGCAAAATTTAGATTTGGTACTATTACCCAGAGGACTCAAGCTTTTCTGAGGAAGGACAAGGCACCAATGCAGTGATGAAATCAAGAAATTCTATAGCACGAAGAACATTTTGAAGTTGATTCTTCCAAATCAAGAAGTTTGAAGAATCAAGTTTGACAGTAACTAGTGAATTGAAATTCAAAACAAGAAGACCTAGATTTGGTGAAATATCTTTAGAAATTGATAAGGAAGAAGATCAGATCGCCATGATTGAACCTTGCTTGTAAGAGCTTCTATTGCTCTAATACCATAACAAGAAATCAAATTCTATTCTCAATGATCAAAATGATTTGTTTTTACATTTTATTTATACAAGATGTTTATTACTTTACAGTTATATCTCTCTATCTTATATCCATACAAGTCTTCTTCACCTACGTAATGACATGAGCAATGCTCAAGCTAACTACATTTGTTTGACTACATTTTAAGTTTCTCAGTGCATATCTTGAGTTGTGGCTTGGACTGTGTTTAAGACTTCAACTAAGCAATTGAGCATTTTACCTGCAATGGCTTAGTAATCTTATCAGTTTGCCTATCAAACTTTTAACAGTGTTAACTACAAATGGGGAGTTTGATTATCAAACATCTTTTTGATTGATTTTTTCTTGGAAGTTCTTTTGCTAATGTTGTTGTTTGGGTTTGAACTTGCTGCTTGTTCTTGAAATGTGGTTTAGTGGGTTCTGAGACTTGTGGAATTGTCGTAAAAGACACTTAATTAGATTGAAATTTTCCTCAAAAATACTTAAATTAGGGCTAATTTTAGGTTACTAAATATTTGAGAGATGATTACCCTGCCCAATTGATGTTTTTGTTGTGATGATTTGCTTCATATATGGTTTTCTCAAACAACCACATTTTGGAGACAAACCAAAGAAAGTTGGTACTGCTATTATAAAAGTTCACTACATAATGAATACATTTGTTTTTCAAATGATCTTTTAGTTTATTGGCAAGACTAGGGTTTCAATTGTGAGCTTTTAGGCATATAAGAAAACTTCTTGTTATTGAGCTCAGTGTCTGCAAATTAGGATTGTCACAAGTCCAAATATGTCATATATGTATAGTTGCCACTAAAAGGAAGCGCAATCTGTAATCTTAACTCTGTAATCCAGCCCTCTTCATCCATTTGTGCCAATTATTGAGTAGAATTAGGCTCTCTTGGCTTTCTCATAGGTTTTATGAGCTAGCATAAGGATAGATGTTTAAAGCATGGAAGTACAAGGGTTTCGTAACGCATTAATGTGGAAATCATGTGTACATGCTTAAAATTCTACATCATATTAGAGACATATAGTGGTCTTTTTTGTTCCTTGTAGGCGAAACAGACAGGTGGCTATTTGAGGATTCATGACGGGAATAGGTATCTTGGAAAACAATATGGTTGTTGGATTTTTTGGTGTTATGTAATAATATAATTTATGGGGACCAAATAGCTATGTTTCCATAACCTGTAACTCCTCACTAGAGTGATTGGTCTATTATACTTTTGATACCCATGCATCACTTCTACACCTTTCCTTAATGTTAAGTAAATGTAAAACCAGAGAAAAGTTAGGGATCATGAAATTTTTTTCATGAAAATGATCATGAAAGAGTTATGATCCTTGAATTACCTTGATTAGTGTGTGGTGCTTTATTCTAAGTGTAATCCAAGGGTTACAAATGATCTCAAGTCATTAATGGTCGAGTAGTACCGTACAAATATCCTCTCTTTGTTTCTATTATTATCTGTGCAAAGCCCTATTGACAGCTTAGTATGTGGCAATGTCCCAGGGTTTAGATCTAATAGCTTTTGTTTTAAACAATAGATTGAAAAGTTCGTAAAAATTCTATAGCACTGCTGGATTAAAGAAATTATGGAGTTAAGGTTTTCAAATACTGTTATCAAGTGTGTAAGAGGGGTTAACTTGAGCCCATTAAATTAATTGGGTCTAATCAGAGCCCAATCAAAAAGCCCAAAAATTAATGGGTCCAAAGAAATTATCACCAAGTGGTCTCAAATGAATTCTATTGAATGGACCCGTGAGAAAAGCCAACCAACTGGGCCGGAGAGGACCAACAAGATTATATCTCTAAGAGAAGTCCAACAAGATCCGAGAAGGCCCAGATTATATGGGCGTCTGAAAAGGTTAACCGTTGCTTTCAGAAAAGATGAAACTCTTGGAGGAGATCTATTCTCTGACATATTTGCTTAATCTCAAAAGGGCTCAGATTCACGAACCTAAAGGTCCGAAGCGCTTGGCTTCGAAAGGATTCGAATGCAATCTAAAAGTCGCTCCGTTAATGCGTCGAAAAACACTCGCAGGCTCAGAGCTTCTCGGCGTCGACACACCAAAACCATGGACTTGACAGAGTCTAAACAAAGAACCCAATCCCGAGGACTATGAGTGGAGATAAATTCGCTCTTCGGTTAAATTAGCCTATACCCAAGTCGAGGTGACACGATCTAGAGGGTCCTTGAGACTCGGCAATATTTGTTGCAGAGCGTTCTTTTGAACTACCATTGACCCTTCTGCAGCAGGGCATCCTCTAAGCCTCTCATCATTTCTAGAAAATTCAAAGTTTCTGGCAACATTCGAATTTTCTGGTAGACATTCGAAAATTCTGGTGACTTTTCTGGCGACTTTCGAATTTTTCGGCAACATCCCTAGACCCTTTCATACGAAGTGTTTTTGGATGTTTTATTCTACACCTTTTTGATAGAACAATTATTGGGATTGTATGGGGATTCATTATTTTCATAGATTTTGGAGTCTTTTGTTGCAGATCAGTAGGTTTTGATAATTTCCAGAAGTTTCACATTTTTGTTAATTATGAATTTCTTTAACAATCACTCTACTGCTCATTTCTTTTCAGCTTAGGTCTTTCACAAGATGTCTGGCCAAAGCCAGTGCTTAACTGTTGTTCCCACTGTTACAATGCTTAGGATAATGAAGGCTCGCCTTGTTGGTGCTACAAGAGGTCAAGCTCTCTTGAAAAAGAAGAGTGATGCTTTAACTGTACAGTTTTGCCAGATTCTCAAAAAGATCATTTCGACAAAGGAATCTATGGGACAGGTCATGAAAACATCCTCTTTTGCCCTAACTGAAGCCAAGTGCGTTGCTTGCAAAAACATCAAACACACTGTCCTTGAAAATGTCCAAACCGCTTCCTTTAAAGTTCGATCCAAGAAAGAAAACATTGCAGGCTTGAAACTTCCCAAGTTTGAGTATTTCACCGAAGGTGAGACCAAGAATAACCTAATTAGACTGGCAAGAGGTGGCCAGCAAGTGTAGGCTTGTCGTGCTGCATATGTGAAATCCATTGAGGTTCTTGTCAAGCTTACTTCTCTCCAAACTTCGTTCCTGACACTTGATGACACTATCAAAACCACAAATTGTTGGGTCAATGCCTTGGAGAATGTTGTGAAGCCAAGGTTAGAAAACATAATAACTTACATCAAGGGGGAACTAGATGAGTTGGAAAGGGAAGATTTCTACAGGCTGAAAAAGATTCAAGGTTATAAGAAGAGGGAAATTGAGAGACAGCTTGCAGCTTCCAAGCAGTATGTAGAGGAGCATATTGTCGAGAAAGTTTCTTTGCAGAAAAGGATTTTGATTAATTCAGTCCATAACTTGTTGTCTACTATGAAACATGGATACTTCATATAGGAGATGTATTCGTATCGTATCTATATTGGATATCGATACTTCTTAGATACTTACAGATACATATCAAATAGTTATTAAAAGTATCGGATACTTCTTAATTAATTTTTTATTAACTTTAAAGTATCGGATACTTAGTTTTGAAGTATCAAATGCTCCAAGTCACATATTATCGGATACTTCTTAATTAATTTTGAAGTATCAAATGCTCCAAGTCAAGTATTACTCCTTTTACGAAATTAGAATTGTATCATTTCTTGCATAACATCATAATATAATATAATTGCAATGATGAATAGAATATTTTTACAATACTTTGCTTAGTTTTTTTTTTATAAAAATAACATAGTAAGCTAAAGTAATAGAATTCATCAAATTGACATATCTTCATTGTATCATGCATGTCCCCGTATAACTACATAGAAATAAGGATTTATAAGATAATATAACAATAGTAAAATTAAATATCAATAAATAAATAAGCAAATAAACTTGCATAGAATATTTTTGACTAGTGCAAAAGGAAAAAGCATAGGGTCAAGTTGTGGATTGTTTTGATATTATAATATCAACATATTAGACTTGATATTGCAATGAAATATTTGCAAGACCTATTGAAAATTAAAAAATTAAACTAGCTACTGGCTTAAATTAATATCTAATTCTTAAATATTAGTATTTTGCATTATAAAAATACTATGGTTTCTCAACATTTTTGAGTTTTTGTGTAACTCATTACTAATAATTTTTTTATTTTTTATTTTTTACAAATGTATCCTAGCCGTACACGTATCCTATTTTTTTAGGTTTTATTATATTGCCGTATCCATATTGTATCGTATCCGTACCTCATATCCGTATCCGTGCTTTCTAGGTTGTCTGCCACTAGGCAGAAAGATGAGAACATCATTTTCTGATATGAAGGTTAGTTTTTTTTTTTGGCTATATTGTCTGTATTGGCTTTGCTTCTTGTTTTATATTAGAACAATATGTTTTATTTATGAGACGGACAAGATTTAATCACCTAAATAAAAGCTTAATGTATATTACTTCCTCTGGATTGAACTTTTTTTTTTTTTTTTTGATCGGCAAAAAAGATACTTTATTGATGGAATAAAACAAGTACAAGGTACAAGACAGATTACATCAATAAAGAAAAGAGAAGTGCAAAAGCATCACAATGAGCTAAATGATCCCAACTAGGTTGGCACCACAAAGTTCATTCTATCATTTGCTAACACCCCAAAGTTGGTGAGGTACCAACGTAGACACACCATCGAGCACCAAAACAGACCAAAAAACAGAATTGAAACACAGCCTAGACTCGACCTCATTTTGAGAGCCTTAGCTCCTATTGCTAGCATAATTACCATCCATATTGAACTTGTGACTGGAATTTCCTATCTCTTGGTTTTAATAATGTATTGCGTGGACGGTTTTTTGTTGAGTGTTGCAAGGTGAGTTTCTTTATATAGTTTTCATTTTGTACTTCATAATTAGTTGCATGTCAAGAAGAAGTTATAAATGGGAACTTGAATATTTAGATCCGGCACATCTGTTACGTTGGTTGGTGTACTGTTCTAACATTGAGATACCATAAAACCTAGTTCAATGGTTGATCTTGAACCATTTTGCTCAAATGACACCCTGAATTCCCATTATTTATTTATTTATTTATTTTCTTCGTTTTCTTACCTCACTTGTCAGATTTCTCAAAATCTCTTACCTCAGTTTTCCCCGGCTCATCAGTGCTAGTGTTGCCACAGAGATGCACTACAACAAAAACATACAGAGATGCACTACAACAAAAACATACTTTAGTGGCACTACACTAGTAGCATTTTTTAGAAAATGCCACAAAAAATGATATTTAGTGGCACGTTTTTGAAAAATGCCACAAAATGACAAACATAAAAGGCTCTAGTGACATTTCAATGAACAAGTGTCACAAAACTACAACAAAAACATACTTTAGTGGCACTATACTAGTGGCATATTTTTAGAAAATGCCACAAAAATGATATTTAGTAGCAAGTTTTTGAAAAATGCCACAAAACGACAAATATAAAAGGCTCTAGTGACATTTCAATGAACAAATGTCACAGCACTACAACAAAAACATACTTTAGTGGCACTACACTAGTGGCATATTTTTGAAAAATGCCACAAAAATGATATTCAGTAGCACGTTTTTTAAAAATGCCACAAAACGACAAACATAAAAGGCTCTAGTGATATTTCAATGAACAAGTGTCACAACACTACAACAAAAACATATTTTAGTGATACCATACTAGTGGCATGTTCTTAAAAAATGTCACAAAAAGAATATTTGGTGGCATTTTTTAGAAAAATGTCATAGAGCCACAAACATACAAGGCTTTAGTGGCATTTCAATTAAAAAAAAGTGTCATTTCACTAGAACAAAAATGTCACTAGAACAAATTTACACTTTAGTGACACTACACTAATAGCATGTTTTTAGAAAATGCCACAAAAATAAAAATTGGCATTAAATGTTTTAGAAAAATGCCATAGAACCACAAAACATATAAGGCTCTAGTGGTATTTCAATAAAGAAATGTCACATCAATTTTATGACATTTTATAAAATAATGACACAAAAAATTATGTTCGTGACATTTACCAACAGATGCCACTAAACTTTAGTTGCAATGGCATTTTTTTAAAAATGTCAGGACACTATGTAGGTGCAAATTACTTTTTATAGCACTTAGGTGAAAAGTGTCATAAACAAATATTTTATAGCATTTTGAGAAATGCCAATAAGCCAAAAACTTTCCAAGCTTATAATGACATTTTTGAAAAAACAAAAAATGCCAATGTATTTTCTAAAATTTTAAAATGCAGTAAATGATTAAAAATAAATAAATTAAACTCAATATACACTACAAGAAAAAGCATATTCGGTGACTAAATTTCCAGACCAAAAAAATTTAGTCGCTACAAGTATAGCTTTCAGCGACCAAAACAGCATTAGTTGCCAAAAGTAAAGTTTTTTGGCGACTAAACAATTTTAGCAGCCAAAAGTCTACAATTGGCGACTAAAACTAAGTTTGGTAACTGATTATATGAGTTTTAGTGACTAAAAAAATTTTAGTAGCCAAAAGTCTACAATTGGCGACTAAAAATAAGTTTGGTCGCTGATTATATGGGTTTTACTGACTAAAAAAATTTTAGTAACCAAAAGTAAAGCTTTTTGATGCCAAAAAAAATTTTAGTAGCCAAAAGTCTACAATTGATGACTAAAAAATAAGTTTAGTCGCCAAAAATGGTCATTTTTAGTGCGGGAGAACTCAAATCCTAAGGCGGGAATAAAATTTTTTGGTGACCAAAATTTTGGTAGCTGAAAGTGCATATTCGGCGACCAAATCCGATTTTGGTCGACAAAAGTTCAGTTTTTTAGCAACTAAAAAATAATTAGTAGCTAAAAGTATAGAATTGGCGACTAAAAAATATTTTTAGTCGCCAAAAGTAGTTTTTTTTTTTATTTTGGTAGTAAATAGTTTATTTTACATAAATTATGTTCAATAAAATAATTATGTTTATACATATTAATATAGATGTATGTACTATATAAATAATATATGTTGCATATATAATCATGTGGTGCTATAGAGGTGTAGTGGGAAGAGTGTTGTGTATAAGGTTTATGGTGTGGGAGGTTGGCGGTTCGAGTCTCCGCAAGAGCGGATCAAATTGTTCTGCAACAAATTATCGTCACGAATGGCACTTGATAGCGTCACGAATAGTGCCTACCATGACATTAAAGTGTCACTGAAAGGTTTTAGTCTTGATGGTGTAATGACACTTATAAGTGTCACTAACTCTTTTTTTAATGGCACTTGATAGTGCCACAAATAATATCTACCATGACATTAAAATGTCATTGAAAGTTTTTAGCTATGATGGTACAGTGACACTTGCAAGTATCTACCGTGGCACTCGTATCTACTGTGGTACCGATAGAAGTGGCACTTGTTCAAAATGTCACGAGTCCAAAAAATGTCATTAGAAGAATAGTTTTGTGGCACTTTCAAATGTCACTAAACTAAAAAAATATTGTAGTGATGGTAAAAAATGTTGTACATAGGGTGTATCTTGATTGTCTTCTGGTAATGTTTGGCAACAAGGAATCTAATGCCTATGAATTTGGATTTGGAATCTTTGCTTTCTAGCTGAGCCAGACGGCATCAAATTCCAGTTGGAAAGTCTAGTTGTGCAAAACTCTCTATTAAAGAAGGGCAAAATTTATTTTGCCTCCCTGTATTGATAGCACCTTATTCCTTGTCTGTTAAAAATAGACATATGCCCCTTATGTAATTTTGGATTAAAATGTAACAATTAATACCGCGAGCTATAGATATAAAATGACTATCATATTTTTTGTTATTTTCTTTCACTCTCATCTTTCATGCACATAAATTATAATATCCCGTATTAATTCAATTAAACCATAATTAATTATAATTTCTTAATTATTTATTGTAATTATTAACTTTTTAACTTAATTTTAATTTAATTATATTTTAGATCACAATTACTCCTAAATTCTTAATTATTTGTTATAATTTCTAGCATGTTAATCTAATTTTAATTTTTAATCACATTTTAGATCAATTCTTAATTATATTTTATATTTTAGATCAATTATTAATTATATTTTAATTAACATATTAATCTAATTTTAGGTTTGGAGAAAATGGGGGTAAAATTGTCCTTTTGTTGTATTAATTTCATTCTAATATACACTATAGATTAAGAAAAAGGGGATTCATGATGCGAAGGGATGTGAGAGCTTCATATGTTCGACCTCAATATCTTATTTTTTCAATTTAAATCAAATTTAGAAAATTCATGTGTCTCACATAATTTTTGAATTAAAAAAAATTAAAAATTAAAAATTAAAATTTAAAAAGAAGGAGAAGAAGAAAAAGAAAAACTCCAAGCCCATCTCCTAAAATCATTGCCTAAAAGATGATCCTTTTCTAAAATCAAATATAGAGAAACAGTTTGTTAACCTTGCAATTTATTTGTCTATTTTCTAAAATCTCTACCTAAAATCCTTCATTTCTTAAAATAAATTCAAATTTGTTTAAATTATTTTGTTTGGTTGATTTGGAGCTCCAACATCCCATACTAAATTTGTGAACTTTTAAGTTTAAAAAATAATTTAAAATTTGAATATATATATTTTTATAATTTATCATTTTCTATAATGATTCCATGATTTTATGGTTTAGGACAGGAAATATGAAGAAGATTCTTCTTGTGTACTTTTTCTCAACCAATTCTTTTTCCTATCCAAAAACCTTAGTCATCATATATTACATATTCTCCAAGTCATTCGCGGGGTAAAATTGGTGCGGTTCAACCAGTTTCTTTCCAGTTTTTGGGCCGAACCAATTTATTCAATTTTGTAACTATGTGAACCAAACAAACGGAGGTACACATATAAACTACACCAAACCGGTCTATGCGGTTTGGTGCGTTTCGGTGCAGTTGTTACGATTTTAAGATTTAGAAAGGATTTGACAAATATACATATAATGATCTAGAAAAAATTATATATATCTATACTATTATTAAAAGGGAACATCTATTTGAACTCTTAAAACTTTTGTCACATGGCATTTACATAATAATAAATAAATAAAAATAATAATTTATCCACATTTTCCCATCTAAACATAAATATAGCAATTTGAAATGCTAACTATGTCCACAAATATAGCAATTTCAAATACAAACCACTTCGACTTTTTCACTTTCCATGTTCCCTAAACTGCTGTGTAGTTTCAATTCAGTTTCACCATATTCACTTCCCTTTATTCACTGTAAAACATCAATTTCTCCAATACCCATATTTGATTTTGTTTTTTTTTTCCCTAATTTTTTTGGGTTATTGGGAATTTTTGTTAGGTTTGTTTAATGCTGTATTTTGATGATGGATAGTTGGAGAAGACAATCAAGATCACAAAACAGAAAATTGCCTATGGGTATGTATACTTTATGATTTTTCTATGCTTAGGTTATTTAAGTTGGATTATTATGCTTTTGTATTTTTATTTTTATTTTTTTTTTATCAGTAAAAGAAAACTTTATTGATGGAGCACATAAAAGATCTGAGAAGAAACATTAATAAAGAGAAGCTTGGAGCTAAATCAAGCTCCAACCTCCTAGTTGGTGAGAGACCAACAAAACAAAGCTAAGGCAACAAAACCATAGCACAAAACAGAGACAAAGAATATAAAACCAAACAGAACTCTACCTCCATGCCAATGATAAACAAACCAACCAACAAAATTCAGCAAAAACCATCACAAGCCAAACCATTGAAGCAGCCAATAAACTCAATTTGAACTCAACCAGTAGCATCTGAAGCAGACACACTGAAGCTAAACCAGAAGAAAACCAGTAGCAGCATAACAGACTAGCAGGCACCCAGATAACCCAAGTAAAGCAGCAGAGAGCAGCAATGGTTATACCCAACGAAGACAGCAAAGCAACAGATCAAAAGGCAGCAAAGCAACTGGAAGCACCCAACAGATCAGACTAGCAGATAGCTTGAACCCAACAACTCAACAGATCATCACCCAACAGCACCAAAGCAGAGCAACAAACTACAGCAAAACTAACAGACCAACTTATGCAACCAGCCAAGATATAAACTCAATAGTAGCATATGATTTGCCTCCAATTGAGAACAACATCAACAACTGAGAAGGGAATTATATTCACTTTTTTTGAAAAATTTTATATTCAGTTTTTTTTTGTTCAGATTCCACTTTTTTAAGCTGTTGTTTGTTTTTTGTGTATAAATTCTATTTTTAAAAAATTGATTTGTTTGTTTTACTTAACTTTTTTTGTGTCTTTTTTTTTATATGAATCTCTTTGATTGTAAGTGTTTTTTTTTTATCGACAAAGACATATTCCATTAAAAACATGAAATTTACAGGTACAAGGAAATAAAATGCAATGAGAAAGATTCGAAGAGTAGATACTCACTCTCCTACTACTGCTACTCGCATTCTTATAACCAACCCCTAAGCCTCACGATTTTAAATTTTAAGATACAAAAAAAAAATAAAAAATAAAAATAAACCACACACTTGTGCCCCCACCTAAAACACAGCTACACACTGCTACACTAATACACTCTTGAAACACCCTACGTCTGACTCAAACACTGATACACTCTTGAGCCCCACGCCTGACCTGAACAGCCTGCACCATTCATGAACACTCAACCTCCATACTTGCCGGACACTCAGGCTCCATTGTCGTTGAGAACCACCCATGACCGAACCTCCTTTGCTTCACCACTAAACATCGACAGCCTCTTCTTGCCCCATTCACTCTTCTCTTCTTGCTTCACTCTCCTCTTCTCCGAGACCCAAACAACTCCCTCCATTGCAGACGCCTTGCAACATTGACAGCCTCTTCTTGTTTCACCATCGAGAACCACCCGAGACCAAAACTACTTAGCTTCGCCTCTGAACATTGACAGCCTCTTCTTGCTTAACCGAACATAAACACCGACCACCATAGAATTGAACGGAATTCACCCCTCAAACTCCCACTCGCACGGAGCGCTCGAATGAAGATCCTAAACAACTTTGGATCCTCCACCCCTCAAACTCCCTCTCGCAGAGAAGTACCTGAATGAAGTTCCTGAACCAACCCACCCTTGGTCAACGCAACCACCCTAAACCGAATCCCATGGCCGAAACTAAACACCATAGCTGAAGCACCACTACCACCGAACCTCTTCATTTGAGAAAAGAGCCCACCAAAACCACCCATCAAAGCTTCCAAAAACACCAAAACCCACAAAGTGAAGACCCACCAAGCTTTCAAACCACCAGATAAGATAGATCTAAAACCACCCAAGGAATATTCAGCTAAAAACCCCAAAGAATGCCTGTGAACACAAGCATCCTAAACAAAAATGAAAGGATTAAAACAGCACCCTAAGCAAATCTAGAGATTAGATCTGAAAAGGAGGAAACGGAAAACAAATGGGGGCTCAAGATTATTAGGAGAAAAAACAACAACACAAAGAGACAAAGCTACGCCAGCCAACCGCCATGGCCAAAGGCGACGGCCGGCTGGCCAACGGTGAGGCCCGAGATGGAGGTTTTTTAGAGAGAGAATTTTTTATTAAATGTTATTATCCTTTGATTGTAAGTGTTCTAAGAGTCTTGGATTTGTATCACTTCTCTCTATTCAAAAACTACTCCTTGTTTTTTTTTTTTTTTTTTTTTTTGGAGAAAGAGCATTCAAGAACGTTGTTCTTATGGTTACGTTGCAAGTTGATGGAGTGTCTATCCAAAGTACAAATCTACTGCTTAAAAAGTTCTATTATGTTATCAGGTTTTTGGGGGGAAAAAAAGTAGAGTATAAGAAATAATTTAGTGTTCTTAAAATTTGTTTTTTGTTTTTTTTTTTTTTAAAATAAGTTCTTGTTTTTTTTTTGGCATTTTTTTAATATTAAGATTCATTATTATTTTTCTTTGTGTATATCAAATCTTTTTAACGGTAGTGTTATAAGAGTCTTGGGTTTATTATTTTTTTAAAATTTTGTTTATTTATTTTTTTAATTTTTTGGATGTGTCTTCTTTTTAATGAAAGAATTCAATGTTCTTATTTTTAATCCCCCTTTTAAAGGAACAATTTTTTTGGGGTTTTTTTTTTTTTTTTATATTAATAGGTTTCAGTATTATTATTATTATTTTTTTGTGTATGTATATTAAATCTCTTTGACTATAAGTGTTCTAAGAGTCAAGTTTGTATTTTTCTATTTGTGTATTTTTATACTTTTATATTCAATTTTTTTAAAAAAATTATATTTAGTTTTTTTTTCTTCCTATTTCACCTTTTTAAGATTTTGTTTTGCTTTTTTTTTTATATAAATTTTGTTTTTTAAAAATTAATTTGTTTGTTTACATAACTAACTTTTTTTTGGGTCTGTGTCTGTGTCCAGTGCTCTTATTGAAAATAAATATAAAAAAAAAAAAGAAGAAACACTTTTTTTGGTTTCTTTTTTGGGTTTTGGATTTGGTTATTTTATTTTTTATATAAATCTCTTTGATTGTAGGTGTTCTAAGAGTTTTGGGTTTTTATTTTTGTATTTTGTGTGTACTAATGTTAATTATACTTTTATTTCCTTCATTAAAAAATAAAAGAAGATAAAAAGTTTCATTATGTTCTCAAGTTCCTTGGAGACAAAATTTGATTATTGTACGGGAAATAAATAAACATTCTCGTATAATCCTATTGGTCAAGATTGCGCTCCTCCGTACGACGTCGCTTTACTCCCTGAAAACACAAACGTGAGCTAGCCGGCGGGTGTGTGCCGGATACCTCTCCGATGCCTAAGTCAGTAAAATAGACAAATAGACAAAAAGTTCTGTGTATTCAGGAATCAAAGTTGTGTTACCTTTTCAAATGTGATGTTGTGAGCTTTTATAGGTTCTGTGTGGCACAATCCTAGTAGAACTCTTATTTCTCCATGTAGAGTCCTTTTAGGAATTACTCTCCTAAAAGATAATGCTTATCCTTTAACACCCCCCTCACTGCTTAAACCAAATGAGATGGTCCTAGCTCGGTGGTATGTCCAAACGACCGTGCTAGCATTGCCATGGCACAATGACAATGTAACCGAGCTTCCAATACTCATGTTACATTTATCTCGGCGCTTTATGTGTAACATGTACCTCGACTTCGCCTGTAGACCGTGCTAACTATAGCGTACTTGGGCCGAGCTACTCAACAGCAAGGTCCTGAGTAGAAGCCAAAAATACCTCGGCTCAAGATAGTTTGACCGAGCTAACTGTCACCGCGCCGATCGTGGTGACCGAGCTAACCACCAAGCTCTTTCAGACCGAGCTATCGGCAAGGTTCCTCTGGACCAGACTAATTACAAGGCCCTTTACTCTGCCCTTCTTACTATGGCCCACAGAATGGCCTATTACCCAGCTCGGCTCAATTTTCATATAAATTACCCTCTCAATTGCCCCTTAATTCTATTGGCACAGCATGATACGGATTACCTGTTACCAGCCAGGCTAAAAAAAGGTTTAGCCTTCCAACCGAGCTAAATTCACACCGTACTACCAATCTGTCCAGTCAAAACATCTCTTCAGTCTCTATAACTGAATCGATTTCCATTCCAAGGACACGTGGCAGACTCTGATTAGCCCAATGCAGCTATCACACCGTCTTCGTACTCCGTGTTTTTTGAACAGTCCCGTCTTTTTTGTCCTTCCCTCTACACAAAACAAACCCTTCGTTTTTTAATCAAACACTTCACTATTCATTTCCTTCATTCTCTCTCCCTGAGCCTCCATCTCTCCCCAACCTTGTATTTGCAGAGCTCGTGTTTGTTGCTGTTACCACCTCCATCTTCAGTGCCTTCACCTTGAACTGGTAAGTGGTTCAAATCTTCTTCCTTTCTGTTGATTTCGCACCCCTTTTGCAACACAAAGTATGTTTTATTGATATGTTTTTTCAAAGCACATTCCACTTTTGCTTCCATATTTCTGAGAAAAACCACGCAATAGGACCACTTGATTTTTCGAATAATCTGAAAAATACTGTATTTGATCCAAAATCACAAATCAACCGAACTAGGATATTGTTTGTATTAGAAGCTAGCCTAGCCACACCCAACAACCGAACTAAAGCTTCACGCCATACTTGTAACTTCAATAAGTCTTAGTACCTTTTGCTTATCTTAGCCGAGCTAGCGAACCGTGCTAAGTTTGCGCAATACCGCACTAGAAAGCCTTCTCCACTTACTGAGCTACAACTTGGGGCTAAACCAGCTTCCTTAGTACAAACCGAACTAAGAATGCTGCCCCAAAGGCTCAACCGGGCTAAAAAGCCCCTTGCTCAAACCGAGCTAAAAACTGGTAGCATCTTGTGTAGCCGAGCTAGGACTACATTTATCTTGCCCTTGTTTTTTGTAGCACGGTCCAATGATCGGTGCTTAACACCTTTCTTTTTTACTTTGCAGACTTAGGTTGGCCAGGCACTTCTCTAATTGCTCAACCGAGCTACTAGGCGCCTTTTCTTGACCAAGCTAATCCTTCAACTAATTTATTTGATAATTTAATAATCAATGGGTAAATATACGTTTTTAGTAAACTCACCAGGAGCATAGCCGAATTCCGTAAGGACTACTAGATTCCGGATGATGTCCACCTTTCACTAGCCGAACTAGACACCATCCCCTGGGGAAAACAAGGTTTTGCTCCTTTTAACGTTATTTCCATCGTAGAGTGCGGTCTGCGATTCCCTGTACAACCTCTTCTTTGTGAATTCCTTAGACAAACCAAGCTCTACCCTACCCAACTTTCCACCAATTCTTATCGCATAATAAATGGCATTGCCAAGCTAAACCGCTGGGCTGGCCTTAATCTCGGTCTAGCCGAGCTCTTCCATCAATACTCCATAGGATCAGCCGAAGATGGCTAGGTTTACTATTTAAGAATAAGGCGCTGGCGTGAAAAAATAACAAAGGATATCCCGGATAAAAACGTGAATGATGATGATTTCTTCTGGGTATCTAGGAATTTTGAGAACCAACAAGCCTAGATCCCTGGCCACAGAATAAATTGGAACAAGGGTGTAGCAGGTAGGGTTACCTCGGCTTTATTACATGCATTTCTTTACTTCGATTTTTACTTCCTGAACCGAACTAACTGTTGTCTTCCTTCATGCAAATTTGAACTTTCTCAAGTCCCAATACAGCTACCCCAACTTGAATGTTCTTCGCTCCGTGCTGTGATATCCAAACCGAAGTTGGACCGAGCTACTGAATTTTGAGCCGACCTACCGATATAGCGATAAACGAAAGACCAAGGTAACTGACTTTTTGTTGGAAGCCTCTCCTGAACCGGACCCAACCTTGCCCAAAATCAATTTGATCCCTCTAACCGCTGAGCAAGAGATGGCCAAGAAACGAGCCGTAAGGGCCCTCATGACCAAAACAAACCAGCCCGAGATACCACCAGCCGGTCAGACTCCGGAGACCGTAGTGGCCCTTCCATCCCATCAACCCTCATCATCTCGTCCAAACAAGCGTGCTCGGATTTCCACAATCAAGCCACGCCTTGTTGATGAAGAAGATACCATCCTTCCGCCAAGCCCTCCACCGAGCCCACAACCGGAGCGCTCTGACCGAGCTAGCTCGTCCAAGTGGGCTCCAAAGATCATTTTTCAGAACCGTGATATACGGGATACTGATTCAGTGGTCGCTGAAAAAGACCACCTAATGGCATTCAATCTGGCCAAGAGTGTTTGCCTTCCAGCCGACATGGAGCACCACAACCATCTCACCGAGCTGAAGGCCATTCGCTTGGCCACAAAGTCAATGGTGCTGGTAAGTAACCTCCTTTGCTTATCTTTCTAATTTGCACAACTTTCTGCTCGGTTTTACTACAAGTCACTTTCCATTTTTTTGCAGGCCATGCAGAAGAACCACATCGCTCACAAGTGTGTATTGGAACTTCGCAAAACAACAAGGCAGGCAATAGCAGAGGTAACCGAAAAAACCGTCAAGCTAGAACAGGCCAGGAAGTAGATAGCCGAGCTACAAACCGAGAATGGTCGTCTGACCGGTCTTGTTAGCTCGGCTGAAACAGATAAGCAAAAGGCTGCGGCCGTGATAAAAGATAAATATCTACACGAGCTAGCCAAGCTTGAAGGAAAAAAGAATGCCAAAATAACAAAGCTTGAGAAGAAACTGAAGGATGCGGAGGACCGCGATTTCAAATAAGGTGAAGCCCTGTACATCAAGCAGTGTGAAGCTGCGAAGGACCTGTTCTTTAAATGCGGGTGGAGGGGAGCTGTGGCGCAGCTCGGTCATGGACCTGAGACTGAGGTCTTCAATCCTCCTCCATATTTCATACCGAACTCACTGGCGGAGTATGCTGCTACCATTCAGCAACAATTTCTGGAGGAGGAGGATGAAGATGAAGCTCCAGAAGACAACACTCAATCCGATCGCCAGTCTACCTCTCCAACTATAGAGGTCTCCATCCCACCTTTGCCAGTTGTGTTCGATGCTGTGCTTCCAACCGAGCTTAACCAGATTATGGTTGCCACAACCGAGCTACCTCCGGGCAAAGACCGGGTGGTTTTAGATGCTGACTTAGATGGCCTGTTTGCTTGACTATGTACTTTTCTTCTTTTTTGCCTTTTGGAAAGAGAGACTGTAACCGGGCAGAAGTCCCCTCCTTTTGTACTTTGACTTTGTATGATCAATGAAATCTCTTTTGTTCCAACTGTTATTTCAGTTAACTGTCATGCATGTAACTTTCTAACTGTAATCTGAATGAAGTATAATATTCTTAGGCCGAGATATCTTATCCTGGTCATAACTTTACAATCTGACTGGCCATACCTGCCAACCTCTTTAGCCTTGATCCTTATCTCGGCTAAAGAACAATAAGCGTTGGTTTTTCTAGCCAACCACTCTTCAGCCTAGATCCTTACTTTGGCTGAAGAGTACTAAGTGTTGGTTTTTTCAGCCAACTTTTTCAGCCTAGATCCTTATCTCGGCTGAAGAACAATAAATGTTGGTTTTTCCAACCAACCACTCTTCAGCCTAGATCCTTACTTCGGCTGAAGAGTGCTAAGTGTTGGTTTTTCCAGCCAACTTCTTCAGCCTAGATCCTTATCTCGGCTGAAGAACAATAAATGTTGGTTTTTCCAGCCAACCACTCTTCAGCCTAGATCCTTACTTCGGCTGAAGAATACTAAGTGTTGGTTTTTCCAGCCAACTTTTTCAACTTAGATTCTTATCTCGGCTGAAGAACAATAAATGTTGAATTTTCCAGCTAACCTCTAAGTTGGTTATTTTTGCCAACCTAGAGTGAAGTGTTTGATTATTCCTGCCAAACGCCCTACAGCCTGGATCCTTATCATGGGCTTAGGAGAGGTGTTGGTTATTCCAGCCAACCTCTAAGTTGGTTATTTTGCCAACCTAGAGTAGAGTGTTTGGTTATTCTGACCAAACGTCCTGCAGCCTGGATCCTTATCCTGGGCTTAGGAGGGGTGCTGGTTATTCCAGCCAACCTCTAAGTTGGTTATTTTTGCCAACCTAGAGTAGAGTGTTTGGTTATTCCGACCAAACGTCTTGCAGCCTGGATCCTTATCCTGGGCTTAGGAGGGGTGTTGGTTTTTCCAGCCAACTTCTTCAGCACTGATCCTAATCTTAGCTGAAGAGAGTGCCAAGTTGGTTATTCCGGCCAACCATGCTTTCAGTGCGCCTAACTCACTAAAACAATCTTTTACAGAAGGAAACAACTATACTGAAAAGAAACTACTTGTTTTATTAAGAAAGAAAAAATTACAAATACTTGAAAGAAAAGCTAAAAATAAAATAGTTTGAGATTGGCAGTGTTCCATGGTCTGGGAATGGCTTTGCTGTCTTTATCTTCCCAGTGGTATGCCCCTTTTTCCTGCTAATCTAACCACCTTGTAAGGTCCTTTCCAATTAGGCCCTAACTTGCCATCTTCGGGTACAAAGGTGTTTCCCATCACTTTGCGCAGTACCCAATCTCCAATTTTGAATTGTCTTGGATGTACTGTTTTGTTATACTTTCTGGACAACTCTTGCTGGTACAAGGCAATGTGAACTAGTGCTCTTTCTCTTCTTTCTTCCGTAAGATCGAGCTTCAATGTTATGGCTTTTCCATTTAAGTCTGGATCAAAATTTTCACTTCTAATTGTGGGAAGGCCAACTTCCAGTGGTATTACTGCTTCCATGCCATAGGCCAAGGAAAAAGGCGTTTCTCCAGTAGACCGCCGAGGTGTGGTGCGGTAAGCCCATAAAACATGAGGGAGCTCCTCAGCCCACTTTCCTTTTGCTTTCTCTAACTGTTTCTTCAATCCGTCCAAGACGACTTTGTTTGATGCTTCCGCTTGGCCATTTTCTTGGGGGTATGCTGGTGTAGAATTATAGAATTCTATCTTGTACTCCTCATAAAAGCCTCTAAAAATTTTACCGTCGAATTGAGTGCCGTTGTCCGAAATTAGAGCTTTTGGTATGCCGAACTAAGTGATGATATTCTTCCAGATGAACTTTTTCACATCCTTCTCCTTGATTGATGCCAATACTTCTGCCTCCACCCACTTTGTGAAGTAGTCTGTTGCTGCAAGGAAGAAGTTTCTGTTGCCAGGTGCCGTTAGAAGTGGTCCTACTATGTCCAAGCCCCACATTGCAAAGGGCCATGGGCTTGTCAATGGTAGGAGTTCTCTAGCTGGCTGATGTATTTGGTGTGCGAACTTCTGACATTTCTAGCACTTCTTGACATACTTCTCTGAATCTGCTTACATGTATGGCCACCAATATCATTGCGAAATTGCTCTGTAGGCCAATAATCTTCCTCCTTGATGGTTTCCGCATACACCTTTATGTATTTCGAACAAGAATGCTTCCACTTTGCTGGGGTGGACACACTTTAGGTAAGGTCCTACGAAGGATTTCTTGTACAATGCCATTGATGGGGAGAGCCAAAAGCGCTATGACTTTGCTCTTATTTTGTTGGCCTCTTTCTTTTCTTTCGGTAAGACGCCGTCTTTTAGGAACAGTATGATAGGATCTATCCAAGAAAGGCCTAGTTCGGCACAACATACCTCTTCTACTTCGGGTTCCTCTATGCTTGGTCTTGGTAGGTAGTCAATCAGCAATGGATGAAGGATGGAGGTATCTGCCATTGAAGCAAAGCCTACTAGTTCATCCGCTCTACTGTTTTCTTCCCTGTTGATCTACTCTATCCGCACTACTTTAAATTTCTTGATCTCTTTTTTGACTAACTCTTGGTACTTAGCCATCCTGTCATCCTTTGCCTCGTAGTCACCTGAAATTTGGTTTACCACCAGTTGTGAGTCACTGTAAACCATTAGCTCAGTGACCTTCATGTAGGATGCTGATTTTAAGCTTGCTAGAAGCGCTTCATATTCCGCTTCGTTGTTTGATGCTGGAAAGCCGAGGTTGACTACTTGCTCCACCACTAGGCCATCTAGTGAGATGAGGAATATACCTAGTCCTGCACCGTGCCTGTTGGATGCTCCATCCACGAAGAGCTTCCACATCTCTCCAACGAACAGTTTCCAGCAAGTGGAGGGATCAGATGATGCCTTGGGATCAAGAGTGTTGCTGGTGTTTTCTTCAAGGCCCATACTTGCTGTTTGCCCATCGCAATCTGATTGTACCAAGTCTTTATTTGTTGGTGAGTCTTGGCTTGGTGTAGCATGGTTTGCTTCTTCCTCCCTTACTTTACTCTGGTTTGCCTTAGGGTTTGACTGGGTATCCTGCACCAGGGGTTGCGCTATTCCGTCGTCAACTTCCAACCCTAGTTCGGTTGTATCAGTCAGGTCGACTAGGCAAATATGATGACTTCCTGGGGTGAATTCTGCGACAAAGTCTACCAAGGCTTGGGCTTTTACCGCGGTTCTGGGTTGAAACTTGATGTCAAACTGTCCCAACTCTACTGCCCACTTTAGGATTCACCCAGAAAAGTTTGCCTCTCAAACAAAGCTTTTAATAGAAAGGCTGTGAGGACGACTATGGTGTGGGCGTGAAAGTAATGCGACAACTTCCTTGAGGCTATCATCAAGGCCAGGGCCAGTTTTTCCAGTGGTAAGTACCTTGTTTCTGCGCCTAGTATTGTCTTGCTGACATAAAAGATGGGCAGATGTTGGATTCCTTCCGCTCGGACCAACACTACACTAATTGCGTGTTGTGAAATTGCTAGGTACAAAAATAGTTCTTCTCCAGGTATTGGGGTCACTAGCAATAGTGGAGAAGACATATATTCTTTCAAACTTTCTAGGGCGCGGTCGCATTCTTCATCCCACTCAAACTTGGCTTTTAATGCATAAAAAAATGGTCGACATCTGTCTGACGACCGACTTATGAACCGGTTGAGCGCGGTTGCCATACCGGTGAGATGCTGTACTTCTTTTACTGAGTTGGGCCTCTCTAGATCTTGGATTACTTTGATCTGAGAGGGGTTTGCTTCTATACCTCGGTTGGTCACTAGGAAGCCTAGGAATTTGCCAGATCCTACACCAAACTTACACTTAGATGCATTAAGGCGTAGCTTGTGCTTCTTCAGGATCTGAAACATCTCACCTAGGTCCCTGAGATGGTCATTCTTATCCTTGCTCTTGACCACCATGTCGTCGATATAGGCTTCCATTGTTCTGCCTAACAATGGTTCGAACATCTTGATGACCATCCGTTGAAATGTTGCCCCTGCGTTCTTAAGGCCAAAGGGCATAACCTTGTAACAATACAGTTCTCTTGGCGTCATAAAAGATGTGACCTCCTGGTCTAGCTCATACATAGCGATTTGATGGTAACCTTTGTGTGCATCAAGAAAGCTAAGTCGGTTGTGTCCTACCATCAGATCTACCAATTGGTCTATCCGTGGTAGCGAAAAGCTGTCTTTTGGGCATGCCTTGTTGACTGTTTTCTAGTCGACGCAGACACGCCATTTTCCATTCTTCTTTGGCACCACTACTGTATTGGAGATCCATATGGGGTAGTGCACCTCTCTGATAGCTCCTGCTTCTAGCAGGTTTTCTACTTCTTCCGCCACTATCTCGGCATGGTGGAGTGCCGATCTGCGAGTGCGCTGTATAGTTGGTCTGGCAGTTGGATGGACATTCAATTGGTGACAGATGAAGCTTGGGTCAATGCCAGACATGTCATACGGCGTCCAGGCAAACACTTCAATGTTAGAGGTCAAGAATTCCATGACCTCTATTCTCTCAATACTGGACATAGATGAGCCAAGCAAAAAGAACTTATCCGGGTTCTTTTCATCTATTCTTACCTGTACCAAGTCTTCCACTGCCTTCTGTTCAGCGGTTTTGCCAACATCTACAAACAATTCATTACTCTCGGGCTCTTCCACCATCTAAACAAACCCCTTGGCAGCTCGGCTGCCATTTACTGTGATAAAGCATTGCTTAGACATAATTTGGTCTCCATAGACCTCTTCAACTACTCCGACTTCGTTGGGGAACCGCATTACTTGATGGTAGGTTGACGCTACTGCTCTCATGGCATACAGCCATGTCCTTCCCAAGATTATGTTGTAAGTGGAGGGCACTTTTAATACCCAGAATTCTACTTGTTTAGTCATGCTTCCTGCTCTAACTGGGAGGATAATCTTGCCGACTGGCCACTCCGGCATTGAGTTAAACCCGATCAGGGGAGATACGGCAGGTGCCAAGTCTTTGTCCTTCAGTTTCAGTTGTTTGAAGGTTTCGTAATACATTATCTCGCACGAGCTTCCTTGGTCGATCAAAATCCGTTTGATGTCGTAATCCATAACGCGGAGTGTGACGACCAGTGCATCATTGTGAGGGCAATATATCCTTGCCAACTCTCTGTCTGAGAAGGATATGACGTTCGTGGCTTCTGTTTTCCCCTTTTTAATGGTAGGTTGCGCACTCAATACCTCCCTTAAGTGTTCAGCCTTCTTGATCGTTCCCCTGAACTCACATACTCTCTCAGGTTCGAATACCCCATGTATTACGTTAATCACCCCTTGAGGTGGGTCGTCAATTGGCATTCCGTCTGGGTGATCGTGGTTCTGGGGGGCTGGCTGTGTCCCTCTTTCTATGTATCGGTCTAGGTGCTCAACTGCCACTAACTCTTCCAAGTGTTGCCTTAATGGCGTGCAATTTTCAGTGCGGTGCCCCTTTTCCTTATGGAAGGTGCACCTGGATCTTTCGTCGTAGTCCTTTTGTGCTTTTCCCAACTTAGCTAGACGAAAGGTTCATCATGTATCTCACTGAGAATTTGATAGATTGGTTTCTTGAATACCGTGGTAATGGCAGTGCGGACTCTCAACCATCTCTTATCTCGGTCATCTTCGTTGTCTCGCCTGCCTCGTCCATTCTTGCTTGGACGTTCTACCGTGTTGACTTTTGCTGTAGTCTTCTTATCTAGCGCTGCTGTTGCACCAGATTTTGCTTTAGCACGGGCGCATCTTCCTCCACCCGAATATGTTGGTGCACTCTTTCCATCAAGGCTTCCATCATGAGGGGTGGCATCATAGTAATGGAATCTCTCAACCTATTTTCGACTGGAAGTCCTCTTTTGTATTGTGCGATGGCGAGATTGGTAGGGCAGTCCCCTATCTGGTTGAACGTCACCCAGTAGCGACTGTTGTAGAATTTCAATGTTTCCTTGTCGCCTATGTCAATGGAGAGTAGCTGATCAATCTCCACTGGGGTCTTGGTGTTCGTTCTGAACCTTGTCACGAACGCCTCTGCCAATTGTGCCCAGGAGGCTATGCTACCTTCTGGTAGCCTTTCGAACCAGGTTAAACCTAGGTCGCCAAGGCTTGATAGGAATAGGATGCACATTAAAGTCTCGTTTCGTCAATAAACTGCCATGACCTGGCGAAAGTGGCTTAAATGCGAGTAGGGGTCTGTCTTCCCCTCACACGTAGTAAATTTGGGCTGAAGGAAGCCGAAAGGTAGGGGCGCGTTCTCAATTGCCGGAACGAACGGCGAGGTTTGCAGTCTTGCTAAGGCTTTGTCTGTTGGTTCGTAAGCAGGGCGCGCTATTGGCATTCCTACCTCGACGCTTTCATGCGTCCGAGGAGCTAACCGCTGAAGGGCTAAGATTCTACGCGGGTCGCGTGCCCTGGTATCCTCTTTCCATCGTGCCCTTTCTTCTAGCATAGTTCGTAAGTCGGACGATCTAGGCAACTCCGTCTGCCTGGATGATGTCTGGTGCGCGCGTGAGGGCCGATAGGTGCTTCCCTCAGTGTATGATCTCTCAGTTCTCGTTCTCTCAGACCTGGAGTAGTGAGTCCTGGAAGTCCTGGATTGAGTATCGCCTGTTCTGAGGCTTCTACTCTCTGCTTGTGACGGTGTGGTATGCCTGCCACGATCCTCCGAGTGGTGAGGGGGCATGTTGCCTTTGCGCCCCTCTCCTGTCGCCACCCATTTTCCCTTGATCTGGCACTTCATGGCCTCCATGTCCGCCGCCATCTTCCTTATTAGTTCATCCGGCTCTTTTACGCGATTCTCTAGAGCTTGCGGGTCGATTCTTCGCCTCTGCCTTTTAGGACTTTGTGAGCGAGAGCGACGGGGGCTGTTATTCCGTCTCCCCCTTGCATCCCTCCGGGGGTTCTGTCGCTGGGGCTCTAAGTCCGCCATGGGAGGGACAGGAGGTAAACCTTCGCATCTCCTGCCCCCCTCTAGGGTTTGTCCGTCGATGGCGGACTGCGGCAAATCTTCATTGTGCGCCATTACTTCCAATTTAGCGAGGAAAACTTGATCAAGAGGTTTTTGTTCTTTCTGTGATTCCCACAGACGGCGCCAATTGTACGGGAAAGAAATAAACCTTCTCGTATAATCCTGTTGATCAAGATTGCGCTCCTCCATACAACATCGCTTTACTCCCTGAAAACACAAACGTGAGCTAGCCGGCGGGTGTATACCGGATACCTCTCTGATGCCTAAGTCAGCAAAATAGACAAATAGACAAAAAGCTCTGTGTATTCGGGAATCAAAGTTGTGTTACCTCTCCAAAGGTGATGTTGTAAGCTTTTATAGGTTCTGTGTGGCACAATCCTAGTAGAACTCTTATTTCTCCATGCAGAGTCCTTTTAGGAATTACTCTCCTAAAAGATAATGCTTATCCTTCAACACCCCCCTCACTGTTTAAACCAAGTGAGATGGTCCTAGCTCGGTGGTATGTCCAAACGACCGAGCTAGCATTGCCATGGCACAATAACAATGTAACCGAGCTTCCAATACTCATGTTACATTTATCCCGATGCTTTATGTGTAACATGTACCTCAGCTTCGCCTGTAGACCGTGCTAACCATAGCGTACTTGGACCGAGCTACTCAACAGCAAAGTCCTAAGTAGAAGCCAAAAATACCTCGACTCAAGATGGTTTGACCGAGTTAACTGTCGCCGCGCCGACCGTGGTGACCGAGCTAACCACCAAGCTCTTTCGGACCGAGCTATCGGCAAGGTTCCTCTGGACCGGACTAATTACAAGGCCCCTTACACCGCCCTTCTTACTGTGGCCCACAGAATGGCCTATTACCCAGCTCGGCCCAATTTTCATATAAATTACCCTCTCAATTATTATTCTACTTCGTTTATGTCAAAAATTTGTAATTATTTATTTTTCTTTGTGTATATCAAATTTCTTTGACCGTAAGTTTTCTAAGAATCTTGGGTTTGTAGTTTTTAAAAAGAGTATTATTTTTTCAAGAATTATTATTTTACTTTGTTTATGTCAAAATTGTGAGTGTTCTTTATTTTATTTTTTTTTAATGAGTTTGTGACATATAGTTATTTTTTTAATAAAAAAATAATCTATACCTTTTTTGAATTTGTACATGCATCGCTTGTATCCGGCCACTGGTTGATATAATACAATCAAGTGATTCACAAACATCTATCTATATTAGTGGGTGGCATACGCAATGCGTGTGTGCAATTCAAATAAGTATAAAAACAAATAATAAAAAGATTAACATCATAATATATATGTCGTCTAAATGGTAAAAGGGTTCTTAATGAAACTTAAGATCTTGGGTTCAATCTTGCTCACGCCCGTGAATAATATTTTTTTTATTTTATGATAGGAAAATTTGCCATGTCACAGAAAGAAAGTCACCACATTATTAGATACCAAGTCATGTGCTCCCATATATAATAGTACATATATATATATATATATTATATAAAGAAAATTGAGTTTCTAATGACAAATCTCCTAACAATTCTAAACTCTCATTCTAAAATTATTGATTTTTTAATTTATAAAATAAATTAAAAAAATCTATTGACTGATTTATTTATTTAATTATTTTAAAAATAATAATTATTCCTTAATTTATGGATTTCAAATGAGAAGACAACCAAAATATTCCGTAATCTCTCTATCCTAGTCTCTCTCACCGATTTCGAAAAGAAAATATTAAAACTTGTTTTCCTTCTCTCTCTCCCAAAAAATTACATTATATTTTTCATGAAAATTGTGGGTATCTATCTATATCTTATATATTATATTATAACATAACATAACAAAAAAAAAAACTAAAAATTAGATATACAAACAAATAAAATTAATAAATTTGATTTTTACTTGTTTAGTTAAAATCTTTCTTTTGCATCTCAATATCCAATTTTAAATTTTAAAAATCTTTAAAATTTATTTAAACAAATCTAATTTAAAAATATTTCCCATTATCATAATTTAAGTTAATAAAACTCACATGTCTATCATATATCTGACTCACATCATAACTTACCTAAATAATAATAATTAAAAACAAATAGAAACCAAAAATAAATATAAAAAAAATTAAAAAAATAGAAACCAACAACTCCATCTTAAATAAATTGAAAAAAATAAATAAATAGAAACCACACAAAAATAAAGAAGATAAGAATTTAGATTTGGATGTCAAAAAGATATGACAATTAATATCTAAATTTGAATTATGATTTAGTAACATAATTATCTTCTTTTTTTTTTTGTATATCTATCAAAATTTTATATTACTTAATGAGATAAATTAATCCATTTTCTAGTCTTATTTAAAAAATAATCTAATTAGTCATCTCAACTCCTAGATTTCGTGAGCACAGGCAAAGGAACTGATGGATTCGGCTGGGCAAGATCTAAGTTGTTAGAGGTAACATCCTATCACTCCAAATTTTTTTTTTTTTTTTCATGTGTGATTCTCTTTATCTACTGTTGATTTTGGTTTCGATTTTAGAAAGGTTTATGTATTTGTTTACATGTTTGCATGGTAGAAAAGAATTATTGGTGATGATGGTTACAATTGAAATATCTATATCTGTTCTGTACCAAGGATTTGATCGGATTTTGTTTTCTTTAATGAAAATCATAAAATTGAAATTAAAAAAATGGGTATCAAATTTTTATTTTTTATTGTCATTTTATTTTATAGAAAATGTAAAAATTTATTGAGAATTCAAGATTTTACTATAACATTTGATTTTTTTTTTATAACTAGGTAAATTAAAAACTTTTAAATATCATTGTGTTCTTTATTTTTATCATGTTTCTATCTCATTATACCATTACTGCTATTTGTTAGCTTGTTAATTATAATTCAATTAATTGAAAATAAAAGTTTAGTATAACTTTTCATAAATATTATAGTTAATTTGTTACCGCAATAGTTGTATATAATAGCATTATATATAGGGATAATATGTAAATATAATTTTTATTTTTTTATGTGATTAAAATAGTCCATCTTAAATAGTATATAGATGAGTTAAATAACTTCTTTTATTCCCAAATAATTCAATCTATTTTTTTTTTACTTTTTAATTTTTTAAATTGAAACATCAATTGTTTATATCCACAAAACAAAACTAATAAACACATATCCAAAAGTTACATATTTTTTTTTTATATTTTTCTTTTGTTTTTTCTTTTTTTAGTAGGTAGGATATTTACAAATGAAAATTATTTGACATCTCAAAAAACTTTTCCTAATCCGACTTATAATAATGTAGTCATAAGCATCAATTTTTATACAAATACGAAAAGAGAATTAATCAAATTATACATTTCAATCAACCACATACTCAAACTTTCAATATTTCAAGATGTTATTTCACTATAATTCTAATTAAGGGAATCTTCAACCCTTAATAAATTTTTTATCAAATTATAATTTGATAAAAATTTAAAAAGATGAAGCGTTGGAAATTATTATATTTTTTTCATCAAAATTGATGAAAAGAAAAAAAAAATTGGGATAAGAATGAAAGTTCTTTTAAAAATTGACAAAAATTTAATGAAAAAGTTAAAATAATTCATATCAAATCAATTTTTTTATTCAAGTTTAAAATCAAATTAGATAAAAAAAAAATTAAAAGAAAATGATGAAAGGTTGAAAATATTGTGAAACCTTCTTATTCTTAAACACTAGAAACCCGTGCGCGTATTATATTCATATTGTATTTTTAGTTATAAAATTGAAATAAAAAAAATGTAACTTAAATTATTAGATTAATAATAGGAACATCATATCAATTATTGTTAAATATCACTTCACTTCACATTTAATAACAAAATTGTATATTTGTCTTAATTATAACTTTTAAATTTGTATATTTTCATAATAAGAAGAGATATGTCATAACTCATTTAACCTCATTTAATCAGGTTTTACTTTTTTTAATACAAATTATCAAAATTACACTAAATAGATTTATATATATTTTTTTAATTTTTTTAAACTAATAATTTAAAAAGTTATAAAACATAAAAGTTAACTTATAAATTTCATATAGACCACAAGACAAAATATTGAATTACTTCCAAATAATTATAATTATTTTTTTTTTTAATTTATAAAGTCTCGTCCATAGTATGGGTTACCACTAGTGTATATATATATATATATATATGAGAGTATATACCATGAAAAATCAAATAGCAAAGAGATATTGATCGTGATTATCTAATGCTGAAACCAAATGGGGTTTTAAAAAGGGTTCCAAAAATTAGGGCTATCAAAATCAAAATTAGAATTTTCAAAATCAAAAGTTAGAACTTGAAATCTACCTTAGTTTTGTGTCGAAATCGTTACACCAAAAATTGTCACGCCCCAAAAATTTACCCAATGTAGATTCATCAACTTACATAGCATAATGTAAATGGAGACCAAATCTCAATATTGACATCATTCTCAAATCCTCAACATTTGTATTCATTAATCATCATAATATAATTCTAAAGGATGATATGACAACTTCATAATTCATGTATTCTCTACATATTTGACATCATTTTGTAAACATTGATTTTCCAAGACAACTCAATCATAAGCCTCAAAGTCAACAATTTTTTTTCTTTTCCTCCATGAAATTCCCCATGTAATACAACCATAGAAATTTCTCCATCATTTCTTCACATAGCAATTTATTAAGCATCAATTTCACAATATCTCAAACTTTTTCCCAAAATTTCCAAATTCTATCAAAACAAGGTTTTGTTCCATTTTTTTTTTTTTTTTTTTAAAGATTTTTCCAAAACAGCACCTACACTTTAGAACATAACTCATATTCTCAAAAGTTTTAGGAAAAGACAGATGAAATCAACTTCTAACATTATATAGGGTTCACAACCCAAAATCATAACTCAAAACATGATGAAATACCCAAAACATGTATCAACTTGCAAAAATGTATATATTTCTCAAAGATTATCCCTACCTCAAGCTTTGGAGATGAAGATGATGGAAACCCTAGAAATCAAACTCATAAAAACACGATCCAATCAATTATAAACGTAACCCTCGTCGCCCTCTTCGATTTAGTGTAAGAAACCCTCTCAAACTCTTGAAGATTTGAGCTAAATCTTAGAGAGAAGTTGGATATTTTTTGTGTTTTTAGAAAGAAGAGAGAGAATAGATGGATACATATATACAGGGACGGACATAGGATTCTAATATGGGGGGGCGAGTGTACAAGCAATGAAAAAATTTGTCATGAGCATGTGATATACAATATCATTTTCTACCCAAATATCACAAAAATATATAATTATATGTTTTCATTCATCGTATATAATTACAAAATATTATCAAAATACAATTGGATATGTTCTAGTAAATCCATAATAATTTTCAAAAAAGCAACTATTTGCTTTACATATCTACTTAGACCTCGTTTGGCAACAGGCCAGTTTAGCCAAAAAGTCAAAAAGTTACTAAAAAAGCTAAAAAGCCAACAACCCATACCAAAAAGTCAAATATTCATTTTTCTCTCTACTTTTTACACAGCTTTTCGTAAAAAGCCAAAAAGTCATCCCAAACATACTAGTTTTTTTTTTTACATCACATTTTAGCCAAAAAGTTACTAAAAAAGCCTGTTCCCAAATGTAACAACCCTCGTCACTGACTGCCGATTGATGACTGATTACCATTAAACTAAACTGATTATGACTGATAACTGAACTGGATAAAATACTGAACTGACTGACTAAAACCTGAAACTGAATTGACTGAGTATATCTATTGTACTGCATTTCTATCTGTTTGATTATTTGAATATCTGTTTATGTTTATATGTTTAAACTATGAACTGAAGGCCTTATCGGCGGCCGAATCGGAAACCGATTAGTGTTTCATGATCGTCATAATTTTTGTGATTTAATGGTATATTTACCTAAAATGTGATTAGGAATGATTAAATTAGATTAAATATTGGTAAAATGCATAAGTTAGAGTTATTTACAACTTTGCCATCTAGTGGCCACTATCCTAACACATATTGAGCCTTGTACACACTTTGACAAGTATTTCCTCAGCCCATTCCTTGCTCTTGCTAACTAGAGAGAGAGAGAGAACTAGGAGAGTGGATTTCATCTTGCTTTGGCTTAAGAACTTGGTTGAATTGAAGTGTAGATTGTTAATTGAGCCTCCATACCTCTAATTCAAGACTTAGGTAAGGATTTCACCTTCTCATTGTTGTGTTTAAGCTTCATTCTTGCATGGCTCATGCTATATTAAAGAGCTAAGGCATGTTTTAGCCTAATAATGTTGAATTGGAGCTCAATTGTTGCATGCATGTGCATATTGTAGAGTTTTGAGTTTGATTTCATGGAAATCTTACATGCATGTCCACCTTTTGACCATAATCCATGATGTCACCATGTTTTTGAAGAAATGAGCTCAAATGAGTAAACTTTGAAGCTTTAAAATGGTTTTAATCCATGCATGTCCTACTTGAGCATTGTTCTTGAAAAATGGGTTTGAATATAAGTTTAATTGAAACACCCTTGGGTCTTGATTTCTCAAATTGACCTTTGTAACATGTTATTCTACGAGTTTACTTATGTTTTCCAGAAAATTAGCCCAAGAGGATCAAAATTTGTGCATCAGAACTTGATTTTGAGCTTGGGATTCGAATTTGGAATTTCTAGATTTTAGTCGTCCGCTCGAGCGAGGTAAGTGCCGCTCGAGTGGGAAAGTCGAGCTCCCAGTATCTTGCACTGTGCATTAGTCCGCTCGAGCGTAGGACAGAGCGCTCGAGCGAAGGATTGAGTGACACGCTCGAGCAGGCGTCGAGCGGAGATTTCACCTATCCAGTACTTTTTGGTCCGCTCGAGCGAGAAAGTTTATGCTCGAGCGGGGACCTTTATTGCATGTCCGCTCGAGCGAGGAAACCTGCGCTCGAGCGAGGCTCTGTTTTCCTGAAAATTCTGAAAATGTTTTCTGATTACATCTTTGAATCCTCATCCCATCCTAGGCATTCTTAGGCCTAGTTTAATACATCTTAGTGAGGATTCAGATGTAGAACACACAGAGGCAAATTAGGGATTAAGTTATTATCTTTCCCAACTGTGTAGCTTAGTGTGTGTTTAATCTATTAACTGTGTAGGGTTGGCGACTGGGGAGACACGTTCTAGCCTACTGTAGCCCAAAACTTTGTGAGTAATAATTGTGTAAAGATATGTTTAACTGATTATCTTTGGAATACTGAACTGAACCGTTTACTGAACTGGTATTATTTACTGAATGAATGTATGTCCTTTATTTCTGAACTGTACTGTGGCATCCTTAGCACCTACTGTTTACTGTTACTGTTACTGTTACAGAGATCTCTGTCGGTTCCCTCGTTGGAACCACTACTGTTTACTGACTGATGGCCATCATTACTGTTCAGTCTTTAAGACCTACTGCTTACTGTGCTAATATGCTAATGGATGTACCACATATGACTGATTGTACTAAACAACTGAAATATTGACTGAAATGAACTGTTTTCACTACCGTAAGGACATTCATTCTAAACCCTTTACGCATTATGTTATTCACTGGGCTTTAGCTCACTGCTCATATATATACGTAGGTGTACAGGTACCAGACCGAAGCTAGAAGCATCAGGGTTATTCCAGTTTTGTCAAGCCAACCACCGTGCCTCACTGCGAGGTTCTGAGTTCGCCATGCTATGGCTTGGGGTGTTTTACTTCCCCGTTGTCCCTGTTACTGTTTGTATCACTGCATAGACTGTTATCTACTGTACTATACTGTTATCAAGGGATTAGGTCCCCCATGTACTGAATGACTGTAAATGTTTGTATCGACTGTACTATTCTGAATGTATGAATGCATGAAAAGTCTTTTTGCATACAGACTGTCACAGCTCATTGGACATTATTTATTTTTTGTATTGGCTTCCGCCAGGCCCTGTACTCTATATTACTGTATTACTGTTAAGCAGGGCTTTGGTAATCTCGGATTACTGGCCGGTTATGGTGCTAAACCCATAGGGTCGGGTTTGGGTCATGACACCAAACGAGGCCTTAGGCATCTAAAGTTGCGCTCGACATTCTTTCATGACACAAAAAGCATCTATGATAGAATCTACATCAAAATCTCAAGCAATGTCTTTCTCAACATATGTTAACAAGTAGCTTGAAAGAAAATCATCCTTCATCCTGTTGCGCAATCTAGTCTCTGCAATTTTCATGGCTAAAAATGTACGTTCTGTTGTTGCCATAGAAATTGGTAAAGTTAGAACAAGACGAATTAATCTATCGACAAGAGGATAAATTATTGACTTCCTTGTTGTTGCCAACATTTGGCACAATTCAAAAATTGTCAACAACTGCTGAAACTCAGGATGTTTAAGGATGTCAATCTCGTAATTTTGCAATTGGAATTTCAAATGAATTTTTTCTTGCTCTGTAAAGTCATTAGGATAAAATTGATTTGCAAGCTTGCACACATCTTCAATTTTGAATGAACTGTAATCATCCCTAAGATCTAAAGCAGAGCTAAGCATATGAAACTCCATCACATCTTCTTTGAATCTGTTGTTCAATTCTTGCCATTGAGAATCACATATAATTGTAAAAATATCAACCCGAAAATGATGCTAAATAGTAATGTGATCTCTTTGGTGACAAGCACGACCTCTACCAGATGTGTAACAAGCACTCATACCAGGAATATCTATGTCATATTTTCCACAAAATAGTTAAACATTCTCCAACAAACAAAATCCATCAATCTTCTCTATATTTTTGAGCAAGTGCTTTTGTAGTCAGCATTAGATGCATTGCATTCAATATATCTTGAGATTTACGTTGCAAAGCTTGGCAAAGATCATTAGTAGTCCCCATAATATCTCTCATAAGATGTAAGATAAACACAAACTCAAAAGATGTAATCTTATCATAAACTCCATCTGTATCTACACGTTGAGTAGAGGTGGCTCCATCATTGATGACATTACTTAAGACTGAACAAGTTGCACCAAACATATTTATCAAACTGGAAATAGATCCCAAGTGAGAACCCCATTGAGTATCTCTAGCCCGTTTCAATGTCCTAACTTGATTTTTGCCTTTACTAGTTTCAACTTCATCAATGGCAAGTTTTGCTGCAATTTCTTCAGCTTGAGCAACTTTCACTGATCATGCCTTTTACAGGAAGAGCCACATAGATTAACTGTGAAAGCTAGATAAGAAAAAAATTGGACAACGAGTATAACCTCTCTTGCTGTCGCTACCAATGCTAATTGGAGTCGATGAGAAAAGCAATGAACATAATACGCAAAATGACAGTCATGAAGAAATAAGGCCTGCAACCCAGTCCACTCTCCACGCATATTACTAGCACCATTATACCCTTGACCACGAATATTTTGTACACTGAGATTATGACGAGATAGGACAATACATATTTCTTCTTTCAAAGTTGCTGATGTTGTATCCGATACATGAACTATACCAAAAAAACGTTCCTTTATAAAACCATCTTTATCAACAAATCTTAGAACAATGGCCATTTGCTCCCTCTTTGATTCATCTCGAGCTTCATCCACTATAACGCAAAATTTTGCTTCATCAATCTCCTCACAAATGAATCTTTGTATTTTGTCAAAAAAAAATATTAATAATCTCTTTTCGAATTCGATGCGAGTAATATGACGCATTTTGAGGAGCTTTGTGTAACACAACATCTGCCACATCCGCATTATAAGATGCCAAGAGCTTTATCAATTCAATAACATTCCCACGATTATTAGAATCATGACCTTCATTACGACCTCTAAATGCACAAGCTTGAAATGTAAGCCATTTGACAGCATCTATTGTAGTCTTCAACCGCAAATGATTTTTTGCAACTTGTTGAGAAGTTTGTTTCTCAACTATCTTCTCAATGTGTTGCGCTTGATTTGTTAAATCATGGCAAGATTTAATAGCAATTTTGTGCGATGAATTAGGACCTTTTCCCATATGAGTTAAGAAAGCACAATTCTTTCCACTATTGACTTTCTTCCATGAAGAAAATCCATCAAAAATGGAAGCATTAGAAGTAGTGCATCCATTTGGTTTTGTAAAAAGATTGCAAGGAAGACAAAAGGCACAATGTTTGGTTGGAGAATATTCTAGCCAATCTGGAAATAACTTGTACCAAGAAGCTAGAAAACGACGCCCATTCTTCTCTTCAAAAGGATGGTTGTCAGGTTGGTATGGTCCAAATTTGATGTAAGCTCGTCGAATCTCATCACGTTGAGATATCAAATAATCCCAAATTTGTGGTCGTAGTCCTGGATCCCTTACCAAAGAAGATGTATCAACTTCTTTAGATTCTATTCTAGGCACTTTACAAGGACGTTGTTCAGGAATTGAAGCTTCAACATTATTAGTGGAAGGTTTTGTAGTTGCATTAACTTCTATATCTTGAGAGCCGCTTTTCTTAAAGAAAAAATCAATTTTTTTGTTCACCATAATTCACCTAACATTCAACTCAATTTTATTTAAAAACCTGAAATTTATTAAACAATTTTTGTTACTCACTAGGTAAAAAGCACACTAACAATATAATTTAATCTAACAAACAAATGACATGTCATTTTCAATGGGTAAACAATAAAAATCTTCAGAGTAATAGAATTTCTAACCCTAACAAGGTGAATAGAATCCAAATTGAAGTGAATTGTAACGAAATTAAAGATATTTAACCCTATTCATCTCTGAGAAATTAAAGATATTTATTATTATTATTATTATTATTATTATTATTATTATTATTATTATTATTATTATTATTATTATTATTTAAGCCTACAGTAAATGCTTGGTTTTGCAACCAAAGCAAGAGAAGATTTCTTTCGGAGACAACAAGTCTATTATAATTCAAAATTGATGCGTTTTGAACTCAATATGGATTAATTATATATGCACTAATATTATATACGTAGAATTTTCTATAAAAAAGATATGTACCATTGATATTAATTATATATGCATAAGCAATCTACAATTAATTCTACTACATTCAAATCTCTATGTATAGATATGTAGAAATTGTAGAGTAGTTATAAATGTATATAGGATTGAATTGCATACCTAGAATAGTGTTTTGAAGGGAAGGTAGAATCCATGAAGGCTTGTAATTAGAGAAGCCTCTAGTACTGCTTCAATGATAATCCCAAAACCCAGAGAGAGAGAGAGAGAGAGAGACAGAGAGAGTAAAGTGGTGGAGAAGGGGCTTAGAGAATTAGGTTAATAAGAATTTGGGGACCTTTTCAACTCAAGTATGGGGCATGTGAGTTTTATTTATTTATTTATTTTATTTAGTTATAACCAAATAACTAAAAAATTTAGATCCTAATCAGATAAAAAAGACTTTAACATATTAATAAATAAATTTTTAATTATTTTAACATTATTAAATTTAAAATAAAAAGTAATCATACTTAAAAAATAAATTATTATTATTATCTTTAGCATTTATCAAAAAAATAATAATTAAATTTTTTAATTTTAAAGTATAAAATTTAGGGGGTGGCGGTTCTTAAATTTTTTGCAAAAACTTTGGGGTGGCGAACCTATATAATTTTAATACTATATTTAGGGAGTCTTTTCAAAACTTTTTTTTGGGAGGGGGGCGGTCGCTCCTGCCAGCCCCCCCCTCGGTCCATCCCTGCATATATATATATATATATATAGAGAGAGAGAGAGAGAGAGAAAAAAAAAAGAGAAGAAAATATGAGCCAAAAATACTTTTGGCATCAATTTTGAGAAAAAGAGTACGAGAATCGAGACATAAGCGCCGAAATCTGCCCGAGCGGTTTCAATTCTGCATGAGCGGAATTCCCAATCCACATGAGCGAAATTTTCTACCTCATGAGCGGATTGCTCTAGAGAGCTGCCCAGAAAAATTCACCAAAATCCGCTCAAGCAGTTTTCTACCCAGAAAAGTTTGAAAAACTCTATGAGGATCTGCTCGGGCAAATTCCAATTCCGCACGAGTAGTTTTGCCCAAAACTCAGAAAATGATTTTGCAACCCAAGGTAAGTTCCAATGTCCAAAACTCAAAATTTTCAACCCGGAAAAGTTAAGAGAGGTTAAGTAGAAGTAGAAAAGGACTCTCAACAACTCAATACGGTAAACAAAACACCGAAGGAAATGGATACAATTCCACTGCACAATACTATTCAAGCCCAAAACCTGGGACATCACAAAAATAGAGTGAAAGAGGAGTGAACGAGTCTCACTTACATGAGCAATCCGTTGTTTATGGATTGATTCCAAATTGAATCTGATCTAGACCGTTTATTATCCCACTGTTGGCTACATATTTTGTAAAAGCCAAATCACAGTTTGACACATGGCGGAATAAGGGTATTACGGGAAAATAATTCAAGTCTTCGATCCTGATCGAACACGTGGCAATGAACATTGATTTTCACGTGATCTGAGTAGCACTAGATCAGTAAAGAGATACAAGGTGACGTGGCTTCAACGGTTACTCATATTCAAATTCAAATACAGGAGGGAAGCTCAACTGCAAAAGATGGCGTAGTGGGACTACTTCTAAGGCAGCATGATCAGCGATCATGGAGGAGTAGTTCGACGGTTTGAAGTGCAGTTCGAAGGTCATCTTTGACAAGTATAAATAGCAGGGAAGCCCCCAGAAAAGGACCCCCAGACTCAAATCATACAAACCAGTCTTTACTTCATATTTTCTTTCCCAGTTTTACATTTCCTGTACTTTAAATTCCTGCACTTTAAATACTTGTTCTTTAAATACTTGCACTTTAAATACCCGCACTGCACTTCGATTCATAGGAGTAGTTTCAAGTAGATTCAAGTAGACTGTTGCTGTAAACCTCTCCGAGGCTGAGTTTGGACTATTGTAAGTGTTCATTTTAATGAAATACTTCGATTGTTCTTCATATTAACTGTTATTTCTCTTAATTTCTCCTAAGTCAAGCCACCAGTAAAAGTCCTCTTCATTGAGACACAATCGTCTGATAATTGGTTGGCAATTATAATTTCTGTAAGGACTGATTGATTCTTGCTAGCACGCTCGCATTTACAAAAATACCCTTCGAAAAGCCAAAAAGCCAACATATATTTTTGGTACGCCCAGTGGGACTTGTTAAAATGGCTAGACGAAGACGACAAGGAGAAAATGAACGCTTGGAAGAAGGCGTAGAAGAAGAGGTAGAGATACCTAATCCAGAGGAGAATGTGGTAACACATCCTGTGGAGACTCCTATGCTATCAGAACCTTTGGTCGAACAGACCAGTACTTCTGGACAAGAACCATATGTTCATAATATTGGACGAAACCAAATAATTGGACCATCCACCATTCCATCTACTCAGCCAACAAATCCATGGGATGGCTTGGTAGATGCTATGGGACAACAAGTAATGAACACAATAGAAAGGTGGGCAACATCCTTTTTGGATCGAATGAATAACCACCAACCAACAAATACAAGACACACAGAGGAAATTTTAAATGTCCTTCAGCAAAGATTGGCTAGAGAAAAACAGCCTATGCAAGTTAATGGACAATCTAATGGTCAGACTAGTACTCAGAACTATGAAAGACCATCGCCTCAGTCTTGGTATGAACCCATTTCAAGGCCTGTAGTAGGCCAAAATGCCTCAGTACTCAATAATGAAGCCACACAAGTTTGTGGATCTGGCCAAATACAAGAAACTGGCATAAGAATGATGGCAAATCCCATGTTCGAAGCCATACCTGGCACTAGGGGGTATAATAATCCCTTATTCGAATTTATACCCGGGGGGTTGGAAGGTTTTCCCACAAATGGAAGGGACACAATACCTGTTCCAGCACCTTTCACTGGTCCTTTCGCAGGACAGGCTCAAAGGGGTTACCCATACCCCCAACAGCAACCTGCACCACAGGGGCAACCAGTCCCAAATGTACCACCTTATGGACCAAGAGGACCACAAGCACAAGTTTGTCCACCAAACCCTGTGTTTGTCCCTCCAGTAGTGGTTCAACAAGCACAAAATATGGTCCCTATGGACCAAATTGCTGATATTGTTAGGGAGATGTGTGGACCAATGGCTCGGGGGGTTCAGACTCCTGTATTCAAAAAACCATACCCAGAATGGGTAGATAGGGTACATGAATACCCAATAGGATTCAGAATACCAGATTTTACCCTATTCTATGGAACTGGAAATCAATCAACAATAGAGCATATTGCCAGATTCGCTGCTCAATGTGGTGAATTCACTAATCATGACGACATGAAACTGAGACTATTTCCAAATTCTCTAACTGGGGGAGCATTTATATGGTATATCAACCTTACACCTGGCTCCATTCAAACTTGGCAACAAATGGAAGAGGCATTTCATACCCAATTCTTCCAATTGGAGTCAGAGGTGTCCATGGCAGACTTGGCAAGATTGAGTCAAAGGCCTAAAGAAAAAGCTACTCAGTTTATTGCCAGATTTAAAAGGGCTCGAAATAAATGTAGAGTCATCCTTCCAGAGCCAGAATTTGTAAGATTGGCTTAAAATGGTTTAGAGTTCAGGCTTCGAAAGAAGTTTGACTCAACTGAATTCAGGGATTTGGTAGAATTAACCTATAAGGTGTCTCGATATGAAGCATTACTAGAGGAGGAACAAGATCGGAATAATGCTTCGTATAAGACATATTATAGAGATCCCAATTATGAGATCGATGCAGTAGAGATTGTGGGCAAAGAACCTGTAATCTGTGAAGCATTAATTCATAAGGATACAACCATCAACCAGCAGTTTAAAAAGAAAGACTTTCACAGAAAGTACTCTTTCGATTTGACAAAAGCAGATGACATTTTTTATCATTTGCTTGCAGCCAATTTCCTTAAGTTACCAAAAGGAGTAAAACTGCCATCTCCAGATGAACTTAAAGGAAAAGTATACTGTAAATGGCATAAGGAGTTTTCTTAGGTGTGCAACCCACAAAAGGTGTAAGTGTAAGGTGTAAGTGTAAGGTGTAAGTGTAAGTGGAAGGTATAAATGAAATGTATAAGTTGCACACCATGTGCCACTTACACAAAAGGTGTAAGTGCAAGGTAAAAAAGGTATAAGTGTAAGGTGTAAGTGAACACAAAAAGGTGTAAGGTGTAAGTTGCACACTATAGCATTACCCATGGCATAATTCTTGGTCTCACTCGACTAAAAACTGCATTGTTTTTCGAGACAGGATCCAAGAGCAAATTCGGAAAGGAAGTTTGAAGTTCCCAGCCAAAACAAAAAAAGCCATGGGAATTGACAGTAACCCGTTTCCAGAAGTTGGAGAAAGCGCGGCTAATGTGGTTGTACCAAACTTTCAGAATCTATCTCTGCAGGAATTGGAAGAGGTCAATGTGCAAATGCATATTGCCAACCAGACAACTGCCAAGAAGGAGACTAGAAACCCACCAGTTATTGGACAAGGTTTTTCACATCAGAAGGAACACTCTGATGAAGAAGCCTTTGGATGACGATTCCTTGGAAGCGGTATGTCACGAGAGGATGTGTCCCAGATGAGACTAAGCTACAAATGGTTGAAGGGCTTCGATTGATGGGAAGCAATACTATAGGGATGTTGAGAGGCGTCCTAAATCAACCAACGCACAACAAAAGGCCGTGCGGTGGTGATAGGCAGCGACCATTAGTGGTTGAGCCTGCAGTTGACAGAATACATGCTAAAGGCAAGAGGCCCTTGTATGAGTCTAGGCCACTTAACTACTACAGAATGGAGAGCAAACATTCTGAAAGAAGATTGGAGAGGAGTTCAGGTTATGGGACTAAAGCCAGAGATTGGCCCCCTAGACCAACCTCACACAGAACAGAAAATGGCCACCTCCATCAAAGGCCAGAATCAGGCTCGAAACATGAGACCAGAACCAAGCACTTACCTCCACGGCCAGTTTCGAAGATGGCTTCGAAGGTAGAAAAAGGTGATTCAACATCTGAGTCAGTAAACACTTGGGTACCTGGAGTTCCAGATTGGTTTGTAATGCAAAACAAACCTAGGGAAGTGTCTGCCAGGAGAGCTATTGGAATCGCAGGCAGGATGGTCAAGCCTCCTTTAGTGGCTCCGAACAACTGGGTATTGTTGAAATACCCAAAGACAAAGGAACCAAATATGGTTCCAGTTATTTCCAGATCACAAAGGAGGAAGATTCAGCGCAGGTACACCCAGTACCAGCAAGATCTGAAAGAAAGTGGAGAGAGTTCTTCACAGGTCAAGACAGAAGGAAAGAAAACTTCGAAGTCAGACCATACTCCAAAACCGACTCTACAAAGCAAAGTGGTTTGTAGCAGAGAACATTTGGCCTAGGTTCATTCTGAACTAAAGGCCAGAGAAGTCGATTTGGCGAAGGCTCTGATGGAAAGTGATAGCGAAACGGAAGAAGAGATTGGCATGAGCCAAAAGAAGGAAATGGCAGAAGAAGAAATGTTCGAAGCCTTCATGGCTGAACAAACATTTCTGACTGAAGAACCAGTTGAAAAGGATCCTTCGAAGGGATCAGTTATCAATAAAGTACCAGAGTGCAGCATGGAGGATGCTGCTGAAGACACTGAGCAAGGTAGCCAAGAGGAAGAAGTCTGACCCGACCATCGGTTTGGCTCATTTCCCATGTCGATCAATATGGTACACATCTTGCCTCATGAATTCGAGCCGGAAATGAGGACGGGGTGACCAAGACATGGATCAATTCTGTCTCTAGTGAAGAGTCACAAGTGAGTATGGTACAGGACGCTCCTGAAATGGCTACTCCAATGGAAACTGAGTGTGAAAGTGAGGAAGAGGTGAGCATCAACCTCTCATATCCTTTTGAATATCCCTCGAATTCCATGACCCAACATGTCAAGCCTTTGTACATCAAGGCTTTCTTCGATGGGATACAGCTTAACCGAGTCCTAATAGACAATGGGGTAGCGGTAAACTTATTACCGAAATCTTCTTTGAAGAAACTAGGGAAAAAGAATCCTAGGTTGATCCCAACCAGCACAACCATCGCTGGTGTAGACGTCCCCGAACGCCCCGGGAGGGTTAACTCCCGTTCCGTTCATATTGGGGTCACTACAGTTCGGACTCGATTTGTGTCACGGTTCTAAATCTTGAACCAAAGAGTCCAAATCCGGCAAATCGTTTGAGAAAACAGATTTTTGAAAAGTAGTGCCAAACATGGACTGCTTTGCCAGATTACAGAGTCGCCACCTAAATATTTTAAAATGGGAAATTTAGGAAACCCTGACTCAATGCCGAAGGCCACGTGTCCGTCATCACCAAAGTGGTCTTGGCTCGGGAGCTTGGGTACGATCGGGGAAGGTCAGCTTTGAGCACCCCCTTTCGCCCGGTCCGAAGACCGGCCTCTACTAATCGTGATATCCGATTTTGAAAACGTTATGCGTTCTTATTCCAATTATTAACCTAGAATTACTATGTTATGCGCACAGCAAACAAGTATAGACTAGATCGCCTAATTTGGAAACAAGCATTGCATATCCGTGGGTTTTGAAAACGCTTTGGAATTTGCTACTCGCAAGTAGGCTAAAACACGGATTTCAATGAGTCTTCCCAACTCAAGCAATCCAACCTCCACCCACAGGCATTCAAACAGTTTATTTCATGTAAGCACTTAGCCGCATGGTAAGCATACTGTTATGGCAACACTCACACACATGCAAAGATGCTAAAGCATAAAAAACTCACCTAGTACTCCAAGCCAAAACAGAAGCAAGTTAGTAATCATATGTATGATCCTAGTTCATGTTAAGTGGCTAATGCAACACAAGCAATGGTGTAATCTAAACAGGCTCGGCTGTCCTAAGCATGGCATATGGAATGCTACAAATAGCACGTATTCAATTTGGAAATTGGAATACAATGCAGTTAGCGTGATGTATTGAGCCCGATGCATGTAAACAAATGCATGGATGCACGCATGCATTGCATAAGGTATGCTAAAATAAACATGCCCTAATCTACCATCATAAGCAGGTAAATAAAAGGGAAGAAAGAAGTGGGGGTTGGAAGACATGCACACACCCACACACACTTATTACAAATACGCCCTCGCTCGGAGGGACCGAAATAATAATACAGTCCAAGAAAAATAAACGAATAAATTATTACAAGACCTCTAATCTAATTAAATTAAATGCAAAGAAGAGATGGCCACAGCCTCCGCCTCGGGATGCGTGAATGATGTATGCTTCAGTCCGACTTGCCCAGAAATCCGCACCATGCCACTGTTGCCTCTGTTTTTTTACTGCCCTGCTTCTCCAAAATTTTCCAAGGTCCCAGGAAACCTTCCTTGTGTTCTGCTGAGTGCCACCGGCTGGAAGAAATTACCATCGGCTGCTTGTGGTGGCCACCGGCTGCAAAATAGTCTGTCGGCGAAATCTGATCTTGGTCGGCACTCTTTCCGGCAGTCGGCACAAAATCCCCGAAGACAGGTTTGACAAAGAAGCAGGCGGTGTATGGTATTGGATTTTTGAGCATATTTATGCATGGCCAATACTTCCTATCACGAATGGGACTCAAGGAAACATGGCTCTTGGTTCTAGGGCTAACAATTGTGCACCTTGGTGCATGATAGCCTAAGATACCAAGGTTGCATTTCAATGTAAAAAATGCATGCAACACAACAATGATGACTAAGTCCCTATCATTCCAAAGTCAAGGGCCTTAGTGACATGGGAATTGAGGTGTGTTTTGTCACTTGGAGTACAAACACCCCTCATTTCCCACACTTGGTTTGACACCCCAAACCGAGTAATGAAATGCAATCCATGCAAACATTCATCAACAATGCAACATGACACAAAAGCGTAAGGCACGCCAAACACTATGTAGCACATCATGAGAAGTATACCATACTAAACATGCACAATGCAAAGGGTGATACAAGCATGAACACCTAAGGCAATAGAATTGTCTTATGTCAAGACCATGTTGACTAAACATGCAACACACATATACTAAACATGTAATGGTAGACTAAGCTACAATGGGACAGCCCTCAAACCTCCCTAAAACAGTGGCAAAACATGCCCAAGATGATGACCAAAACTCATGCGAGCATGCAAGGCAATAGGTCCAAAACTAAGGGCAACAATGAGAGTGCTTTACTACCATTGCTAAGGCCACTCATGGCATGTATCTAATAACCAAAGAAAAACAGACTTTTATCATGCAAAATGACACCCAAAACCCACATATGGCAGCCCCAAAATGCACCAAGTATGCAAGCATACACAATGTCAATCCCTAGGCATACAAGAGCACACCCCTTAAAGCATGAAATAGGTCACATATGTAAACACACACACATGATTTATGGACTGAAATAAGGTCACAAATGATGCCAAATCATGAGGATGATCAATGTTGAACATGCTAGGAACCAAAATGCATAAGGCTTACAAGCCTAGAATACAAAACAACCATGTCAAGCACACTATATATGGCAAAATCAGTGGCTCACAGCCCTAATACATGGTAATATGATGCTAATACCCTCATGGAACCAAGCTAAAACATGCAAAGAACATGGCCTAGATGTATGGCATGCTTTTAGGTATAAGAGAGCATTTCAAAGCAAGTATAAGATACATATTAAAGGCTACAAATCCGACCAAAAACAGAGGTTAAACATGCTCCAAAACACTCAAAAAAATTCTGAAATGAAGCCTAATGCAAGTATGCATGCACGCTACTCTTTAGGCCAAATACAAAGGCAAGCAAAGGACAAGGGGGAGAGGCATGTCCCTCCCCTATTTGAGACTTGGAAGTACCTTCCTCACCACTGAAAACTCACTGGTTTTCAGTGGTGAGAAGACCAAGAACACCAAGCAAGCAAAGCTTCAAGAAAAGACACCAAAATGGCCAAAACAAGGCCTAAGAGGGTGAGACTCTACCCAAACCACAAAATGACCTTAATGAATGTTCAAGAGCAGGTAAAAACAAGAGTTTTTCATGTTAAACACAAATCCAAAAACACAAAGCAAGAGGGGTAGAAATTAGTTGCAAGAATGGGGAAACTAAAGCAAAAAGTTTACCCTTGAAGATCCAATGAAGAACAGGTGGGGCAGCCCTCCTCTAATGATCAAAACCAGTCCAAGATCACACAAAACAACCTTCCAAGTCCCTCAATCTCGGAGCTAGGTGTAATGGTATGTGTACAAGGGCAAAAGTAAGGTAAAAACACACTTTTTAGGCCTAAAACACACACAAGAGAGGAGAGAGAGGGAAAATATAGAGAGAAAGTATATCACACAGATATATAGATATAAGCTCTGGTTTTTTTGACCTAAAATGGCTAACCCTTGTAAAGGGAGATGAGATGGACTTATATAGGTAACAAAAGGGTCTAAGCTTAATGGCTAAGCAAGAGGAAAGGGGTCAAGGGACCAAGGGGGTGCAAGGCTTCTTGGAGAAGCCAAAACAGCTGGCCAAGCTTCTCCAAGAAGCTTGGCCAAAAGGGGTCAAGCTTCTAGAAGCTTGAGGGGGTTCAAAGGTGCAAAGGGTGCAAACCCGGGCCTGGGGAGTGGTGATGGTGCACTCCAGCTGTCACAGCTGGCATGCACCATCCCTGGGGGTGCAAAGGGGTCACACCGACTAGCCAAAACACAACTGCTTGCCGGTCGGCAACATATAGTGCCGTCCGGGCAAGGATTTGGATAAAAAGTGCCCATGGCCAGTAGAGAGTGCCGGTGTAGGTGTGGGGGCGGTGGAAGCGGGATGGCTAATAAGCCTTCCCCTACCCTCAGATGCAAAACACACAAGTCTTGGTACAAAACCAAGCACAGAACAAACTGGTTGAGAGGTCCTGAGGCACGGCGTGCAGCCGGGGCCTCCGGGAACTCAAAACAAACACAAACATGGATAATCACCAGGTGTTCAAACGGTGACGTCCAAGTCTTGAGGACGGTCAAAAATAGGGTGTCTACAGCTGGCTTTGCTGGAGATAAACAGATGGCTCAAGGGATTCTGCCCATTAACTTGAGTGTGGGAACCAGGGACTGCATGACAGCATTCTTCGTAATCGACAGCAATGCTAAATATAATGCTTTACTTGGGAGAGATTGGATCCACACTAACAAATGTGTGCCTTCCTCTTTGCATCAGAAAATCATGATGGCTTTGGGCAATGGAGAGACAGAAGAGATTGATGTAGATCCTCAACCCTTCATAGCTTGTACAGACTTTGCAGAGGCCAAGTTGTATATTGAGGGAGTGACACCACTCAAGATTATCGAGGAAAGGCGATGGCTCACCGGCGAGTGGCCGATGAGGTAGTAACACACCTGAAGCACTTAGTCCAAGAAAGTGCTGATGAAGAGGTTGTCGTGAAAGATGACAATGATGCCTGGTTATAGGCAAAGAAGTGAAGAACGAGAAGCCAAGTCCTTGGCTCTGATTAAATTCTCATCATTGGATGTAAATGCATAGTCCAGAAAGTACAGAAGCAAGAGAGAGAGGCCATGATAATTGGCTGTAAACAAGAGCAGCAACAGGTCAGAAGTTTGACCCTTGGGAAATACTGTGCATTGGACATTGAAACAAAAGTCCAGGAGATACAGGAAGAAGACGCCTTGTGGACAGATTTTGTCTATGAGGAAGAGGGCAGAGATGTCGAATTAAAGAACCTAGGAGCAGAACAAGGCGAAAAGGTTGCTTCGAAGGTTGAAGAAACCAAAGAAGAAGCTTCGATGAGTTCTCAGACACAAGACCCCTTAGAAGAAGTGAATTTAGGGGAAGGTTCTGTGCAGCAGCCCACTTATATAAGTACTTGCTTGAATGTTCTGGACAGAGACCAGTTATTGGTTGTTCTAAAGAAATACAAAGATTGCTTTGCATGGTCTTATAATGAACTACCAGGATTGGATAGATCATTGGTGGAACATAGGCTCCCTATGAAGCCTAATTTCAAGCCATACAAGCAGAAACCAAGAAGGATGAGTCCAGAAGTAATTCAGAAGGTCAAGGAAGAAATTCTTAGACTACTCAAGGCAGACTTTATTAGGACAGCCAGGTATGTTGAATGGCTATCTAATATTGTGCCTGTAGTTAAGAAGAATGGCAAAATGAAGGTATGCATCGATTTCAGAAACTTAAATCTAGCAACTCCTAAAGATGAGTACCCTATGCGTATAGTGGATCTGCCGTAGACAGCTCAAAGAGGCATCAAGTTTTATCAATGATGGATGGCCACTCTGGTTATAACCAAATATGCATTGCAGAGGAAGATATCCACAAGACGGCATTCAGATGTCCTGGGAATATTGGCACCTTCGAATGGGTTAAAATGCCATTTGGTCTGAAGAATGCTGGGGCTACATATCGGAGGGCTATGAACACTATCTTTCATGATCTCATTGGAGGGTATCTGGAATGTTATATTGATGACATTGTAGTGAAATCCCAGTCCATGGAGGAGCATTTGTTTCATTTAGAAGCAGCTTTCAAAAGAATGAGGAAGTTCAAGTTGAAACTTAATCCTTTTAAGTGTGCTTTTGGTGTATCATCTGGAAACTTCTTGGGTTATGTAGTGCACAAGAAAGGAATACAGATTGATCAGAATAAAGCTAAAGCCATCATTGAAGCTAGGCCTCCATCAAGTAAGAAAGAATTACAAAGGTTCCTGGGGCAGGTTAACTTTCTTCGAAGTTTCATTTCTAACACTGCAGGGAAAACTAAAGTATTTTCTTCCTTGTTAAGGCTGAAAGATGAAGAGGAATTTGTGTGGACAGCAGAGCATCAAAGTGCTTTCGAAGGTATCAAAGCCTACTTGGCCAACCCTCCAGTGCTGATGCCACTAAAGGGGAACAAGCCTTTGAAGTTGTACATAGCTGCAGCAGAAGATTCATTGGGAGCTTTCTTAGCCCAAGACAACGAAGAAGGCAAAGAGTAAGCTATTTATTACCTTAGTAGGTTTTTAAATTCTTGTGAATGTAAATATTCAATGCTGAAAAGTCAGGTCTTGCTTTTGTATTTTGCTGCAATGAAATTAAGATATTATCTTTTACCTACAACTGCCTTGGTAATTGTAACCATAGATTTGGTTAAATACATGTTATCTAGACCTATGTTGAGGGGAAGAATTGGCAAGTGGATACTAGCCTTATCAGAATTTCATCTAGAATATGTCCCTCAAAGGGCAGTAAAAGGGCAAGTTTTAGCCAATTTTCTGGCAGATCATCCATCTCAAACAGAAAGCCAAGAGATAATAGAGCTTGGTATGGCTAATGTTGAGCCATGGCAGATGTGGTTTGATGGATCGAAAGCCAATGGCTTAATTGGAATTGGTGTTGTGATTAAATCTCCACAAGGGGTAGAAACCACACATGGTTTCAGAGTGGATGAAGCCACTTGTTCCAATAACCAGGCCGAATATGAAGCCTTAATAGTGGGACTAGAAATCCTCATTAGATTACAAGTACATGCAGTTGACATATTTGGGGACTCTCAATTGGTGGTTAACCAAGTGAAAGGGATTTTCAAGTGTCAAAGTATAAGCATCCTACCATATTATGTTGTTGCATTACATCTGCTTTCTCAGTTTCAAATAGCAAATGTAACACACGTTCCAAGATTCTTGAACAATAGAGCTAATGATGTGGCTCAAAAGGCTTCGAACTTCAAGAGAAGGGATAATACCCAAAGGGACATAAGCCAAACAACATATCAGAGATTAATACAACCTTTGAATAAAAGGAATGTGATCTTGGAAGTCAATCATAATGACTTACAAGAACAAGATTGGAGACATCCAATAATGCAGTATTTGGCTGGTCCATCTTCGAAGGCCAGCAGAAGGGTCAAATTGCAATCCATGCAATATATGGTATATGGTAATGCTCTCTATAAAAGGGGGGGAGATGGCTTATTGCTGGAATGTTTAGACCCAAAAGAAGCATTAACAGCTATGGCTGAGGTTCATGAAGGCATTTGTGGTGCTCATCAACCTGGTGTGAATATGAGATGGTTGCTTCGAAGGCATTCCTACTATTGGCCAACTATCCTTAAAGACTGCATAGAATATGCAAAGGGTTGCCAAGCATGTCAAAAGCATGGTACAATAAGGCATGTGCCCATAACTGACCTACACGCAGTAGTGAAACCTTGGCCATTTAGAGGATGGGCCATGGATATGATAGGAAAAATACACCCACCTTCTTTGAAGCATCATTGTTTCATTCTAGTGGCTACTGATTACTTCACTAAGTGGGTTGAAGCCAAGCCATATAAGGCTGTAGACCAAACAGAGGTCATTGGGTTCATTAAAGACTTGATCCATAGATTTGGCATCCCACAAACCATTACTGTAGATAATGAGACTGTGTTCGATGGGAAAATGGTGAAGTCCTTTGTGGCAGAATTTGGAATTAGCCTTGTTAATTCCACACCCTATTATGCACAAGCCCATGGTCAAGCTGAATCGTCCAATAAATCCTTGAAAAAAGGTATACAAAAGGTTGTGGAGGATAATCCTAGGGATTGGCATAACCTTTTGTTGGATGTTTTGTGAGCTTACAGAACCTCCCCAAGGTCAAGCACAGGAGTTACTCCTTATGCCTTAGTATATGGGCATGATGCAGTTTTACCTGTGGAAATTAATGTTAAATCTTTTAGGGTAAGATGCGAAGATTAGTTAGATCCTGAGCAGTACCATCAAAGTATGTGCTTGGAATTAGAAGGCATATATGAAGCCCGAATTTTGGCATTAAATAGCATTCTTTTCCAAAAGAAGAAAGCAGCCAAGAATTATAATAAGAAAGTCAAGCACATTGGTTTCGATGAAGGTGATTTGGTATGGAAAACAATACTCCCAATAGGAATTAAAAGCCACAAGTTTGGCAAATGGTCACCTAACTGGGAAGGACCATATCAAATTCATAGAGTTACGCTTTTGGAGCATACCATTTGAGAAATCAATGGGTATGTACATCCCAAAAAGATTCACGGCAGATATTTGAAACCTTATTTTCCAACCATTTGGGAAACACAAGGAACAAAATAAACATTAAAATACAAAAACATAAGACTGCTCGAATGATAGACAAAATTTGTTCTTTTATAAAGAATTAAATACATTGTGCCACAAATTGGCCCAGAAATCATTACAATGTCTTAATTGTTTTTGTATAGTGGATTTCCTATTACTAAGTGATAGAAACAATTGAATAGTCGCAGCCCATGTCTTTTTCGATCACCAAATTTCTTGGTTGGTGATGTGCAATTTGGTATCGATTCTAACCAAGGCTTGGTTTATCATGCGCAACTCCTCTTCAAGTCGAAGCTTTCTTCTCCAGCAGTTGGACTCGAAAGTGAGAGGCAAAAGAGTGTTGTTCCTTAAGCGTTGATACCTCGGTATGTACTTGGGAAACAAAACTCTGGTCCCTAGCTAGTTTCTCATCCGCAGTCTTAGCAGCATGACAAATGTTGAGATAGAAATCAATAGTAGTCAGAGTCAGGATAGATGACTTGAGACATTCATGTCGATCGCTTCAAAGAATGTTACAGCATTGAAGGAACCCATTCCTAATGATAGGCCTTTGTAGAGCCTCGAAGGGGATCCTCGAAAAAGAAGTCAGCAGTTCCAGGCATACGACTAGATCTATTGAAGGTGTAGAAGGCTTGCTGCTGGAGGAAGGAAGACTCTCGAAGATTTCCAGTAAGGAGTCAACCAAAACTAATGGCTCAGCTTCAACACTAAATGTTGGAGAGGTAGAAGGTATGTCGAAGAGACTAGCTAGTCTTCTTTCGAAGATGTCTACCTCATCCCTGGACATGAAGGGCATAGAGAGTGTTGTGGTGGAGGACACAGAGGACTGCATGGGGATGGGAGAAATGGATGGAGCATCTTCGGCAGCCTCTATGGTCTTAGCCACCAACGAATCAAGTGAAGAGGGGCTGGAAGTAGGCATAGGTGATGAACCATGAATTGGAGAACTACCAACACCCTCTATAGAAGAATCAACTGCCATTGGGAATGGAGTAGCAGTTGGAGTTTCTTTGAAGGACGGAGGAAGAGCAAGGCTCGAAGGAAAAGTGGACTGAGGAAGGTCAAGGGCCAAAAAAGAGAGATATGGCTCTAAGCCAAGGAAAAGAGACGCAGGGATGCTTGGACTCAAAGAAAGGATATCGAATATAGGCTTGGAGAGTGGGAGCATGATTTGGATGGTTTTCAAATGTTGTATCTGGTCAACTTCAACTGAAATTGAGGGAGGCCTCGCTGGGAAGATGAATGCAGTAGCTGTTGCTGCAAGAGGAAGAAATACAAAGGACTGTCAAAATTCAGTATTAAAAGCTGACGAAGGAAAAACAGCAGAAATATGAAAGAAATTACTTGTTTCAGAAGTGTTGGCACTGATGGGAGAGCTGCGAAGGGAATAATGCTCGATAGTTTGTTGTCTTCGTGCAGCTTCTCTTTGTAATGCATCAGCAGCAGCAGCTTCATCTCTTAGAAACTGTTGCTGCCGTCTCTTCTCAGCCCTCTCAAAAATGATTATTGCCTTAGAATGTTCCTGTTCTACTGTTTTGGCAGTTGCTTCATGAAGTGGGTCCTCACCCAAGTCAGCAGCAGAAACAGTCACCTTCTTCCTCTTCCTCCTTGGTAGTGATACTACTGGTTCCCTTTCGATCTCCCTCTCTTCAATTTGGGGTTCAGATTTTTCAGAGGTTAGTTCTTTCTCCATTACTGAAGTGGTTGCCTCGAGAGAAGGATGCTCAATTGTATCAGAAGGGGAGGCAGCCACCTTTTGTCTCTTTGTTCTTTGTAAGGGCATTTCTTGCTCTTGTTCGACCTCTTCTTTTCCCAAAGATTCAGATTCCTCAGAAGGGAGGATCAGCTTCCTTTTTTGTTTCTGTTGTTGTTTCTTTTTTAGAGTAGCTAAAGTTTCAGCTCTCTTAGGAGATTCTTCTTGCGGGGACCCTGCACCAAAGAACATAAGTATAAAGGAAACAAACAAAAGATTCAAAAGAAAGAAAGAGAGAAAATCTGAAAGTATTTACCCTTCTTCGAAGTAGCTCTGGTAACTCTAGCTGGAGGGGGTAAAGCTGCAGGAGTAATTGTAGCAGCTTCAGGAAGAGGTGGAATGTTCCTCGCTGTCGCTGACTTAGCCTTCGAAGGCACTCCCAATCCTATCAACAAGTCATGGGGGTGTACAGATAGGCGCACTTCCATATTGACTGTCCACCAATTCTAGAATATTTTCAAGACCAAGCCATACGGAAAAAAGGGGACAAATTGGAACTCATTCAAGTCCTTCAGCAGTTTGAGAATTGCCGTCTCTAGTCTGGATTTGGGTATTTTCAAATCTCTGGCAGTGAGGTGGACATTCGAGAGACTGCAAAGAGGAACTGGTATCCCTTGAGTGAGTCCAAATTGTCTGGCAAATTGAGAAGGGCAGTACACCTCAGATATGCATTTGTAGGCTCGAGGGTTTAAACTGCCAATGAACAATTCTCTTGGTAGTAGTATAGAGGCCCACATATCTTTATGAGGAGAAGTGGAGCATTCTTTATCGGCCAGAAAAGTTTGCAGCCAGGTTGGTCGTTTATTGGCTTCGAAAGGACAGAAGAAGGAGGTAGATGGAGAGATGGGGAGTTGGTAAAAGAAGGTAAAGTAGTAAGCGAAGGAAGCAGGATAAAGGGTAATCCTAGCATACTTTTTCCCGTAAGTACTAGGATCCTGAACAAGGAATCTTAGACACTTGGGATGTAGGTCAGTGAAATAGGCGAAGAGCCAGAGTTGAAGCACCCAGAGGGGACCTCCTTGGTTAGCATCAAGAGTTTTTTCGCAAAATTGGGAACAGGCTCTGTAGATATGACCTAAAAGATAGGGAGCAAGAGCTATGTGTTTTTTCATGACAAGTGCCTTCAAGAAGAGGAGCAAACCTGCATAATCCTCTGAGATGAAGTGCAAAAGAGGAATTTGCATAACCAGTATAAGATAAAGGAAAATAATTCTCTGTCCCTCACAGGACCTTTCCTTTTATTTTCAGCCTTTACGAAGTCACTATAAGAGGAGTTTAGGGCTGGAAGATAAAATTTGACAGGAAGGTCCGGGTAGTTGGGAGTAAAAGGAGAACCATGGGGTGAAAGCCCTAAGAGATGGCAAATATCAAGAACGGTGGGGGCTATCATGCCACACCGAAATTGGAAGAAATTAAAAGCCATATTCCAGAAGCATAAGGCAGCAGGAATCAAAAAAGGGTCCTCAGGAATAATGAACCTGGAAAGACGAAGGGCATCGAGGACACAGAGCTCTTGCAGATCATCTTCTCTCACAGGCACTACTCTGTCATACCATTCTTCCCATTCAGTCCTCAATGTCGACCAGCAACGGTGAGGACGATTCACTCTCCAGTTCCGCCAATCAAGCCCTCCTTCATAGAGAAGGAAATGGTCCTCCAAGCGAGGATATAGAGCTGCGAGTTCAGTAGGAGCTTCCCGAAAAATAGGATCAAGAACATACTCTTGCTTGTTGCTGTGGCGAGAAACGAAGAGACGCCCATCTATGTTGCTTGGTCCACCAATCATGAGTTTGGCAATTTCTTCATCAATACATTTCTTCAGAGCCATGGTAGGGCTGAGATGATCGCCAGCGGGCACTTTCAGTGAGAAAGGATCCATTAATAGCAAGTAGTAAAGAAGAAAGGATTAACAGAAGATTGGTAGGGTTTGTGTGTTGAAAGAGCAAGTGATTTCAGAACACGAAACAAAAGGGTTTTTAAAAAAGCTTTGTGTCTGAAAAATATATTGCGTAAGTCGTTAAGTACTAAAAGTACGAATACGAAGAGTTTCTTTCAATATTGATACTTTTGGAGGGAAAGAACACAGCCCAAATACTAAAATCAACTTCGAAGTAAAACATTTGGCTTCGAAGCCAAATTTTGGCGCCAAAAGCCAAAGGACAACGGCTTCGAAATACAAAAGTCGGCTTCGAAGCGTACTACATGCTTAAAAATGCTAGAATGCTCGAATATTGGTCCACTTCACAGGGTTTAAAGACCTGTTTGAGGGTTATTAATCAAAGTAACGACCTTCGGAGCAAATCCTCGGATCCTTTAAGGATGAGGAGCACTGTTCGAAGCATTAAAACCAATCGTTGGTTTTATTATATATAAGAAAGAATTGCTTTTTGAACCCAAATAGTATGGATTACTCTTCGAAGCAAAATGGTCAATTTGAAATTGATTGGCTATATTAAAGCATGACCACATATTGGTTATAGTTAGTTTTGAGGGGTAACGTTGTTAAAATTCAAAGCATTAATTCCAGATGATATCAGCCAGAATTGTCAACTTTACTCCATAAATTGGAAAAAGACATGTTGGTTCTTTTAGCGTTTCATTAAACAATTGAGTCCAGATTCGAAGCCATGAGTTGGCTTTTAAAGACAAAAGGAAATAGAGTCAAACAATGTCAAATGCAGAAAGACTTTGTTTGTATTGAAGCCAAGACAATTACATTAAGTAACCCTATTTGGGTACAAATTCAAGCTCATAAAAATAAGGAATAGAATAAATAACAAGATCATGAAACTTTGTCCAACAATGATCAATGAATGTTTGTTCTTTCTTTATTATATCTTCTATCTCCTCTAATGTTGGCTGCATAAGTTGGTGTGCTCTCACTTCATAGTAGAGCTCCTCAGCCTTTATTTCAAAAGCCTCTTCCCTCAATTTTTGTTCCAACTCATCTATAACCAAATCATCCCAATACGCAGAATCTTTATTTTTGAAGTCATTGAAATCTTCGATGAAGTTCTCTGCTTCGTACTGGGCATAAATTCGGAGAGACGAAAGTTGATCCAAAGATTGGATGGTGACCTTGGAATTCCGATGCTAGTGGAGGAGTACTGGAAGTTGGTCCAGGAACATGTGAAGTTCTGCTTGGACAATGGGATTAAGGACATGGCCCCTAGTCAGAATATCACAAGCCCATCAAAAGTTCTTGAGAGAGATGTCATCCTCAAGAACATTGAAGGGCAAGTGAGAGAAAGCCGCAAGCAAAAGTTAAGCTTGTTTCCGTTTAGCTAGAGTTAGGGATGATGGAGGTTTGTATGGTGGAAAGATTTTGTCCATGGAAAGGGCAAGCCTTAGTTTCTCTGTCCAGGAAAGAGTGGGAAGAGAAGAAGGAGTAGATGGTTCTGCTTCAGAAGATGGAGAAGGTGTGGATGCTTCTATTCCAGAAGGTGGAGAAGAAGGTGTGGATGCTTCAATTTCAGAAGATGGAGAAGAAGAAGTGGATGCTTCTGTTATGGGAGATGGCACGGAAGCGGAAGGAACAAAGGCATTAATGTAGTCAAGCCAGTCAGAAGAGCAAATCTTCGCCTTCTTGGCTAAAAATGAAGGGCTGTACCCTTGTGATTCTTCCAGACGCCGGGCATTGTGCATTATCTTTGTGGGCATAGAGGACGTGTACCAGGCCACAAGCAGATTCTCCTCCAAACTACGTTGAGGGTCAATGGGCACATAAAGATAGACCACCGAGCTTCGAGCGTAAGAAGGAAAATCTAAAGGGTTAGTGAACTCAACAAAATGGTGATTGATTCGTTCCGTCAAGTCCTAGGACTCAGGTGCTGACCAGTTTGTCCATCTAGAAACCCCAGAAGATGAAGAAGTTGTAGCTTCATCCCAAGTAGAGGTTTGTGAAGAAGAACTTCCCAAGTCCATATTTGCAACTTGTTGAAGCAAAGGCTTGAGAATAGTTCGTTAAAAGTACAAGGGGAGTTTAGAGGAAGAACTCCTTGTATCTGTAAATTTGTAAACCGAAGGATTAAGGGCAATGTGTTCGTAGTCCAAAGGTTAATAATTTGCAAAAGCCTCCATGACCTGAATATAGAAGGGCGGGTAAAGATGGCTAATGAATGCGTAGAGATTCTTTCGAGGGGAAACAGCATTACTCAATGGTTCTTCGTATGCTTGATCAATAGAGTGAGAAGTTGATTGAGCCATAGTCCGTTCGAATGCTAAAGGTATTGGAATGTTCAAACAAGTTGAGAGTTAATGCAAATGATCACCAAATAGGTGACGGTTGTGCTTCCTGAAAATGGATTCCATGCACGCCCAAAAGCGCGAAAAGTGGATCCACTAATATCTCCAAAGTATTGGGTATATTAGTGCGGGGGGTAATGTTGGCTACATATTTTGTAAAAGCCAAATCACAGTTTGACACGTGGCGGAATAAGGGTATTACGGGAAGATAATTCAAGTCTTCGATCCTGATCGAACACGTGACAATGAACATTGGTTCTCACGTGATCTGAGTAGCACTAGATCAGTAAAGAGATACAAGGTGACGTGGCTTCAACGGTTACTCATATTCAAATTCAAATACAGGAGGGAAGCTCAATCGCAAAAAGATGGCGAGTGGGACTACTTCTAAGGCAAAGATGATCAGCGATCATGGAGCAGTAGTTCGACGGTTTGAAGTGCAGTTCGAAGGTCATCTTTGACAAGTATAAATAGCAGGGAAGCCCCCAGAAAAGGACCCCCAGACTCAGATCATACAAACCAGTCTTTACTTCATATTTTCTTTCCCAGTTTTGCATTTCTTGTACTTTAAATTCCTGCACTTTAAATACTTGTTCTTTAAATACTTGCACTTTAAATACCCGCACTGCACTTCGATTCATAGGAGTAGTTTCAAGTAAATTCAAGTAGACTGTTGCTGTAAACCTCTCCGAGGCTGAGTTTGGACTATTGTAAGTGTTCATTTTAATGAAATACTTCGATTGTTCTTCATATTAACTGTTATTTCTCTTAATTTCTCCTAAGTCAAGCCACCAGTAAAAGTCCTCTTCATTGAGGCTGAAAGAACTAAAACACACTCGTCTGATAATTGGTTGGCAATTATAATTTCTGTAAGGACTGATTGATCCTTGCTGGCACGCTCGCATTTACAAAAATATCCTTCGAAAAGCCAAAAAGCCAACACCCACCTTACATTACACCATGCACCATTTGCATATAATCCTAACCTTTTATATATAAAAGCCAAATAAGGAACTTTCTGGTTGTTTGTGGATTGGTTCTGGATTGAATCTGATTCGGACCATTTGCTATCCCACCCTACATTATACCATACACCTTACTGCATACAATCCCAATCTTTTATATATATAACTCAAATAAGAAACTTTCCAAGAAAAGAAAGAGGCCCTCCTATCAATAGAACTACCACTAACTATCAGTAATCAATGTTTAAATATTACAAGTTGATTTGGGTTACTGCTATGTTGTGCTGCTGTTCTTGTTGCTTTTTTTATTATAAATTATTTAGCATAAGTTTAGTGTTGTAATTGTATTGTCACAACAAAATGTTTGTTAAATGTGAGTTTTATTTGCTAGATGTTGAATTTATGTTTATTTGCTAGATGATCCACTTATAATTAGTTGCTAAATGTTGAATGTTTTTAGAACATTGTTATATAAGTTTTATTGTGTTGAACTGTGATTTCAAAACGAATCAATCCGTATTTAAATGGTTTAGTTCGCATTAATATCATAATTTAAATGATTTAAATTGATTCTAATTTTTATCAAATCGTAATTCGCAAATTAATTCTGATTTAATTTCTAAATCGGTTCAACCCGAACCATGTCACCCGCCACCTATAGATTTGAGTGCTCTCTGTCTTACGAATTGTCCATTCACGGGCAGGTGTATCATTGGAGTGTGAGCTACCGTGGAAATTTATTTGTTACTTTTGGGGCAAATCATATGGTACCCAAAATAAAATTTGATAATCTGAGTAAGCTGTCGTTTAAGATGATTTTTTTTAATCTGATTTTTAAAATTATTCAATTATTTTAATTTGATTAGAAAATTATATTTGGAATAATTTTTATTTTTTATTTTTGTGTTTGATTTGATAGTTATAAGAGAAAAAATAAAATAATAATAATTTAGATATGATATTTTATCTTATTAATTATTTTAGCCTTGTTTGGAAACATGGTCAAGACTAATTTTAGTCTACTAAAAGATAAAATATGTCAAAAAATCAATAAATAAAATGTCATATCGAAATCATAATTATTTTATTTTTTCTCTCACAAAATTATAAAAAAGTCAAAAATTCATCTCAAAATGAAACATTTTTAACCAGGTTAAAATAGTCAAAAAAATCAAAAACTTTAGTTAAAAAAGTTCTTCCAAAACAAATCCTAAGTGTTTTTTTTTTTTTTTGGGGGGGGGTCTTTATTGACTATTTTAATCAAAAAGTTGCATCCCAAACAAAACCTAATTTTTGTTGATTTTTTTAAAGACAATTTAATAAGTGTCATCAAATGATAAATAGTGTGGAACAATACTCTAAAGCCATGACCAGATTGATTGATTTTCTTATTGTTTTATTATGGGTCACACAACTAATTTGGGTATATATCATATACAAGTTACAATAATTAATTCTTTTTTAGTCACAATTAAAAATAAATAAATTATAACCAAATACAACATAAAATATAATTAAAAACATTTTACATCATAATCAAAATAACAATTATAATAGATCGAAACCAACATTTCAATTAGTCGTAATCAAATTGTAATTAATACCTCACTAGATTATAACCAAACCAGATACTTTATAATTGAGGCATATAATACGTACTCAAAAGATTGTGTGCGTTATAGAATTTCTCTTTTATAATATTATTTTAATACCTTGTCTCACCATTTATTGATGGAAAACTCTGAAATCCAATCCAGAGTAAACCACCCAAAAATTATTGGGTGAGTGTTTGTGTGACAGATATTAAATTTATATAGTATGGAATCAATGAATAGAATAAATTCAAATAATAAGTTGAAAATTTTAGGTAATTTTTGGATTAATAAGGATGTATTTGTAGTATTACTCCTTATTAATAGCCGTTTGGGACAATTTTAGAAAATGGTATCAATACAAAAATAATAACAAAGTGATAAAAGTACAAATGATTTATTTATGAAATTATTTAAAGAAAAAATTGGTGATAAATTCGACCTTAGGAGGATATAAGACCATCTCCAATGGTTCATCAAATTGTTTATCAAATTTGAATTTGATAAAAAAGTACATCTTTTGGACCTCCAATAGTTTCACCAAACTGATATCAAACTGAGAACAAAGCAAAACTTTTATCAAATTGAGAAGCTGCTTCTATTTTTACCTATTCACTGTGCATATACGTTGGAGGTGGCTCCCACCACCGGTCGTCCCTTGCATACACAAAATGACAAGCTTCTTTGGAATTGAATTGCGCACTGTTCTCTTCCTGTTTGTGCTCAAAATGCTTTAGCGTTCAGCGATGTTTCTCTGTAAATCGCTTTCCAGACACCCTTTTCATCGATCTTCAATTTACCTTCAAATCACTCACAACTTTCTCAAACCAATGCATTTCAGACTCATTTTCATCTCAAAATTGCATGAAAATTCGTCATTTTCTTCACCTAACAAGCTCAAACTCTACAACCTAGTTGGGGATTATCTAGATTACGAGGCAATACTGTGTTGATACGAGTAAAGTGGTCGATGAGATCAACCTCAGGTTCGCAGAGGCAAAGGAGGAGATAGAGACGACCTTGGATTCCAAAAAAATTGTGTATTTCGATGAGGAAGCTTTGTGTGCTCGAGATGCGGTTAAAGAAGTTTTGGACATGTATGAGGGGTTGCTAGCAAAGTTGTCAGAGAAGGAAAAGGGTGTAATACAGAGGTCTATGGGGTTCAAGATTGAGCAATTACAGGCTAAGCTTGAACAATTGAATGATTAATGGTGAGGTTTGTTGATTAATCTGAGTTTTGTCATACCTTGATTCGACTTGATTGCTTTTTATGTTTGATGTTGTAAGTTTCATGGTTGAGGATTGAATTTATTTGTTAGAGGGAAAAAGAAATCGAAAAAGAATTGGGAAACAAAAAAGGAGGGGAAAACAAAAAAAATTCAGTTGCCTTACCGGTCCACCGGCCGGTCTTCTCACCGGTCGTCCCATGTAGCACTTGTACCCTTTTAAAATTTTTGAGAAGTGTATTTGAATCATTTATTTTGTTTCGAGAACCTTTGGTGTTGTTGTATCTTGGTTTTGGATAAGTGAAAAATTGATTTAAACTTGTTAGGATTGTCTGTTCACGCTTGTCCGCGTTGAAAAGTTGTTTAGAAACTTGAAAACCTTGTTCTGGAGTCGACACCAGTCTTGGTGGTGTCGACACCTTCTCTTATGGTTGGCCACAAGGGTAGACACCAGTCTGGGAAAGGTCTACCCTTTGTTTCTGAAGTCTGCTTGCTGGCTTTTGGTTTCGACGCCAGGTTTTTTTTGGGAGGGGGGGAGGTCGACACCAGTGTTGCTGTCAAACAAAAAGTTCAAGATTTTCTTCATAAGGGTCGACACCTGTGCTGCACGGGTCGACACCTACGACTTTTTCCCATATTTTTCCACCGGTTTGGACCTACTTTTTGGGGATATTTTGACTAGATATTTTGGGTTGACTTTGGGGCTTATATCTAATTTTGTCCTAGTACTATATAAAGGCCCTCACTTGATTATTTCTTTTACCTTTTCCTCTCTTTCTTCCCTCTAAACCGTAAAACACCATCTCTCTCTCTCAAAAGCACTTTTCACTCAAAATCTTTAGATCTACTCTCTTGGAAGCATCTTCTTTCCTTGCTCCTTTGAGAAAGATTGTAGATCTCGTCAAGAGCTTCGTTTTGATCCTAGTAGAAGTTGGTTTCGACAACTTTGGAGTTTCAACCTTTTGCTCATCTTCTCTTCTAAGTTTGAGGTAGGGACATTCTTGAATTATATATACAAGTTTTGCTACCTTTATGTTGGGGTTAAGAGTTTTTATGTAGTTCCTTGTTGATTTCAATCTTGTGTTTTGAAAATGTAGAGATGTTTTAAATGTGGGTTGTATCCCAACTCCCCTATAAATCCTAGAAGGTTTTCCTTTAAGTCATATATATATATATATATATTCATGAAGGTTTTTTTTTTGGTTGATCTGTAACTCTCCTTGAGAAATTTCGAAAATGGGTTTGGTGGCTCAAAGAATTGTTGGTTTTTGTAAAACAAACTCTACCTTGTGTACATTTTAGAGATTTTCTTCAAATTTTAAACAACTTGAGTCAAGATTGAAGTGTATGGTGAGATTTTATAAAAGAGATGAACAATGTTAGGGTTTTTGTAAAAATTTAGAAATTTGGGGTTTTTGAAAACATGAGGAAAACTATGAAATTCTCTTTTTCTTGCGTTAAATGAGTAAATGAGTATGGATTTCACAATGTGATATAAAGAAATGATAATTTTCATGATATAAGAGAATGGAGGACTTATTTTCAAACTATTGTTGAATGTATGGAAATATTTAAGTGGAAGATGATAATTGTTGTGCATTATGGATTGTGAAAATTAATGTTTGAAAAACATTACATGTTGTATTGATGAGACTATATTGCTAAGAATTGTGAAAGGTGAAATTATGGCTACGTGTAGATAACATGTGGTTATCTTGGGAAAGAGTAATGAAAAGAGGTAATGGAAAAATGTGATTGTTGATGTTATTGTAGAGACTTGGAAAATGAGAAGTATTTATGAAGTTATTATATAATACATGAGTATGCATGATTAAGGAATGGGAAATTGGTATGTACCATAGATTGCGGGAATTGCTATGAGTTGAAGGTATATATATTATTTTGTGAAATAACATTGAAGAAAGAAAATGAGAAATGTATTTATTCAATATTGTTGTCATGTACTTGAATGGAGAAATGTTTTGAGTCGTGGAAAATCATTGCATTGCATATGCATTCAATTATTATTTTTGCATTCTAAATTTTGATTGAAGATATCTATTTCACGAAAGAAAATAAAGTTGTGACATGAATTATGGAAATGTGAAAAGGGTAAATACGGTGGTAAGTCCGGTTAGAGGGTGTAGATGAATTTTGTTAAGTTGGCCTAAGTGTCCCTGATGAAAGACCAGAAAACCGCGCGGATAGGTGTCGAGCCTTCCGGTTAATCTCGGTAAAAATGACAGTTTGGTAGTACTCGCAGAGTCTACTTGCAGACACCGCCCTAGGGATTACCAGTGTCGTATTTACCGCCCCTGTTGATTAAAATTGGAAGTTTTTTTGAAATGTATTCAGATTGCAAGCTTTTGTTGAAAATGGAAATCTTTAAGAAAAGCATGAAATGAAATTTCTTTAAAAAGAGCATGGCATAGCATTGGCATATGCATTATTTTATTGAGAATTGCATAACTGTATATACTTTCTTAAAATTCTCTACTGGGCGTTATGCTCACCCCTATGAGATTTGGTGCAGGTTAAGATGTGGTGGTCCCGCCGGGCTAACGAGTTGGATATGTTTTGATGAAGAGTAGTCTTGCTCTTCCATTTGTTGTGATCTTTTTCTAAGCCAAGGACTAATGTGTATGGGTCCGAGAGACCATTTTGTGTAACCGGGCTATTGCCTTGGAAGATGTAAGCCCTTAGGAGCATTTTATTTGTTTTGAGATTAGATGCTTCACATGTTATAGAATTATGTATTCGTTATGTTGTGAATGTGAATCACAAGTGAAACTTTTGTATTTAATCCATTTATTATATATGTGATGTTGGAGGGATTATTGTCATTGATTAACGAAGGATCATTCGTATGGGTAGTTCATGTTGAAATATTTCGGGGCGTTACAACTTGGTATCAGAGCTACCGGGTTTAAATACTTGGGGCTTGCGAGGAGTGGTTGTTATACCACAATGGGTTTATTTCACATGATTAGGAAATGTTTTGTTTATGTGATTACGTGATAGCATGCTTATGTGACTATATGGGTATGGGATTAGACTTTTGGGATGTTATTTGCGTCTATTAGGTTCCTTGAGGTCTTATTAGAAGGGTACCTAATCAATACTCATTCTACTGAGATTTCTTGGTTTCTCATGGAACAAATCTCATCACTAAAGGATAATTCGTATGTGCTTATGTGACTACATGCTTATGTGGAGTGAATTGGATTGCTTATGTGCTAGAATATATATATATATATATAGTTGTATTATTTTTACGTGTGAGGCGAGTTGTGAGTACATTTGGAATTATGTACCAATTTATCTATCTTGTTGCTTAATTAGAATGTCGGGAAGAGTTCAAGTCGTAGTGGTGAGAGTGTGTGCCTCAGGGAGGCTTTCACGTCGTGCACTTAGTTGATTTTGTTTTTGAATTTTATAGGATGTCTACACGAGGAAATAGAGAACGGATGGGCAATAGAAGTGTCGGTAGGGGCGTGGCGGTTCCCCTAGTACCTATCGTTACAACATCGACTGTTGGCGAGGAAGTTGCATGCGAGGTTGTGAGAGTGGTGCAAGATACTCTAGCTCGCAATGAGGGGGACAACAGGCGTACCCTCAAGCTTACTAAGGAGTTTCTTCACTCCAACCCACCGGAGTTTTTGGGGGAGGCAAAACCGCTAAAGGCGGAGAATTGGTTGGAACAGATTACCAAGACTCTTGACATGCTCAGAGTCAAGGACGAGGGGTTGAGGGTTTCTTTGGCGACCTTCCTATTGCAGGAGAATGCGAGCTATTGGTGGAAGTATGTGAAGGGTACCGTAGGTGCCACGTCGGCTATGTTTACCGATGCCTTCTTGGCCAAGTATTTTCCTCCTTTTGCTCGGGAAAGGTTAGGGAAACAGTTTGTTGAGTTGCATCAAAATGCTACTCCTTTGGCTCTGTTTGAGATGAGGTTCACTAGTTTGTCGAGATTTGCTCCAGAAGTGGTGACAACAGAGGAGCGTCGTTGTTATAAGTTTGAGAGGCGGTTGCGTGATGATATCCGGAAAAAGGTGGTTAGATCTAAGTGGAAGAATTGGGCCCATTTGTAAGTGGTTAGCAGTGTGGGTCGAGCTAAGGAAGAGGCCACTTCGGTAACTCCTAGAGTTCATAAGCACCCTAGACTTAACAAGAGATGGAGGCGAGCGCATGCTCACTCGCAGACTCAGTCTTTGTTTTCATCAAGGATTTCGAGCTCATCCGTTGGGGGATCCAGTGAGGTTCAGGCTCCAAATCGAGTTCAGAGTTGGGAGGTCGTTGTTTGTTTTAATTGTGGTTAGTGGGGTCATGCTAGATGTTTTGCCCTTTACGTGTAGTTCTTTCCGGTGTTTCAGAATCTAGTCAGACTTTGGCCCATTAGTCCAGTCGAGGACGTTATCGCTATCATACCCGAAGAGGCCAGGCTTTGGAAGCTTCACGAGGGCCGACCTTTAAACCAGCGCAGTAGTATCACCCTTGAGAGGGACTTTTGTTTTAGAGATCTATGTTATAAATTGTGAAACTTTTGTGATTGATCGGTGTGTTGTAGGATGCTAAGGCACCGTAGCTATGTGCTGTGTATGTATTGTTGTTTGTTACCCTCACATGTTGGGGCTTGCTAATGAAACTTGAATTCCTTGTTATGTACGCGTAATGAAAGGTGTAAATGGAATTGGTGATCCTAGTACTATTGGATGTCAACTGTTGAATTTTGTGATGGTTTGTGATGGCCTTTGATTCTTAACTAGTTTAGAAATTGTTGGTGGGGACTTAGAAATCTGTGGAATTTTTGTGACTAGCGTAGTGTTGAGATGAGGGCCAAGACTTATTTTAAAGCTTTATTGTGTTAAATTTGAGGAAGTGTGAGACCTTGGAGTTTTGTGAAGACTGGTTGAAGTGATGTGGGAATGTCTAGGGAATGTGAGATTCGCATCTTGGGGGAGTAATGATTGGTTGGTGTTTTTAGGTAACGAGTGTACCGTTGGTAAGAATTGTCTTGGGTAACCCGGATCGTGTGATCGTTGTTGACAAACTTGGTCTTGTGTTGGGTATAAGAGTGGGTTGGCCATCTAGGCATGTGAATAGAATTCCTTTGGGAATGGTATGTAGGTGTTTGAAGACCAGGAGCAGAAACTCTTGAGTAATTAGTTAAGTTAAGTGGTATCAAGGTGGGAGACAAATAGTCACTTTAGAATGGTTTACATATGGGTTGTAAAGTTGATCTTTTGGAAAATTAGTACATTTTGGCTAGAAGGCTGCGTGGTGCCATGGGTTGTACTTAGGGTGTTGGGCCTTGCGTTTGTGTGTGGTTATTGGTATGCGCATCTCTGTGTAAGTTTTGAAGCCCGTGAATCGGGGTGGAGTGTTAGCTTCTTGAGTAGGAATACTCATAGGCCTCCGGGTATAGTTGGTCCTTTTTGGTTAATGTTTGTGCTGGTACGGAACTTTCAGAGTTTGGAAAGTTATGCGTGTTGCATTGTTCCATTTAACACCGTGATTATTTCTAATTGTTGTTGTTATGAAAATGTACTTGTTGTATTTTGGAAGTCACCGTGGGTGTGATAGATGTGATTGGGTGATGGTTGGGATTCACCCGGTGTTGTTGAGAAAATAAATTGATAAGTGATTGTTGGTATTTGAAAACTTCCATGGCACTTCTATTTCAACTAAAACCCTTGGGGTGATATTTTAAAACTTGTTTTGGGAAAATGATTACAAAATAAATTGTTTTACTTGAAGCTTATAACATGAATCCTTCATTGGAAAACAGCATGAATTCAAGTAAAATTTTGGAGAAAATGTATAAATAAGAAAAAGATTCTCTTTCTTTTAAGGTGACAAGAACAATTCCTATTTTAACTAGTTTATGTGATCATGTCGTTATCTTGTGTGCATAATAACTTAGGTGGTAATAATAATGTCATTGGCCAATCGGAATAGTCTAATTGTTGTATTCTGTTAATTAATATTGTGGAAAATGCTATGTTATGTTGTTACGGTTGTGGCATCACCATGTGGATGATGGGTATTGTTGGTCAACGGCAGAGATCTGCTGGCTGTTACGGAGGAGCGGAAATTAAAATAAACGAATTTTGGATTTTTGTTTGATGGGAAGAAAATGCATTTTGACTTATGACCGGTGTGAGTTTAGAACACCTTTGGGAAAAAAAAATATTTTGCATGTAAAGAGATAACCTTTACCAATAATTGAGAAAGAGATTAAAACCTTCTTTTGGAATGGAGTTGTTAATTATTTTACCCTTACGGTTGTGATGGTGTAACCACTTTAATTGTATTTCTAAATCTTGAGTTTTGTACGTTCGGTTATGTGAATAGTTGGGCGTTGTAAGAACTTGTTAGACTGGAGTCTTGTCTTGAGCCGAGTTTTGTTGTAATATTTTCCTTTAACGAGGTAACCAAAGATCTTGTGGTGAAAATCTAGTCCCCATCCTGTTGGAGTGCGAAGCATGGAGAGTGTTTGGGCTAGTAGTAGTGGATACCCAGCGCGTACGTGGAGTTGTCGTGGTTGTTTGTTGTTCTAGTCTCATAGACCCAATTAGTGATGTGAATCGAGGGGAAGTTTGTGACCCTTTCCTTGTGCTCTTGACTAATTCGGTATCCTTGGCATTCCTAGAGTCGGGGTGGTATTCCAATTTTGGTTGTGACCGGAAGTTGGTGTTGTGTTTCCTTGGTTAGTTGGGAGGTTTTTCTTGGCACCGTTTGAGGCCTTGTATGGCCGACCTTATAGGTCACCAATATGTTGGGCTGAGGTGGGCAATGCACCTTTGTTGGGCCCGAAAATCGTGAGGGAGACAACCGAGAAGGTTGCTCTCATCAAAAAGAGGTTAGCTACAACCCAAAGCCGACAGAAATGTTATGCCGATAAGAGTAGATGACTTTTATCTTTCAAAGTAAGTGATCACGTGTTTCTTAAGATCTCACCTAGGCGGGGTTTGATGAGATTCGGTAAGAGTGGTAAATTGTCTGCGAGGTTCATTGGGCCTTTCGAGATATTGGAAGGGATCGGGCAAGTAGCATACCGGTTAGCTTTACCGCCACAACTTTCGGGAGTTCACAATGTATTCTATGTATCAATGCTTAAGAAGTATGAACCCGACTTTTCTCATGTATTAGATTGGGTTAATTTGGGGGTAGATGAGGATACCTCCTACGAAGAGCGACCAGGTTCAAATTTTAGATACCCGAGAGCAAGTGTTGCGGGGTAAGACCATACCGTTAGTGATGGTGTTGTGGAGACACCAGGGGATTGAGGAAGCGACTTGGGAACGGGAAGCGGAAGTCCGCTCCAAGTATCCGGATTTATTTGTGCATGTTTAGTTGTTTTGTTTTAGAATTTGTAATGTCCCTTAGTGATGAAGGGGAGAATGTTAAATTGTGATCACATGTCGTTGTATGTATTGTCGATTTGAGTATGATGTTATGGAAAGATAAATTATTGTTCTAGAGGTTTCACTTCATTTTTGGTTTGAACGTTTGTGTTTTGATAGGATGGTGAGGAAGAAAATAATCAATGATTAGTTGAACTTTGATGTTGTGGCTTAGGAATGTTGTTAAAATGAGTGTCGTTGCTAGAACTCTTTAGTTCGATGGCTTGTTTAAATTTCGGGGATGAAATTTCCTAAGGTGGGGAGGTTGTATCACTTGTACCCTTTTAAAACTTTTGAGAAGTGTATTTGAATCCTTTATTTTGTTTCGGGAACCTTTGGTGTTGTTGTATCTTGGTTTTGGATAAGTGAAAAATTGATTTAAACTTGTTAGGATTGTTCATTCATGCTTGTTCGCGTTGAAAAGTTCTTTAGAAACTTGAAAACCTTGTTCTGGGGTCGACACCAGTCTTGGTGGTGTCGACACCTTCTCTTATGGTTGGCCACAAGGGTAGACACCAGTCTGGGATGGGTCTACCCTTTGTTTCTGAAGTCCGCTTGCTGTTTTTTGGTGTCGACACCAAGTTCGGGGGAGGGGTCGACACCTATGTTGTTGTCAAACAAAAAGTTCTAGATTTTTTTTATAAGGGTCGACACCTGTGACAATCCTTACCTCTGATTAGTGCTAATCTATGATTAAGCATGATAAGTAATCGATTATGTTGAAATCCTGAATTGATTGTGTGAGTGTGTTTCTTTAATTGCATTTCTATCTGTTGAACCACAGAATGATCTGTCCATGTTTTAATTTCGAATTGCGAATTGAAAGCCGTATCGGCGCCCGATTCAGAAATTGATTAGTGTTATATGCTAATTAGAATTTATGTGATTTTATGGTAGGTTTAATTAAAATTTGATTTGGTATGATTAATTAGATTAAATAATGTTAAAGTACATTAGTTGAATTTATTTCATGTTTACCATTAGTGGGCCACTTTAGAGGCATTGTTTGGGGCTTATTATTCATATCATTTTTGATGCATCTCTTCATCCATTTGGAGACCAAAACCGAGTGAGAGAGGGAGAGTAGGAGAAAAAGGTTGAATTCACCTAGATTTTGCTTGAACTTAGAAGATTTGAAGGATAATTGCACATTTGAGCTATTATACTTGGAATTCAAGACCTAAGGTAGGAAATTTACCTTCTTAATTATGAATTTGAGTTGTTTCTTGCATGGTTCATGGAGATATTGAAGACTAGAGTCAAGTTATAGCCTAAGGAGTTGAATTGAGAGGCAATGTGTGCATGCATATCCATATCATTGAGTTTTGGGATTAATTACATGAGAATTCCTACATGCATGTTCATATTTTGGTTGTGGTCCATGAATTCTCCATGATTTTGAGCTCAAACTTGCATTTGATTATGTTTTGGAGCACAAAAATTCATAAGAACTATTACATGTCATGGTCTTGCATTGTTCTTCAAGTTTCTTTGAAATTGGTGTTTAATTGGCTTACTTTTGGGCTTTGATTTTGTTGAATTTCTTCAAAACATGTTGTAGTATGAGTTTCCAAGTGTTTTCCAGAAAATTGGCCTAAAAGGTTAAGTTTTGACAAGTTTAATTCTTGGTTTGAGCTTTGGAGGCAAATCTGGAAAACCCAAAATTTGGCTTCCTCGCTCGAGCGAAGGATTCCACGCTCGAGCGAGCACCTTTGTTTTCTGAATTCCACTCGAGCGATGGAATACTGGCTTGAGTGTAGATTGCAAGCTCTCAGGTTTTTTGTGGTCGCAGACACACGCTTGAGCGAAAAGACCAGCGCTCGAGTAAAGAAATGTGTCTTACGCTCGAGCAAACATCAAGCGAGCATCGGGCGGAGATTTTAAACAACCAATACTTTTGCATTTTTACAGACCGCTTGAGCGAAGAAAGCCATGCTCAAGCGAGACTTCTATTTTCAGCAAATTTTGAAAAGTGTTTTAAAGTACATCTTTGCATCCTCATTTCATCCTAGGCATTCCTAGGTCATATTTAAGGCATCTTAATGAGGATAATGTTATAGAACCACACCAAGTCAAGATAGGGACTAAGTTATTGATTCCCAAGTGTGTAACTTAGTGTGTGTTCATTCTGCAATTGTGTAGGGTTGGCATCCGAGGACGCCCATTAGCCTGCCTATAGCCCAGTACTCTGTGAGTAACAATGTTGTAAAGATACGTTCAATTATAATTATTTTCTAAATGATTGACTTGATTGCTTTCTGAAACGACATTGTTTACTGAATGAATGTTTGTCCTATTTGTAAACTATATTTGTGGCATCCATAGCAACCTACTGTTACTGTTACTGTTACTGTTAGTACTACTACACTGTGCTGTTACTGCTACTGTCACAAAGATCTCTGTCAGTTCCTATAGTTGAAACCAATCTGCATAATCGCTTTTGATGGCTATCAATCGATTCGGTCTGTTAAGACCCTCACATTCTTATCGCTTCTGCTATAGGATGTACCACATATGGCTGCCATGGTTTTTAAATAATTGTTCTGATATGAACTATTAGTCTCTGATTGAATAATTAACCCACTGATGCAAATGACTGTTTTAATTGCTGAAAAGACATTCATTCTTAACCTCTTTACGCAGTTGTTATTCACTAGGCTTTAACTCACTGTTTATATTTATATGTAGGTGTCCAGGCACCGGACCGGAGCTAGAAGCATCAAGTTAAGCTCTCGTTTTGTCAAGCCAACCATCGTGCCTCACTTCGAGGTTCTAGGTCTGTTCAAGCCAAGGTTGTTTTTGGGGTGTCTTGGATTCACCCTTTTGCCTTTGTTATGTAAATGTTTCAGACCCTTGACTGTACAATTATGATGAAGGGATTCGGTCCCTAACCTGGATGTTATGTGTATATGTATGTTATGGCTATGAATGTGAATATGTTCAGAAAAGTCTTTTGGCATTCAGATTTTCACAGTTCATTGGACATCTTTTATTTACTGTTTGGCTTCCGCCAGCCCTTTACTCCGTATTACTATCATTACTGTTAAGTAGACCTTTGGTAATCGCGGATTACTGGCCGGTTACAATGCTAAACCCATTAGGATGGGTTTGGGTTGTGACAACACCTGCGACTTTTTCCCAGACTTTTCCACCGATTTGGGCATACTTTTTTTGGATATTTTGACTAGATATTTTGGGTTGACTTTGGGGCTTATATCTAATTTTGTCCTAGTACTATATAAAGGCCCTCACTTGATCATTTCTTTTACCTTTTCCTCTCTTTCTTCCCTCTAAACCGTAAAACACCATCTCTCTCTCTCAAAAGCACTTTTCACTCAAAATCTTTAGATCTACTCTCTTAGAAGCATCTTCTTTCCTTGTTCCTTTGAGAAAGATTGTAGATCTCGTCAAGAGCTTCGTTTTGATATTAGTAGAAGTTGGTTTTGACAAATTTGGAGTTTCAGCCTTTTGCTCATCTTCTCTTCTAAGTTTGAGGTAGGGACATTCTTGAATTATATATACAAGTTTTGCTACCTTTATGTTGGGATTAAGAGTTTTCATGTAGTTCCTTGTTGATTTCAATCTTGTGTTTTGAAAATGTAGAGATGTTTTAAATGTGGGTTGTATCCCAACTCCCCTATAAATCCTAGAAGGTTTTCCTTTGAGTTATATATATATATATTCATGAAGTTTTTTTTTTTTTTTTTTTTGATCTGTAACTCTGCTTGAGAAATTTCGAAAATGGGATTAGTGGCTCAAAGGATTGATGGTTTTTGTAAAACAAACTCTACCTTGTGTACATTTTAGAGATTTTCTTGAAATTTTAAACAACTTGAGTTGAGATTGAAGTGTGTGGTGAGATTTTATAAAAGAGATGAACAATGTTAGGGTTTTTGTAAAAATCTAGAAATTTGGAGTTTTTGAAAACATGAGAAAAACTATGAAATTCTCTTTTTCTTTCATTAAACGAGTAAATGAGTATGGATTTCACAATATGATATAAAGAAATGGTAATTTTCATGATATAAGAAAATGGAGGACTTATTTTCAAACTATTGTTGAATGTATGGAAATATTTAAGTGGAAGATGATAATTGTTGTGCATTATGGATTGTGAAAATTAATGTTTGAAAAACATTACATGTTGTATTGATGAGACTATATTGCTAAGAATTGTGAAAGGTGAAATTGTGGCTAAGTGTAAATAACATGTGGTTATCTTGGGAAAGAGTAATGAAAAGCGGTAATGGAAAATGTGATTGTTGATGTTATTGTAGAGACTTGGAAAATGAGAAGTATTTATGAAGTTATTATATAATACATGAGTATGCATGATTGAGGAATGAGAAATTGGTATGTACCATGGATTGCGGGAATTGCTATGAGTTGAAGGTATATATATTATTTTGTGAAATAACATTGAAGAAAGAAAATAAGAAATGTATTTATTCAATATTGTTGTCATGTACTTGAATGGAGAAATGTTTTGAGTTGTGAAAAATCATTGCATTGCATATGCCTTCAATTATTATTTTTGCATTGTAAATTTTGATTAAAGATATATATTTTACGAAAGAAAATAAAGTTGTGATATGAGTTATGGAAATGTAAAAAGTGATAAATACGGTGGTAAGTCCGGTTAGGGGGTATAGATGAATTTTGTTAAATTGGCTTGAGTGTCCATGGTGAAAGACCAGAAAACCGCTCAGATAGGTGTCGAGCCTTCCAATTAATCCCGGTAAAAATGACGATTTTGTAGTACTCGTAGAGTCTACTTGTAGACACCAGCCTAGGGATTACTAGTGTCGTATTTACTGCCCCTGTTTATTAAAATTGGAAGTTTTTTTGAAATGTGTTGAGATTGCAAGCTTTTGTTGAAAAATGGAAATCTTTAAGAAAAGCATGAAATGAAATTGCTTTAAAAAGAACATGGCATAGCATTGGCATATGCATTATTTTATTGAGAATTGCATAACTGTATATACTTTGTTAGAATTCTCTACTGGGCATTATGCTCATCCCTATGGGATTTGGTGCAGGTTAAGATGTGGTGGTCCCGCCAGGCTAAGGGCGTGGATATGTTTTGATGACGAGTAGTCTTGCTCTTCCATTTGTTGTGATCTTTTTGTAAGCCAAGGGCTAATGTGTATGGGTCCGATAGATCATTTTGTGTAACCGGGCTATTGCCTTGGAAGATGTAAGCCCTTAGGGGGCATTTTATTTGTTTTGAGATTAGATGCTTCACATGTTATAGAATTATGTATTCGTTATGTTGTGAATGTAAATCACAAGTGAAACTTTTGTATTTGATCCATTTATTATATATGTGATGTTGGAAGGATTAATGTCATTGATTAATGAAAGATCATTCGTATGGGTAGTTCATGTTGAAATATTTCGGGACGTTACATCCCGTGTCTTTTGATACACGCCGTTGGAGCGGCTCGTATCAGATCAAAAAACTTGCCTTTTTTTTTACTCAAATTTGGTGAAAAAATAGGTAAATCGTTTGAGATGCTCTAAGGCATTAGATCCAGTGAATATTTTTTATTGGTAAGAAATCTACACTTTGTGAAAAGTAGAGTGAGAAGTCCTAAAAGACATTTTGTTTTCAATTTTACCCCTTGATTTTTTTTTATCTGTTTGACTTTTCATTAACTATCTGTTCAAATTATATCTATCTGTTTAAATTTTTGTCTATCTGTTCAAATTTATATCTATTTGTTCAATTTTCTCTCTATCTGTTCAATTTTTCTCCTAAATTCTATCTATTTGTTCAATTTTTCCCTTATCTATTTAATTTTTCTTCTAAATTCTATTTATCTATTTATTTTTTTCCTAAATTCTATTTATCTGTTCAATTTTTTTCCTGAATTCTATCTATCTGTTCAATTTTTTTCTATCTGTTGAAAATTTGTGTCAATTTTTTTGTTTCTATTGCAGTCATTATCATCAGCATCAATTTTTTTTTCAAATTTGTCTCATACATGCACACACTCACAGATATACATACATACAACTCAACCCAATCCTACCCAAGTCACCAAACCAATTCAATTAACAATAACACGATGTTATCTTCAGATTCACCATCATTACTAACTCCAACCAATAAACACCTCCAAAAGCTTATGGAATCAACTCATCCATTTCCTTGCAACGAGATTGAATCCATCAACACTAACCCCTCTTCCTCCTCACCATCCCCCGCTCTTTTGGCACCTTCGAGTACTGGGACAAGGATGACTGCTTCCTTGACTACCTCTTCGATATTTACCGCATTCTCAAGCTCTGAATGCCCCCGGCATCGTCGATCTCTTTTACTTTGCTTACTCCTACTCCTACTTCTATTCTTATGTCAACCTTTCCATCTTTGACCTCTCCACCACTCGTGTTCCACCATGAAGTTCAACGATAGCGGCGGCTGGCGACAATGGTCAGATTTGCTCAAATCTGAAGTTGTAGGAAGAGGAGCTTGATTGCTTGGGGTTCAACTTCGTTGTCACTGCCGTGGACCACCGCGATCTCCCTCAGTCAAGGCAGATCGAAGCATCTTTGAGTTTCATTTGTAACTCCGATGAAATGGACTTCAATGATGTCATTTCGACTAGTTGTACTTCGCGCTACTGTTGAATCGATTGAAACACCCGCTTCAGGCGAAAAATGATGGTGGCGACGACGATTAAAGCCAGTTCCACCTTGATGAATAGCGACGGCGGCAGAGGAGCTTAGGATTAGGGTTCCAGTGAAGGTTTAGAGAGAGATAGATAGCGATAATAGAGAGAGTGTGTGTTATTATTGTTTGAGACTGAGACCATATGGCATATATATATATATATAATTGGGTAGTTTGGTTATTTTACAGGACTTTGTCTTTTTGGATAAAATATTTAAATGCTTGGACTTTTGAACAAATAAAATTGAGATTTGAACTTAAGGACTGAGTGCCCTTATTTAGGTCTTGTCCTTCTATCACTTTGGAAGAAGATAAAGGACCAGAGCATTTTTCTACAATTGTCTCGATTCCCTTACTTGGGTGGCACATTTTTAAATTGTACTTTTTTCTAAAAAATCACATTAACATGACTTTTCATTTACATATAAAACTATTCAAAAATTCATTTTCAATTATAATAACCAATTTTATATGGACTCTATATGTGAAATACTTATTTTTCATATATATAATTATAATATAATTATTATGATATATATAATTTAATTTAAATTTTATATACCTATATACAATATGTGTGAATAATTCAAAAAGAATATTAAAGAAAAAAATCAATACTCTGCATAATTAATTTATATATCTTATTCTTAATCCAATCACAACATATTTATATTTAATCTTTTAAATAAATTTTTTGTAGTTCTATTTTTACATATTTTTATTATCCAAATAAATATAAAAATATAAATAAAATGAAATAATTAGAATCAGTTTTAGTTTTATATTACTCATTCTCTTTATAATTTAACTATTATTTTTAATAGCAAAATGAGTATTTATTTTATATCTTATAATTTAATATATATTATATAAAATCATTATATGATAATTACATTTTTATAACGGGATATCTAGTCTAACATCCCTCTCCAATTTTTAATAATGAGAGAGATCTACAATATATATATTTTTTTTTTTGTAACTTCAGATTCCTTACCCACACCCAATCTCTTAATATTTTTGAAAATAAAAAGAAGAAGCCATCAACTTCCATTGTTGTTTTAAAATAAATTCTTTCAATTTTTGCATCTAGTCCGTTCTATCTGTTGATGTGACGAACCTCTTGGTGGTGGTGATTTGGGTTCGCCATGGCTAATTCTGCAAGAGTGTGTTTGTTTTGAAAGATTATTTTATGGAATTAGATTATTAGTCCATTCTGATTTATAGTTTATTATTTGGTTTAATTTTTTTGCTCTAGATTAATAGTTCCTCATGACTATTAGGGAGGGTATTGAGATATTTAAATTTAGGTATTACCTTGTGCCTTTTTTGTCTTTTTTGAAAGCCTTGGGACTATTATTAGTTGGTTTTATACTAGCTTGGAGGGGAGAGGAGGAGAGGAGGAGTAGAGATAGTATTAAAAAAAATTAGAGAATTTTTTATTTTTTTTATTTTTTTTTTTTATATAAAAAAAAAAAAAAATATAATGTTTAATTTTTTTTTATTTTTTTTATTTTTTTTATTATTTTATAAAAAAATTTATAAAAAATTTCATATTATTAATCCTCCACTATCAATCCCCTCAAATTAAACCTCACTATCAAATCCCTCATTTCTTCTCTCCAAACAAAAGGGGGCCTTAGTTCCTCATATGAGGGATTATTGTATCCTAGGGGGAGGGGTGAGATTATTTCCATACGATTGGTATCCCATGGGACTAATTTGTGAAATATCCATTTTATCTTCATACTATTACTTAATAAACAATTTAAAAATGATAAAATAGTCTTTTGAACATTTATAAATTATTTTTTTAATGTTGTTAATTTAAAATTATATATTAAATAAAAAATTATAAATTATCAATTATCAATTAAATTTAATTAAAAATAATAAATTAAAAAATATGGCCTTATAAATTAAATTTTTTTAGTGTTGTTAAAAAATTAAATTTATATATTAAATAAAATTATTTTTTTAGTGTTGTTAATTTAAAATTATATATTAAATAAAAATATAAATTATAAATTTAATTTAATTGAAAATAATAAATTAAAAATTATGGCCTTATAAATTAAAAAAATTTAGTATTAAATTATAAATTATAAATTATAGATTACAAATTTAAAATTATACATTAAATAAAAATTATCAATTACAAGGGTAAAATAGTCTTTTGAACATTTATCATTATTCAGTTCGTCCAATCAAACATTGGATTCACTAAAAATAGTCAAATTCAGATATCTAATCTCATGACTAAACAAACATAAGATACAAATCCAGTCCAACCAAATAGTCCAAAAACATTATATCACAGGATTAACAGTCTGATGGATTACAATCCTCCCTTATCCAGTCCGTCCAAACAAACACACCTTAATTGTATTCGCTTTCAATTGTTGCAACCTGGAGTGTTTGGTTACGGATCCAAAGTTAGCCACGACAAATGCCTAACCCATTCTCAAATGTTTAGTCATTTTGGTAATTTGATGAGGATGACATCAATATATATACTTGTTTGTAGATGTTGTGTAGAAATATATTCAATTTTCTTGGTTTAGTTAAAATACATAGAAAATTGTAAGCAAATCACAAAAATTTCAATCCATAAAAAATTTCAAAATACAAAAAAAAATCAGTAAAATGGAGCAAATTATAGAAATTTTAAAACACAGAGAAAAAATTTCTCTGTTTTTTAAAATTTCTTTGAATCGAAATTTTTCTAAAAAAATATTAAGAGACCCCAACTACTATGAAAATATTACATATTTTTTATCTTATAAAATCTTAATATCAAAAATTTTAAAAAAAATTCTCCTAAACTTAAAGCCCATAAAACTATGTATATCTAAAATTTTGAAAAGAGGATGAAAAAAATCACAAAATACTAAATAATTTATGTTCCCTATGCATCGCGTATGCCTACTTCCTTGCTTTGGTTTATGTTTATCCGACAAGCAAATGGGAACACTAGAATTTTCCATTTTTGACAAATCAACCATATTTTTCCATTGGTCACTCATTGATAATCTCTAGTTTCTTTGTCAAAAAAGCTGAAGGGAGTGTTTGGTCGTGAGGAAGTAAAACTTGATGAGGCAACTCTCTACCGGAGTTGACGGAGTAAAAAGGTCGAACATTGATTATTTGATTGAGACATTTATTTTAGAAGTGACGAAGATGAGAATTTCAAGTCTAAAGTAGTAGTTTGTTTCTCTCAAAGTGCTAAATTCCTAAAAGGTGATCTCCTCCTGGATTATGTCTGCGTATTAACGTCGTTTAAAAAATAAAATAAAATAAAAAAAAATAAAAAAAAGATAAAGTATCAATAAATCTTAAAATATAATTTTGAGAATTGTTTAGTCTGTTATTTTTTTTTTTAAATGAATTTAAAGGTCCCATTAAAATAGAAATTACATAAAAAAAAGTAGTCACTTATATGTTTGGGTTTAATTTTTTAGAAATAAAAGTGCATTTCTCAAAATATAAAGTTAGACATTTGGATAATTCGCACTATAAAAGTTTTGAATTTTCTCTTATTCTAGAACAAATCTCATATTACAAACAAAAACGTAATATTTTAATGTAACACTCTAATAACATAACTGTTGGCTACATATTTTGTACAAGCCAATTACAATTCGACGCGTGGCAGAATAAAGATAATACAGGAAGACTATTCAAGTCTTCGATCCTGATTGTACACGTAGCAGTTAATATTGGTTATTACGAGATCTGAATAGCAGTGGATCAACAAAGAGATACAAGGTGATGTGGTTTCAATGGTTACTCACATTTAAATTCAATTTTATGAGGGAAACCTAACTGCAAGTGATAGTATAGTGGAGCTAATTATAAGGTAACATAATCAACGATCATGGAGGAGCAGTTCGACGGTTAGAAATGCAGTTCGATGGTCATTCTTGAGAAGTATAAATAGCAGAAAAGGCCCAGAAAAAGACCCCCAGACTCAGATCCAAAAAACCAGTCTTATTCTACTTATTTTCCTTTCCAGTTTTACATTTTCAGTCTTACATTTCCTATTCTTTACATTCCTATACTTTAAATTCCTGCATTGCACATCGCTCATAGGAGTAGTTTCAAGTAATAGATTGTTGTTGTAAACCTCTACAAGGGTGAGTTTCGATCATTGTAAGTTTTTCATTTTTATGAAATGCTTCAATTGTTCTTCATTTAATTGTTATCTTACTTAATTCTCCTAAATCAAGCCACCAGTAAAAGTTCTCTTCATTGAGGCTGAAAGAACTAAAACACAATCGTCTGATAATTGGTTGGCAATTAATTTTTTGTAAGGACTGATTGATCCTTACTAGCACACTCGCAATTACAAAAATAACCTTCGAAAGCCAAAAAGCCAACATATATTTTTGGTACGCCCGATGGGACTAATTGAAATCGCTAGACGTAGGAGACAAAAAGAAAATGAACGCTTGGAAGAAGGCGTAGAAGGAGAGGTAGAGATACTTAATCCAGAGGATAATGTGATAACACATTCTGCGGAAACTCTCATTTTATCAGAACCTATGGTCGAACAGACCAGCATTTCAGAACAAGTACCACATGTTCATAATATTGGACGAGACCAAGGAATTGGACCATCTACTGTTCCATCTACTCAGCCAATAAATCCATGGGGTGGCCTAGTAGTTGCCATGGGACAGCAGTTAATGAACACGATGGAAAGGTGGGCGACATCCTTTTTGGATCGAATAAATAACCACCAACCAACAAACGCAAGACACATGGAAGAAGTTTTAAATGTCCCTTAGCAAAGATTGGCTAGAGATAAACAGAATATGCAAGTTAATGGACATTCTAATGGTCAAACTAGTAATCAGAACTATGAAAGACCATCATCTCAGTCTTGGTACGAACCTATTTCGAGACTTATAGCAGGTCAAAATGCCTCAGTACTTAACAGTGAAGCCATGCAAATTGGTGGATCTGGCCTAGTACAAGAAAATGACATAAGAATGATTCTAAATCCCATGTTCGAAGCCATACCTGGCACAAGGGGGTTCACTAATCCCTTATTCAAATTTACACCCGGGAAGTTGGAAGGTTTTCCTACAAATGGAAGAGGCACAACACCTGTTCTAGTACCTTTTGCAGGTCCTTTCGCAGGACAAGCTCAAAGGGGTTACCCACACCCTTAACAACAACCTGCACCACAGGGATAACCAGTCCCAAATATACCACCTTATGGACCAAGAGGACCACAAGTACAAAGTTGTCCACCAAATCCTGTGTTTGTCCCTCCAGTAGTGGTTCAGCAGGTACAAAATATGGTCCCTAGGGACCAAATTGCTGACATTGTTAGAGAGATGTGTGGACCGATGGCTCGAGGGGTCCAGACTCTTGTGTATAAGATACCATACCCAGAATGGGTAGATAGGGTACATGAATACCCAAGAGGTTTCAGGTTACCAGATTTTGCCCTTTTTTATGGGAATGGAAACCAATCAACAGTGGAGCATATTGCTAGGTTTGCTGCTCAATGCAGTGAATTTACTAATAATGACTATAGGAAGTTAAGGTTATTCCCAAATTTCTTAATTACGGGAGCATTTATATGGTATATTAACCTTACACCTAACTCTATCCAAACGTGGCAACAAATAGAAGAGGCATTTCATGCCTAATTCTTCCAATCGGAGCCAGAGGTTTCCATAGCAGACTTGGCAAGATTGAGTCAAAGGCTTGATGAGAAGGCTACCCAGTTTATTGCCAGATTTAAAAGGGCTCAAAATAAATGTAGAGTCATCCTACCAGAGCCAGAATTCGTGAGATTGCCTCAAAATGGCTTAGAGTTTAGGCTTCGAAAGAAGTTTGACTCAACTGAGTTCAGAGACTTAGTGGAACTGACTTATAAGGTGTCTAGGTACGAAGCATTACTAGAGGAGGAACAAGATCGAAATAATGCATCGTACAAGACATATTATAGAGATCCTAATTATGAGATTGATGCAGCAGAAATTGTGGGGAAAGAACCTGTGATCTGTGAAGCATTAATTCATAAGAATAAAACAATTGACCAATAGTTTAAAAAGAAAGACCTTCATAGGAAATACTCTTTCGATTTAACTAAGGCAGATGACATTTTTGATCATTTGCTTGCGGCCAACTTCCTTAAGTTACCAAAATGAGTCAAAATTCCATCTCCAGATGAACTTAAAAGAAAAGTATATTGTAAATGGCATAACTCTTGGTCTCACTCGACTAAAAACTGTATTGTTTTTCAAGACAGAATCCAAGAACAAATTCGGAAATGAAGCTTAAAATTCCCAGCTAAAGCAGAAAAGACCATGGCGATCAACAGTAACCCATTTCCAGAAATTAGAGAGGTGGCAACCAATGTCATTATGCCAGACTTCCAAAATTTGTCCTTGAAAGAAGTCAATGTGCAGATGCATGTTGCCAACCAGACAACTATCAAGAAAGATACTAGAAATCTACCAGCTATTGGACAAGGTTTCTCACACCAAAGGGAAGACTCTGATGAAGAAGCACTGGATGACGATTCTTTAGAGGCAGCTGTAATGCAAAGGATGTGTCCCAGGTGCAGACTGAGTTATAAGTGGTTGAAAGGGTTTCCAATTGATGGGAAGCAATATTACAAGGATGTGCAGAGACATCCTAAACTAACCAATGCTTATAACAAAAGGCCATATCCAACTAGTGGTAAGCATCAGCCATTAATGGTTGAGCCAACAGTCGATAGAATGCATTCTAAAGGCAAGAGACCTTTATATGAGTTCAGGCCACCTAATTATTACAGAATGGAGAGCAGTCATTCTGAAAGGAGACTGGAGAAGGGTTCAATTCATGGGATCAAAGCCAGAGATTGGCCCCCTAGACCAGCCTTACGCAGGACAGAAAGTGGCCCCCTTTATCAAAGGCCTGAGTTAGGCCCAAAACATGAAGTCAGAACCAAGCAGTGGCCTTCACAGCCAGCTTCGAAGTTGGCTTCGGAGGAAGAAAGGAACAGTTCAACATCTGGATCAGTAAGTTCATGGGTACCTGGAGTTCCAGATTGGTTTGTCATGCAGAACAAACCTAGGGAGGTATCTACCCAAAGAGATGTTGTTGGAAACCAAGTTAGGATGGTCAAACCTCCTTTGGTGGCCCCAAACAATTGGGTATTGCTTAAACACCCAAAAACAAAGGAACCAGATATGGTCCCAGTAATTTTGAGATCACAAAGGAGGAAGATTCAGCGTAGGTACACTCAGTACCAGAAAGACCTGAAAGAAAGTGGAGAGAGCTCTTCATTGGTCCAGACAGAAGGAAAGAAAAATCCAAAGTTAGACCATACTCCAAAACCAACTCTACAAGGCAAAACGGGCTGCAGCAGAGAACAGTTGGCCAAAGTTCACTCTGAACTAAAAGCCAGAGAGAAGTCCAGTTTAACAGGATTGGAGAAGACTTTCATGGAGAGTGATAGCGAGACAGAAGAAGAAGTTGGCCTAGGCCAAAAGAAAGGATTGGCTCGAAGCCTTCATGGCTGAACAAACATTTTTGGTTGAAAAGCCAGTCGGAAAATACTATTCGAAGGAGTCTGTTAGTAATGAACTGCCAGAATGCAACATGGAGGATGATTCTGAAGTAACTGAACAAGGTGGCCAAGAGAAGAAACAGGCACAGCCAGCCATCCAATTTGGCTCGGTGTTAGTGAATATGGTACACATACTACTGCATGAATTCCAAGTTGGAGATGAGAACCAAGAGGGGCAAGAAATTGACCCAATTCCAGTCTCTAGTGAAGACTCACAAGTGAGTATGGTGCAAGATGAATCCAGAATGGCTACCCCAATGGAAACTGAATATGAGAGTGAAGAAGACGTGAGTATTAACCTCTCATATCCTTTTGAGTATCCCTCGAACTCTATGACACAGCATGTCAAGCCCTTGTATATCAAGGCCTTCTTCGATAGGATACAATTGAACCGAGTCTTGGTGGATAATAGGGCAGCGGTGAACTTATTACCGAAATCTTCCTTGAAGAAACTAGGGAAAAGGAACCCTAGGTTAATCCCAATCAGCACAACCATTGCTGGCTTCGTTGGAGACAAATAGATGGCTCAGGGAATTCTACCCATCAACTTGAGTGTAGGAACTAGGGACTGCATGACAGCATTCTTCGTTATCGACAACAATGCTAAGTACAATGCTTTACTTGGTAGAGATTGGATCCACACTAACAAATGTGTGCCTTCCTCTTTGCATCAGAAAATAATGATGGCCTTGGGCAATGGAGAGACAGAGGAAATTGATGCAGATCCTCAACCCTTTATAGCCTGTGCAGACTTCGCAAAGGCTAAATTGTATATTGAGGGAGTGACACCACTCAGTATACTGAGGAAACCTGATGGCTCAGCCGAAGTGACGGCTGATGAGGAAGTGACACACCTGAAGCACTTAGTCTAGGAGAGTGCTGATGAAGAGGTTGTCGTTAAGGATGACAATGATGCCTGGTTGTAGGCAAAGAGATGAAACGCTAGAAGCCAAGTCTTTGGCTCTAATTAAGTTCTTAACATTGAAGGTAAAATCAATAGTCCAGAAAATGTAGGAGCAATAGAAAGAAGCCATGATAATTGGCTGCAAGCAGGAGCAGCGACAGGTCAGAGTTTTGGCCCTTGATAAATACTGTGCATTGGACATTGAAACAAAAGTCTAGGAGATACAGGTAGAAGAAGCCTTGTGGACAGACTTTGTCTATAAGGAGGAGGGTAAAGATGTTGAATTAAAGAACCTGGGAGCAGAACAAAACAAGAAGATTACTTCGAAGGCAGAAGGAATTAAAGAATAAGGTTCAGTAAGTTTTCAAACACAAGACCCCTTAGAAGAAGTAAATTTAGGGAAAGGTTCTATACAACAGCCCACCTATATAAGTGCTTGGTTAAATGCTCTTAACAGGGACCAGTTGTTGGTTGTTCTGAAGAGATATAAAGATTATTTTGCATGGTCTTATAATGAACCACCAGGATTGGATAGATCATTAGTAGAACATAGGCTCCCTATGAGGCCTAATTTCAAGTCATACAAGCAAAAACCAAGAAGAATAAGTCCAGAAGTAATTCAGAAAGTTAAAGAGGAAATTCTTAGACTACTCAAGGCAGGCTTTATTAGGATAGCCAGGTATGTTAAATGGTTATCCAATATTGTGCCTGTAGTTAAGAAGAATGGTAAAATGTGGGTATGCATTGATTTCAAAAATTTAAATCTAGCAACTCCAAAAGATGAGTATCCTATGCCTATAGTGGATTTGTTGGTAAATAGTTCAGCAGGGCATCAAGTTTTATCAATGATGGATGGGCACTCTGGTTATAACCAAATCTGCATTACAGAGGAGGATGTCCACAAGCCAACATTCAGATGTCTTGGGAATATTGGCACCTTCGAATGGGTTAAAATGCCATTTGGCCTGAAGAATGCTAAGGCTACATATCAGAGGGCTATGAACACTAACTTTCATGACCTCATTGGAGGGTATTTAGAGTGTTATATTGATGACATTGTAGTGAAATCCCAATCCATGGAGGAGCATCTGTTTCACTTAGAAGCGGTTTTTGAAAGAATGAGAAAGTTCAAGTTGAAACTCAATCCTCTTAAGTGTGCTTTTGGCGTATCATCTGGAAACTTCTTGGGCTATGTAGTACACAAGAAAGGAATACAGATTGACCAGAATAAAGCCAAAGCCATCATTGAAGCCAGGCCTCCATCAAGTAAGAAAAAATTACAAAAGTTCCTTGGACAGGTTAATTTTCTTCAAAGATTCATTTCTAATACTGCAGGAAAAACTAAAGTATTTTCTTCCTTATTAAGGCTAAGAGATGAAGAGGAATTTGTGTGGACAGCAGAATATCAAATTGCTTTCGAAAGCATCAAAGCCTACTTGGCCAACCCTTCAGTGCTGATGCCACCAAAGGGTGATAAGCCCTTGAAGTTGTACATAGCTGCAGCAGAAGATTCATTGGGAGCTTTCTTAGCTCAAGACAATGAAGAAGGCAAGGAGCGAGCTGTTTATTACCTTAGTAGGTTTTTAAATTCTTGTGAATGTAAATATTCAGCTGTAGAAAAGCTATGACTTGCATTGTATTTTGCTGCAATGAAATTATGATACTATCTTTTGCCTACAACTGTCTTGGTAATTACAACCACAGATTTGGTTAAGTATATGTTATCTAGACCTATGTTGAGGGGAATAATTGGAAAATGGATACTAGCCTTATCAGAATTTCATTTAGAATATGTTTCCCAAAAGGCAGTAAAAGGACAAGTTTTAGCTAATTTTTTGGCAGACCATCCATCTCAAACAGAAAGCCAAGAAATAATGGAACTTGGTATGGCTAGTGTTGAGCCATGGCAAATGTGGTTCGATGGATCAAAAGCCAATGGCCTAACTGGAATTGGTATAGTGATTAAGTCACCACAAGGAGTAGAAACCACACATGCTTTCAGAGTGGATGAAATTACTTGTTCTAATAATCAAGCTGAATATGAAGTATTAATAGTGGGACTGGAAATTCTTATTGGATTACAAGTTCATGCAGCTGATATATTTGGAGATTCTCAATTGGTGGTTAACCAAGTGAAAGGGATTTTCAAATGTCAAAGTATAAGCATGTTGCCATACTATGTTGTTGCATTACATCTACTTTCTCAATTTCAAATAGCAAATGTAACTCATGTCCCAAGATTCTTGAATAATAGAGCTTATGATATGGTTCAGAAAGCTTCGAATTTCAAGAGAAGGGATAATGCTCAAAGGGACATAAGCCAAACAACATATCAGAAATTAATATCACCCTTGAATAAAATGAATGTGGTCCTGGAAGTCAACCATAATGACTTACAAGAACAAGATTGGAGGCATCCAATAATGCAGTACTTGGCTGGCCCATCTTCGAAGGCCAGCAGAAAATTAAATTGCAATCTATGCAACACATGATGTATGGTAATGCTCTCTACAAAAGAGGGGGAGATAGTTTATTCCTGGAATGTTTAGACCCAAAATAAGCATTAACAGCTATAGCTGAGGTTCATGAAGGCATCTGTGGTGCTCATCAGCCTAGGGTGAAAATGAGATGGTTGCTTCAAAGGCATTCCTACTATTGGCCAACTATCCTTAAAAATTGCATAGAATATGCAAAAGGTTGCCAATCATGTCAAAAGCATGGCACAATAAGGCATGTGCCCATAACTGACCTGCATACAGTAGTGAAGCCTTGGCCATTTAGAGGATGGGCCATGGATATGATGGGGAAAATACACCTACCTTCTTCGAAGCATCATTGTTCATTTTAGTGGCCACTGATTACTTCACTAAGTGGATCGAAGCTAAGCCATACAAGGCTGTAGACCAGACTGAGGTCATTGGATTCGTTAAAGATTCAATCCATAGATTTGGTATCCCACAGACTATAACTATTGATAGTGGGACTGTATTTTAAGGGAAGATGGTAAAGTCTTTTGTGGCAGAGTTTGGAATTAGCCTTGTTAATTCCACCCCCTATTATGCACAAGCCAATAGTCAAGCTGAATCATCCAATAAGTCTTTGAAAAAAGGAATACAAAAGGTTGTGGAAGACAATCCTAGGGATTGGCATAACTTATTGTTGGATGTATTGTGGGCTTATAGAACTTCCCCAAGGTCAAACACAGGAGTCACTCCTTATGCCTTAGTATATGGGCATGATGCAGTGTTACCTGTGGAAATTAATGTTATGTCCTTGAGGGTAAGATGCCAAGACCAGTTAGATCCTGAGCAATACCATCAGAGTATGTGCTTGGAATTAGAAAGTATAGATGAAGCTAGAATTCTAGCGTTAAATAGCATTTTTTTTCAAAAGAAGAAAGCAGCCAAAAACTATAATAAAAAAGTCAAATACATTGGCTTTGATGAAGGTGATTTGGTATGGAAGACAATACTCCCAATAGGGATTAAAAGTCATAAGTTTGGCAAATGATCACCTAATTGGGAAGGACCATATCAAATTCATAGAGTCCTGCCTTTTGGAGCATACCATTTGAGAAATTTGAATGGATACATACATCTCAAAAAGATTAATGGCAGATATTTGAAGCTTTATTTTCCAACCATTTGGGAAACATAAGGAATAAAATAAACACTAAGTACAAGAACACGAGAATACTCAAATGATAAATAAGAATTTGTTCTTCATAAAGAGTTGACTACATTCTGCCATAAATTGGCCCAGAAATCATTACAATGTCTCAGTTGTTCTTTTTACAATGGATGTTCTATTCTTAAATGATGAGAACAACTGGATGGCTGTGGTCATTTCCTACTTTCGGTCAGCTAGTCCTTGGTTGGTGATCTGCAGTTTGGTGTCAGTTCGGATTAAGGCCTGGTTCACTACAGATAGCTCCTCCTCAAGTTGAGCTTTCTTCTCCAGTAGTTACGTTCGAAAGTGGGAGACAGAAGAATATTGTTCCTTTAGTTCTGATACTTCAGTATGCACTGTGGAAACAAAGCTCTGATCTTTAACCATTTTCTCCTCTGTAGCCTTAACAGCATGGTAAATGTTGATATAGAAGTCAATAGTGGCTGCTGCTTGAGATAAATGACTTGAGACAGTCATGCCAGATTGCTCAACAATCTTGCAGCACTGAAGGAAGCCATTTCTTATTATATGTCTCTCTAAGGCCTTGAAGGGAATCCTCGAATAAGATGTCAATAGCTCCAGGCAGTTGTCCAAGTCTATCAGAGGTGAAGAAGGCTTGCTACTAGAGGAAGAGCTCTCAAAAATTTTTAGCAAGAAATCAGCCAAAACTAATGGCTCAGTCTCATCACTAGCCATTGGAGAGGTAGAAGGCAGGTCGAAGAGACTAGCTAATCTTGCTTCAAAAATGTCTACCTCATCCGTGGACATGAAGGGGGCAGAAAGGGCTTTGGTGGAAGGCACAAAGGACTGCATAGGGATACGAGAAATAGGTGGAGCATCTTCAGCAGTCTCTATGGTTCTAGTCACCAATAAATCAAGGGAAGAAGGGCTGGAGCTAGGCAAAGGTAATAAACTACGAGTTGGAGAGCTACCAGCACCCTCTATAGGGAAATCAGCTACCATCGATAGGTGGAGCATCTTCAGCAGTCTCTATGGTTCTAGTCACCAATAAATCAAGGGAAGAAGGGCTGGAGCTAGGCAAAGGTAATAAACTACGAGTTGGAGAGCTGCCAGCACCCTCTATAGGGGAATCAGCTGCCATCGAAGAGAAGGTAATAGCTGAAATTTCCTTAGGATGAGAAGGAAGAGCAAGGCTCGAAAGAGAATTAAATTGAGATAAATCAAAAGACAAGTAAGGGAGGTATGGATTTAAGCCCAAAAAAAATGCAGGAAAACTTGGCCTCAAGGAGGGTACAGAGAATATAGGGCTAGGAAGTGAGAGTATTATCTAAATGGATCTCACATTTTGCAATTGATCAACTTCAACTGAAACTAAGGGAGTCTTATTGGAAGAATAGGCTCAGTAGTTGTTGTTGCAAAAGAAAAAGTACAAAGTAATGTCAAGTCTCAATGCCAAAAATTTGACAAGGAAAAACAGTAGAGGCTTGAAAGAAGTTACTTGTTTCAGAAGTGATAGCAACAATAGGAGAGCTACGAAGGGAATAGTGCTTAGTAATATGTTGCCTTCTTGCAGTTTCCCTTTGGATTGCATCAGCAGCAGCAGCTTCATCTCTTAAGAATTGTTGCTGTCGTCTCTTCTTAGCTCTCTCAAAAATAATTATGGCCTTAGAATGTTCCTGCTCTACTGCCTTGGCAGCTGCATCATGAATAGGGTCTTCGACCAAATCAGAAGGAGAGACAGTCATCTTTCTTCTCTTTTTTCTCTGTACTGGTATTGCCTGCTCCTTCTCAATTTCTCTCTCTTCAATCTGGGATTCAGATTCTTCAGAAATGAGTTCCTCTTCTACTACTCTAGCGGTTATCTCATGAGTGAGATCTTGAACCAAGTCAGAAGAAGGGAAGGTCACTCTTTTTCTTCTTTTCAAGGGTGACTCCTGCTCTTGATTTGCCTCTTCTTCTTCTTCTGCTTGAACCTCAGGTGTTTCCTTTTCAGGCTCAAGTAAAAGTCTCCTTTTCTTTTGTTGCTGTTTGTTTTTTAGAAGATTTAGAGCTTTGGGTCTTCTAAGGAGAATCTCCCTGTAAGGCACCCGCACCACCTTCACAAAAGAAGAACTAAAGATAAGGCTAAAAGCATTATAAAGAAGGCAAAAGGAGAAGAAACAAGGGTATATACCTTTCTTCGAGGCAGCCCAAGTAACTCTAGGAGGAGTTAAGGCAGCAGGAGCAGACTGTGTGGTGGTAGACACAGGAACTGAAGTGGTAAGAATAGTGGAAGAAGTAACAACTCCAGCTCCTTTGGGCTTGGGCACATCCAACACCATTAGTAGGTCTTGAGGAGAAATGGCCAAGTATACTTCCATATTGGTCACCCACCAGTTTTGGTACCTCTTCAACAGGTTACCTTGAGGAAGGAAAGGGATATACTCAAAATCGTTCAAGTCCTGTATAAACTTAGAAGTTGCCTCTTCTAGTCTGGACCTTCGAACTTTCAAATCCCTGCTGGTAAGACTTAGATTGGTATTACTACAAAGAGGTATTGGGACCTCTTGTGAGAAGCCAAATTGTCTAGCAAATTGAGCAGGACAATAGGGCTCAGCAATGCATTTGTAAGCTCTAGGGTTCATGGTCCCAATGAATAATTCTCTAGGGATCAGAATAGAAGCCCATATATCTTTGTGAGCAGGTGAAGCACAGAACCTATCACTTAGGAAATTCTTCAACCAAGATGGGCCAATGGTAATGGGTTCGAAGGGACGAAAGCTGTCAAAAAGAAGAGAAGCTGGAAGTTGGTGGAAGAAAGAGAAGTAAAAAGCAAAGGTAGAAGGATAAAGTGAAGCATTGGCTAGCCTCATGCCATGAGTAGGAGGGTTTGACTCAAAAAATTTAAGGCATTTGGATTGTAACTCAGTGAAATAAGCAAAAAGCCGAAGCTGAAGAATCCAAAATGGCCTCCCTTGATTGGCATCTAAGGGTTTCTCACATAAAAGAGAACGGGCTCTATATACGTGACCTAGAACGTATGGAGCTAAAGCCACCTTCTTCTGTAAAACAAGGGCTCTGGCAAAAGGGGCAAATTCAGGCATGATTCTTTGAGAGGATGTGCAGAAAAGGAACTTGCAAAGCCAATATAGTAGGAAAGAAAAGAATTCCCTATCAGTCACGGGACCCTCCCTTCTATTCTCAGCCTTGACGAAATCACTATAGGATGAGTTAAGAGAGGGGAGGGGAAAAGGGACTACTAGGTCAGGATAATCTGGTCCAATGGGGGTTCTAATGGAGGATAATCCTAATAGATGGCAAATGTCAAGAACAGTAGGGGCCATCATCCCACATCTGAATTAAAAGAAATTAAAGGCAGAATTCCAAAAGCACAGGGTAGCAGGAATTAAGAAAGGGTCCTCTGAGATAGTTAACCTAGATAGTTGGAGGGCGTCGAGAAAGTAGAGTTCTTGAAGGTCCAGAGTCCTATCAGGGATAACCCGATCATACCATTCTTGCCACTCCGGTCTCACCGTGGGCCAGCATCGGTGGGGGCGGTTCATCCTCCAATTCCTTCAGTCAAGGCCACCTTCGTAAAGGAGACAATGGTCTTCCAGACGTGGATATAAAGCTGGAAGCTCAGTAAGAATCTCCTTGAATATGGGCCCAAGCACATAGTCTTGTTGCACATGACGACGAGGGATGAAGATGCGTCCGTCGATGGCTCTTTTCTCCCCAGTCTTGTACTTCTCACATTCTGCATCAATGATCCTTTTCAGGGCTACAAACGGGCTGGCATGCTCTACGACTGGCACTTTCAATGAAGAAGAAGCCATTGATAGAACGCTTTTTCAAAGGACGAAGTTGGAAAAGGGAGTAGAGAGAAGTGGAAGATCGGTATAAATAAAGGGTTTGTGTGTTGAGCGAGCAAGTGATTTCAGAGCACGAAATAAAAGGGTTTTAAAGGCCTTTGTGTTTGGAAGATATATCGCGTAATTCGCTAAGTACTAAAAGTACGAATACGAAGAGTTTCCTTCAATATTGATACTTTTGGAGGGAAAAACACATCCCAGATGTTGATGCCAGCTTCGAAGTAAAATATTTGGCTTCGAAACCAGATGTTGGCGCCAAAAGTCAAATAACAACAGCTTCGAAACAGAGAAGCCAGCTCTAAAGCACATTCCATACTTAAAGATGTAAGAATACTTAAGTATTTGTTTACTTCAAATGGATTAAAGACCTGTTTTAGGTTTCTTAATGAAAGTAATGTCCTTCGAAGCAAAACTTGAGACCCCTCAAGGATGGGAATTGGTGTTCGAAACATCAAAACCAATAGTTGGTTTGTATATATACAGAAAGAGATTGTAGACGTCCCCAAACGCCCCGGGAGTATGACTCCCGTTCTGTTCGTTTTACGGGTCTACTACAGTTCGGACTCGATTTGTCGCGGTTCTTAATCTGAACCAAATAGTCCAAATCTGGCAAATCGTTTTGAGAAAAACAGATTTTGAAAAGAAGTGCCAAACATGGACTGCTTTGCCAGATACAGAGTCGCCACCTAAATATTTTAAAATGGAAAATTTAGGAAACCCTGACTCGGTGCCGAAGGCCACGTGTCCGTCATCACCAAAGTGGTCTTGGCTCGGGAGCTTGGGTACGATCGGGGAAGGTCAGCTATGAGCACCCCCTTTCGCCCGGTTCGAAAACCGGCCTCTACTAACCGTGATATCCAATTTTGAAAACATTATGTGTTTTTATTCCAGTTAGTAGCCTAGAATTACTATGTGATGCGCACAGCAAACAAGTATAGACTAGATTGCCTAATTTGGAAACAAGCATTGCATATCCGTTTGTTTGGAAAACAGTTTAAAATTGCTACTCGCAAGTAGGCTAAAATACGGATTTCAATGAGTTATTCCAACTCAAGCAATCCAACCTCCACCCACAGGCATTCAAACAGTTTATTTCATATAAGTACTTAGCCGCATGGCAAGCATACTGTCATGTTAACATTCACAGGTATGCGAGATGCTAAAGCATAAATACTTACATTGTACTCCGTGCCAAAACAATAAACTAGTTAGCAAAATATGCATGACCTAGCTCATGTTAAGATCACTAATGCGACGCATACAGAGTGCAATTAGACAGGCTCAGCTATCCTAAACATGGCATGTGAAATGCACGAGTAACACGTATTCAAGTTAGATTTGAAATACAATGCAGTTTGTATGATGTACCGAGCCCGATGCATGTCAACAAATGCATGGATGCACGCATGTATTGCATAAGGTATGCTAATTTTAAATATGCCCTAATCTACCATCATAAGCAGGTAAGTAAAAGGGAGAAAGAAGTGGGGGTTGGGAGACATACACACACTCACCCACACTTATTACAAATACGCCCTCACTCAGAGGGACCAAATAAATATTACAGTCCGAATAATAAATAAATTATTACAGAATTTCTAACTACTCGAAATAAATGCAAAGAGAAGATGGCCGAGCCGGATGCGCGAATGATGCATGCTTGAATGACTTGCGGAAACCTGCCATAGCATTGCCGCCTCTGCTTTCACCGCCCCGCCTTTCGCCAAAGTCTCAGGACATGCTCCCTGCACACTGAGGATCATCATCGGCTGAATAGAATGTCCACCGGCCGTGTACAATGTCCATCGGCTGGAGATAAAGCTATCGGCTGTCCATCAATGGCCGGTCGGCACTCCATACTGCCGATCGGCAAAAACTCCCTGCAGAAGACAGTTTTGACAGCAACAAGGACAGACAGTGTATGGCATGGAATTCCAAGCAAATGTATGCACGGACACACTCCCTATCATGCAATGGACTCAAGGGAGCATGGCCCTCGACCCCCGGGCCATCAATCACGCGTTTCAATGCATGATGGCCCAAAAGCCAAGTTAGCAACTTTGATATCAAATGAAATGCAAGCATAAAACACACCAAAGGGCCCCAACCTCTGTCATAATTGATCAAGAGGCAAGGGATGCATGCTTAATGAAATGCGACCTAGGCATGGAGGCTAAGTATGCAACATGAACATACAAATGAGCAATGTATACTAGGCGCGCAACCTAAACATGTAAACAAACATGGCATGCAGCAACATGTAACGATGGACTTAAACTAACATGGGTAGCTCGCAAGCTTGCCAAAATCAGCGGCCATGGGGAAACAGACCGAAACCCGTAAAATGACATCCGATGCAAGGAATGATCAAATGCGAAGATAATTGCACAAAATGACTTATAGCTAACAAAGCATGCATAATTGGTACATGACATGAAAAATCAGAAGAAAGGCAGCCCCAAAAATCACATTTTACAGTTCAAATCATGGCCAAACAAAGAATCACAAATAGGGCTAACATGGCACACAAAAATGACTCCGCAAGGGAGGCAATGAAGCAAGTAGTATATGCAGTGCCCAAAAAGAAAAATACCCTTCTACAACACTGAAGAGGGACCAAAAATATGCACATTTATAGTTTATGACAACCCCCAAATCAGTATGCAAACATGCTCAAAATGCCATGCAAGATTGAAGCCAACAAAGGCTATAATATGAGGTATACAAAACATGCATCAAACAGAAAAAGACCCTTCATGGGACATGGAGAGGGGGTCAAAATAAGACCCCTTCTAGTTCTAATGATGGCCCAAAAACAGAAGCAAGATAGGCTAACAAAGCATGCAAAAATGGGGGGCAAGAGGGGTATAATGGTAAGTACTACATGGAGACCCCCAACAGTGTTTAGCCCTTCTTCAATGCTGAAGAGGGGCTCAAAATAAGCCTAACTTCAGTTCATGACATGCTCCAAAACAATTTACATGTAGGCCAAACAAATCATGCAAAATTACGGTAAATAGAAGAGATTATGAAGCAAGTGCAAGATAGGTGTCCCGAACAGGGTTGAGCCCTTCTTCAATGTTGAAGAAGGGCTCAAAATGAGCCTACTTACAGTTTACATTATGCCTCAACACAGATTATACACAAGCCAAAAATACTATGCAAGAAAAATGGAATAAGAGGGCTAATGAAGGAAGTGCTAGATGCTGCCCTCAAACAGCAAGAGGTCCTCAATCAAACATGAAGAGGACCTCGAAATAAGACTATTTGAAGTTAGGGTCGGAGCCCAAAGATGTAAGAAACTACGGCTTAGATGTGATGCAAGAATAGGCTAGAAAAGGGAAGAGGAGGACTTACCCTTGAAGACCAAAGAAACCAAAGACCTCTTGGACCAAGTTTAGGTGCTCCTAAGCTCTGCAAATGACCTCCAATGCGCTGGAATGGATGTTGGAGGTGTTGTGCTATGAGTTGATGAAGAAATGGCCCAAGAACAAGGATGTTTGATGGTTGAATGGGAGAGATATAGTGAGAGACGGAGGGATATATGTATGTATATATCAGATATATCTATATATTTCTGGTTTTTGTTCCAAACATCCAACCCTAGACAAAGGAGAAGGAAGGCTCTTTATATAGGCAACAAAAAGTGCTCCAAGCTTCTCCAAGAAGCTATGCCAAAAGGGGCAAAGGGTGCAAAGGGTTCTAGGCTTCTAGAGGAAGCTAATACAGCTGGCCAAGCTTCTCCAAGAAGCTTGGCCAAAGGGTTCAAGCTTCTAGAAGCTTTAGGGGGTTCAAAGGTGCAAAAGGGTGCAAAATAGCCACATATATGCACGGGGAAGTGTGCTGGTGCATTCCAACTGGCACAGCTGGGATGCACCAGCCTTGGAGGGTGCAAAGGGTGCAAACCGGCCAGAAAAATTGGTCGTCGGCCAAAATAAAGTGCCGGTCGGCAAAATAGATTGCCGATAGATGATTCCAAGGTCAAAAAATGGCCGGTGGGTATGCAAATTGAAGCCCCGGAAGTTAGCTTTCCAATGGCGCAAACCTTGCATCAAAATTCCTCCTGTGCAAAAAGTTATGCCTTTTTGGTGAAGCCGCGCAGACTCGATCCAACCGGGATGATGCCCAGCTTCAACCAATCATATCTCCTCCACCCGGACTTGGCTTTGGGAGATTCTTGAGTACAAAGTGAAGCCCCGGAAGTCTTCTTTCCAACGATGGTGGCCTCATAGCTTAACTCCAAGTATGCAATTGAATAAGCCTGATTCAGCGAGGGCCGCTCGACTTTCTTCTACCCGGATTCATGGCGAACTTCTTCTCCAACCTATTTTCTCCCCTCCTCTCCTCTTTTCTTCGACTCCAAACCCCCTAAACAAAGTGTTTTGAAGGGTTTGCCTCTCTCCTTGCCGAAGGAATTGAATCTTTGGCCTGCACATCTCTCAACACCGAGCAAACCATCAGTAATGCTCAAGTCTTGAGAGCGGTCAAAAATGGGGTGTCTACAGAGATTGTCTTTTAAACTAAAACAGCATGAACTGTTGTTCGAAGCAAAAATAGTCAATTTAAGACTGATTGATCATACTAACCATGACCATATGTTGGTTATGATTAAAATAAGCTTTAAGGGGTAAGATTGTTAAACTCGAAACATTGATTCTAAATGAAAATCAGCAAGAACTGTCAACTATATTCCATAAATTAGAAAAGTTCATATTGGTTCTTTTTAGTGTTTCATTTAAAACGATTGAGTCCAGATTCAAAGGATAAGATTGTTCAGTTCGAATCCCTAAATTTGATTTTAAAGACAAACGGAGACAAGATCAAACAATACCAAACAAAGAAAAAGTCTTAGTTGTATTAAAGCAAAAGCAATTACATTGAACGACTCTCTTTGGGTACAATTCAAGCTCATAAAAGTAGGTGTATGGGGAGCAAATATCCGATAATGCTCGTACTCCTTTCGTCCAAGCTCTTCGACTGTCTGATCAACCTACGAGCACAACGGCGGTGAGCTACCCAGCGGTGTGTGGCCGGAAAACCCCTCCGACGGTCAAATTAGCACACACTCAGATAGAGAGAGAGAGAGAGAGAGAGAGAGAGAGAGGAGAATTGAGTGTTTAGGTTGTTCTCACCAAATTATGTTCCATCCCAGCATCGGGGGCGCAATCATGCTCATATACTTTCTGTGCTCAACTCTGCACCCATTAGTCTCTTGACACGTGGAGCTGCTCTCCCATCTGTCAGCACAAATCTAGCTAACACCACCTAACCAAACCGCCAGACAACATTAGCGGGAACTCGGCAGCCCGGCGACATCACCTCGGCCTCACAAGACCGGGCTGTGTAGCGAGTCCGCGCACTGCATTCACCGAGCTCCATAACAACCGAGCTCGGTAGCATTCCGGTAGAGCCGAGTTCAAGACAGATCGAGCCGGTAAACAAAAGGCCTTCCCGCCGAGCTAAACGTGCGAACCATGGAACCCGGTTGGCAGGTGACCACCTCGGCCTAGTAAGCTCGGTCCCAACATGGTCCTAGGCCTTGACCGAGCAAAACTGCCTCTAAATGGGCCCAAGTTAGCTCGGCCTAATCGTGCTCGTCATCTTCTGTCCGGCTCCTACCACGACCCAAAGCCAGATTACAAATCTCCCTCTCAGTAGGGAATAGAATAAATAACAAGATCGTGAAATTTGGTCCAACTATGATCAATGAATTTCTGTTCTTTCTTTATTCTATCCTCTATTTCTTCTAGAATTGGCTGCATAAGTTGATATGCTCTCATTTCATAAAGGAGCTCTTCAGCCTTTATTTCGAATGTTGTTTCACTCAATCCTTGTTTCAACTCGTCTATATCCGAGTCATCCCAGTACGCAGAATCTTTATTCTTGAAGTTTTCGAATTCTTCAATGAAGTTCTCTGCTTCGTACTGGGCATGAACTCGAAGGGACGAGAGTTGGTCCAAAGATTGAGTGGTGGCTATAGAGGTCCGATACCAGTGGAGAAGCGATGGAAGTTGGTCCAAAAACATGTGAAGCTCTGTTTGGGCGAGGGGATTGAGGACATGACCCCAAGTCAGAATATCACAAGCCCATCGAAGGTTCTTGAGAGGGACTTCGTCTTCAAGAACACTGAAAGGCAAGTGAGAAAAGGCCACAAGCAGGAATTGGGCTTGCTTCCGCTCAGCTGGAGTAAGGCGAGGTAAAGGCTTGTAAGGTGGAAAGACTTTATCCGCGGAGAGGGCAAGCCTCAGTCTCTCTGTCCAGCAAGGAGTTGGCGGAGGAGAAGGTATGGAAGCCTCCACTTCAGGAGGAGAAGCAAGGGCAGAAGGAATAAGGGTATTAATATAATCGAACCAATCAGAAAAGCAAAGCTTCGCCTTCTAGGCTAAGAACGATGGATTGTACCCTTGTGCCTCTTGAGAGCGTCAGGCAACGTGCACTATCTTTGTAGGCATGGAGAATGTGTACCATGCTACAAGAAGATTTTCCTCCAAACTGCGTCGACGGTCGATGGGCACGTAAGAACAGACCACCGAGCTTCGCGCATAGGAAGGGAACTCTAAAGGGTCAGTAAACTTGACAAAGTGATGGTTGATTCGCTCCCTTAAATCACAGGCCTCAGGTTTTGACCAGCTTGTCCAGTCAGAAGCCCCAGAGGAAGAAGAAGCTGCAGCCTTATCCCATGTAGAGGGTTGTGAAGAAACACTTCCCATGCCCATATTTGCGACTTTCTGAATCAAAGGATTGAGAGCAGTTTGTTCGTAGTCCAAGGTTGAGTCAGAAGAAGAACTTCCTATGTCCATATTTGTAAGTTTCTGAATCAAATGATTAAGGGCAATGTGTTCGTAGTCCAAGGGTTAATAATTTGCAAAGGCATTCATGACCTAAATATAGAAAGGTGGGTAAAGGTGGCTAATTAATGCATAGAGGTTCTTTCGAGAAGGAACAATATCATCAGATGACTCTTCGTATGCTCGATCAATGGAGGAGAAAATTGATTCGGCCATAAAAAATGTATCAGTCTGTTCGAATACTAAGGTGGTGGGGGTGTTCAAAAGATTGAAGAAGAGTTTAATGCAGATGATGAATGATAGTTGCATTTCTGGAAGAATGCAAAGCCCATACACGTTCTAAGACGTGGATGAAAGACCTTGATCCACTAATATCACCAAGTATTGGGTATATTAGTGCTGGGGGTAATGTTGGCTACATATTTTGTACAAGCCAATTACAATTCGACGCGTGGCAGAATAAGGGTAATACAGGAAGACTATTCAAGTCGTCGATCCTGATCGTACACGTAGCAGTTAATATTGGTTATTACGAAATCTGAGTAGCAGTGAATCAACAAAGAGATGCAAGGTGATGTGGCTTCAACGGTTACTCACATTTAAATTCAAATTTAGAAGGGAAGCCTAACTGCAAGTGATAGCATAGTGAAGCTAATTATAAGGCAACATGATCAGCGATCATGGAGGAGCAGTTCGACAGTTGGAAATGCAGTTCGATGGTCATCCTTGAGAAGTATAAATAGCAGAGAAGGCCCAAAAAAAGACCCCCAAACTCATATCCAAAAAACCAGTCTTATTCTACTTATTTTCCTTTCCAATTTTACATTTTCAGTCTTACATTTTATGTTCTTTACATTCCTGTACTTTAAATTCCTACACTGCACTTCGTTCATAGGAGTAGTTTCAAGTAGTAGATTGTTGCTGTAAACCTCTACGAGGCTGAAATTGGATCATTGTAAGTTTTTCATTTTTATGAAATGCTTCAATTGGTCTTCATTTAATTGTTATCTTGCTTAATTCTTCTAACTCACGCTACCAATAAAAGTCCTCTTCATTGAGGCTGAAAGAACTAAAACACAATCGTCTGATAATTGGTTGACAATTAATTTTCTGTAAGGACTGATTGATCTTTGCTGACACACTCACAATTACAAAAATAACATTCAAAAGCCAAAAAGCCAACAATAACATTTCAATGTAACACACTAAAACACTCATTGGTGTACATTTTCCAAACGTAACAATGTAGCACTCAAACAAACTCATTGGTGTACTTTTTCCAAACATAATGCTCCAATGTAACCCAAAAAAAAAAAAAAAACTCCTTAGTGCACTTTCTTAAACGTAATACTCCAATCAATATAATCCCAAACGTAACACTCAAATGTAATATATTCCAATGTAACACACAAAACTACTTAAAAAAAAAAATTAGTGTACTTTTTCCAAAGGTAACACTAATAGTTTAAAATTATACATTTGTTCAAAACTTACTAAGAAATATTTGTACTCCTTTTGGAATGATTTGAAGAATCTCACATTCTTTTTTTTTAATATTATATTGGAGTGTTACGTTTATGAAAAGTACATTAGAGATTTTTTTTTTGTGTCACATTAAAGTGTTGCGCTAAGGAGTTTTTTTAGAATGTTATATTAAAGTGTTATGTTTGGAAAAAATACAATAAAGAGTTTTTGTGTGTTACATTAGAGCGTTACACTAACGAGTTTTTGTGAAATATTATATGAGAGTATTACATTTGGAAAGAGTACACTAAGGAATTTTTTTATGTGTTACATTAGAATGTTACTAAGGAGTTTTTTTGAAGTATTATATTGGAGTACTACATTTGGAAAAGGTACAGTAAAGAGTTTTTTTATGTATTACATTTGGGTATTACATTAAGGTTTTTTTTTTTTTTTTTTTTGTAGAGTGTTACATTGGAGTGTTATATTGAAATATTACAGTTCAAAATTATATATTTTGCTAAAGCTTATTAAGTAGTTTTTGTATTCCTTTTAAAATGTTTGAAAAATCTTACATCCTTTTGAAATGTTTGAACAATCTTATATTTTAAGTCATTTTTGTATTTTTTTTAAAATGTTTTCCAAATAAAAAAAAATTCATATAAAAATTCATCCCATTTTCATACATTGTGTACTTTACCTTTATAGCACAAAAGAAAAAAAGAAGAAGAAATATAATAGAAATAAGAATATAATTATATATCTAATTTTTAAATAATATACTAAATTTACTTTTTTTAAAAATCAATAAGACTAATTGATTTATAAACAAATCCTTAAAATTAAATGGATCACGTTTTTTAAAATGAGATTTATAGGTAAATTTTTTTTTAAAAAAAATACATTTTCTAGTATGGACCAACTAGCTACCCAAACGCATACCTTAAAACATTCACACACACATATATAAAATAGTGTTTGCATTTATCCATTAATTTATTCCTTCTATTTTCTTAATTTTGATCGCGAAGAACAATCAATATATTTTTTCTTTCTTATTATTTGGCACTTAAGTCGAAGATGAAATAATGAAACAATATTCTATTGGCAATTTAATGTTTATTTAAAAAAAAATATATATATATATATTGAAAGTATTCATATTTAACCGAGTATATAGGTTTTTTGTAAGGGACAAACCCATCACAAACCCTAAAATACTAGTTTGACAATAAATTTATTTATGGAAAAAAGCAAATCAATCTTGGTCGGTTCCCTCCTTTGAAATCGAGATAACCCAACACGATTAAATTGGGTTAATTCAAAACTTAGAATTGCGGTTCCATATTAATTTTTTTTATTATAAATGTTTATTACAAAACAAAATGGGCAAATTATACTAGTGACTTTTGTATTTTGCCTATTATGTCATTTATTCCATATAATTTTAATTGTGTCAATTTTATTATCTAATTTTTTTTTACTTTGGGTTAATTTAATTTAATTGATAATATTCATTAAAATAGTTAATAGAAATAAATGACAAAATTATCCTAAAAAAGAGATTGATACCAATTTGTGGTGTTTATATAGCATCAATTTATGGTGTGGGTTGTGAGGTTAATTCCTATAAAGAGGAGTTTAATACCCTTTGTAGTATTTATTTTTCGAAAAAATTAGTCTAACATCTCTCTCCAACTTTTGGTAGTAGAAAAGGTTCACAATATTTTTTCTTGTAGCTTAAGGTCTCTTACTCTCTTTGTGCGTGCCTAATCTTCATTTCCTTGCTATGTGATCTCCGAGCAACTCTTCTCTTTCTATAGAAACCCTTTTTTGGTCCACACTGCAAATTTTTGATTAGGTCTCTCTATATATATATATATATGTAAAAGAAGGATTGATGATTGTAGTGGTGTTTCAGGAAGAATCAGCTAAAAGATTAGTCCAACACGCAGTTTATGCTTGGAAACGTAAGAAACCAGGTATGGCAGTAGATGATATCTTTGCTATCTGCCTCTTTTCTTACAATTTGACATCCTCAAGCTTCTATAGCTGTCTGAGTGTATATTATTTCTTGACTCTAGTGTACTTAAAAATGAATATAGAGTTGAATGACAAATATATTGGTGATCATGTTCCTGTTTTCTGTATGAACGATATATATATTTGTAAAACACATATTTGCATCACTTGTTGAATTACTTCCCTTATAGAGGGTAGAATTGAAAGGTTGACAAGAAACTATTCCATTTTTTTCTTCTCTCTCTTATCTATATAATACACAGAGAAATTTCTTTAAACTAAAGAAATTTTCAAAAAACAGAGAAAATTAAAGAAATTTCTCTGAATTTCTTTAAGTTGAGCAAAATTTCTTTGAGTTGGGTGAAATTTCTCTAAGTTGAGCCAAAATTTCTCTAAATCGGGCGAAATTTCTCTAAGTCGAATTTTCTTTGTGAAAATGTTAAGGGACCTCAACTACTACGAAAATATTATATGTTATTTATCTTATAAAATTTTAATATCAGAGACCTTAAAAAACAATTCCTCTTTTATAGCACTATAGAACTAAAATTATCAAAATCAACAAATAATTTAACTAAATTTAATATATATATATATAAGTATTCAAGTAACACTTTTATAGAACAATAAGACTAAGATTATTAAAATAAATAATTTAAATTTAAATGAATATTATTATTTTATAATACATATCATAATATAAAATGTCATTACATTAATTAAAGTTAATTCCATTGTAATTTTATGTCAAACATCATATTTCTAGAATTGATTTATAGACATGTGCAGTGTCCAATTTGATATTAATTGATTAAAATAATAGAATTCAATAAAAAAAAAAAAAAAATTTTGGTTAAGTTTTTAGAAGATAAATTGACAAATGCTAAATGATAAATAATATGGAGTTTTATTTTAAAGAATAATGATTCATAAAAAATGATTGTATATATTTAAGGCACCTATTAATATTTGTTGAATAATTTTTAAATAAAAATTTTGAATTTATAGTATTACTAATAATATATCTTCATGAGCTCTCTTAGAAAAGATATGCAAAAATAATTTGGCTGGAATAAAAAATTTGCAGTTATTATGATGTGTCACATAATTAATAAGAACCCCTTTGAGAATTGAAATTGAAAATTTTGAAAATCTTTGAGATATTGATTTGTGATTATATATTAATTTTAAACAGTAAATAACAATCTCAATCAAACAATCAAAGGCAAATCGATACAACGATTTAATGTGGAAAAACCACAATTGGAGAGCCTCCAATTGTGATTAAAAAAATCATAGGCCAAAGCCATAAAACAATCCACTAAGAAGACAGAAAAGGAATTACACAAGTGTATTCTTTTTTACCTAGCGAATTCACACACAAATTGAATCGATCCCAACGTGCCTCTTCTACCACCATCTTCACCTCGAAATTGTTTTGCCCAACGTTGAATTTATAATACTAATGTCGAATCTACGATGATGAGCCACTCCGGAATCTACTAAAGCTTTAAGCCCAAGTTCCCTAGAATCCATTGAAGAACAACTCTATCTTTTGTGAATAAAAGAAAATAAACAAACCCCTTGATGATGTTGATATGAAGTTCATGGATCCATTGATCAATCTTAAATCATCAAGGAAACACTCATAAAGCACCCTCCAATATAAAACACTTTATTTTTTCTTCCTCTCTGAAAAACTGGACCGCTCAAACCCTAAAACGAGCAAATAACGCACTTTATTGTAATTTGGATTGCAAAGACCGCTCGAGCGGTGTAACCAAAGAGGGTGCAAAACATGAAACGATTAAGATCATAAACTCCTCTGCATAGACACAATTTGGGTTGGATTCGCATCTAAACACTTACATTCTCACTGAAACATAAGAGCGAATAAAATTACAACTGAACGGAGTTTTGTCAAATGAGATTACCAATATAGGACAGGACTTAGCAGCGTCAACCTGAACCCTATTTTGTCAAGCCAGCTTCCGCGCCTCACTGCGAGGTTCCAAACTGTCAAATGTTCAGGCTTTTAGGTGGTTTCGAATTCTCCCTTTTGCAATTATGATCTAATGTTATGAAGTCTTAGTTTAAAATCTTTTGTTTTGTTTAATTTTGTTAATGGGCTCAATTCCCAAGGTTATGTAAATGTTTTGTTCATATGTTTGAGATGGACGATGTGAATATCTGTATATAGTATATAAAGTTGTTTTGTCTCATGTAAGTCCCGCAACTCATTGGACAATTTTATTTTATTATTATTGGCTTCCGCCAACCCTATTACTGTTTACTGTTAAAAAGGCCTTTGGTAATTCCAGATTACTGGCCGGTTACGATGCTAAATCTATAGGGTGGGTTTGAGTCGTGACAGTAGGGGTGGTCGAACCATAGAATTCCCCTCACGAATTGAATCAATTATCACAAATCAAGCAAGATCTCACTCCAATAGTTTTGAAAACATAAAAATAGAGCAACCTGCTCTGATACCAATTGAAAATTTTGAAAATCCCTGAGATATTGATTTGTGATTATGTATCAATTTTAAATAGTAAATAACAATCTCAATCAAACAATCAAAGACAAATCGACACAACGATTTAACTTGGAAAAACCACAATTAGAGAGCCTCCAATTGTGATAAAAAAAAACCACGGACCAAAGCCACAAAACAATCCACTAAGAAGACAAAAAAGAAAATTACATAAGTGTACTCTCAATTACCTAGCAAATCCACGCCCAAATTAAACTGACCCCAATGTGCCTCTTCTACCACCGTCTTCACCTCAAAATTGTCTTGCTCAATGTTGAATCCACAATACTGATGTCGAATCCACGACGATGAACCACTCTGAAATCCACCAAAGCTTCAGGCCCAAGTTTCTTGGAATCCACCGAAGAACAACTCTATCTTTTATGAATAAAAGAAAATAAATAAACCCTTTGATGATGTTGATATAAAGTTCATAGATCCATTGATCACTCTTAATCATCAAGGAAATACTCATAAAGTACCCGCCAATATAAAACACTTTATTTTTCCTTCCTATCTGAAAAATTGGACCACTCAAACCCTAAAACGAGCAAACAATTCACTTTATTGTAATCTGGATCGCGAAGACAACTTGAGCGCACATTTCATCGCTCAAACGATGTGACTAAAGGCAGTGCAAAACAAGAAAGGATTAAGATCACAAACTCCTCTATATAGGCACAATTTGGGTTGGATTGGCATCTAAACACTCACATCCTTACCGAAACATAATGTAACGCCCTCAAAATAAACCCATAAATCATGCATTCACGACATCCATAAACATAAGAGAAATAAACATATTTCTATTCATCAGAGTATTTAGTCCAAAAGTATTACATGTTAACAACAAAAGTAAATGCCCTATGGGCTTATAACTTTCCAAGTCAACACTTGGTTCCAAAAAAAAAAGAGTACTAACTCTACACAAAATAAGCCCTTGGCTTGATATACATGTAATACAACAAAAACGACAAAAAGAGTCCAACAGCCTCAAGCCTTCTAAGCTACGTCCTTGGAGGTGGCATAATACCTGTACCTGAAAATAATGTACCATATAGGGTGAGCCAACGCTGAGTGGAGATATGCTAAACATAATATGAGCAATAACTAAAACATTAGCATTTGATAAATGTTTAACTCACTTAAATCAATTCATAACCCATTTCAATTACATAACAAATGTGTCTATGTTTCATTCCATTTTCCATTTCTTATCCGATTTCTCAACTCGTAACCCTGACTCAGAACCTGGCCATATATTTTAAATGAGATTACATCTCATATCAATAATTTTTCCATTTCAACAATTCAAATGAGATAATAACTCATATCAAAACATTTCCATAAGCCTCAATAGATACACATATTTGCTATATCAATAACACATAAAAACACTTCTATACTTCACAAATGATACACAGATTTGCTGTATCAACACTTCAATAGATACACATATTTGCTATATCAATAGAGTCCATCCCCTATCTCCTCGCAAATAATATCCGGTTTAGGAGTCCATCCCCTATCTTCCCCTAAACCATAGAGTACATCCCCTATCTCCTCCCACACAAAACAATGTATATAAACAATTATCATATACATAATCAACCAATACACATATTTGTTGTATTAATCCAACCGCCATACTCGATGACATATTCAATTGATTAGTTTCGATTTGCCTAATCATCATGCATTGTCTACAACAATCAAGACTATCCGCCACCGATAGCCCAAAGCAATTATTTCTAAACAGAAAATAATTACATCAACAAATAATTTATCAACAATTTTCAAAGGTGAGTGATTAATAAATCCAACTCCACCATTTCATCCCATATTATGCCAATTTCATTATTCCATGATAAATGTCATTAATTACACTAATGACCCAAATATACCCAAACATGTCATTTTCTCCCTTTTTCTCAATATTGACCCAAAGGCTCAAATATTATCAACCACATCAATAATCTCTTTTTAAGACCCAAAACATACATATATGAATTAAGAGGACAAAACCCCTCTTTTCAATATAACACATCTCAAACCCTAGCTTCCCAAATCAAACAATCTATACAAATAGCTCAACATCTATGTTAAAGCACATAAGAATAAATAGTTATCCCTACCTCAAGAGATGAAACCCAAAGGAGATGATGAAGAAATCTCGAAGTGCTCCAAATCAAGAAATTTTCGGATTGATAGAAAGCCCACGCCAAGCTCTACACTTTTTGCAAAGGCTCAAGGGTAGGAGATCACTCTAACTAGATCAAACCCTAAAAAGAAGTTGGAGTTTTAGAGTGAGAAGCTCTCCAATAGAGTTTTTGAAAAGTAAGAGAGAGAGAGAGAGTGTGTGTGTAAAAAGTGATCTAAAATCACCCAGCTGCCAACTGATATACGACTAGTCCGCTCGAGTGGAGAATAGGACGCTCGAGCGTCAAGCACAAAAAACTGAACCCGCTGGAGTGCAAAAATGCCCGCTCGAGCGCCAAGACACAACTGCAAAACACACCCGCTCGAGCGCAAAAGAAAAGCCGCTCGAGCGTAGATTACACTCCTCCAGTACTTTTACAGACATCGAACACCCGCTCGAGCGCCAAGGTACCCGCTCGAGCGTAAAGAATTCCACTCGAGTGTGAAAAACAAACCTGCAGTAGTTTTGCAGACGCACGAGATATTGAAAGTGTGCAGACTCCGCTCAAGCGCAAATGGACCCGCTCGAGCGGACAACCAAAAATCTGGGCAACAACACTTGAGACCAAAACTCAACCAACCTGTTACAAACCTGCCCAACACATCCTAAAACTCAAATATAAGGAATTAAAGGATGACAACAAGACATATACAATAACCAACTCCACGGAACCTAAGTCCGGAATACTGTTAAACAATGAAGGGAAAACCGGGATTGTTATAACCTTTCCTCCTTAGAGAATTTTGTCCCCGAAATTAAGTACAAGTTTTTCAAAAATATGATTTTCTCAATTCTCAACAGTATTACAACTCAATACTCAACAACCTGACCCATTACTGGTCATTCCATCTCTATTCAAGAGGCATTTCACAATATATACTCAATATGCATTATTAGCATGCTTTCCCTTGAAATTTACCAATTTCAACACATATTTCACAATTCTATATCATATTCAATGTTCATGATATATTTCCATTTCTACAATACATTCAACATATGCAATGTTACATTAAACTTCCATTTCAAGGCAAGTTTCAAAATACTTCCATAAATCAAAACATATATAATGTTTTACAATTCAAGACATATTTAATGCTCTTAAAGTTCATCAATATTACAAAATCTCAATACATGGTTAAACATTTACAAACAAGTCCGGATATTTCTCGCGGACCTCTAACTCACGTTCCCAAGTGGCTTCCTCCACTCCATGATGTTTCCACAAAACTTTTACTAAGGTAATGGTCTTGCCTCGCAAGACTTGATCCCACCTATCCAATACCCGAACCGGTCTCTTCTCATACGAGATATCCTCGTCAACCTCCAAATCGGTCCAATCCAGCACATGGGACGGATCCAGCTCATACTTCCGAAGCATACTAACATAAAACACATCATGCACTCCGGACAACTGCGGCGGCAAGGCCAAACGATAGGCAACCTCGCCAATCCTCTCAAGGATCTCAAAGGGACCAATAAACCGAGGGGACAACTTCCCACTCTTCCCAAACCTCATCAAACCCTGCCTAGGTGATATTTTGAGAAAAATATGATCACCCGTCTCAAATGCCAAAGGCCTCCTCCTACGGTAGGCATAACTCTTTTGGCGACTCTAGGCTGTAACAAGCCTTCTACGGATAAGCTCAACCTTCTTCGTCGTTTCTCTCACCAACTCCAGGCCCAACAAAGGTGCATCACCCACCTCGGCCCAACAAACTGGAGACCTACACGGTCAGCCATACAAGGCTTCAAACGGCGCCATACCGATACTGGACTGAAAACTGTTGTTGTACGCAAACTCCACCAAGGGCAAGTGCCTCTCTCATGACCCACTAAAGTCAAGGACACAACCTCGAAGCATATCCTCAAGGATCTGAATAGTATGCTCGGACTGCCCGTCAGTCTGAGGATGGTAAGCCGTGCTAAAGGTCAGTTTACTGCTCAAGGCACTCTGCAAACTCTACCACAACCTAGTAGTAAAACGTGGATCTCTATCTAAGACGATCGACACTAGGACCCCGTGCAACCTCACTATGTCCCGAATATACAAGTCGGCAAGATGATCTACCGAATCTCTCACGCGCATAAGAATGAAGTGCGCCGACTTAGTCAACTAGTCTACAACCACCCAAATAGCATCACTAACCCGCTGAGTCCTCGGAAGACCTACAACGAAGTCCATAGTGACATGCTCCCGCTTCCACTCGGCTATAGGCAAGGGTTGTAACAAACTCGTTGGCCTCTGATGCTCGGCCTTCACTTGCTGACAAGTAAAGCACTTCGATACGAAAACTGCCACATCTCTCTTCATACCCCGCTACCAAAACTGGCGACCCAAATCACGATACAACTTGGTACCTCCCGGATGCACCGCAAGGCGTAAATGGTGAAACTCTCGAAGTACCTCCTCTCGGCAAGACTCCGGCACAAACAAACGGCCTCGGTATCTGACACTCAGGTCGGGATACACAGACAAACCCTTCTCAACCTTCCCACTGGAGATCTTCACTCAGAGGGATTCTACCTCAAGGTCACCTCCATGTGCCTCTAACACTCGAGTCACGAGTGTAGGCTACGCAACAATAGAAAACAAGGCCGCAGCCTCAACGGATTCGCCCAAAAGCAAATCAAACTCCCCAAGTGCACTCAACATCTCCCACTCCCGGATGGCTATACAATCTACATCACTAATGGATTTTATGCTAAGGGCATCGGCCACAACATTGGCCTTACCTGGGTGATAGTGCAACTCGAAGTCGTAATCCTCAATGAATTCCATCTACCTCCTCTGCCTCAAATTCAAGTCTCTCTGTGTAAACAGGTACTTCAAACTCTTATGATCTAAGAATACCTCGAATCTCTCACCATAATGGTAGTGCCTCCAAATCTTCAAGGCAAAAATTACTGCTGCTAACTCTAGGTCATGTGTAGGGTAATTCCTCTCGTGTATTTTCAACTGACGTGAGCCATAGGCTACCACTTTTCCCTCTTGCATTAGCACACAACCCAAGCCCTCTCGTGAGGCATCACAATAAACCGCATAACCCAAACCTCTCTCCAGAATAATCAAAACTGGAGCGGTGTTCAATCTAACATTCAACTCTTGGAATGACTTTTCACAAGTCTCACTCCATACAAACTTGACCCCTTTCTAGTCAACGGCGAAGCTAGTTTGGAGAAATCCTTCACAAACCGGCGATAATACCCAGCTAATCCCAGAAAATTGCGGATCTCAAATACACTCTTAGGCTGTGCCCAATCTTGCACCGCCTCAATCTTGGATGTATCAATAGACACCCCTTCCCCAGAGACTACATGGCCTAAGAACTTGACCTCTCTTAGCCAGAACTCACATTTCCCAAACTTGGCATACAGCCTATGGGCTCTAAGTAACTCTAGCACCACCCTCAAGTGTTCATCGTGCTCCTCCTCCGAAGGTGAATAAATCAGAATGTCGTCCACAAAAACGACTACAAAACGATTTAAGAATTCCCGGAATATCTGGTTCATCAAATCCATAAACACTGCCGGTGCATAGGTGAGCCCAAAAGGCATCACCAGAAACTCATAGCGGCCATACCGCGTACGGAATGTCGTCTTCGGAATATCCTCCTCCCTGACCCTTAACTGATGGTAACCCGATCTCAAGTCTATTTTAGAGAAACAACGGGACCCCTTCAACTGGTCAAACAAATCATCTATACGAGGCATAGGGTACTTATTCTTGACCGTAGCCCGATTCAACTTCCGGTAATCAATGCAAAGTCTCAAGGCACTATCTTTCTTTTTAGCAAAGAGAGCCGGTGTTCCCCACGACGAAACAGTAAGGCCAATAAAACCCTTATCTAGCAACTACTGGAGTTGAATCTTCAACTCACTCAACTCGGCTGGGGCGAAACGATAAGGTGCCATAGAAATCGGCGCTATGCCAGGTACTAAATCAATGGAGAACTCTATCTCTCGATGAGGTGGCAAACTAACAAGATTCTCAGGAAAGACGTCCAAGTAATCACAAACCACTCTCGGCAACTCAACCCCGGTCTCATCACACTCACTACTCATAAGGCTAGCGAGAAGACCACTAAGCTTGCTCCGCCCTCGCGGATCATACACCAGTGGCAACACACTACCAACCTAATCCCCCAAGAAATGGAAACAATCCCCGCTCAAGGTACATACTGTGACCCTCTGGTGGTAACAATCAATAATAGCCCAGTATGACGATAGCCAGTCCATACCCAAAATCACATCAAAACCTGACATAGCCATAACTACAAAAGAAAATGGAAGCCGGCGATCAGCTACCTCTATATCACAACCTCTACACCCTTGTTTCAAAATCAACTCACCCCCAACAAGTGATACAACACAAATAGGAGATGCTAACTGCGCTAACTCCAACCCCAAAATAGATGCAAATGCAGCAGATATAAAGGAATGGGATGCACCCGTATCAATCAACACATTAGCAACCAAGTTGCAAAACAAAAAGGTACCTCTCACAACGGATGGAGCCGGTACAAGATCTTCTTGTGATAACAAAGATACACACGCTCAAGGCCCTGTACGCATTCTCCTCTGAGCAAAGATCGCAGACAACCGACGACGAAGCTCCCTAATTGGCCCTCGAGGCCTGAACTGACTGAGCTGGCTGAAAACTCTGCCTCTACCCAGATGCACCAGAAGTGCCACTCAACAGCGGGCAAAACCTCTTCAGGTGCCCCGCCTGACCACACTGGTAACAAGAGAGCGGCTGGCCTCTGCCCTCTGGCTCTAAGGTCGAGCCAAAGATGAAGCTGCTCTCTGTCCTCCTCCCCTCCTGCAGGCAAGCTGGAGACTTGTGGCCTAACTGACCACATTTGTAACAGGTGATATCTCCCTGACTGCCTCTCCCAAAGCCTGCACTCGGCACTGGAAAGGTCGATCTAACCAAAGCACCCTGGGACTGCGGAGGGTTAGGACTCCTCTGCCTCCTATTGTCCCCCTGACCATCCTGACTCTTCTTGGAGCCCCTCTGTCTCCTCCTCCTCCTGCATCATAATCTTCATATGGGCCGCAGCATCCACAAGGCACCCATAATCCCAGGTCATAAACCCCCCAACTCTCATCTTGAGCCCGTGTCTCAATTTCTTCTCAAATTCCAGACAACGGCGTTCTTCAGACGCCACAAGCTTAGGTACAAACCTGGATAAACTAGTAAATGCGGCCTCAAACTCGGCCACTGATGAACTCAACTGCTTAAGCTGGCAGAACTGATCCCTCAACTTCTTCCTGACAGCTGGAGACAGGAACTTCTCCTGGAAAGCATCTACAACGGCCTCCCAAGTCCCTCCTACACGACCTCCCATGAACTTCCACCACTGACCCGCATCTCCTTTCAACTGGAAAGATGCCAAGGTCACCTTCAAAGCCCTATCCTCGATACTAAACATCTCAAACGTCTTCGTCATCTGTTCGAGCCATTCATCCACCTTAAGTGGCTCTTTTGGATCACCCACAAACTCGTCCGAGTTAGACCGAAAGAACTCCCTCTTCAGAAAAGAAGGCCCTGCATCAACAACCTCGGCCTGGGCCTGATTCTCAGCCCTGAGAATGCCCATGGACTCTCTCAAAGCTCCTGCCATCTCGCGGGCTAAGGCACCCATGGCCTGCTGACCTACTGGCTCGGCCACATTGGCCTGACCAACACCCTCTTGCTGCGTCGAAATCTCATCCGGTATAGGCATCTCCTGCCTACCACGTCTACCTCCACGTCCTCGTCCTGACATCCTAATGAAGGTAACGAAAACATTAGCACATTCACAAATGTGCCGAAGCTAACTCACTCGCGTCCTAAAACAATGGACAACTGTAATTCACTCCACGTAAGCACATAATCACATAAGCACTTACGAATTTCATTTCCGGATAATGATAGTCCCATGGCGTCACTAGAGTTCCAGTTAGAAATAGCATTGATCAAGTGCTTTTCCAATAGGACTCCCAGAAACCCAAGAATCCAATCAACATCCTAGAAACTAAATCCCATACTCAAGTAGTCACATAAGCATGTTATCACATAAGCACATAAGATTACATCTAAGTCTCTAACAAGCGAGACAAACCCATTGTGATACTAGTCACTTCCCACGTACCCAAAGTAAACCCGGTACACTTTGATACCAAGTTGTAACGCCCTCAAAATAAGCCCATAAATCATGCATTCGCGACATCCATAAACATAAGAGAAACAAACATATTTCTATTCATCAGAGTATTTAGTCCAAAAGTATTACATGTTGACAACAAAAATAAATGCTCTACGGGCTTACAACTTTCCAAGTCAACACTCAGTTACAAAAAAAAAAAGAGTACTAACTCTACACAAAATAAGCCCTTGGCTTGATATACATGTAATAAAAAAAAAACGACAAAAAGAGTCCAACAGCCTCAAGCCTTCCAAGCTACGTCCTTGGAGATGGCATAATACATGTACCTGAAAATAATGTCCCATATAGGGTGAGCTGACGCCCAGTAGAGATATGCTAAACATAATATGAGCAATAACTAAAACATTAGCATTTGATAAATGTTTAACTCACATAAATCAATTCATAACCCATTTCAATTACATGACAAATGTGTCCATGTTTCATTCCATTTGCCATTTCTTATCCAATTTCTCAACTCGTAACCCTAGCTCAGAACCTGGCCATATACTTTAAATGAGATTACATCTCATATCAATAATTCTTCCATTTCAACAATTCAAATGAGATAACAACTCATATCAAAACACTTTCATAAGTCTCAATAGATACACATATTTGCTGTATCAATAACACATAAAAACACTTCCATACTTCACAAATGATACACAGATTTGCTGTATCAACACTTCAATAGATACACATATTTCCTGTATCAATGAAGTCCATCCCCTATCTCCTCCCAAATAATATCCGGTTTAGGAGTCCATCCCCTATCTTTCCCTAAACCATGGAGTACATCTCCTATCTCCTCCCACACAAAACAATGTATATAAACAATTATCATATACATAATCAACCAATACACATATTTGTTGTATTAATCCAACCGCCATACTCGATGACATATTCAATTGATTAGTTTCGATTTGCCTAATCATCATGCCTTGTCTACAACAATCAAGATTATCCGCCACCGATAGCCCAAAGCAATTATTTCTAAACAGAAAATAATTACATCAACAGATAATTTATCAACAATTTTCAAAGGTGAGTGATTAATAAATCCAACTCCACAATTCCATCCCATATTATGCCAATTTCATTATTCCATGATAAATGTCATTAATTACACTAATGACCCAAATATACCCAAACATGGCATTTTCTCCCTTTTTCTCAATATTGACCCAAAGGCTCAAATATTATCAACAACATCAATAATGTCTTTTTAAGACCCAAAATATACATATATGAGTCAAGAGGACAAAACCCCTCTTTTCAATATAACACATCTCAAACCCTAGCTTCCCAACTCAAACCATCTATACAAATAGCTCAACATCTATGTTAAAGCACATAAGAATGAGTAGTTATCCCTATCTCAAGAGATGAAACCCAAAGGAGATGATGAAGAAATCCCGAAGTGCTCCAAATCAAGAAATTTTCGGATTGATAGGAAGCTCACACCAAGCTCTACACTTTTTGCAAAGGCTCAAGGGTAGGAGATCACTCTAACTAGATCAAACCCTAGAAAGAAGTTGGAGTTTTAGAGTGAGAAGCTCTCCAATAGAGTTTTTGAAAAGTAAGAGAGAGAGAGAGAGAGAGAGTAAAAAGTGATCTAAAATCACCCAGCTGCCAACTGATATACGACTAGTCCGCTCGAGCAGAGAATAGGACGCTCGAGCATCAAGCACAAAAAACTGAACCCGCTCGAACGCAAAAATGCCCGCTCGAGCGCCAAGACAAAACTGCAAAACACACCCGCTCGAGCGCAAAAGAAAAGCCACTCGAGCGTAGATTACACTCCACTAGTACTTTTACAGACATCGAACACCTGCTCGAGCGCCAAGGTACCCGCTCGAGCGTAAAGAATTCCGCTCAAGCGTGAAAAACAAACCTGCAGTAGTTTTGCAGACGCATGAGATATTGAAAGTGTGCAGACTCCGCTCGAGCGGACAACCAAAAATCTGGGCAACAACACTTGAGACCAAAACTCAACCAACCTGTTACAAACCTGCCCAACACATCCTAAAACTCAAATATAAAGAATTAAAGGATGACAACAAGACATATACAACAACCAACTCCACGGAACCTAAGTCCGGAATACTGTTAAACAATGAAGGGAAAACCGGGATCGTTATACATAAGAGGGAATAAAATTACAACTGAATGAAGTTTTGTCAAATGAGATTACAAATTACAAAAACCTAACATAAATTATTAAGGTTATAGAGATTTTGTGCCTAATTCCCTTTGAGGACACTGTTTATGATTTGAATTTATAATATTTTATGCGTCAATGCGAATAACTTTTATGATCTTACTAATATAAACATAAATCATACTTTTGAGTCAACCCACCTTAAGCACTTTTTGGTATAATAAAATACTTAAATATTATCATATAAAAGTATTATAATAAATCATAATCAAACACAACTTGAAGTATAATTAAAGACCTGATGTACGGCTTTTTCTGCTTTTTTTTTTGGGTAAGTACCCAATGCACGGCTTTAGATATAACCAAAAATATAAGAAATTAGCAAAGACCTTTTTGATTAATAACCAAAATAATATACCATGAGTTATAATCACTACAAAAAAATATACTTTTGGCCACTAATTAAGCCTCATTTTTAGTCGTGATTGTACATTTTGGGACCAAATTTTTTTTAGTCATCCAACACTCTATCTTCAACGACTAAAATTCAAGTAGTAGCCAAAAGTAAAATAAATACCGACAAAATTATTTTTAAGTAGCCAAAACTTTATACATTTAGGGATCAAATTTTTTTTAGACACCAAAAACTTTATTGTTAATGACTAAAACTCAATTAGTCCAAAAGTAAAATAAACACCAACTAAATTATTCTTAGTAGTTAAAGATTGTACCTTTGCGACCAAATTTTTTTAGTAACTAAAGATTGTACCTTTGCCTACCAAATTTTTTTTAGTCGGCATTTTTTAGTCGTTGAAGGTGTATTTTTCTGTAGTGAACTAAGTCATAATTTGTATATTATAAAATTTTATGTTGTTTTTATTTTTATTTTTTCAAATATATATATATATATATATATTGATACAAGTGGAATTCATGATTTTTGATAAATTTAATCAACACAAATGAAAATTTGATTTCAAGTTGAGAATAAATGTTTTTTTTTTAAAACTTTGAAAAAATAATTGCTTTTATGAGCCTTTTACATCGCACACACAGTGACAAAAATTTTCATCAACCATAGCAAATCTTTTTCTATTTGGCTTTCAATTACTAAAATTTTCTAAACATAAAGTATTAAAAGTCAAAATCAATTTCTCATTTTAAAAATAAATTCCCGTGCATCGCATGAGTCACCTACTAGTATATAAATATAAGGGTAAATTACAAATACGCCCCTTGAGGTTTGCTTAAAGTACAGATTGTCCCCTATCATTTGAAAAATTACAAATACCTCCTTATTAGTATTTTTTATTTAACAGAATTAATTAAAAAAATGAAATTCACAATTGCTTTCCTATACAATAATAAAATTACCTAAATTATTAATTGAAACATATTTCTAATATCATTAAAACTGTTAATTGACTTGATAATTTATTAATAAAACGGGCTATTTGTTATGAAATTAGAAACCTTAGGGGGTAGAATGTAATTTTCAAAACCACAAGGGGCGATTTATATTTTAATCAAACCTCAGATGGTGTATTTGTAATTTATCCTAAATATAAAAGTAGTTTTTTTTTCCTTTCTTATGTGGCATATTCTAAAGGTTTACCTGCTTTTTTTTTTCTTTTCCCTAAAAAGGCCACGTCAACATGCATTTTTTATTTACATATAAAGTTCTACACAAATTTAATTTTAATTATAATAACCAATTTTATATAGACTCTATTTTAGAAAAAACTTATTTTTCATATATAATTATAATTTAATTATTATGATATTTAGAAAAAAAATTTATCTCAATATACAAATAAATAAATAAGACAGAATGTACTTAATTATGTGCATCGCATGGATCAAATTAATTTCCTTTTATATTTTATATTTTTTGTTTATCTTATTGATGTCTTAATATTAATTTATATTTAATTTTTTATTTAGCATGAAATTATTTATTACAAAACATTTATATTTAATTTAAATTTTATATACCTATATACAATATGTATGAATAATTTAAAAATAATATTAAAGAAAAACTCAATGTTCTACATAATTAATTTACGTATTTTCTTCTTAATCCAATCACGACATATTTATATTTAATCTTTTAAATAAATTTTGATTAGTTTTATTTTTACATATTTTTATTTTCCAAATAAATATAAAAATATAAATAAACTAAATAATTAGAATCACTTTTAGTTTTATATTACTAATTCTCTTTCTAATTTAAGTATTATTTTTTATATCAAAATGAGTGTTTATTTTACTATCTTATGATTTAATATATATCATATAAAATTATTATATTATAATTATACTTTTATAGCACAATAGAACTAAATTATCAAATTAAAAAAAAAATAATTTAACTAAATTTATTATACATAAGTATTCAAGTAACACTTTTATAGAACGATAAGATTAAGATTATTAAAATAAATAATTATAATTATAATTTTATTTTACATTAAAATTAATATTATTCTTTTGTAAAACATATCATAATATAAAATATCATTACATTAATTAAAATTAACTCCATTGTGGTTTTATGTTAGACATCATATTTTTAGAAGTGATTTACATACACGTGTAGCATCCAATTTGATATTGATTAATTAAAATAATGAAACACAATACTTTTTTTTATTAAGTTTTTAGAAGATAAATTGACAAGTGTCAAATGATAAATAATAGTGTGGAGTATTATTTTAAAGAATAATGATTCATTAAAAATGATTGTGTATATTTAAGGCACCTATTAATGTTTTTCGAATAATTTTTAAATAAAAATTTTGAATTTATAGTATTACTGATAATATACCTTCATCAGCTCTACTAGAAAAAATATGCAAAAATAATTTGGCTAGAATTAAAAATTTATGATTATTATGATGTGTCACATAATTAATCAGAACCTGTTTGAGAACTAAAATTATTAAGGTTATAGAGATTTTGTGCCTAATTCCCTTTGAGAACACTTTTATTATTTGAATTTGTAACTTTTTATGAATCAATATGAATAACTCTTACGATCTTACTAATATAAACATAAATCCTACCTTTGAATCAACCTGCCTTAAGCATTTTTTGGTATAATAAAATACTTAAATATTGTCATATAAAAGTATTATAATAGATCATAATCAAACATCACATGAACTATAATTAAAGACCCGATGCACCATTTTAGACATAACCAAAGAATAAGAAATTAGCAAAGACCTTTTCGATTAATAACCAAAATAATACACCATGAGTTATAACCAAGTCATAATTTGTATATCATAGAATTTTTCATTGTTTTTATTATTTTTTTTTTTAGAAAAAAAATATTTTAATACAAATGGAATTCATGATTTTTAGAAAATTTGATTTACACAAATAACGGTTTGATTTCAGGTTGAGAATACACCTTTTTTTTTTCTTTTTCTTTTTAACTTTAAAAGAAATTATTTTTATGAGACTTTTACATAAGATCACACACACAGTGATAAAAAAATTTCATCAATCATTATCAAATCCGTTTATATTTGACTTTTAATTGTTAAAATTTTCTATACATAAAGTATTAAGGCTCAAAAATTAATTTTTTATTTTAAAAATAAATTCATATGCATTGCATGTATCACCTACTAGTTTATCTACTATAAAACAATAATTTAAAAAAAAAAAGTTACAACTTTGTGTGATATTAATTTTGAATTATTATGATTATATTATGAAATTGTGTACCATAAAATAAATATCAAAAAAAAAAAAAGTCTTGATTATGAACCATTATATTTATATTGGAACAAGTTGTTACGGAATTACAGAGCTTACAAGCGCACAATAATATCGGCTCATTTTATTAAGGAAAAACTATAGAGTCCCACATTAAGACCTAATACACATTATTTAAGACCTAATAGATACTATTTGAAACTCATACGCACTTAAAAATTTATGCCTATAAGTGAAGAGTTCATCTAATGTATATTGAGGTCCATCTATTTTATTTTTTATTCGATGTGAGACTTTATTTTCACACATGCTCCAGCAATCTTCCCCTTATGACTGAACCAAACATCGGGTCTCGCTTTACTCCCTTTGAGTTTGATCTATCATCGGTAGGTTTATCATAGATCATACACACTCTGCTTAATCTTGATCTATAACTCTCCAACATTGAGTCCAGCTTGGGCCATCCGCACATACTCCATCTTGAGCCATCATACTCCATTAAGAGGTACCTTGTCGCGGTCCAACTTTGTCACGTGCACCAGAAATTTTCTTTGCTCTTTCAAGAGTTATCATTAATTTTTCTTGCTCCACTGAGAGTTTTCCATACAAGCTCAAGTCCGCTAATATCGATACTTTAGGAGAGTCTGCCCATAGATCATTTACCATTGGCTCTTGTACCAGCTGTTAGGGAATTAGAAAGCCCACAAGCGCATAACAATACCGGCACAATCCCATAAGAATAAATTCTAGAGTTTACAGATGCCACATCAAGGCCCAATATACATTATTTGGAACTCATACCTACTTAAAAACTTAAGCCTACAAATGGAGAGCTTATCTAATATATATTAAGACCCAATTATTTTGTTCTTTATTCGATGTGGAATTTTATCTTTACACATGCTCCAACACCATTATGATTATGGTAAATATTATATCAATTATTGAGATAAAAAAAAATTATGAATCATTACAGTTTTGTTATGAATTATTGTGGTAAAATTAAGTCTTCCATGACAAATAAATATATAGAAGAAGTAAAGATGAGAATAAATTATTCAAATATTTTAAATTTATAAACAAAGAGGTTGTAACACCCCGAAATAATTACTATAACTCATACTCAACATCAATAAGTGATCACAATGACAAAGTAGTTATCTTTTATTGATTTACAATTAAGCTTTACAAAAGAGTGATATAATAAAAAGACACAATGAAAGTTAGACAAATAAGAAATGCCCTAAAGGCTTACATCTTTCGAAGACAACGCTTGGGTACAACAAAAGTGGACTTAGTCCAATATCGTTAAAGCCCTTGACTTGTACAAAATAAATACAGTAAATACACAAAAGAAACTCTCGCTCCAAGTCCTCCCAAGCTATTGCCTTGGCAGAGGCATATCATCAGCACCTGAAATGTTTTTCCCACGTAGGATGAGTCAAAGCCCAGTAGAAATAATCCAATACAGGATATGAATCCTAACAAAGCTATGAGGTGAATGCATATGCAATACTCGTGTCAAGACATTTTTTATATCTCTTTCCAAAATTATACAATGCCATAATAATATCATAAAAAGCTTTCTTTGGAATAAAAGATGGGGCAGTGAATCACACTTTGAGAATTTTAAAACAATACAACCTTTCCCGAAAATTTCGTCCGGAGGAAACCGTAAACTGGGACCCATGTAAAAGTACGCTATACAAGCACTACTATTACCATTTCATGAAAATTTCGTCCGCGGGATCGGCACCCCTATATAAGCATGATTTTTAGGAGTTTCACCATGGACACTCAAGCCAACTTATTTCAACATTACAATACATGTTTCCCAGATTCACCCATTTTTTTTCAAAACAATAAACATTTCAAATGTATAAGCGTGAGATAATATTTAATGCAAATGAATGAGAAAATAGTATCAATTCTCCTAATTCACATGCAATTTTTACAACATTCATAACTATCCTCCACCGACAGCCCAAAAATAGATATTTATAAACAGATAAACAATTATCCATAAACTCTCCAATTTTTCAAGAAGTGAGTGATAATACATATCTAACTCCACTATCGTCATCAACATCAATCTGATTTCACGATTTCAATATCAATCTCATAATTTATATAAATTCAACATTTGAGGCATTTAGGGCAAAATCCCTTTCCTTTCCAAAATTAATCCTAAATATCAAAATCAACTATTTATTCCTAACTCAACATTATCTTCCGTATCAAAATCATTTTCAAGGATCCATTTCAAGAAAAACTCTCTTTTGATTTTTACCCAAAACCCTAGATTGTTCCAAATATTTCAAAATCTCAATATTGTTTAGAAATAACAAATAACTAAGTTAAAACTCATATAAAGAATGGAGATATCCATACCTCAAGCTTTGAAGACAATAGAGAGAGTGTAGGAAACTCAAAGACGCCAAAAATCAACTTTGCTCTAATTAGAACGAAACTCTCATCAAGCTCTACCTTTTTAACGAAGGGACATGGATGAAAAGATCGACGGATCTAGGTGTATTCAAGGGAAATAGATGAGTTTTAGAAAGAGAGTGAGAGAGAAATTAGGGTTTTGAAATGTTTAAAGAGAGAGAAATGTAAAAAAGTGAATAAAAATGGTTGTTTATGAATTGATATATGCATAGATCGCTCGAGCGCAAAAAGTGTCGCTCGAGCACAAGAAGTGTCACTCGAGCAACTAGACACAATAAGTTGTTCCACTCGAGCACAAGAATCTTTGCTCGAGCGCAGAATACAATCTCCCAAAAATTTTATAGCTAGAAGACCATCACTCGAGCTCAAGAATCTTCGCTCGAGCGAAGAATACAAACTCCAAGTATTTTTGCAGACCTGCAAAAGTATTGGAGGTTCACAAAGACCGCTCGAGCATAAAAAGTATCGCTCGAGCCTGGGCATTCAAGCTACCAACCTATTCCAAACGTAACCAACATGTCTCAAAAGCCAAACTCAAAGAGAGACAAGGGGAACCAAGACATGAATAACTGTATAAGACAATGAAACCTAGATCTAAAACATCAAATGGGTTGGGTCTAAAGCAGAAACGCTATAGAAGTTTGACACAACAAATAAATATGTACAAATAATAGTATTTACAAATAAATAGATGTTGACTCTTCACAAGTAGTTAGTGTCTATTACTAGGCAAATTGTCTTCCTACCATTTTGCTCATATCTGCTTGCTACATCCATTTTTGATGCATCTCTACTTGCTCCATATTTGCTATTTTTTTTACTCCAACCCATTTGATCATTTGAAAATATTATCGTTGAAAAAATATGATCGTTTAAAAATACAATCATGTAAAAATATTATTTAGAAAATTAATTTAATAATATATTTTAAAAAAATAAATATTTGTAAATGCTACATCAATAACAATGTCAACACTATGTGCATATGCAATATGTCATAAAAAAGATTGTATTTTTTATTTATATTTATAGTATTTTTTATTTGTTAAAATTATTTAAGTTGATTTGATTGGTTAGCTAAAATAAAGAGTATAATTGGAATACACACTAGCTAGGCTAGTAAGGCAAAAAAGGGAGTATTTTTTCTGTGTGCTTTTACAAGGCATTTTTCTTAACAGCTTTGGAGTTGCTCTTAAGAGCATCTCTAACTCACTAGGCATATAAAATCTGTTAGTTAAAATGCATAGTATAATTTATTTGTTTAAACTCCAATGCATTAGATTTATGATTAGGCATTTGCCTTAACTCACATTCACTAGTTAAATGTAACTAACTTTCAAAGGCTAGGCAAAATATTTTTTACCCTTATGATTTTTTTCCTCCATCTTTATTGCTAATGTGATATTCCATAAAGTGATTAATATTTGGATGAATAACTAAATAAAAAGAACGATTGGAGTGAAAATATGAAAAAGTAGATAGACAATATAAAATATATACATTATAGTAATTGTGGAGGGAAAAAATATGAGCCCAGACCCAAATTCATTGACATCAGCCCAAAAAGAAAGAGAAGTCCAAAATAATTCCTTAAGCCCATAAAAGACAGCTGGTAATAGGTTGGTCCAAACTCAAGTGTGTGAAGGGCAATTGAACATAAAGATATCATTCTAGAAGAAGGATTTGCAGAGAAAGGAAGGTCGTTGGATTAAGCTTCAATCCGATGGATGAGAATATATGTCAAGAAATTCAGAGACGTAGGCTGGGCCTAGTTGAAGGTAAAGTCGTCCAATCAAAATCATCTCACGACCATGACGCCAAGCAAGTTGGCCACTAACATCTGACATAATCTTAGCCATTTATACGATAAGGATCTAACAATCAAGGGTAAAAGCAACTTGACATTGGACTTATCATTGCCAGACAAAGGCAAAACCTCCGATCAAAAGGTAAACAGACGAACAAGTGTAGACACCCCATTTTTGACCGCCCTCAAGACCTGGACGTCACCGCTTGAACACTCGGTGATTATCCATGTTCGTGTTCGTTTGGAGTTCCCGGAGTTCTCGGCTACGCGCCTTGTCTCAGGACCTCCGAACTTGACCGTTTTGTGTCTGGTTTTGCACCAAACACCTGTGCTTTGCCTTGGAGGGGCAGGGAATGCCTTGTGAGGCATCCCCACACACCACCGGCAGTGGCTAGAGGCCACCGGCTGGTTGGTGTTTCCATCGGCACTATATTGTGCCGGTCGGCACTCTTTTGTGCCGGTCGGCAGTCAATTTTGTCAAAATGACAATTTTGCCCTGCCGACTACTGTGCAGTTGCTTTTTCAGATATTTTTAAGCAGCTGTATCGCACTTGCTTCCCCTCCATACACGTGTATGGAGGGATGAGCCTCTTGTTTGCTTAGTGGCTAAGCTTACAAAATTGTCTCCTCTATAAGAGGAGGCCTTGTCTTCTTGGCTGAGAGGTTGGCCATTGGAGAGATCAAAAAAAACCAGAGCTCATATATCTCTCTCTATATTTTCCATCTCTCTCATCCTTGTGTGTGTATTTTAGACCTAAATAGTGTGTTTTACCTTACTTTTACACCATTACACACACTATTACACCTAGCTCCGAGATTGAGGGACTTGGAGGGTTGTTTGTAGTGATTTTGGACCGACTTTGACCACTAGAGAGTGGCTGGACCACCTGTTCTTCAAGGGATCTTCAAGGATAAACTCTTTACTTTAGTTTCCCCATCCTTGCAACTAGTTTCTACCCCTCTTGCTTTGTGTTTTGAGATTTGCCTATAACTGAAAAAACTCTTGTTTTTACTTGCTCTTGAACCTTCATTAAGGTCATTTTGTGGTTTGAGTAAAGGCTCACCCTTTTAGGCTTTGTTTGGCCATTTTGGTGTTCTTTTGGTAAGACTTTGTTTACTTGGTGTTTTTGGTCTTCTCACCACTGAAAACCAGTGGGTTTTCAGTGGTGAGGAAGATGTTTTGAAGTCTCATATAGAGGAGGGACACCCCTCTCCCCTTTGTCCCTTGCTTGCCTTTGTTTTTGGCCTAAAAAATAGCATGTGTGCATGGTTGGTTTTGGCTTCATTTCAAAGCATATTTGTGGTTAATATGATATGTTATGCCTCTGTTTTAGGTTGGATTTATGGCCCTTAACATGCCTCTCATACTTGCTTTGTAATGCTTTACTTTGCTTGGAAGTGTGCCATGCCATTAGCCTACCATATCCTCATGTTTTAGCCTTGCATGTTATAGCATTTGATCTTGATTTGCCATGAAAAGGGGCTGTTAGCCACTGTTTTTTCCATGTTTGGCATGTTTGGTATTGTCGTCTTGCTTATTGGCTTGTAAGCTTTGGGTGTGTGAGTCCTTAGCATGATTAGTCTACCTTAATCTTATGATTTGGCATCATTTTAGATCACATTTCAGTCCCTAATCCATGCCCTCATGCTTGCATTCATTTCCTCGTTCATGCTTTAAAGGTGTGCCTTTCTATGCTTAGGAATAAGCTTAATGCATGCTTGTTTTGTTTGGGGCATTTTGGGGCTGCCATATAAGGGGATTTGGGTGTATTTTTGCATGCTAAGAAACTGTTTTTGGTTGTCCAACATGTGCCATGAGTGGTCATGTTAATGATAGTTAGATGCTCTCTTTGGTGCTCTTGGTTTTGGGCCTATTTACTCGCTTGCTTGTATAGCATTTTGCTCATGTTTTGGGGCACTTTTTGCCACTATTTTGGGGAGGTTTGAGGTCTCCCCCATGGTGGTTAAGGTCACCATTGTATGCTTATTGCATGCTTGTTGTATGCTTGGTTCATTAAGTGTTGTAGTAGGTTGGTCCCATTGCTTGGATTATCTCTATAACTTGCATTACATTTGCGTCTTGCATGCGTGAGTTTCATACCTTTGTCATGATAGGTCGCATTGCATTGGGTATGCCTTGCATCTTAGACCCATGTTGCATCATTTGAGCCATGTTATATGACATGCATTTTATTACTTGATTTGGGGTGTCAAACCAAGTATGGGAAATGAGGGGTGTTTGTACCTCAAGTGACAAAACACACCTCAATTCCCATGTCACTAAGGCCCTTGATCTTGGCATGATAGGGACTTAGTTACCTTTGTTGTGTTGCATGCATAATACCATTGAAATGCACTCTTGGTTCCTTAGGCTATCATGCACCAAGATGCATAATTGATGGCCCAAGAACCAAGGGTCATGCTCCCTTGAGTCCCAAACATGATAGGGAAGCATCGGCCATGCTTACATATGCCTAAAAATTCATGCCATGCACTGCTTGTCTGCTGCTGCTGTCCAAACTGTCTCCTGCAGGAATTTTGTGCCGACCGGCATTATATAGTGCCGACCGGCACTATATAGGTGGCCGATAACCTCATGGACGGCCGGTGACTATTTTGGAGAGCCGGTGAATATTTCCTCCAGCCGGTGGCATGCAGCAGCATGAAAGGAAGGCATTCTGGGACTTAGGAATTTTTTGGAGAGACAGGGCAGTAAAGACAGAGGCAACAGTGGCATGGTGCGGGTTTTCCGGGCGAGTCAGATTCGAGCATGCATCATTCGCGCATCCCGAGGCAGGGCTGAGGCCCCCTTCCTTTTACATTTGATTTAAATTGATAATTAGAATTTTGTAATAATTTATTCATTTATTCTTCGGACTGTATTATTATTTTGGTCCCTCCGGGCGAGGGCATATCTGTAATAAGTGTGGGTGAGTGGTGTGTATGTCTTCCAACCCCCACTTCTTTCTCCCTTTTACTTACCTGCTTTTAATGGTTAGTATTAAGGCATGTTTATTTTAGCATACCTTATGCTATGCATGCGTGCATCCATGCATTTGTTGACATGCATCGGGCTCGGTACATCATACAAACTGCATTGTATTTTCAATTCCAAATTGAATACGTGCATCGAATAAAGCGCATTTCACATGCCATCTTTAGGGTTAGCCGAGCCTACTCTAAATTGCATCTTCGCCTGTGTTGCATTAGCCACTTAACATGAACTAGGTCATGCATGTTTGCTAACTAGTTTCTTGTTTTGGCACGGAGTACGATGTAAGTATTTATGCTTTAGCATATCGCATGCGTGTGAATGTTGCCATAATAGCATGACTACCATGAGGCTAAGTGCTTATGTGATATAACTGCTTGAATGCCTGTGGATGGAGGTTGAATTACCTAAATTGGGACAATGCATTAAAAACCGTGAGTTTTTAAGCCCACCAAATAGTGGCAAAACTGTCTTTTCTAAAAGCCCACTTGAGGGTGGCAAAACCTGCATTTTAGCCTACTTGCGAGTAGCAAATCATTTTCAAAACAAACATGTAGTGTTTTGTTCCAATTTAGGCGATTTGGTCTATACTTGTTTGCTGTGCGCATAACATAGTAATTCTAGGCTAATAAACCGGAATAAGAACACATAACGTTTTCAAAATTGGATATCACGGTTAGTAGAGGCCGATCTTCGGATCGGGCGAGAGGGGGTGCTCATAGCTGACCTTCCCCAATCGTACCCAAGTTCCCGAGCCGAGGCAACTTTGGTGATGACGGACACGTGACCTTTGGCACCGAGTCAGGGTTTCCTAAATTCCCCCATTTTAAAAAATATTTAGGTGGCGACTCTGTATCTGGCAAAGCAGTCCATGTTTGGCACTACTTTTCAAAAAATCTGTTTCTCAAAACGATTTGCCAGATTTGGACTCTTTGGTTCAGATTAAGAACCGTGACAATTTGAGTCCGAACTGTAGTAGACCCGCAAATGAACAGAACGGGAGTTAACTCTCCCGGGGCGTTCGGGGACGTCTACAACAAGATTTAAGCCAAATAACTATAAAAGGGTCAATAGGTAAAGCACAAAGGACGGACAAGACGTAATCCAAGAAACCTCTTTTACATATAGTTTACACATATCTTTCTCCATGGCCAATCAATATACTGACTTGATGGGAAGGGTCCTATCGACCAAACTAGGTCAGGGGCAATCACTGACATTTAGTTGCTATTTACAGAGTAGAAGGGAGAGACACATCATCTCGTTTTCCTGTGGAGATAATTTCACCTTCTACAATAACTTTTAGATAGGTAAAATAATTGAAAATGCTCTAACATAGTGACATTTCACATTTAAACCAAATTTATATGTTTTTGCCATTTACTTTATGGTTCATTTTATGATTGCCATGTATTGAGGAAAAACAAAGTGCAATGGCAAAGACATATATATATATATATACTAGTGTAAAAGGCCGGTGCCTTGTATGACCTTTGACTCTAATATTTTATTGGGTTTACTAAATGAAATAGAATAATATGACTTTTTTTTTAAAATATTTATTTTATATTTGATTCATTCAAAAAATAATAAAAAATGCATTGTAAAAGAAATAATAATTATTCCATAAAAAAATTTAAAAAAATAATCATTTCATTTCGTTCCATTGCACTTCATTCCATTCTACAACCTGAACTGTTTATCCAAAAATAAGAGTAGTTTCTTGCAAAATTGAATAGAATAAATGATTAAATATATGATAGAAATTTTAATTTCTATTATAAAGTACAATTATGGAATAAATAGATGAGATAAAATTTTAGTTCAAATGAGTAGATTTTTTGTTGTTATTTTTTATTAGAATGGAATAATTGAATAGTGATATTATATGCCAATGATCATATGGTATCACCGTTAAATTTTGTTTTGGTTTCATTTGTAAAAAATTATTTTTAGACACGTGCAAGGCACAGGCTATTTTTGTGATAAATTTATATTTCCAAAATGCAAATCTTATAACAAATCATTTTGTTTTGTTTGATTTTTTAAAAATTATTGTTAGATGAATTTTCATTTGTTTTAGTAAATTTTTTCATATTTTATTCAAATTATTATTATTATTTTACAATTTTTTTTTCTATTTATTCTGTTAAATTAAAGATTCTAATAAGGAATAGTTGTAATTTTTAATATTGTAAGGGAATTTTATATTTTAAACAAACTTCAAGGGTGTATTTGTAATTTATCCAAAATCGAAATATTTATGTTTCATACCTGACCAAGAATCTATACATTATTACGAAAGACCTTTCACTCAAATTAGTACCACCAATATTGGTAAATATTACCAAAAGAAAAGGGTAAAATGGGAAAGTCAAATTATAGGTTATAATTAGTAAATTATGCAAAATGAAAGGGAAAAATTCTCAGGAGTGTATTTATAATTTATCCAAAATCAAAATATTTATGTTTCATAACTGACCAAGAATCTTTACATAATTACAAAAAAAAAACTTTCATCCAAATTAGTACCACCAATATTGGTAAATAACATAAAATAAAACGGCAAAATGGGAAAATTAAAGTGCAAGTCTCTAATAGTAAATAATTCCAATCAAAAGGGCAAAATCGAAAAAAAATAAAAAATACGAACCTCAAGCAAATAAGCACTTATATATATAGATATATATTATTGTAATACAAGATCCTATATAATTAATATACAACACTACTACAAACTCATAAAATTACTTAGAAAAGCGAATCAATGCACTACATTCATTATAAGTGTAATCTACGTCTCACTAATTTTAAATCCACACAATACACTCACTCACTTTTTGGAATAAAATTTAGAATACATTTTCATGATGCATGGCATTTTTTTTATTAACAGTGGTACTCTATTCAAGTTGTGAACATTTATTTTTGAGTGAGAGGTGTTGGATTTTTTATGGATAGTTTGTAATATTAAATGTTATTTTTAATTTAAATATTTTTTTTTAAATTGAATTTTTTTTACAATCTCTAACTCTAATTTAATTTTTGGATAAATTACACTGACCTTCCTTGAAGTTTGGAGGTTTTAAAATAATTACATTGATTTCCTTTTTAGTAAAGAAACCAAAATTAATGGAGATGTTATGAAAACAAAAAGATACCTAAGATGAAATATACATTTTAATTTAAGAGGTATGAAAACAACATTCTTTCATTTATACGATTAACGAATTTCTGATGAAAAGGAAGCTAAAAGAGATATGAATTAAAACCATAAAAGAGTCCAGTGTAATAATACCAAACTTGTAAGATTTATTGTATTTTTTCCAAATCTCAGGGGTGGTAAGTATAATTTACTCTTAATTTTTTTACAAGCTTTGACCATAATTGATTTGGATTACTTGTGTTTCATAGTATGTTTTTTGCCTTTGCATTTAATTGAGTTTGAATTTTTATGGGGCTTTTGTATCCCACCTTTCATTTCTGTCCTAACTATATAAGGTGAAAATGTAGATGATGGGGTCAATTGCTTGACATGCCAACTCAATGAACACTTCTGCTATTGTGCATTTTCCATACAAACAGGAAATAACTGCATCATTTGAGGTTTGTTCTGATGAAGTGAACGATTTTTTTTTTTTTTTTTATCAGCAAAGAAATTAACATTTTATTAATGCTAATACAACATTACAAAAGGGGAGAATGCAAGAGTTGGCCAGAATCCAACTGCCAAGAGAAAACGTAAAAACCCAAAACACTACCAACCTTCCTGAAACAGAACAAACAAGGCATGATCGTCCAACAACTATCTTTAGAATCAAAAGATAGAACAAAAGAAGATACAGCAGCAACAAAAAAAAACACAGATGATTCAAGTTGGTCAGTGATAATTGACTACTTTGGAACGATGAATACCACGATGGTAGTGCTGCCAGGCAATGTAGAACTGCTTATACAATCTTGTAAGTCCTGATCACAAGCTATTACAATTAAGTCATCATCCTCATCTTTGTACTTGACATAATATGTTCCATCCTCTAAGTGCAGTCTATTGGCAATTTGCTGCTGCAACTCAACTAGTCCCGATGACAAAGACAGCGGAAACTTTATTATAATATCATTGATATATTTTGCCTTCACGGTAACAATATTTGCATCTCGGATCACTGTAGTACATGGGTTTGCATGAACAACAACAGCTGAGGCTTGACTAAAAGGCCGATCATAACTTAATCGTGGTATTTGTTGATGATCAACACCCGGGGAAGATTCACTAGGTTGAGAGGAACCAACCATATTCTTCTTGCGTGGTGGCCACCTCGGGAAACCATAACGCCTACAAACACGCTTTAGTGTAGATCGGCTAACTGCAAAAGGAAGAATCTAGCTAAGAGACACAACTTTACGTTTGTTAGTGCAAAATGTCAAATATTTCATTAAGAAGAATGTCGAGTTGAAAATAATAAGTAAAATCACAAGCAATATTCTATTTTAATTTGTTAAAAGTGCAGATACCTTGGAGGTTATCTGCAGCAACCTCGATGCTCTTCTTCGAATTGTGTAGGATATCATCTAAAGAAATTTCAATTTTAACTCCAATTTTATTGTGCACTCTTTTTGGCCTCTTTGTTTTGCCTTTCTCCTGTAAACAAGCAACATCAATGTTGCTTCTTTCGGCACTTACAACATTGCTTCCATTGTTTAATGCATCCATTGATTGTTGATTCGATAAATCCAGTTGTGACATCTCTCCTCCACTTTGCAAGGGCTCCAGCCTAGATAAAGATTTAGTAGTCTGGGACATTTGAACAGAATCAAGTTTCTCACCATTCTGAAAAGGAATTTCTTCAATATATAAATGTCCCCCAACTTCTTCTCCGGAAGCAAGTTTAAAAGTAAGAAAATTTTTCTTCATGGTTTCCAATATTTTCCTCAATCCAGTCTGTTGATTAGCATAGTAGTCTTTGTTGCTTGGCTTCATAAAGCACTCTAACACGTAAACGTCATTTCCGGTGCAACTACTTTGCAAGCATATTGCGAAACAACCACCTAATTTATGATCTCGTGCATAGTGTGCCAATGGGTGGTCAATTATACTAAGTTGGGTTACATCGTTGCACAATAATACATTAGGGGAGTAGAATGCTCTCCCAACAACTCCTTGCCCCTTTCTTAAGTGAAGTTCAACATTGACCATACCGAGTCGTCTGTAGCAGTCAACTTCATCAAATTTGAGCATCACATAGAAGATGTCACCTTTAACCAGTGCCCTGCATCTCCAGTCTACCCTGCACGGGGCCCATACTTGAGCAAAATGTAAACCATGAACTTCACGCACAACTTCCAACACCTTGCTGATTTCATCTAAGACTTCACTTTTTTTCACATTTTGAAACTGGTTGAAAAGTATTGTCACGTCCAAGTATTGTCAGAAGATATTCCTCATCATATTAATTTAAAAAATAAAATAAAATACCAAATTTGACATTACATTACAGTGTACCACTTACACTTTCCTTGCAATGGTCGGCAACTGAAATTGAAGATTCCAGACCTACCTCCTGCAGGGGAATGGAAAGATGCGACTAAGGAATCTTGTACACTTTGAAATGTAGAATATTTGTTTGCCAACAAAAGAAACTCTATAATGGAATTCAGTCACAGCTAAATGGGCACGGAATGCGATAAAAAAAATATAACCTGACGTTTTGCTTTGCTTTCTTTCTTTCTACCATAGAAGCTCATGTTGAGAAGATAACAACACACTATCTTATCCTCAATTCAATAGTTTATTCATTGTATCCTTTTGGATCTTATAATTTTAATTATAACAATTTACCCTTTAATTTTACATTTTGTGTCACATTGATATTGGTAACAACAGTGAGGAAATACCGCAATTACATACTCCTCACATGCCATTCGACCCTGACAAGATGAAAAAAAAATGAACAAATAATAGTTGTGCTAATGGTCCATCTAGCTTCATCATTTGTAGTTCAATTAATTTCGATTTCAAAAGATTAGCGCTTTAATTTTTGTAATTTGTGTTTGGTTAGTCTAAAAAATTGAATTTTATGCTGAATAGACACATGAGGAGCACGTAGCCATGTTCCATTGTAATAGGATCAAATATGCACAAACTAAAAGATTAAAGGAAAAAATTGTTGGTTTGCCAGATTAGTCGGTCCAATGAGCCAGATACCACACAGTCGTTGATGATTTATTAATAAAATGAAGTCATTTGTTATACAATTAGAAATTTGAAGAGGCATTATATATTTTTGCAGAATCACATGAGTCAATTTGTATTTTAAACAAAGTATTGGGACAAAAATAATCACAAAAAGACAAAATAGGTTTTTTAAACCAGAGGCTAAAAATTATCACATCCAAACCACAATCACATTATTTTTTCTCTTATCAAAGTCAAAAAAAAATTAAAAAACCTATCTCAGACGAGACTATTTTAACTAAAAAATAAAAAAGACAACCCACATCCCAAACGAAACTAAACTTATATTTTTGTAATTTACGCTATTAAAAACACACTTCTCATCTTCTTCTTTTTTTTTTTTTTGATATTGTTTATAAAAAAAAAGATTAAATTATCCAAGGAGCACAATTCTGCATACATATAAGAAAGGAATGAATCAACCAAGATTAGAAAGACATAAAAAAAAAATGCCAATTTGTGAGTTGGGGGACCAACCTTCCAATAATTATGGAAATTCAGCAAACGAGGGTCAGGGAATGATGGAAATTCCGTTGAGGGCGTTGTTGAAACTATCTCAATTACACCAACACAAAAGTGGGTAGCAAGATCAAACAGGGGGATAGCCCAAGATAGTTTAACTTGGCAACGTAAAGCATGGTCGCGCAATGGATACTCTTTGATAGAGTAATATTCTATATTAGAAGTGAATTCGGGAAATCCATGCTTGAAAACACGGCCAGGAACCCCAAGTTGTTCATCAGAACTCTCTCTATCCGTGTAAAATTTATAGTCCTTAGAGATCATCCTATACCCACAACATGCTTTCACATCATCAATTCCTCTATCAAATGTAGAAAGAGCGAAAGGTTGGTTTTGAGTTGTAAGATAAGACCGGCCCTCCATTGTCCTTGTGGGTTTCCAAAATTGATATAGTACTGGATATTCATAGGAATAGATTACACAACTTCGAAGGACATCTTTGATCTTCTTTTCCAAATCCAAAATATCTGATAAACAATTTTACAAAAAAAAAAACAAACAAAACAAAATTCGAGGCGAGAAGTGAGATTTGAAAAGCAGGTAGTAGGTAACTGTGTTGATTTAAAATTGACTTATAAATTAAACTCCAATTACAAATTAAATATATAAAACCCATATTCAAAGGAGGGAGAAGCAGACGAAAGAGAAGAGACATAAAAGTCCACTCACCTGGAAAGAGAATCGGAGGATGTTCGGATTGGTCGTCTTCTCGGCTCCAGAAAACCCATCCACACAAGATATCTTTACCACTAAAATTATACACCACTGGGCTGCTGTTGAGTTGAGTGTCCACATACTCCTTGAAATCGTCAAGGAAATCTGCTGCTACTGTTCCTTCTTTATCAAAAGGGCTATATCCATCTGGTTCGGCCATTTTCTGAGAATTACTTATCAGGGAAGTTCCCCAACCCACCCTTCTCTAACCAGGGTCATTAGCTTTATTATATAGACAACCAAGAGAGGGGACCACCAACATTGTTTGGGTTATTCTAAATAAATATATTTTTTATCTTTTTAAATTAAAAGTTGAGAACAAAAATTATGGATATTTGGATTAATTTTTTATCTTTTTATAAAAAAATATGTAATAAAAAATTGTATAAATAAAGTGTATAGTGGAAGAAAGATGAGCGGTTGTACGGCTGAAGGGCTGCTTATCTAGAAAATAATTGTCTCCTTCGGAGCAAAATGTTTGGACAGTGATGATCGGTCTGTGGGGGCCACCATGGGTCTTATTTTAATAATCTGAACCGTGCAATATGCACAAATCGTCGAGTATTATATGCCTATAAAAAATCATATTGATCGGATATCGATAGCTATATAATCGGATTAGTTTTTTTTCAACAATTAACTATCACACCATCCATTTTGTTTATACAAAACTGATTTGATCATATAGTTAAAGATATCCAATCAATGTGATTTTTTACAGGCATATATTACTCGACGAGTCCTACATATTAAACGGTTCGGATTATCAACATTACCATCAAACTTTGTGGCTTTACATATGTAATTTTTTTTTTGCCCAAAAAGTGTATAATGGCCTTCCTGCTTCACAAGTACGGCTGACAGCATCCATTAAACTTTTGTATTATAAAAATATATAAAATATTTTTTTAATATTTTTTATTTGCAAATAGTAATGACTTTTTTACTTTTTGTATAACTTTTTGACTTTTTTGATTATTTTGGACTTGCCAAACCAATTTTATGGGTCGGTTTGGACTTATTATTTTAAGAAAAAATTATTTATAAGTCGTATTATAGAAACTAATGCTACATATGGTTCTATAAAAAAAAATTATGTTATCATAAGTCCTGTGGGAAACTTGTTGACACATTTAAATATTATTTGTTAATATAATAAATAATGTCAAAATCATATATAGAAAATTAAATATTACCATAGATCATAATCATATCTACATGGATGTGAGTTTGAATTTCAAAATTCACGTTATGTTTAGTGATTCCAACTTTGATTAGGCTATTATTTGGGAAACAATATATATTAGATATGTTTTGTCTCATTAGGCTAATGTAAAGGGTAGGTTCATTACACAAAATTTAGAAGGCCACCAACAAGAGAAAACGGCAGTGCAATTTAACGGCGAGGTACGATGGAACGGTGGCCTCGGAATTGCGTCTCCAGTGAACGATGATGACTGATGGCCTCGAAACGTAAGTGTGACTTTTCCCCTGTTTTGTAATGTTGATTCCTTTGATTTTGATTAGCAACCCATAACTAAGGTTTATGTGAATATGGGGTTGTTGATATTTTCAGTTTGTATCGGTCAAAAGTTGTATTATGAGTTGTATATTTTGTGAGTTTTATGACTATTTTAGGTTTTGATAGTTTTCAATTTGAAGATGTCAGTATATATGTGTGGATTGTTGATTTGGTGTATTCTATGAGTTATTTGTTGGTGTTTTCGGATGGGGGTTAGGTAGGTTGTCGATTTTGTGTGTTTTGTGTGTGATTTGTTGTTGTGATATTGAATATGGGGTCTATATCGTGATGTTTAGGTTTGAATGGTGATCTAGAACATGGTGGGTAAGTTGTCAAATGTGGCTAGCGCTATGTCCTTGTTTTATGTAGTTTAAGATTTTTGAATCTGAATCTGAATGTGAATGTGAATTTATAAGACTGTTTGATAATTGGCACAATGAGTCGAATAATACAAATAACTTGATTTTTGGGTTGTGGTTGTGAGTTCAAGTTCCTATTTTATGGTGTCACATTCGTATCCGTAGTGTGTTATACGTCAACCTTCACGTAGCACATTTGTCACATTATTCAATAAATTGGAATGTGTTACATTATTCACGTTTACGTTGAGTACTTAAGTGTCACATGCACAAACGTATGTGGGTATATAGGTATATTGTTACATGTTTGTTTTGTGAAACATGTGGTCATGTAATTTCTATTGTAACGTCAATTGTATTATGTGTGACGAAAAATATGAATTCGGGTTGTGGTTTGTGTTGAATAGATTTGGTTCATGTTTTAATTGGCATATGTCACATTGTCTTTCATGTTGTTACGTGTACAATGTGTCACATATCCATTATATGTTGTCACATTCATGTTTGGACTATTTGATAATTGTCACATTGAGTCAAATAATACAAGTAACCCGAATTCGGGTTGTTGTTGTGAGTTCATGTCCCCGTTTTATGGTGTAACATTCGTGTCCGTAGTGTGTTATACGTCAACCTTCATGTAGCACACAGGATTTAGTGAAAGAACTTTTAGTGGTTGATGATTATCTGTAACAAAAATCTGACTTGTAAGTGTGAATTATGTTTATTTGCAATGAATTTCATTGATGATACCATACATTGTATCTGGTTCGTTTAAACGTATTTACTATTAGTCTCATATTTTCCTGATAGGGCTGATTGTGGTATTATAGTATGCTTCATTATGAAGCAACTCGTGTGTCACCTTGAAGTGGAGAAGTCAATGGGAGGGGAGAGCTGCCAAGACTATGTGAGCCGGGATGGTGAAGTCATTTGTGAACGACCCAGCTAGGTCATTTGTTGATAACGATTGGCAATCAGAACAATCTTCCAGTGGTGACCAAATGAGTGCATCGTGTTTTTTGGGTTTAAGTTCACGAGTAGTTAGTATTTGAATGGCACATTACAATTGACATTAAACATCTTTTGTTATTGTCGTGTTTTTGGCTGTTTTGGATAGCATTGTCGATATGGTTTACGACTTGTACGTAATTTTTGATAATATGTTGGAAAAGTTTAGTCATAAATATTTGATGCACTTGTTTGGTATGATATGGCGATATTTATCGGTTAGTAATGTTAGTAGGAATATTAATATGAATGAAGAATGATGAGCTGACATTTGCATAGTATTCTACAAGATGTCCTTTTCAATTTGTTCAATGCACATTATAGTCATTGATCCACTATCCAAGTCGTCTAAATTGATGGTTGTGACATCCACATTACGCGTCGATGTTGTCACACCCTTACCAAATTTGAATTCCCAGATTTACTTTGTCTAACAACATTTGTTGACAATCAGTTCACAATGTGCCAAAATTTGTAAACCTAACTTAGTTGGCGTGACGCAACAACCATGTCACAATGTGCTTGATTGCTTTAGTCGTCCAATCACGTTATGCCCAATATTGTAACCCCAACTTATTTGGCGTGACGCAACGGCCATGTCACATTCGTATTAAGTTTAATGGAACAATCACATTTGTGTTCTTAATTGCTTTGTTCTTTCAAATGATTTGTTTAAAAAAAGTCAACAACACGAGTGTTGGTTCGACTTTCTAACTGGTTGTTATATTACATGTATACACTTGATGTTTGACGTGCAATGTCCTCCCAAATATAGGTCATCACATTCACATTAGGCGATGACAACGTCACTCCCGAACCAAATTGGTACTCCCACATTTACGTCAGGCAACAACATTGATTGCCAATCAGTTCATGTTATGCACGTTGTAAACCCACCATATCACATCCATATTCAAATTGGCGAAACATTCACACTTGGAATGCTAGGTGTGCTTCATTACTTTAATCTTTCAAGTTGGTGCTGTAAATTAAGATTGATGACCCGATTGCAGTATTGTCTATGGCATTAAGTGGTTAGAGTCATGACATCACGCTTGTACGAAATTTGGCCATGAATACAATAGCAACATTGGGTGGTTTGATCGACATTCCACATGCAACAAAAATGGCAACTTCACACCGACATAACCACACCAACGTGACATGGTGTCATAAAACTATGGGTTCTCACTTGCAAGCCCAATTTCAACGTTCTAAATAAATGTGTATTAATGATTTGAACAATACAAGTTCATGAATCATAGCATAAACATGTAACATTAATACATGAATGAAAGTGGTATGAAGAACAAAACTAGTTAAATTATGATGTGTAGAGTCCAAATAGAGAGAAGCATTCATTATGACGTGTATGAGTCCAGTTAAATTACAACTCATATGACATGTGGAGTCCTATAATATGGAAACAAAGTTAGGGGTATAATAGTACACTAATACCATTCATTTACAACTCATAGGACCTTGTGAAATACATTCCTATCTAAATAGGATTTGAGATTCTATAAGAAATTATATAAGACTTCATATTAATAAGTTCCCATAATAGGACTTATAAATGATTTTTCCTTATTTTAATTGCCTTTTTGATTTTATTTATTAGTTATTTTATTTATTTTTTATTTGTATTAGCTATTTTAACCAAAAATAAAAAAATAAAAAAGCTAGTCCTAAAAGATGGCCTAAATACAATTTTATTTTTATTTTTTTTTTAAAGAAATGACTGTCCAGTAAAACAGCAAAAAGTTTTACAAATCAATGAAAAACCTCATATATTTTTATAATTAAAACACTATACTATTTTTTATAATTTTATAATTTTTTTTTCTATCCACTGGACAATTTATTTCCCCATTTTTTTTCCCATGCCACTAATATATTATTATGGGGTTCAAGGTAAGTTCAAAGGGTTATCACTAGGGAAGTGTGTGGTGTAGTTCAGGTGGTTTAAGAGTAAAATTACAAATCGAATGGCGGTTTAGCGGATTAACAAATTGACAAATTGCGATTTGGACTGTTTTTGGCGAATTGGCGGATTGAAAAATATTCTAACTAATTATCATATATTTACATAATATATAACACTAATTTGTATAATATTTTTAGATATATAACACAAAATAATTTTACATAATATGTTTCATATATATAATCACTAATTTGTAATAAATTTCATATCTTAAAAACACAACCACAACAATCCAAAAGACAAACTCAAGGGACAATCAAGGGAAAAAGAGATGAACAACAACAATAAACCATGAAACCTGAATCTAGAATACAACAAAAGGTTGGGTCAAAACCGGAATCGTTATAATCTCCCCCCTTAAGGAATTTCGCTCCCGAAATTTCAAATCAAGTGCAAAACCATTTTAAAATATTCTCAACCATGATAATCTATCAAGTTCAACATCATGACTTACCCTCCAGTCATTCATTCTCACTAACCCAATACATAAGTTCCAACACTGAAGTACAATTCATATATTTCCAAAACATTCACAACGTTCATGATAAACCCAAATTCTCAAAATTTACACGACATATACAATATTCCATATTCTCAAAACATATACAATGCTTATATTGAATCCATGTTTCCAAAACATCCACAACATATACAATGTTCTCGTACTTTTTAAAACATATACAGTGCTTATACATTTCATTAACATAATTAAAATTCCAATATATGCTCAAACATCAACAAATAAGTCTGGATATTTCTCTCAGACTTCCAATTCATGCTCCTAAGTTGCTTTCTCAACCTCATGATGGTTCCACAATACCTTAACCAAGAGAATTGTCTTGCCTCGTAAGACTTGGTCCCAGGTATCCAAGACTCTCACCAGTCTCTCCTCATATGAGGCATCCTCATCTACCTCTAAGTCGGTTCAATCCAACACGTGCGATGGATCTGGCTCATACTTTTGAAGCATACTAATATGAAATACATCATGAACCCCAAAAAGCTGTGGCGGCAACGCCAAACGGTAATCAACCTCTCCCGACCCGCTCAAGGATCTCAAAAGGCCTAATAAATCGAGGGAACAACTTTTCATTCTTCCCAAACCTCATCAAATCCCCGCATAAGTAATATCTTCAAAAAGATATGATCTCCCACCTTAAAAGACAAAGGTCTCCTTCTACAGTTGGCATAACTTTTCTAGCGACTCTGGACTGTAACCAACCTCTTACGGATAAGTTCTACTTTCTCTGTCGTTTCCCTAACCAACTCTGGACCCAATAAAGGTACTTCACCCACCTTGGCCCAACATATCGGAGATCTACATGGCAGCCATACCAAGCTTCAAATGGTGTCATGCCAATGCCCGATTGGAAGCTATTATTATAGGCAAACTCCACTAAGGGCAAGTGCCTCTCACACGACCCCTTGAAGTCAAGGACATAACCTTGAAACATATCCTCAAGGATCTGAATAGTACGCTCGGACTGTCCGTTAGTTTGGGAATGGTACGTAGTGCTAAAACTCAATCAAGTGCCCAAGGCACTTTGCAAGCTCTGCTACAACCGAGCTGTAAAATGTGGATCTCTATCGGAAACAATCGTCACAGGAACCCTGTGCAACCTTACTATGTCCCTAATGTAAAGGTTGACAAGATAATCTACCGAATCACTCACGCACATAGGTATAAAGTGCGCCGACTTAGTTAATCGGTCAACTACCACCCAAATGGAATTACTGCCTCGTTGAGTCCTCAGAAGGCCTACAACAAAATCCATCGTGACATGCTCCCACTTTCACTCAGCTATAGGTAAGGGTTGCAACAAACCCGCTGGCCTCTATTCCTCGGCCTTCACTTGTTGACAAGTAAGGCACCTTGACACAAACGCTGCCACATCTTTCTTCATACCTCTTCACCAAAACTGGTGATTCAGATCGTGATACATCTTCGTGCCTCCTGGATGCACCGCAAGGCGTGAATGGTGAAACTCTCGAAGTACTTCCTTTCAACAAGACTCCGGCACAAAGAGACGGTCAACGTATCTAACACTCAAGTCAGAATACATGTTCAGGCCCCTTTCTATCTTTCCATAGAAAATCTTCTCCTAGAGGGTTTCTAGCTCAAGATCACTCTTTTACGCTTCTAACACTCAGTTCACAAGTGTAGGTAGTGCAACTACCGTAAACAAAGCTGTAGACTTCATGGACTCACCAAGATGCAAGTCAAACTAACCAAGAGTACTCAACATCTCCCATTCTCGAATGGCAATACAAGCTACACCGCCAAATTGACTTCCTACTTAAGGTGTCGGCCACAACATTAGCCTTTCCCGGGTGATAATGCAACATAAAGTCATAATCCTCTATGAACTCCATCCACATCCTCTGCCTCAAATTTAAGTCTTTCTGTGTAAACAGATACTTCAGACTCTTATGGTCAGAAACACATCAAATTTCTCGCCATACAGATAGTGCCTCCAAATTTTCAAGGCAAATATCATTGCTGTTGACTCTAGATCATGAGTAGAATAGTTTTTCTCGTGTGTTTTCAACTGCAGCGAGCCATAGGCTACTTCCTTCCACTCTTGCATCAAAACACAACCCAAGCCTTTCCGTGAGACATCACAATACACCGAATAACCCAAACCCCTCTCCAGAATAATTAAGACTGGAGCAGTGGTAAGTCTAACTTTAAGCTCTTGAAATGACTTCTCACAAGTCTCACTTCATATAAATTTAACTCTCTTTCTCGTCAATCTAGTTAACGGTGAGACTAATCTATAGAAATCCTTCACAAAACAACGGTAATACCCGACCAACCCCAAGAAATTACAAATCTCAAAAATATTTTTAGGTTGTACCCAATCTTGCACTACCTCTATCTTGGATGAATCTACTGTCACCCATTCCCCGGATACCACTTGGCCTAAGAACTTAACTTCCTTCAGCTAAAATTCGCATTTCCCAAACTTAGCATATAATTGGTGGGCTCTAAGCAACTCAAGCACCACCCCGCAAGTGTTCCTCGTGCTCCTCCTCAGAGGGTGAGTAAATCAAGATGTCGTCCACAAAGACGACTACAAAATGAACTAGGAACTCACGGAAGATTCGATTCATCAAATCTATAAACACAGCTGGGGCATTGGTTAGCCTAAAAGGCATCACTAGAAACTCGTAATGGCCATACCGCGTACGGAATGCCGTCTTCAGAATATCCTCCTCCCTTATTCTCAACCGGTGATAACCTGATCTCAGGTCTATCTTAGAAAAGTCACAAGACCCCCTTCAACTAATCAAACAAATTATCTATACGAGGTATTAGGTACTTGTTCTTGACAGTTACCCGGTTCAACTTCCGATAATCTATACAAAGTCGCAAAACACCATCTTTCTTCTTGATAAAAAGAGCTGGTGCTCCCCACGGCAAAGTACTAAGGCGGATGAAACCCTTATCTAACAATTCCTGGAGTTGAATCTTCAGCTCACTCAACTCAACAAGTGCAAATCTATACGATGCCATAGAAATCGGTGCCATGCCAGGCACTAAATCAATAGAGAAATCGATCTCTCGATGAGGTGGTAATTTAGTAAGGTCATCCAGAAAAACATCCGGGTATTCACAAACTACCCTTGGCAACTTAACTCGGACCTCATCACACTGAATATTTAGGAAGTTAACAAGAAGGCAACTAAGCTCACTCTGACCACGCGGATCATATACCAGTGATAAGGCTCTATCCACCTGGTCCCCTAGAAAGTAAAAGCAATCACCGCTCAAGGTATATATAGTAACCCTCTGACGGTAGCAGTCTATAACAGTCCGATATGAAGACAACCAGTCCATACCCAAAATGACGTCAAAGCTAGACATATCAATCAATACAAATGCAAATGAAAGTTGGCGACCAGCAACCTCTAGGTCACAATCTCGACACCCCTATTTCAAAATCACTTCACCACCGATAAGTGACTCTACACAGATAGGAGATGCTAATTGAGCCAACTTTAACCCCAAAACTGATACAAATGCAGACAAGATAAATGAATGGGATGCACCCGTATCAATCAACATATTAGCAACTGAATTACAAAACAAGAAAGTACCTCTCACTAACGAAGGTGCTGGTACTAGATCCGGTGTGGTAACGGCATACACATGCCCCGTAGGTGTCTGCTCAACCTGCTCACTCCTCGGAGCATAAGTATGATGTACTAACTGAGCCGAATAGGCCCCCTGATTGGCCTTCAAGGCCTGTGCAGACTAGTGGCTCTATGCTTGTCTTGAACTAGATGCACCGGGTGTGCCACCCAACTGTGGGCAAAATCTCTTCAAATGCCCTACCTGCCCACACTGATAACAAGTGAGCGACTACTTTCTCCTCTAACTTTGGCCCTATGAACGAGCCGAAGACGATACAGACCGTTGCCCTCCTCCTCTCTGCGGGCAAGCTGGAGATTTGTGGCCCAGCTGACCACACTTGTAACAAGTAACATCTCTCTGACCACCCCTCCCAGAACTCAAACTCGGTACTGCAAAAGTAGACCTCGATTGAGCTTCCTGGGATGATTGGGGGTTAGAACCCCTCTGTCTTTTACTATCTCCCTGGCTATCATGACTCCTTCTGGAGCCCCTCATTCTTTTCTCCTCCATCTGCATAATGGTCTCAAGATGGGCCGCCGTCTCCATAAGGTGCCCATAATCTCTAATCATAGATTCGGCCACTCTGAACATAAGCCCGGTCCTCAATCTCTTCTCAAACTCCAAGCAACGGCGTTCCTCAGTCGCCACAAGCTCAGGAGCAAACGTAGACAAACTAGTGAAAGTGGCCTCAAACTCAGCCACTAGTGTGTTCAACTACACCAACTTAGAGAACTGATCTCTCAACTTCTCCCTAACTATAGGAGGAAAAAACTTGTCTTGGAAGGCATTGACAAATGCCTCCTAAGTCATCCCAATACACCCAAGCGCATACTTTCACCACTGACCTACATCTCCCTTCAATTAGAAAGATGCCAAGGTCACTCTCAACTGGTCGTTCACTTCGATGCCAAGCATCTCGAATGTCTTTACTATTTGCTCTAACCACTCATCTACCTTCAGTGGCTCTTTAAGATCACCCAAAAACTCATCCAGATTCGACCGGAAGAACTCTCGCTTCAGAAAATATGGCCCTGCCTCAGCTACTTGGGCCTAGACTCGATTCTCAGCCCTGAGAATGTCCATGGATTCCCGCAATGCTCTGGTCATTTCACGGCTAAGGCGTCCATGGCCTGTTGACCCACTGGTTCGACCATATTGGCCTGACCAACTCCTTCTTCTTGTGCCGGAATATCATATGGTATCAGCATCTCCTGCCATCTAGGTCTACCACGCCTACCACCACGACCATGGCCTAACATCCTAATGAAGGTAATAAAAGAGGTTTGCACATTTACAAATGTGAAGAAACTAACTCACTTGCGTCCTAAAATGGTGGACAACAATAATTCATTCCACATAAGCACATAGTCACATAAAAACATATGAATTCCGTTCCCAAATAGTAACTGTAGCATGTTTTTCATGCTCCTTTTGGGTACGACTAGCCCTACAGTTCGGACTCCCGTGGTTCTGAATCTAATTTCACAAGTGCAATATGAAACAGTGAAAACATAAAAAGAGTCCAAATTCGATAATTCTTTTGGAAACATCAATATTTGAATCAAATGCCAAAAATAGACTGCTTTGCCAGATTACAAAGTCGTTACCTAAATATTTTTGGGAAATTTAGGAAACCCATGACTCGTACCGAAAGCCATTAGTCCGTCATCACCAAAGTATCTCAGCTCAGGAACTTAGGTATAAGAGGGGAAGATCATGAATTGAGCACCCCACTCACCCGATCAAAGATCGGCCTCTACTAATTATGATGTGATTTTTATTTACATTATATGTTCTTGTTCTGGTTATTTAGCTAACTTATTATGTTTTGCACATAAGTATAGACTAACTTGCAAAGATTGGAACACTTTGATTTCATGTTTGTTTGAAAATTGTTTTAAATACGCGTCACTTGAAAAGGTGAGTTTGTATGTACATTAATCAATTCATCCCAATTTTAACAATTAGCCTTCATCCACAGGCATTTAAACAGGTATATCATTTAAGCAAGTAGCCTCATAGAAAGCATGCTCGATATGGAAACAATCACACGCAATGAAAGATGCTAAAGTAACAAACACTCACCTAGTACTCCAAGGCAAGCCAAACAAAGCAAAATAATTAGAGAAACCATGCATGCTTCTAAATAATGCGATATGATTAATGCAACACATACAATCATGCAAGTAAATAGGCCCGGCTACTAGCATGGTATATGAAACAATTCAAGGCATGCGATAAATCATGTATTCAAGCAATGATGAAGTTGATATCAATTAGTATGATGAGCCGAACCCAAATGCAGGCGAGACGAGTGTATGCAAATCATGGGAATGCTAAGTAAACATGATGCTTTACGCTAACATTATAAGCGGGTAAATAAAAGGAATAAAGAAATGGACTTGGAAGACAAACAACTTATTACATATTTGCCCTCATGCAAGAGGGTCCGAATGAATGTCCGAGTGTCCGAATTAAGCTAACTATTATAAATTCAAATGAATGAATCAAATGACTAACTAGCTAAGTTATTATAACAAGGATATTAGAATGAGCAATAAACTAGCAATCTAAGTTAACTAGCTATACAGTTACAAATAAACAATAATAATAACAACAATAATTAATTACAACTTTCCTCTTTCTAGGCCCTGTTTGTCCCTTCTGCTCTTCTCTATCATGTAAAACTCGAGAGAATAATAAATTCGCATTCGAAACCATTAATTAGCACGTGTTGATGGCTTGATGATCCCAAGCGCATTTGGACAAAACTTAATAAATGCAATGAAAAACCACATTTCTCTCTTATCATGAAGACTCAAAGAGGAAAGTTGGCACACACCAAGTCTTGTCAACGTATCATGGATTGATAAGTGACAATTCTTGAAACGATGGACTCGACATAACGTCCGGCCGAATCCAACCAACTCTAAACATTTTCTTTATGTCGATTTCATTGATTGTAGGTCAATTTTCTTAGTCATTTCTATCCTTTAATCAATTTGTCCAAAGTGATGTTCAAGTCCACTATATGAGAAGAAATATGAAAATGAGACTACGTCTTGACGATGAACCTCTGTAGAAATTAAGCCATTGAGCATAGGTCTCTTCCTCATGCCTTGAATAACAATCAATCATTTGAAATACCTCTCAAACAAAAGAAAAGAAGAAAGAAAGGAGAGCGCAGAAATGATTGTACGAGATCGATTATTAAAATGAGACTCTTGATATGAAAACTAAGTAAAGAAAAGCGATCAACTCGAACAACTCAATGTCTAATGCCTAAACAACCGAAGTTATGAGGACTTACAACACAACAAGCTATATATTCAAAGCGTAAGCTAATTAAATAAATTAGGACATCCCTAAACAGCCTCTAAAGCATAAAAAACAGTGACAAAACTACTTCAAAAGGGGAGGAAAGTGAACACAAATATGAGGGGACAAGCGAGGCTAGCAAGCTTGCACTACAAACATGATACTCAAAGCATAAACTAATTAAATGAGTCAAACAACCCCTAAAACCAAAAAAAAAAAATAGTGACAAAATTACCCCAAAAACAAGCTGAAAATAGTTTGAAAAGCTAGAAAAAGTAAGCAAAGATTAAAGAGAACAAAGCTAGTAAGCAAGTCTAAGGAAGGGAGGCTAACCCCTCCACGTTTTAAAACTTCAAATCACATATTTTAACCTCTGAAAATAGTCCAAAAACAGTGGCTAAAATCATGTTAAAAGAGCACAAAAGATAGGGAAAAACAAAGAGATACAAAACTAGTAAGTAAGACTAAGGAGGGGTGGCTAACCCCTCCACTTTTGGAACTTCTAAATCATGTTTTCTAGCCTTTTAAGCTCTGAAAATCAATTTGTAAGCCAAGAAAATAGTGGTAAAAGCAAGAGAAAGTAAGTAAAAAAAAATAGAGAAAAAGCTATATAACAAAGCCTAAGGAGGAGTGGCTAACCTCTCCACTTTTTGCAACTTTAATCACATATTTCAACCCCTCAAACTAGTCCAAAAGCAGTGTATAAAGAAAGGAAAAGAGAGGACAAGAGTGAGAGAGAAGATGCAAAAGTTAAACAAACTTGATCCTAAACACCCTCAAGTTTGTGAAATTTAGGTTGAAATCTCAAATAAAAGGTCCAAGAACAAACTCTAATGGTATATGTATTATGTATGTATAGCTAAAAGGTGATATAAGGTTAAGGAAGCCTTTGGAAGGAAGATGGATGTTCTATCAATGCCTAAGCCTCTTAGAAGGTTTTCTAACCTTAAAATCTGAAGTGGGAGGTCCTATTTATAGAATTTGAGCCAATTTGGTCAAAAATATCTTTAAACAAAGATATTTGTTCAATTTTCGCCAACTGTTTGTTTGGCACTATTGAGTGTCGGCCGGCCCCCAAAACAGCTGGCCGGCCCCAAAAACACACGGCTGCCAGTAAATGAAAGCCAGCCAAATCTAAATGGAGTCGGCCGGCTCCAAAAATCTGCATTTATGGCCCGACTTCAAACGGCCATATCTTTCTCATCCAGACTCAATTTTAGATGATTTTTGAGTCTAAATTAAAGCCCCGGAAGTCTACTTTCCAATAGTGGTGGTCTCACATCTAAATTCTAAGTGTTCAGAGAGATGCCTAATTTAGTGAAGGTTTCTCATTTCTTGCTCAACGGATTGATGCCTAACATTTTCCTAAACTAGTTTTCTTTCATCCCCTCCTATTTCCTTCAACTCCAAACCTATGCACAAGATGTTTTTAAAGATTTTTCAAAGAGTTTCCATTCTCTCTACTTTGTTTTTCCTTATCGAAAAAATAAAAAAAAAAAATGAAAAATGAAAAGCCTTGAGAGAACGAAACAAAAAAAAAAAAAAAAAAAAAGTTTGAAGGGTTTTTTAAAAAGTTTTTTTTAAAAAAAATTTTTTTAAAAAAATGAGGTGTAAGGTTTGGGATTAAAGCTTAAATCCAAATTTCTTCACTGAAAATTCAAAAGATTGCACAGTGTAACTTTCATCATTAGGTGTTTGGAATAAAGCGCCCAAGTCTTAAAGGCGGTCAAAAATGTGATGTCTATAGTGCCCATTCCGTGACGTTGCCAAAGTTCCAATTAGAAGCAATAATGATCAAGTGCTCTTCTAATAGGACTTCTAAGAACTCGTAGACTTGATCAACATCCTAGAAACTAAATCCCATACTCATATAATCACATAAGCATGTCATCACATAAGTACATCATACATTTTAATGTCTCTATCAAGCGAGGTAAACCCATTGTGGTAATAACCACTTCCCACATACCCAAAGTATTCAAACCCAGTACGTTCTGATACCAAGTTGTAACGCCTCCAAAATAAATACACAAACTCATCTCAAAAGCAGAAGTATAATTGAATTACATGCTTTCATTCATCAAAGTTTGATATACAAAAGGTGACACATGCGATATACATTCATAAATAGTCTATCATGAATCCACAGCATGTGTTACAAGTAAACAAAAGACAAAAGTTGAACAGATATTCAAATGCCCTAAAGGCTTACATCTTTCCAAGATAGTTCTTAGTTATAACAAAAGAGAGCCTAGCTCAATTACAATTTAAAGCCCTTGGCCATACAAAATAGATACAACAAAAAATAGAAGCTCATACTTTAAATCCCTCTAAGTTACTACCTTGGCGGAGGTATATCACCAACACCTGAAAATGGTTTTTTTCCAAATAGGGTGAGCCAAAACCCAGTAGAAATAATTTAACACATTATATGAGTCTTAACAAAGATATAAGTAAAGTGTGCATATACAATGTCCGTAATAAAATCATTCATGTTTTACAAAATCATAATATGCCGAGCTTTATATCTCAATCCTTGTTATCTCAATTTCATCAACGTCAATTCATTTCATCTCAATTCATGAGCCAATTTCATTATTTTCCAAACAACCCAACTGAGACTACAACTCAATGGTTCTCAAATTAACACATTAATTACACAAACACTTAATTTTTCCATTTTACAGAAATTTCATCAACGGGATCGTCACCCATGTATATGTGCGGTTTCGGGACTTTCACACTGGATACACAGGCCAACTTAATTCAATGGAGTCCATCTCCTTTCTCCTTCCAAACATGGAATACATCCCCTCTCTCTTCCCAAGCACCATACATATACAATGTATTTAAAACACAGTCATATTCAATGATAACCAACAAGAGATTAGTTTCAATTCACCTAATCCTCATGCAATTTCTACAACAATCATAGCTATCCTCCACCGATAGCCCAATACAAATATTTCTAAACAAATATTTAATCTCAAGACAGATAATTTATTTAAAATTTCATAAGTGAGTGATAATACATATTCTTCTCCACCATTTATATCAACATCCATTCAATTTCACATTTTCAATCCCAAGTTAATTTATTTATACCAAAATAAATATTTGAAACGTTTTAGGGCAAACTCCCTATTTCCCAACTATCAATCCAAATGCCAAAATCAATCATTTTGTCACAATACAACCTTATAACCATTTATAACTCATTCACTTAGAAATCCCTCTTTTGATTTAATACCCAAACCCTAGGTTTGCTCATAGTGCATGCAAATTCCACCATTTTTACATAACAACTCATAACTAAGTTAAATATCATATGAAAGTGTAGAAAATCTCTATCTCAAGCTTAAGAGACCAAAGGAAGAGATGGAGAGACTTCAAAGACGCTGAAACCAAACTTTAATCAGACCAAAAGAGAGCTCTTGAGATGCACTACCTTTTCAACAAAGGCACACAGGTATAAGGATCACTAGATCTAGGTGAAAATGTAGAGAGAATGGGAGTTTTAGAGAGAGAGACTCTAGATCTAGGGTTTTTGAAAAGTAGAGAGAGAGAGAAAGAAGTGAAAAAGTGATGTAAAATGACATTTTCACGAACTGATATACGCACAGTCCGCTCGAGCGCAAAAGTTGACGCTCGAGCATCATACACAATAAGTTGTTCCACTCGAGTGCAAGAAGTGACGCTCGAGCGCAGAATACATACATTCAGTAGTTTTGCAGACAAAAGAACACTGCTCGAGCTCAAGAATGGCCGCTTGAGCGCACACCCGCTCGAGCGTAAGAAACGCCGCTCGAGTGTAGAATACACTCGACCAGTAGTTTTGCAGACCTGCAAAAATACTGAGAGTTTGCAAAGCCTGCTTGAGCACAAGAAGTGCCGCTTGAGCGGAGGAGCAAAAATCTAAGCGATAAATGTTTGGAAACTAAGTAACCAACTTGTCCCAAATACAACCACAACAACCTAAAAGACAAACTCAAGGGACAATCAAGGGAAAAAGAGATGAACAACAACAACAAACCATGAAATCCGAGTCCGGAATACAACAAAAGGTCGGGTCAAAACCGGAATCGTTATATTACTATCACATCCACCTTCACTTTCAAAATTATCAAAATTTTAAATTTTTAAATGAATCGAATATATTTTGTTAATAACATATTACAGTGCAATGGTTAATCTTATAGAAGAATAGTTTGGTCATCATTTGGTCTTTGAATAATTAGAAAAAGGCTTGAGTTAATAAATCTTTTGAATTATATTATACTAGTAAAAACTTATAATAGGGAAGTCTCAACAAAATTTTTAGTAAATTAATCAATATAACTACAAAAGTAAAATAAATAAATAAAATCATAGCTTAATTTATTGATAATTCGACTTTCTCGTGACTATATATTGAATCCAGCCCAAATTAAATTTTTTCTGCATATTAAATTATTCAAAAAATTTAAAATTTAACAAATAATAATTTATTTATTTTGTAAATACTTACAAACAAATATTATAATTGGCCGTATCGTACGCAAAATAAGAATTGGCATTAGAAATTGAATCACCATTTGATTGGCCACCAACAATTGATTTTTCAATTGATCAGATGATTTGGCCAAAACCAATCGATTTTATAATTGATTGCACATTTAAAAGTTCACAAAGAATTGATTGGAGAATTGATTGGAAGAATTGGTTACTCCAATTGATTTGTCAATTGATTGGATGACTTGGCCACAACTAATCAATTGGCCAATCGATTAGTTTCGCCAACTGATTGAAAGTATTCACTATATTGCTATCCTTGTGATTTTTAATAATTTTTTGAGAAGTTGTACAGCCCAACGTTGTTGGTATGAGAAAGCTTGCTAACCAATGACTTTCACTAGTAGCTGAATGAATCCACCATATTCTTCTTTTTATATGTCCAATCTTCTAATCTGAAAAACTAATCCAACTGTTGTAGAATCTAAAACAATTCCAAAATAATGACTTTGCACCAAAAATATTTAATAATGAACTATTTTATATTACATAATTAAATATTTTATGTCAATTCGTAAAAACTTATAATATCTTGTGATTTTTAACAATTTTATGAGTTGAATTATATAAATTTGTATTCAACTTATACGTTTTTGTTGAATGACTTGCATAAGTTTGTGAACTTAAGTCATTTTATGAATTTTAAAAATTTGAAGAGTTAACTTAAACGAAGTTATATTAGTTACACGTTTTTTTTTTTTTTTCAGATCACTTAAGTGAGTTCATAAAAACTTAAGTAATTTTCTATTCCTCAAAACTTTTATGAGATAACTTACGAAAAATTTGTGTTAACTTATGCGTTTTTATGAGATCATTTATATGTGAATTCATGAAAACTTACGTAATTTTGTGTTCTTCAAAATTTTTGAGAAACAACTTAAGCGAAATTTGTGTTAACTTACACGTTTTTATGAGATTACTTACATGAATTCGTAAAAACTTATATGATTTTGTATTCTTCAAAACTTTTATAAGATAAATTACTCGAATTTGTATTAGTTACGCATTTTTTTTATATTACTTATGTGAGTTCGTGAAAACTTATCTGATTTTGTGTTCCTTAAAATTTTTATGAGATAACTTACAGGAAATTTGTGTTAACTTATAAATTTTTGTGAGATCACTTACATGAGTTCGTAAAAACTTACTTGATTTTGTAATTTTCAAGACTTTTATGAGATAACTTATCCGAATTTGTGTTAGTTACACTTTTTTCTGAAATCACTTACGTGAGGTCGTGAAAACTTATGTGATTTTGTTTTATAAGAAAACTTACAGGAAATTTGTGTTATCGTATGCATTTTTGTGAGATCACTTACGTGAGTTCGTGAAAACTTACTTGATTTATGTTATTCAAAACTTTTATAAGATAACTTACTTGAATTTGTGTTAGTTATGCATTTTTGTAGGTTCGCTTACGTGAGTTCGTGAAAACTTTACGTGATTTTGTATTGTTCAAAAATTTTATGAGATAACTTAAGGAAAATTTATATTATCTTACGCATTTTTGTAAGATTACTCACGTGAATTCATGAAAACTTATGCAATTTTGTATTGTTCAAAACTTTTATGAAATAACTTATTTGAATTTGTATTATTTACACCTTTTTTGTGAGATTATTTATGTGAGTTCATGCAAACTTATGTGATTTTGTGTTGTTCAAAACTTTTATGAGATAACTCATGTGAAATTTGTGTTAACTTACGTGTTTTTGTAACATTATTTATGTGAGTTCTTGAAAACGTATGTGATTTTGTGTTATTCAAAACTTTTATGAGATAATTTACTTAAACTTGTGTTAGTTACGTATTTTTGTGAAATTACTTACGTGAGTCCTTGAAAACTTACGTAATTTGATATTTTTCTAAATTTGTATAGACAATTTACATAAATTTATATTGACTTATGCGTTTTTATGAGTTCAGGTACGTGAGTTCATGAAACTCACGTAACGTTTCACAGCATCCAAAATCAGAGCATTCTTCCCATTAACTTACGATTAGCATTCTCTCACACCTATTCTGTCAATTCCTATTAAAATAACAGGAATAATTAGCATTCTATCTGTCAGTTCCCATTAAAATAACATTGCTTCCCACAGTTTTGTGTTTTGATGACATAACATATAACATTTCACAGCATCAGGTTGATGACATAATATTTTTATGACATTGATGACATAACATTTTTTGTCTGTTTATGTCTCATGACAAAACATTTTTTTCTCATGACATAATATTTTTTGTCTGTTTCTGTTTCTGTTTCTTCCCATTAAAATAACAGGGCATAACATTAAAATATTTTTTTCTCATAACCTAACATTTTTTTGGGTCTGTTTCTGTTTATTAAAATAACAGGGCATAACATTAAAAAAACATATTACTACATTTGACTCATATAAAGAGGCCACACATCTTAAATCCTATAAAATGGCTTCCCATCTTTCTAACTTAAGTTGGATACTAAATAATCCAATATGGATATGTTAAGAGGTGCAATCGAAGAGACTACAAAGGAAGTTTTGGTTAATTGCATTCTGAAACCAGCTTTGTATGAATTGAGTTTTGAAATTATCTAACACTTTTTTGTGTGATGCCAAAATTTCAATCTTAGATGTTGGATTATGATTGCCTTCTTTGTGCTACTTCTTGTGGTTGTGCTACGTAAGAACATACATAAATCCATTTTTGTCTTTCTATTGACATTCAATTGAAAATATTAATCTATTGATGATTGATGACATACATATATATCAAAGATAATTAATATTCTAACTTGTATGCTATTTCAGGATTGTTATGAGCACGTTGAAGAATGTTATCGACAGTAATGGTGTTTTGCTTTTATTTTTATTGATTGTAAAAGTGATATAAGTTGGTGACAGTTTATGTCCAAAGAAGCAAAAAGGATGGTCAGGTCAAAATTATTTAAGTTTTTATATTAGGAATGGATTCATATTGTTGTTTGTCATATTTCTCAATTTTGGGGTGTCTTAAATAAGTACACTTTTTGTCTTTTGGACTAAAAAACTGAGGAAAAAAATATGAATGTTTGAGTTAACTTTTTGAATTTTTATGAAAAAATGTGTGTTAAAATATTGTATAATTAAGTGTGTAGAAAAAGATAATTAATTAATTCGTACTATTGGGCTGTGTGTCAGTTGAAAAGGATATAGGAAAAGATTGTTTACTTTTTGGCCTTTGATTGGATGGTGTTGTTCGGCTCGTGGGGGCCCACCACGGGTCCCATTTTTCTAATCGGAACGGTTCAATATGTAGAACTCGTCGAGTACTATATTCTTGTAAAAAATCATATTTATTGGATATCGATAGCTATCTGATCGTGTTAGTTTTTTTGGTCACATGTTAACTATAACACCATCTATTTTTTTATACAAAACTGATTTGATCATGTAGTTAGTGATATCCGATAGAAGTGATTTTTTACAAGCATATAGTACTCGACGAGTTCTACACATTGAACGGTTCCGATTAGAAAAATGGAACCCATGGTGAGCCCCCACAGGCAGGGGCAGAGGGAGCATGTGACTAGGGGGGTCACGTGCCCCCTTGGAATTTGGGAAATTTTATTTTTTTTTTTTTTTTTTGCGCAACATAAAAAAAAAATTGAATTAAAAATTACAAAAATATTATTAGAGTGAAATGTCAATGACATTTTAAAAATTATGAAAACAATAATGGTTGTTTTGATTGAAAATGAAGAGATTATTATAAATAAATCATATTAGCTATGAAAATTTTTGAATGTAACGACGATGTCATTATTAGTGATATGCAAATATAAGTAATCTCACTATAAAGATATGAAATTTATTAGATTGTTAGTTACATTTGACATGTGAGGTTCACTATTTATGCGTTTATTTACCATTAGTGGGTGATGTTACATACCAGTGATGACGTGGTATTACCATTATATTGAATTTTTAATCAAATTTTGTATCAAAAAATAATTTATCATTATATAATTTATTTTAAGGCTTATATCCATTTTTTTTTTATTATCTATGATACACTAGTTACAAATAATATTTTTTTTTCTTGATATGTCTTGAAACCAATCGTAAAAAATTTACATTAAATATTTTTATAAAAATTATTATAATTAGTAAGTGCCCCTTCTAAATTAATTTTCTGACTCTGCCATTGCCCACAGTCCCAACTTTACCATCCAATTTGAGAATATACACATGTAATATATTTTTTTTACCTTTCACTCCTATGTTTGATGTCTGTACATAGGCTGCCGTGCGTCGGCTGATTTGTATTTAACATTATATATATTAATTCCAATTTAAGAATATACACATGTAATATATTTTTTTTTCCCTTTCACTCCTATGCTTTGATGTTTGTACATAGGTTGCCGTGCGTCGGCTGATTTGTATTTAACATTATATATATTAATTTTTTTTATATTTTTTTTGGTGAATAGTGATAACTTTTTAACTTTTTGTTTTTTTCGAGAGTTGCCAAACTTTTTAGGACATAAATTTTGTAACAAAGATCAACTGTATAAAAAATTAATTTTATCAGATATACATAAATAAATAAATAAACAGACAAATAATATTTTATTTGATAAAATAGACATATATATCAAATTAATTACTCTATTTGGTTTTTATTTCCAGAATTCACTTTTTGGTTTTTATTTCCAGAATTCACTTTTCAAAAAAATTTATTTTTTTGTTTTCCATATTTTTTGTTTTTACTAAATTGTTTTAATATTTTAAGAATTTTTTTAATTTTCAGACACACCAATATAAATACACTTAAAAAGTATAATATTGGTGAAAAAATCTTTAAAAAATTTACTAAATACTAAAAAAATAAAAAAAAATGAAAATTCAGTATTTTTTTTTTGTATTTTTGTGTATTTATTAAATTTTTAAAATATTTTATTAGTTAGATACATTTAAATAATGTGTATCTAAAAATTTTTAAAAATTACTTAAAATTTTAAAAATATTTATTAAAAACAAAAAAATTAATTTTAAAAAAATTAAAACCACACAAACTGAATGTTACAATCGGGTGATTTGAAAAGTTGGTTAAAAATTAATTTCTTAATTTTTTTATATGTAAAAAATATGAGAAATAATATGACCTAAAATAAATTAAAAGTTAAAAACTACCTTTTAGCTAGTTTCTCAAATTGCCCCAATGTAACGAATGTTACTTTTGATAAGTGTGTTTGATTTCAGTTTTCTGAATTCAGTTTTTTGAAAATTGAATTTTTTAATTTTTTTTAGTGAATATTTTTAAAATTTTAAGTAATTTTTTTACTTTTTTAGATGCACCTTACTTAGATGTATCTAAATAGTAAAATATTTGTGAAAAATATTTTTAAAAATTAATAAATACACAAAAATACGAAAAATATACTGAATTTTCATATTTTTTTGTATTAGTGTATTTTTAAAAAAAATTTCACAAATATTATACTTTTTAAGTGTATTTATGTTAGGTGTGTCTAAAAATTAAAACAAATTACTTAAAATATTAAAAAAATTCATTGAAAATATTAAAATAGGGAAAATTAAAAAATAAAATTTTCTAAAAACTATTTTCTGAAAATCAAAATCAAACAAGGTAATCGTTTTTTTGATTTTTTTAGAGAGTGGTGTTACATGTACCAATTAATGTAGTAACTAATGTATCAACACTAGTTATGACATTATTATTGATCTCACTCATTATACAAATTATAACTATAAAAAACATCTTAAATTATATCATATCATTAATTAATTCACTAATTAATGTAATAATTAATACATATACCATTATTCATTTTTCTAAACTTTCAATTGCTTATTTTTGACCCATCGGATGTCCCGTATTTAGATCATCATTCACCGTGGGATCAATGCCTGAACTCTCTCTCCAAAAACCAGTTTTTTTATTATTTATTTATTTATTTATTTATTTATAGTTATAAGAAAATTCTTCCTACTCTCCCGCAGGTTCAAGCAGCGCCCATTACGGAGATACCAGTCTCTCTTCTATTATCAACAAATTGATCATATTTTTTTTTTTTAATAATAATAATAATCACATATATCATATATGTATAATGTAATATTTGATATTATAGATATTCGATAAATAAAATATATAAAATATAAAATTTGTTCAATTTTTTTTAAAAAAAAATCTCAATTTGGTATATAAAATCAAATTAAAAAAAAAAAATAAAAAGATATATAATTATAAAAAATATAAATTATTATAAATTATTATATTAATGATATGATTAAATTAAATTAATTTTACGTAAAAGGAGCAACAATACACACATACATTTTTTACTTTTGACAATAATAAAAAATTTTGGCTTTTGCTTTGGTATATTATTATATAATACAAAAAATAAAAATATTATTTAAGTTTTTTCTAAAAAAAACTAAAAATAAAAAAAATACATTTTTTATAGATTATTATAGTCCAAATCAAATGGAAAAAAAATCTCAAACTTTTTTAAGTTAAAGTCTAAACAATTATACACATTTTATTTATTTTTTTTTTAAGTAAAAAAGTATAAAAAATAAAAAAAAAAAAAAAAACAAGACTCTCAAAAAAAAAAAAAATTATGTAAAATAATAAGAATCTTGAAGAACACTACATTTTTTTACACACACATTTTTTTTTTTTTTTTTTTTTTTTACATTCTTTTAATACACCCACAATATAACATGTAAGAACAGACAAAGAAGAATTCAATACCAACATTTTAATGAGAAAAGAAAAGTCATTTTCAAACATTGTTTAAGTAATAATTAATTACACAAACAACAAAAAAAAAAAAAAAAAAAAATTTATTTCAAACATTAAGACCAATCAAACAAAAAAAGGATAATTAAAAAAGGCCTGTTGTTGTTGTTGTTGTTTTTTTTTTTTTTTAATCGATTTCGTCTCTTTGAAAATCCTAACTCTTTTTCAAGATCGATCTCTTTCTCTCATGATCTCACCGACTCTCTGTACTGCCATGTTGTCTTCTTGCCGACAAAGATGGTGCTCTATCTCTCTCTCTCTCTCTCTCTCTCTCTCTCTCTCTCAAGATTATAATTCTGTGATGGAGTTTTAGTGGTCCACCCTCTCAGATTGAGTTTTAATCCTTTGTTGAGTTTGTTACTCTGGGTCGTATTTTGTTTGTTGATTTATAGAAGCTACTTCAAGTACACCACATAGAAGATAACAGACAACGGATAATATCAAATTTGGTGATTTTTATTTTTTTATTTTTGGTTGTTGTTGTTGTAGTTTTTCCATATTATTTACTAGATCTACAAAATTGTGCCGTTAGGGAAAGTAAAGAATAATTAATAGTAATTATTTGGATCTCCCTGATTCAATAACGTCGTAAATTTTTGTTAAATAAAGTGTTCTTCATCTCACTGTTGTGATTTCGTATACCAAATTCCCAATATGCAACTGTTATAATGCTATCATCTTATTACCCAGATGAAGGGGGTCATCTTTTTTTATTTCTAATCAGAAAAGAAAGGAGTGATATAGGAGAAGTTATTTGGTGGGCCTGGTGCACGGCCATGTTTGTTATGATTGGTAAAGGGTGTGAGATTTACGATTTTGTGGTGAGTGATTGGGAACAATGAGCGGCATGGTGAATTGTGATTGGCCACCAACAAATAATTTTTCGTTATATAGGGCTTAAATGTAGCTGACTTATCTGATAGTCAATGGATGTCCGTAAACCCAAACAAATTTTTTGGTAATACTAGTTTTCATGGTTTGTGATTTGTTTCTGGGCTTGTGTTGGTATTGGTATTTTTTCAAGTATGTGTGATTGTATGATTTTGTTGAGAAAACCAAATGAGAGAGACATTATAGTTGAATTTAATGATGTTGACATATTATAGCATTAGCAAAGCATAAGACTTGGCAATGCATGAGAATGCATTAACGCATAAAGGAGCTGCAATTTCTGGCAGCACTCTTGTGATTCCTGGCTTTAATTTGAACAGAAAAAAGTTACCTAATTCTTTTCTTCATTCTGTTTGGATGCTAAGAAATTGCCGAAAAAAGGAAAAGAAACTAGATGTATGTATGTTTGGTTATCAATCCATTTCTAATCGATTCCTTTTTATTCTACTACTTTCAACTGTTTGAATGATCAAACAAAGCGTAAATTTGTATATTATTTGAATGATTTGGACTTTTTTTACCAGAAATTTGAGAGTATATGTTTAGAGACCCATCTAGTTGGTGGCATGCCTCACCATCATTCACAACTTGGTTTAACTTTCCATTGAAGTTTTGAACTTATATTTATGTTGTGCATATATATATTGGGGATGGTTGGCTCTTGATTTATGCCTCTCGCTAGGTCTAGAGACAGTGACTTTTTTTATTTCAGAACCTACACTATTCGGAAAATGGCTTTTTGCTACCATATAATTTGCGACCACCTGATTATCCGTCACAAATAGCCAATTTATTCCCTATTTTCTTTTATTTATTTTCCCCTTCTTTTTATATTGTGCCCTTGTCCCTTTACAAAAGCTTATCGTTCTCTCTCTCTCTCGGTCTCACATTGTGAATCTCTCTGGCCTCTCAATCTCGTTCTCTCTCTCTCTCTCTCCCTCTCTCTCTCAATCTTGTGCTGTCTCTCCTTGATGTTCTTCTCAGATCAGCACCTCTGCCATGTCGATGTCCTTCATCCTCTTCAGGTAAACACACCTATATATGTACCTCTATATATTATCTATATATGTGAATTTCAAAATTGAAATTGAATTTATTTTGTTGAGGTCCGAGCAAGAATCGAAGTAGCCGTCCTCAACTTCCTCAAGATCTTGAACTCTTCGACTCTGGCAATTTCATGTCTTTTTGGTTTGCAATTTTGCTTCAAATCTTTACTCTCAAAATGTGCATATGTGTTAAGCATTGAATCACTGTTGATTTTGAGTAGATGAATTTGGGGATTTTTGAGTGTGTTACAAATCTATAGAAGATGGAGTAATAGCAAAGTGAGTTAGGGTTTGTTGATTGATGTTTCATGAATTTTTCTCTCAATCGTTTTGCACGAGGTCTTTGATGAGAGTTAACACTGCTCAATCCTTCATCAGAGGTAATAATAGGATCATCATCATCATCTCTCTTTCTCATTTGCCTTCTTGATCTTATCTTTTTTAAAAATTTCAGACTCACTGATATAGATACTGATACAGATACAAACAAAGGCTTCCTTTGCTTCTCCAAAAGATGTGAATTTGTAATTTTTTTACTCAGTCTAATTTGTAATTTTCATTTAATTTTATGTTCATTTAGTTCATTAAGGTCTATATTCTTCAATTTAATTTTGGCCATTCCGTTTTTGTTTCTTTTCTTCAATTTAGTATAAATTAGGCATGTGTGTGTGTTTGGTTATCATGAATTGTTTATTGTTTCTGTTGAATTAGTGCTTTGCTTTGTGTTTTGGATATCTAACTAGGGTCTTTTATTTGTGTTTTGAACATATTTAAGGTTCTATTATTTTTAGTGTGATTTGATTGGTAGAGGAGAATGGGATTTCTTACACCTGACCAGATTGGGGATCATAAGATGTTTATCATGCTCTTTTTCATGTTGCCGATTATTTTTGGATACCTTTTGATTTTTTTTTTATATTAATTATATATGAGCAAATGATGATTTATATCATATGTTTGTGGCAATGCTCTATTTGAACTTTCATATGCAGAAGGAAGAACTTTTGTCTTGTTTGAACACTTGAACATGCCACCTATGTATAATGACATCCTGTTCTTCCTAATGAGATTTCATTCTTGATTCTTCATTCTGCTCCTCTCTCTCTCATTATGAATTCCCTCACTTGGTTCTATTTATATGCACTGATCTGAATTAGCATCTGCAGTGCTTACAGTCCATTGGGTATATTGCACTGCATCATTTAGGTTATGCCTAGATGTGAGTTAAGAAAAAAGTATTTCAATGATTATTTTTCAGGTATCTTTTATAGGTTTTGTAGATGGATTAATTGATGTTTCTCAGAAACACTTCCCATTTTCAGTCAAAAGTTGGACAAGGATATGGGTTCATGCACACACACAAAACAATCAGAGTGTGATTTGCCGTCGTCCTCTCCTATCTTGTATTATTTATCATTTTTTCTCTCTAGTGGTTTGGTGTGCTCGTGCACATGCATGTGTGTACACTTTTGGCATCAAGGATATGAGTCTTGCATGTGTACCAAGCAATAGAAGCTTGATTTGTTGTTCTTCTTTTGGGATGTATATGTGCACCATAGTAAACTGTCTCAGGCTTCATTTAGGGATGCCTAGACCAGACGACCATGCTTTCACAAGCAAAACTTGAACAAATAAAAGTTTGTCCTCCATATGCACTTAACACAATTGTTTCTTGAATCTCACCCTATTGTCAAGTTCTGCCTGTGCCAAATACTATCTGTATTATATCATTGTTTGGAGGTTGGTCTGAAATATTACCAGAAATTGTCCAAAAGTTTAGTAGTGTGAATCATGTATATCATATCTTTTAGACTCATGGATTGGTTTTTAGACATTGCAGAACTGGATGCATGCTAAAATGCTATTATCAATCTGACTTGTTATTTGTTAATTGGAGTCTTTTGTGTAAGAGCAGCAGCAAAAACAACTAGAACTCATTCTGGCAATTGGAAAGACTGGAAAGGTATAATTTTGTGTGGACATGGACATTACATCATGTATCTTTAGGAAAACTTGTGCTGCTTCTTGTTATTCTTTGGGCTTCCATCATGTATCTTTTTTTGTATTTAGTTGCTATCCTTCCAGTTGTCCAAAAGCAACACCAAGTTCTTGTGACTTTGCTCCTACGTCATGCATGCACTATGGAGGTTAGTGAATGGAATTTATGTTTCTAGTAAATATATGAAATTTTGTCTTCACTATCTGGAATTAAAATTGCAAATGTGATATACCTCTTCTAAAATGACATTACATGCCATTGGTTCCTGTTCAGGGGTGTTGGGAGGGGCAAGAGATAAACATAAGCTTTGGCATTATTTGCACAAAGTGACTACTCTCAAAGTAGAATTGACATTGCTTGCAATTCTGAGTTTTTAGCATCACCAAGCAATGCATGACTCTTAAGTTTATTAAACCTTCAATGCTATAGCTATGTAGATACACATTATATATATATATATATATTTAAATACACTTTAATGCACACCAGATGCTGTAATTGTTTAAAATGCTTGATTTTGGCTCACTGTTTCTACGTTCTAACTTGAACATCTGCATTCTGTTATGTCCAAATTATGGCTTTTTTTCCCCTTTTTTTGGCCCTAAATGTGATGGTTGTGCTGAAGAAAAATGGTTTTTTTAAAGCTTTTTATTTTCATTTATAGAAGGGAAGAAGAAAAATAGTAGATAAGGAAGCAATTCAATTAGTTTTTCTTCTGCGATTCATAGCCACGTGGCATTTCTGACAAGTGTCTTTGCTTCCTAGCTCATCCTAGTTTCTATTAGACCATCCTTGCACATGTTGAATCTTGAAAAATTTAGGAATTGACCTTTGCTTTGTATTTTTTTTATTTTTTTCCTTTAAATTATTTGTGTGCATGGTACTCTATTTTTATTATCTTATAATTTTTTCCTCATTTGACATCTTGGGGATGTATTTATAATGGTGGATTATTAGTTAAATTTATTTGGTAAGTGTGCCTCAATTTTGTGTGATTCTTGAGGAAAGTTTCTTAGATGTTTCAAAATAAAAATTTCAGGTTGTTTCTGCATACAATAACTTAAATGAATGCTTTAGATGTAATGACAAATTAATGCTTTTGTGAGAGTTAGGTGTTGCATTAAGGATTTTGCTTCATCTTGTGTTCACGTGCAATATTGTGAACAAGACCATTCTGGTCTGAAGTCTGCAAACTGATTTAGATATACCAATTATTTATTTATTTATTTATTTTTGTCTCCTAAATGAATCAATTAAATGACAGCTTTATCTTAAAAAATTAATTTCTACTTGCTAATGATCTGTTGTCTAATTGCAAGTTTCATGGTTGTATAATTTAGAAACATAATATAGTACTAAACAAGACTTCTAAAGGCAACGTATATTAATTATTTTGCAGACCCATTTCATTGAGATCTTAGATATGATGCATGGGAGCTCAAGAAGCAAGAAGCAATATGCACATTCTTAATATAGCAACAAGGTATGTCCCCTAGTTTAATGACTTTTTGTTACATCCTAATTATATCTTCACTCATCATTTAAGAATTGCATGCTCTGTCCAACCTATCCCCCTCAAGACTCAATCTCATTCATTCAATCAAACAAATAAAATTTTAATTCTTATTTAAGAAAGTGCTTTTAATTTTTTTTTCTTTTTGTTGGTCTTTCTGTGTTTGTTTCCTCTAAATTATAGGGCTTTATTTGGTCAGGAAGGCTTTGAAAAGCTGCCAGATGTGAGAGAGAGAGAGAGAGGAAGAGATCTCAAACATCCCTCTTCTACCGCTTATCTCTAATCTAATCTCGAACACCCTTATCCTCTTTTTTAATTTTTTTTTTCCTTTTTAAGAGAGGAAAAATCTCTTCCATTTAACACACTTGTGTTGTATCTTGTTTTCCCTCTCTCCAAACCCAAATAATCTTTGTTAGATCATAGATTAATCTTCCTGAGGGGTTGGTGGGTGGGTGATATGGCTTTGGTTTCTGCTTTGTTTGAGATCTTTCAACGACCCACAATTTGGGATGTATTGATAGAGCTCATGATTTTCATTGCCCCTCTCTGGATTGCTGTTTTTATTGGGGTTATGGTCGGCTGGGCATAGAAACCCAATAATCTTACTCCTCATTCTTCATCATCACCTTCCAAAGCTCTGGATTGAAATTGAAATTGCAATTGCCCAGCTTCATTTCTTGGATTGCCAATACTGGGTTTGAAAAGGGAATTTCATCTCCATCTTCAATCTCAATTTCTAACAGCAGGTTGGTTCAAAATTCTCAAATTATTCCCCCTTTTTTTTTATGGGTCAAATGTTGAAAACACCCTTCTCCTTGTTGGAACTTATCACACTTGGAATCAAAAGTCAAAAGTGTTTGTTTACTTAAAATATAAATTGGAAGATGGATTTGCAAAGTAAAGTTGAACACCTATTTGAACTCTTAAAACTTTTAATAATAGTAACAGGTTGGGCCAGATGGGTTTCCATTTTGTCTAATGGTAGCACTGACTTTGATGATTGTAAGTTGTTGTGAGGAAAAATGCAATATGTAGAAATCCTGTCAAACTAGTGGCAAATTGTTTAAAAAGTTTCCAGAACATTGATAAATTTAGTGTGTTAATTTTGCAAAACAAGAAATTTATAAGCTGTATCAAATCCTTATGACAGTGGGAATTTTTTGACAATGGGATTTATTTAGGTGCTCCTGCTATTTTAGTGTAGGGGAGTTCATCCGAAACTGGATCAAGGGAATGTTAGTTAACATTGATGCCAAATATTTCAGAGTTCGATGTAATAATTGTGAGCATTGCTAATATAGGTTGTAGATTTGTAAGGGTGATTAAAATTTGGTTGGGGATGGTTTGTGGGATAGTATTACTGGTTTTCTTCTGGTCCAGCTAAATGTGGATTAGAATTTAACACTAGGAAATTTAGAACTGCAGATAATTGGAAGAAAAGAAGAAAATAAATAAGATAAAGAACGAAATGATGTTGAGGAAGTAGGAAACTAAGGTAACCATATATTGGGTTCCTTAAGCATTCCCAATAGCAGAGTTAAGGTTATCACACTCACTAAAGAAAGCTTCTCAAGTTGTATATTCTCAATTAAACATTCCTGAAACTTCAAAAACATTGAAATTTTTCATGTTCGCTTGTAAACCCTATTGACTTAGTTAATGCAGACAACCTTACTAGCTCATTGCTGTAGACTGTAGTGTGTGGAAACTCCCCTACTAGAGTAATTGGAACACTAGTGTGCTATAATATTAGCCTAAGCATTAGGCACCATTTTTTCTCACAAAGCTTTTGTGATTCTGCTACCGCAATTACTTTCTCTCGGTCAAAATAAATAAATAAATAAAAATCTTTAAATGGCACAGGACCATTATTTCTAGTGTTAGCCTCCTAAAACCTGTCTTCCATACTTATCTAGGTTGATAATCATGACATCAAGAGTGAAATTTTGATGATGTTTCACAAGGAGTGGGCAAGATCATGTATGAGATGTCATGGTAGAAAACAAGAGTCACTAAATGGAAGGCCAGGGTTTCTTGTTCATGTTATTCGCAGAGGCATTGGTGAAGTTAAGTGCATTTGGGGTTTTCCAGGTCATATTGATGGCATAAATGCACAGGGGGTAGCAGGGTCACCAAGGGGAAATTGCCTTTGGCACATGTAGGCACCAACCAAAGTAATTGATTGCCAAAGGTCATTTGGGCACTTGTAGTGGGATGGTGGAAAGAGGTGTGGTTGAAAAGACTGTTTACAAGGTCCAATTGTACAGTTTTTTTTTTTCCCAGGATAATTGGGTATCCGGGTAAAATCCCCAATAAGAAAAGGTAGAAAAATGACCTTTTTCTTGTTTTATCTTTCCCAATTTTCCTTGCTAAGCTTTCAATCCTTTCTAAATCTTAAAATATCTTCAAATATTGTGGTTGAAACCTTGAACCTTACTTATCAAAAAGGAGGGGGAAAAAAAAGAAGGAAAGTTCTGCTGGAAAAGACAACAAAAATTCCTATGAAGTGCAACACAATGGCTGGAGTCTTTTTTGTACTCGGCTGTCCGGAGTCCATACTATTGCTGAAATTTATCTTGCAATATGAACTTAGGCAAAGGTGAGAAGACTGGCATTGATGGTCTTGGACTCTTGGCAAAAACTGTGTTAGACTATATAATCTGCATATTTTGACTCTTCGATATCTTGCCAAATTTCAACAAACTATACTACTATCAGCTTTATTCATGTCTTCTTCCGTAATCATTTAATTATGAAATTCAGCCACTATAGTTTTCTTTTCCCCTGTACATATTTTTTACCTAAATCAACTTATTTCACCAGGTATATATATTGACATCTACAAGATGAGGAAATCCACAGCGGTTGAGAAGATTCTCAGCTACAATGATGTTGTACTCAGACGATCAGATCTAGACATTCTCAGCGGTCCATATTTTCTAAACGATCGCATCATTGAATTTTATTTCAGTTATCTTCCTTCATGTTATCCTTCTGAGGAGATCCTACTGGTTTCACCTTCAATTGCTTTCTGGATAGCAAACTGCCCAGACATCGAAAGCCTCAAGGATTTCGTAGAACCCCTTAATCTCTTTAGTAAGAAACTGCTAATTTTTCCTGTCAATAACAACAATGACGTGACAGAAGCCGAAGGTGGGAACCATTGGAGCTTACTCGTGTTTGAGAGAAACGCAAATGTATTCGTTCATCATGATAGCTACGGAGGACTTAATGCTGGGCATGCCAAACAGCTTTACAGAGCTATTGTTGGATATATGGGGATCTCTGATATGGCATCAGCTTGTAAATATGTTGAGTACTCTAAAACCCCACAGCAAGTGAATGGCTATGATTGTGGTCTATACATTGTAGCTATTGCAAAAGCTATATGCAGCTGGTATGAAAGCAAAAGTGAACCGAAAGATGAAGATGGGTTGTGGTTTTCTACGATGAATGAGCAGGTTAATCCATCTGCTGTTGCCAAGATGCGCAACGAGATTTTGGGGCTAGTAAAAAGCTTAATGGCCTTGAAGTGAAAATCTTGAATTGCATTTGGTGTTAGTTTCAAAGATTCAGGAATTGCAAGTCTTTTTTTTTCTGTGACTGTTGGAATAGATTATAGATTTTAACTTAATAGATTATAGTTTATAGTTGGATTATAAATTTAAGTTTCAGAGATTAGTGTTTGTTTTATAAAATGACTTTTTTGTTGTATAATTGTCTTTTTTACTCTTATTACTTTTTTAGATTCAGGAATAGAAGAAAAATGAGAGATGGATCCTTTATACAAGAGCATGGTGGTAATATTTGAAAAAAGAGGAGATATTTAAGTGAATTTTCAGTGGAAAACAGCTTCTGTAAGCAAAAAGCTTACTAGCCTGCCTTTTCAAATCCATTTGTAATTTGATCTTAAATTAACTGAAATAAGCTTATATGGTTTCACCATAAGCTACAACGTACATGTTATTTTGGCTTGTCTCGAGACTCTTTGTCACGGTTGTGTTGGAATCAAATGTTTTGATCTTCTTGTTTTGTTGAGCTAAAGATGGGGAACAAAAAACGAACGGTTGAGTTTTTAAATAGTATTCATTATTATTATTTTTTCTTTGGTCAAAAATACTATAAATTAGTTTGATGAAAAAAAAAATATATATATATATTCATCATTTTTATATAATTTTATTTGTTTTGGGGAAAATTAATTATTTTAGTCAAATTAGTTTCTATTTTTTAAATAAAAAAATTTGGGTAATTTACAAATATACTCCCTGAGGTTTGCTTAAAATATAGATTGTTCCTTTATGGTTTGAAAAATTACAAATATCTCCTTATTAGAATTTTTTATTTAACAAAATTAACTATAAAAATGAAATTCATAATTATTATCCTATACAATAATAAAATTATTTAAATTATTAATTGAAACATATTTTAACATCATTAAAAACTGTTAATTGACTTGATGATTTATTAATAAAATGGGCAATTTATTATGAAATTAAAAACCTTGGGGGATGGAATGTAATTTTCAAAATCACAGGGAGCGATTCATATTTTAATCAAATCTCAAGGGATGTATTTGTAATTTATCCAAAAAAATTTAAAAACAAATTGGTACATCCGTATTTTATAACGAAAATATATGTGAATATTGATGTTATTTATTCATTATCATTCATGGGTAAACATTTTCAACAGTTCATAAGGATGTTGAACACAGCTATTTACATTCCAACAAAAAACTTGTGGATGGTTTGATTTGTAAGTTCATTCAGCATATTATAAACAAAGCAAAAATAGTCGAGAATCTAAGTGTCATGACCAATTTTGCTTCCAAAAGTCATCAAAATACCTAAGGCATGAATTTTGAGGAAGCAATCATATGGTACAAGCTTATAGGTACAAAAATCGAGCCCACATTTGTTCCCCTTTGTTTATATAATCTAATATGAAGAAGAAAATGAAAAATCAGTAAAACAAATGCAGCTTGAAAAGTGAATAGTACTACCTTAGTTTTGACTGATGTTTCAGGATATTATGAGAACACAATCTACATTCCCATCTATTGTGTGAGATGTTGATTAGAATCTCTACTTCCAGCAGTGCACAAACATCTCTAATTTCTGTACATATTTGTCATTGAGACCAAAAACAAAATTAGGATGTCTCTTTGGCCCAAAAAAACCTTCCATGAGCCCTGCGTTATTAAAAAATCTAAGAAAAACAAAAAGACAAAACCAAAACTTTACAAGTTACTCATTCGGACAAATTTACGATCAAAAGTTACACATTACGAGCAACTTTCAAAAGTTGGTTACAAATGTCTAGAAATGTAATCCACAAAACACAAAAAGGAAGACAAAAATTATTAGCTGTAACCAGCCAGTCAACTATATAATACTCTTCTAGTTAGTTCCTGCCCTAAATCAGTTAGCAATAGATATATTCAGACGATTTTTATGGCGTAAAGCTTTATTTACCTTATAGCTTCGCAATACTTTTAGTTTATAGAGAAAAGTGTTTTTAATATATCAGCATTCGTTATAAAACCAAACTTAGTTGGAGCACTTGTCACATCCTGGGTAAAACCAAAGACATTGTGTTGCAAGGTGTAACAAAACTCGTCATCGACTTGGATTTAACAATGATTAAATTAGATTAAATTAAGTCAATTAATTGACGCCGGGGGACCTTGTTTTTTTGTTGGCGGTCGGAAGTGAACCGGAGCGCGAGAGGCCCCCGAAAAATTTTAAAACCTTTACGTGCGCATTTAGGTTCTCAAGAAAGGGCCGAGAGCTAGGGCGTGGGATTGGCAATCTAAATTACAAAAGTATGTGCTTTATTGTGATAGTCAAAGTGCTATTCACTTGAGTAAAACATTTAAAGTGTTGAACTTTGGCGGGTATGGTTGATGTCTCCACGTATAATATTTTTATATATTATATTTGTATACAATTAGGGTTTGATTACAAAACCCTAGATTTATTATATTATATTTATATTGGAGGCATTGTTGCCTAACAAGACAATCCTCACTGAGAGCACATTAGTTTTTTTAGCCAAGCTCATCACTTGGCATGGAGCTCATCATTTTAAATAATTTTGGAGACTCAGTATCTAGATGGATTGCTAACAACCATACATCTGCTTAGATAAGTACTACGGAGTTATCAGGCCTTGTTAAACTTCCAATCATTTTAACACGACTTCTTTCTAATACAAAATGACAAAATCGATTCTCTATGAAAATTTATTGTAATAATCCTGACCTATGATTAATGGATTCTTACTATAACAACCCCGACCTATGATTAACTGTTAAACCATGATTAAGAATGCCTAACAAGTAATTAAAGTGAAATGTTACATTAACTACATGTGTTATGTGCTATGTGAAATTCTATTTGTTTTGTGTTAGATTATCTATTTGTGTTTCTACTTTGTTCTGCGAATTGAAGGCCTTATCAGCATCCGATCACGAAATTAACTATGGTTATGTGTTAGTAGGAATTTTTAGGACATCATGGTAGGTTTAATTAAATTTCGATTCGGAACAAATTAAATTAGAATCAGTAATGTTCACTCAAGCCTAATTAATCAATTCTCTAATCAAGCCTATATAAGGCATAAGTAGACCCTTGACTATACTTTGCACTCTCATTTTGTTGTCTTGAGAACAAAAACGTGAGAAGAGAGGGAGAGGAAAGCTTGAGAATTGAATTCAACAAACAAGGAAGGAAAGAGAGGGATTGCTAAACATTAGAAAAGAATTTGGAGGATTAGCACTGTAGAGAAAATAAGTATCTTAGGTAAGGAATCAAACTCTTAGTTACATACTTGAGTTAGTTCATGTAAGAATTTAGGTGAAAGAGATGGATTAATTTGAGAATTGAGCTAGAATTGATAAATTGGAACTTAATACTTGCATGCATGCATAGTTCATGGCATCGTAAGTTAAATTTTAAAGAAACCCCATGTTCATGTGTTCATCTTGCTTTTGATTTGAGAATTCATGAAGTTTACGACCAAATTATCTCAATAGTTCATGATTTGGAAGCTTTGAAACCAAGATCCTTCATGCATGTTATGTTTTCAAAGGTTTGAACTTGATTTTGCTCAATTAGTAAGCTTTTGTGTCTTGATTTTATGAAATGATATTTAATTCTCCATGTTTTCCAAGATTACATAAGTTTCCTTAAGTTTTGGCCCAAGAAAACATGAATCTCAACTTGGAATTCGAGTTTTGGACTTGGAAGTGCAATTTGGAAATTCCAAAATTTGCATCCTTCACTCGAGTGGTAGATCCTGTGCTTGAGCGACCATTCTATGATCTTGTGTTTCCACTCGAGTGACCAAAAGTTGGCTTGAGCGTGAAATGCAAGCTCCCAAAAGTTCACATGTTTTGTAAACTGCTCGAGCGACAACTATGATTTGTTCCTCACAAATCCTTACTAGGTAAATTACACCTTTGCACTCCAGGTTGATTATATGATTGATGATATCCATGCATCTTGTCTCTATCTTTACTTTCCCATAATGGAAAGATGACAGATTAATTGTGGCCTCATCCATTGCAAGAACTTCACCCCACTCTCTACCTATGTTGCAAAAAGTGTTATTGTTCCATAGGACCAGTGGCACACCATAACAACTTAGCCGCACCTGCCTCACATGTTCAAACTCCATTCCTTCTTCCCATTCCTCAACCGATTCACACTAATCTTTGAGCCAGTCCTTCATTAGTAATAGCTTCTCCCTCATAGCTTCCATTTATGTGTGTATTTTTTATTTAAAAAATACTAACAATTGTAATCAATTTGACTAAGTTGAGACAAAGTCATAAATTCATGATTAAAATCGAGTCAATTGAAATTGCAGAAACTAAAATGACAAAATGATCAAAATATAGGGCTACCAGCATAATTTGTCCTATATTTATTGATTTAGATTGTGTTTGGATCATGAATTTAGGTAAAAAATTAAAAAGGAAAAAGAAAAAGATATGCGAAATGTAGGTATATTGCATACACATTTTACTTTCATTTTCTCTTTTTCTTTTTAAATCACTATCCAAATTCATGATCCAAATACAATCTTAAACCTTCAGAATTCAAACTATATTGCAAATGTGCAACAAATGGAATTTGGGTATTTTTCGATACAAAAACAAATAAACATAATAAAATTTTGGGGAAATTATCAATTAGTTTCATTAAAAAAACTTAAATATCATTAAGTCCTATTGACTTTTTGATTGCACAAATAGGTTCTACAAGTTCTTTCATTCTATCTTCTTCTTCTTCTTCTTCTCTCTCTCTCTCTCTCTCTCCATCATTTTTTCAAAAACTTTACACCATTGTTTATCACCACCGCCACCGTCTACCCACTACCACCACCGTCATTGCCAATCTATACACCATATCACTACCGTTGCCGATCTACACAACTACGATATCATCATCACCTCCTTTGTTTCAAATGATGAAATCAACACTAAATGACTCTAAACAATGATGATTTTCCAGATCTCTCTCTCTCTCTCTCAAACTAGATCTATTGCAAACTAGATTCAAATGCAGATTTATTTTTCAGTGATAAATTTATCAGTCTCTTTTGTTCTTTGTGTATGTAGAAGATGATGGTGAAATATTGTGAGTGAGTGAGTGAATATGAGTAAGAATAGTATATATTAATGAATAAATTTACAATGACAAATTTTTTAGTTAGGACTTATAGGTAAATAAGTTTAATCAATAGGACCAACCAGTAAGTGCCTCTAAATTTTTTGGTCCTTAAAGTATCCTCTTTATGTTATTTTCACCACTAACATGTTAATTTTGTCGCTAAAGTATTAGATGTGTTAACGTGGTCCTCATGTCATCAATATTAATTGTTAGAATTAGAAATATTTTAAAACAAAAAGTTACACTTAAAAAAAAAAGGCCATTTACAAATCGATACAATTAAAATGTTAAGGATCAAAATGACACAAAACATCTAATTTATGAACCAAAAGTGTAATTAATCCTTTTTCGCAATGGTTTAATTTTTTGTTCCAAAAATATTTTCTGAAGAAAAGTACTGATGGTGTCAACCACAAGGACAACTTTAATACACATTATTACTTTTGCAGATGAAGTTGACATAATTAAAATATTAAAACCTAAAATTATATAAATTGTATATTTTAAACACTGATAAGCATAATTAATCCAAATGAGTAATACTTGAGAAAATTACTATGAAACCACGGATTAAGTAGGACTGAAATTTCGGGTTAGGATTATCGACTACTCTATGGTCATTTGTTTAATAATACAATCAGATTAATCATAATTATTAATTTAATAATTGTGTAGCACCATTTTACGATATGAGTTTGTTTGTTTAACTCTTATTAATATGAATGAGCCACTTAGGCCATTTAAAAACCAACTCTCAAAGGGCTGCTATTGGGACACCACAATGCGCAGAGTCTAATAGAGAATTTTCCACTCCACTCCTCTTTAAGTTCATTTTAAGAGTTTACATTAGATAATGGGGAAATTCCACGTGAAATTTTTAAGTATTCATGAAAAAATTTATAATTTTACTTTTTAATATTTAGTACTGTTTGGTAACACTTACGTTTTCAATTTATATTTATAAAAATTTAAAAAACTCAAATAAAAACTTATTTGGTAAATTTTTCATTTATAAATCAGTGGTCTCAATTTATAAATTTGGCCAAAAAATATAAACTCAAAAAATGTATTTCTATTTTGAGTTTTCAGTTTTTTTTTTTTTACCACCCAATACTAGCCACCACCTGTCATCATTTTCCACCACCGTCTTCCGCCACCACCACCCACTTGCCACCACCACTCACCACCCACCCGCCACCACCACCTGCCACCCACTCGCCACCACCACCCGCCACCACCACCACCACCACCACCTCCCACCATCCACCCACCCACATGCCACCCACCCGCCACCCGTCACTACCATCCATCCGCCCGCCACCACCCACCACCCGCCATTTGCATCCATCCATCTGCCCACCACCACTACCCACCTGCCACCACCATCCACCACCCGCCACTACCAGTCACCACCACCCACCCGCCACCACCACTACCCACAACCCACAACCCACAACCACCATCACCACCACCACTATCACCCACCACCCATCCGCCACCACCACCCACACACCCACCACCACCATCACTCACTCGCCACCACCCACCACCACCTGCCATCCACCACCCACTTACCACCACCATCCACCCACCCGTCACCGTTTTTCACTACCGCCTTCCTCCGCTACCACCACCCGCCACTTCCCACCACCGTCTTCCGCCACCAACACCCACCCACCCGCCACTTTCCACCACCGTCTTCTGCCACCATCACCCACCACCTACCACAATTTTCCACTACCGTCTTCCGCCACCACCACCCGCCATCATTTTCTACCATCGTCTTCCGCTGCCACCACTCGTCACCACCCACCACCCACCACCACTTGACATTTCTTACTCTTTTTTATATGTTTAAATTTTTTTAAATATTTTGTCTAAACCAAACGCGTTTATAGTTTATGTTTTTCTAAAAATAAACAAAAAATAAACAAAAACCAGTTTATAAAATTTTTACAAATTTAAATTGAAAATGTAAACGTTACCAAACAGGCCTATAAATTTTATCATTAATTGAAAAATATTTTTTTAAATTTATACTGAAATGAAATTACCGCTTTGATAATTATATGAGGCGGGAGTTTACATGTATCTAGAAAATTAGTCAAAAAAAATCCTAAACACTAACGAAAAAAAAAAAAAAATTCACTTGAAGGATAACGGGCTTGTTTAGTTATGCTTTCAGCAAGTCAAATGCTTGCAGAAGTTAAAAACACTTCTCTCTCCATTTTTTAATGATTAAATTTTTTAAGCTTATTGAAATTATTTATGCATCATAATAATATTTTTATTTTTATTTTTTTTTAAAAAGAAGAGAAAGAAATGACTCACTCTTGTTATGGTTTCACTTCTAATGTGCCAAGAAACTGTGTAAACACAAAGCAAGAAATCTCAATAACAGTGTTGCTTGAATAATTCCACTCATTTTGTAAATATTTTGGTTAAAAAAGTGTTCCCCCCTCCCTCATTGGTCATGCACTTAACATTTCTTTTTCTATAGCTTTGTTTTTTCCCCCTTTTCAGAAGCCTTTATAGATTTCAAATAGCTCAATCATTAAGCACATCCATCAACAGATAGGATCAAGTTAGTTTTGGATAATATAGTCCACTGTTGATTAGTCATATAGTTCAGTGTAATTTGGGGTAATTTCAATTATTGTTTTTTTCAAATTTAAGTAGGCGTTTGGGATAATGTACAAAAGTTAAAAAGTCATTATACTATTTGTTGTTAGTTAAAAAAAATCAAACGTCATATCAAAATTTTCACTTTAAAAAAAAAAAAGAAAAGAAGAAGAAGAAGCCATTTTAGAAACTTTTTAAACAAATTAGCTTTTTTAACTTCTAGAAAAATTAAAAAGATAAAAATCACTTAAAAAAAAAAAGAAGGTTAATCTCAAACCCATTCTAATTTATGTAGGAGATAGATGTTGTGGCAAATATGACCTTTGTCAAAATGTATTCCATGGAATTTTTGACTCAAAATATATAACATGATGCTTGTAAGGTGTTAAATTAACTTATTTTTTTAATTTTTTATAAAAAAGCATAAAATATGAATTGTGTTTGAAATTATGTAAGAGGTGATATGACTCGAATGAGATCATTGTGACCCAAATAATGCCATTCAACTAAAAAAAATTAATGTCACATTTGGAATTAATTATTATGTCATTATTGATTAAAAAAAAATCATTATTTTGATTCTCTTTGGAAAACCTTTTGATGTTTAAAAAGAGCACATTCCAAACTGTTGTTTGAGATGATCTAAATAAGTGTATTTTTTTATTTTTTTTTATTTTTTATGAAAAGATATACAGAAAAATAGAGAGATAATGTGATTCAAAAAAATAAAAAGATAAATAAGTGTATTTTTTTAATTCATTAAAGCTTATTTTAAATTTTTGTACTGAAAGAGGAAATAAATTATTAATACCTTTACCAAAACCAAAAAATGATTTACTAATCAATACGTTATCAACAATATTTCTCAAGAAATATATAATTTAAACTATAAAAAAAACCTCAAAATAAGTTTTACCAAATTGGATTTGGCATATAATTATTTAGCAATGTTACGTATATAGACAACCGAATACAGATTTAAACTTAGAAATTGTGTATTCGGTCGTCTGGCTAAACAACTGGAAGACATGATGACAGTCACGGTCGACACTATGAAAGCCACAGTCGACAAGATCTAACCAGTCGTCTGGCTAGACGACCGAATACATAGTTTCAGTGTTTGGATATGTGTTTGATCGTCTGTGTGCCTAGACTTTTTGATAATTATTACACTAATGTTATGGAAACCAGATATAAATTTTTGGATGCCAAACTATGGTCTCTTTTGGCAATTAGATTAAAAATTAACTTTTTAACTTTTTTTAGTTTTTTTTTTTTAAAAGGACAAATTATAATAAACCTCCTCAAACTATCTACCATTTACACTTTACCCCCCTAATGTTTTAAACCCAACAATTATTCTCTTCAAACTATTTGAATTTGAATATTAAGTCTTTTTGTTAGTCATCTGTTACATATTGGGTAAAAAATTGTCAAGTACTGTGCACTTCATATTAAATTTTTACAAAAGATAAAATAGGATAATTAAATCATAAAATTTAATATAATCATTATATGCACAACACTTGATAATTTTTTATTTAAATATCTAACAGATGACTAATAGAAGAACTTAATTTAAATTCAAATAGTTTGAGGGGGGTAATTGTTGGGTTTAAAACATTACGGAGGCAAAGTATAAATGATCGATAGTTTGAGGGGGTTTAATATAATTTTTCATTTTAAAAAATATGTAAAAAAATAAAGAGATGATATAACCTAAAAAAACTAAAAATCCAATAAATTAATTTTTAACCTACTTTTCAAAATACGCTATCAAATTTAATATAACTAGTATATCACCCATATTATATACATGATTAAATAATGATTGATAAATTTATTTTAAAAATAATTAAAAATAATTTTAAAAATATAAATAATATTAAGTAGGGTAAATTATGCAAATGATCCCTGTTGTTTCAATTTGATCAATTTTGCCCCTTAATTTCACAGAATGTGTCATATTAGTCCAATAAATAACGGCTGTTAAGTTTGATGGTCGGAAAATCAAATGATGTTTCAATTTGGTCCCTACAGTTTATAGGATATGTCAATTTGATCCCTATAGTTCATAGGAAAGTCAAAATAACAAGGACTAAATTAACACAATCCGTAAACTAAAAGAACCAAATTGAAACATTATATGATTATCCATCAATCAAATTTAACCGCCATTATTTATTGGACTAATATGACACAATTCGTAAAATTAAAGGGTAAAAATGAACAAATTGAAACAGCAGGAACCAAAATGAAAAAAAAAAGAAGTAAATTATAGGGACTACTGCTGTAGTTTGCCCTATTAAGTAAGTTTTAAGTTTTTTTAACCAGAGTGTTTGAAATTAACTTTTTAAGTGGCTTTTTAGATTTTTTAAGAGATAAAAAAAAGTTAATGTATTTAGGAATAAGTTTTTTTAATTGTATGGGAATGCAAATATTTTTGTTTTTTACTTCAATTTTCCGTTTTATCTGTCCAAAGGTGTAAACACCGATGCACTCACTCACAATAATTGTTTTGTTTTTCAAACTGGTACAAAAAATTTTGATTTTTTTTTTTTGTTTTTTTTTGGTTGGTACATGTTGAAGGCATTTTAGAACTCTTTAGTTTTTTTACTTTTAATAAAAAAGATAAAATCTCAAACATGGCATGAGTTACACAATTTTTATTTTATTTTATTTTTTGTTGCTATTAATGTTTTGTCCTAAGTATTATATAACAAATATGTATATAATAATTCAATTGGTAAATTAAAACAAACAATTATACTTTCGGTCAAGTATAATTACATTATTATCAATGGCATTTGTAATTATAATTATCGTATCACAGTTTGTCAAATGATATGACAAACTTTTCTTTTTTAGTCTCTCTTCCTCTCTCCCACTCATTTTCTATCTCTCTTCATTTTCAAGGCAATGTGGCAAAAAAATTGAAATGAAATATTTAAAATTTTATATTTATTTCAGTAAGTAGATTAGGAAAAATATTCTCATATTAGTAAAATTTAGTTTTCCAATTGATAGAGTATGATAAATATAAGTTGGCTATAAAATGTAGGGGTATTTTTAAATTTAACTTTATTTTTAAGCCATGTTAGATTTATGTCAATCAACACAAATTGAAGAGTCAACTTGACCAATTTGTTTATGTAAATATTTTTTAAATTAGTAAACATACATCACTAGTATTTTTTTTTTTAATAATAAAATGTACATATTTATGCATATTTAATAGTTTTGAAAAAATAGATTAAATGTAAATTTTTTTATATTGTTGTAATTATGGCCATAAATTCACTTTAATCTAAACAACTGTAGATATTTTTATAATATTTTTAAACAGAATTAAACAAAAATTAATTCAAATAAAATTAAACTGATCTTTGTTTATGTAAATATTTTTGAATTGATATTTTTAAACAAAATCAACTACAAATAAAAATATTAAATCGAGGTTATAAAAGTATTAAAGAAAAAATTATTAGGTAATTTTGGAGTAATACTCTACATCAATTGTCAATTTACACATATCATGATGTCATAAAATATTAAAAGTAAAAAATAAAATAAGAGTAGTGATATGCAAACATAAAATCAATATAAAAAACAATTATTAATAATGATTTGGTTGGATTTTGATCTATTACTTTATAATAAAGAGTCATTGTCCTGCTTTTTATTATACAAATGATACTATCACATCATTTTAGAGTAAAATTGTGCATACAAATTCTAGTGAAATAATATTTTTTAACCAAAAAAACGGTTATAAGCAAAAAAAAAAAAAAAGTTCAGTAGATAGTAAAGGGACAAGTGATACATAAAATATAAAATGCAAAAAATAAAAATAAAAAAAAGGTCAAAAGTTAAAAAATAAAAAATAAAAAAAATAAAAAGTATACTTAAAAGGTGAAAGAGTATGTTTAAAGAATGCAAGAAACTAAATATTAACTAGCCTTCATCAATTGTCTCTCAAAAATAGATAAAAATAATGATTTACATCATTATATGAATGTAATATTTATAGGATGAAAATGACGTATAATGTATGACGGTTAGGGTTTTGGGATAGAAGAAAGAATTAATTGATTAGAGAAAGAGTGGACAAAAAGAATCTTCTTCATCTTTCATTTTTTAAATCATAAATCATGATTTTTTTTTAACTTAAAAAATCACAAATTTAGTGTGGAAAACAACCAAATTAGTTTATTTTAATTTATTTATAGGGAAACAATTTAATTATAGAGAAACACCAAATCAGTTTTCCAAATTAATTATAAGGAAACAAAATCAATCAAACAAAACAATTTAAACAGATTTGAAATTTTTTTTTTTAAATTTATTTTAAGGAATGAAAGATTTTATATGGAGATTTTAGAAGATGGACTAATAAATTGGAAGGTCAACAAAATATGTTTCTATATTTAATTTTAGGAAATGATTATCTTTCAGGCAATGATCTTAGGAAATGAGCTTGAAGATTTTTTTTATTTTTTCACGTATTAATTCAAAAATTACGTGAGGTATATGCATAGTTTATTATTTTTTAAAATTGAAAAAATAAGAAATTGAGGTTAGATATGTGGAGGCCTTATAGCCTTTTTTACTAAAAATCTCTTTTTGCTTATATAATATATAGATTAGCTCTTTTAAAAAAAATAAAAAAATAATATAACTGAAAAAACTAAAACTCTAATAAATTTTAATTCTTAATCTACTTTTCCAAATACGCTTTCAAATTTTAGTGCGTAAGGCAAATTTGGTACCCATCCAAAGTGGCAGTGTGGCACCAATGTGGGTTCACAAGGAGAAATTATGATAGTGTTTGGTTAAGTTTTTAAATTATGATTTGAATTAAAAAAATTAATTTTTTTAAAAATGTATAATTAAATAAATAAATTTCAAAATTCTTTTTAAAATTCTATTTAAAAAATAAAAATCAAAAAAAATTTATTTTGTTCTTTAAAATTATTTTTTATTTTTAAAAAAATATTATTTTATTTTATTTTTGAAGAAAAATATTTTTATATTTTAAATTTTTATGAAAAATTATTTTGTTATTTTTTTAAGTATTGACCAGATAATTTGTTATGGTTTAGATATATATGGGAGATTCAAAAAAATTTAAAATTAAAAAATATATATTAAAAAAAATAAAAAATATTTAAAACAATTTAAAATATTTAAAATAAAAATAATAAATATTTAAAATATTTTTAAAAAAATACAGCTCACAAATATAACAAATATAGTGCACATTAAAAATAAATAAATATTTACAATAAAAAATATTTACCCTAAAAAAATAAAATTAAGAAGATTTTAAAATATTTTACAAAAATAAACCCTAAACAATTTCAAAATACAACTCAAAATTCAAAACTCTTTTCAAAACTTTTTTCAAAACTCATAATCAAACAAGTATTCTCTTTTCACTGATATCCCCTCATATTATTAAAGGGTAAATTACACTGACAACCCCTCCTTGATGGTCATTTGTAAAGGGTAGTGATGATTTGGTGTGCATCTCGGTACCAACTTGGTTGGGATCTTAATGTATCTTTGTGATACTTTTTGCACCCTCCTCTTTATTGATGTTTTGTATCATACTTTATATATTTTCCATCAATAAAATTCTTTTTCTGCTGATACAAAAAAAAAAAAACAAGTATTCTCTTTTCAAAACTTATTTCAAAAACTTTTGCGTTTGGTAGAGTTTTGTAAATATGATTTGAGAGTATGAGTTATATTTTGAGTTTGTGAGTTTTAGAATTATGATTTGAGTGTGGAAAATTTGTTTGGTAAAGAGTTTTGAATTGAGTGAGAAATTTTTGATGTGACATATGATATTTGATACAAAAACTTACAACTCATAACCAAACATACAACTCAAAATTCTATTAAAACACATAAAAAATATTTAAAAATTCAGAAAATATTTTTTTCAAATATATAAAAATTAACATATGTTAATTGCAAAAAAAAAAAAAAAATTCACTGTTCCGGTCAACCGGTGGGACGATCGGTAAGGTCAAATTTGAAAAAAAAAAATTCCAAAAACCGCGCTTGAGACAGAGTGTTTTGTGCAGAGTTTTGAAAACGTGATTTCAGAACACGTTCCAAACATCATACTTGAATCAATGTGTAAAACCATGGTTTGAAAACAAAACCAAACACAGTTTCAAAATATAACTCAAAAATCAATTCAAAAACTAAACCAAACGGAGCCTATGTTGGGCACTCCTACAAGATGCTATTTTAATAATTTTTTATAAAAAAATGTACAGAAAAATAGAGATCTCCTTGGTCTGGGCAGGTAATCTAAGGATTTCAATTAATTTTTCCAATTCATGATGTGCATATGGATCTTCTATGATCATTTATATCAGATCTATTTTTCTGGGTTTCACTTTTCTTATTGATATCTCTATTGGTTTTGATAAATATTAATATCACATCTAATTTTTGAGTGATGAAATGTTCTATGTTTGTTGATTTGAACTTTAATTCTCACCATAATTTGGTCCTAGATAGCAGGGATTAAAGATTCTCACTCACTGTGATTGTGTTTCAGCAAGCCAAAACTAGTTTCTTTATTGTTTTCCAAATTCCTACAGGAACACACATACATACATGGGTTGATAGTGTTTGACTTGGCCATCTTGAGGGTTTGTGGTACTTGTGGAATTCTTGGATGAACATTTGTGTATGAGTTGTTTTTCCATTCACAGCCTCATACAAAATTAATTTGGTAGTCACTCACTGACTCAAGTTTACTTTTCCTCCTGTGAATGGTATAAGATATGAATTAAGTATTTCTAATGATTTGAGTCATAGACTCAATAGTATATGATCCCAAGTGTGTGGGTTTAGTAGGGCCTCTTCATATCTTTTTCTCTGTAAATTCACTTTACAACCTCTTCAATGAGCATATATGAGCTAATGATTGGGGTATATATCAAGATTCAATCATATATGTGGTTGAACTTTAAGTGATTATGCATGATTGCTTGGAAAATCTCATATTTCAATTCGATGTGTGTTTCCTATCAATCATTACTAGATTTTGCTTTTCACAATATATGTATTCTGTATATGGTGTTCTTTGCTTCTCTTTTCTTTTTCTTTTCATTTTTTTTGGGGTGATGAATTCTTATGCACGCTTTGCTGATTTGGACTTTAATCTAACCATAATTAGGTTTTAGAAAGCAGGGACCGAAATGCTTGCCTAATATGTTTCTGCTGTTAGTAAAACCAACAATGATTTCGGTCAATGTTTCCTAATATCTGATTTAAGGAAGATGCTAAAATGGGTTTTGGTATTTGAAATGCTATCTTGGCTTGCATGAGTTACTGCCTTGGGAAAAAAAAATATTAAACTGGGGTTTACCAGTTTTGTAGGCATAACCCATTAGGTAGTGATAGAATCCTTAGAGGCTCATTGTGTGAGTTATTTCCCATTCTCAGCCTCGTATAAAAGTAATCTAGTAGTCATTAACATGGGTTTACTTTTCCTCAATATGATATCGCGATTTAAATATGTAATGTTTTGAAGTATAATATGACCATGAATGTGTTGGTGTAGTAGGGCTTATATATCTCTCTGTGTATTCACTTCAAGACATCTTCAATGAGTGGTATATAATATTGCCAAATATTAAGGGGGATATATGTGGTGAAGTGGTCGTATAGTTATAGAACACTTCCAAAGAAATCAAACAATAGATAACAATATTATATTCTCTAGTAATTTCCATGATGTAAGGTATAAAATCCTCTTTTTTTCCCTTTATACTTGTAGCATTTAGTTTTAACATTTAAATTCTTTTGGAGGTTTTAATATTGTCTTGATTGATGATGTTCACTTACCAAATTTCTTTCTCTTGTAACTGTGTTTGAAATTGATGATTTGTTTATGAAAAGCACTTATTGTTGTTCTAAATGGTGTTATGAAACACTTAATCCTAAAGATGATGGAAGTACATACGTACTGGCATATGTTGCCTAAAAGAAGCAATCTAACTCTAGATCAGACCACGTTTGGTTTGTGTTTATGAAACAATTTTAAAAAATAATTTTTTTGAAAGAGTTTATAAAATTTGAAAATTTATTTGGTTGTATGCTTTGAATATAGTTTTGGAGTTTGGGATTTTTTTATTTTTTATTTTTTATTTTTTGCAATTGAATAGATGGGTGTAAAAGAAAAAGTGATTGATCGATGTGTAAAATGTGAGAGAATGAGAGAGAAGAGAGAAAAAATAATTGATTGATGTGTAATAGAAAAAAAATAATTTTGAATTTTTATTTCAATTCTCAAAAATTATGTCTCAAGAGACAAATCAAACAAAGCCCAAGCCTCTCGGCAATTTCCATAAACAAAAAATGTCAGTGTTGACGTTACTTAAGTGTGAATTATCCTTTAGTGTTAAATTTGCTATCAATCCTTGACAAGTTTACTAATCCTCAACCTATATTGATTAATTATTTACACCTCTATTTGTTATTTTATTTGCAAATAGGAACCAAAGGACATTTCGCCCTAAAAAATGGCACCTTTGGGGAGTAAGGTTGTTCTCTTTTTCCAATTTGAATTTTTTTTGTCTTTCTCCTTTGATTAGTCTAATGTGGTACGATATTTTCCCTTCTTTTGGGTGCAAGTTTGATATATTGTAATATATTTATTTTTCCTTTTGTCGTCGCGTTTTTTATTTTTGATAAATAATTAAAAATTATTAGAAAAGTATCAATGCGAAGCAAGAAATACAAAGAAAAAATAAATCTGCTCCACATCGGGCCCAATCAAAACTAATTAATCAAATCCTTCACAAAATTTACAAAAGTCAAAACATCACGATCAACCAAACCCATCGCCCAATTATGGTGAACTTGGAATGTCAAATTCCATCTACTAGTTTTGTGTGACTGTGAAACTGAATTTTTACAAAATTTGAGGTATGTGTACTATTATACTAATGTGAAAATATTCATCTCATCTGAATGCTATCAAAAAATCACTCACACATTTTTTTTTTTTTTAAATTATCTTCATTTATTTTTCTAATGAGTAATTCTGTTATGTAACTTGTTTTCACCTTGCTTGGACTTGTACACTATGTTTGTGAACTAGGAGGGAAAAGAAAAAAAAAAAATAATTACTTAAGTTATAAGAGAAAATAAAAGAAAATAAATTATTGTGATTTCTCTCTTTTTTTTGTTTGAATAAGTAAGAAATAAAATAAAATAAATTATTGTGATTTCTCTCATTTTTGTTTGGATAAATAAAAAATAAAATAAATGAAATTATTGTGATCTTTCTCCTTCTTGTTTGGTTAGATTTCATAAGAGAAAATAAATAAATAAATAACTGTTTTATGTTATATTACCAAAAGTCCTTATGCTGGATATGAAAAGCCCTTAAAGACAAAGGTGTCAATCATTTTATTTCTTTTATTTTTACAGAGACAAAATTGATATTATGAAAATACAAGAATCCGTTGATTTCTTTTCTCTCACAATCTCTCTACTTTTAAAAGGATTAAAAATGAGAATGATAAGAAAAATGAATTTCTTTCCACTTAAATTATCCAAATAAATTATTTTTTATTCCTTCCAAATTACTCAATCCAAACATAGTGATAGCTATTCATTGTTGTTTCATAATTTTTTCTTCCTAACTCTCACCTACAACAGTCAACCACCCAACTCCTCTACATTTATTCAGTTTGTTTGAATGGTAAATTGTATGTTGAATCTCTATTTCATAACTCGAAGTCTTCAAATTCATCACCACACAACTCTTGCACATTGTCTTTGAGTTATTGAATAAGCAGAACAGGCACTTCAGCACCAAAGCAAGACAGCCGGACATCAACCGGTCGTCCGGGAGGACAACCAGGCGGCCGACCGGCGAGTCACGTGAGCAGATTTCAGCCTCTTTTAAAGCCCTCTCTTCGACTGTCTGTCAACCCTATCTCTGCCCCTTTCTATATCTTCAACTCTCAAAGCCCTCAAACCCAAAACTCTCAAAACCCTCTTTCAAATCACATTCCTGTGAATATCAGGTAAATTTCACTGCATTTCATTCCCATCTTTGCTTGAATCCATGAGTTTGCCTTAGGGATTATATCAGAGTATCTCTACGTTCTAACTGTTGAATGTTGCTCATATTGATGTAATACTCACATATCACTATGATTCATGCTTGTTCATTGAGTTGATTGCTTAAAATAACATGAATTTTTCATGCTTAAGATTATCACCATTGATTTGTGCTCTTGATTGAACCTCCATGTTAGGGATCTTCATTATTTGCTGTTAAACATCAAAACTTTGCCTAAAAATCAATAGACCAGAAGAAGAATTGCTAAATAAAATTCCAATCCTCACTTTATTTCATTACTAGAAATTATTCATTCTAAATTTTTTGATGCTTAAACTTTTTAGCATTTACCATCATTTGACATTCTAGATTTAAGTACTACAATATTGATTGGTTTAGGTTCTTACAAATTTTCAACCTATTGATAAACCTTTTGCTGAATATTGTTTCACCCTCATAATTCCTGTTATGTATATTTTTCTATCCACATTAGCAAAATTTAGAAATTATTACATAACTTGATTTGTTGTTTGTTTATCTGAGGTATACTAAGCTTCCCATTGCCTGTTATTTTCATGGTTTAATTTATAGAAAAAGGTCATGGCTTCTAGAACCAAGAAACCTAGAGCAAGAGAAACAGGACAATCCTCAAACCCTCAACAAGAATATCCCACATCTAAGTTCCTGTCCTTGGCTCATGAAAAAGCTTTTCCCACCATGCTCAGCAGGTCTATCATTTCAGGTAGAAGAGTAAATCTTGCCCCAAAATATGATGCTCTGTTGGTCAATAAGCTTGCAGCCATGGGATGGCAAAATTTGGTAAATTTGCCCCATAAGGTATATCCACGTCTCGTGTCTCTCTTCTATTTACATTTCAAACATACAAATGAAGAAGAGGAAGACTACACTGTTATATCATATGTTAGAGGAAAACATATTGGTTTTTGGTTGTTTTTTTTTAAAAAAAAAAAAAAAAAAAAATAAAAATTAAAAAAAACAAAAAAAAAAACAAAAAAAAAAAAAAAAAAAAAAAATTTTGTTTTTGGTTTACAAATTTTCCAAAAATCTCTCTCATCTCAAATCAATCAATTTTTTTTTTTCCAAAACTCTCTCTCTCAAAAATTTTTCCAAACATTAAAAAAAAAAAACCAAAAAACTTTTTTTTACTTTTTTTATCTTTAAAACTCATATCCCAAACTCAAACCAAACATACCCATTGAATTTAACATCCCAACTTTGGCACAAATTCTTGGAGTTAAGCAAAGTGAAAATAAAATTTATTTCCAAACTGAAGCTCAAATGGCTCAAGTGGTTGGTGATATTTCTAAGGTTTATTCCACTATTTGCATTGACAAAGTGACTGGTTCCAATTTACATGCCAAACACCTAAAACCTCATCTTCGCATTCTCCATCGATTTTTATTAGAGAATGTCACTCCCAAGGCTGGTCACTATGATGCTGTTCCTACTTTTAATGCTTACCTGCTTTATTGTTTTGAAGTTGAACAGAGTGTGGATTTGAGCTTTATAATTATGAGAGAAATGGATCTTGTCTCTATCACTCGGGGAAAATCATTAGCTTTTGGAGCACTTCTGACCAACATTCTAAAGCACTTTAAAATCAAATTTTTGGGTGAGGCAGAATCAAAAATAGATTCTGATATTTCAGAATATACACTCAACCGAGCTGGAGGCGGTGATGTATTACTTAATAGTCTAAATGCTCCGGATGCACCAATGGAGGATCCTGAAGAACATCATCAGGATGCCATGCCACCACCTCAGCCGCCTGCTTTTTGGACTGATTTTATGGCCATGGAACAAGAACGGTACAATCAAAGACTTCAATGGGAACAACAAATGGCCACTCAAATGGCTCAATTTGGAAATGCTCAGAATTCTTTGATTCAACTGTTTGGTGACTTTTGGGTGGACAATAACAATCGACATCAAGAACTGAACACACGCATTGATCATATTGAGCACCGAGTGGATGCCATTTATCAGTACTACTTCCCTCCACCACCACCTGATTCTAAGTAGTGCCAACCTTTTCACCTATATTTTTCACCCTCTTTGATTTTGATAATGTTACAAGGGGAGAGAAAGAGTAGGATGTTTTCCTCAGGGGGAGAGACATGGACACATTGGCTCTATTTTTATTTTAATCTTTCTAGTTAGTTGTTTTGGTATCTTAACCTTTGCAAACTTTAAATTATCCTAACTATCTTAGTTTGCTTTACTCATGTTTTTCCTAAATTGTCATGCTATGCTTATTGATAATCATGTCTTACAGGTTATTGATATTAATTGCTATTGTGCTAACATGTTTTATCTACTTAGAATAAGCAATTATTCAGGGAGAGCATGACTTGAGAGGGAGTTTTTCTTCACTCCAAACAAATCAAAACATTCTTGAGTGCCATCATCAAAAAAAGAGAGATTGTTAGAAATAATGAATTTTGATGATTATTAATATATTTTTTTGATTTATTTTAAAATGTCAATTATAATTGAAATCTTATCATCTAATTTATTCATCGTAATTTACCCTCTCTTGATCTTATTTACATTCATTGGAGACCAAAATTAAAGCTTAAACAGGCAATGAACCAGGCATTAAAAAAGCAGCAGCAGAAGCAACAAACAAAGGAGGTTGGTGGTCAACCGGCTGGTCGTCCGGTCGACCGGGGGGGGTCAACCGGTGGTGCATTTTGGTCCAGTTTTGCACACAAAGAGAGCTTGTCAACAGTGGCCATCACCCTACTCGATTGAAACTTGACTAGTTGACTGAGAGGACGACTAAGGGGACAACTGGCGGGACAACCACTCAGTGTAAATGTTCACTTTGGACATCTAGGTGGACGACCACACTATACAGAGCTCACTGAATCAGACAGATGCTGAGAGCTGAAAAAGAATGATTTTGTATCATTCATCCATCATTCAACGGGCAAAACTCATATGGGCAGTAGAGATTCTCTTAACAAAGTTTTATTTATTATCTCACCCATCACCATCCCATCTCCTCAACGAGAAGAAGAGGATGGGCTTGTCAGAGAGAGCAAAGCACTGAACTCTGTTATATATAGAGCTCTGATGTGAAAAGCAGAAACAACCGAGAGCAGAACCACGAGTTCATCAATCTCCTACTATCTATTCTTTGAGAATCTGAAGAGTTCTTCATTCTTGTTCCATTTTTCTTCAGCAATCATACACCGAGCTTAAGCTTTATGCTTATCAACCTTTGAGAGGTTTTATAGAAAAATCTGAAATTCAATATCTTATGTTTTTCTGTGAGAGATTTTCCTTATAGCTTTCTTGGAGAGCAAAAACCTTCATCACAATATTATAAGAGTGTAGTACACTCATCTTTCTTGATTCCTTGAGAGATTGAGAATCACCTAAGGTATGCAAGGTTCTGAAGACTTGAACAGTCTGTGTAAATTTGTGGAGGATTGCTCAATCTGTGAGAGGTTGCTAGTACCCCTGTGAAATTAGACGAATAGTGAAAAATCTCAAGTGAAGCTTAAGGAGTGGACGTAGGCTTGGCTGAAGCCAAACCACTATAAATCTTATCTGCATTCTGTTCCTTAAATCTCTTTGTTTCCTATTTAATGTGATATTTATCTAATATAATTGTGATAATCATGCGTTAAGTTGCCTTCTGGGTAACAGAAATTACCCCTTAGATAATTATCAGACACATATGAGGTGGGAGTTTACATGTATCTAGCAAATTAGTCGGATAAAATCATAAGCACTAATGAAAAAAAAAATTTACTCGAAAGACAATAGCCTGTTTAGTTATGCTTTTAACACGTTGAAGGTGGCAGAAGTGAAAAACACTTCTCTCTCCCTTTCTTGATGATCAAATTATTTAAGCTTATTGAAGTTATTTATGCATCATAATCTATATCAATAAATCTATAAATCTATAAACATATATAAAAGTGGCAAAACTCAATTGATGAGTCTAACACTTCAGTTTCCAGAAATGCCCTCCAAATCTACTCTCTATTTCCAAATTGCCCTATAAATAATTTTTTATTACAATTTATCCGGGTGGTAATTAATATCTGTGTTTAGTTGGTTGAAAACAAACACCACAGTCCTCAACACCTGCAACCACCAATTGACCGATCAATCGGAGGCCACCATCTCTCCCTTCTTGAAGGTCCTTGTTTCGGTGATGACTTTGAAAATGTCAACGTAGATCAATCCTCCTCTCGTTATGTTTGGATTGAGTGATTTGGAAAGAAAAGAAAAAAAAAAAAAAGAAATGGAGAGTTTTACTTGTTTGGATAACTTAAGTGGAGAGAAATGAGAATAAATGGAGAGAAACGGAGAAAAATTCATTTATCTTGTAACCTTTATTTTCAATCTTCTCAAAAATGAAAAGATTTGGAAAGAAAAGAAACAAATATTTTCATAATATCAATTTTATTTTTGTAAAAATAAAAGAAATAAAAAGATTAAAAATATAAAAAGATTATTTTAATAATATAACATAAAATAATTCCCTTATGAAATCTAACCAAACAAAAAAAAAAATCACAATCATTTCTTTTCTTTTCTCTTACAACTTAGTAACTTAATCATTTTTTATTTTATTTTTTTGTCTCTACTCCCAAAGCGTAAATTCAAACTTTGAAAATCAAAGCAGAGAGAGAACATGAAAACGGTACCCGAGCACCGTTTCTGCTAGGTACCGGAGCACGGATCTCAAGACCGCCGGAGATATGACTCAGATGTCGGTAGACATGTATGTTGATTTAAGTGAATATAGCGGTGTTTCTTTGCAAGTTCGGTTTTTAAAGTTGATTTATGTGTGGTCTAACCTATGTTCTTTACACAATGGTGAAAAAATTATAATTATAATTATTAATGTCTATAATCCTTATTACTTGTTGGTAAATATTTTTTTTAAGCACTACTGATATGTAATTTTTTTCTTCTATAATTGTAAAACATTGCTCTATGTAGCTTAATTTGTGTGAACCTCTGTATTGTGAATGATTTGTATTGTAAACCTCAAAGTAATCATAATAAAAGCAAATTATTACGTAATCAAGGGAGAATCCAATTCTAGGGGTGAAGTATCCGCCATAAATTTTGATGATACAGTGAGTCCTCGTGAATGGGTTGGACCGATCCAAGCTCCTCAAGCCCACTGGGTAACCTGCAAACAAGTCCAATCGGGGAACGGGGTAGTCCCCCGGCGAACCCTCCGGTGTGTGAATTAGAGAAGGTGATGGACAGAAAATGTAGAGAGAGAGAGAGAGATAGGAGATGAAAAACTTAACCTTCATCTTCCCTTCGAGCTTTGCTTATATCCTCTGGTAATCATTTATTTGTTAGTCGTTCGACCTTTTGCGAAAAGCTTGCGCCGTGGTTAAATCTCGTTCAGGTGAGGCGTCGTTAAGTGAGGGTGTTGTCGCAATAAATGTGGTGATGGGTTGCATTAATGGTGATGTGCTGTGGCAATAACTTTGCAGATCTTTGTCTGCTGATATGGCCTGTTCTGCACCCGCCACGTGTCCGAACATCATTGGCCTTTCCTGCTCAGTTGGCTTCCAGCTGTACCGGGTTTTACTAACCGGGTTGTGTAATGGGGTCTAAATGGTGGGCTTGGGTTTACTCATGGTGGGTCATGGTCCTTGTGGGCCTATCCTGTCGATAGTCCCCATTCCGAGTGCGACTTTAGTCCAACGAAGGGAATAATAATGGTGGGGATGAGTCCCACAGAGGAAGAGACCGGCCGTGAGAGCGGCGTGAGGAGGTGGAAGCGAGGTGAGGATGGCGTGAAGGCGATCGGCGGTGGGGCCGACCGTGAGGGTAGCCGGCGGGAAGGCGAGCTTGAGGCGATTAGGCGGGAGAGGTCGGCAAAGGTGTCCGGCGGATAAGGCCGACCGTGAGGTAATGTAAGCGGGAGGGTCGGCGCGAAGGTGGCGAGTGGATGAGGCCGATCGTAATGGTAGCCGAAGCGGCCGTAATGGTGGCGGCGGATGAGGCCGGCCGTGATGGTGGCCGAGCGGATGAAGCCGGCCGTGATGGTGGCGGCGGATGAGCCGGCCGTAATGGTGGCGGCGGATGAGGCCGACCGTGATGGTGGCGGCGGGAAACCGCAGGGGCTCGAGGCGGCGTGTCACGTGGCGATGTGAAGTGGAAAAGACAAGGTGAGGGCAGAAGTCAGTGCATCTGGACCATACACGTGGCAAAATGTCGGAGGAGGTGAAAGGTCAAGCGTTAGATTAGGAGTGAAACGTCAGGACATTATTATGGGCATTGATGATACAATTTTGGCGGATGATTTGAAAAGTTTTCAAACTGGCGAACATTAATTTGGATCCTTGGAATACGGGCAACCCGTGGGCTTTTGGTATCATACGATTCACCTACTTGTTTACAAAAACTCAAGATATTCGAAGTATCAATTCCTTCATTGCTCACGATACCCCATTAAAACACTTCTGCGATTTTCTGGAACCTGCCTCTGAAGCTATTCGCAAACACAGCTTAGCAATGGCGCAGGAAAGGACTGGGGATGTGAGGATGGATCCGCTGGGGGAGGACGATGCTGTGGAGTTGGCGCAGCAATATAGATCAGTGAGGGTGGAGGTGCCATCGGCCGGTGGAGTCGGATCACGGCACTTTCGGTCGACAGTCCATTGACGGCGGAGTTGGAGGCTATCCGCGAAAGGTCCGGCGGAGGAGGTAGAGTGGGTGGTGCCAAAGCCAACAGAGCGGCCATCTCACGACAGGCCAGGGGAGTTCTCCCTCTACGAGGAGGCGCTGAAGGGTGGGTTGCGATTGCTGCTGCCGCTGCCGCAGATCGTGGTAGATGTGCTTAATCGTTTGGACATGGCACCAGGCGGTGATGCCCAATTCGTGGAAGATTCTGGCATCGTGTGCAAGCGCTGGCCAAAGGCAATGGAGAGGCCATGACGGTGGATGAATTCTTTTCTTGCTACAAAGCTTCAGGCGAGGAGACTTGGGTAACCCTACAGCCGTGGCGGGAAGGGCTTGGCGGGGTTGCCAACCTCGATCAAGGTTGGAGGCATAGGTGGTTCTTCGTGTCCAACGCCGGAGGGCTGGGCGCCATAAAGCGTGGAAGGTGCCGACCAAGTTTGTGGAGTCAAAGTGCGGCGATGGAGAGAGTAAGGAAGGTGAAGGAGTGGAGGAGAAGGAAAAAGTTAGGTGGGATGGTGGTTCGACCATCGTTGTTGTTTGAAGCGAGGTTGGGCCCACGGTCGAGGGGACCTCGACCAGCGGAGTTGGAGGCTAAGAAAGCGCGGAGGCGGAGGATCGAGCCATGCTCTTGAGGGCTCGAAGTTCACAGAGGCCGAGCCGACCGACCTCCTCGGCCAGTGGTGAGGGAGAGGATTCACCCTCGGCCAAAAGCGTTGGGAGAGAAGGGGTTGGAGGAGTCTGCTCCACGACTGCTTCCAAAAGATCCTCTGAAGGAGAGGTCGTTGAAGGAGATGGAGGCACTGGGGGTGGGGAAGAAGAAAAAGAGGTTGAGGCGAGGTGGGGAGGAGCCAGCCCAGAAAAGAAGAAAGGAGGTAGGGGTGGAAGAGGCCAGCCTGGCCAAGCGAGTGGAGGGTGGGGAGGTGGAGCAGACCCCAGAAGGGGTGGTCGTCTCAGCTGGGGGAGAAGTCCTTGTGACAAAGGATACCCCCGAAATGGCGATAGCTTGATCCGACAGTGGACGTGGTAGAAGACCCAGAGAACAAGTAGAAATTTGGGTTGGTGAGGTGACCAAGTATGAGGTGGAGAAGACCTCGGTGGTGCCAATGAGTTAGGTTGGTGGGGTTGAGCCAAGTGGGAGGAGCAGACTCAAAGGCTCTGCGTCGCAGAAGGGAGTTGGTGCAGGGGCCACGACTTACCATGCTCGTCGATGGCTGAGAAGCTGGAGGAGATGGAGGCCACGAGGTCGGTGGCACCGCCTAGTGAAGATGGTGGATGAAGGCGCCTGCCCGGTCGGCTGTGGATTTAATGAGGCCGACTTCTTTGAGGGGTTGTACTCACGCTCAAATGGAGGTGACCACCTTGGCGGGGCTCTTCTAAGAAGCGGGCCGCCAAGTTAAAGGTGAGGAGGCCAAGCGGTAGCTAACTTGAAGAAGGAGAGTCAGAGTGGAAGCGCCCACGCCGAGTCAAAAGTGGATCTAGAGGACACTGCGCGTCGGGTGGTGTCATTGGAATTCCAGCTACGGAGAGCAAAAGAAAGTGGAGGAGGCCCACAGAGGCGTGCGCCATTGCGTCGGCCGAGCGGCATGAGGAGGCCATGGCGACAACGAAAAGCTTGTCAGCAGAAGGATAATCTGAGATCTGAAGGTTGAGGCTCTGCAAAGGAGGTGGAGGATGAGCCTCTTGAAGCAAAGGAGTTTGAAGCGAGAGAGAGGTCTGGAGGAGGTCTGGAGAGGAGAGAGCTGGAGGTGAGCTGCGGTGACAAGGAGGCCCTTCAAAAAGAGCGAACGAGGAGAAGGCGGCGGCCTCGAAAGGCGGCCTACCACGACCTTTGTGTTGCAAAATTACATTCAATTCAAAGGGTCTCTGAGTTTCAGATGGCGATTGATCGTGATTCTTTGCGCCAAATTTTAGCTGGTGGGGTCTTTGGGTCATCAGGGCAGAATCTTTGGGGTGAGGAAGTCTGAAATCATTAGCGCTTCAACAATCGACTACTACAAGCACGAAATGGTAAATCTTGGGGCGATGGTTGGAAGATGTTCAAGCGCGAGGCGGAGGAGCTGTTTCCAGACTTAGACCTGAGTAGTGTGGTGATTGGAGAAGATGACGTAGCCCAGACCCCACTGGACGAGGGGGTTGAAGAAGCTGACCTCATTTCAAGCGAGGAGGAGGAGTGATCTGCATGATCAGTAGACTTAGGAGTCCTTGTTTCTTCCTTGTATACATCTTTTTTGTTTCGTTTTGTTTTTGAAGTATTGTAATAAATGGGTGTACACATGTTTTTTGAATGAATAAAATGGTTCTAGTTGATGATTCCAGTATATTTCCTCTGATATTGGTTTGATCTTGGTTTATTTTTCTTGTGATTATTTTGTGTACTGATGTGTTCAGCGAATGCTTGCATCTTAAAAACATGACTGAGTATCAAATTACTTTAAAAAGGTGGACTGGAATGTGAAGTTGAAGATGTAATTTGCAAATGAAATATGGGCGGACTTCTTTAAAATATTGACTAAGTGTCAAATTACCTTGAAAAGGTAGGCTGAAATGTAATGTTGAACATATGATTTGCAAATGAAATATGGGCAACCCTCTTTAAAGTATTGACTAAGTGTCAAATTACCTCGAAAAAGTAGGCTGAAATGTAATGTTGAACATATGATTTGCAAATGAAATATGGGCAACCCTCTTTAAAGTATTGACTAAGTGTCAAATTACCTCGAAAAAGTAGGCTGAAATGTAATGTTGAACATATGATTTGCAAATGGAATTTGGGAAAACATCTTTAAAATATGACTAAGTGTCAAAGTATGTTGAAATTGTGGTTGAGCGTCAAACCATGACTGAGTGTTTTGTTTTATGAGTCTTCATTCATAGGTCTGACTGGGGCGTGTGAAAATGCTCAGGTTTGGCTGAGGCTTTTGAAAGCGCTCGGGTCTGGTTCTGACTGAGGTCGTCGATGGTGCTCAGGTCTGACTGAGGCTTTGAGTGCTCGGTCTGGCCGAGGCTTTTGAAGGTGCTCAGGTCTGGCTGAGGCTTTGAGTGCTCGGTCTGGCCGAGGCTTTTGAAGGTGCTCAGGTCTGGCTGAGGCTTTGAGTGCTCGGTCTGGCCGAGGCTTTTGAAGGTGCTCAGGTCTGGCTGAGGCTTTGAGTGCTCGGTCTGGCCGAGGCTTTTGAAGGTGCTCAGGTCTGGCTGAGGCTTTGAGGGCTCGGTCTGGCCGAGGCTTTTGAAGGTGCTCAGATCTGGCTGAGGCTTTGAGGGCTCGGTCTGGCCGAGGCTTTTGAAGGTGCTCAGATCTGGCTGAGGCTTTGAGGGCTCGGTCTGGCCGAGGCTTTTGAAGGTGCTCAGGTCTGGCTGAGGCTTTGAGTGCTGCAAATAGAGGTTTCATGGAAGCTACATTCAGACAGTTGAATTATAGAAAGTGGGAACTCCAGTCGATATTTGTATTATGTGCTGAAAAAGGGAAATACAATAATTTTGACAATACAAAAGTAAGGACTCATTGGTAGTAACGCTTCAGATGTTCAGCATTCCAGGGATGGGGAAGGTCTCGGCCATCCATGTCTTGAAGTCGTAAGTGCTGGCCGTGGTCTGCCTTCACCACGTAGGGCCCCTCCCATTTGGCTGCCAATTTGCCCTCGGTTGGGTTCTTTGTGGCAAGAGTTGCTTCTCTCAAGACAAGGTCGCCAATGGAGAACTCCCGTGGTCGGACTCTGCGGTTGTAGTGTGCTCTCATTTTTTCTTTGGTCACGAGGCGGTCGGCAGCGATCTCTCTGAGCTCCTCAATGAGATCCAGTCCGCTTCGTGAGTTCTTCGGTTGGCGAGATCTGGATGTAGGACCTGAGGGGTGGGCGGACCGACTTCTCTGAGAATGACCGCCTCGGCCGTATGTTAAGCGAAAAGGGTTTCCAGAGGAGTCTGGCGATGGTTCGGTAGGCCCAGTACATGTGGCGTTCCTCGGCCGAGGCCTTTAGCACCGAGCTTAGTTTTGATGATCTTCGGGAGAGCGGTTGGTGACCTCAACTTGGCCATTGGCTTGGAGGTGACCGGGGAAGAGAAGCATGGTTGAATTTGGAGATCCGCACAAAACTTCAGATTCTAGCATTGTCGAACTGTTTGCCGTTGTCGAGACGATGGCACGAGGATGCCAAACACGCAAACAATCGATTGCGGATAAACTTGGTGGTGTTCCGTTCGATGATTGTGGCGAGAGGTTACGCCTCGACCCACTTGGTGAAGTAATCAATGGCAACAATTGCGAACTTAGTCGGCCTCGGCGATGGGAAGTGGACCAACGGTCGATACCCATTTGGCGAACGGGTAAGGCTGCGAGAGGAGATCGGTTCGAGGGAGGAGCATGGGGATGTTGGTTACCGACACTTGTCGCATTTCAAAGACGAAATCGAGGCATCTTTGTTGAGGGTCGGCTGTATGCAGTCTGTCGCGAAGATCGCTTTGCACCAATGATTGCCACATATTCCTTCATGGATCTCTTGCATTACATAGGTTGCTTAGGCGAAATTTGAGACATCGCAGTACGCCGTGAGAAGTCAGCTTGTAAGGACGCCGTCGACCAGAATGTAGTTAGCCGACCGAGCTCTGACCTTGGCAGCCTGCTGTTGGTCATCTGGGAGTTCTCCCGTGGTCAAGAAGATGAAGATGTCAGATGCCCAAGGGATGGGTTCCGTCTGAAGGAATTGCACTTCTTGCAGGTCGGGTGAGATGGCTGGCTGAGTCAGGTATTCGAGGCGAACTCCATGGCTGAGGTCGGATTGGTCGGCGGAGGCAAGCTGAGCCATCTCATCGGCTTTGGAGTTTTCCGTCCTAGGAATGTGTTTGATCTGGAAGGTGTTGAAGAGACGAACAAGGGTGAGAGCTATGTCTCTGTAACTCCGCATTGTGGTGTCCTTGGCATCGAATTCACCCGTGATCCGCCGACGATAAGTTGGGAGTCAGAACACGCGGATGTGGCTAACACCAATGTCTTTGGCTAGACGAAGTCCTGCTATCAATGCTTCAGATTCGCCTCATTGTTGCGCCGCATAAGCGAGGCGGAGGGCACATTTGAAATAACCCCTCGGGGATGTGAGGATGAGGCCATTACTTCCTCCTGCGAGACGAACCGTCAACATTGAGTGTCCAACAATGAGGATCTTCGCTCGATGGAGTTGGTGTGGGTGGAGGGTAGTGGTTGAAATTTGGATTGGTAAATTCAAGATGAAGTCGACTCACGGCCCCTTGATTCTTTGTCCGGCGATAAGAGATATCGAATCGCTTAGTTCTCTCGACCATTGCATTAGTCTTCTGAGAGCTCGAGCCTGCATGACCTTCTTCTTTTGGTCGGTGAGAACCACTATTGAATGAGCTTGGAAGTAGGGGCGGAGTCGTCTGGAGGCAGTGACCAAGGCCAGGGACAGCTTTTCTAACAGGGGGTAGTTCTGCTCTGCTCCCCTGAGAGCCCGGCTGATATAGTAGACCGGCCGCTGGACTGAGCCGTCCTCTCTGATGAGCGCTGCACTGATTGCAGTGCTTGATACTGCTAGGTATAGGAAGAGGGGCTCGTCGGCCTCATCCGCTCGGACACCTTCGCAGTCGACCTCTCCCGCCCAATCGCCCTCAAGCTCGCCCTCTCCCGCTCGGCTACCCTCACGGTCGGCCCCACCTGCTCGATCGCCCTCACGCTCATCCTCACCCTGCTCCACCTCCCTCACGCTCGGCCTCTCACGGTCGGTCTCTTCCTACAGGTCGGACTCATCCCCACCATTATTATTCCCTTCGTTGGACTAAAGCTGCACTCGGGAATGGGGGACTACTGACAGGGATAGGCCCACAAGGACCACGGCCCACCATGAGTAAACCCAAGCCCACCATTTAGACCCCATTACACAACCCGGTTAGTAAAACCCGGCACAGCTGGAAGCCAACTGAGCAGGAAAGGCCAATGATGTTCGGACACGTGGCGGGTGCAGAACAGGCCATATCAGCAGACAAAGATCTGCAAAGTTATTGCCACAGCACATCACCATTAATGCAACCCATCACCGCATTTATTGCGACAACACCCTCACCGAACGACGCCTCACCACTGAGCAGGGCGAACCACGACGCAAGCTTTCGGCAAAAAGGTCAGAACGACTAAGACAGCGAAATGATTACCAGAGGATATAAGCAAAGCTCGAAGGGAAGATGAAGGTTAAGTTTTTCATCTCCTATCTCTCTCTCTCTCTCTACATTTTCTGTCCATCACCTTCTCTAATTCACACACCGGAGGGTTCGCCGGGGGACTACCCCGTTCCCCGATTGGACTTGTTTGCAGGTTACCCAGTGGGCTTGAGGAGCTTGGATCGGTCCAACCCATTCACGAGGACTCACTGTATCATCAAATTTGAAAAGAAAAGAAAAGAAATATAATTATATTAACTAAGAGAGTCAATTTCAATGTTTGGGTATCATGGACATTATTCTATTTTTTCCTCCTTTGTCTTAATCCTTATTTCCTTTAGCAATTTCACTTTGGGTTGCTTAGACCTCACTATTAGCTGCACAATGTTGCCAATTTAATTACGCAAATTCTACCTTTCTTTTCCTGAATTCAAAATATTTTATTGGGGCCTTTTTTATGAGTGGATCATTAAGTAGGAGTAAAAAAACCCCGCTCATCTTCTACCTTTTTCTATCCAGTCTCTTAGTTTTTGTTGCCTTGGTATCATACTTTTAGGCACTGCATGTAGGCTTTTACATCAAAATCAACAGCATGCAACCTTCATTGCAGTTAGTTATTTCCATCATCTTCATTAACCTGTATGCATGCTGTTACCACTCATTGTGATCTTTAACATCATCTCGCAGTCCTAATATTTGTTGCCATACAAATCATTGCCACAATCATGTCCATTTTCATGAATTAGCCATCAATCACCACATCTGCTCTTTGGTTTGGCTTGCTCCACCCTTAATTTTTCTGTTTTCTTTTTCTCATTAGTTGGTTATATATTATGTGCCATATTATTTTCTTTTTCTATTCTTTGCTGACCCGGCTTTGTTAGGATATGAGGAGGATGGGTTAATTTGATGGGCCTTTGGTTATGGTTGCTAGGGGAGGGGTCAGGAAGAGAGTGTCTGGTTTTGTTTTGAAGGGTCCTTCGTCCTTTACCTTTTTAGAGGAGAGAGTAGAAAAGCAGAGTCCAGGGTTTCTTCAATAATTAATTACCCAATGGTCCTTTTTGAAGTGAGACGAGTAGGACATTTTTGGTTCAGTAAGTTGAGATTATCTGTGGTTCCACTAACGGTGTAGTTGTTCCATTTTCCTGTTGGTTGCTGTCATTTTAGGAAATCTTAATTTGCATTGTGAATCATGATGATTTTATGTTATTCTTTGTGTAGTTTTCCCATTTTGCATGGGTCCAAAGAGATAGAAAATCTGGGGGGCTTGGTGATCTAAAGTATGCATTGATTTCTGATTTTACCAAATCAATTTCAAAATCCTATGGTGTGTTGATTCCGGATCAGGTATGCTCTTTCTAATTTTTTTGCAATTGTTTGATCTTTCTTTCGTAACTTTGCCCTCACTTCATCCTACAAAATATATTTTTTTTCTACCTTTATCATAAGTCATTAGAAATAAGCTGAACTCTTTCAAGGGTTCGTAAAGATAGAGGGGAGTTGAGGATTCATGAGAGTTTGGATGAGCTTGGGACAGATTTGACAGACTCTTTCTGGAGTTCAATGGTTTTCTTTTCTGTGGTCTTATGAGTTTGGTTTGTATATATGGTTGGGACCATAAAACTATATGGAGCTCCCTATAACGAGACTGATGATTGGGCGAAGTGGTACATATTTTGGGCAAACAAGAGTGGTGGCTAAAAATCATGCTGATAGCAATTATAAGCTAGCCAAGGATTGCCTTCTATTAGAGGTCTTTTTAGTCTCAATATATCCTCATTAGCTCAATTTATTCTTCTTTGACTGAATGAGCAAATCTTAAGGCCCTTTTTTTTTTCTTTTTTCTTTTTTTCCATTTTAATTTTAAAGATAGACTTAGGCTAGGTTTAAGGAGAAATAGGCTTGTTTGCTAGTATTTTATGTATTGTTACTTCCTCTGATATTCCACAAGAGGTTATTAATCATGGCTAACAATGGAAGAAGAATGAGCCAAATTTCATATGTTAAAATTAATAATGATTGCCGCTTGAATCTTATTCCATCTTGTTTGTAACTATGTGTTCTGATTTTATGATTTTGGCTGTTTGTGACACTATTTAATGTTACTGTTGCATTGAGAAGTTTGTCATAAACAAGACAGTAGCCTCTCACATTTGTTGATAACAAAAGCAAAAATTCAGAAATGTTCCAGCACATAAAGACTACTAACACCCATAGAAACACCATCCAACTATATATACTAATCACACAAAGCACTCTATTTTCATTCAATAGTTGGTGGCTTACAACAACAACAAAAAAAAATGTCTTATCAGTTCCACAAAGGATTAATCCACCTCCTACCCTGCCTTCTTGTCTACCCAACTATCAATCCTCACAGCATACACAAATAAATGTCATACAAACAGTTTAAGATTACTGTATTCCATTAGCTAGAGGATTTTAAATTCTGAGTAGAAATAAAATCTGGCAATATATGTTTATGTAGATATATATATGCCTCAGAAACACAATGTCAGGTGGAAGATGAATAAAACAACATAGCTCTTTGATTTCTTATTTCAAACAACAAAGCAAATTCCAAGAAATTTTTTGGAGCTTGCCAACTGAAGCTTTCTAATACAAACAGTAGACTAATCAGGGGATGACATATGCTAAAGTAAATGAAGTCACACAGCTGTAGATGATGAGAGCAGAAAAGTTTTATATATTTTTTTGTGATAGAAGAAAAATTTTGTATTTTACTTTCTTGTATTTTATGCAAAGGTGATGCAAGGTTGATCATCTACTCTATTCATTGTGACTTTTGGGGCTGACTTGCATTATTTGTGATAAAAAGGCTGATTATCTTTGTTCCCAATCCTGTCCACCTTTTAATTTTTGCTGTCTTAGTAAGCTGGTGAATGGTTGTCGAGTAGAGGGTAATGCTGTATCAGTGACAATTATATTGGAGGGGATTTGATATTTTATTTTGGATGATTGTTTTTATTCTAATAAGAAAAGAAAATATTGCTTTAATTCAGATGCCTTTTCAGAAATGGATCATGAGTCGATCTTTTCTGGTTCCATTTCTCTTAAATTTTAATGCATCCCTCTTTTAGTCATTCTTAGAAATTGGATGGATGCTTACTTTGCTCTTCTTGTATATGTAGATGTTATACTTCTTTTCACTATATTGTGGAGATGAGTTTGATTTCTTATTGGGAGCTAACTTATAACAGAAATCATGTTTGCTTTATAGTCATTTATATTTTCCTGATTTGGCTGGTATGCTCCTAAAAGTTGACAAGTTATTTTTTTGAGTCTCTTAAGAGTTTTAAACTGCATTTATATAGGTAGTTTAACACGTCTATGCCAGAACTATTATGTGGTCTTCATGTTGGGGTTTTGGATCGTTGAGATTAAAAAAAAATTGGGTTTGTCTACTCATTCACATATACATCTCTCAGGGTAAGGAGAAGCGGTGGACAATTTTGCCCAATATGTTATAGACTTTGGAGATTAGGCAAATATGACATCTAACGTACACCTGAATCAGAAGCCTGGCTACATGTGTTACCTTTTGAGAAATTTTTTTATTGTTCATTGTTCATATTTTCGAATAACACTTGCACGTGTGTTTAGTTAATTTGATTATTATGATTCAATTTTGTTCTCTGAAGTTGTTCACATTTGTATAGAATTATCTATACCCACACAAATTACTAATGTTATTTTTCAATTAATTTCACAGGGAAAGTTTGAAAGTGGATTTGTTTTCCGTTTCAACTTTGACTCGCATAAGCATTGGTGTTAGCAAGAAGGAAAAGAGAGACGACATAAAACAATCCTTTCAATCAGCTTTGTGAAAGATGTAGTTATGATTGATTAGAGTAGAAAATATGAAATATTTGTGTATTTGATATTGGAAATTTTCTTAAAAAACGTTATATCTTTGCTTTTTTGTATTATTTCTATCAACGATAATTGGAACCCTCACACTACGCCCGTGGGGTCCAACTAGTAATAATAAAAAGGACAAATAATCTACACCCTCTTGAGATTTAGTTGAATTCTAGATTTTTTCCTAAGGTTTTAAAAATTACATTCCATCCTATTGCAATAAACGTCGTTGACGGAGATAGTAAATCCCCTAATTATGTTATGTAGAGAAATTATGATATTTGGCTGATATATTATGTTAAGTCATTCAATAGTTGCTCAATATTTAGTTTAGAAATTTTTTTAAAAAAATTAAAAATTAATTTGGTTAAGAAATAAAAATAATAATAAATAATTATCATTTTTGTATAATTTTATTTTTGAGAGGGCAATAATTTTTACAAATTAAATATATTTTTTCATATTTTTTTATTAAATTAGTTTCTTTTTTATAAAAAAAAAAATTACATTTTTTTCTTAACAACAAACAAAACATGGTTCCAAAAACTTAGGTAGTGTGATTTAAAATTCAAAACATGATTTGAATCAAAAAAATTTCATAACTTATAACCAAACTTTTTTTAAAACTCTTTACAAAACTCTATTTTTTAAACAAAAAAATCAAAAAAATATTTTTTTATTTTGTTTTTTAAAATTAGTTTTTATTTAGGGGGATGCACCAATAAATTCCAAATTAATAACTTATACACTGTTTAGTCCTAAAAGTTTTCTTATAGACTGAAAAATCCCATTACAATGTTTCAAACATCAGATTAATGTTTCGAACATTAGATTTTGAACATCAGATTAATGTTTCGAATATTAGATTGATGTGCAAATGAGACTAAATGGAGCATAAAAAAACTTTTAGGACTAAATGGTTCAACTTTTCAGAAACTAGGACTTATGGGAAAATTTATTATTTTTTTGAAAAATTATTTTATTTATTTTTATTTTTGAAGAAAAATATTTTTTAATTTTTAATTTTTTTTGAAAAAAATATTTTGTTATTTTTTTTAAGTATTGGGCAAATAATTTGTTATGATTTAAATATTTATGGGAAATCCAATTTTTTTTAAAATTTATAAAAATATTTAAAATATTTTTCAAATAATGAAGTGTACAAATATAGTAAATACAGCGCACGTTAAAAAATAAATAAATATTTACAATAAAAAATATTTACCCTAAAAAATAAAATTAATAAAAATTTTAAATACTTAAAAAAAAATAAACTTAAAAAATTTCAAAATACAACTCAAAACTCAAAATACACCTCAAAACTCTTTTTAAAACTCAAAACTCATAACTAAACAATTTTTCTCTTTTTAAAACTCATTTCAAAAACTCAAAACTCAAAACTCAAATCACGATTCAGAAACTAAACCAAATGGAGCCTTAAATTTTTATTTTTTTTTTCTATCTAACATAATTCTTTTGTAAATTTTGTTAGCTTATCAAAAGGATTTCAAGTTAAATCTGGTTGTTCAGTGCGTTGGAAAGATATCAGGGACAATATCATCCATCAAGATATATTTTCGTGATGTCAGCATACTTTTGTCAACAATTCCTAACATTACCTTCATGGCATGGGATAAATTGTAATGTGAATATAAATCTCATAATTTAGCTAAATCTCAAGGGCATGTTGGTAATTTGCCCTAATAAAAAAAGAAAAAGAAATGATTTCTTTTTATGGTTTCCCCTCTAAATCTGACGTGCCAAGAAACTGTGTAAACACAAAGCAAGACATCTCAACATCAATGTTGCTTGAATAATTCCACCCATTTGGTAAATATTTTGGCAAAAGTTTTTTTTTTTTTTTTTTTTCTCCCCTTGGTCATGGACTTAATATTTCTTTTACTATAGCTTTGTTTTTTTACCCTTTTCGGAAGCCTTTATAGATTTCAAATAGCTCAATCATTATGCAAATCCATCAACAGATAACATCAAGTTAGTTTTAGTTAATTTAGTCATTGTCCATTAGTCATATGTAGTTTGGGGTAATTTCAATTGTCGTTTTTTTTCAAATTTAAGTCGACGTGTGGGGTAATCTAAAAAAAATTAACTTTCACTAAAAATAAAAAATAAAAAGTTAAAAAGTATAGCGATCCCGATTTCCAACCCGACCTTTATGGTGTTTTGGACTCGGGTCTTGTGGTTTAATGTTATTGTTTATGTCTTTTCCTCCTCTTACTTTTTGAATTTGAGTTTTTGAATGTATTGGGTGTGTTTAGAACAGGTTGGTTGGTTGTTGGTCAAGAACCTTGTTGTCCTGAATTTTGGTCTTCCGCTCGAGCGGGGTTTGCACTCACTCGGTATTTTATGCGTCTGCAAAAATACTGCATAAGTGTTTTTCACGCTCAAGCGGCGTTTCTTACGCTCGAGCGACTTCAAGCTCTAGCGGCCCTTCTAGCGCTCGAACGGCTATCTGAAGTCTATAAAATACTAGAAATGTGTATGTAACAACCCTCGTCACTGATTACCGACAAACTACTGATTACTGTTAAACTAAGACTGATTATGAGAAGTAATTGAACTGATTAAAATACTGGACTGACTGACTGAGATCTGAAATGGAATCGATTGTTGTATCTATTTAATTGCATGTTTATCTGTTTGAGTGTTTAATTATCTGTTCCGTTTTCTGTGTTTTAACTGCAAATTGAAGGTCTTATCGGCGGCCGAACCGGAAATCAATTAGAGTCTCATGATCGTCATAATTTACGTGATTTTATGGTGTAATTATCTGAAAACTGATTAGGTATGATTAAATTAGATTAAAATTGGATAAATTGCATAACTTGACTTAATTACCATAATGCCACCTAAGTGGCCCACTACTTGAACCTTTTTGATCTTCACATACACTCAAACAAAACATTTCTTCTCCCATTTCTTGCTCATAGCCGACTATAAAGGGAGAGAAAGAGAGAGAGAGTTGAGTTCCTCCTTGTGATTTGCTTAGTGAATTAAAGAATTGAAGTGTAGATTGTCAATTGAGCCTCCATACCTCTAATTCAAGACTTCGGTAAGGAAATTCATCTTCTTCATTGTGCCTTTGAGTTGATTCTTGCATGCTTTATGCTAATTTGAAGAATTGAGCCTAGGATTGGTTAAAAGTGTTGCATTAGTAGCTTAAATGTTGCATGCATGGCTATATCCTTGCATTTTGAGGTTGGTTACATAGAATTTGGTACATGCATGCCCATGATTATGTCTATGGTTCATGAACTCATCTTGTGATTGGAGGAAATTGGCTCATTTGAACTTGGATTCAAAGCTTGGAATTGTTTTTGTTAGGTCCTTTTATTGTCAAAACCGGAAACAAAACTTTGTGTTTCATCAAATTGTAAATTTTGTATTTTATGACAAGGAGTTGGATTTCTTTGAGATCTAGGACTTCTTTGGTTTTCTATAAGTAGATGGTTTTCTCCTAAAACCAATCTAACTTTTTCTAGATCAGATTCAACAATTCTAGAGTTCTGTTTGAAGTTTACTTCTGAGAGTTTGTTTAATTTTCTTTGATGTTCTTGAGAGAGTTCTAAAAACTCATGAGTTGATATTCATACATCAAAGAGGTTGTTACTTGTTATTCAAGAGTATTCTCTAAGATCTTAAAGTTTCAAAAGGTGTTTGTTCTTAGACAAATTGTGTGTGGGTAATTTGTATGGTTGGATTGATTAGTGGGATTACAATTGAAGGTTCTTCAATTGTGGTTTTTCGCTAAAAATCATTGTGTTGATTTATTATTTATTCCTAAAACAAACAAACTAAAATCACTCGTAAGTGCTTGTTGATTTTAGTTTGAGAATATTGTTTATCTTTATCTAATCACGAATCACATAGGATTTTCAATTCACTCTTTGTTTTTCAAAACTATAGGAGTGTGATTTTTTACTAGGCGGTACAAACTATTAAAATCCATCGATGAGAAAGTTATCACTATAGATGGCATTGATATTCCTAAACCCCTTGATAAATGGGAAACAATTCAGAAGGAACTACCTCGTCAAAAGGTCAAAACTGAAACCCTTTTTATGAGACGTTTGATGATTTTTTGATTTAGAGTCAGATGACGGCTATGCTTACAAAAAAAGAAGGTCTAGGGGCTAGGGGTCAAGTGCTTTGAATGTAAAGCCTTGGATCAGCCGTGGGTCGAATCTTGCATCACAAAGAGAGGATGATGAAACAAACTCTCTTCAAGCTTAAACCTACCAAAGAAGAACTCTTGATGAATGAACTTTAAGAAAAAGTCAAACAGAAAAGCGAAGAACTCAAATTGAAGATAGACAAAGTTGATCCTTCTGTAAGATCAACAAAAGGAGGTAAAACCTGTTTTTATTTGTCATTTTTGAATTGTTTGTAGAAATTCTAACACTTTACCAAGACTAAAAGATTTGGGTTAGAAAAGATGATTTGACTTGTTTTGTTGCTGTATCTTGATAGTGGGTGCTCTCGTCATATGTCGAAAAATATGAAGGAGGAATTGTTACTTTTGGATAATGCCTTACTTGTTGATGGTCTTAGAGCATTAGTCAAATGTGTGATTCCCATCATGAAGTATTGTTTTCAAAAGATAAATGTGAAATTTTGGATAAAAAAAATCTTGTTTTACAATCATAAGTAACATTGATCTGTGGCATCAAAGATTAGGTCACATGAATTTCAAAGACCTAACTAAGATAGCCAACAATCTTGAATTGGTTCACATGGATTTAATGGATACATTTTTTAGCTGTTGATGATTTTACTCGATTCTCATGGGTAAATTTTTCGTCGTTTGATGCTCATTTGGGAGTAAGTGTTACATCTTCAAAGATGTATTTTTCTAGGTATTCAAGTCTATAACCTCGCGAACTTCATCATTAATGGAATCTATCGAAATTGTTACAAAGACCATCAAATTGTTTCAAATGGATGGTTGCTCGAGATATATGTTGATGATATTGTGTTGTCAAAGTTTGGTCTTGAGTCCGCAAAACACTTGTGTTGTGTATGCGTTCGTTACCAAGCCAATCCTAAAGAGTCTCACCTTCTGCGGGTAAACGCATCATCAATAATGGTTTCTTGGCATAGTCTATCACTAATTTCATTTTTATTAAAGGTGAGTGTGAGTGGTTGACTCTTTGTTCTTGAATGTATCTCATTCTCAGACACATCCTTAAAAAGATAAGGGAGGGGGTTTCCACAAGTGATCAAAGTTCTCATGCGGACTAACGACATGTTTCTTCTTGTACTCTTCTGAGAATTGACCTATCTTGGTATATCATGGACTCCATACTCTCTCGGTATGCCACCAATGTCTGATCTCAAGGATTGCACACACACACACTTTTTATCTTTGCGATTCACGAGGATTGTTTTTGCGGTCCTATCGGCTAATTTAGGCAGCGAATCGATTTGCTTTTTACTTCGGCGGTGTACTATATCGCTCGGGACCTTTTTCATATATATTCTTTATGATTGTCTTGTTTCATGTAATTTTGTTTCATACATTGAGTTTGTGGAATGTGATTGTCCATTTCTTGTCATTTTTGTCATGTCTTCCTGGCCCTAAAACGTCAAAGTCCAATCAAGGCTCCGCCCCTTCGCTTGATTTTCGCGATTCCCCAAAAATTTAAGCAAATCATTTGAGGCGCATCGTCACCACCTCGAGAGAAATGTCAACCCCGACACTTGACGGGTTTCGTGAGTTTTACCGCAATATGACTACTTGTAAGTCTCCAATCCAATCACCCTGCGTTGATTATTCTCTTTCTTCTTCACATGGGTGGGGGCTCACTACTCTACCCTTTCAAAGGCTCGACGCTCTACTTTTCGCCTGGCCCAAAAAAAGGGCCTTATTCCTTTGAACTTCTTTCTTAGTTCGGAGTGCTTAATTTGATTCGTCTGTGCCAACATACTTGTGGTTTTGTTTTATCGCATTGCTCTCGACACCGATCCATTGAATCTGCGGGGGCTGTCAGGGGCGGGCTGCCGAGGAGGTGAATATGAACATGTTGGTATATTTTCTCATTTTGATTGTGGATATTATGTTGATATATGGATATGATGTTTTATCTATGTTCATTTTATGTTTTTCCACAGTATTGTTTTGTATGTTGAAGGTTGGTTGAAGATGTGTGTTCTTTGAATTGGGTATTGATGATCTCGTTGAGTGTATTTTGAGAGGTTATTTGTTTTTGTTTCTTGGTTTTTGTCTGTCTAGTGCGTGTGTTTTGAGGAATAATGTTTAGATAAGTTTTGTCGGGAATTGACAAAAGGAGATTTGGCTCTATCTCGGGGATTCTCGGTGGGTTGCGATGGAATACATTACCGGAATCACGAATAAGCGAAGCGAAGCGCGGCAGCATCAGTAACACCTGCTTTTTTTTTTGTCCGCCGAAGGGAGGAGTGGAGCGCCGAGCGAGATCATGGATGACAAATTCAGATTGCTTGTGGAGTTGGATTTCTTTGAGATCTAGGACTTTTGTTTAATTTTCTTTGATGTTCGAGTTGATATTCATACATCAAAGAGGTTGTTACTTGATATTCAAGAGTATTCTCTTTTTGTGATCCGAAGATCTTTACGTAAAGTTTCAAAAGGTGTTTGTTCTAATTTGTATGGTTTCTTCCTACGTAGTGGATTGATTAGTGGCGGTTTTTTGATTACAATTGAAGGTTCTTCAATTGTGGTTTTAAAATCATTGTGTTGATTTATTATTTATTCCTAAAAACAAACAAACTAAAATCACTCTCGTAAGTGCTTGTTGATTTTAGTTTGAGTGTTTTGGAATTTTTGGGAGTTGGAATATTGTTTATCTTTATCTAATCACGAATCACATAGGATTTTCAGTTTTAAACTCATACATGTCATGTTTGTAGCATATTCATAAAAATTGGTTTGAAATTGAGTTTGAATTAAACACCCTTGGGCCTTGATTTCTCAAATTGATCTTTGAAATATATAATGTCATGTGTTTACAAGTGTTTTCTAGGTTTTTGGCCCAAGAGGATCGATTTTAAGGCATTTGAACTTGATTTTGAGCTTGAGGTTCAAATCTGGAATTTCCAGATTTTGGACCCATACTCGAGCGAGGAAGTCCACGCTCGAGCGTACACTCTGTGATCGTGCCTTCCGCTCGAGCGAGAAATGTTACGCTCGAGCGTGAAATGCGTGCATTCAGTACTTTGCTTGAGTTCACAGTCCACTCGAGCGAGATAATCTACGCTCGAGCGAGGACTTGTGTCTCACGCTTGAGCGAGGGTCGAGCGCCCATCGAGCGTAAATTTGGAGCATCCAGTATTTTTACTGTAGCACACAGTCCGCTCGAGCGATGGAATTCACGCTCGAGCGGAAATCCTTTGTCTGCATGTCCGCTCGAGCGTAGAAATCCACGCTCAAGTGAGACCCCTGTTTTCTGAAAATTTTGTAAAGTGTTCAAAAGTGCATCTTTGCATCCTCTTCCCATCCTAGGCATTCCTAGGGTATATTTAAGGCATCTTAAAGAGGATAAAGGTATAGAACACACTGAGGCAAATTTAGGGATTAAGTTATTATCTTTCCCAACTGTGAAACTTAGTGTGTGTTCAATCTGTTAACTGTATAGGGTCGGCATTCTGAGGAGACGCTCTAGTTCACTGTAGCCTAGAACTCTGTAAGTAACAATTGTGTAAAGATATGTTCAAATGATTATCTTTTGAATCTTCGAATCAATGCCATCGAATCGGTATTATTTACTGAATGAATGTATGTCCTTTATTTCTGAACTATACTGTGGCATCCTTAGCACCTACTGTTTACTATTACTGTTACAGAAATCTCTGTCGGTTTCCTCGTTGGAACCACTACTGTTTACTGATTGATGGCCATTATTTACTGTTTGGTCTTTTAGACCTACTGTTTACTGTTATGCTAATGGATGTACCACATATAATCAAGCATCTTGAACAAATCCGAAATACTGATTGAACGAACTGTTTTCACTAGTGTAAGGACATTTATTCTAAACCCCTTTACGCTTTGTGTTATTCACTGGGCTTTAGCTCACTGCTCATATATATATATATATATGTAGATGTACAGGCACCAGATCAAAGCTAGAGGCGTCGGGGTAAACTCCAGTTTTGTCAAGCCAACCACTGTGCCTCACTACGAGGTTCCGAGCCTGCCAAGCTAAAGCTTAGGGGTGTTTAGTTTTCCCCTTCTGTACTATTTTGTTTACTGTATAGACTGAACGTTTTAATCAGATCTTGCTTATCGGGATTAAGTCCTGCTCGACCGGGTTGTATATAATATGCATCTTGTTTTCAGCATCGCTCAGTATAAATGTATGAAAAATCTTTTTGGCATACAGACTGTCACAGCTCATTGGACATTGTTTATTTACTGTATTGGCTTTCGCCAAGCCCCTATACTCTGTAATATTGTATTACTGTTAAGCAGGCCTTCGGTAATCTAGGGTTACTGGCCGGTTACGATGCTAAACCCATAGGGGCGGGTTTGGGTCGGGACAGTGTATTCTACGCTCAAGCGAGTATTGCTGCGCTTTTGTGTCTTGGCGCTCAAGTGGCCTTTCTTGCGCTCGAGTGGGTCCAATTTTTGTGTCTAACGCTCAAGCGTCAAACTCTCCGCTCAAGCGAACTGTGCGTATATCAGATCACAAAAGTGATATTTTAAATCAATTTTTCTGTCATTTCTCTCTCTCTAACTTTCGAAAACCCTAAGTTGAAAGCTTCTCTCTCTCTCAAATACTCTCTCTCTCTCTACATTTTTACCTAGATCTAGTGGTCTCTTCACTCTCTTTCCTTCATTAAAAAGTTGGAGCTTCTCAAGATCTCCATTTTCATCTGAGTGGAAGTTGATTTCGGCGTCTTTGGAGTTCATCTCTTGCTTGGCTCGTCCTTTTATCTTGAGGTAGGGATATTCTACTCTCATTTATGAGTTTTAACATAAGTATTGGTCATTTTGTATAAATTGTGGGATTTGGGATTTTTGGGTGAAGCTAGGGTTTGAGATTGAAATTATAACTGAGGGGTTTTCTATTTTTGGGGTTCCATGTGTATGTGTGGTCTCAAAAATGAGGTTATTGTGTATAATGGGTGAAATTTGGCCTTGGGTGCAACATTTGAAAAAAGGGGAAAAAATGCCCTAATATGCATTATGTAAATTATTTGTATAATTGATGAAATCCATGTGGAAATATGAAATTGGCTTGGAAATTATGAAATTGGGGAAGATTGTGATTAAATGGTGTAGTTGGATTGATAAATCACTCATCTATGGAAAATGTAATAAATTATCTGTTTGATAAATTATTTACCTGTTTAGAAATAACTGTTTTGGGCTATCGGTGGAGGATAGTCATGATTGTTGTAGAAATTGCATGATGATTAGGTAAATTAAAACCAATCAATTGGATTATGTCATTGAATATGACGGTTAAATTGGCACATTGTATATGTGATTGAATTAGTCATTGTATATGACAACGTGTTTAAATACATTGCATATGTATCTTTGTTTGGGAGGAGATAGGTGATGTACTCCATTATTTGGGAGGAGATAGGGGATGGACTCCATTGATAATTAAGTTAGCCGGAGTGTCCAGGGTGAAAGTCCCGAAACCTTTTATATATATTTGGGTGTCGGTTCCCTCGGACGTAGTTCCGTGAAATGGCAAGATATTGGAAGTGAATAGAAGTGTATAAATGATGTTCATGATTGAAGTGTTGATAATATGAGTTGTAGTCTCATTTTGAATTGTTTGGATAATACTGAACTATGTCATGCATTGATTTGGATAAATAATTGGAAATGGATTGAAATAATGATGTCAATGTAGATTGGTCATGGAAGTGGTATGTGTTGGTTTACGAGTGTTAAACATTTATCGAATGCTAATGTTTTAGTTAATTCTCATATGTTGTTTAGCATATCTCTACTAGGCATTGGCTTACCCTACTTGAGACACCATTTTTCAAGTACAGGTGATATGCCACCTCCAAGGGCTTAGCTTGAGAGGTGTAAGAGTTGAAGGCTCTGTTTTGATTTTTTTATTTTTTTGTGATTAAATGTAAATCCAAGCCGAGGGCTTTCTATGTATAGAGCTAGGACTCTACTCTTGTTATAACCAAGCGATAACTTAGAAAGCTGTAAGCCCAGAGGGCATTCTTTTGTTGTTAACATGTAATATTTCTATAAAGCAAACTCTCATATGTCTATGGATTGTATGAATGATTGATTTACGTAATATTTTGAGGGCGTTACAACTTGGTATCAGAGCGTACCGGGTTTGAATACTTTGGGTACATGGGAAGTGGTTAGCACCACAATGGGTTTGTCTCGCTTGTTAGAGACCTAAGTGTAATGTTATGTGCTTATGTGATAACAAGCTTATGTGACTATATGGGTATGAGATTTAGTTTCTAGGATGTTGATCGAGTCCATGGGTTTCTGGGAGTCCTGTTGGAAAGGCACTTGATCACTGCCGTTTCTAACTAGAACTGTAGCAATGCCACAGGACGATTATTATCTGGAAATGAAATTCGTATGTGTTTATGTAGTTATGTGCTTATGTGGAGTGAATTTCAGTTGTTCATTATATTAGGACGTGAGTGAAATAGCTTCGGCACATTTGTGAATGTGCTAATGTCTTTGTTACCTTTATTAGGATGTCAGGACGAGGTCGTGGTGGTAGGCGTGGTAGACCTAGAAGGCAGAAGATGCTTATACTGAATGAAATTCTGACATAGGAGGAGGGAGTTGGTCAGGCCAACGTGGCCGAGCCAGCAGGTCAGCAGGCCATGGGCGCCTTAGCTCGTGAAATGACTGGAGCATTAAGGGAGTCTATGGACATTCTCTGAGCAGAGAATCAAGTCCAGGCCCATGTAGTTGAAGCCAGGCCATCTTTTCTGAAGAGGGAATTCTTCCGGTCGAATCAAGATGAGTTTTTGGGAGACCCTAAGGAGCCACTGAAAGCAGATGAGTGGCTTGAGCAGATGACGAAGACGTTTGAGATGCTTGGCATCAAAGACGGGGGCTTGCGAGTGACCTTGGTATCTTTCCAGCTGAAGAGAGACGCGAGTCAGTGGTGGAAGTATGTGCGGGGGCGCATTGGAGGGACTTGGAAAGCCTTTATTAAAACTTTCCAGGATAAGTACCTGCCGACTACAGTGAGAGAAAAGTTGAGGGATCAGTTTTCTTAGCTTAAGCAGTTGAATACACCGGTGGTGGAGTTCGAGGCCACTTTTACTAGTTTGTCTAGATTCACACCGAAGTTGGTAGCAACAGAGGAACGCCGATGTCTGGAGTTCGAGAAGAAATTAAGGACCGGACTCATGTTTCGAGTTGTCTGGTCCATGATTAGGGATTATGGGCGCCTTGTGGAGGCTGCAGCCCATCTTGAGACCATTATGCATGCGGAGAAAGAGAGGATGAGGGGCTCTAGGAGGAGTCAGGATAGCCAAAGGGACGGTAAGAGGCAGATGGGTTCTAATCCTCAACAGTCCCAGAGAGTGCATTCGAGATCTACCTTTCTAGTACCGAGTTCGGGTTCTGGGAGAGGCGGTCAGGGAGACATTACCTGTTACAAATGTGGTCAGTTGGGTCACAAGTCTCCATTTTGCTCGCAGAGGGGAGGAGGGCAGCGAGCAACATCATCTTCGGCTCGTTCTTAGGGCCAGAGTCAGGGCAGAAGCCAACTGCTCACTTATTATCAGTGTGGGCAGGTGGGACACTTGAAGAGGTTTTGCCCGCAGTTGGGTGGCACACCTGGTGTGTTTGGTTCAAGACAGATACAGAGTTATCAGCCAGCGCAGTCGGTTTAGGCCTCGAGGGCAAATTAGGGAGCCTCTTCGGCTCAGTCTGTGCAGCAGTCTTATGCTCCGAGGGGTAAACAGGTAGATTAGAGACCTTCAGGGCACGTGCATGCTGTTACGGTGCTGGATCTTGTACCAGCTTCATCTGTTATGAGACGTACCTTTTTGTTTTGCAACTCGGTTGTTAATATGTTAATTGATACAAGTGCATCCATTCTTTTATATCTTCTACATTCGCATCTGTTTTGGGATTGGAGTTGGCACAGTTAGCATCTCCTATTTGTGTGGTATCTCCCATTGAGGGCGAGATGGTTTTGAAACTGGGGTGTCAGGGCTATGATATAGAGGTCGCCGATTGTCGACTTCCCTTTTCTTTTGTGTTGATGGATATGTCTGGGTTTGATGTGATTTTCGGTATGGACTAGTTATCGGCATACCGGGCAGTTATAGATTGCTACTATTAGAGGATTACTGTATGTACCTTGAACGGTGACTGTTTTCATTTCTTGGGGGATCGGGTTGGTAGAGTTTTACCACCGGTGTACCATCCGCGAGGGCAAAGTGAGCTTAGTTGTTTTCTCGCTAGCTTTATGAGTAGTTAGTGTGATGAGATTCGAATTGTGTTGCCAAGAGTGGTTTGTGAGTACTCGGACGTTTTTCCTAAGGATCTTGTTAGTTTACTACCACATCGAGAGATCGAGTTCTCTATTGACTTAGTGCCTGGCACGACACCGATTTCCATGGCACCATATCGTTTTGCTCCAGCTGAGTTGAGTGAGTTAAAGGTTTAACTCCAGGAGTTGCTAGATAAGGGTTTTATTCACCCTAGTACTTTGTTGTGGGGAGCACCGACCCTCTTTGTCAAAAAGAAAGATGGGGCTTTGAGACTTTGTTGATTATCAAAAATTGAACCGAACTACGGTTAAGAACAAGTACCATATGCCTCATATAGATGATCTGTTTGATTAGTTTAAAGGATCCCGTTGTTTCCCTAAGATAGACTTGAGATCGGGTTACTATCAGTTGAAGGTCAAGGAGGAGGATATCCCGAAATTGGCATTCCGTACGCGGTATGGCCATTATGAATTTCTGGTGATACCTTTTAGGCTTATCAATGCACCGGTTGTATTCATGGATTTGATGAACCGAATCTTCCGAGAATTTTTAGATCGTTTCGTGGTTGTCTTTGTGAACGATATTCTGATTTATTCATCTTTTGAGGAGGAGCACGAGAAACACTTGCGAGTGGTGCTCGAGTTACTTAGAGCCCATAAGCTGTATGCTAAATTTGGGAAGTGTGAGTTCTGGCTAAGAGAGGTTAAATTCTTAGGCCACGTGGTATCCGAGGAAGGGGTGACTGTAGATTCATCCAAGATAGAGACAGTGCAGGATTGGGCACAACCTAAGAATGTCTTTGAGATTCATAGTTTGCTGGGATTGGCCGGGTATTACCGTCAGTTTGTGAAAGATTTCTCCAAGCTAGCTTCGCATTTGCCTAGATTAAAGCGGAAGGGGTCAAATTTGTGTGGAGTAAGGCTTGTGAAAAGTCGTTTCAAGAGCTTAAAATTAGACTTACCACCACTCCAGTCTTGATTATTCCAGAGAGGGGTTTAGGTTATGCAGTATATTGTGATGTCTTACAAAAGGGTTTGGGTTGTATGCTGATACAAGAGGGGAAAGTAGTAGCCTATGGCTCACGTCAGTTGAAAACACACGAGAGGAACTACCCTACTCACGACCTAGAGTTAGCAGCTGTAATATTTGCCTTGAATATTTGGAGGTACTATCCGTATGGTGAGATGTTTGAAGTATTTTCGGATCATAAGAGTCTGAAGTATTTATTTACACAGAAAGACTTGAATTTGAGGCAAAGAAGGTAGATGGAGTTTATAGAAGATTATGACTTCGAGTTGCACTATCATCCGGGAAAGGCCAATGTTGTGGCCGATGCCCTTAGTAGGAAGTCCATTAGTGATATAGCTTGTGTTGCTATTCGGGAATGGGAGATGTTGGGTGCCCTTGGTGAGTTCGACTTAGATTTGGGCGAGTCTGTTGAATCTGTAGCCTTGTTTTCTGTAGTTACGCAACCTATACTTGTGAACCGAGTGTTAGAAGCACAGAAGGGTGATTTCGAGGTAGAATCCCTCCGGGAGAAGATCTCTAGTGGGAAGGTAGAGAAGGGTTTGTTTGTGTATCCCGACCTAAGTGTGAAATATCGAGACCGCTTGTTTGTGTCGGAGTCTTGCCAAGAGGAAGTACTCCGTGAGTTTCACCATTCACGCCTTACGATGCATCCCGGAGGCACAAAGATGTATCATGATCTGAGTCGCCAGTTTTGGTGGAGGGGTATGAAGAAGGATGTGGCTGTGTTTGTGTCAAAGTGTCTTACTTGTCAGCAAGTGAAGGCCGAGCATCAGAGGCTAACGAGTTTGTTGCAACCCTTGCCTATAGTTGAGTGAAAATAGGAGCACGTCACGATGAATTTTGTTGTGGGTCTTCCAAGGACCCAACGGGGTAATGATGTCATATGGGTGGTAGTTGACCGGTTAACTAAGTCAACACACTTTATTCTGATGCGCATGAGAGATTCGGTAGATTACCTTGCTGACTTGTATATTCGGGACATAATGAGGTTGCATAGGGTCCCAGTGTCGATCGTCTCGGATAGAGATTCTCGTTTTACTGCTAGGTTGTGGCAGAGTTTATAGAGTGTCTTGGGCACTAGATTGACTTTTAGCACGGCTTACCATTCTTAAACTGATGGGCAGTCCCAGCGCACTATTTAGATCCTTGAGGATATGCTTCGAGGTTGTGTCCTTGACTTTAAAGGGTCGTGGGAGAGGCACTTACCCTTAGTGGACTTTTCCTACAATAACAGTTACCAATCGAGTATTGGCATGGCATCATTTGAGGCCTTGTATGGCCGACCTTGTAGATCTCCAGTGTGTTGGGCTGAGGTGGGTGATGCACCTTTGTTGGGCCCGGAGTTGGTGCGGGAAACGACGGAGAAAGTGGCACTTATTCGTAAGAAGGTAGTTACAGCCTAGAGTCGCCAAAAGAGTTATGCCAACCGTAGGAGGAGGCCTTTATCATTCTGTAACAACGCCTGCGGGAGACCTCGCTACAGTTTGGACGCGATTTGTTGTCACGGTTCTTAATCTTGAACCAAAGAGTCCAAATCTGGCAAATCGTTTTGAGAAAACAGATTTTTGAAAAGAAGTGCCAAACATGGACTGCTTTGCCAGATACAGAGTCGCCACCTAAATATTTTTTTAATGGGGAAATTTAGGAAACCCTGACTCGGTGCCAAAGGCCACGTGTCCGTCATCACCAAAGTTACCTCAGCTCGGGAGCTTGGGTACGATTAGGGAAGGTCAGCTATGAGCACCCCCTCTCGCCCAGTCCGAAGATCGGCCTCTACTAACCATGATATCCATTTTTGAAAACGTTATGTGTTCTTATTCCGGTTAATTAGTTAGAATTACTATGTGATGCACACAACACAAAAGTATAGACTAGACCGCCTAATTTGGAAATAAGCATTGCATATCCGTTTGTTTTGAAAATGTTTCGGAATTCGCTACTCACAAGTAGGCTAAAACACGGATTTCAACGAGTTGTTCCAACTCAGGCAATCCAGCCTTCACCCACAGGCATTCAGGCAGTTTATCTCACATAAGCATTTAGCCACATGGTAAGCATGCTGTCATGGTAGCACTCACACGCATGCGGTATGCTAAAGCATGAAAATACTTACATCGTACTCCATGCCAAAACAATAAACTAGTTAGCAGATATGCATGGTCCTAGTTTATGTCAAATTGACTAATGCGACACATACAGAATGCAATTAGGGTAGGCTCGGCTAATCTAAACATGGCATGTGAAATGCAATCAATTGATGCGCGTATTCAATTTGGAATTGAAGTACAAATGCAATTAGCATGATGTGCCGAGCCCGGCGCATGCGAGACAAGTGTATGGATGCACACATGCATAGCATAAGGTATGCTAATTTAAACATGCCCTAATCTACCATCATAAGCGGGTAAATAAAAGGGAAGAAAGAAGTGGGGATTAGAAGACATGCACACACACGCACCCACACTTATTACAGATTCGCCCTCGCTCAGAGGGACCAAAAGAATAATACAGATAATTAACCTATAAGCTAATTAACTATTACAAACCACTTAATTAATTAACAAATTAACTAAGCTAAGGAAAGCAGTAAAATTCTCGGGAAGCGGGTCCAATGCAATGCATGCTCGGTCTTGCTCGGAATTGCACTGTCATGCATAAACTGCCTCTGTTTTCCCTGCTCTACTCCTCTGAGGACTGCCAAAGCCTCTGAATTGTTTCCCTGGACACTGGGAAATACCACCGGCTGAGTAGAATTACCACCGGCAGTAGGATGTGGTCATCGGCACAAGATTTATCCATCGGCCACCAATGGATGGCCGGTCGGCACTATATGTTGCCGGTCGGCGAAAAATGCCTGCAGAATCTGCAACTCACAGCAGCAGAGGACAGAACTTGCATGGTAATGCAATTCAAACCATGTATGCACCAACCATGTCCCTTATCATGTTAGTGACTCAAAGGGGCATGCTCCTTGGTTCACGGACCATCAATCGCGCATTTCCATGCATGATGGCCCAAAGAATCCAGTTGTGCACATTGATTTCAAATGCAATGCAAACCAAACAAATAAGAGCCCAATCCCTATCACTAGATCAAGGGACAAGGCATGCATGCTAGATGAAATGCAACCTAGGCATGTTAACTAGTATGCAACATGGCATAAAAGGGAAGCATACAATGCAATGCACATTAGGCACACAACCTTAGGAACAAAGCAAACGAGCATGCCACAATTATGCAAACCATTAGAGCATGCAGGATGGAATCTTAGCATGCAACATGCTAGGCATTCAACCAAAGGAATGCAAGGCAAATGCAAGTAATTCCAAGCATGCAACATATGCAACCAAAGCATGCTAACATGGTACAATGTAATAACACTTGAATGACATGCAAGGGATAAACTTACACTATTTGGACAGCTCTAGATTAGGTCCAAAACAGTGGCTAATGTGCTCAAGAATGAAGGCAAGATGACATACAAGCATGCATGCACTTATGGTCCAACATTTAGGCATATCAAAGCAACTTTTAAACACACTTAAAAGGCACAAACATGGACATATAACCAACATGTTAGACACTAGAAACATGCTAGAAAAGGTGCCCAATCAAACAAGTCATGCAAGTAAGGCATGCTAGAGGGGTTAAAGCTTAAGGCATACAAGAGGTATTGCATGGTGGCTATACAAAGCAAGGCATGAATGACTCCAATGACTTAAAACAGTCCCTTAGCACACCAAATCATGCAAATAAGCTTCACAAAGCTTGGCCAAAACACAAAAGCATGATAGTCTAAATGCTATGCATGTATTGAGGCAAATCATGGCATTACAAGGTAGGTATGCAAAGCAAGCATGGTGTACCAAAACCAACACACAACAATGTTATATCATGGAAATATAAGCATGAAATACAGCCATGGCATGGTCAACAAACCTTTAAACATGATGCTCCCTTAAGAGGCTAAAATTGGTCCTTTTCAAGGACAACAAGGAGAGGGGGTGGCCCTCTCCTTATTGAGACTTCAAGGCACCATCCTCACCACTAAAATCCCTCAAGATTTCAGTGGTGAGGAGGCCCAAGCACCAAAGTCTCGGAGCTCACCAAAAATGGCACAAAATGGGACCTCTCAAGGCCTAAGGGTGGTCAAACACCTCCAAACCACAAAACACTCTAAACAAACAATTTAGAGGGCCCAAAAAAAAAACTTTTTTTATGTTATACACTAAGCACAAAAACAGTTCTAAGATAGGTTAATAAGCTATGCAAAAATGGGGTAAAAAGGACTAGTTTCTTACCCTTGAAGCCTTTCTTCAACAATGGTGATCTTGTTGCTTCTTCAAGCTCAAATCCAGCCAAGAACACTAAGAAAAAACCTCTGGTCCTTCAAAAGCCAAGGAAATGTGAAAGACTAGGTGTTTATGTGCAATAGTAAGGATAACTACACCTAGAACACACACAAGAGAGATATAGAGATAGGTTATGTATGGAACTCAAACCCTAAAACCAGAGCTTCTCCCACACTTTTCTAACCAAAATTTTCCTAACCTTGAAGCCAAGAGAAGAGCCCTCCCCTTATAGGCAAACAATCTTGTAAAGCTTGTTCAATAAGCTTCCAAGAGGAGTATCCCTCCATACACGTGTATAGAGGGGAGCCAAATGCCATACAGCTGTCCTAAAATATCTGCAAAAGCAGATAAACAATAGTCGGCTGCTCAAAATTTCCATTTTGACAAAATTAATGGCCGGTCGGCCAAAAAGAGTGCCGGCCGGCAAAATATATGGCCGATGGACACAAACAACAGCCGGTGGCCTCAAGCCATGGCCGGTGGAGTGTGGGGAGACCTCACAAGGCATCCCCTACCCTTCCAAGGCAAAACACAAGTGTTTGGTGCAAAACCATACACTAAACGGTCGAGTTCGAAGATCCTGAGGCAAGGCGCGTAGCCGAGACCTCCGGGAACTCCAAACGAACACAAACATGGATAATCATCGGGTGTTCAAATGGTGACGTCCAAGTCTTGAGGACGGTCAAAAATGGGGTGTCTACACATTCGAGGTGGGTGATCACGTCTTTCTAAAAATATCGTCTAAATAGGGTTTGATGAGGTTTGGGAATAGTGGGAAGTTGTCCCCTCAGTTTATCAGCTCTTTTGAGATCCTTGAGCGGATTAGAGAGGTTGCCTACCGTTTGGCATTGTCGTCGTAGTTGTCTGGAGTGCATGACGCATTTCATGTTAGTATGCTTTGGAAGTATGAGCCGGATCCATCACATGTATTGGATTGGACCGACTTAGAAGTAGATGAGGATGCTTCGTATGAGAAGAGACCGATGCGACTCTTGGACAGGCGGGACCAAGTCTTGCGAGGCAAGACGATTCCCTTGGTTAATGTTTTGTGGAAACATCACAGAGTTGAGGGAGCAATTTGAGAACGTGAAATGGAAGTCCGAGAGAAATATCCGGATTTATTTGCCGATGTATAACTTTGTATTGAGATTGTAATTGTTGTTAATGAAAAATATGAATATTGTATATGTTTAAATTATGAAAACATTGTATATGTTATGGACATCTTGGAAATATGAGTTTATTGTAAACATTGCATATGTTTGGGAATATGGAATATCATATGCATTGTGTTACCTTGGGAGCATTGTATACGCCATATACAGTTCTTGAAAATTCAAATTTTGGTTAAACATTGTTAATGTTTTAGAAATTGTGAATTTCGTTTCAATATGGGGCTCGTGTATTGAGTCGGTGGGAATGAATGGCCAGATGATGGGTCATGGTGTTGGATTTGTAAGAATAACATGGTTGGGAATGACCAAATGTTGATTTTGAACTTAATTTGTAATTTCGGGGACGAAATTCTTTAAAAGGGGGAGGTTATAGCGATTCCGATTTTTAACCCGACCTTTATGGTGTTTCGGACTCGAGTCTTGTGGTTTAATGTTGTTGTTTATGTCTTTTCCTCCTCTTACTCTTTGAATTTGAGTTTTGGAATGTATTGGGCGTGTTTAGAATAGGTTGGTTGGTTGTTGGTCTAGAACCTTGTTGCCCTGAATTTTGGTCTTCCGCTCGAGCGGGTCTTCTTGTGCTCGAGCGGGGTTTGCACTCACTCAGTATTTTGTGAGTCTGCAAAAATACTGCAGAAGTGTTTTTCACGCTCGAGCGACTTCGAGCTCTAGCGGCCCTTCTGGCTCTCGAGCGGCTGCTGAAGTTTGTAAAATACTGAAAGTGTGTATTCTACGCTCGAGCGGGTATTGCTTTGCTTTTGTGTCTTGGTGCTCGAGCGGCCTTTTCTTGCGCTCGAGCGGGTCTTGTCATTTCTCTCTCTCCAACTTTCCAAAACCCTAAGTTGAGAGCTTTTCTCTCTCAAATACTCTCTCTCTCTACATTTTTACCTAGATCTAGTGGTCTCTTCACCCTCTTTCCTTCATTAAAAAGTTGGAGCTTCTCAAGATCTCTATTTTCATCTGAGTGGAAGTTGATTTCAGCGTCTTTGGAGTTCATCTCTTGCTTGGCTCGTCCTTTCTTCTTAAGGTAGGGATATTTTACTCTCATTTATGAGTTTTAACATAAGTATTGATCATTTTGTATAAATTGTGGGATTTGGGATAGTTGGGTGAAGTTAGGGTTTTAGATTGAAATTATAAACGAGGGGTTTTCTATTTTTGGGATTCCATGTGCATGTGTGGTCTCAAAAATGAGGTTATTGTGTATAATGGGTGGAATTTAGCCTTGGGTGCAACATTTGAAAAAAGTGGAGAAAATGCCCTAATATGCATTATGTAAATTATTTGTATAATTGATGAAATCAATGTGGAAATATGAAATTGGCTTGGAAATTATGAAATTGGGGAAGATTGTGATTAAATGGTGTAGTTGGATTGATAAATCACTCACCTATGGAAAATGTGATAAATTATCTGTTTGATAAATTATTTACCTGTTTAGAAATAACTGTTTTGAACTATCGGTGGAGGATAGCCATGATTATTGTAGAAATTGCACAATGATTAGGTAAATTGAAACTAATCAATTGGATTATGTCATTGAATATGACGGTTAAATTGACACATTGTATATGTGATTGAATTAGTCATTGTATATGACAACGTATTTAAATACATTGCATATGTATTTTTGTTTGGGAGAAGATAGGGGATGGACTCCATTAATAATTAAGTTGGTCGGAGTGTTCAGGGTGAAAGTCCCGAAACTTTTTATATATATTTGGATGCCGGTTCCCTCGGACGTAGTTCCGTAAAATGGCAAGATATTGGAAGTGAATAAAAGTGTGTGAATGATGTTCATGATTGAAGTGTTGATAATATGAGTTGTAGTCTCATTTTGAATTGTTTGGATAATACTGAACTATGTCATGCATTGATTCAGATAAATAATTAGAAATGGATTGAAATAATGATGTCAATGTTGATTGGTCATGGAAGTGGTATGTGTTGGTTTACGAGTGTTAAACATTTATCGAATGCTAATGTTTTAATTAATTCTCATATTTTGTTTAGCATATCTCTACTAGGTATTGACTTACCCTACTTGGGACATCATTTTTCAAGTACAGGTGATATGCTACCTCCAAGGGCTTAGCTTGAGAGGTGTAGGAGTTAAAGGCTTTGTTTTGATTATTTTTGTTTTGTGATTAAATGTAAATCTAAGCCGAGAGCTTTCTATGTATAGAGCTAGGACTCTACTCTTGTTATAACTAAACGATGACATAGAAAGCTGTAAGCCCATAAGACATTCTTTTATTGTTAACATGTAATATTTCTATAAAGCAAACTCTCCTATGTCTATGGATTGTATGAATGATTGATTTACGTAATATTTTGAGGGCGTTACAAAAAGTCATTGTATTATTTGTCATTAGTTAAAAAAATTAAATGTCATATCAAAATTTTCACTCACAAAAAGCATTTTAGAAAATTTTTAGACAAATTAATTTTTTTAACTTCTAAAAAAATCAAAAAGTTGAAAAATTAAAAATCACCAAAAAAAAAAAAAAAGTTAACGCCAAACCCACCCTGATTTATGTAGGTAGGTGTTGTGGCAAATATGACCTTTATCAAAATGTATTCCACGGAATTTCTGACTCAAAATGTATAACATGACTAAATTATCCATTCAGCTAAAAAAAAGTTTTTCGAATTAATTATTGTATCATTATTGATCTAAAAAATCATTATTTTGATTTCATTTGGCAAACCTTTTGATGCTTAAAAAGAGCACATTCCAAAGCTTATTTTGAATTTTTGAACTGAAAAAGTAAATAAATTATTAATACCTCTACCAAAACCAAAAAATGATATACTGATCAATACGTTATTAACAAGCTCAAGAAATATATAATTTAAACTAAAAAAACTCAAAATAAGTTTTACCAAATAGGGTTTGGCATATAATATTACACTAATGATATGGAAATCAAATTTAAGGAGGTATTTGAGATAACTTAAATAAGTATACTTTTTATTTTTTTACGAAAAGATGTGTAGAAAAATAGAGAGGTGATCTGATCCAAATAAATGTACTTATCTAAATAAGTGCACTTATTTAATGAGTGATGTTAGGGATAACCACCCCACACTCATGTGAGATTATTTGATCATTCTTTTAGTAAAAAATTTGAGACCTATAACATTTTTCTTATTTAATTTATGTCAAATAGTGCCAGTACTAAAGTTTTGGATGCCAAACTATGTAATAGTTTTATCTTAAAAATCAAAAAGTTACTAAAAAAATCAAAAAACCTATAACATATACCAAAAAATCAAAGATTCTCTTTTCTTTCTATTTTTTGATTTTTGCACATCTTTTCGTAAAAAATCAAAAAGTCATTCTAAACATACTAATTTTTTTATCTCATATTTTAATTAAAAAGTTAAAAAATTATTAAAATATTTTGTTTCCAAACGAGTGTGAAAGGAAAATTTGATACCTATCATTAATGTAATTATTAAATCCCTTTTTATATGGTAATAACAATTAATAATAATAATAAGAGCTCTTTTAAGGACATAATAAATAGAGTTATGTTAGGAATTCTAAATAAATTATTAAATTTTTTATCAAACCTCTCACATGGGTATGAAATCTACACACATATGATTTGTGTGGGTCTCACACGAGATTTGGTAAAAAATTTAGTAATTTATTTGAAATTCATAGTATTTTCCTAATAAATAAACTATTTATTGATTTATTTTTATGACATTATTTCTTTATTTTCTTTATGTCTTTTCATAATACATAAAAAAAATTAACTTATAAATCATTATCAAAATAACTAAAATAATTTGCTTTGAAAGTACGATGAATTAAGGGATTGTTTGGAATAATTTAAATAAATATATTTTTTAATCAAAAAAATATATTAAAAAAATAGAGGGATAAAAAAAATTTTGAAAAAAAAAAAAAACATACTTTTATAGTTCACTTCAAACACACATTAATAATTTTGTAAACTCCACCTTTTCCCTATCCACACGGGTCAGCTGATGTATCCAGCTTCCAAAGTGGCAGTGTGGTACCAATGTGGGTTTATGAGGACAAATTATATTTTGCTTCAGGTAAGGTTAGCGATTCACAATTTGGATTTTTAATTTTAATTATAATTATTGATAAATCTATGTTATCTATGGGATGTGAAAAAATTAATAATATATTTTTATATAAAATAATATAAATATTTAGATTTTTGTATACAAATTATGAAAATAAAAATATATTGAAATCTAGAATTTAAGTTTCACAATTTATATATCAATTTTTAATTCGTTATAATTTTAATCATGTAACTTTTGACTTCTTTACTATAATTGCAAATTTAGACAAGCTCAATCCAATCAACCCGAGTCAAGCTTGAAATTTTTTAAGAATTAGACAACATGATTTTTTATTCGATGAGGACCTATATACAATTTAAAAAATTCGAATTAAATTTGAGTGAACTTTGTCAAAGACATTAAATAACCTGAGCAACCAAAATAAAATTGTATATATAAATATATAAAATTAATTAAAAATTAAAATATTAATGAACAAAAGTAAAAGCAATATGCTTAATTTTTCCAATAGAATTCTTTTTTTGAAAATGTTTTAGAAAATACACCTTTCTGAAGAGATCATCGATAAGTTGATATTAAAAAAATTACATTGTATAATGACATAAAATAATTTAAATAGAATAAATATCTGAATAACCAAATCAAACAAAACCTTAAGTCCCATCAGATGGGGCCGGCTACATGAATCCTTCTTCTTCATGCGGCCCTATCGAAGGCCATTTCGTTAGTCAAATTAAGTAAATCCATATCTCTATTTACAATGCTAGCCAACGTTAATCTAGGCCTATCCCGTCCCCCAGCACTTCCATCTACCATTACAGCAATGCATCTCTTCACTACTGCCTCTGTTAGTCTCCGTTGAATATGACCAAACCATCTCAATCAATTTTCTCTCATTTTATCTTCTATCAGTATTATTCCTACCCATTCTCGAATACACTCATTCCTAATTCTGTCTTATCTAGTCTTGCCACACATCCACCTTAGCATCCTCATCTTAGTCCTACATATCTTATCTACATGTTGTTTCTTGGTTACCCAACACTCCGTTCCATACAACATCGCTGGTCTAATAATTATTCTATAAAACTTATCTTTTAGTCTAGTGGGTATTCGTTTATCGCACAATACCCCAGACGCACTTTTCTACTTACACCATCCCGCCTTAATCTTATGGGCCACATCCGCATCAATCTTCTGTGTTGTTGTGATAATCGACCCTAAATAACAAAAATGTTCACTCTTAGGCAGTTCTTGATTCTCAATCTTCATTTATCTTCTGCTTTCATTGTTACTATTACTAAATTTGCACTCTATATACTCTGTCTTAGTTCTACTTATCTGGAATCCTTTAGATTCAAGAGTTTTTCTCCAAATCTCCAACTTTGTGTTTACTCCTTCTCTAGTCTCATCCACTAGTATGATATCGTCTGCAAAAAGCATACACCATGGCACGTCATCTTGAATATTTCTCGTCAACTCATCCATAACTAAAGCAAAAAGAAAAGGACTTAAGGTAGATCCTTGGTATAACCCTACAGTGATAGGAAATTCATTTGTCTCTCTAGCAAACGATTTAATAGTAGTTACCACCCCTTCATACATGTCCCTAATCACATCAATGTAATATTTTGTCACCCATTTCTTCTCTAACACCCACTATATTAAATCCCGAAGCACTCTATCATATGCTTTTTTCAAGGTCGATAAACACCATATGAATATCTCTTTTCTTTTCTTTATACTTTTCTATTACTCTCCTCAAAAGATAGATCGCTTCCATTGTTGACCTGCCAGGCATAAACCCAAATTGATTCTTTGACACTTCTGTTATATCTCGCAATTGGCGTTCCATCACCCTCCCCTATACTTTCATTATATGACACATTAGCTTGATTCCTCTATAGTTGTTACAATTCTGGACATCTTCTTTATTCTTATAGATTGGCACTAAAATACTCTTCCTCCACTCATTTGGTATATTCCTAATCAACAAAATTTTGCTAAACAACCTAGTCAACCAAGCAACTCCTTTTTTATCCAAACACTTCCAAACTTCAATAGGAATATCATCAGGTCCTAAAGTCTTATTTGATTTCATCTTCTTAAGTGCAATCTCCACTTCAAAGTTTCTAATCCTACGAATGAACCTATAGTCTTGGTTTATCGTATTACTGGCTATTTCTTCCCATATTGTCATACATCCATGTTCCTCATTTAATAGTTTCTCAAAATAGTTCTTCCATCTTTCTTTAATCTTTTTATCCTTCACCAATACCTTAGAATCCTCACTCTTGATACACTTAACTTGATTAAAATCTCTTGTTTTCCTCTCTCGTATCTTAGCAAGTTTGTATACCTTCTTCTTTCCCTCCTTACTATCTAGTCTAGTATATAGGTCATCATAAGCTTTCAACTTAGCCTCTCTTACTACTTTCTTGACCTCCTTATTGGCCAATCTATAGCTCTTAAGGTTTTTCTCAGTTCTATCATTCTGTCACTTTTTAAAGAACTCTTTTTTTTTTTTTTTCCTTAACTACCGCTTGATCCTCTTCCTTCCACCACCAAGTTTCCATAGAGCTAGGTCACATTCCTTTCGACTCTCCAAGCACTTCTCTTGAGATTCTCCTCATACAATTGGCCATCGAGTTCCACATAGTGTTAGCATCATCTTCCAAGTCTCAAGTACCTTCCTTATCCATTCTATTCTTAAATATTTCTAGTTTATCCCCTTTTAGGTCCCACTATCTCATCCTACAACACCAACCATCCTTCTTAGCTTGGTATTGCCCTCTAAAACATAGATCTAGTACCAAAACCTTATGTTGAAAGACCAAGCTCTCTCCAGGAATCATCTTACAATTATTATATTTTAGGCGGTCTACTTTTCTCACTAAAAAGTAATTTATTTGGCTCTTAATTAACCCACTCTTAAAATTATTAAATGCTTCTCCCTCTTCTTATACATAGTATTGGCCACCACCAGGTCAGAAGCCAATGCAAAATCTAAGATACTCTCTCCAATCTCATTTCTGTCACCAAAATCATATCCACTATGCACCCTTTTATAGCCTAGTTTGTCTATGGCTACATGGCCATTAAAATCTCCACCTATAATCCTAATTTTTTAAATATATAAAAAAAAAAAAAGTTTCACGAACCATCACTTTTAATAGATAAAAAAAAAAAAAAACGTTTTTCTCTCTTTTGTTTTAGCAAAAGTCACTTTTTAACAATTTGAGCCAAAAATATTTTCATTTTTTATTTTAATTTGTTTAACAGGCAATTGAGATTAAAAAAAAAAAAATTAACAAGATCCACCATAGTTGGCGACTACTAAAAAAGTTTATATGAACAATAAATTATCACATGTAACCCTCATTTTTTTTAAAATTTCACCAATCATCACTTTTAATAGAAAAATAATTTTTATTTCTATTTGATTTTAGTAAAATTCACTTCTTAGGCCTCGTTTGGGAACATGCTTTTTTAGTAACTTTTTGACTTTTTAGTTAAAATATAATGTAAAAAAAACTCGTATATTTGGGATGACTTTTTGACTTTTTACGAAAAGATATGTAAAAAGTAAAGAGAAAATGAAATCTTTGACTTTTTGATATAAGTTGTTGATTTTTTTGACTTTTTTAGTAACTTTTTGACTTAAAAAATGACTTGCCAAACGAGGCCTTAGCTATTTAAGCTAAAAATATTTTTATTTTTTATTTTAATTTGCTTAATTGACAATTGAGATTAAAAAAATTTAACAGAATCTACTATGTTTCGTAAATGCTAAAAAAATCATTCATTTTCTTAATATTTTTGTCTTTTATTAAAAAAATATATATTTGTTTTAAAAAAATTTATTATTCAAGTCCTTATAGTTTAGAAGGATATAAAATCTTTATAAAATTTAAAACCAAAAAGGACAAAAAAATAAAAAGTATAATTTTTTTTAATAGCGATTAATAATTTGAACATGTGCATTTAATAACATATTATATTTAGACCAATAATATTATGATACATCATTATGACACATGTCAATATTGATCTTATTCTAATTGTAGTGACATAATTTAAAGAAGAATTTTATTTTATAATTTAATAAAAGATGCATAATTTAAGGAATGAATATTGATCTCATTCCAATTATAGTAACATAAATTAAGCCTTAATAAGATAACAACGTTTTACAATTATAATAGTATATAAATGATGTAACAAGAGAAATACATAATTGAGTATATGACAAATCAAAAGTTGATATGTATTATGTCTGTAATAACCCCATCCTGTAACATACCATTAATTATTAATTATGAATACTAAATAAGTGCTTAAGGTGAAATTCTATGTTAATTGTGTGTTTCTTCTGATATTTGAGTTCATATCTATTAGATGTAGAACTATTTGTTGTGATCTCTGATAAAATCTAAAAATTAAAATCCTTAACGGCGTTAGAACACAAAATTGACTAGGTCAATATTGTGACGACCGGGTCTTGTCCCTCTCTTTCTTTTTCTTTCTTCTTTACTCCGTTCTCTTTTGCTCGTTAGGTTTAGAATGTTCGGAGGTTGTGCTCAAATAAAGTTCTTATTCTTGTTTTTGTTCGGTGATTGAATTTCGTTCTGGAGAGGGTGCAGTCGAGTCCGGGGTGCCCGGGGACCGAACTAGAAAATTTTGAACTGCTGGGCCAAGGCCGCACGTGCGAGGCCCTAGGCCGCACATGCGGGATAGGGGCCGCACATGTGGGAGGCCAAGCTGCACGTGTGGGGAAAGGGGATTTTCAGTGGGTTGCATACTGCTAAAAAGGCATGAGCGAGGAGTGGTGCGGGAAGACCACTGCACGTGCGAGGATGAGGGCCGCACGTGCAGAAAGGGGCGCTCCGCACGTGCGGGGAGAGGTGCCACACGTGCGGCACTCTAGCCGTCCGAAACTTTGTTTTTTTCCTCTTTTTTGTCCGAAGGTGTAACTCATTTTAGACATTACTCTCTCACTTTAAATCGTATTTTTCTCTCCTTTCTCTCTAGAAAACCTCCTCAAACACCCAAAACACTTTGATTCTTGCAAATCTTGAGTCAAGATCATCATCATCTCCCTCTAATCTTGTAGATCAAAAGCTAGAGCTTCATCCTTGTATGGTGGTAGACCAAAGATTCTCACCTCTTGATTCTAGGGTTTCTCCTCTCATCTTCTCCAAAGCTTTGAGGTAGGGATTTCTTAAGTTATATATACATGTTGTGCTATATATGTGATGATTTCAAAGCTTTCTTGTAGTTTTTGTGTTGATTTTGGTTTTGCTCCAAATATAGAGAAAGTTTTGAAGAAATGGGTTTTGATCTCAATCTTTTTCCTATCCATGAGAATGTTCTTTCTACAAACTCAAGAAAATGTGATTTTGATTGGGTTTCACCATGCAATAGGAGGATGTTGGGTTTTTGATAAAAACCCTAGAAATTTGGGAATTTTGGAAGACAAGAATAATGCTTATGAAATTCTTTATTATCTTGTGTCAAGAGGATGAATGAGGAAGTGTAAATTTTATTATGTGTTTTTATTAAATAGCAAACCTTCTTGATATATGAGCCATGAGAATTATTTTAGCATTGTTACTAAATAATTGAGTATGTATAGTTGAGGAATGGTAAATCATTGTGCACTATGGATTGTGAAAATTATAACCTTGCGAGATTTATGTTTGAAAATATCACATATGACTTTGAAGAGGTTAAATTGATTAGATTTGTGCATGATGGGAAATTGTTGTTGTGTGTTGAAGACACATGGTTATTTTGTGAAATAATGTTAAGGTTAAGAAATGAGAAAGCTAGTTGCTTTGTTATTGTTATTAAGACATTTGAAATTGGAGAAGTGTTATGAGATATGGAAAGATTATGACATTGCATATTCATTCAATTATTATTTTTGCATTGTAAATTTCGATTGAAGATATTTATTTCATGAAAGAAAATGATATTGTGATAAGAACTACAGAAATGTGGCATGGGGTAAATACGTGGTAAGTTCGTATAGGAGGTGTAGTTAATCTTGTTAAGTTGGCCTGAGCGTCCATGGTGAAAGACTAGAAAACCGCGCGGATAGGTGTCGAGCCTTTCAGTTAATACTAGTAAAAATGACAGTTTGGTAGTACTTGTAGAGTCTACTTGCAGACACCAGCCTAGGGATTACCAGTATTGTATTTACCGCCCCTATTGATTAAAAATTGGATGTTTTGAAATGTGTTAAGATTGCAAGCTTTTATTGAAAAGGGAAATCTTTAAGAAGAGCATGAAATGAAATTTTTTTTAAGGAATATGGCATGGCATTGACATTTGCATTTTTATTGAGATTTGGCATAACTGTATATACTTTGTTAGAACTCTTTACTGGGCTTTATGCTCACCCCTATGGGATTTGGTACAGGTAAAGATGTGGTGATCCCACCGAATTGAGTGAGTGGATATTTTGTGAAGAGTAAATGACTCTCTTATTTTTGTTGTAAATTTTGTAAAGCCAACGGCTAAACATGTATGGGTTCGAGAGACCATTTTGTGTAACCGGGCTATTGCCTTGGAAGATATAAGCCCTAAAGGGCATTTTATTGTTTTGAGACTAGGTGCTTCACATGCTATAGATTCATGTGTATTTCTTTTATCATTGAATGTATATCCGCATGTGAAACTTTTGTATAAACTCTCTTATTAACTATGTAAAGATGAGAAGTTTATTGCCATGGTTTAGTGAATGTTAATCAATGTGGGTAGTTCATGTTGAATTATTTCGGGGCGTTACAAATATGTTATTTGGAATATTTAGAATCATATGGAAAATTTAATTAGAATTTGATTCAAATCCAAATAATTAGAATTAAGCTAGATTAATTAGTTTTAGCAAGATTAATTAACTTAAACTAATCTAGCCTATATAAGGCAAATATGAGGCCAAGAACTCATCCTTACACTCATATATCCTCATCATCTTTGAGGTTAACACTTGTAAAGAGAGAGAGAGAGAGAGAGAGAGAGAGAGAGAGAGATCATTCCTTAGAGAGAGAAGCTTAATTTTAAAGATTTTGACTTGAGATTTGAAGATTTGGAGAATAGGCTCAAGAATTTTGTTAAATTTGGCTTCATTGAAGGATTTAGGTAAGTGATTAGCTCCTAGTTCTTGTATTTAAGCCATCAATTATGTGAATTTAAAAGGAGTGGATAATTAAGTAGGAGAATTGAATTGAGAAGATGAATTTGGGGTCAAATTCATGCATGTATGCATAATTCATCACTTTAAGTTTGAATTTCAATAATACTTTACATACATGGAGCTATACTTGCTAGTTTTGAGAATTTAACATGATTTTACACTTAACACCTCATTTGTTTATGTTTTGAAAGTAAAGAATCCAAATTATTTATATTCATGTTTAAAGAATGAAGTTTTAAGCTTGCTTTTGATGAATTACCAAGGTTTTGAGCTTTGCTTTTATAAATTAGTTTTGTGTCCATGTGACGCCCCAAAAATCGCGAACATCAAAGAATATATTAACAATTAAATACAGGGTTTATCTAAGGTTAAAAGTCTAGAAAATGACACTAATAAGTCCTATGGCCAATAACCAAGTAAGATCCCAGATCACCGGAGGAGTCAAGTTAGCCTCCCTTTTAAGTCCAGTTTTCTTAGGTAATGCACTACCTTTTTGACAGATCTTAAAAGGCATTGATGCAAGGTCTCATAGGCAACACAGAGATAGGCATAGGATTACAAGGTAAATCATATTTACAGTGTCTCAAATTTTAAATTTACAAAACGAGTCCCGTTGCTATTACAATCTAAGAATAAATAAAAGCACAGTCAAACTAATAAACGAAATGGTTCCGAACTTTCTCTAGGGCAAACTTAAGTCTTCAAATGTCTTTGACTCGTCGTTGGCTTCGTACATTTCTTCAATACCTAGCATGAAATGCCATGAACTTTGAATGCTTAGTAAACACACACACACCCCATCTATTTTTCTCAATCTAATACACAATAGCAAATTATAACAATAGGGGAAAGGAGCATGACATTCAAGTAATTAACACAGGTTATAAGGTTAGTTGTTAGTAGTCTAGAAATCCCCCAAAGATATTTCGTCCTCCCAACCACAAGAATCGGACGCGGATTATTCGGTATGTCCCCTCTTTTGCTGCATTGTTGCAGAACTTACCTCGGATGCCTAACAACGGTTATATACCGCATAGTGCCAACCGCAAGGCCTTAAAAAAGATTGTAATAATGGGCCTTGCCCAAATCCCTCATTACACCAAATACCTAGGGCTCAAATACAACCGCTCTGTTCGAGGGTTCCGAAAACCACTTGCGCAAGACTTCAACTTCCAAATAGGGAACCCATCTCATCAACCAATTAATATCTTAGTCACTTGTTCAAAAATGCGCAACCCATTACCACCCATTAAGCTTCCCGTTTGAGTTAGATAATTTAAGTCAGAGTTAGGACATCCTCTTGAAACAACATCTATTGCACAAGTATGAACAACTAAATAGTACAAATAGAAGGAAATAAAGTTACAACACATGATATTCACATATGAAGATAGGCACAAGTAGCTCTAAGCATATTCAAGTAGTTAAGGGAATAATTTCAAACAAGAATATAATTTCTAGATTTGCATAAGTGTGAGCACCATCGAAGGATTAAAATAAGATACATAAACCTATGACACGTGTAATATCATACCGAGACATGATCATAATTTAATAAGAATATTTATGAACACAAGAGCATAAAACACCAATGAAAACAGAATTTCTAGATTTAGTACTACCTAAAGATTATACCCGAAAGGGCTATTTCAGATTTTTCCAAAGCCCGGCCTTCCTATGGTTCGTAGGGAATTTTATCTAGTTCTCAGAAAATTTTTCAGAAATGGAATAGCTTTTCCATATTTTTAGTTATTTCAGAAATACTCCAGCTCTATCCAGATTCGTCAATCGTTACGAAAATCAGACTTTCTCACAAATCGCTCACTCGTTTTCAATGAAACCAATTTTCCTTGAAAGCTAACTTGTTATGAAAGATTTTGAAATAAAATTGAGGTTCAGAAGATTTTTATACATTTTTCTAAAATGTTCGCAAGGTGGCTGTCAAATAGATTTTTCTGGCATAGTTCTTGAAAATAGAAAGTTGGTGAGAAAAGAGGTTAGCTAGGGGAAATTTTTCACTTCTTTTGTGATGAAAACATGCTAAATAATATGTATTAAACTCAAAAATTTAAGGTGAAGGTGTGCCTTTGAAAATTTTGAGAGATTGATATGGAAAAAAGTAGTCTTATATCGATTAAGCAAAATAGAAGAATGGTAGAATCAAGACTCAACTCCTTTCATTTTTAACACAAGAATACCATTAAAACACATTTGAAAATACCATTTTAAACTTCTAATAACATGTATTTGAAAAGAAAAATGAAACAGAGAGTTGTGTTGTGACTTACTTGATGGTTGTTGGAATTGCTAGCAAATTTTTTCTTCCTCTCCTCTCTTCTACCAAGCTCACCTTCCTTCCTTTTTTCTCTCTTAGTTGAATATAGTGTGTATAAGTGTTATTCTTGTGTGTAAAATTCTAAGGGAGGGGTTGTTTATATAATGAATTTGGTGTAAAAGGTCCTAAATGCCCCTTGGTTGGAATTGGATTGGATAGTTTGGATTTAGTTTGAATTCAATGGAATAGTAGAGGATTAAAAGTCTTAATTAGGTTCCTAAATATGATCTAGTTAGGGTTTTCCTCCTAATCAAACAAACCTAGTTACATATATACATATATATAAAAGTTTGTACTAAGTCAAAGATTTTCTTTCTTAAATCATGCAAAATTGTCTCAAAAAGTACATTAATCATATCTATGTAAGTATGGCTAGCCATAAATGGTGATTTGAGGGACTTATTTTATATATATATATATTTTGTGTACAAATCTTGAAAATTGTAAAATATAATGTTAAAAAAGATTTTAGGGTACAAGTGTATATATAAATATATAACGGTATTTGTTTGGGATCAATTTGTGATTTAATAAAAATGTGAGGGCTTGGGCTCAATTAAAGTATCTATTTCAAGTGTAGAGTTAATAAATTAGTGTTAGGAAAAATAATTCGGTTTGTATTATCTTGCTTTGAATTTAAAGGTAAATAACCGAACGAAAACTGTGAAAATCAAAAGTTAAGGTTTAGAGAGATTAATCTTAAATTTGAGAGTTAAATAATTAATATTAGAGTGTTAGAAATGATTTCTAAACTTCCAGGGTTGATTAGAGTTTGTATGGGTTAGTCCGTGATGTGTTTTCGGTTCTAGGGTTTAATTTGAGAATAATCAATGAACTAAGGGCTTTATTATAATAACTCAAAATTTAGGGACCTAATAAAGTTTACAAATTTTAGGGATCTCACAGTCCATGTTCATGGATAAGTTTCTAAGTGTTTTTCAAGGCTTTGGCTTAACTATACAGGTTTTGATGTATTGAATTGGTGTTTTGAACTTAAGATGCAATTCTAGAAATTCCATAATCTGGTTGCATTGCTCAAGCAAACAATCTGTTGCTTTAGTGCACTTTATAAGTTCTTAGTATTTTTGTAGACGATTGTAGTTGGCTTGAGCGACCAAGTGTGCGCTCGAGCGAACTCAGTTTTACATTGCATATGGCTTAAGCGACCAAGAAGTTGGTTTAAGCCTAGATTTCCAGCATCCAGAAGTTTTGCAGACTGCTCAAGCTACCAAATGTGTGTTAGAAAAATAGTACCAAACTATCGAGAAAATATAATTTAAAAATATGCAAACGATTTTTGGGCAAAACCAAAACTGAAATAAATCGATATAATAACGTGATAAAACTTACAGTATATAAAAGGATAAAACCTGATCGAGTCGAGTGTGTGACACTCTTTCCTTAAGACAGATTCGTCCTTCGACCGGTGCTTAGGATTCAATTGACGTTTATCTCCCAAGATACAACGATCAATGTCTTGCACTAGTAGCACTACTATTGCAAGCCTAGCGAACTTCGTTGTGTATGTACTCTCTTAATAGGAAAATTAGACTCATAAAATATGAAGAATAATGCAAAGTGAAGAAGAAAATGACAATTCACTAACCAAATTGAAGTGAGGGAGATGGAATATATAGACTTCTATGTGACTCTTCAGAAAGGTTGTGATCCTTCAAAAGGACACACCCTTCCATCTCAAGAGACACAACCATTGGAGTAAATTTAAATTCACATTTTTCCAACAATGTGCACTTGAGCGAACTACTATATTTTCAGCATTTTTGAAACACAATCCTAAGAGCATGCTTTCATTTTCATTCCCCATAGGTATTCATAAGCAATGGTTTAGGCAATGATAATAAGGACATAAGTTAGAAACACACTAAGGCCTCGTTTGATAATAGAATTTTTTAGTAACTTTTTAGCTTTTTGGTTAAAATATGAGGCAAAAAAAAAAAAAAAGATATGTTTGGAATGACTTTTTAGTTTTTTACGAAAAGATGTGCAAAAAGTAGAGAGAAAAAAAATATTTAACTTTTTGGTATAGGTTATAGGTTTTTTGGTTTTTTTAGTAACTTTTTAGCTTTTAGACTAAAACAAGCGAATGCCAAACGAGGCCTAAGAAAAATTGAATTAAATAAAATATAGTTTGGAACGTGTGTTTCAATGTAGATCTGTTATGTGTTTACGTAAGTCATGCGCAACAATCTGTCCAGTCTATCTAAGGAGCCATCTGTGAGTAATAACTCTGTAAAGCTATGTTTGATTATAAGTATTTTCTGATTAACAAGTTATAGACATAGTTATATATATATATATATATATTATTTCTGAACTGATAATTTTTAAATAAATAAATGATTGTCCATTTTCTGAAATGTAATCGTGACATCCTTAGCATCTGTATTTATTATCTGTTATTAGAGATCTCTGTGGGTTTCAATTCTTGGAACTGTCTGATAAACCTTAATGGTTATCTGTTATGATTATGCATAATAATCTGTCTGATCTGAACAAGTCATATAAGACAATATACTCTGTTTAGGTAATGGATATACCACTTATGATTGAATACATGTTGAATACGTATATGATTCTGTTATGATCTAAAACTTTGATTTTTGGAATTATGATTTGGGACATCATTCATTAACCCTTTACTCTATAGTTATTTACTGAGCTTCAGCTCATTTTTTATATATATGTATGTAAGTGACCAAGTGTGTAACCAAACTTAGAGATAGGGATATAATCGGTTCGGTATGGTCGGTATATAGGTAAAAAATTTCACCGAACCGATAATGTCAGTTTTATTATTTTGAACACCGATACAGACCGCTTCTCCCATCAAACTGCACCAAACCGAACCGATTGAAACGGTTCGGTTTGGTGCGATTTAATCGGTTTAGGATTTTTCAAACTTGAGTCACTTTTAAATATAATCATTAATCTATATAAAAATATTAAATTAGTTATTTTTTTTTATCATTCAAACATATCCAATCCATTCATTTAATACATTTCAATTTCTAAATTAACAAAAATAAAAACAAAAAAAAGTTTAAAAATACTAAGATTTCAAGAATAATGAGTTAGAGTTAAAATTAATATAATAAGAGTTTACAAACTTAGGTTATAAAGATGATAAGGTTAATTAATTAAGGTTTATTATACTTATTAATATCATTATATTATTAGATTATATATATATTATAAATATATATAAACATAATATATGTTGAAACGGTCGATTTCGATTTAGATCGGTTCACAAGGTGCTTAAACCAATACCGAACCGAAAATCGAAAAAAATCAAATTAAAAAACCGCACAGACCGATTCTTGTTAAAAAACAGACCAAATATAACCGGTTTGGTTCGGCTCAATTGGTTTGGTTGGTTTTTTCGGTTTTTCTTACATCCCTATGTAGACATCCCATTTCTGACCGACCTTAAGACTCAGACGTCACCGATTGAGCGCTCAGTGATGTTGCATATTGTGCTCGTTCAGAAGTCTCAGAGTCGCGGCAATGAGCCCTGCCTCCGGGCTTCCGAACCCTCTTTTATACCTTGCATCGATTTGCGAACCAGACTCGATTTTCTTTGTTTCTCTTCCTGAAGGGAGAGAGAGGTCCCGTAGACCATCCCTCAGTGGCCGTGGGCTACATTTCGCGGCCGTAGGCCATTTTGCCCATTTCGGAGCCCGGTTCCTGGAGCCGTGTGCCTCGGTTCGGGACCGTCTAACCATCTCCGATTTCTCCGGTTTTTGGCATACATCCTATTTACTCCCTTTTAAGGGACACTAAGGTCTGAGAGACCCACTTCGTGGTCGAATGCCACTTTCGGTGCTTAACAGCCTATTTTAGGGACCCCGAACTGCGTGTTTTAGCCCCCGAGCATTCGTTTTGCATCGGTTTTCGTTCATTTTTGGCAGGTACCTCTGTTTTATCACCAGGAAGGTCACTGAAGGGTGGGAGGCCAGCAATTGTCTCAGCAACCAGTTATGCTCCTCCGGCGCCCTCCGACGCCCATTTTTCTCACTTTCGAGCCCATGTTGACCACCCTAGGAGCATTTTCTTCAAGCCCAAACCACATATTTGTGTTGTACACACATGGGAGGACCCTAATATCACATGGCCGGCCAGTAACTCAACTTGAACCTTTTGAACCCCTCCTAAAAGTGGCCTATTCTCTCTCCTGTTTTAGAGTTGCCAATTTTGAACCACAGGGTTGTGTTGAGGAGACCTGGGAGGACACCAATATCTGGTGGCCGGCCAGAAATTGTTTTGGACCATTTTGCCCCTTGGCCGGCCGCCCATAGGGGGTGGCCGGCCGGCCACCTGCAACAAAAATAGCAGGCCGGCCATGATCCTTGGGATGTGTGCATTGCAGCTGTATAGTTTTTCCCCCCAAAATATCTGATTTCGGGGGACTTTTTGTAGAGAAGGGAACTTAATCCCATAGCCCTACACATTTTCTCTCCCTTTCTCCTCCATCCTTGCATACATACAGCAGCTCTAGCTCTCCCTCAAGGGTGGAAAAACTTGGTTTGAGCATATAGATACATATCTCTCTCATTTCCTCTCAAAATCTCTAAGTTTTGCACCATTTCTCCATCACTACCAAGCACCACCACCACCACTCCATTTCCAGCAGCTTGGGGAGCTTTCCAGCAGCTAGGAAGCAACATTCCTTGGTCCAAGAGGTAGCAAAGAAGTGGTCTTCAAGGGTAAGTGCCAATCTCCCTCTTTTGTAACACTTTTTTGCACCATTGCTTAGGCCTATTTGCTTGCTGTTTTGGGCTCTGACCCTAACTGAAAGGGTCATTATTTTGAGCCATCCTTCATGTTTGTTTAAGGGCTCAGCCCTGTTTGAATCCCCCATTTGGTACTTACTTCAATACCCCCTTGTATGTCATTATTTTGCATGGTATTTCTAGCCTATGTGTGATCTGTTTTTGAGCATGATATAAACTGTGAGTTGGATTATTTTGAGTCCCTCTACAACATTGTAGAAGGGCTCAATACTTTTGGGGGCCTCCATGTTGTACTTACCATTATACCCCTCTTTGGCCCCCATTTTTGTATGCTTTTTTAGGGTTATCTAGCTTCTATTTTCGGCCATGATCAGAACTTCAAGTGGCCATATTTTGACCCTCTTGTCATGTTTCATGAAGGGTCTTTGGCTGTTTGATGTATATTTGGCCTACTTCATGTTATACTCCTCTTTGGCCCCCATTTTTGCATGCTTTTTTAGGCTTATCTAGCTTCTGTTTTCAGCCATGATCAGAACTGAAAATGGACATATTTTGACCTTATTGGCATGTCTCATTAAGGGTCTTTGGCTGTTTGGTGAATGCTTTGTATACTTCATGTTATAGCCTCTTGTTGGCCTTAATCTTGCATTGCATTTTGAGCATGTTTGCGTACTGATTTGAGACTTTTCATCTACTGTAAATGTTCATATTTTTAGTCCCTCTTCAGTGTTGTAGAAGGGTATTTTTATTTTTGGACTTTGCATCTACCACTTGCTTCATAGCCTCCCTTGCGGAGCCATTTTTGTATGCCATCTTAGCCCTACTTGTGATTGCTGTTTGACCATGTTTTGTACTGTAAAAATGTGATTTTTGGGGCTGCCTTGCTTCTTCCTTTTCATGTCATGTACCAATTATGCATGTATGGTATAGCTGTAGGCCATTTTATGCATTGAAATCCATGTTTCGGGATCATTTCATATATCGGGTATTATTTCGCCTCATTTCGGGACTGTTTTGCCCCTCATTTTGCCACTGATTTTTTCATATTTGCATATCATATTCCATGTCCTTGCCATGTCTCATTAGAGTGGCATTTCGGTGCCCGAGGGTCCGTTCTCAGTTTGCGAGCCCGCGGGCACGCACTTCGAGGTAGCTTGTTTTCATCTGATGGCCTCCTGTGTGAGCGTAGCTGAGGCTCTCTCATGTTAGTGTAAGCCCATTATTGCATTCCGTATGCCATTTTATCCATAGCATTGTGTATGCCCGGTTGTGTATTACCTCGTATAGCGTGTATGCCATTCCATGACATTGTGTATGTTAGGATTGCATATTAGCTGCATTTCATGCATATCATGCATATTGCATCATGTTCGGGATAGGAGTTATCCCGGGCACGAGAAACGAGGCACGTTTCGTTCTGAGCGACGGAACGGGTCTCAATTTTCAAGTCACCGACACTCCGGATTATCCATGATGGAGTTAGGTTTTGTTATAGCATTCATATGCATTCACCCTATATTGAGTTGTACAATTCGGCTCCTCGGCCATCATGCATCGATATGCGTGATTGGTGGCCCGAGGATCGAGGCAAGCATATATTTGTGAAATACATTGCTATGTCCCTTTCCTGCTCTCTGTTGCAGCAAAATGAAGAATCAGTAACTTTTTGGAGTCTGGCACGCATTTCGAAAAACATTGCAAACATAGGCTAATTGGGACATCCCAATGGATTTCCGCGCAAAGCAGCCCAAACATGCATTATTTCAATTATCCGGAGCGGAGTCAAGGCAGTCCCTGGCTTGCATGCCAGTTTACAGTTTTCCTTAGTTAATTTGTTAATTAATTAGGAATTTGTACATTATTTGTACATTATTTGGACTGTAATATTCGGACTGTATTATTCTTTCATTTGGGACTGTATTATTATTTATTCGGACCCTCTGCGCGAGGGCATAATTGTAATAAGTGTGGGTGAGTGTGATGTATGTCTTCCAACCCCACATCTTTCTTCCCCTTTTATTTACCCGCTTATGATGGTTAGATTAGGGCATATTTCAATTAGCATACAGTGTGACAGCATGTTTGCATCATTCATCTGTTTTGCACGCACCGGGCTCGGCGCATCATACAAACTGCATTTGTATTTCAATTCCAAATTGAATACGTGTTAGTTGTAGCATTTTATATGCCATGTTTAGAATAGCCGAGCCTGCTATAATTGTATCTTTGCGTGTGTTGCACTAGGCATTGTTGTATACTTAGGATCATGCATGATTTCTAATGAGCTTCTGTTTTGGCTTGGAGTACTCGGTGAGTTTTATGCTTTAGCATCCTTGCATACGTGTGAGTGCTGCCATGAATAGCATGCTTACCATGAGGCTACTTGCTTATGTGATATAACTGCCTTGAATGCCTGTGGGTGGAGGTTGAGTTACTTGAATTGGGACAATTCATTGACTGTTTGTTTTAAGCCCACTAGATAGTGGCAAAATCATGTTTTTCTAAGCCCACCCGAGGGTGGCAAATCTATGTCTTAGCCTACCTGCGGGTAGCACCATCAAACCATTTTCAAACAAACAAACATGAAATGTTTTGTTCCAATTCAGGCGGCTCAGTCTATACTTGTATGCTGTGCGCATCACATAGTAACCTAGCCTAATAACCGGAATAAGAACTCACAGTGTTTTCAAAATAAGATATCATGGTTAGTAGAGGCCGATCTTTGACCGGGCGAGCGGGGGTGCTCACGAAGTGACCTTCCCTAATCGTACCCAAGTTCCTGAGCCGAGGCAACTTTGGTGATGACGGACACGTGGCCTTTGGCACCGAGTCGGGGTTTCCTAAATTTCCCATTTAAAAAACATTTAGGTGGCGACTGGTTCCGGGCGGCGATCCATGTTTGGCACTTCTTTCAAAAAAATCTGTTTTCAAAACGATTTGCCGGATTTGGACTCTTTGGTTCAAGATTGAGAACCGTGACATTTGAGTCCTTCGAACTGTAGTGACCTAATATTGAACCAGAACCGGGGGGGGCTCGCACCCCTTTTCCCTAGGATGCGTTCGGGGACGTCTACAGTTTCTGGTGACTCTGCTGGGGATTTAGAGAACTTGACTCGAACTCATGATATCTGGTTTTGACTACACTTGTGTGTTTCTTTGCATTGCATTTGCATTGGTGCGCCTAGGACACCGTGTTTACCATATGCCATTCCCGAACGATTTGCTGGAGGCTTGTCTTGTCAAGGCATGTCCATAAGGCTGATCGGCTCTGGGCTCTGACAACATGGGAACACAAACCCCGGTTTTACTGGGGCACCCTTTTTGACCATTCGACCTAGTGCATATTCGGATCCATAGTGACCATTCCAAACTAGGACAGGTTGCTTACCCGTTTATAGGTTGTTTGAAACCGCTGTGTGCGTAGTAAAACCCTAGCTCCTGACAAAATAGGACAGGGAAACCCTACCCCAACATAGGGGTGTTTTGGGCTCTCACTTATCTGCTATGTGCTTGTTAGAGTGTGTCTCACAGGAATGCATATATCGCCTATGAGTTTGGGCATCATGTGGCACAATCAAGATTCGAGAATCGAGAGTCTGCGGATATCGGATTGATTTTGGGGAACAAAGGATACAGAACAAAGGATCGATGATTGAGGACATTGTATTTTCAAATTTTATCAACCGTGTTGTATGCCCGATCGTGTGTTGTGTATATTTAATTTAAGCCGTTATGCCGCCCGCTTATCCGCTATTTGTTTCCTTTTCGCTTTATTATCTTTTTGCTAGGGCAGTTTTTAGCACGATTGCTTCCGAACCAGTAGATACTCCCCAAGCACTTTGGACACGAGGTCGCCGACTCAATCGATCCGAGGATCTAGTTGACGGGCATCCAGTGTTCCACTCTCTACCCCCAGTTATCAGAAGAATGCCGAGGAGGCGCAGTGTGTCAGAACAGGGATTACCGGGACAGAGGGCTACTTTGACAAGAAATCAAAGTTGAGATTTACGTTCCGCCATAGAGATACATTTACCGGTCATTCAGATGGAACAGCAGAATACATCAGGGATGGATGCGATGATGCGCCAAATGCACGAGAGCATGAAACAGATGTAGGAGGATGTCATCCGCTAAGCAGAATTTTCTAAACATCAACTCATGATCATGGCCCAAAGAGGCCGACATTAGGTCGCAATGAGAATGCAGCGTCTGCTTCACATCAGGCTCCTCCTCCGCCAGCGGCTCCACTACCCGAGCAGGCACCTACTGGTCAGAATACCCTGCCAAATCCTCAGAATACCCTCCCGAACACCCAGAACACCCTACCCAATGTCCAGAATATCCAAGAGGACACCAACCTTCCAATCTGGCGGTTCGCCGCCAAGAATCGCCCAAGAATCTTACACCCAACCACCCGGACTCTCCATTCGAGTTCGAGATAGATCATACAGCTCTAAAACTGAGTAAGTTAGAGAAGCTTTTCAAGAAATCGCAGGGGGTGAAGGCCATCCCAGACATCGAAGATGGGTACACCGACGTGGCCGTAACATTGCCAGACAGATTCAAGATGCCACAGATTGATCGTTTTGATGGGTCAGGGGATCCTATGGTCCATCTCCAGCTATTTTCAGACATCTTGAGGCCAATGGGCCTAACCTGACCACAAAAGCTTTCCCTGTTTGGCCGAACTTTGTCGGGTGTGGCAGCCATTTGGTACGCAAAGTTAGAAGATGATGTGAAAAGAAGCTGGGATGAGATGGCTGAGGCCTTCGTTGCACAGTACTCGTAGAATACACAGATCGAGATTACAACCCGTGATCTCGAAACGACAAGGCAGGAACCCAAGGAGTCTTTCTCCGATTTTGTAACTAGATGGAGGGCAAAGGCGTTGATGATGACCTTGAGGCCTACAGACAAAGATCAAATCCGAATGATTGTGCGCAATCTCCAACCGAAACTCATGCAAAAGATGATCGTACTCCCCTTTCCCACCTTCTCAGATTTACACGAGATGGGGGTACAGATCGAGGATGCAATGAAGCAAGGTTTGATCGACCAGGACCGGGAGCAGCCCCGAAGGACATTCAACTGCAATAACAACGCAGGCCCGAGTGGCGCTGCAAACACAAGGACTTCGGAGGTCGGTATGGTCGCCACCACTCCCTCTCCCCATCCAAGGCCCGCGGCGGCCACACCCTTTTCCAGTACATCCGGGAGCAGTACCCAAGCCTCGAGATATCAGTCCAAGGGCCAAAGAACCTTCACTCCACTATACATGCCTTTGTCCAAGGCTCTCGGGGTTCTAATAAAAAAGGGGCATCTAAAACCCCTAGAGCCGAGGCCATTACCAAATCCACTCCCCCTTTCCCACAACCCGGCCAAGCATCAGGCGTACCACCAAGAAGATGGCCATGATACGCACTAATGTTTCAGCCAACAAGGCCACGAGATTCAGGACCTCGTTGACAAAAACATTATTCTGCCTCCCGAAAGACCCAACGTCACAACCAACCCACTCCCCGCACATAGCCAAGATCCACCACCCAAAAGAGTCAATTTCATCCAAACTAAGGTCGTGTCCTACGATCCTAGTATCTATATTACTCCCTCTCACCTAACCAAGCCGGAGGTGATCCTTCCTGACTGCACTGACTTGTGCATGTTGGACACCTTCACAACCTGATCTGAGCCAAAAGTGGTGACCATTGAAGATGGAATGGGGCAGGTTTTAGAGGAAGGAAGAATTATTGAGTCTGGGATGGAACAACCTGGGAATCTAGCCGGAAGAGCCTATGATCCAAGCGGATACATCCTACCAGTGGGCCAGTCGGAGTTGAGTGTGGGGCTACCAGAAAAAGCTGAACTGTGCATGATTCGGGGGGACAGACTTGAACAAGGGGCAAATGGTCTGACAACAGTGGAAGAAGATTTTGCCGACCTCCAGTTCTTCAACGACCAAGAAGCAGGGGATGCAACAATCAACTGGTTTGAATATGGGGAGTCGGCGGAAGTTATCGGATGGTTAGATGATCAACCAGATGTCGTGGAACTTCAGCCAGAGCAAGGCCCAGCAGGGGCAAGGGTATCAATGATGGCCGGAAGGGCCGAGAGTCAGAATGGATTGCCGGAGAGCGCCGGTACAAAGAATTTCACTCGGGATCAAGATATTATGAAAACTGAGCAACAAACCGTACTAACATAGGAAGAGCAAGGGAGGAATTGGGATTCTGAGAGAATTCGGAAGGCCAAGAACCATGAAGAGATTGAAAGTGCTGCGAGCACGAAAGCAGGATATGCTGTGAGCATATGGGATGAAAGTACCAAAAGTACAAACTTGCCAGAACCTGATAGGTGTCTGTTGAATGCTAACGGGATGTGGTGGGAAGACGATGACTTATGTCTTGCCCACACGGATGAAGATTGGGTAGGCGCTCAACCAGATGACACTTGGTACCTCGATGAGGTGGACCACATGACCAGGAGCGGGCGGTACTTCAAGCCCCCACACCTAGACCAACCCGAAACATCTGGAAAAGATAAAGCGGTTGAGAAACAAAGAGAGAAACAAATTGAAGAAGAAGCTGTACGGAGACAGTTAAAGAAGATACAAGCAGACATCTCCATCTGGGGACTGCTTATGGCGTCAAGGGTACATAGGCAGGCCGTCCTATCTGCTATGGACAAGGCCAAACTCTCCATTGATACTACACCAGAGCAGCTGGTTGGGCTGGTTTTTCCGGGAGGAGGTTCCTCGGCATTAACCTTTTCAGACAAAGAACTGCCACCTGAGGGCGTAAATCATAACAAACCCCTCTACATCTCCGTGGAATGTAGAGATAAATGGATACCGGTGGTACTTGTTGATACCGGGTCTGCTATCAACGTTTGCCCGTAACAAAGATATGCAATCGGGTTGAAACCCGCGACTTCATACCAACCACTCGGTGATCAAAGCTACGATAATACCAAAGAGAGAAATGATGGGGATCAAGGTTCAGCCTGTGTTGGTCCAGGACAACACAACATCGAATTTCATGTCTTGGACGTTCCCGCAACCTTCAACTTACTCTTGGGGCGGCCGTGGTTGCACCAAGTAAAGGCAGTCTCTTCCACTCTACACCAGATGTTGAAATACCCTCACGGGAAGGGGGTAGCTATTGTCTTCGAAAATTCATCCATCCACCTGCCATCGGAAGTGTCTACACCAGTTTTGGAAATCGAGCACGGCGCGGAGGATGTGTTCTTGTCAGGGTTCACCCTGGCAGAGGCCCGGGTAGTGCAGAATATTATGGCTGTGAATAAAGGTGTGTACGTCAGTGCTCAATCCGTCTACCTCATGAACAAGCTACAACATATTCCCGGGATGGGATTAGGAAGGAGCGGCTGGAAAGGAGTCGCTGCGTTGGCCGAAGTGCCACACAACCCGCATACCTTTGGACTGGGTTATCTGCCCACCAAAGAGGATTGGGTGAGAAAAGGAAAAGAAATGGCCGGTAGAGCCAGAGCGAAGCAGGCTGGGAAGCCTTTTGAATTAATGCACAGGCCCATCCAGGTACTCGAGCTGACGCTTTGTCCGGAGGAGAGGATTTTCCATTTTGTGGCTTCCAGAGCCATGGTTAAACGCGAGAAGAAGCGCGTGCAAAGCTTCAAATCTTTTGACCAGAACTACCCGGATGACGTTACAGAAAGCGCATGCACCCAACAATGAGGTTGAACAGTAAGAAGGCAGTGGATCCAGAGGGCACAGAACTTGAAATGGGGGTAGCACTGGCATGACTCCTCTCTGATCCTCCGATCTACCAAGAGAGCTTAGGGGTTAACTCCGTGGTTTCCATGATTGGGGATGGAACGGTGTGGGCCTACCGGCAGCCTATCTTGGATGCATCAATCGCACCTCTCTCACTTGGCAAGACGAGGAGGATTTTTGTCCAAAGAGACCGGTCGTAGTGAGCCGGAATCTGATTCCACCAAGTCCTGTGAGTCGGAATCAGGTTCCAGCTCGACTGAGTCTGAGTCTGGTACTCCTAAGGAAGCTAACCTGGATGCCACAGTCCTGTCTTGGTCGTCTTTTTCCTTTTCATTTGAGTCTGTTGTAACCAATGAATCGGACGAGTTGGATGCGCCTAATGAGAATGAACTATCTGTGGTTTCTGAGTATTTTTCTGTGCCCTTGATTTATTGTATTAATTCAGACTTTCAAAACTTTGATGAAAACGACGAGGATGAAGTTCCTCCGGTTTTACAACGTTTAATTGAACAAGAGCAAGAGAGATTTGTTAAAGCATTAATGGATAAAATCATTACCGTGAATATTGGTACTGTGGAGGACCCGCGGCTGGTCCAGATCAGGTCCACGTTGTCTTCGGAGGAACGCGAGCGCTTAGTCGCTTTATTAAAAGATTTCAAAGATGTTTTCGCGTGGTCCTACGAAGACATGCCTGGAATCGATCCTGAGATTGTGCAGCATCGGATTCCCCTTGACCCCGAGGCCCGACCTGTCAAGCAGAAACTCAGAAGGATCCGTCCGGATTGGGCTCTTAAGATTAAGGAAAAGGTCACCAAGCAAATCGACGCAGGCTTCCTGCTGGTATCTGAATATCCGACTTGGTTGGCCAACATTGTTTCGGTGCCGAAGAAAGATAGCAGGATCCGGGTGTGTGTAGACTTCAGGGATTTGAACAGAGCTAGTCCGAAGGACGACTTTCCCTTACCGCACATCAATGAGTTGGTAGACTTCACAGCAGGGCATGCATTGCTCTCATTCATGGATGGCTTTTCAGGATACAACCAGATAGTGATGGCACCAGAGGATAGGGAAAAGACTGCATTTACCACCCCGTGGGGGACATACTGCTATCGGGTAATGTCGTTTGGGTTGAAGAACGCTGGAGCTACTTATCAACGGGCCGCGACCACAATACTACATGATATGATCCACAAAGAGGTTGAGGTGTATGTGGACGACATGATTGTCAAGTCCAAGGAAAGAGAGGGCCACTACACCGCCTTGCATAAGTTTTTCCAAAGGATCAGGGAATTCCGGTTGCGGCTAAACCCTCAGAAATGTACATTTGGTGTTACAATGAAAAATCTCGGGGTTTCTGATTACACAAAGAGGCATCGAGGTCGATCCTTCCAAAATCAAGGCCATCTTAGAAATGCCACCACCAAGGACTGAAAAGGAGGTGCGAGGCTTTCTGGGTAAAGTGCAATTCATAAGACGGTTTATTTCAAAATCAACCTTGACTTGTGAACCACTTTTTGGCCTCCTCAAGAAAGGAAAGAAGTTCCAATGGAACAGCTGATGTCAAGCTGCATTTGAACAGATCAAAGAATATCTACAGAACCCGCCCGTTTTATCGCCACCAGAACCGGGGAAACCGTTGATTTTGTATCTGTCAGTGACTGAGACCACGATGGGCTGCATGCTTGCGCAAGAATCAAAAGATAAGGTGGAGAAAGCCATCTACTATTTGAGCAAAAAGATGCTGGAGTATGAGACCCGATATACACCGCTGGAAAAGGCTTGCTTAGCTCTGGTATGGGCTACCAGGAAGCTACGGCACTACCTATTAGCTCGCTCTGTAATGTTGGTTTCACGACTTGATCCCATCAAATATCTCTTCGAGAAACCAGCACTTACGGGTAAGCTAGCTCGTTGGTTGCTGTTGCTCTCCGAATTTGATCTCACGTACGTGACACGTAAGTCAGTGAAAGGAAGAGCAGTGGCAGAGTTCCTTGCCGACCACCCGGTTGAAGGGGATGAAGCAGTTGAGTACCTGTTCCCGGATGAATCAATTCTGCATATCGACGATGAAACTTGGACGATGTACTTTGACGGAGCATCAAACCAACATGGGTATGGGATAGGGGTGTTGCTGATAGCACCCGACAATTCCCGTATCCCTCTAGCCTTCAAACTCCGATTCAAAGTCTCGAACAATGAAGCAGAATACGAGGCGTGTATCGCTGGTCTAGAAGCAGCCTTGGAACTAGGGGCAAGACGGTTGGACGTCATTGGGGATTTGAACCTTGTTGTGTCTCAAGCTAAAGGAGACTGGAAAGTAAAAGAGGAAAAGATGATGATGTATCACCAAACCTTGGATTTGCTGATTCCTCGGTTTGAGAAGCTAAGTTTTACTCATCTACTAAGAGAGAACAACAGGTTCGCAGATTCTTTGGCAACTCTATCTTCTATGATAGACATCCCGTGTGGAGTCCGAATGCGTCCAGTTATCATTGACCAGAAATTTGCACCTGCCTATGAGTCGATTGCAGCCATAGATGAAGTTCAGGACGAACACCCCTGGTATTACGACATCTGGAACTTCTTGGAGAAAGAAATATACCCGTCAGGGGTAAATGCCAAAGACAAGAGGGCAATCAGGAGAATGGCAGTCCAGTTCATCATCTGCGAAGGTAAACTATATAAACGGGGTCATCTGGGAATGCATAAACTGTGCGTTGATGCCGAAGAGTCAAAGCGTCTGATGGAAGCCATCCACGGGGGAGAATGTGGTACACACATGAATGGGGTGATGTTGGCATGGAAGATTCTCAGACAGGGTTATTACTGGTCCACTATGGAGGAGGATTGTATTATTTTCGTCCGGCGATGTCACAAATGTCAGATTCGTGCAAATCGCATGAACATCCCGCCGTCAAAGCTGTACAACATGACTTCACCACGGCCGTTTTCTGTCTGGGGAATTGATGTAATCGGAGCTGTCACGCCAAAGGGGTCGAATGGGCATGAGTTCATCTTGGTAGCGATAGATTATTTCACAAAGTGGGTCGAGGCCCAATCTTGTGCGGTGTTGAAGGCTTCGCATGTAGCAAAATTCATCAGAAATAACATCATCTGTCGCTACGGGATCCCAAATGAAATCGTTTCAGACAATGGTTCCCACTTCAAGAAGGAGGTGATTGATTTGTTGGAGAAATACAATGTGGCTTTTCATAAGTCATCTACCTACCAGCCGCAAACTAATGGAGCAGTTGAGGCCGCCAACAAGAATATCAAGCGCATACTATAGAAGATGGTGGAAACCTACCAGGACTGGCCAGATAAGCTGTCGTTTGCTCTATGGGGGTATAGGACTTCAATCAGAACTTCTACTGGGGCGACTCCGTACTCATTGGTTTATGGGATGGAGGCTGTTCTGCCTATCGAGATTGAGGTCCCGTCATTACGAGTATTGGCTGAGTGCCAGATAGCCGAAGCGGATTGGCAGCAGAGCAGATTCGAGGAACTCATGCTCTTCGATGAAAGAAGGTTGAAAGCACTGTACCACGTCCAAAGTTATCAACGCAGAATTGCTCGGGCTTTTAACAAGAAGGTTAAGTCCAGGAATTTGAAAGAAGGAGATTTGGTACTCAAAGACAACCGAGCCCCCATCCACGACCCAAGGGGCAAGTTCAGACCCAATTGGACTGGTCCCTACATTATCAAGTCAATCTGGTCAGGTAGAGCTGTGGTTCTAATGGATTTAGATGGCTTGGAGTTTTCTCAACCGATCAACATGGACAAGTTGAAGAAATACTACCCCTGAGAGGCTCGCTAGGCCGAAAACCCGAAAGGGTGACCTAGGCAAAATTCAAAGCATAGAAAATTTGAAATTATAAAAACTGAGCTCGCAAGGTTGAAAACCCGCAAAGGGCAGCCTTGGCAAAAGTTAGAGCGCAAAAGGAGAGTAAAAATACCCGAATAACCCGAGCACGAACTACGAAGGCTTGATTCCCATCTTTGGGATACATAGGCGCCTTCATCCCAAGTTCACCACAATCTTTTCCCCGATCAACTTTGTCCATTTGATCATCTCACCATCTCTATCCATCAAGATTTATCGTGATCTCCAAAGACAAAGGTTATTCAGACTAGGGGCAACTTTCCGTTGCAATGAAGTGTTGCGGCACCATCTGACTAGGGCAACTTTCCGTTGCTATGAATTGCCGAGGCACTTTTCAGACTAGGGCAACTTTCCGGTTGCTAGGATCCGGGTTGTGCATCTCAAAGGATGATCTCGGCGTGTCGATTCGATCCATGTCGAAAATAGTTTTGAAAAGTTTTAATAAAAGTTAACTTTGCTCAAAATTAATCTTTTTACAACTAAGACCATTTTTGGACCAAAGCGGAGAATTTTTAGTACCACAACCTTCAATTTCATTGATTTCAAAACAGAGTTCTCTTGCTCTTGCATACAATTGAAGTTGCTTTTTATTACAGTCAGGAAGAAAACTTGAAAGTACTAATAAAGCAATAAATCCGGGGCATAGTCAAGTCAAGTGTCCCTGCGCCCCCTTCCAGAGCTAGTTGAAGCCTCTGATGCCAACCGAGGCCCAACCTGTGCTTCTTCGTTGAGCCAATCCCAGCACTCGTCAGACAAAGTGTAACTAAAAGTGGGAGCAAGGGCCAGGAGCTCTCTATTTCCCCATGCTGCGGCCTGCCGAGCTAGCTGTACGCCTCGAACCGGGAATGTAGCTGGATACTCTATCCCCTCTGGTGGACAAGTCTGATCATGGCCAAACTGGCGCAGAATACGGAATGGGAAATAGAATACGCAGTGAGTCAAGCTGATCAATCGAATCCTGACCTGCCGAGACATGCTGTAGCTCATTGCTGGGAGATTGAGCCAAGGGCAACGCTACGCAATACGATCTGCCGACAAATTGCACATCCATTCAAACCACCATCCCTCATCAAGGGCGTCGACTAGGCGTTGTCGAAAGAAATAGCCCCGGGCTGAATAAGCAGGGCAAGAGTCCACAACTTGCAGTTTATCCATCAACCATATCTGGGAAAGGATGAAAAATGAGAGAATAAAGAATAGAGAGATGTGCAATAAGAGAAAAGTAAGATGAGGGTTTTGTGAGAAAGAAAAAAAAAAAACGAGCCTGAGGGCCGAGTGACGTGAGCAAATACATATGTGAGATCGGATGGGAAACATTACCTGCAGCAGTAGTGGACTCCCTGCAAACCTGGTTGTCTCCCGATGGTAGAAAGTATCCAAGCCCATCAATGTCTCAGCCAATGTCATGGCGATGCAACTCTTTCCTTCTTTCAAGCCTTGGGCCACTTCAATCTGACGGACGCTGGATCCTCCAAAGTTCGAGGCAAACAGAAAATGAGATAACATGCATAAACAGAGGGCGTGTCGCCGGAAGCCTTGCCAATGATGGTCGCTGCGGTCACCAGCATCGGAGAACCGGTAAATCAGGCTTGGGATATCCAACATTCCGTTACAAATCAGGGATCGAGCATCATGTGCGTTGAGTTCGCACATCCGTCCTAAGGTTTGGGCATTGCCAAAATTGAGTTGGGGCAAGATTTCCTCACCTCGCTTGGATTCTATCAAAACTTGAAAATCTTCAAAAGTGGGACATACCTCTTGCCCTCCGAAGCTGAAGACGTGTGTCACTGGGTTCCAAAATCTCACCGCGGCATGGAGGAAAGGAAGATGCAGTGAAGTCCGGCCCAGCGTGAATAGTGCATTCAAGCCGAAACCCCGGAAGTTCAACTTTTCCGAGCCATCTAAAGAAGAGATCCAAGATGTGAGATTTTCTACGAGAAATGCCTCCATTTTTGTGCAAAGCAGTGATGAAATGAAAGAGTTCCAAAGTTGGAGCTTTATAGGGGGGGAAACACTATTCGAGGACAAGTGTCAGAATTCTAGCAGTTGCAGGAAAGGTGGCCGGCCGGCCACCTATTCTAGCAGGTCGGCCATCTTTGTTTCAAAAACTAGCCGGCCGGCCACCCTTCAGTCCCCAGATGCAAAATGTGGCCGGCCATGCATTGGTCCTGTTTTGCCCTCCAGAAGGAAGTTTGAGGCATTTCTATGCATCGGGGATGTCGAAGGCCTCCATTTCTCTCAATTTCGGATGCGTTCCATCATCCAGATCGTCCGTCCGAAGTACGCTTTGTTGTATTTTGCTTATCGAGTTGTTGCTTTGTTTATCGAGTTGTAAGTTTTGTCGAGCTGTCGCATTTTTGTGTTTTGAGTTATTACTTTTTGTTTATGCAATTTTGTTAAGTCTTGTTTATCGAGTCGTTAACATCGTTGTATTTTGCTTATCGAGTTGTAAACTTGCTAAGATTCTGTTATTCTTAGTGAGTCGAGTTGTTTGATTTGTTGCATCGGTTCATTACCTGACCCGGTAAATACACAAGGCACATTCCCATTCAATTCCATTTTTGTGTGAAATGATGCAATGCGATGCTAAGAGTTTCATATACAAACACCTTTTCAAAATTTGTTTCATTCCATCATGTTTTACAACAAAATAAAGGTACATGTTTTACAGAAAATAAAACTGCCTAATAATATGCAAAGTGCTACAAACTACTAACAAAAAGTAAAATAAAGCAGGAAATAGCATCAATATCCTCAGGAGCGGGAATGAGGAGGCCCCTCATCCTCTTCTGCGGGATAACCTCTGCACTATCATCACCATCCGGGTCGGAGCTGTCATCCTCAGGATCCCCCTCAGCCTCGCCTCCACTCCCGGAACCAAGGCCGGAGCCCCCCTCCTCAACAGATGTCTCCAACTCACGATCTGCGACCTCCTCCTCATCAGGCTCTGCCTCTATAACATGTGCCCTACGTCTGCGAGACGACCCCGCTCCTCAAGCTCCACGGAAAGGCCTAGATGGCCCTGCTCCCTGAGAAGGCCTGGATGGCCCAGCTCCTCGAAAGGGCCTAGATGGCCCAGCACCTCGACCTCTCTGAGAAGGCCCGAGTGGCCTGGCCCGCGGCGGTGCATATACAGGAGGCATCTGAAAGTGAAGAGTTCAATACATCAGTTCAAATATGAAAAGCAGATACAAGTACAATATGCGAATGGAGTGTGTGTCAGATGTGCTTTACACAGTCTATCAATACAGCAGAATGTTCAAAACCAGTATGTCATCAGAAATATGCTAAATACAGGAAAGATGGATAGTACCTGCACACCCATAATGGCCATCTGTGCCTCCCTCCGTAGGATCATGCCCTCAAATGTGGCCAGCATCCCAAGCATCTCATCCATGTACTCAACTGGAGGCTACAGATACAAATGCAAAACTATCAGTGAGGGAATGAATGTCCAAGTATCTGACCGATAAATCAAAGCTGTAAAACATACCGGGGGTGAATCGGGATCTCTGACATATCTGTGGTCAGGAAGAGGAGGCTCCAGCGAGACCTGGTAAGGAGTTCCAAATCGCCAACTCGTCAACTCGGTTGGCATGTCTGGCCACCCAGGATGATGAAGAGTCGGAGGGATCGGGGGAATCGACCCACCCCCACCTCGAGACATACCAGCCCTGCTGGAGGAGGGGATGTCTGTAGCACGAGCCCGACTCGAAGATGGTACATCAGTAGGCCTCAGTGGCGGAGCACGCACTCCCGTCAAGGGAGGCATCAGATATGTGTGACGATAAGTGGCGTAGTCCCCGTCCGTAAGGTGTAGCAAAGCATCGGTGCCCTGCATAGCACTAACGACCTCCTGGGTAGAGAGTCTATCAGCAGTCCGCATAGTGGCTGGAGGTGCGGCAGGAGGGTCTTGAGAATTGTACCCCCACACCTGACGCAGAAAGCGTTCCCCCAGGAACCACGCCCTACCAATCGGTCCTTCAAGCAGGAACCTGTATTGGGAGTTACCCGCTCTTCCGGGATACTGAAATCGGAGACCATTGCCCAAGACCGCCCAGGGCTGCCACGTAATCTGCGAATAACTAGTGCATAAATCAATCAGAAATCGGGAATATACAGGGCAAATCAAAGATGAAAACGGAAGAGAACTGAGAGTTCTGAAATACCTCTGTCGTCCAAACAGTGTCAAAATACTGTCGCAGATAGAAGAGAGTCTCTCAAGATCTCGGTCGGTGCTGGCCCTCGAATACCAATGAAAACGGGGTCATAAGGGGCCCTGCTACCTCCATCTCTGGGGCTAATGTCGGAAAATATACGTAGACCCATAACTGAGAAAAGCAGTGCAGAATGTAAATACAAAGTGTTGAGGGCAAAATACAGAATGTAAAGTGCGCCGTGTGTGCAATGAACAAGTAATGAGGAGCAGAAATGTAAATCAAGAGGACAGAACGTACCTCCTAGGCTCTCTAGTAGCTGCCGAGTAAGTCTCCCCGCCCGCGAGAGGCCGCGCTCATATAGCAATAAAGGGTAGCCAGGCCGACGTCACCCCAGTCGTACCGACTGACCTGTGATAGGTCCACTAAGGCACTCAAAAGATACAACCCGACAGTGTTTCCCCTATCAGCAAACAGAGTGGTACCAAAGAGGAACATAAGGAAACCGCGGGCGTACTGCTCAACCTCCTCAGGAGACTCGGGCTCCATCTCCGGCCTTCGAAAACGGGAAAAGAACCAGGTGTACCGGACTCTCCCAGAAGCTCTGTCCACAGGCGGGCGGGCCCCCAACAGATCTACCCAAGCGGTCTCCTATTCGCCCATATCCTCGTCATAAGGAATGGGCCAACCTCCTATGTCTAAGCCGGTAAGTACAGCAAAGTCTAGCGGGGTCATGGTCAAATCCCCCGGTGGCGGAAAAATGGAAGGAATTGGTGGTGTCCCACCATCTCTCCACCAAAGCGGCTAATAGTGTCCTACTGGCAGGACAATGTGATAACCCCATGCAGAATGCTCCAAACCCTGCTAAATCAACCAAATCCCGGACAGCCTCCGGGAGCTCAGTATACCACTCTCTCGCAGCAGTGGAGCCATATCCTCGCATGGTGCGAGAGCCAACCTATATTCAGAATGAATGCATGTGTCAGTATGAAATGAACAAGCCATGTGCAAATGAAATGGACAAGCCGTGTGCAAATGAAATGGACAAGCCGTGTGCAAATGAAATGGACAAGCCGTGTGCAAAGGAAATGAACAAGCCGTGTGCAAATGAAATGAATGAGCCGTGTGCAAAGGAAATGAATGAGCTGTGTGCAAATGAAATGAATGAGCCGTGTACAAGCGCAAGTGAAGCTGTGTGTGTTGAAAAAATCAAATGTGGGCCGTGTGTTCACCATTAACTTGGACTGTGTGTTCAGAAAATCAGAGTTTGGGACTGCGTGTTCTACTCTCAATTAGTGGGCTGTGTGTTCACCATCAACTTGGACTGTGTGTTTAGAAAATCAGAGTTTGAGACTGCGTGTTCTACTCTCAATCAGTGGGCTGTGTGTTCATCATTAACTTGGACTGTGTGTTCAGAAAATCAGAGTTGGGACTGCGTGTTCTACTCTCAATTAGTGGGCTGTGTGTTCACCATCAACTTGGACTGTGTGTTCAGAAAATCAGAGTTTGGGACTGCGTGTTCTACTCTCAATTAGTGGGCTGTGTGTTCACCATCAACTTGGACTGTGTGTTCAGAAAATCAGAGTTTGCGACTGCGTGTTCTACTCTCAATTAGTGGGCTGTGTCCTGTGTTCACCATCAACTTGGGTGTGTGTTGAAAAATCGAGTTTGCATGCGTGTTCTACTCTCAATTAGTGGGCTGTGTGTTCACCATCAACTTGGACTGTGTGATTAGAAAATCAGAGTTTGCGACTGCGTGTTCTACACTCAATCAGTGGGTTGTGTGTTCACCATCAACTTGGACTGTGTGTTCAGAAAATCAGAGTTTGGGACTGCGTGTTCTACTCTCAATTAGTGGGCTGTGTGTTCACCATCAACTTGGACTGTGTGTTCAGAAAATCAGAGTTTGCGACTGCGTGTTCTACTCTCAATTAGTGGGCTGTGTGTTCACCATCAACTTGGACTGTGTGTTTAGAAAATCAGAGTTTGCGACTGCGTGTTCTACTCTCAATCAGTGGGCTGTGTGTTCACCATCAACTTGGACTGTGTGTTCAGAAAATCAGAGTTTGGGACTGCGTGTTCTACTCTCAATTAGTGGGCTGTGTGTTCACCATCAACTTGGACTGTGTGTTCAGAAAATCAACTTGGACTGTGTGTTCAGAAAATCAGAGTTTGGGACTGCGTGTTCTACTCTCAATTAGTGGGCTGTGTGTTCACCATCAACTTGGACTGTGTGTTCAGAAAATCAACTTGGACTGTGTGTTCAGAAAATCAGAGTTTGGGACTGCGTGTTCTACTCTTAGTCAGTGTGTGCCGTGTGTTCACCTTCAAATTCGGGCTGTGTGTTCGACAAATCAGTGTTTGAGCCGTGTGTTCAATTCTTAACTAGTGTGTACCGTGCGTTCACAATCAATCGATGAGCCTAGTGTTCAGAAATTCAAGTGTTTAAACCACATGTTCAAGATACGAGCAAAGTACTATCTTATAAGCTAAACTGTGTGTTCAAGCATGGCAAAGGTATGAAATGCACGAAAAATACAGAAAATGACGTAAAATACCTCTCGTGCCTCGTAAGAGAGGTGATGCTCCGGCTCTCGTAGAAGAAGATCTCTGGGCGCCCGGTCATTGAAGTCAGTAAAATGACGAAAAATGGCCCGCGGAAGAATGTGTACCGACGGGGCGTATCTCTCGGGAATAAAGGGACGGACCCTCGGGGGTAGCGTCATGATATCGAAATCATCCCCGGCACCTGGAGGACCTCCACCATGAGGGAAATTACCCGCCATTTCGAAAAATCTGCAAAAGGAGCAAAAATGAGCCGAAATTAGAAAAAGTCAACAAAAGTCAACTCTCGAGAAATGAAAAAGTCAACAAAAGTCAACTCCCGAGAAAATCTTCCAAATATTGAGACAAACTTACCTCAAGTGGTGAAAATGAGAAAAGAAGCCCCGAAATCAAAATTTAATCGGTCCAAAGTGCTTAAAATCGAATGTTTTTGCGAAAACAACTTGCGTGGGAGGCTGAAAAACGCGTATAAAGTGCAGATCTGAAGGAAAAAATGGTTTGTGAGGCAAGAGGGGAAGTTTTCGCAGCTGTGGGTGTGAGCTCGAAGTGAATGGATGAGAGAATATAAAGAAAATGAGGCGAAAAGACCAAACTGCCCCCTTTTTTGGGCAGGTGGCCGGCCGGCCACCTTTTCTGGCTGGCCGGCCATTTGCTTTTTGTAAACTGGCCGGTGGCCTCCCCTTAGGCAACCAGCTGGCCGGCCATGTCCCCCACATGCTCACCTAGCTCTCTGCCAATTTTGAGGAAGATTGGAGTTCTCGGGACCTGAAAAAGTTCAAGAAAAGTGTACTTTCTGGCGCGAATTTGCTCCGCCGGAACTTCAGCTGCAATTTCTGACGTGTCTCATTATTACTCATCAAAATCAGAGTGTATCCTTTTTGAGCATGTTGTAACCTCTCCGGGAGGTGAACCAGAGGCCGCGATCGAGTCGCCTTCACCGAAATGCGCGTTTCCTTACTCGTTGTTTCGCAACAAACGGGCACCCTGATTTATGCTCGTTTTGCATTGTTGTGCACATAACTTGCATTCTCATGAGCATTTTGCATTGTCATGCGTGTTTTCTTGGTGTACCATACCTCTGTGCTCGAGCATGCGTTGTCACGCACGTTCCTTTCTCGCATTGCGATGCATTCACTCGCTGACACTGCGTGTGTCAAACTTTCGGAATCACAGGAATCACATTGAATATATGTTGTTAGCATATTGTTCTTGTTGAATTTCTCTCTTTTGCAGGCACGATATTGTATGTATGGTTCATTTGAGGTTGGTGCGACTAGACGAATCATGCAGGTATCGTATCTTCTCCGTGTGAGACGCGACGAGAATTGAATAATTCTCCGCATTCCTAACTGCATGAAATGTAGTTGTTGCTTTGCATTCTTGCTTAAGACTATTGCATCTATTTGCGAATACTTGCTTCATTACAGCTTGCTGCACTTGCATGATCATTAAGTTACATTTGGCTCCGTGCATATCGCTTTGCATTTTGCCCTCCGCCTGCGGGCACATATCTCTGTGCATCTTGTATGATTGTCTAAGTCTTCGGCCTTGTCAAAAATGGGTCGTCTCTGGGCTTTGACATTCACTCCCGTCACTTGTGACTTCCGAGTTCTGTCAAAGAGGGGCAATCAGAGACATCCCATTTTTGACCGACCTTAAGACTCGGGCCACCGATTGAGCGCTTCGGTGATGTTGCATATTGTGCTCGCTCGAAGTCTCAAAGTCGCGCCATGAGCCCCGCCTCAAGCCTGAACCCTCTTCTATACCTTGCCTCGGTTTACGAACCGACTCGGTTTTCTCTGCTTTCTTCACGAAGGAGAGGTCCCAGAGACCATCTCTCGATGGCCGTGGGCTACATTTCATGTCAGAGGCCATTTTGCCTATTTTGGAGCGTTCTCGGTTTTGAGCCGTCGCCGTGTCATGATTCGGGACCGTCTAACCATCTCTCGATTTCTCCGATTTTTGGCATACATCTTATTTACTCCTTTTGAGGGACACTGAGGTCGAGAGACCCACTTCGTGGTCGAATGCCACTTTCGCTTAATGACCTATTTTAGGGACCAATCTGCGTGTTTTAGCCCCGAGCATCTGCTTTTGCATCGGTTTCGTTCATTTTGGCAGTACCTGCTTTTATCACCAGAAGGTCCTTTGAAGGGTGGGAGGCCAAGAATTGTCTCAAAGAACTGGTTATGCTCCTCCTCGCCGACGCCCATTTTTCTCACTTCCGAGCCCATGTTGACCACCCTAGGAGCATTTTCTTCAAGCCCAAACCACATATTTGTGTTGTACACACATGGGAGAACCCTAATATCACATGGCCGGCCAGTAACTCAACTTGAACCTTTTGAACCCCTCCTAAAAGTGGCCTATTCTCTCTCTGCTTTTAGAGTTGCCAATTTTGAACCACAGGGTTGTGTTGAGGAGACACAGGAGGGAGGACACCAATATCCGTGGTGGCCGAAATTGTTGTTTTGGACCATTTGCTTGCCCGCCCATAGGTGGGGGTGGCCACCACTGCAACAACAAAATAGCAGGCTGGCCATGATCCTTGGGATGTGTGCATTGCAGCTGTATAGTTTTTCCCCCCAAAATATCTGATTTCGGGGGACTTTTTGTAGAGAAGGGAACTTAATCCCATAGCCCTACACATTTTCTCTCCCTTTCTCCTCCATCCTTGCATACATACAGCAGCTCTAGCTCTCCCTCAAGGGTGGAAAAACTTGGTTTGAGCATATAGATACATATCTCTCTCATTTCCTCTCAAAATCTCTAAGTTTTGCACCATTTCTCCATCACTACCAAGCACCACCACCACCACTCCATTTCCAGAAGCTTGGGGAGCTTTCCAGTAGCTAGGAAGCAACATTCCTTGGTCCAAGAGGTAGCAAAGAAGTGGTCTTCAAGGATAAGTGCCAATCTCCCTCTTTTGTAACACTTTTTTGCACCATTGCTTAGGCCTATTTTCTTGCTGTTTTGGGCTCCGACCCTAACTGAAAGGGTCATTATTTTGAGCCATCCTTCATGTTTGTTTAAGGGCTCAACCCTGTTTGAGCCCCCCATTTGGTACTTGCTTCAATACCCCCTTGTATGCCATTATTTTGCATGGTATTTCTAGCCTATGTGTGATCTGTTTTTGAGCATGATATAAACTGTGAGTTGGCTTATTTTGAGTCCCTCTACAACATTGTAGAAGGGCTCAAAACTGTTGGGGGCCTCCATGTTGTACTTACCATTATACCCCTCTTTGGCCCCCATTTTTGCATGCTTTTTTAGGCTTATCTAGCTTCTGTTTTCGGCCATGATCAGAACTGAAAGTGGCCATATTTTGACCCTCTTGTCATATTTAATGAAGGGTGTTTGGCTGTTTGATGTATATTTGGCCTACTTCATGTTATACTCCTCTTTGGCCCCCATTTTTGCATGCTTTTTTAGGCTTATCTAGCTTCTGTTTTCGGCCATGATCAGAACTGAAAATGGACATATTTTGACCTTCTTGGAATGTCTCATTAAGGGTCTTTGGCTGTTTGGTGAATGCTTTGTATACTTCATGTTATAGCCTCTTGTTGGCCTTAATCTTGCATTGCATTTTGAGCATGTTTACGTACTGATTTGAGGCTTGTCATCTACTGTAAATGTTCATATTTTTAGTTTCTCTTCAGTGTTGTAGAAGAGTATTTTTCTGTTTGGGCTTTGCATCTACCACTTGCTTCATAGCCTCCCTTGCGGAGCCATTTTTGTATGCCATCTTAGCCCTACTTGTGATTGCTGTTTGACCATGTTTTGTACTGTAAAAATGTGATTTTTGGGGCTGCCTTGCTTCTTCATTTTCATGTCATGTACCAATTATGCATGTATGGTATAGCTGTAGGCCATTTTATGCATTGAAATCCATGTTTCGGGATCATTTCATACATCGGGTATTATTTCGCCTCATTTCGGGACTGTGTTGCCCCTCATTTTGCCACTGATTTTTGCATATTTGCATATCATATTCCATGTCCTTGCCATGTCTCATTAGAGTGGCATTTCGGTGCCCGAGGGTCCGTTCTCGGTTTGCATGCCCGCGGGCACGCACTTCGAGGTAGCTTGTTTTCATCTGATGGCCTCCTGTGTGAGCGTAGCTGAGGCTCTCTCATGTTGGTGTAAGCCCATTATTGCATTGCATATGCCATTTTATCCATAGCATTGTGTATGCCCGGTTGTGTATTACCTCGTATAGCGTGTATGCCATTCCATGACATTGTGTATGTTAGGATTGCATATTAGCTACATTTCATGCATATCATGCATATTGCATCATGTTCGGGATAGGAGAGTTAAGCGCAACAGAAACGAAAACGACGCGTTCGAAAGCGTTTTAAGGGATAGGGTTAGGCAAAAGAAAAGAACACGCGTTTGTTCGGCTGACGGAACGAGTCTCAATTCCCAAGTCACCGACACTCCGGATTATCCATGATGGAATTAGGTTTTGTTGTAGTATTCATATGCATTCACCCTATATTGAGTTGTGCAATTCGGCTCCTCGGCCATCATGCATCGATATGCGTGATTGGTGGCCCGAGGATCGAGGCATGCATATATTTGTGAAATACATTGCTATGCCCCTTTCCTGCTTACATTGACAAAATGAAGAATCAAGAAACTTTTGAGTCCGCAGCATTTCGAGAAACATTGCAAACAGAGGCTAATTGGGGCATTCCAATGGATTTCCGCGCAAAGCAGCCCAAACATACATTATTTCAATTATCCGGAGCGGAGTCAAGGTAGTCCCTGGCTTGCATGCCAGTTTACAGTTTTCCTTAGTTAATTTGTTAATTAATTAGGAATTTGTACATTATTTGGACTGTAATATTCGGACTGTATTATTCTTTCATTTGGGACTGTATTATTATTTATTCGGACCCTCTGCGCGAGGGCATAATTGTAATAAGTGTGGGTGAGTGTGATGTATGTCTTCCAACCCCACGTCTTTCTTCCCCTTTTTTAACCCGCTTATGATGGTTAGATTAGGGCATATTTCAATTAGCATACAGTGTGACAGCATGTTTACATCATTCATCTGCATTTGTATTTCAATTCCAAATTGAATACGTGTTAGTTGTAGCATTTCATATGCCATGTTTAGAATAGTCGAGCCTGCTATAATTGTATCTTTGCGTGTGTTGCACTAGGCATTGCTGTATACTTAGGATTATGCATGATTTCTAATGAGCTTCTGTTTTGGCTTGAAGTACTCGGTGAGTTTTATGCTTTAGCATCCTTGCATGCGTGTGAGTGCTGCCATGAATAGCATGCTTACCATGAGGTTACGTGCTTATGTGATATAACTGCCTTGAATGCCTGTGGGTGGAGGTTGAGTTACTTGAATTGGGACAATTTATTGACTGTTTGTTTTAAGCCCACTAGATAGTGGCAAAATCATGTTTTTCTAAGCCCACTTGAGGGTGGCAAATCCACGTCTTAGCCTACCTGCGGGTAGCACCATCAAACCATTTTCAAACAAACAAACATGAAATGTTTTGTTCCAATTCAAGCGGTTCAGTCTATACTTGTATGCTGTGCGCATCACATAGTAACCTAGGCTAATAACCGGAATAAGAACTCACAATGTTTTCAAAATAAGATATCATGGTTAGTAGAGGCCGGTCTTTGGCGAAGGGGTGCTCACGAAGTGACCTTCCCTAATCGTACCCAAGTTCCTGAGCCGAGGCAACTTTGGTGATGACGGACACGTGGCCTTTGGCACCGAGTCGGGGTTTCCTAAATTTCCCATTTAAAAAACATTTAGGTGGCGACTCTGTGTCTGGCGAAGCAGTCCATGTTTGGCACTTCTTTCAAAAAAATCTGTTTTCAAAACGATTTGCCGGATTTGGACTCTTTGGTTCAAGATTGAGAACCGTGACATTTGAGTCCTTCGAACTGTAGTAACCCAATATCGAACCAGAACCGGGGGGGGCTCGCACCCCCTTTCCCCGGGAAGCGTTCGGGGACGTCTACACCCTACTTAGAGACATCTGTCTGGATTCTATTTTTATAAGCCAACCCTTGTGCCTTACGTTGAGGTTTCAGAATTGCCAAGTGTCAAGGCGTCATAAGTTGAGGAGTTAGTCTCTTACTATGTAATTAAGCTGATTGAAAAACGAGGACAAGTTTTTGTATGTTTGGTTTAACCCTTATGACTTGACTTTAATATGTGTATTATTAAGAAGTTCTGTTAATGATTATGTATTTAATGATGGAATTCTTCTATCTTATTTAAGTCTGCACAATTCATTAGACGATTTATTTTTGTATGATTGTTTCCGCAAGCCCCTATAATTATGTGTGTATTTAAGAAGGCCCTTGATAATCTCAGATTACTGGCCGGTCACTTCACTAATCCCTTAAGACGGGAGTTGGGTTGTGACAATGTCACACCATTGTGTATCAAATTATGAGAGATTTTACATGATGTTTTTCTTTTACTCCATAGGCAGATGATGTTCTAATTTAAATTTGATTGGTTAAAAGAGTGGACCCCACCATTTTTGTGTCACCTCTAAAAGAAAAATGGACAAGTGTCCAATTCTGAGGGGTGTGAAACAATGTGTGTGTTTTTTGATTGGAAAATGGGGAAGAGATAGAATCCTTGGGACTTAGGGATTAGGATTAGAATCCTCCAGGATTATTTATTTGATGTATGTGTTTGTTTTTTTTTTTTTCATGATGATGGATGTGAAAATTGTGAATCATTTTTTTTTTTTTGAATGTTTGGTTGTTTTTTTGGATGGATATAGGATAAATGAACAAAAGACTTTTTTTTTTTTTTTTTTGTTTTACTAAGGAATAGCAATATTAAACATATCTTTAATATTTTAATTATTTTTAATTAAATAATTTTATCAATAAAATTTTTTAAATCATCTTTGTATAACAAATCATTATTTTTTTATACAAAAAACGTCTTGTGTTTTTTTTACATACAAAAATATAAATTTGATTTAATAAAATAAAGATATAACCTGTATAAAAATTTATATTATTTTGTCAAAAAATTGTCATTTTCACATCTAATCCCAATAGTGATTAGTCCGCCCAAAACAATCCCACACCCCCCTATAGGGAGAGATCCCCCATATGGGGGAGAGGACTAAAAAAAAAAAAAAAAAAACACGGGGAGAGGAGGAGGAGGGACATGGAGTCCAAACAGTGAATAGTCCCCCCTCTTATCCCCCAATCAAACACACCCTTAGACTATTAAACAACTTCTCGTTCATAAGACTTGTGATGTCAGCACTCACTCAAACTTATAAAATAATTTTAATAAATATTATTTTTAACTTATTAAAATTTCAAATTAAAGATTTTTTTCCCCTAAAAAGACGGGACACTTTTGTATTTTGTTTATATTATTTAAAGTTTTAAATAAATTAAAAAATGCTTTACTATTGACAATTATAAAGGCTTGATTGTTTATCAAATTAAGTTAGATAAGATTAATAGTACGATAGATTAGGTAAGCGTACAAGCGAAATCACAAAGGGATTGGGTTGTACCCCTATATTTCAAAATAGTGCCCTTATATCTTATGTATATTTATAAAAAATGTGATGAAATGATTTCATAATTTTATGAAAATCACTTATTAATTTTCTATTTCATTAGAATTTTATAATGTTTAATGATACGATCTCTAATTATTTTATAATCTAGTTAATAGTATCAATTTTGTCGAGTCAATTTTATATGTAAAATATATATATATATATATCATTTCTTTTTATTTAGAGTAAATTACACTAACCTCTTATAAAGTTTAGAAAAAATATAATAAACTCTATAAATTTGACTTAATTACATTGGGCTTTCCTAAGATTTAATTTGCATAATATTTGGCCTATTTTTTTAACCAATAATTTATTAGTCATATAGGTAGAAAAATGATATTGTCATATTTTTTGCACTGAAATGAATGTTATACATTTTTATCTTTATATTTTCTCACCATCAACATTAGCTTTGATCCCTTTAGTTTGATTAAAAGAGCGATTAGTGTAACAACGCTAAAATGTGGAGCTTGTTGTATTATCTCCAAATCTCAGAAGAGATCGATATGATTTATTTTTCTATTTATTAGATTGTGTCAACTAACAAAATGATTTAAAAAATATTTTGTTTTTTAGATGGGAAAAAATTATTTCAAAATTTTAAAAAAAAAAAATGAAAAAATGACTTGTTAAATTTTTATGAAGTATTATTTTCACAACGCTCATGTAACAAATTGTCTTTGATTAGTCATATATCAATTTTTTCTTTTTCCTTTTTTTTTGCACACACCTAGGCCCCTAACTATAATTTATGGTTCCGCCCTAGGTGATTGGATTATTAGTATAATAGTATTAAGTTGGAAATATGAAATGAATTGTATTTGTTTGTATAATAACTAGTAGGTGATCAGTGCGATACACGAGAATTTATTTTTAAAATAAAAATTAATTTTAAGTCTTAATACTTTATGTGTAAAAGCTTTTAACAATTGAAAGTCAAATAGAAACATCTTTGTTAGTGATTGATGAATTTTTTTGTCACTGTGTATGCGATCCCATGTAAAAGACTAAATAAAAATAATTTCTTTTAAAGTTTAAAAAAAAAAAGAAGTGTATTCTTAATTTGAAATCAAATTCTCATTTGTATTAATTAATTTTACCAAAAATCATGAATTTCACCTGCATCAAAATATTTTTTTTTTGAAAAAATAAAAATAATAAAAAAAATTTATAATATACAAATTATGATTTGATTATAACTCATGGTGTATTATTTTGGTTATTAATCGAAAATATCTTTGCTATATTCTTAACTTTTGTTATTTAAGTAGTGCATCTGGTCATTAATTATATTTAATTATATTTCAAATTGTGCATGATTATGATCTTATTTAAAACTTATTCAAGAAACATTAATAGGTGCGTTAAATATACATAATCATTTTTGATGAATCATTATTTTTTGAAATAATACTCCACACTGTTGATCATTTGGCATTTGTCAATTTATCTTCTAAAAAGTTTTATTATTTTAATCAATCAATGTCAAATTGGACACTACATGTGTATGTAAATCATATCTGACATAAAATCACAATGGAATTAAATTTAATTAATGTCATGATATTTTATATTATGATATGTGTTATAAAAAAATAATTTTAATTTTAATTTAAAATTATTTATTTTGATAATCTTAACCTTATCGTTCTATAAAAGTGTCACTATACTTATATATAATGAATTTGGTTAAATTATTTGTTAATTTTGATTATTTTAGTTTTATTGTGCTATAAAAGTGTAATTATCATATAATGATTTTATATGATATATATTAAATTATAAGATAGTAAAATAATCATTTTAATATTAGAAATAATAGTTAAATTAGAAAGAGAATTAATAACATAAACTAAAGGTGATTCTAATGATTTATTTTTATTTTTATTTTTATTTTTATTTGGATAATAAAAATATGTAAAAATAGAACTACACAAAATTTATTTAAAAATTAAATATAAATACATTGTGATTGGATTAAGAAGAAAATACATAAATTAATTATGTAGAGTATTGATTTTTCTTTAATATTCTTTTTGAATTATGTATACATATTGTATATAGGTATGTAAAATTAAAATAAATTTTTTTTTTGTAATAAATAATTCATGTTAAATAAAAAATTAAATATAAATTAATATTAAGACATCAATAAGATAGACAAAAAATAAAATAATTTGATTTATGCGATGCACATAATTAAGCACATTCTATCTTATTTATTCATTTGTATATTGAGATAATTTTTTCTAAATATAATAACAATTAAATTATAATTCTATATATGAAAAATAAGTATTTCGAGTCTATATAAAAATGGTTATTATAATTGAAATTGAGACTATATAAAATTTTATATGTAAATAGAAAAGACACGTTGATATGATTTTTTTAGAAAAAAAATAAGTTTTTAGAATGTATCACATAAAAAAGAAAAAAAATAATACTTATATATATATATATTGAAATGAAATCTATAAATTTAAGTAAAAGTCAGTAAAAGGTAATTTTGTTATTATCTATATATTAAGGAAAATGGTTTTTTAAAACCCAAGACTTGTGGAAGGTCCAACATGTCAATCCTAATTTCCTAATTTTTTAATATTTTTTAAAAAAAAAATTGACTTGGTGATTGGTGATTGGTTCAAAGATTGTAATAATTACACTATTGATTACAATAAACACTTAATTTATAATAATTACACTTATTAAATGAATAACGCAATAAATAAAATCCTAATTTCCTTACTTTTGCATCCCTAAGAGACCCATGTAATTATTGTGTAAATGCTTCTTAAATAAATAAATAAACACTTATTAAATTCTTTCAAATTCCTCGGTCAAACCCCATGTATTTAATTTATATATTAAAAAAATAAAAATAAATATAAATATCTATAATTATCCCGTGCATAGCACGGGTGATAGGCTAATTTTTGTAAAGTAGAAATGTATTTTTACTTCCAATTGCATTGTGGGACCCAACCGTTTCTTTAGATTGCAAATCCTAACCTTGGAAGGGATTTCCAATCCTAACACTTTCGACCTAAAACAAACAAGGATTAAGGGTTGCGTACGGGATAAATTTTTCTTTATATCTTATCTCTTTATATATTTTTATATTTTTTTATGGGTTTTAATTTAGATTTGCACTGATAATTCAAACTGTTTATCTTGTAGGCTTTGCAATAAAGGTCATTTATATAAAAAATTAGTTTCACTAGACAATTATAAATATAAAAACAAATCGAATTTTATTTTATAAAATAGATTGTTTAAATTTAATTATATTATTCATTCATTTTATAAAACAAAATGCTATTTATTTTTGTATTTATAATTTTCTAATGAAATTGATTTTTTTTTACATAGATAGCCTTTATTGTGGAGCTTATAAGATAGACGGTTCAAATCATCGATACGAGTCCAAATTAAAACTTACAAAAAAAAATATGAAAATATATGAAGAGATGAGGTATAGAGGAAAACTTATTCCGTTATCAACAAGCATTACATAATGTCAAAATATTTATAATTTCAATATATATTTCACATGTTTCACAACATTTTTACATATTTTTATATATTTCAATATATTTTTTACATATTTTTCAATACTAACAAAATCTTAAAGATTGTTTTTAGTATTTCTCAATAAAATATATATAAAAATTGCAATTTAAGAAAATCCCATTTTTTTGAAACAATAAATTGAAAATAAAATAAATTAAACTACAATCAAATACCAGTAATCAATTTTTTAAATAAATAAATTTAAAACGGGGGTCCCAAGTATATTCCGTGAATAATTTTTTTTTCTTCCTTCCACCCGCACGTGGTTTCCAAAAAAAAAAACCCAGCCCAATGATCCCTCTCCCGTCCTAGTAACACATTTGGTTTTGTCGTCTTCTCATGACCTCTGTCCAATGAGTTTCTCTCTGCTTTCTCATTTGTATCGATTTCGCATCTCTCTCTCTCTCTCTCTCTGCGCAAAACAGTGGTAGAGGAAGAAGAGCAAGACAGGGGAGATTACACAGCTCCGTTTATATGAATTTTTGTTGTACGTATAGCTTGTAGAAGTTGTACTCACATGGGCAATTGCTTGGACGTACCTCCAAAAGTTGACGACTTTGTGAGCTCAAAGGGTCACTCTGGTATTGTTCCTTTCTGGGTTTGCTTTGTTTTATTCGATTTCATGCAATTTGGGTTCCTTTAATCTCTTCTTCAATCTGTTTTGGGTTTGCATTTGTGAAGCTAATTGTTTGTGTTCTGTTTGTTTTGTTCAATGTTCTGGCTTTTGGGTTTCATAGTACATTGGTTGTTCTATTCTTCTTGGTTTATTCAGGTTTTGATTTGGACATAGAATGGGGTATAATTGGTGTGTTCTTTGGGGGGTTTGGTCGTTTCTCAAAAAAGTTTTGGTTATTTTATTTTATTTTTTATTTTTTTATTTATTTGTTTTCTCGGTTTAATGTCTCTTGGTTTTGTAATTTGTACAACCTTTTTATTTTATTTTTATTTATTTTTTTGGGTTTTAGCAGTGGTAGGAGGGGAAAAGGGAGGAAAAACTAAGCAGGATTCGAACCCAAGAACCGCGCTTGGTAAGGAAACATCTCATCCACAGCTCAGATTTGGTTAAATTTATTTATTTATTTATTTATGAGTTAATTTCACTTTTATCCCTAAGCTATCACTGTTTCATCCTAATTATCAATTTCATTGCAATTTTTTTTTTATTTTTATATATATATATATATATATATATTTTAGTTCATATGGTCAAATTGGTGGAAACAATTGTACAAATTAGTAACTGTTGATGCTTGATTTGATAGGCAAAATTGTCATTTAAAAAATTGAACAACTTAAACCATACAACCAAACAACTATAAAATTAATTGTGTGGTATTTGTTCAAAATAGTAAAAAAAATGAATTTATGAATGCTTGATTGTATGGTTTATGTTGTTCAAATTTTGAAATGATTTTTTTGTCTATCAAATCAAGCTTCAACAGCTCCTGCTGAACCACATCAAATAAAATCAGAAACTTTAGAAATAATAGATGAAATTGATAGTTTAGAGAGATAACAGAAAAATTGTGTTAGTTTAGGGGATAAAAGTGAAATTAATCATTTATTCATTATCAAAGCGAGAAGGAGAATTCTGTTCATACATAAAATTCATACAAAAAACTTCACAAGAATGATGTGGCAATACCATTCTTGTAAATAAACCCATCTTTAATGGTGTTTTGTTTTGAAGTGAAAGGTCCACAATAAGCTATATCATTATGTATGAATTTTTTTGTTTGTATAGCATTAGTCAAGAGAGAAAGGGTTTGGTTAGCTGTAGAAGTGGGAATTATATGTGGGTTTTTTTGGGGTTTGGCTGGTTGTGCATTTGGTTGCATAATCTGTGTTTGAGGTTTAAAGCTACAGCCTTTTGATGGTTTCTCATGCAGCTTTTTACCTTCTTCATTAATTAACAATTAATGGTATTGCAAGTATAACCTGCCTCTCAAATTTGCTGGATGACAGCTTGTCTAAGGTTTTGATTGGTGTTATAACCCATATTTTAATTTTCTTCTATTGAGGTTTGGCTACTTTTGCTTCTACCTTTAAATTTGGGTGTTCTAGGTTTAAATGCATATTATTGTTTGGAATTGTGTTTAGTAGGCTAGCTTCTGGACTGCTCGAATTAAATTTTGATGGGCTTGGTTGTGACCTCCTTGTTTCTTGTTTTAATGTTAATTTTGTTTTTGGGTTTCAGATTTTGATTGTAAAAATGCTTCCATGTTTTGCTTATTTATTGATACATTCTGTGAAGACAAATGTCTTGCCATTTGTGGATGGATTAAAGAGCTCGAATTAAAATTTGATGTTCTTGGTTATGGCTTCTTAGTTTCTTGTTTTAATCATATTTATTTAGTTATTTGTTTTTTGGGTTTTAGATTTTGATTGTAAAAGTGCTTCCATGTTTTGCTTATTTATTGATACATTCTTCTAGGAAGACAAATTTCTTGCCATTTGTGGATGGATACAATACTTTAATTGTTGTCGGGAGTTAAACTCGTCTGCGTTTACAATATCTTTATAAAGCCAGTACTTTCTACTGAAGTGTGCCTAAAGTTTTCATAGTTCTCTTTCGTTTTATCTAGGATTAGGTTATGTGTGTAAATGTGATAATAGTTGTCGGTGACTAATTTTAGAGAAAGAATTAAACCAATGAGGCATCTAAATTTAGTATTAAGGTAAATCCAAAGAGGCATCTAAGTTTCCTGGGTTGCAAATTTGTTAGGAATGTCATCAGTCAATTACTTTGGAAGTTTGTACTTTCCCCGTTCATTAACTACCAGATTCTTGTCTTTGAGACCCATAAGTTTTCCATTTTTTTGTCTTGTAAACTCACAATATATTAAAAAATATTGATGTTTTTAGTCATTCATATATTAGATGATCAAATTCTTTCGCAATCAAGTTGAAAGTTGCAGTACATGCTAATTTTGATTTTGTCCTGAACTTGATGACTCTAAGTTTCATATTTATTGAATTTTGGTATAATATGAGGACCACCACTTTGTGTATTATGCCAAAGGTTAGGTATATACTCAATCTTTCCCCTCCTAGACACACATTAATGTGTACTAATTGGGCGTTGTTTTGGTCTCCTATGAGGACCATATTCTTTTTCATTTCATATCCAGAATGGATGGAGGGTTCAGAGAATAATCTCATGGTACTCTGTTGAAATGCAACATATTTGATTTTCCCTGAGATGCACAAAAAATACTCAAAGATGGAATTGAGTCTTATTCAACTCATGTTTATGCAAGCAGAAATTTGCCACTTAAACACATGCTAATAATGGGGTAGGGAAGCGGAGGATCTTTAACTCCGCCAGTGGCAAACTTCAGTCTATTCTGTTGCCTGGTGGTTTTGACCCTCCGAAGTTGTCTTGCACCCTGCATCTTTGTATGACTGTCTAATGTGGTGGCTAGATAGCACTTTGATGGAACTTATACTGTTCATTTTCAACACTGAATGTAACTAGCTGTATTGCTTTCTCAAGTTTCTTTCTATACAATGACCATATGGGCTTTATCCCTGATTGTGTTTCTTTTATATTTTTCTCTCATCTATATTATCACCATTTATTCACTGTTATAAACTTCCTCTTAGGCCATGAGCTCTTCCTTAGTTCTTAAGTTTTGTTAAATAACTATAATGTACCAATCTGGCCATAGTTGTGAGTAATGAATAACTTTCCCAAGAACCCAGAATGAGGGAGCCTCTTGGAAAGTTGGCAACATCAACTGTCATCCTTATACAACCCCAAAATTAGAAGAAGACCAATTTATGTCATACCCAAGGGAATTACTGGTTTGGGGACAAAAAAAGGAAATGCCCTCAATTATACTTAAAAAAGGAAAAAGAAAAAGAAAAAAAGGAAGGAGATAAAAAAGATTACTCAATTACTATCAAAATCTTATCATGCTAATGGTGACCCCACTAAAATGCCTCCTGACTCCAACCTTTAATAGGCTTTGGACAAAGTTAGTTCCATTCTCTTTCAATTCATCGATGGAGTTAAATCTCATTCAAAAGCTATTTTTGGTGATGCTTGGGACTTGAGAGAAAATCTCATATCAAAGAAGGTATTGCAAAGGTATGATGTGGCTTATTCACATGGTCAACCTTGTTCTCAGGAAAGATTCTTACTTTCCCTTTAGAGCACGATGAATGATCCTATTTGTTATAAGACTCTTGTTAGGTGGTGTGGATGATGGTGTTCAAGATGGCTACGTCAAGGTGATCTGGGAAGATGGTAGGCGCTCAGCTGGCATGGGACTGCCAGAGGTGGAGAAGAAAACAGCCAGGGGCGAGAGACGAAGAAGATGGCAGTGGAGAGAGAGCCTTGGGCCTTTTTTGAAGAGAAGGATGAACAATGTGTGTTCCATGCATGGGCAGAATCTCCTTTTATAAGGAGGTTGGGCTGTTGAGGTCAACTTAGGGGGGGGGGGGGGGATAGATGACCTAATCCCCTTGGTGCAATAATTGGGGATCTCCTACCTCGAGATCTCTGTTCTAGGATCTCCTGACCTGGATCTCATAACATGGGGATCTCTGATACCCTCTTTGCCCCACAAAGTGTGTATAATCCTTACCAAAATGTGCAAGGGGTATAAGAAGTTTAGATGTCTTGGTCAACGCTTCTCTGTCTATGGCTGGTCAAGAGGGGACTATCCCAAAGAGGTGAGTCAAGCAACCTTGATACCACCCTAAAGGGATAAGTCAAGCAACCTTGACAATCCATCAACCCTAGCCTTCAAGTTACAATCCTCCAATGATCCTCTCCTGTGTGGAGATCCCGAGGCCTTGCTCCCAACCTAAATAACTTGTTTTGAGTCTAATTATTAGGTGAATGGCTGATCTTGGGCAATGGATCACTATGACCAATTGCAAGATGCGATCGATATCACTTATTAACAATCTTGGAGAAGTCATGAAGATAACCAACTAGGAATCGACTTATGATGATCACTTGCTTGGGTAGATCTTGGTTGAGCCAAATTAGGTGTCTAGGCTTGTCTAGTCTTAAGTGCTCTGGACATTAAGAAGGAGAAATGGGTACATTTGGAGATATATTATTGACCCACGTGCCACATTATGAGGTTGACACATGGTGCCATGGTACTAGGAGATGCTAATGTGGAGATGACATGTTCATCCATGTAGGAGAAGTGAATGTTCTTAGGCATAGATGGGTTGTGAAGAGCTTCTGTTTTATGTTTGCTCAAACTAAGATGATGTTTAGAGTCATCATGAGATCCAAGCAAGCTTGGCTAATCGTATTCCTAACTCAGCTCATCCATGTTCAACTAAAGTCGAGCTGCTCCAGATCATTTACTAGTTGAATGACGTAGAATCAATGATGGAGAACAAACATTTTATTCAGATCAAACCTTATATCTAAATATTAAACTCTAAATGGTAGATAAAAACATCAATTTATCCAGACGTCGCCGCCAACCCCCGGCGAGTGTTTTTGATGGCTCAAAGCACATCAAGGTGCCAAAGGTTTCTTAAGGTGCAAAGCAAGGTGCGGGCTTCACATAAGCAAGGCCCACATTTTTAGTAAAAACAGATAAATTAATATAGACAAATAATTCAAAACTTCAACATAAGCCAAATGAAAAAATTCACAACTATAATATAAGCACTAAGACAATGAATTAAAAAAAAAAGAGAAGGCGACAAAATTGTAGAAGAATTTTCAATGCCATAAAAGCACATATCATTCCAAATGCAAAATAATTAATATTCAACAAAAAAATCCACAAAAAAATCAGAAAATTGATCAGCTACATAGTTGCAAAGTTGAAAAAAAAAAAATTTAGAAGAGAAGTAGACTAGAAAGAGCAGCAAATTAGAAAGATGAGGAGCAAGAGAAGATAAAAAAGAATGGATCATAGGAGGGGAAAAAAAAAATCAAAATCGACAATGTGAAAAAAAAGCAACCTAACTAGGGGTGCAACTTGGGTGGCTCAACCCAAGCTACCTGAGCCCAGCCCAAATTTTTTTACAACTTGGGCAAAATATTTTTAAATTTGGTATGGGTTTGGGCAAAAATTCAAAACACGAATTAAATTTGGATAGGTTTGGACAAAGATATCAAACAATCCAAAACCCGAATAATATATATAAATATTAAAAATATTGAATACACATAAATTTTTAGTTATTAAATGATGTTAAAGTAATTTAGATTGTTGGATTACATTGAATATATATTATATACACAAGTAACACAATATAGAATTTATTTATTTATTTTTTCTCACTCAAAAGTTGTGAAAACCATCATAACGGCATCTCTTACATTATATAAATTATTTGTTTTGATATTATCAATGATTTTATAAATTTTTTTTAAAATAATCTAATTTTAACAAAGTAATTAACTTAGCTTCACTAAACAAGGGGAATTTTTTTTTTGAAATTTATGTGCAATTCGGGCAACTCGGGCAATTCGGGTTTAACTCGGGGTTGGAGTCGGGTGACCAACCTAGGGTTACAATTCGGTTTGAGCGGGTCTGGGCAACTCTCAACACAATTTGGGTTGGGCTTGGACAACTTCTCAACCCGCCACCCCTAAACCCAGCTAAGAAAAAATAAAGCCTAAAACATAGCACCTTAAACAGCGTCTCAATTATCTTGCTGAGCTTTATTGAATGTGCCTTGCCTCGCCATTTACAAGTCGCATGAGCTGCACCTCACTGCGCCTTGAGCCAAGGCACGCCTTTTACAACATTGGCTCACCCTAAAATGGGAAACTCGCATTAATTGATTATTTGAGAATGGCAAAATGAAGGCGGGTCCACAATACTTATAATAATAACCATTTTCCAATATAGGATTTGAATGTTCCTAACATTTGCATAGTATTGACATAGGAATACTTCCAACACTTGCAAAGTATTGACATAGGAATCTCGATATTAGTAATGTGAGTGAGTTTCCTAGTAATGCCATTGCTAATCCTCCAGTATTTCCATCTAAATGGGGATCATCATTAGGAATTTAGTTTTATGAGAAGATTGTATATAGAAATAAAATATGACATTACTTGAAAATTATTTCTAGATTTAAGTTTGGAGCAACTTAAAATCATTGTCATATTAAGATTATATATATACCTCTTGGTACCTATTTTTACGGCTTGTTTCGTTCCAAATTAATTTGGTGAATTTTTACTCAAATATACAAGTTATATTTTTTCATCAGGTCACACATGGATTTGAACATGGAAAAACGATTTGTGGTATTCTACCATTCCAATTGGCTATGAGTACTTTTAAGGTGGAATCATGGGAGAGACATTGATTCTCAAGAGGCGTTGATTTAAATTGAGTAAAAGGGATTTGCAGTATGTTGCCCTGTTATGCAGTTGAAATTAAGCGGATGAGTTATGTTTAGGGGTGAACTCCCACTAAAAACATAGAACAAGTTGGTTGTGTAAGGCACAACAAAGTATACACAGCATCTAGTTTGAATTAGGGATTAAGAATTTGCAATACCTTGCTTTATTACTTGAGCATGGGTGAATTTAATTGGATGTGATCAAAGAATAGTTTGTTACAAGGGGTGAAGCCACTCAAACTCAAAGGTAGTTAGTTCTCGGGTAAACTACCAATAGGTCCTAATAGTTGGACTTAATTCCCATTAAGTCATATTGAAAATAAGTCTTGGTAAAATTGTCGTTAAAAATAATTTTTTTATGACAATTTTTTATGTATGTCGTTAAAAATTGAATATTAGTGACTTTTTTTTGTCATGATTTTTATAAATTATTGCTAAAACTTACAATTAGTGAAGTTTTTTTATGATAAATTTTTCTTATAGGACCTATTAGACAATAAGTCCACTTATTAGGACCTATACGTAAGTACCCCTTAGTTCTCCCCGAAATTTTTGTGGAGCCATAGGTCAACTGGACAAATGGGCTTGAATTGGTATGGGTGATGATAATGATTGCAATTGCATTATAAATGTAATTTATAATGATAATCTCAAACTTATACATGTGAATGAAAGCGTTAGATTGTTTTTTGACATATAAATGAAGACCGCCTATAGGAAGTTTAGGGTTTCCATTGTCTAAATGAGAACTAGCATCTAATGGGTGTATGTTGTGTTGGGGTGCATTTGTTGTTGTCTTTTTTTATTTTTATTTTTATCTCTTTCTTCCTAAATGGACATTTCTTTATGCAAATTTAAATCTACTAGAGGCATGTATGGAAAAAAAATGAAAAAGGAAAAGAAAGGCTATAAGGCAGATGGGAACTTTTATAGTTCCATTGTTAATGAAAACCATAACAGTTGACAACCTTTTATCCAGTGGTTCAAGAATGATTTTCTAACACCTAACTAACCATATACTAGTCAATGAAGCCCATTTTTTCAATCATCTTGCAAGAATTTTCAGACATTTTCCTTACATAGAGACCAAAAAGGTTGATAAAGAAGGACAAGATCTTGACTGAGACCAAAATGTTGGCAAGACGGGATGACTACCTACGCAGTGTTATTAAAGGCGATAGGCGCACCAAGTAGTCAAGGTCTCTTGGGGCCTAGGCTCAAGGTGCAAGGCTAGGCACAGGCTTCACCGAAGTGAGGCGCACCTTGTATTTAAAAAAATATAATTTAATATAAGTAAATAATTTAGGGTTCAACAAAAGCAAAATGAAATCTTAAACATTTAAAAATATATGCACCAAGAAACACTACTATTTTAACATAGACAAATGAACAATATTTCAAAATTTAACATAAAACATGAATAAAATGAGAGGGGAGAAGAAGAATAAGAAGATGGGGAAAAAAAATAGATCAGTCTAAAGAATTATGAGAAAGAAAGGGAGACCGGAGAATAAGCATAAGAAGATGGAAGAAGAAGAAGAAGAAGGCACCATCATCACAACAATGTGAGGAAGAAGATAGCAACGTAGAGAAGACAACAACGTAGACAAGAAGAAGAGAAGAGAAGAGAATGAGACAGAAACATTAGAAGAGAAGCAGATAAAGAAGACAACAATGTGAAGAAGAATTTTTGGATTTGTTGGACTGGATAATGAAGGCGTGCAGTATAGTAAAGTGTTCTTCAGAGATTAGGAATTAGGGCTTATTTTTCTTCTATCATTGATTTAGGGTTGAATGCCTAATGTATTAGTATGTGTAATAAGAGTAGGGATCTTTTGTAGTTGCATCATCTTAAATCAATGGTTAGCTTCTAAACAAAATCAATTAAAACAACAATAAAAAAAGCCCTCATGACTTGGGCCTTACTGTGCCTTGGACCAATCGTGTGCCTTATCGAACTCACCTTGCTTGGAACACTACAAGGCGCAAACTTTGGGCCTGGATGGGACTTGGGCCTAGGCACACGCCTAGGCTCGCCTTATCGAAGTTGCTTGGCCTGGAGCACTACAAGGCGCAAACCTTGGGCCTAGATGGGACTTGGGCCTAGGCACACCCCTAGGTGTGCCTTTAATAACATTGTACCTACCAATTACATGGCCAAGCTATAGATGGTATAGTTCTCCATCTAACTCACTATTGGGTCATGCAATGAATCGGGTGAGGTTGTAATATCACTTGGAATGGATAATACTCCCATGCATTGAAAAGGTGCATCAACTAATGGGTTGGTTAATGAATTTGGAGTCAATTGGAATGACTTTTTCACTTTTTTAATGATACCCCATGCTTTCAAATAATTTTTTTGATAGCTGCAAGGAACAAAATTTCCATAAGTTTTCATCGAAACAACTGAAATGTTTCCATAGACCAAAACAAAATACTAGTAAAATAATAAAATTCTAGTGTTTCTATCAAAACACTAGAACATAGTGAAACGTACGAAAATACATGCAATATATTGAAACAATAAGTTGCATTGTCTCTGTTGAATAGCTTGATATACATTGTTGGGCCTGTTTCCTAATAGCTTAAACTTTGGGGATAATTGGTGACTTAACGTGATATTAGAGCTCAGGTTTAGAGAGGTCTTGGATTCAAGTCTCTAAGTTGGCATTTGATATTTGGTCTCGTTTGGTCTCTTCTTCTCTATTTGGTTGTCTTTTTCTCTTTCTATTTGGTTCTCTGTTTGTCTATCCATGTGCAAGATAGGGTTGCACGTGAAGATGTTGTTGGATAGCTGGATATATATTGATGGGCCCATTTCTTAACAATTTAAGCTTTTGGGACAATAAGTAACTTAGGCCTCGTTTGGGAGCATGTTATTTTAGGAATTTTTTGACTTTTTACGAAAAGATGTGCAGAAAAGTATAGACTGTTGTGACAATTTATAGTGACTTTTTGGCTAAAATATGTGCTCTCCAAACGAGGCCTAATGGTATCAAAGCTCAGGTTGAGAGAATTCTGGGTTCAAGTCTCTTCGTTTGCATTTGGTATTCTATCTCTATTTTGGTTTCTTCTTCTCTTTTTGGTTCTCTACTTGTCTCTCCACATGCAAGATGAGACTGCACATGAGAGAAGGTGTTGAATAGTTTGGTATACATTGTTAGATCCATCTCCTAACAACTTAAGCTTTTGGGACAATTGGTGACTTAACATGTTTTTACAAATTTTGTGAGAAAATATATATATATATAAATATATAATAAATAAATAAAAATTATATTACAATAAGTTGTATCGAAACAAGTTTAGAATTTTTTGTAAATATTTTTACAAATTTTTTTTGAAAAAAATATAAAGGCTGTATTATACTATATTAGTAAATATTAGTATTAGTAATAAACTAATTATATTATTATTGTTGTCTAAGTAATTTTTAGACCTTATTTTGTTAGGTGCCATCAATATGTTTAACACTATAACTCTTGGTGCTCAAGGATCCTAATCACCTAAAATACCCGAACCGAATTGTCCAACCCAACCCTAGAACAGATGATTGCAATAATTCATTCGCTATGTTGTAGTTGAAATGCATGGAATTTTTTGAATTTCGATTAGGTGACGGGTTTGGTGTATGAAAACCCGTTTAACCGAACTGGGCCTAACCACATTATAATTATACAACAAGGACTTGTAACGTTTCCTAAATGAGACAGAGACTTTTATTTTCCCTAGATTACCTTGCGTTCCCATGATTATCTCCCTAAGACAGAAGCCTTGTCCCTTGCCCTCAATTCATTTGAGACATCATTTTAACTTCTACCCCTCTCTCTTTGACCTTCTCCTCTCCCCTTCTCTTTTAACCCTCTATATCTGCCATCTTGTCTCCTCCCGTCTTTTAGTCTTTTCACTCTCACCGTCTCGTCTCCCCCTCTCTTTACATCCTTTCTTCCTCTCTTTTAAGCCTCTCGCCTCCTCGTCTCTCTCTTAACCCTGTGGTCTCCACACACACACATACTCTCTCTCTCTCTCTCTCTCTTTGTGAACTCCCTTAGTGATGTTTGATCTCTCAGATGTTCAGATCTACTAAATCCCTCCTCTTAATCTCTTAGATCTACCAAAATTCTCATCTTAATCTCTCAGATCTACCAAAACTTTCATCTTAATCTCTCAAACCAAAATCCTCATCATAATCTCTTAGATCTACCAAAATTCTCATCTTAATCTCTCAAACCAAAACCCTCATCTTAATTTCTTGGATCTACCAAAATTCTCATCTTAATCTCTCAAATCTACTACCAAAATTCTCATTTTAATCTCTCAGATCGATCAAAACTCTCATCTTAATTTATCAAATCTACCAAAATTTTCATCTTAATCTCTTAGATCTACCAAAACTCTCATCTTAATCAGATTGTTGAAATTGATGATGATAATAACGAGATTGATCAACCTTAGTTTCGACTCTCTTTTGATTTATGAAGACTCATGGTGGTGTGCAGTGGCGATGATGGTGGTGTTGTGCAATGTTGTTGTGAGTTTCCTCTCTCTATTATCTTTTTTTTCCCCAACTTTCTCTTTCTCAGATCTGGTGTGTATGAGAGTTGTGTTTAAACTATATCATTGTATATGTATGTGAGTTGTATGCATCTGTGATTTTGAGCTTTGTTTGAATGTTACGAGACTAGAGAGAAGACTAGTGTGTGAAGCACCTGTCCAAACCGACTGCCAAACCGAAGGTTTGGTTCAGTGGATTTCTAACAATATGTTGATCCACAGCCGGTGATCAATATTCCAACATATTCGGTTTGGTTGATAGGGTAGCGGTAAACTCGAACTCACCCAACCCGTGAACACCCCTATTTAATACAATTGAGCTATTATTTGGCAATGCTCAGCAATTTTGTTTCATTTCAACATTAGCTTTTTTATTTTACATTTGTCATTTTATGGAATGACTATGTAAATCTCAATATGTTTAATTAATTAATTGTTAGGCTTTTATACACATACATAGATTTCAATCTATGTTGCTGAACATTTCTATATATTGTCAAATTCTTTTTTCTTTATTGAAATATTTTTGAAACATTTCCGTTTCTGTACTAATCAAAACAATTCACCAAAAATAAATTTTGGTCCTTGGATAGCTGCAGCTTAGTTTTTATACCCTCATGCAACATTGTTTCATTAAGGCCTATCAATCCATGTGAGTAAAATTACAACTGTCATAGTTATTGCGCTTCTCACAATGGCGTAGCAACTGTTACATTTCATGACACCCCATTATAGCAAGTGTGGAAAGTAATTTTTGTGTCCTTATGCTTTTTGTGTCCCTCATTCATTTTTAAACTTGAGTTGTAATGACTTCTCCGTAACATGATGTAATGATGTGATTCCAAGCTATAAACGGATCTATAAGTAGCATGCTAACTGATTACTATGATGTTTTCATTGGTTACCATCTCAACATTTTGGCTGTGCTTGTTGATTCTGGTACAAGGTGGTGTGTATTGCTTTCAAATGATAATTAAAACCAATTTCTTATTGATTATTTGTTCTTGTTGGCATGGGGTGATTGGCAGTCATGATATGAAAAATTTGAGAACACTGTCATGTAACATTATTGTTGAAGTGAAAGTGTCCTTTGTTACTATTGTAGGACTTGTATTACAAATATATACATGGTGTAATTGCCCTGTTGTGTTATCATGAGGACCATCATAAGTTCCTATGACTACTTCACAACAACCATTAGTGTCCTTTACAGATTGTAAATGGTAGTTTTGATTAAAAAGATGGTCTGCACTGTTTTATTACTTATTATTTATTTCTTAGTTTAAGTTTTAGAGTTTTTACTATTTATTTTTTAGCCAGATTTGCATATTTTTTAGACTTAAAAAAATTGAAAAGATCTTCACTCAATTCTGAGATTAAAACATTCATCGAAATTTTTAGGGAATCCTCCATGCTCAATTTGATTCGTATGTTAGTCAACATTCAAGTAATATATTATATATCCTTCTGCGGACCTTTTATTCTTTAAAAGCAAAACTTGATAAAGTGTTTTTGGAACTTTGGAAGGTATAATTCTGACCACATTATTAATGCCCCTGAGCATATATTTTACTATTTGAACACAATTAGATTAATGTTTATTTTATTTTTTATTGTACTTATAATAGTGCATTTCTAGTAAGAAAGAGTATTTGTTAAGTGTTAGTGTCTAAGGGTAGCTATGTCATTTTATTCTCTAGTCTTATATTATAAATGAGTGCTGCTATTAACACTCCATAAATTCTTTTAGACCCCTCAATTTTTAGTTTGTTTTTTTATTACAATAATAATCTCAAATAAAATTACTACAAAGTACATCATTAATTTTAGAACACCCCGTCTCACAATTAAACCTACACACCCACTATATCATGAATTAGAGTTTATGAGAGTACCCACTTCCATCACCACCTATCCATCTTTCCCAAATCCCACCTTCAAAACCTACTCACCCTCAAAACCTTAAAAACCCGTTGGCAGCAATATTCCGACGATAACGGTAGCAACCATTTGATTACCTACACTTTTCCGGCTATGACAATGATTGAAATTTTTTTTGGCAACCACAACTCCATAAGACGAGAGGAGTACAACAATAAAAGTTTAGAGGAGGTTCATAACTTTGATGTTGTTCTTAGCTCAGAGGAGATTGGCCTTGTAAGGGTAAGTTTCTTGAAAAAAATGATAAAAATAATAAAATATGTTCGTCATTTTTTCAGGACTGAACTCCTGAACATATGACCGAAATTTGGGAATACAGGCTCGAACATTGTTTATTTGTTCGGTAACCGGTAACCGAACATTGATTTTGAACTTTTTGTGATCTGGGATGAGTTCAGAATGGAGAAAACTCAAAGAACTGAACCGTTTTGAGAACTGAGAATCGGAGATTTTAATCTTTGAGAAGTAATTGTATGATAGGATAAGATAAGTAAGGTTGGTGACAACCATAGACAAGTTTTGTATTGGAACATCCCCTGAAAGATTATTATGACTCAAATTAAGAGCTTGGATTTGAAAATAATGAAAAATTTCAAATGGGAAGTTGGTTACATTGGCAGAGATAGTATTTTTCTCCTTCTTCACGGGTTTTGAAAATGATGAGACTTTTCTTCTTCTTAATGGGTTTTGTTAGGTGTTTTTTGGAAGAAAGGTTTTCTTGGGGCTGTGGGGGGTGTGCATTTAATGGGTGGAATGTTTAAGGATAATTTTGGTATTATATGGGGAGAAAAGAAATTTTAAGGGTTCCAAAATTTGTAAGTACTGGTCCAAAGAAATGGGGGGTCCAAAATAATTTATGGTGTGGTAATAGCACCACTCATTATAAATACATGTGTAAGAGGGGAGAACCCTAATTGATTCTATTGTTAATACAACATCAGTTTTTTTTTGTCTCATATGTAAATCTAACAGCATTCAAGCTCGATAACTGGCAGTGTTTCCTTAAAACTTACAAGAGTGACTTTTAAAACTAAGCATCAAATTCACTGAAATTCATAAAATCAGTTTGGTAACACTAGAAAGAGGAGTCATTCATATTGTTTAGTCCTACGAGTTTTTTATGCTGTAAAAGCTTCTTGATTTGGGGTTCCACCCCTCATTATGTTTCATCTAATACTCTTGATGCTGTGAAGCTGCAACAATGATTGATATTATGATCCTGTAATGGTGGCTATAAAATATTTAGTGTTCACTTTCTAGTTGATGCATGTGGTCTCAATCTCTGGTGCTGAATATTATGGTCTTAGGTCAAAGTATGCTGTGTTCCTATAAATGGTCTGGAAGTAGATTTTCTATGCAATTGACTAGTGCATAACTGATAAAAATTAATGTTTACTATTTTTCTGCACATTTTTGAGGTAGATCAACTAGGTTACTTTTGATACTTGTTTTGGTTAGTTTGACAAAACACGGAGATGGGTGTTTGGTTGAGAAGTAGTTATCATGCCAACTGTCAAAAGTAGATGAGCCTGTTATATACAATAGCAAATGACATTTAAACTTTTTTGGAAATGACTGTTAAACACCTTATATTAGTCTAATATCGATCAATTCTTTTGCCAATTTCCACTTCTCACATACCATCCCATTGTTTTTCTCATTCAGAGGCCAGAAAATGTCCACCCAAACGTCGTCCAGTTTTGAGCATCCTTACATTCATTGAAAAGGGTAGAACTGGGAAACTGCCAAGTCGAATATCTGAGAGTGAGATATTGCCATCACCCCATGTGAAAGCCTTATCATTTAGTGAGCTTAAGAACGCTACTAGAAACTTCCGTCCCGACGGTCTTCTTGGAGAAGGAGGATTTGGTTATGTTTACAAAGGATGGCTAGATGAGCAGACTCTTACGGCCGCAAAGCCTGGATCTGGAATCGTAGTTGCTGTGAAGAAGCTTAAACCCCAAGGCTTTCAAGGCCATAAAGAATGGCTGGTTGGCTTTTCTTACAATCCACTTTCCTCTTCCTAGGCAATGTTTGGATCATGTATTTGAGTGAGGGTTTGGAAAGGAAAAGGAAAAGGAAAAAGTGTGGGAAATGAAGAAAAAAATTTAGCTTATATTTCATTCATATTTCACTCACCTTTCTCTTTCCTTTTAAACTCTTATCCAAATCCATGATCCAAACACAACCATAATTTTTTGACTTTTTTCCATTTACTAATAGCTAGTTTGGTTACAGTCAGAAGTCAATTGTCTTGGCCAACTTCATCATCCAAATCTGGTCAAACTAATTGGCTACTGCTTGGATGGCGACAACCGGCTATTGGTCTATGAGTTCATGCCCAGGGGAAGTTTGGAAAATCATCTATTCAAAAGTTAGTCAAAGTTTTTATTTTTATTTTTTCTAATGTTTTCCCTTACAGTATCTTCGAAGTACATCTGTTTGGTTGGATTTTCAGTACTTGTTTTCTGAATTTTTTTTTGAAAAATTAGTAACTAGTTTGACAAAAATAAATTCTAAAAATGATTGTGCTTGATTTTTTCATTTTTTTACCAAACTAGTTTTTGAAATTTTTTCAGAAAACACATTCTGAAAACTTTACCAAACAGAAAAAGAAATGCTATTGTCATAGCTAATTTTGAAACGATACCTTATTTCAGGGAGTGCACAACCTCTTTCATGGGAAACAAGGGTTAAGGTTGCCATAGGTGCTGCTCGAGGACTCTGTTTTCTCCACAGCTCTGAATCACAAGTTATATATCGTGATTTTAAAGCTTCCAACATCCTGCTAGATTCAGTAATGAAAAAAAATGCGCTACTTTAGTTTTGTGATTGGATGGGCTCGGTCCATGTGATTCTTTGACCTCTTGATTTAAGTCAATTCAGATTTGACTTGTTTTCACTGCTAAAAAACGTGGTTACTTGAGCCCCTATGCCCATCTCTCTTTGCAGATCTGGTGTGGTTACTTGGGTTGTTGGGGTTCATTTAATGAATGTTCGGGCACTTATTTTGCTTCTTTGCTTAATGTAGGAGTTTAATGCTAAACTTTCTGACTTTGGATTGGCAAAAGCTGGGCCCACTGGTGATCAGACTCATGTATCTACTCAAGTAATGGGCACTCATGGCTATGCTGCCCCCGAATATGTTGCTACAGGTTTATTTCTTTGCTTCAATAACTAAGTTTTATTTATGGCATTTCCAATATTTCATTTCCGTAGCTAGCATTTTGTTGGTGGCTTTAAATGGTGTAATGTAGTAGATTCAACAAAATGACTGTTCCTGTTTTGTTCGACTTTTGATTCTTTACCTTGCACTTCATCAAATTCTTATTTAACATTTGATAGTTGGTTGAATACTATTGAAGTTATAATAAGATCTTTAGACTAGACTTCAGAGTCAATTACTGCAGATTAAAGTGTTTGTTTTTATAGTTTTGAAGTTTATTGTCAATGAATTTAATATTTTCAATGAAGAGAGGATCACGTACTTCTAACAAGATCCTTGAATTGTTTTCAGTTTTCCTTACTCATTTTGTACTATTGCCACTCTGTTCCAAAATGAATCAATCAATGGTTATTCTTTGTACTATATTGCCACTCTGTTTCTAAATGAGTCGAGCAATGATGATTGATTTCAACCTTGTTTAATGAACTAAATTTTTGGTAAAATTTTGAATGGTTACCAAAGTTGTAAGTTTAGGTAAAATTCTACTAAGAGAGGTTTTGATTGTTGCCAATGAGTTCCTTTAGGTAGTCTTTGAACTTCGAATTGTTGGATCTAGATATTGTGATTTAGATGCCATTACACTTACACCATTGGTTTCCCGCTGGCAGGTCGGCTGACTGCAAAGTGTGATGTATATAGCTTCGGGGTTGTGTTGCTGGAGCTACTTACAGGGCGTCGTGCCGTTGATAAAACGAAAACTGGCATCGAGCAAAAATTGGTTAAGTGGGCACAAGGCCACTTGGACGATAAACGCAAGATATTCCGAATCATGGACACTAGGTTGGGTGGCCAGTACCCTCGAAAAGGAGCTTGCATGGCCGCCACTCTTGCCATGGACTGTGTAAGCTCTAACGCAAAATCCCGGCCCCACATGGATGAGGTTTTAGCCATTCTAGAAGAGCTCCCGTCCCCAAAATGTATGTTCATATCTTCCCCTTTAGAGAAACCAACAATACCTAGTCCCTATGCCAAGTCCCCAGCATGTCATGACACCCTAACCCCTAGAGGATCTCCATTACCGGCCCACATGAAATCTCCAAAGGCACGATGATTGGCAAGTGTTCAACTCGGTTTACTTCTTCAATGTAAATACTTCTTAGCCTAGTGTTTTGGGTATGGCTTATAAGCTGGCTTTTTTGTCTTTTGTGTAAAAAAATAGAGAGGTGATGTGATCCAAATAAATCAATAAGCGGGCTTTTTTAGTTCATCCCAAAAAATAGGGATAGAATCTTTGATCATATGACAACATCTCTATTATTTTCTCTCTCAAAATTTTGTCATTCGTTTAGATCATCTTCATCCACAACATGAATGTGGAAACAACTTACCGAAAAAAGAAAACAAGAAACCATTAATACAAAAATGTAGTTTTTGGAGGAAATGTTTTGTGAGTTGTGGAATGACCATTTGGCCAAGTGTATCATATCTATTAGCAGCATCAATACAGACTTGTAGATGTTTGATATGTGAAACCAAAGTGTTGAAAAATTATAACTGATCAAGAAGTTGAACCTATTGATAGTACTTCTTACACAATGATTTATCATGCTGTGGCAAGAATGAAACCATTTATATGATAAAATATCATCCATTTGATTCAATGCAATGACTACTAAAAGGTGTGTGCACATACAATAACCCCAAATGTTGCAAGTCAGAAAAATTTAGAAAGAGAACCCCTTTATATATAATCCAAATATAATGTCAACTCTCTGAATTTTTCTTTTTATTGATGTATTCTGTTCGTACAACCTTTTGAGTTTCATCAATAAATTTATCTTTTGCTGATAATAAAATAATAATAAACAAAAGAACACCTCAAGTAGGCAATTGGAAGCGACATAGTGGACACAAGTTACTCACTTCGAGCCATCTGACAATGCATTTTCCATGAAAAACATGGGCGCAAGGCATTTGCTTAGCGTCACAACCAATCGTGAGCTCTTCCTGACATATCACACATTGCTTTGTCGAACCCGAGCCTTCAGCTCTCACCGTCTCCAAGTCCTCCATTGATGCTTTACTAGCAGGCACTTGCCTCGACAACATTTCTTCCATAGACTCTTGCAAAAAAACATCGACTTCATCTTCCTCATGGTAATACACACAATTCTCAAGGTAGATTTTGACTATCATCGGTAGTACCTTGCGTCCCACGTTGTTAGCTGTGTGAGCCATAACATGAGCACACCGGCTGATACGATGCAACATGTTTGGTTGAGCATCTAATGGGATATGCACCGAAGAGAGCAGGTTTGATATGGTATGCCAAGACGATTCGTTTTGTATCAATTGGTCATATGGCACGAAAAATGGCCTGACATGCTCGATCCTTTCTGGGTTATTTGTCGGAAGACCGTCTTCATCTTCCACTGATGGTGTTGAAAACTCTGCAACAATCTTGATGTAGAAGTAGGATTGATCATCCGAAGGTACTACTAGGTTGTTGGGTATGATAGAATTATCAGCTTGCGCGTTACAAGAATGGTTGAATGGAGTGAAACATTTCCAAGGCATCTTGAAAGCGAAGAACAACTACAAAGAATAAGAAAAATATAACAAAACAATGGCTTTTTTTTTTTCTTTTTTTTTTCTTTAAAAGAAATTTATCGACGAAGAGTACACAAACACAAGACTGACTACATGATATTTTTTAGCTGCAAGTATTTTTATTTACACACTTAAATAAAAAATGGACCCATTGCAGTTTATAAAAATATATTTCATCTTTAAAAACACACTATCAAATTTCTGGTTTATTAAGTCACAAAAAATAAGGTAAATTCAAGAACAGTGCTTGTGTGTGTGAAGCTTTGTGCTTTGGTAGAGGGGGATCTTTGAACTGTTTGAATCGGTCCAATTTATGATTCAAAGGCTTCCGGTATGATTCTAAACCAAATTGAACCTTGATATATAAATCTGTTTATTATTTTTTAATATTTCTATATGTAAAATCAATAATATTGAAGTTGTTACCAAGATTCAAACATAAATCGTGATTGTCGAATTAACAAGTTGCAACCAACTCAACCATACTAAATTGTTGTTATTTGTTATTGAAAAATGAACAACCTAGAATCAAAGAATCGAAACAAACCAAATTATAGTGTGGTTACATAATTTACTCTAAAACAGAACCAATATGACCAAATGGTAGCTTTGAATCCTTATCACATTATGTATATAAATATGTCTTGTATATTCATAGTAAAACCAGCCCAAATTGTCAAACCCTTCATCGTTTCTCTAAAAACAACATACACTAGGCCATATTTGTTTAAGCAGATTGGATTAGATTGAATTAGCATTCTTATGACTAATAGTCTTAGGATTACGAATCCATTTAGATTGTGTATTTTATCTTATATTTGGATTGAGTTAGGATTATAAAGAATGATTAATAATCGACAAATATTGATATATAATTAGGGTTAATTTGATACTTTAATGAGTTAATCAAGACTTTGGTTTAGTCTTCCAATTCATATTCCACCCCCCTCGGATTGAATAGTCTATCGTATGTGAAACCAAACATCGGGTTAACAATTTTATTGGATCATTAGTCCAATCTCAAGCACATGCCCGCTCAAATAAACATGACCTATATACCTAATATACATGATTGTACAATGAACGATAATATTCATGAATATTTATGAAAGCACTGCAACTAATAAAGAATCAACAATCACATAATATATATATATACAAATATAGAAACGGAATAACCTAAAGCTTAAACAAAGAAGAGAGAGAGAGAGAGAGAGAGAGAGAGAGAGTTGTCTGTGCAAAGAAGAGATGAGTTCTTAGTTAAAAAAGATTGAAAGATAGCTAACCTTTTTGCAGTGTAGAAGAAAAAGAAAGCGACAAAGGTTTTAGGTTGTTTTTGTCTTTCGATTTTTTTAAAAAGAGGACATTGCTATTTATAAGGTTAAGTTTTGAGATGATAATGTAATTTTGGGTATTATGATTCTAGGGTTTCGATCAGATTGAATTAGGAAAGTGAATTATGATTATTAATTTTAGAATGCGATTATCAATCAAATTGGAATAGGGAAAGTGACGTGAGACGTGTTATTTATTTAAGAGTAAAAAATAATAATTCAATCCACATTATTTAAAAAATTTATTATTTTCAATTAATATATATACACATATATATAAACCTTTCAAAATTAAAATATACTTAAAATATAATTTGGCACGTAATTTTAATTTTAAATTTTCCTTTCCATGTAAATGGCAATAGAGAGAATTGAATTAAAAATTGGACAGTTGAATTTCATTGCTTGTCTTGCAAGTAGGCAAGGCTGAAGAAAAAAACACATTGGAGAGAATCGATTTAAAATATGCAACAGTTGAATTTCTTTGCTTGTCTTGCAAGTAAAGATACACAACCAAACAAGCCATAAAGATCCATCCTAACCACTATTTTCTATGGAGGCAAATTGTCTCCGGTCCATTGTTTCAGCCCGTGGGGTCCATCACGTATTATATCTTGATGATTCAAATTATTCACTTTTTAGACCACAATGTGCAGATCACCCATGTTATCTTATTGCAATTCTCTCCTAAAAAATAAATGATTTAATTTTTAAATAATATTTGTCGTTCATTTTTTTTGTAAATAAATATCATAAACTAGTATGGCTACGTTTATTGAATAAACTTGATTTTTTTTTTTTGGATGATTTACATGTTGTAGTCTAAAAAATGAATGATTCGGATCATTGAGATGGGACTCATAGTAGACTACCCATGATGATAGTTCATCTTGTACGCTCAATAGTAAACATGATTGTGCAAAAAAATTATTTCATTGAATATCACTAGACACGTGAACAAATTGGATTTTGTTTTTTTTAGAATGTATGACAACGGGAGTTATGAATTTGAACTTAAATCATCCACTTTATAAAATAAAATGTGATTTGTTCATCTATTTATTAGTATTTGATGAAGCTGAATTTTTATACGGACAATCTGTACTATAAAGTTTATAAGATAAACCATTCAGATTATTATTGTGAGCCCAAAGTGGCGCCCACAAAATAAAGCCCTAGTGTAAGCCTGACCATGGGCACCTTTAATTAGTGAAAGTGCAAGATCAAACATTTATGGGCCATTCATGACCAAGCAAGAACTAAGTTTGACCTGTGTGTTTTTCCAATATTTTGAAATGTGTATTTTTGTAATAATGTAGTTTGACACAGCCATTGGATTAATCATGTTGTCAAAAAAAAAATATTTTAGGCCTTGTTTGGCATGATCTAAAAAAGTCAAAAAGTTACTATTCTATTTAAGTCACATCACCCATCTAACACATCACTTCAAACTCAACCCATATTTCATAAAAAATCAAAAAGTGTATTTATTTAGACCATCCCAAATCACCCCTTAGTAATGTTGTTTGACATGAGTTGTTGAATTAAACATTTTGTTGATGTGTCATGCTAAGCTAGATCATGACACCAAAATTATGAAGGAGGATTTGATTGAAACCAGTGCACAAGTTCAAAATAATAAATTTCAATCAATGTGTAATAATAAATTTCAAACTTCAGGGTATTCATAATAATGTCATTAAAGAGTACAATTCTACAATACATACACTGTATTTGAAGCAAAATAACATAAAATACATAATGCATAAAACCATATGAACAGACATATACATATATATATATATATATAAGTAGAGATATTGGCGATCATATTTGAGAATTATGAGAGCACATTGAATGCTTGAGCCCCGCGAGCAACCTTGATAAAGACATCCTCCAAGGTAGTATCAGCAAGACCCCATGCATGAACGGTGAATCTGCTCTTTGCATTCTCAACTGCTTGGAAAACATCTGCAATTCTGACCTCTTGTTTTGGCAGCTCGAACTTTTGAGTCCCCGATAAATGGTATATCTTGTTAGCATTGGGGGACAGATGTTGTACCAAGTTCTCCACTTCCTCTTCATGATTTGATGTTGTCGTCATTGTGAACACGTAAGACCCTCCATATCTAGCCTTCAACTGTCATTCAAAACGAGAATATCGTTTATTAGTACATGTTTAATAAGAACAGCCTAAAATCTAGTTAGGAGAAGTGGGTATATATTGTTGAAGATGTGACAACACTATATCATTTATTGAGAAATTATGGAGACTATACGTAAAATATTATACAAATTAACATTATATAATTCAAAATTACCTCTTTGGGATTTCCTATGCACTGCAGGCTTCCATCAACAAAAATTCCTAGGCGATCACACAGATGTTCTGCCTCCTCCATTGAATGTGCTGAAATCATTTGAGTGAGCTATGTCAATGAAAGTACTTGGGAAATAAAATAGTAACTGTTTGATGGGACAGTACAAAATTAGCATATAAAAGAAAAGATCTTCAGGTAATAAAAATCCATGAGAGAGAGAGATTACTAGTGAGAATGATTGCTCGATTTTGTTTAGCTTGCTTCACAACATCCCATAAACTCTTTCTCGAAGCTGGATCCAGTCCAGTACTAGGCTCATCCATATAGACAACCTTTGCAAAATTTAGAAGAATTAGACATTTTATCAATTGTCAAGAGATGTAGTACTAGAAAAAGATTAGACAGCATAGTAGATCATATGGAGATTTTCAGACATACCTTCGGATCCCCAATTAGTGAAATGGCGACACTAAGCCTCCTCTTCATACCTCCACTATATTTCCCAGCTTGTTTGTCAGCAACCCCTCCATGAAATAGGTTGACGCTCTTAAGAGATTCTTCCACTGCCTATAGCAAACGAATATGATAGTAGGAAAAAAAATTCGAAAGTTTTCTTGCTTGGGATGACTACAAAATAAAGCATTACTATCATTTTTATGAAGTCAATACACTTGAGCTCATATCAATTTCAGCAATTTATTTTCATCTTTCTATAAATCAGACGATGCAAAGCAACATACAGTGATACAACACTTGTTCTCAAATGCAAATAGAAATTGACATGAAATGTTTTTGAGTGATACAATGTCTACTTACTTGGGTTAATGCAGACCCTCGAAGGTTTTTAAGCCTTCCATAGAAAAGTAAATGCTCTCTTCCTGTTAGATTTTCCCAAAGTAGGCTGTATAATTGTCCATGAAATGAAAACAAAAAATTAAAAAAACATGAAATTAGTCAGACTTCCAAAATTGGAGGAAACAAGGACCAGTGAAACTACTTTCTTCAAATTGAAGAATATCTGTGCTTACTTGTGTTGTGGACATACGCCCATGCTGGTATATATTTCATCCATCTGGGTCTGTATATCCAAACCTTCAACATAAGCCGTGCCAGAGCTTGGCTTTAGAAGCCCAATCATCTATCAACAAAAACATATGAAAGTATTGCAAAAATAAATAAATAAAACCAAAAAATAAAAGGAATAAATCCCTTTCCAGAATGATTTCATTCAATAAACCATGGTTGTTATAGAAATAAAGCATGTATGACAAAGGGATGACCAATCAAGACAACACCTTGTGATAACAAATTTAGAACCCATATGTTAAAATACCATGAGAAACACTTGATCATAAGAAAGAAAAGAAATAAGAAGTCACTTAAGTACATCATTTGCAGATCCAAGACCATTTTATACTGACCATATTAATAAAAGAGGTTTTGCCAGCACCATTGGGGCCAAGCATACCAAAGCATTCCCCTTGAGGCAAAGCAAGTGACAACCCTCTCACTGCATATTTTTCAGGGTTTCCATCCCTTTTTGGATACACCTTTTTGAGGTTATCACAGATGATAGCGTGACTTGCTGTCGGCTCAAGTAGCAACTGTTCAACCCTCTCTGTCTGAAAAAGGTAAAAAGAAACATAAACAAGTGGAATCATGAACAAACATTAGACATTCTAGTGAGTAAAATCAAGAATGCACCTATGAAAGGCACACATGAAATAAATTTAAAAATGTTAGATGGTTTAACACAGACCCATTGAGGACATGAATTTACACATCACCAAGAGGTCTCTTATATCTAGGTAATATAATCGTGAGACTGATTTGAGTGAGAGTAAAGACAGATCAAGGGTCTAAAATTCAAGCATAAGAGATCTTGGAGCAATGAGAGCAACTTGCTTTGTATTCTAGTCAATAAAGTTTTCATCATTCCATTTCAAATACCCTTTTCCTAAATTAAAAGATAAGAATACAGATCATAACCAAGAAAAACTTGCCTCTTGGGCAACATCAGGTTTCTCCATTTGAACAAAAACTTTAGATCCTTGCCTTCTCAGACTTGGTTTCCTCATGGATGAAGATGACAAAGGCTTTTTCTGAAACTTTTCCAAGAAAAATAGAGGACTTCTTCCAACACCACTTCCTGATGATACGACTTGATCTGTGTAAAATGCAACAAACAGAACCACCAACCACTCCACAAACATAATTATTAAAATATCTCTCATCCCATGATTGCTACCATTTATGTCTCCCCAGCGCATCCCTTTAGTCCCCATATAATTTCCCATGAAGGAATGTTGTGAAAACTCATATAAACCACGATATAGAGAAAAGCCGGGATATAACTCCATAACAACAATCCAGCCTCCTACAACATTGAAACATATCGTGTTGATTAGAGTTATGAAAGGTACAAATGTAAAGACAACACAGAACATGGAAGAAAAGCAGAAGTACCAACGAAACTCAACCTGATCAGATGATTGTGTTCATCCTCTCTGTCAAATTCATTTGGACAATCAAAACAACACAGTAACAAAAGTGTCATATAAGCCTCATCTCTAAGTTGTGCTGTGCAACCTTAGAAGCCATCACTAATTTGGAGCATCACATTGCCTCAAAATTTAAAAATGTAATGGCTTTCTAGTTGCTTAGTTGGAAACCCTTCTTAACCCATTGGAGTGGAGTGTGTTTTGGCACAAATACACAAACCAAAAAGTGGCTACAATTTTCAGAATTACCAAATTTGTTATGCATGCGTTTCTCTTCCTTCTAGACATAGGATTCAAAAGAAATTTTTTTTTATCCTAATATTAATAAAGAAGTTGAGCCAATTTTAAAATATTTTCAAAAAAAAAAACTAGTCATAAATGCATTGATCTAAAATTAACTTGTTTAGACGGGTATCTAGCAGCAATATGAACTTTTAGGAAATGATATGTGCTTAGATGGATAGGAAGGCAGAGTACAAATGCAAGATCTGGTGAACAAGAATTACAGCTGAATCTTTATCAAGGTTCCTTCTACTTACTTGGGAATGATGGATCTTCAATCAAGAACTGGAAAAGAAAGCCTCCTAAGAGCCCACTTCCAAAGACGATAAAGTATGCTACAGCTGTGATCATCAAATTACAAGCAGCATCTCTTATTGTTCAACTAAAAGGAATGAATTTGACACGTTTTGTTGAATAAAAACAATTATCTGAGACCAAACCTGAAGCAGTCTTCACATTTGAGAAAACAGAAGCTATTAGAAAGGCCAGTGAAATTTGCAAGTTTATGTAGATGAAATAAAACACAAATTGGATGCTGTATTCATTGAGTGTGAAGAATTTTAAACCTGCATGGAAATCAGCTGTATTAAAGCAACTTGATTAAAAGTTAGAAGAAGGAAAACAGTTCATTCGTTGTCTTTTTACCTATAACTGAGCCAAATATCACAAAACATAACATATAGGCTGAAGATATGACAAGAAAATAAGCATAAGAAATCATCCAATAAGGGCCATCGCCAAGCCCATGCATTTTCATCATGATTCTTAGCTTTTGTTGCTTCTCATAAACCAGAGATGTCAATATGACCTAGATAAAAAAAAAAAAAAAGTTTTAAATTAAAATGATTGAAGGCAATTATAATATGTAAATTAAAGCAATTAAAATAAATAAATAACATCCTAAATTAAAGCAATCATTTCACTGTCCACATGACACATACCATCCTAAGAAGCAAGGACACTTTTAAGAAGGTGATGTATCTATTTTGTGTCGGACATGGGCACTCATTGAACACTTCTCCAAATGTATCTTATTATTTTTTCAAACTTTTTTTGACCTAGACATGCTACAGACACTTGGGGGACATCCGAGTCCATCACTTAGATACAAATGAAACACACTACAATTTTAACAAAATAACTTAAGATCAAATGATAAAAATAAAAAATAAAAAACAATGTAGATATTATACCTATTAATCCCTCCTTTAGACTTTAGAAATTAATGTTGTGTAGTATTTTTTTCTTTTATTATCTTTGAATAAAGTATTCATATGTATGACATCTAAAAAATATATTAACTTAAATATTTTAAGCCTGTCACCCACTTGTCATGTCATGCATGTAAAAAAAACATATTAAGGGTTTTAAAGTTTTGAAGCATTTCTTATATGTGACATGTAGCATGAAAATTGTGTTAAATCTGATACTATAGTTTATCTCTGTCTAAACTGTTGGTTTTTTACATGATTTTTAGTTGCCTTAGTTGAAAACTAAGTATAATTGATAAATTCCCGACATAATTGCTTTAAAAAATGAATGTTGTTGTTTCCCACTGCATTCATATCTTATTTTTCCATGGTTTGCGGTATTGGTATGTTTTCCTGTGATGCCATATTCATATCCCTACTCTTTCCATGCTTTTCAGGTAATGATCAATAATTGAGAGCAGCTTACAAGTTACAACTGTAACTGAATAAAACTTTGGAAGAACATGCATGCCTCAAATGACTCTAATTCAACCAAACTCCACTATTAGTGAAAAAAATGATAATAATAATTGCTCACTTACAGGGAATAATTGGATAATGACCCATGTGAAGACGAGTGGTCCAAGGAGAGAAGCGAAATCCAGCCTGAGTTGGGTTTCAGGCTTGGGCATTTCTTTGACAAAATCAAATAGCATATTTGTAGCAGGGCCAAGCAAAAATTGGAGGTAGGCATTTGAGACCTGTACATGTATGAATTGTAAAAGTCAATAATTCTCATTGTTTTTCGTTTACGCTCGTTTGTTTGGGCAAAAAACATTTTTTAACAGAAAACATTTTTCTATGTTTGCTGGGACGAAGGTGGAGGTGGAGGTGGAGATGGTGGCATGGTGGTGGGGTGGTAATGGTGACGGTGATGGTGGCAGTGATAGTAGTGATGATGGTGTGGTGGTTGAGGTGATGGTGGCAGTGGTAATGTGGTGACATTGGAAAAACTTTAGTCCGGAAAACATTTTCTGCCTTTTAAAAATGGAAAAGATTTTGTTCCCAAATAGGCTTGTTTTTCATTCTACCAAACGCCAAAAAATACAAAAAACATTTTCCAGAGAATGTTTTCTGCCAAAACAGATGGAGGTAGCACTACTTCACATAGTTTTTTTACTTTATGTTGTCAAGTACATATTCAGCGAAAACGTTTGTGAAGCCAAGAAGAGACCAAGTGAACTTTATTTGAGCGAAAAAAATACCAAAATTGCAAAAGTGAGTGAAAGTAACACAGACCTATATTCATGTATTAGAAACCAATCAAGAGGCATCAGATAACAACTACAGTATTTTACTCTTCTGCAAAAACATTGTACATTTCTTATATTTTTGTAGCCAATATTTTAGCTGTAGTGACACCTTTATGACCAACTTATTTAATGAAAGTGAAAGAAGGAGATAAAAATAAATTGAATTAGATTTTGTAACCGGCAAAGATTACATAGAAGAAAAGGTAGTAGTTAAGTTATCAAGTTCAGAATAGATACCAAATTCACTGAGCGAGGAACCCGCATCAATGCTAGAGGACCATTGCCAGTGTCATTCTTATAGGTAGAATTGTACCATATACTCACATTGAAGTTATTCAAATTTGAGTTCAAGAAATCATAGGCTGCCACAAAAAATTCACAAGTAAGGTCACGCCTAGTCTCATATGATAACATATAACATGGTAGTAAGGAATATTTTAGCAGACCACCTGCTACCACCTCATCAATTTTCCGTTCTGAATTTCCCTTCCAGAATCCCTTATATAGCTCATCATTAATTTCAGAAGAATTATTGCACCACAAATGTAGACCTTGAGCACATCTAATCTCTAGATTCAAGGGAAAAAAAGCCAATAAACAAAAATCATAAAGATTCTACCCAAATTACATACATAAATGCAAACACACACTTGAGGGGATCATCAATTGGACAATTTTTTTTTTGGGATAAATATCAATTGGACAAAATTGTACTAAACAAGAGAATATTGAACAATGTATAATTTAACATGGTCCATATGCCAAATATAAGTCCGAGGCGTAGGTCTCAGAAATCAACCAATACTGGTGTTTGTACATTTTTTTAATGCCAATCTTTAATTTGTGAGTTTCCTAGAGGTCTACTAATCATGCAAAAGATTTTCACGATAGGATGATACAAAATGGAAGCTTTCCTTAATGTAAGTTAGCTTAGTTCTTGTTTATGTTCTCTGAGTATGCTGTGTCACTGTGACTGCAAAGCATTAAATGTGTCCAATGCCTCCGTGTGATGTGACATAGATGTGAATCTCAAATATGTTAATGACAATAACAAAATTGGAGTTCCTATTCATATGATTTATACCCGCCGGTACTGAAATGGATGTAATCTGGATTGTAACAGAAGTTGTAGAATTTGTAGAGCACTGTGGTTGGAGGCGATAAAGCGGATAATTTGAAAAGAAAGCTGGGTCAAGAAAATTGAAATATCCAGTCATTGTTTCTGATCCCTGAAATGTTTCAAAGATTCATATTAGCAGCAAAATGAACATAAAAATCAAGAGAAAATAAGATGGATATAAACAAATATTGTTATAACAAGGAAACTAAGATTTTGAAAGAAAGAAAACATAAATAATAATAATAGTAAATAAATAAATAAAAGAGTAAGGACAACTTACTGATACATCATTGGCTAAGCTATACAAAATATCAGAGGAATTCAAAGTGGAAGAACTAGGGAACATATTTCCAGCCAAACCTAACAAGATTTGTTGATCAAATAATCATTTAGTGCAATAAAATAAGATGGGTTAATTACACAATTGGTCCCTACTATATGTGTTCTGTTGTTATACTTTAGTCCTCAATCTTTTAATTGTTTCACTTTGGTCCCTAAAGTATGCGATTCATTACAGTTTAGTCCATAACAATCGTAGCACAGTTCAAAATCAGTATGGGAGGAGTATTTTCAAATTTTTACCCAAAAAAAAAAAAAAAATCAACAAAATTAAAAGAATAAGGATAAAAAATGCAAGCTAGACTAAAATGAAACAAAACAGATATTTTAAGAACCAAAATTCTACAAAATGCACATTTTTAGACCATGTGTGTATTTGGTGATTTTGCTTTTCTTGAGGCTTTGTGTAAAATTATAAAAATATATCTCCTCCCATGTGTGTATTTGGTGATTTTGCTTTTCTTGAGGCTTTGTGTAAAATTATAAAAATATATCTCCTCCCATTACTAATTCTGAACTGCGCTGCGTCAGGGACTAAAGTGTAACATATAGCATGTACTTTGAGGACCATTAGTGTAATTAACCCAAATAAGATAAAACAAAAAGAGGAGAGAGAGAGAGAGAGAGAGAGAGAGGATATACTTTGTCCAAGAGATTGATTATTCCCAGTAAAAAGAATAGTTGCAGGACAGGACCCCGAACTCCTGCAAGACTCATCAGGCAAGTCTGTGAATGAAAGAAAATCGGTTCTAACTGCACGAAACTCAGGAGCTGGTATTTGCAACAAGGGAGGCCACTCTGGGGGACTAGGAATCGAACAGCTGCTCACTTGATCCAAAGTCGAGTACTCAATCCCACATACTCTCTCACATTGACCATCCCCATTTGTATCAATACAAGTGCACCCACACTTGTTTTTGGGTTTATCCAGTTCCTTGTTAACCAAAGTTTGGACTAAAACAAGTATCAAGCAGAAATAAAATGGGAAAAAGATGAGCCGAAGATTTGCTCTGATATTTCGTTTCTGCAAAGAGAAAATTAAAAAAACGAAAGAAAAGAGAATATGTGAAGATATCATTACAAAAATCCATGATAAATACTTGTAAAACCCATAAGTTCTGGTACTAGAAATTGAAATTATTAAGTTTTTGCTACCTAGGGAAGTCCAGGAAAAATTACTTTCACAATTCAATCTAAATTTATCTCCTTTCAAGCTCAAATTTTCTGAGAAGTGAATTCAAAATTTCAAACATCAAACACTCGTGCCACATACCAAACAATCAAATCATTAGGGCTTAACATCAATCAATCCTGAAATCTCATCAATTATGTGTGTGTGTGTGTTAAAGATCACTCAATCTACAAACAGATCCAAATTTCAATAAATTAATAATGAGTTCAAGTATTATGAACACGTAATTTGATATTATCAGCTCTAATAATCAAGTAACTAACCAATCAACTGTAAATACAAATCCATAAAGCAAAAATAAAATTAAAAAAATATGGACTTGGATGTATACTTATTCTTCAATAGGTCCTACGATAATTAATGGCGTTTTTTATCAAAAAAAAAAAAAGATACTAATTTTTAATTTTAGAGACAGTTTGAAAATCTTGTCACAAAAAATGTCATTAATTATAAATTTTAATAACAGGTAAAAAAATTTGTCACAAAAAAGTCATTAATTTTCAACTTTCAACAGCTGTTTGAAAAATTCGTTATATTTAGCAACAATTTATAAAAACTGTAAAAAAGTTAATTGTTAATTTTTAGAGACATATGTAAAAAATTGTTACAAAAAATTATTTGTAGCGACGATTTTACTATTAGGAGCTATCGGTAGTTTATTAAAAAAAAGAAAAAAGAAAAAGCAAACAATCAGAAAGGAAGCAAAACAAAGCAATCTTAAACAGATCAGCCCTAAATACAAAACTGGAGAGAGAGAGAGAGACCTGGAAAGTCAAGTTTTTTCTGAGCAAAGCATTGGCTTGATTGCTGAAGCTCGCACGATCATGTGATGAATCCGCCATTGACAGTGTGATTGATAGCTCTCTCTCTCTCTCTCTGTCTGTGTACTATCTGCTTCTCTGTTTCTACACTGAAATGTGACCGTTAAAATAAAAATTTTGGCGCCAAGCAAGTGTTTTCGGTGATTTAAGGCATGAGCCATCTATGCGTTACCAGACTATATATAAGGCATGTATGTGTACACATCCAATGGTAAAATGACTGTATTATCCTTTCAATATCATTTATTCAGTTATTTACCGGCCGAAACTACCCTTAATTAAATGAAATGACTATACTGCCCTGCCTGCCATTCATGCTTATTTATTTACATTTGAATTCCTTGTAAGTACCTATTTACAAGCAATTTCGAATTCCTCAATATAGATATTATTATTGAGGGACAAAATTTTAAAAAGAAAAAGAAAATAAGTAATATTATAATGTTTATTTATTTCTGCAATCTTATTTTATTATTTAATGTGTTAGTTTAGTTTTTTGTGCTACATTAGAAATATACACAAGTTGTAGGATTTATTACACAAATATTGTGTTGATAAATAAAATAATAAGCTTAATCTAATATAAATATAGCATTACTAAAAGAAAACTATTTGCTCTGCACACAATTTTTATTATCAACATTTGATGTGTATTGTCTCCACCCATCTAAGCTACTACTAAATTTAATATTTCAAATGTTGATAATAAAAATAGTTTTCTTTTAATAATGCTATATATTAAAAAAATAACATACACAAAATAGACATAAAGGCCATGTTTGTTTGGACAGACTGGATTAGCATTTTCATGACTAATATACGAATCCGTTCGATTATGTATCTTATCTTAACTAACAGTCAAGTTTAAAATAATTAGTCCGTACTTCAATCGTTTAACCAAATTAATAATTTTATTAGACTATTAGTCCAATCCCAAGCTCATGTCCACCCAAACAAACATGGCCAAAGGGTATGTGAAGCCCACTGATTGGTATGGGGTTACTCACACTCACCCTTCTATCTATTTGTTACTTTGTGCTTTTTTATTGTCTCAGGATTTTCTTTGTTTTAAAATACTTGGATTGATCTCAACAATAATGTCTACAATTGTTGTCTTTATCTCAATATGGATTCTTTAGTTTTCAGACAAAAGTTCAAAAGCGTGTGGTAATAAGTAAGAATTTGAAATATGAATATATAATGAGCTTAATTCATGAATAATGCTTAACCTATGCGAAACTATGTGACAGGTTTATTTTTTATTTATTTATTTTTATTTTATAGAAATATATAATAATAATAGGTCTGCATCAGGTGAAATTTCCCAACTCTTGTTTTGAAGAGTAATATATACAGATGCCACCAATTAAACTCAAAGCAACTACTTGGTCATGGAGGGAGAACAATAATTAATTAAGACTCTGGTAGATATTAATTTTCTTACAAACTTATATAGCATGCAATAATAAAACTGTGGTTTGTAAAATGGGACTTGTTGATTATTTGTGTTAGTTATTAGGTTTACATATATGTATTGTTGGACTACTATGATTATCCAGTGTTTGGTACAGCTTATTATAAACTAAAAGTTGATAATTAGAAAATAGAAATCAATAGCACCAATCTTCCAACTTATCAATTTTTTTCAAATTATTTAAACTACTTCTATCTAATAAGATGCAAGTAAAAATGCACCAAACAGTGTGGCTTAAACTTCCAGAATATAATATATATATATATATAAGCAATTTTGATAAGCTGCACCAAACAAACCCATTGTAATTCTATTGATTGACCCCCAAAAAATTATAACTTGATAACTTTCCACATCAGTTTGTAAAATAAACTTGTAAATTTTGTTTATTTATGTAACATTGCTCTTAAGTACCTAATCAATTTCCACTAGAGAGTTTCATCATAAACAATTACATAAGGTCAAAGTCCACTTGGGTTGTTAGTATTGAGTTTGTGTGCTTGACAAAAAAAAAAATTTCTTCTTCTTTTGGGGTGAGTAAAAGTAGTTTGTATTCCCTTTGAATTAGTATATATATATAAGATCTAAACATATAAAGCCTCTTCTCAATGATCACCTGTTGTTTCAATCAAGTGAAGCTGTTGTCACCTTCTTAATAACTAAAGTTTATATTCAAGTCTTTGGGAAGTTGGCTATTTTAGTAGGTTATTTTAGTATTTATCTATTTTAGTAGATTAAAATTCTTGTGTTTAGGAAGATGATTTGTAGTTGAATGTGATGTTTGTGAGAGAAAATGTAAAATGATTATAAGTTTGATGTGACATTTTATCTTATTGATTATTTAACCTTTTGTCTTTTTATAAATTTTAGCCTTAAAAACCCGATTTTAACCTTTGCCAAATAAGGTCATTGTTGGGTTTTGACAATTAGCAAGGATACACAAAGAAATTGATCACAAAAGACTAACCTAATAAAAATTAACATATACTTCTGCACGTGAATGTAGCTACTAGGAAGGGCATTTTATATATTGTATTATTCCTTAGTAACTAAGAAAGAAAGAAAGAAAAAAAAAAAAAAAAAAAATGCAACTTTCAAATGCTAATAGATGATTAAGTCATACAACTAGGAGAAGCAGTTGACCGGTGAAAAATAAAATAAAGTTTGACAGAGATCCAAAAATTTGTGATAAATTGAACATGTCTAAAAAATCAAAATAATCAATAAACTATTTGATCCCCACACGACCACATGATCTTCTATTTTTCAAAAAAGATGATCATTCGTCTTAAAAACAAATTACACTAATAGTTCGTACATTTTGCCTTTTACATCATTTTAGTTTCTACACTTTCAATTGAGTTAAATTTGATCATTAATTTTAAATTTTGTGTTAATTTAGTTCAATTGATAGCCCCGTTAGTGTTTTTGAAGAAAAATGATCAACACTTGTTGAGTTGAGCAAATTTATAATTTTACCTTTAAAAACATATGTCACTTATGTACATCTTTTTTTATTAACAAATGTTAATAATTGTAAGTAATTAGATTAAATTAAAACAAAATCATAAATTTAGAATTAAAATCGAGCCAATTAGAATTATAAGAGCCAAAATGTTACAAAGACTAAAATACATAGATTATTAGTATAATTTATCCTTTGTCTTATCATTGAATAGACGCAAAAACACGTGGTAAGCCGGACCTACCAACAACCGTTGTGAGTGTGATAGTATTCTCAAAACGTCTCATAAAATTACATGGTCCTCCTAGTTTCTTCAAGGTTTCAGTTTATCTACTTTGAATTTCATCAATTTGGTCTCCAAACTTTTTGATTTGTTCCAATTTGATCCTAACAACCTTTCTAAGATTTTGTTTATTATACTCTTGCCCCTTAAGTTTTGTTGTATTATAAAATTGTTTTATTTATTTATTTATTTATCAAAATATGTAATTACAACTATTGATTTATATAAGTTTAACAATAGCTCTGTTTATTATTATATTTTTAAGTTGTTTGGTTTTAGAACTACTTCATTGACAAATGTCGGCTAATTTATTAATAAATCTTGTAAAACTCATCTTTGGAATTCTACACTTTCCTTTTCTAAGGGCTATTTGCACCTTAATGCCAGCAATTCTTTTTCTTTCTGCCATTTTTGTTGATTTATTTGGTATACAATGTTGTATTCCTTAGAAGAGTATCTCGAGAATTACGGACAGTTCACTCAAATATGTGTAGATCGCTTTTTGATGTGGCAACTAGGACTGTGGGAAGAGAGCCGGCGGAGAGCTCTGGTAAAGTTTGTTCTGGTGTACGAAAAGCAGAGGGCAAAAATATCAAAGCTAAGGTGTCTGAACAGAAGGGTTAGCAAAGGTAACAGATCCTGTAGAAGTGTTCGTATAAAAGATTTGGAGTTATTTATAAAAAATGGAAGGAATAGGAAGCAGCCATTACCGGACCCCCCTTGCGTACCGAAGGTCAAGGACACCGGCGGCCAGTGGATATAGGCGTAGTCACTGTAGTCGTGCACCTTTTAAGACCCAGTATGTTTGCAGACGGTACGTTCAGAAGATTTCCCAATTTATTAAGAAGAATAAAAGGGGAGTAAGGAAATTACAGCTATACGATGAACAATTAAGGGACGTTAAGTTTGATAATAAAGGCGTGGCGAGATTACTTAATGGTATTGAGTTGAGTAATAAGAGATCTGACCGTCAATCAGACAAGATCGTGGTTAATTTTTGTCATCAGTGATAATAGTTCGTCAGATTTTGTCCCTACACCTGACAAGATATTTATTGGAGTTGGCGAGGGGAATCCTGAGACCTGGATTGTTGATCCTGACCAGTTCAACCGGTTTCGGATGCTAAAGAAAATAAGGTTCAAGCTCGTTGGTGGCAAGGACAAAGAGTACGTTCGTCACGGGATAGAAGTTGTGGACTGGTTCTTCCCAGTTGATGTTTGGACGGACTACAAAGATACGTTGTTGGGAAATGTTGGAAGCATTCAAAAGGGTGCCATATATTTAGTGGCTGCTACTGTTAGTGGAAAGGAATGCAAAATCACTTTAAGTAGTCAAATGTACTTTAAAACTGTTTAGAATTGTAATTTGATGTATTTTTATTTCTAATGTTCAGGTTAATGGAGGTAGACGATATAAAAACTGGGGTTGTTGAAGGTGTTTCAGCAAGTGATTTCAGTTGTTTTGAACTTGCGTTGCCTAATTTATTTTCTCAATTGAGGTTAAGATACAAACAAAAGAGTATTAATGTTGATAAAATATTGATAAAATATTTCGCCCTTTGCGCACCCAATGCTAGTGGGTTGGTCAGAGTAAATGTTTATGATCGGAGGTTAGAAGGTAATGATAGTTTGCAGGTGTGGTTTATTTTCCCAGTAGATTGTCAATGAGAGTTAGTCTATTATGGGAATGGTTATTGTTCAATTAACGATAAACAGGTGCCATGGATGGTAAAGTATCGACTTGAAAACTCCAATATTAAAAAGGGGGTTACGTATTGTAAGATGAAGGAATATCTGAAGTATTGTACGAGTGACATGCCAGAAGATTCGCAAATGAGGGCCCCCTCTATTATTGTGTTATCTAAAAAATATACTAATGATAATGTTGATGTTTGGCATTGCCCTCCAACGAAGGCCATTCCGATTCTGACGCGGACTAAGTCTGTTGGTTTACCGGAGAGGCGAAGAGATTTGTTATTAGGAGGTTTTGGGGAAAGTGGTTCAGTTATTCATGAACGCAGAGGTCGTCTGAGTTTGTCAGAGATTGATGTACGCAGAGGTGGTGATGACACTAGTGATGTTGATCCTGGCCCGTCGATTTCAGAGGTTGGAGTTAGCAAAGATGAAGTTGATCGTAGAGGATCAGTTGTTATGGATCCAGCAGAATTTTCTAATGTTTTACGAAATGTAATCATCAGTGTAAAAAATAGTGATGTGACTCAAGATGTAATAGTTGATGATAAGGGAAATGTAGTAAGTAAATAAAACTTTGAGTGGTTTCATAAATAAAATTAATAAAATTTTTCATTAATCATGACAGTGGTTACATTAACATCAAACCATTCTCTCATTTTTGGGGACATTGCATCTAACCAACTACTGTCCCCATTTGTTAATAAATTATAAGGAATTCCTCCTCTAATAGTGAGATCTGGTTGAAACTTAACAAATACATGGAAATCTCTCTGGCATCCTACTAAATTCTTCATTAATTCGGTAGGGACTGTCGAGTATTTGATGTCGTCTATGACGTTGTAGACGGCGTCTTGGTCGTAGTCCTTGAAAGTTATTCTGCCGGAGAAGTAGTTGTGTCGTCCGAGGCTTCTGGCCCAGGCGGTTTTGCCTGTTCTTGAGGGTCCTTCGAGGTAGAGGGAGATTGGGCGGATGGGCCTCTACTCTGGTTCCTGTTATCAGAAGAGGCGGAGAGTTCTTCGTCAGTATATAAATTGATTATATTATTTTTGTGTAAATGTTTATGATCGGAGGTTAGAAGGTAATGATAGTTTGCAGGCGTGGTTTATTTTCCCAGTGGATTGTCAATGCGAGTTAGTCTATTATGGGAATGGTTATTGTTCAATTAACGACAAACATGTGTCATGGATGGTGAAGTATCGACTTGAAAACTCCAATATTAAAAGGGGGGTTACGTATTGTAAGATGAAGGGGTATCTGAAGTATTGTACGAGTGACATGCCAGAAGATTCGCAAATGAGGGCCCCCTCTATTGTTGTGTTATCTAAAAAATATACCAATGATAATATTGATGTTTGGCATTGCCCTCCAACGAAGGCCATTTTGTCTCTCTTTTTCGAAGGACTTTTCCCCTTAGATGAAAATTCTCCCCATTCGACGAACTCGCCCCCTTTCTGTATATACTGTCGACTTGCTGTTGGCGAGTGAAGTTTTTCTATATTTGGATGGTAGATCCTCCCATTGGTTCCAGTGAGATCAAAAAATCTCGGATTGGAGGTTTGGATCTTCTTCGTGCATTGAACCATGGCATGAAGGTGAGGGTTTCCATCTTCATGGAGCTCTCTTGCGACAAGTATGTAGTATGGGTGACATGCTAGTTGGAGGAGAGATTGGAGGAGTTCTAAGAGTTGTTCTTTTGGGCATGGGCATTGTGGGTAGGTAAGGAAAACATTCTTGGCATAAAAACAGAAAGAGGCTTGGCGAGGCATTATTTAGCTTATTTAGTGATTAACACTTAACTTACACAGGTGTGAATCTTTCTTTATTCCATATACTAGCCCTTTTAATTCATTTCCTTTCTTAAATGAAGAAGTAAAAAAATGGGCAGAAAATAATATTTTGTTTGTAAGTCGAAAGTGCGTTCAGTACGAGTTATGTCAAAATTGCTGTCTCTCCATTTGGAGGGAAGACGATTTCCTTAGATTAGGGATACACAAAAATAATATAATCAATTTATATACTGACGAAGAACTCTCCGCCTCTTCTGATAATAGGAACTAGAGCAAAGGCCCATCCACCCAATCTCCCTCTACCTCGAAGGACCCTCAAGAATAGGCAAAACCGCCTGGGCCAAAAGCCTCGGACAACACAATTACTTCTCCGGCAGAATAACTTTCAAGGACTACGACCAAGACGCCGTCTACAACATCATAGACGACATCAAATACTCGACAGTCCCTACCGAATTAATGAAGAATTTAGTAGGATGCCAGAGAGATTTCCATGTATTTGTTAAGTTCCAACCAGATCTCACTATTAGAGGAGGAATTCCTTGTATTTTATTAACAAATGGGGATAGTAGTTGGTTAGATGCAATGTCCCCAAAAATGAGAGAATGGTTTGATGTTAATGTAACCACTGTCATGATTAATGAAAAAATTTATTAATTTTATTTATGAAACCACTCAAAGTTTTATTTACTTACTATATTTCCCTTATCATCAACTATTACATCTTGAGTCACATCACTATTTTTTACACTGATGATTACATTTCGTAAAACATTAGAAAATTCTGCTGTATCCATAACAACTGATCCTCTACGATCAACTTCATCTTTGCTAACTCCAACCTCTGAAATCGACGGGCCAGGATCAACATCACTAGTGTCATCACCACCTCTGCGTACATTAATCTCTGAGAAACTCAGATGACCTCTGCGTTCATGAATAACTGAACCACTTTCCTCAAAACCTCCTAACAACAAATCACTTCGCCTTTCCGGTAAATCAACAGACTTAGTCCACGTCAGAATCGGAATGGCCTTCGTTGGAGGGCAATGCCAAACATCAACATTATCATTAGTATATTTTTTAGATAACACAACAATAGAGGGGGCCCTCATTTGCGAATCTTCTGGCATGTCACTCGTACAATACTTCAGATACCCCTTCATCTTACAATACGTAACCCTCCTTTTAATATTGGAGTTTTCAAGTCGATACTTCACCATCCATGGCACCTGTTTGTCGTTAATTGAACAATAACCATTCCCATAATAGACTAACTCGCATTGACAATCCACTGGGAAAATAAACCACGCCTGCAAACTATCATTACCTTCTAACCTCCGATCATAAACATTTACTCTGACCAACCCACTAGCATTGGGTGCGCAAAGGGGGGAATATTTTATCAATATTTTATCAACCTTAATACTTTTTTGTTTGTATCTTAACCTCAATTGAGAAAATAAATTAGGCAACGCAAGTTCAATACAACTGAAATCACTTGCTGAAACACCTTCAACAACCCCAGTTTTTATATCGTCCACCTCCATTAACCTAAACATTAGAAATAAAAATATCAAATTACAATTCTAAACAGTTTTAAAGTACATTTGACTACTTAAAGTGATTTTGCATTCCTTTCCACTAACAGTAGCAGCCACTAAATATATGGCACCCTTTTGAATGCTTCCAACATTTCCCAACAGTGTATCTTTGTAGTCCGTCCAAACATCAACTGGGAAGAACCGGTCCACAACTTCTATCCCGTGATGAACGTACTCTTTGTCCTTGCCACCAACGAGCTTGAACGTCATTTTCTTTAGCATCCGAAACCGGTCGGACTGGTCAGGATCAACAATCCAGGTCTTAGGATTCCCCTCGCCAACTCCAATAAATATCTTGTCAGGTGTAGGGACAGAATTTGACGGACTATAATCACTGATGACAAAAAACAATATGTGGTGGACCACAGCTTCGTCCTTAGCATCTTGTCCCAATTGAACATTACTAATGAATTTGATACCCTTAACCACGATCTTGTCTGATTGACGGTCAGATCTCTTATTACCCAACTCAATACCATTAAGTAATCTCGCCACGCTTTTATTATCAAACTTAACGTCCCTTAATTCTTCATCGTATAGCTGTAATTTCCTTACTCCCCTTTTATTCTTCTTAATAAATCGGGGAATCTTCTGAACGTACCGTCTGCAAACATACTGGGTCTTAAAAAGTGCATGATTGCGGTAACTACGCCTATATCCACTGGCCGCCGGTGTCCTTGACCTTCGGTACGCAAGGGGGGTCTGGTAATGGCTGCTTCCTATTCCTTCCATTTTTTATAAATAACTCCAAATATTTTATACGAACACTTCTACAAGATCTGTTACCTCTGCTAACCCTTCTGTTCAGACACCTTAGCTTTGATATTTTTGCCCTCTGCTCTTCGTACACCGGAACAAACTTCACCGGAGCTCTCCTCCGGTTCTGTTCCCACAGTCCTAGTTGCCAAGAAAATTTAATTTATTTAATTGATTTTTCAAGAATATATGCTAAACTACTATTTATTTCATGCTCTTATTTATGCAATTAAAAGCATATGAAGAATTGAAACAAACTTAACCTAACATTTTAGGACTTGATACATTAACTACTAAATAGATAGGGCCTTTTGGTAATTAGTCAAACTTTTGGGCTGATAAATTATTTATATTTAAGGTTTAGGAACTAAATTGATTTGAAACTGAAATTTGAGGTACTTAATTGATACAATTGATACTACATGAATTAAAATGAAGCAGGTGTCAAACTTGAGGGATTATGGCTATAATTCACTCTAAAATTAACATAACAATAATACGCACTTACAAAAAGTACTTTAAAAATTACTCAAATAATGAAATGCGTAAATCAAATTTATTTTGAATGTGACCCACAGTATATTAAATTTGAATTTACATTATACGTTTCATTTTTAAGGTATTTTTTTTTCTGAATGCATATAATTTTTTCGCTACCTTCGTATTTGAATAATTGATCTTTACATGCTTTAAGTAAATACTAGAGATAATATAAGGGATCACTACACTATTCTTGCTACTCATTTAATAATGATACAATAACAATAATAATTGATGATACGATAATTCTGACAAAGAGTGGGTCGGACTGATCCACACTTCTAATGGCTTTGCTGGTCTTAAAGTCCACAGAATGTTCCTGCAAAAAGGTCCAAAGGGGGAGGTAATCCCTCGGCGGATCTCTAACGATCTAGTTAGAATATGATAGATTGACTGTGCAGAGAGAGAAGGAAACGAAGAACCTAACCTTTTCTTTGCATCTCGGAAGCTTCTTTATATCATTTGCTCATCATTTCCTTGTCTTTTCCATCATGTTTTGTTGACCGAAAGTCTATGTTTTAGCTTACGTCATTCATGGTGAGTCTATATCCTCCAACATGAAGGGGTTGTCGCATTTAATGCTACTAGAGCCTTATTAGTGGTTGACGCGTGGATATAATAACTTTGCAAGATCTTTGTCTGCCTACATAGCTGATTTCCTTCCCGACATGTGTTTGAATGCTATTGGTCCTGGTCCATTATTGGTTTCTCAAGGTTGTTGGGCTTTAATATCCAGGCCGTGGGTTGGGCCATGGGTTGGGCCTTGTGTGCAGGTCATGGGCCGAACCCTCTAGGAGGCCAATCAGTATTAGTAGTTCCTCAGTCCTGAGTATAGCTTTAGACCAACGAAGGGAGTAGTTGAGGCAGAAGTAGTCCTCCAGGCCCAGTGACCGATTGTGTAGAGGTTCGAGCTGCGAAGGTGATCGAGCGAGGTGACCGACCGTGAGAAGGGCAGAATGTGAATGTGATTGAGCGGGGTGACTGACCTGGAGGTGGGCCGGCCACGAGGGGTACCAGGCGGGGTGACCGACCATGAGGAGGGCTGAACGCGAAGGTGACCGAGCGGGGTGACTGACCGGGAGGTGGGTTGACCGAGAAGATGGTCGAGCGTGAGGCAACCGATCGTGAGGAAGGCTGACCGCGAGGTGGTCGAGCGGGGTAACTGACCGGGAGGTGGGCCGATTGTAAGGGGTACCAGGTGGGGTGATCGAGCGGGGTGATTGACCGGGAGGTAGGCCAACTGCGAGGTGGTCTAGCGGGGTGACTGACCATGAGAGGTGGGCTGACCATGAAGATAACCAAGCTTGATCGATCGTGAGGTGCGCTGACCGCGAAGGTGGTCGAACGTGAGGTGACTGACCGTGAGGTGGGCCGACTGCGAAGGTGACCAACCATGAATGATCATAAGGTGCACCAACCGTGAAGGTGGTTGAGCTCAAGGTGACCGACCGTAAGGTGGGCTGACCGCGAAGGTGATCGAGAAAAGATTGACGGCGCGTTGGGCTCGAGGGGGAAAAAAACACGTAATGATGTGAAGTGGAATAGACGGAGAAGAGGAAAGAGAATTAGTGGGGAGAGGAAAGGGATCGTGGTCGTACACGTGGCACAACAAGGGTCGTTAATAAGGGAGATGAATAGGGTGTAGGAGGTGAGGGGGTTGGTAAGTTGGGATGTTGAAAAAGTGAGAGTTGTATTTTTGTTCGAATTTTCAAACTAGCGAATTTTAACCGCGATCCTTGCGAAATAGACAAACCCTGGGCTTTTGGACTTGTGCGTTTTACCTACCTGATTGCAAAAACAGCACATTCCAGACTTAAATTCCATTATCGCAGGAGATTCGCCTGTCTAGCATATTGCAAATTTTCTAGCCCCTGCAACTGAAGCAATAGTTAGAAACGTGAAGAAGATGACACAACACAGAACGCCAGCCATAAGAGCGGATGCATTAGGAGAGGATGATGGGGTGGAGTTGACGGAGCAATATAAGGCAGAAAGGTAGGTGGAGAGGAGGGCGTAGCGTCTGGCGCGGCCCCTGAGGTTGACAATGATCTCGGCGGCGCAGCCGATTAGCCAAGTGGCGCCAAACCATTGGCATACGAAGGCGGACAAATCCACTCTAATGGTAGAGGATTTGAAGGAGTTGTGCAGTAGATACCAGATTCTAGCCGACAAAGAGTTGAGGCTGCTAACGACGAAGGAGAGGGAATCAGACGCACGACCGATGGAGTTCACATTGTATGAAGAGGCGTTGCGTGGGGGCCTAAGGTTACCCCTTCCACAGTTGGTGGTTGACGTGTTAAACTGCCTGGAGGTGGCCCCAGGACAGCTTATGCCGAACACGTGGAAGATTCTATTCGCATGTGCAATCACGTGGCCGCAGGTGATCGGAGGAGAGATGATGACGGTGGATGAGTTTTTCTCTTGCTACAAGGTATCAAGGCAACATGAGACATGGGTGACCTTACAAGCCATAGCAAGAAGGGGATTGGTGGTGGGACTGCCTTCGTCAATGAGGAACTGGCGGCCAAAGTGGTTTTTTGTGTCGGCGAGTAGCAGAAGAGGAGTGCGTACAATTTGGAAAGTCTCTTCCTCCAAGTCATGGGAGCCAAAGTTAGATGCCGAGGCGGAGAGGAGGAGAATGAGGGCTAAAATAGGATGACCTCGTCCAACCGTTAACCTTGTTTGCCCCAAATCTGGGGCTGTAACCAGCCGAAGGAGATCCATCGCCAGAGGAGGTGGAGACGAGGAGGAAAGCTCAAGAGGCGGAGGACAAGCGAGCTTTTGTAAAGGCGGATAAATATAAAGAGAAAGAATTAGGCCTAGCGCTGAAGCTAGTTGCGAAGAGGTTGGTCAGGCCACACCTCATGCCATTGGGAGAGAAAGAATTGACCGACTTCGTGCCTTTGCGGGCGCTAGTGGATCTGCTGACGCAAAAAAGCAAGAGGGAGGTGAAGTCGGTGTTGAAGAAAAAAAAGAAGAGAAAGGTAAGGGAAGTGAGGGAGGACCGGTGTTGAAGAAGGCGAAAGAGGGGGAAGTAGAGTTGCCCCCAAGTCAGGAGAGGGAGACCGGGGTTAGTATGGGGGCGGAGGAAGGGTTGGCCAAGTTCCCAAGTGGCCAGGTGATGAACGAGACAGACGAGCAAAAAGAGTTAGTAGAAACTGATCGGTTGACCGATCTACCTTCCAAGGACGTGACCTTACAAGATGTGCTCCCAAGTTAAGAAGTAGGGAGAGAGCGTGCGGGTGGAGCAAAGACCAGCATCGTGCTAAAGACCGCCACGCATCACGTTCGTGCGGTGGTCGGCTGCTTGGCGGGGGATGCGGGTGAAGCTAGGATCGCCACAGACCATCTGTTGGGGGTTGTTGAGAACGCGACCATGTGAAGCATCATGAGAGGGTTCTGCTCAGCGCAGATGGAAACAACAACCCTGGCGGTGGCCCTATTAGGTAAGGCAATGGGTGCAAAAATGGAAGCAGAGCCGCTAAAAGCCCAACTGGAAGGGGTGCGGGCATAATTGCAGAACTAAAGAGCAGGGATGGCCGACTGGAGAAAGGCAGCGAGGAGCGCCTACGCAAAGGGCCTAGCCTATACGCAGAGAGTGAAAAAGATAGAGGTTTTGGCGGTAGTATAGGGTTACTTGGCTGAGTGCGCCAAGGTAAGCCAAGCTGGGGTCACCTCCGAGCTGTTAGTCGCCAAGTTTGAACTTGAAGTGGTGCGCCACAAGGCGATATTACTAGAGTTTGAGCTGGCGGGCGAGCGGAAGAAGGTAGGCGAGGTCCAAGAAGCCTGCAACACCTTCAAAGAGAGGTTGGATGAGGCCTTCACAAACAATGAAAGGCTGCGCGATCAAGCCTTGAAGGACAAGGAAGAGGCAAATGTGCATATTGCTGAATTGGAGATGGCCTTAGAAGAAGAGAGAGCCAAGACTGCAGAGTTATCCAGGATGATGGCGTCTAAGAGGGCTACCTATCCAGACCTGTGCGTTGCGGCGGTGGAGTAATTTAAGGCGTCCCCTGAGTTCCAAATGGCCATTGATACGGTGGTGGCGAGGGGCTTGGCTAGAGAGGGAAAAGGTGGTGCTAGCCTGTCAGGAGTGGCTGCTGTTAGGAGGACCAAAGAAGAAATAATCCAGGTTTTTCAGCAGTCAGACTACTACAACATAAGATGAGCCAGTATTGGGACAGCGGCTGGACAAGCTTCAAGTACAGGGCGCAAAAGCTGTTCCCAGAGGTGGACTTTAACCTGGTGAAGCCAAAAGAGAAGGACATTGCCCAGACTCCACTGGATGAGGGGGTGGAAGAGGAAGACTTGGTGTCCAGCAAAGGGGAATTAAGACTAGGCTTTTTGTTCGGTTTTGTTTTGTTTTTTGGTTGTAGGGTTTTTTTTTTTTTAGAAAGAGAGCTCCTTGTAAAGAATGGTTGAAATTTATAAAGAACTTGTGTTTATAATGAATTTGCTTGAAATTTGTAAAGAACTTATGTTTATAATAAATGTGCGTATGGTATGATGTAAGATTTGTAAAGAACTTGCAATAATTTGTCTAGGGAGACCTAAAAATGAATGAAGCGAAGCATGTAACGTACCTGCCACAATTTGTCAAAACGGCTTGTTACTACAGTTTGTAATAAAGTTAAGTTATAAAAACTACTTAGCCTAGTTGAGGTTTTGCTTAGCTCAAGTTTTGTTTAGCTTAGTCTAGTGGAGCTCTTAAGGCTCAATCTGGCTGAGGCTTTGTTTAACTCAGTCTGGCTGAGCTCTTGAGGCTCGGTCTGGCTGAGGTGTTACGTAACTCAGTCTGGTTGAGCTCTCCATGCTCAGTTTGACTGAAGTTATGTTTAACTCAGTCTGGCTGAGTTCTTCATGCTCAGTTTGGTTGAGGCTATGTTTAACTCAGTCTGGCTAAGTTCTTTATGCTCAATCTAGCTGAGGCTTTTGGAGGGCTCAGTCTAGCTGAGACTATGTTTAACTCAGTCTGGCTGAGTTCTTCATGTTTAGTCTAGCTGAAGCTATGTTTAACTCAGTTTGGCTGAGTTCTTCATGCTCACTCTTGCTGAGGCTTTGGAGGGGCTCAGTCTGGCTAAGGCTTTGCTTAACTCAGTCGGGCTGAGCTCTTCAGGTTCAGTCTATATTTAACTCAGCCGAATTTGTTTAATTTTGGATTAAGGCACAACATAGACAATGGAAATCTTGAATTGTTGTCATAGTCCTGCGATCATAAATATATGCATTGCATGGCAAAAGCCAAAATAGACAAGTGTTCTGATAACCAAAATGAAACATACAACAATTTAAATCAAACAAAAAGTAGGAAATGCCGCTTTACTGGAAATAACATTTCAAGTGTTCACCATTCCATGGATGGAGAAGGTTTCTGCCCTCCATGTCTTGGAGACGGTATATGCCTGGGCGGGGCCTTGCTTTGACAATGTAAGGGCTTTCCCACTTAGCTGCTAGCTTGCCCTCCGTTGGGTTTTTGGTGGTGAAAGTGGCTTCGTGCAAGACGAGGTCTCCTACTGTGAATGCCCTCACTCGGACTCTGCGATTATAGTGTTTCCTTGCTTTCTATTGGTATGCAGCTAGTCGAACAGCGGCCGTTTCCCGCAGTTCCTTGATGAGGTCTAGGTTGGCCCTCCGAAGGTCTTTGTTCAAGTGTGGATTGGGGTGGATGACTCTAGGCGTCGATAAGCCAATTTCCACAAGGATAACTGCTTCATCGTCGTATGTTAGGTGAAATGGGGTCTTCCTAGTTGGAGTTCGGGCAGTCGTCCGATAGGCCCATAGAACATTTGGCAATTCCTTTACCCAGAGGCCCTTGGTGGCCTCCAGCTTGGTCTTGATGATTTTCAACAGGGAGCGGTTGGTAACCTCCACTTGACTATTGGCTTGAGGATGGCCTAGGGAGAAGAAACAGGTTTGGATGTTGAGTTCTGCACATAATTCTCTGAATTTGGCGTTGTTAGAGACAATGGCTTGAGGAACCCGAAATGACACACAATGGACTGCCAGATGAACTTAGTGGTATTCCGCTCAGTGATCTTGGTAAGAGGTTTCACTTCGACCCACTTGGTGAAGTAATCGATTGCAACTATGGAAAATTTTACTTGGCCCTTGCCGGTCAGTAAGGGACCTACGAGATCAATTCCCCATTTAGCGAAGGGGCAAGGGCTGCTGAACGTGATCAACTCCGTTGGAGGGTTGTGAGGGATGTTAGCGAAGCATTGGCATTTATTGCATTTTATCACAAAATCAGTGGCATCTTGATTGAGTGTGGGCCAAAGTAACCTATTCGAAGAATTTTATGAGCCAAAGATCGTCCCCTAAATGATTGCCACAAACTCCCTCATGTATTTCTCTCATTATGTAGGTTGCTTGGTCATTATTGAGGCATCTGAGATATGGTCGTGAGAATCCCCTTTTATACAAGGTGCCACTGATAATGACATAATTCAACGACTGAGTCTTGACTTTGGCGGTTTCGAGTTTGTCTGCTGGAAGTGTTCCTCACTCAAGGAATGTGATGATGTCTTGGGCCCATAGGATGGGCTCGTCCTGGAGCAGGTGAATTGCTCGTTGATTTGGTAAGACTGCTGGATGGGTCAAGCACTCAACCCAGACGCCATGGTAGAGGTCTAATTAGTCTACTGAGGCTAACTGTGCCATGTCATTTGCTTGGGAGTTTTCTGACCTAGGAAATGTTAGATACGAAAGCTATTAAAGAGGCGGGTCAGAGGAAGAGCAATGTCCCTGTATGATCGCATGGCTTCTTTCTTGTTATCTGGCCGACTACCAATCAAGAGTCGCTAAACACTTGGAGATGATCGACTTCGATATCTTTAGCCCGTCGAAGACCTGCTATGAGAGCTTCACATTCCGCTTGGTTATTACTTGCTGCAAATAGGAATTGGAGGGCGCATTTGAAGTATTCTTCTTTTGGGGTACTGAGGATTAAACCGACTCTGCTACCCTCTTTGCAGGATAAACCATCAACACAAAGAGTCCAGGAATGGAGGTCTTCGTCCTCAATAGTACCATGTGCTAATGGAGGGGGTGCGTGCGAGGTAAGATTTGTGAATTCCAAGATAAAATCGACGACAGCCTGGCCTTTGATGGCTGTTCGTGGTCGGTAAAAAATGTCATACTGACTTAGTTCAATGGACCACTGTATGAGCCTACCTGATGATTCTAGTTGTTGCATGATCTTTTTTAAAGACTGGTTAGTGAGAATCACTATGGAATGAGCTTGGAAATAAAGTCGGAGGCGTTTGGAGGTGATGACCAGGGCGAGAGCCATTTTTTCTAATAGAGGGTAGTTCTGTTCCGCTTCCCTGAGTGCGTGGTTGATGTGGTAAATTGGGCACTGTACTGAGTTGTCTTCCCTGATAAGGGCAACACTGACAGCGGTGTTGGACACAGCTAAGTAGAGGAAGAGGGTTTCACCTTACAGTGCTTGAGAGAGAAAATGAGGGTTGGCTATGCACTGTTTCAGTTGTTGGAAGGCCTCCTCAGACTTGGTGTTCCATTTGAAGGCCTGCTAGAGGGCTTTGAAGAATGGAAGGCATTTGTCAGTCGCTCGCGAAATGAAACGGTTGAGGGCGACAACTCTACCTATGATCTGTTGAACCTCCTATACCGTTCTGGGAGACCACATTTCTATCAGGGCCTTGATTTTTTCTGGGTTAGCCTCAATGCCTCTTTGGCTGACCATGAACCCCAAAAACTTACTAGACCTAATGTCGAAAGCGTACTTTTCTGGATTTAGTTTCATTTGATACTTGCGTAAGGTTTGGAAAGTCTCGCGCAGGTTTGCCAAGTGGTTGGAGGAGAGTTTGCTCTTGACGAGCATGTCATTGATGTAGACTTCCATGTTCCGATCTATCTGGTGTTGGAAAATGGCATTAACCAGGAATTGGTAAGTGGCTCCAGTATTCTTCAAACCGAACGGCATGACATGGTAGTGATAAGTCCCCCTATCAGTGATGAAAGATGTGTGCTCCTGGTCGATTGCATGCATTAAGATTTGATTATAGCCGGAGAAAGCATCCATGAAGCTAAGCATCTGATGTCCCGTAGTTGCGTTGACCAATAGATCTATCTTGGGAAGGGGGTAGTTATCTTTGGGACAGGTTCAGTTGAGGTCGGAATAGTCGACGCAGAGTCACCATTTGCCGTTGTTTTTGCGGACCAAGACCACGTTGGACAACCATCTGGGATAGTCCACATTTTTGATGAACTGTGCCTTTAGTAACTTATCAACCTCAATGGTGATGAGGTTGTTACGTTCTGGATGAAAAATGCGCTACTTTTGGCGAAACGGTCGGAATTGGGGTTCACTACTGAGACGATGGGTAATAAAAGAAGGGTCGATACCTAGCATGTCTGAATGGATCCAAGCAAAGACATCGTTGTGCTCGGCTAAGAGAGCCGTGAGATTGGCTTTAGCCTGAGAGGACAGCTGGTTGCCAATCTTAGCCGTTTTTGTTGAATTGGTAGGATCGACAGGTACTTTGACAAGTTCTTCCACTGGTTCCCTTCTAACTAACTCTTCCTCGTCTCTAACATTAGGGCCTTCAATGATCATAGCTTCTTTCATCTTTGATTTCCTTCAATGAGGCGACATAGCACTCCCGAGCTACCGTCTGTTCACCCCCCACAGTGCCGACCCCCTGGTCAGTGGGAAACTTTCCAGATGGTATGTGGAGGTTACGACTTAAGGGCATTAAGGGTGGTGCGCCCTAATATGATGTTGTAAGCAGAAGGACAGTTGACGATGAGGAAAGTAAAGAGTTTGGTGGGCTGCCATAGAGACTCTCCGCTGGTGATGGGGAGGTCGATGGAGCCCATGGATGTGACCCAATTGCTGGTGAAACCAACTAGAGGGGTTTGTAGAGGTGACAACTTCTCTTCCCCGACCTTTAGTTGGCGGTAGGTGTTGAGAAAGATGATGTCTGAGGAGCTGCCATTGTCGACCAGAACTCTCCTGACTTTGTAGTTTGGTAAGAGAGCAGAGATGACCAAGGGGTCATCGTGGGGGTAGTGAATACCTGTGCAGTCTGCTTCCATAAAAGCGATTGGTTCAGACCGTTGCTTGGGTTGTTTGTAGGTGTGGTCCAGCTCCTTGTCGGTTGTTTGGGTTGTTACTTCCTTATCAGAACCTTGTTGGATTTTTCTGAGCTCAGCTCGCTGTGCCGACCGCGATGGTTCACCGCACGCAAGGCCACCAGCAATGATCCTTATTTTATCTACCGGGAGGGGAGGATCATTGTGAGCTCGGGGTTGGTATTGGGGCCGGTCATCATTCCGCTCGGGTTGTGCTGGTTGTCGAGGGGGAGTGTGTTGGCAGTTATGGTTTGAAGGGCCAGTTCTTGGCCTCTGCGGGGAACGGGCTGCTGTGAATTGGCTGAGACGTCCTTGGTAGATCAGATCCTCGACCTGGTCCTTGAGGTTGACACATTTGTCAGTGTTATAGTCGTGGTCATGATGGAAACGACAATACTTGGATTGATCCCATCGGTTGGAGGGAGATCTGGATGGTTGAGGCCATTTCAGGTTATAGTCCCGTTGAATTTGGTTCAGAACTTGCTCCATGGGTGAATTGAGGGGGTTGTACCGCTCGAACCGACCAGGTGGGCGGATTGGAGCTGGTCGGTCCGAGCATGCAAGTTGATCTGGTTGTGATGGGATCGGTACATATATTGCGAGGGTTGGGGCTCAGGTTGTTTTTTTTTGTCCTTGGGGGGCGGGGTTTTGGATGTGGAGTCTTGGCGAGCTGCTAGAGAGTCTTTGGCATTCATGTATTTTTGGGCTTTGGCGAAAAGGGAGGCTATGGTGATCGGGGGATTTTTGGAGAGGGATAAGAGGAAATCGGACAGGTGCAAACCAGCCATGAAGGCTGTGAGAATGACCTTATTATCGTTTTCCTCCACTTGTAGGGCTTCGGCGTTGAAGCAAGTGACATAGTTGCTTAACAACTCCCTTTCTGTCTGCCAAATGTTTAGTAGTTGGATGGCTAGATGCCGTTGTCGCTGAGCACCAATGAAATGGCTTAAGAAAGATTCGTTGAGTTGGCGAAATGAAGTGACTGAGTCTGAGGGGAGTTGACTGAACCAAAAGTGCACCGACCCCTTCAACGTGACATGGAAGGCATGACACATGATTTTGTCTAGAAAGACATGTAAGATCATGAGTGTCTGACATGCTTCTACATGGTTGACGGGATCGGTGGTACCATCGAAGGTGTCAATCAATGGCATTTTGAACTTGGGAATGAGAGCTTTATCTCAAATGGAGACGGTAAAAGACGAGTTGACGGTGGAGGAAGCCTTGTGCTACATGTTCTACATGACCTTTTGTAGTTGGAGTTTCATGGCCCGTAGTTCTTTATCCCAGATAGGAGCATTATCCCCACAAATAAGGATCGGTGGTTGAACACTGCTAGCCTCATCTTCATGGGCGGCTGTATGGTGTAGTAAGGGGTGGTTATGGAAAGGGGGTGGCATATCTTGACAAGGCTGCGAGCCTGACGGGAGAGGGTGCAAACTATCAAGATTCGACAGTTGAGGCCGTGGGGCGAAGGGTGGAAATGTTCCTTGAGGCACGTGTTGTGGGAATTGATGGTGATGGTGGGCTTATTCTTAGTGCGGGGGAACTATTGGCTGTGGTGGAGGCAATTTAGACAGGTTACACTGGAGTAAGGCATTGATCAGGGCTTGGTTCTACTCGGTCAGTCAGTTGATACTGTTGGTGAGTTCTCCGAAATATGGAGGCGGGTTATTTGGGTTGGTGGGCTCAGCTTCGGGGTTACCAACGTTGTGTTGGGAAGCCATGGATCTAGTCATCACTATCCACTCTAATGCAAGGGGTGGAAGATTACAGGGTTCCTTCCGGCGACAATGAAAACAACTGTCTTTCTAAAAAGGTTTTCCCACAGACGGCGCTAACTGATGATATGATAATTCCGACAAAGGGTGGGTTGGACTGTTCCACACTTCTAACTGCTTTGCTGGTCTTGAAGCCCACAAAATGTTCCTGCAAAAAGGTCCAAAGGGAAGAGGTAATCCCCCGGCGGACCTTCCAACAATTGAGTTAAAATAGGATAGATTGACTGTGTAGAGAGAGAAGAAGGAAACGAAGAACCTAACCTTTTCTTTGCATCTCTGAAGCTTCCTTATATCATTTGCTCATCATTTCCTTGTCTTTTCTATCATGTCTTGTTGGCCGAAAGTCTATGTTTTAGCTTGCGTCGTTCATGGTAAGTCTGTATCCTCCAGCGTAGAGGGGTTATCGCATTTAATGCTACCAGAGCCTCATTAATGACTAATGCGTGGGTGTAATAACTTTGCAAGATCTTTGTCTGCCTATATAGTTGATTCCCTGCTTGACATCTGTTTGAAAGCTATTGGTCCTGGTTCATCATTGGTTTTTCAAGGTTGCTGGGCTTTAATATCTAGGCCATGGGTTGGGCCTTGTGTGCAGGATGTGGGCCGAACCCTCTGGGAGGCCCATCAATATCAATAATAATTATGAGAAATTATTTTGTTATTGATTTTAGAACACAATTTGGTCAATCTATCCTTTAAAAATACACTACTACAATCCTTATCTAAGTAACTAACAACATTTAGCACATTTCACTAAGGACCATTGGCTAAGGAATACATTAGAAAACATGCTAATGTAAAATGCTATGATCCTTCACTACAAAAATGTCACATTTTGATAATATAGTCAAGTCTCAAAATTGTATAAAATTAAAATTTAAAAAAAAAAAAGAAAGGAAAGGAAAGAAAAGAAAAGAAAGTGTATGATCATGTGAACACAAATAAATATATAATTGTCAACTTAACAAGTGAGCACCAATCTAATGCAAATCAAATGTTAAAAAGCTTTCTATTGCTCACAACTAGTAAACATTCATTTTTTTAAGTTGGAAAATGATATTTATTAAGGTTATGAAATTAACCAAACTATTTGAATTTGATTTGTGTTGGACTTTTGAAAAACACTTACAAGAATAAAAACAACTCGCTATATTTCTAAATAAACTTCAAAACCAAATAGTCATCTCGATAAGTTCAAATATACTACAAAAAACTAAACCAAAATTTAGCTAGGTTTACACATCGGTTCAAAAAATAAACAAGCCAAGTTTAAAAGAAATTTTCGAGTATAGGGAGGGTAGATGTCACATAGTACTTTTCTCTGTTGTGATTGGTTTGAAAATAGAATCCATTACATTTATGTTGGGTATATGAGAGACAATAGAAAAACATATGCATTTGTGATATTGGTAGAACCTCCTTCCAGTATGCAATAATTTTTTGAAGTTTGAACATGATTTAAAATTTGGTTAATTACACTTTTTATCTTTATAGGTTGATTCAAAATTTACTTTAGTCTCTACTGTTTCAATATGAATAATTTAGTTTTCATACTTTAAGTCCAGTTTTAATTTGGTCTTTTCATCTAAATATCTGTTTGTCTGTGTGTACAACTTAAAAAATTGACAAGTGTCAAAATTATTAATTGTAACCTCCGATTTGAAAAAAATGACCACATTGAAAGTACAATTAAAGTGTAGGGACCAAATTATTTAATTTGAAATTACAGAAACTAAAGTAAAATTTGAATCAAATTATAAAAGTAAAAAGTATAATTAACCCTTCAAATTTTTTTAAGTTTTTTAAATCAAGCTTTAACAATCTACCAATCAATTCATTTTGACACATTTACAACCTTAATATATATCATTAAGCAAAATTTTCCAATCTTATTAAATCCACACAACAAACAAAGCATTCGTATTATTATGTTGTCTCAATCCCACTTGGCGGAGCTTCAATTCAGCCATTTTTGGATGAAAAAATGATTTGGGAGTTAGAGATGAAAGAAAAAGAAGTGTGTGACCACTTCACATGGATCTTAGTCACGTCATTTAGGGTGGAATCGGTGGACTTCAATTAGGGGATGTAGCATTTCTCTTTTTGGATTTATGTTCAGTGTCAACGTTGCATTTTGAAATCGGACAGCATTCCTTGAGCTGATCAGAGAAGGTCCATAATACCACTGTAGGCTACATCACATTTCAAATTTTCCATTCCCAACTGTTGAGGTTAAACACTTGCTTGGGGCCAACTACTTTTCATATGTTCAAAACATGGACTTAAAATTTTGGGTTAATTACATTTGATATTCCTATATTTTTATTAAAATTTCATTTTGATTATCTACTTTTAATTGTGACAATTAATTCCTTACACATTAAGTTAAGTTTCATTGTCACTGTTTCATTCCTCGTTAATTAATTGGCATGTGCACTAGAGATGTTTTTTTTTTCTTTTTCCCTGAGAGTGCAATTAAAAATTGAGAGACCAAAAGTAAAATTTTAATAAAAGTATAAGAGATCAAAGCAGGATTTTGGTGAAAGTACAAATAGACTGGCAAGGCGAGAAAAATATCACTTGTTGATTTTTGTCAACCTCTTTCACACTAACGAAAGGTGACGTCGTACTTAATTTAAAATGGAATGGGTTCATTCACATTTGAATATGAAAGAGCCAAAATGAAATTTTAATAAAAATATATGAATACTAAATATAGCTAACCCTAAAATTTACGCACAATGCCAGTAGGAAGTGCGTTCAATGAACTATTGTTTTATGTTTTTGTTATATATATTCCTTAGTGACTAAGAAGAGAAAAAAAAAATTGTAACTTTCAAATGCTAAGATATTCTTCTATAGAAATCAAACGGTTAAAGTAAACAGTTGATCACTGGGGGTCAAAAGAATTGAGAGCTCAAAAAAATTTGTAATAAATTAATAGTTTACTATCAATCTTTCTTTAAAAAACAGTATTGAAATCCTTAAGTGATTAACAAAATTTGAGACATTTGACTAAGGAATACATGGGGAAAACCTATGCTAAGAAGTTTGCTTGGAAGCTCCTTCTTTACAGGTCACATTATAATAAATGTAGTTGACTTTGAAAAATATATAAAATTAAAAATGTAGTGAAGGAAACTAAAAATTTACTTTTGGATAAATCAATAGTTTAGACTCCTCTTGTCCAACTCTCTAATGGGTAGAATTCTTATGATTATGTTTAGAAATGGATTTGACACAGAGTACTGGTTTCCCTTTACTACTCGTTTTCGTTTACAAAAAAAAAAAAACCTAGTTTATTTATCCTTGATGATCTAAGAGTTTTTTTTTTTAATATATCAATGTGTTCAGAACTTCACCTCGAGTACATATGATTCTCGTTTTGCACATATTTAAGTAATTACGGGTATAAGTTCTCAAGGTAATCAATTGATGTCTTTACGTAGAGAGACTAAAATAAAATTTTGATGGAAGTGTAAGAGTAAAAACTAGAATTTTGGTGACTGCGCAAGTGTGTTAATAAGGCTAAAAAAATGTCCCTAAATTAATAGTCTACTCTCAATCTTCTTTGAAAAACTGTATTGAAACTAAGGAATACATGAGAAAACCTACAACTTGAAAATGCCATGAAATTTGCTGGGAAGTTCCTTCTCTATATGTCACATTATGAGAATGTAGTTGACTCAGAAAAATATATAAAACTAAAAATTTAGTGAAGTAAAAACAATTGGAAAGCCTCTTCCGTACGGCTTTCCAATTCCAGCCAACAGGTAGAAGTTCCTATGGCTATGCTTAAGATGGATTGGTCATCCTTTTTTATCCTTTTTTTACTTAGCAGAAACAAAAATGCTTAATTTATTTGTCCTTCAGTTTTTTATTTATTTATTTTTTATTTTTATTACAAGGGTGTTCAAGGTTTCGCCTTGACTAGTGACCAAGGTCATCATTCACATATTCTATAATTATCAAATGAGTCATGCTACATTTATTATCTTTTTATACCACTTTTAATAAAAGTGGCACACTAAGGTTATGTTTAGATCGTGGATTTATAAAGAGATTTTGAAAGTGAAAGGAAAAATGTGAGTGGAATGTGAAATAAACATAATTTAAATAATACGGGGACTAAACTGATACAATTTAAATAGTAGAGACCAAAATAATACAAAACTCATACTTTTAGAATAAAAATTTAATTAAACCTAATTAAATGGGAAGTTCTATTTGTACACTCTATGAAATCTTAGTACACATTATTTGTTCGTTCGGATATAAAATTTTGAATAAAATTTAGATATTCAGACACAAATTTATGAAAAAAAAAAATTTGAATTATTCATATATGTTTCGTTCAACTGTGTATGTCTGAATAACTACTTTTTTTCATAAATTTATGTGCGAAAATTTAACTTTTGTTTGAAAATTTATATGCAAACAACATAGATGGTGTGTATTGAGATTTTATAAAGTGTGTTTAAATAGAATTACCCAAATAATATATGGCTGGGGCTTGCCTCTGGTCCACCATCTGGACTGAAGGGACCAGTCCAGCGCATTGAGCCCAATTCTAGGTCTCTTTTCGATAATCCGAACCGTTCACATTTTAGAGTTTGTTGAGTACATTATTCCTGTAAAAAATCACGTCGATTGGATAACGGATATTACGTATTTGGATCACTTTTTTATATACCGTTAATTTTCTTACTGTCCATTTTTTTCAGACAAAAATGATCCGAATAGATAGTATCCGTTATCTGATCAACAGAATGTTTTACAAAAATAATGTACTCAACAAATTTTAAAATATGAATGGTTCTGATTATCGAAAAGAGGTCCAAAAGTGGGTCCAATGAGCCAAATTGGACTGGACTGTCCCAAATCTGGACCGGAGACCGCCCAGACCCATAATATATACGTTAATGCATTTTGTACTTTCAGGTCAAATTGATCATCTCACAATGTTGTTCAAACTTGGAAAAGCTACAATTCAACTATTTGTATTATGTCATTATGTACAGTTTTCCGTTGGCATTGCATTTTGAAATCCAACGGCATTCCTTAAACTTATCAGAGCAGGTCCAACTGCATTTTGAAATCCAACGGCATTCCACCTACACTTCAGATTTTCCCACTCTAACAGTTGAGTTTCAATCATTGTTTGCGACCAACTAATTTTCAAATATTCAAAACACATTTGAATAGATACAACACTAGAACTAGAATATATTTTTTGTGCATTGGTCCACCATATATAGAATATATAGACTTAACATACAAGTAAACCAGAGAAGAATTTCTTGAGAAATTTTCCATTAGATTATAACATTTTGTTGATGTGTCATGCTTAGCAAGATCATGACACCAAAATTATGAGGGAGGATTTGATTGAAGCAAGTGCACAAGTGCATAATAATAAATTTCAATCAATGTGTAATAATAAATTTCATGACTGACGTTTAACTTCAAACTTCAAGGTATTCATAATAAGGTCATTAAAGAGTACAATTCTACAATACATACACTGTTTTTTAAGCAAAATAACATAAAATACATAATGCATAAAACCATATGAACATACATATACCTATATCTATAAGTAGAGATATTGGCGATCATATTTGAGAATTATGAGAGCACATTGAATGCTTGAGCCCCGCGAGCAACCTTGATAAAGACATCCTCCAAGGTAGTATCAGCAAGACCCCAAGCATGAACGGTGAATCTGTTCTTCGCATTCTCGACTGCTTGGAAAACATCTGCAATTCTGACCTCTTGTTTTGGCAGCTCAAACTTTTGAGTCCCCGATAAATGGTATATCTTGTTAGCATTGGGGGACAGATGTTGTACCAAATTCTCCACTTCCACTTCGTGATTTGATGTTGTCGTCATTGTGAACACGTAAGACCCTCCATATCTAGCCTTCAACTGTCATTCAAAACAAGAATATTGTTATTAGCACGTGTTTAATAAGAACCGCCTAAAATCTAATTAGGAGAAGTGGGTATGTATTGTTGAAGATGTGAACAACACTAAATTATTTATTGAGAAATTATGGAGACTATACCTAAAATATTATACAAATTAACATTATATAATTCAAAATGACCTCTTTGGGATTTCCTATGCACTGCAGGCTTCCATCAACAAAAATTCCTAGGCGATCACACAGATGTTCTGCCTCCTCCATTGAATGTGCTGAAATCATTTGAGTGAGCTATGTGAATGAAAGTACTTGGGAAATAAAATTGTTACTGTTTGATGGGATAGTACAACATTAGCATATAGAAGAAAATATCTTCAAGTAATAAAAATCCATGAGAGAGAGAGAGAGAGAGAGAGAGAGAGAGATTACTTGTGAGAATGATTGCTCGATTTTGTTTAGCTTGCTTCACAACATCCCATAAACTCTTTCTTGAAGCTGGATCCAGTCCAGTACTAGGCTCATCCATATAGACAACCTTTGCAAAATTTAGAAGAATTAGACATTTTATCAATCGTCAAGAGACGTAGTACTAGAAAAAGATTAGACAGCATAGTAGATCATATGTAGATTTTCAGACATACCTTCGGATCCCCAATTAGTGAAATGGCAACACTAAGCCTCCTCTTCATACCTCCACTATATTTCCCAGCTTGTTTGTCAGCAACCCCTCCATGAAATAGGTTAACGCTCTTAAGAGATTCTTCCACTGCCTATCGCAAACGAATATGATAGTAGGAAAAAAATTCAAAAGTTTTCTTGCTTGGGATGACTACAAAATAAAGCATTACTATCATTTTTATGAAGTCAATACACTTGAGCTCATATCAATTTCAGCAATTTATTTTCATCTTTCTATAAATCAGACGATGCAAAGCAACATACAGTGATACAACACTCATTCTCAAATGCAAATAGAAATTGACATGAAATGTTTTTGAGTGATACAATGTCTACTTACTTGGGTTAATGCAGACCCTCGAAGGTTTTTAAGCCTTCCATAGAAAAGTAAGTGCTCTCTTCCTGTTAGATTTTCCCAGAGTAGGCTGTATAATTGTCCATGAAATGAAAATAAAAAAATAAAAAATAAATAAAAAACACGAAATTAGTTAGACTTCCAAAATTGGAGGAAACAAGGACCAGTGAAACTACTTTCTTCAAATTGAAGAATATCTGTGCTTACTTGTTTTGTGGACATACGCCCATGCTGGTATATATTTCATCCATCTGGGTCCGTATATCCAAACCTTCAACATATGCCGCGCCAGAGCTTGGCTTTAGAAGCCCAATCATCTATCAACAAAAACATATGAAAGTATTGCAAAAATAAATAATAAAACCAAAAAAGAAAAGGAATATATCCCTTTCCAGAATGATTTCATGCAATGAACCATGGTTGCTATAGAAATAAAGCATGTATGAAACAGGATACAAAGGGATGACCAATCAATACAACACCTCGCGATAACAAATTTAGAACCCATATGTTAAAATACCTTGAGAAACACTTGATCATAAGAAAGAAAAGAAATGAGAAGTCACTTAAGTACATCATTTGCAGATCCAAGACCATTTTATACTGACCATATTAATAAAAGAGGTTTTGCCAGCGCCGTTGGGGCCAAGCATACCAAAGCATTCCCCTTGAGGCAAAGCAAGTGACAACCCTCTCACTGCATATTTTTCAGGGTTTCCATCCCTTTTTGGATACACCTTTTTGAGGTTATCACAGATGATAGCATGACTTGCTGTTGGTTCAAGTAGCAACTGTTCAACCCTCTCGGTCTGAAAAAGGGAAAAAGAAACACATATACAAGTGGAATCATGAACAAACATTAGACACATTCTAGTGAGTAAAATCAAGAATGCACCTATAAAAGGTATACATGAAATAAAAATTTAAAAATGTTAGATTTTTTAATGCAGACCCATGGAGGATATGAATTTACACATCACCAAGAGGTCTCTTATATATAGGTAATATAATCGTGAGACTGATTTGAGTGAGAGTAAAGACAGATCAAGGGTCTAAAATTCAAGCATAAGAGATCTTGGAGCAATGAGAGCAACTTGCTTTGTATTCTAGTCAATAAAGTTTTCATCATTCCATTTCAAAGACCCTTTTCTCCTAAATTAAAAGATACAAATACAGATCATAACCAAGAAAAACTTGCCTCTTGGGCAACATCAGGTTTCTCCATTTGAACAAAAACTTTAGATCCTTGCTTTCTCAGACTTGGTTTCCTCATGGATGAAGATGACCAAGGTTTCTTTCGAAACTTTTCCAAGAAAAATAGAGGACTTCTTCCAACACCACTTCCTGATGATACGACTTGGTCTATGTAAAATGCAACAAACAGAACCACCAACCACTCCACAAACATAATTATTAAAATATCTCTCATCCCATGACTGCTACCACTTATGTCTCCCCAGCGCATCCCTTTAGTCCCCATATAATTTCCTGTGGAGGAATATTGTGAAAACTCATATAACCCGCGATATAGAGAAAAGCCGGGATATAACTCCATAACAACAATCCAGCCTCCTACAACATTGAAAGATAAGCATCGTGTTGATTAGAGTTATGAAAAGTACAAATGTAAATACAACACAGAACGTGGAAGAAAAGCAGAAGTACCAACGAAGAGACACAAAGGTCAGTGAGCAAACTTGAAAATTGTTTAAATGATATGACCGGTATTCCTAGTACAGTTAACCCAGAAACTCAACCTGATCAGATGATTGTGTTCATCCTCTCTGTCAACTTCATTTGGACAATTAAAAAACACAGTAACAAAAGTGTCATATAAGCCTCATCTATAACTTGTGCCGTGCAACCTTAGAAGCCATCACTAAGTTGGAGCGTCACATTGCCTCAAAAAGTGGCTACAATTTTCAGAATTACCAAATTTGTTATCATGCATTTCTCTTCCTTCTAGACATATAGGAGGCAAAAAAAATTTATTTTTATCCTAATATTAATAAAGAAGTTGATGACAATTTTAAAATATTTTCAAAAAAAAAAAAACTAGTCATAAATGCATTGATCTAAAATTAACTTGTTTAGATGGGTATCTAGCAGCAATATGAATTTTTGGGAAATGATATGTGCTTAGATGGATAGGAAGGCAGAGTACATATGCAAGATCCGGTGAACAAGAATTACAGCTGAATCTTTATTAAGGTTCCTTCTACTTACTTGGGAATGATGGATCTTCAATAAAGGTCTGGAAAAGAAAGCCTCCTAAGAGCCCACTTCCGAAGATGATAAAGTATGCTACAGCTGTGATCATCAAATTACAAGCAGCATCTCTTATTGTTCAACTAGTCTTTAAATGAAAAGGAAATAATTTGACACGTTTTGTTGAATAAAATCAATTATCTGAGACCAAACCTGCAGCAATCTTCACATTTGAGAAAACGGAAGCCATTAGAAAAGCCAGTGAAATTTGCAAGTTTATGTAGATGAAATAAAACACAAATTGGATGCTGTACTCATTGAGTTTGAAGAATTTTAAACCTGCATGGAAATCAACTGCATTAAAGCAACTTGATTAAAAGTCAGAAGAAGGAAAACAGCTCATTTGTTGTCTTTTCACCTATAACGGAGCCAAATATCACAAAACATAACATATAGGCTGAAGATATGACAAGAAAATAAGCATAAGAAATCATCCAATAAGCGCCATCGCCAAGCCCATGCATTTTCATCATGATTCTTAGCTTCTGTTGCTTCTCATAAACCAGAGATGTCAATATGACCTAGAAAAAAAAAATTAAAATTAAAATTAAAATTGATGGAAGGGAATTATAATATATAAATTAAAGAAATTAAACAAAATATATTACATCTTCCGAAATTAAAGCAATCATTTCACTGTCCACATGACTCATACCATCCTAAGAAGTACGGACACTTCTAAGAAGGTGTTGTATTTGTTCTGCGTTGAACATGGGCACTCATTGGACACTTCTCCAAATGTATCTTATTATTTTTTTCATACTTTTTTGGACCTAGACATGCTACAGACACTTGGGGGGGACATACGAGTCCATCACTTAGATACAAATGAAACACACTACAAGTTTAACAAAATAACTTGGGATCAATTGATAAAAGAAAAACAATGTAAATATTATACCTATTAATCCCTCCTTTAAACTTTAGAAATTAATGTTGTGTAGTATTTTTTTTCTTTTATCATCTTTGAATAAAGTATTCATATGTATGACATCTAAAAAAAATATAAACTTAAATATTTTAAGCTTGTCACCAACTTGTCGTGTCATGCATGTAAAAAAAACATATTAAGGGTTTTAAAGTTTTGAAGCATTTCTTATATGTGACATGTTGCTTGAAAATTGTGCTAAATCTGATACTAAGTTTATCTCTGTCTAAACTGTTGGTTTTTTACATGATTTTTAGTTGAAAACTGATTATAATTGATAAATTCCCGACATAATTGCTTTAAAAAATGAATGTTGTTGTTTCCCACTGCATTCATATCTTATTTTTGCATGGTTTGTGGTATTGGTATGTTTACCTGTGATGCCATATTCATATCCCTACTCTTTCCATGCTTTTTAGGTAATGATCAATAATTGAGACCAGCTTACAAGTTACAACTGTAACTGAATAAAACTTTGGAAGAACATGCATGCCTCAAATGACTCTAATTCAACCAAACTCCACTATTAGTGAAAATAATGATAATAATAATTGCTCACTTACAGGGAATAATTGGATAATGACCCATGTGAAGATGAGTTGTTCAAAGAGAGAAGCGTAATCCAGCCTGAGTTGGGTTTCAGGCTTGGGCATTTCTTTGACAAAATCAAATAGCATATTTGTAGCAGGGCCAAGCAAAAATTGGAGGTAGGCATTTGAGACCTGTACATGTATGAATTGTAAAAGTCAGTAATTCTCATTGTTTTTCGTTTACACTCGTTTGTTTGGGCAGAAAACATTTTTCTATGTTTGGTGGTGGGATGAAGGTGGAGGTAGAGATGGTGGCATGGTGGTGGGGTGGCGGTGGCGGTGGTGGTGGTGGTAATGGTAATGGTGACAGTGATGGTGTCAGTGATAGTGGTAATGATGGTGTGATGGTTGATGTGATAGTGGCAGTGGTAATGTGGTGACATTTGGAAAAACTTTAGTCCAGAAGACATTTTCTGCCTTTTAAAAGTGGAAAAGATTTTGTTCCCAAATAGGCTTGTTTTCCATTGACTTTTGTTTTCCATTCTACCAAATGCCAAAAAATACAGAAAACATTTTCCATAAAATGTTTTCTGCCAAAACAAATGGAGGCAGCAGTACTTCACATAGTTTTTTTACTTTATGTTGTCAAGTACATATTCAGCGAAAACATTTGTGAAGCCAAGAAGAGACCAAGTGAACTTTATTTTGAGAGAGAAAAAATACCAAAATTGCAATAGTGAGTGAAAGTAACACAGACCTATATTCATGGATTAGAAATCAATCAAGAGGCATCAGATAAAGACTACAGTATGACAAGAAAATGGAAAGAGGAGGCTTTAATCTTCCGCAAAAACATTGTACATTTCTTATATTTTTGTAGCCAATATTTTAGCTGTAGTGACACCTTTATGACCAGCATATTTAATGAAAGTGAAAGAAGGAGATAAAAATAAATTGAATTAGATTTTGTACCCGGCAAAGATCACATAGCAGAAAAGGAAAGTAGCTAAGTTATCAAGTTCAGAATAGATACCAAATTCACTGAACGGGGAACCCGCATCAATGCTAGCCAATCTTTGCCAGTGTCGTTCTTATAGGTAGAATTGTACCATATACTCACATTGAAGTTATTCAAATTTGAGTTCAAGAAATCATAGGCTGCCACAAAAAATTCACAAGTAAGGTCACTCCTAATCTCATATAATAACATATAACATGGAAGTCAGGAATATTTTAGCAGACCACCTGCTACCATCTCATCAATCTTCCGTTCTGAATTTCCCTTCCAGAAGCCCTTATATAGCTCATCATTAATTTCAGAAGAATTATTGCGCCACAAATGTAGACCTTGAGCACATCTAATCTCTAGATTCAAGGCAAAAAGGCCAATAAACAAAAATTATAAAGATTCTACCCAAATTGCATACATAAATGCAAACACACACTTATACTGTGTTTGGTTGGGGAATTTGGGAAAGGATTTGGAAATGAAAAGGGAAAAGGTGTGTGAAACTAAGTAAAATGTAAGGTATTTTATTCACATTTCACCTAACTTTTCTATTTTCCTTTCCAAATCCCTCCTCAAATCTCTCAATCAAACACAATGTTAGGGATCATCAATTGGACAATTTTATTTTATTTTATTTTATTTATTTTTGGATAAATATGGAAAAAATTGTACTAAACAAGAGAATAATGAACAATGTATAATTGAACATGGTCCATATGCCAAATATAAGTCCAAGACGTCTCAGAAATGAACCAACACTGGTGTTTGTACATTTTTTTAATACCAATCTTTAATTTGTGAATTACCTAGAGGTCTACTAATCATGCAGACGATTTTCACGATAGGATGATACAAAATGGAAGCTTTCCTTACTGTAAGTTAGCTTAGTTCTTGTTTATGTTCTCTGAGTATGCTGTGTCACTGTGACTGAAAAGCATTAAATGTGTCCAGTGCCTCCGTGTGATGTGACATAGATTTGAATCTCAAATATGTTAATGACAATAATAAAATTGGAGTTCCTATTCATATGATTTATTTTATACCCGCCGGTACTGAAATGGATGTAATCTGGATTGAAACAGAAGTCGTAGAATTTGTAGAGCACTGTGGTTGGAGGCGATAAAGCGGATAATTTGAAAAGAAAGCTGGGTCAAGAAAATTGGAATATCCAGTCATTGTTTCTGATCCCTGAAATGTTTCAAAGATTCATATTAGCAACAAAATGAATATAAAAATCAAGAGAAAATAAGATGGATATAAACAAATATTGTTATAACAAGGAAACAAAGATTTAGAAAGAAAGAGAACATAAATAATAATAATAAATAAATAAATAAAAGAGGAAGGACAACTTACCAAGGCATCGTTGGCTAAGCTATACAAAATATCAGAGGAATTCAAAGTGGAAGAACTAGGGAACATATTTCCAGCCAAACCTAACAAGATTTGTTGATCAAATAATCATTTAGTGCAATAAAATAAGATGTGTTAATTACACAATTGGTCCCTACTATACGTGTTCTGTTGTTATACTTTAGTCCTCAATCTTTTAATTGTTCCACTTGGGTCCCTAAAGTATGTGATTCGTTACACTTTGGTCCATAACAATAGCACAGTTCAAAATTAGTACGAGAGGAGTATTTTCAAATTTTTACCAAAAAAAAAAAAAAATGCAACAAAATTAAAAGAATAAGGATAAAACATGCAAGAAAGTGCATAATTTTAGAGACTAAAATGAAACAAAACAAATATTTTAAGAACCAAAATGCTACAAAATGCTCATTTTTAGACCATGTGTGTATTTGGTCATTTTGCTTTTCATGAGGTTTTGTGTAAAATTATAAAAATATATCTCCTCCCATTACTAATTTTGAACAGTGCTGATGTCAGGGGCTAAAGTGTAACAAATCACATGTTTTGGGTCCCAAAGTGGAACAATTAAAAGATTAGGAACTAAAGTGTAACATAGCATATACTTTGGGGACCATTAGTGTAATTAACCCAAATAAGAGACAGAGAGAGGAGATGGGGGAGTATACTTTGTCCAAGAGATTGATTATTCCCAGTAAAAAGAATAGTGGCAGGACAGGACCCTGAACTCCTGCAAGACTCATCGGGCAAGTCTGTGAATGAAAGAAAATCGGTTCTAACTGCACGAAACTCAGAAGCTGGTATTTGCAACAAGGGAGGCCACTCTGGAGGACTAGGAATCGAACAGCTGCTCGCTTGATCCAAAGTCGAGTACTCAATCCCACACACCCTCTCACATTGACCATCCCCATTTGTATCAATACAAGTGCACCCACACTTGTGTTTGGGTTTATCCAGTTCCATGTTAACCAAATTTTGGACGAAAACAAGTAACAAGCAGAAATAAAATGGGAAAAAGATGAGCTGAAGATTTGTGCTGATATTTCGTTTCTGCAAAGAGAATAAAAAAACGAAAGAAAAAAGAATATATGAAGATATCATTAAAAAAATCCATGATAAATACTTGTAAAACCCACAAGTTCTGGTACTAGAAATTGAAATTTTAAAGTTTTTGCTACCTAGGGAAGTCCAGGGAAAATTACTTTCACAATTCAACCTATATTTATCTCCTTTCAAGCTCAAATTTTCTGAGAAGTGAATTCAAATTTCAAACATCAAACACTCGTGCCACATACAAAACAATCAATTCATTAGGGCTTAACATCAATTAATCCTGAAATCTCACCAATTATGTGGGTGTGTGTGTGTGTGTTAAAGATCACTCAATCTACAAACAGATCCAAATTTCAATAAATTAATAATGAGTTCAAGTATTATGAACACGTAATTCGATATAATCAGCTCTTATAATCAAGTAATTAACCAATCAACTGTAAATACAAATCCATAAAGCTAAAAAAAAATAGACTTACGTGTAGGTCCTAATAGATGTACCTATTTTTCAATAGGTCCTATGATAATTAATGATATTTTTCATCAAATACTATTAAAAAAGACAGTAATTGTTAATTTTCAAAGACAGTTTGAAAATCTTGTCACAAAAAATATCACTAATTATAAATTTTAGTGACAGTTTAAAAAAATCGTTACTAATTTTCAACTTTTAACGACAGTTTGAAAAGTGTTTTACATAAAAACGTCACTAATTATATGTTTTAGTAACAATTTATAAAAATCGTGAAAAAAAAGTTAATTGTCATTTTTTAGTGACATGTAAAAAATTGTTACAAAAAATTATTTTTAAGAATTATTTTTAATAAGACTTTATGGGAATTAAATTCAACTATTCGGATCCATTGGTTGTTCCCTCCAAAAAAAAGCCAAAAAAGAAAAACCAAAGGAAGCAAAACAAAGCGATCTTAAACAGATCAGCCCTAAATTCAAAACTAGAGAGAGAGAGAGAGACCTGAAAAGTCAAGTTTTTTCTGAGCAAAGCATTGGCTTGATTGCTGAAGCTGGCACGATCATGTGATGAATCCGCCATTGACAGGGTGATTGATAGCTCTCCCTCTCCCTCTCTCTCTACTATCTGCTTCTCTGTTTCTACACTGAAATGTGACTGTTAAAATAAAAATTTTGGCGCCAAGCAAGTGTTTTCGGTGATTTCTATCTCTAGAACTCAAGATTCAGAACAGAAGCGTGAGCATCTATGCGTAACAAGACTATATATATATGTTGAAGGTATGTATGTGTACATATCCAATGGTAAAATGACTGTATTATCCTTTCAATATCATTTATTCAGTTATTTACCGGCCGAAACTACCCTTAATTAAATGAAATGACTATACTGCCCTGCCATTCATGCTTATTTATTTGCATTTGAATTCCTTGTAAGTACCTATTTACAAGCAATTTTGAATTTTGGAGGACAAATACACATGTAATTTTTTATATTTTGAAATTATTTTACTATTACTAATATAATATACATAATTTTTACAAGTCACTTTACTCTAACGTTGATGGTTTTTACCAGCCTACGCTTATACTTTATGCTACTTTATCAATGCTCTCCAAATTTTTTTTTTATTAAAATCCAATTGGAATAAATATAATTGTGTCAAGTAATTTTGTCATCCTTAATCATAATAGCTCGTGTTAGGCTTATATACACTAAATAATGAAATATTATTTTTCTATCTCTCTTTCTCTTTCTTTTTTTTTTAAAAAAAAAATTTTAATCTATTTTTTGTATATAGATAATGCCCTCCTCTCAAAAAGGGAAAGGAAATCACCCCCAACACTACACTCGAGGCTTGAACCTTCAATCTTCATTATGAGGGTTGCATAGCAGATTACTGTGACACAAAGCAATGTGTTTAAGGGATTTAAGGACTTGAATAAAATCACCTAAATTCCTAACGAGGTGTTAAGGATGCAGATAAAAAATTACTTTTGCCTATATTAGTCAGTAAGTCGGAAAGATAAAATGTCAATTTGACATCAATTAAAAAATTCAAAAATCAGATCAATCATTCACTCACAAAAAATTATAGCAAATTCCTAAACATGCTTACTTTTTTAAAACTAAAAAAGTTAAAAAGTCATTAAAAAATAATCAATTTCAAGCTCATCCGTGTCAAAGAAAGTTAAAAGTCAATAAATGCCAAGACATTATGTCACCGAAAGCCAAGGCATTCAAAAAAAGATAGAGATACAAACTAAATTATCAATTATTCTACCAACTACTCACATATGAACGGTTGGTAAAATAATTGATAATTATAGCAAAGCTTGTAGGCATTTGCATGGGCATATCTAGGCAGAGATCAGCTGCATCATTAATTATCGATAATGGACATATATCTCAAGTCAATTTTGTCATTAATTGTTTAATAGAACTCAGAGGCTTAATTCTTGAGGAGATCACCTCATCAACCAACGATATTCCAAGTATGTGTCCAAGTATTCGTCATGGATCTTACTTTAGTCAACATCATTCTACATGACAAATACTTTTTGAATTATAGTGTGTATTTACAAGTGTGAATAAGTAGGATAATTTCTTTAAATGAGAATAATATATTGTGGGTGGGGGTTATGTTATGTGGTTTTTTAAGTGCTTTTAAGTCATTTTTTAGGCTTTTTAAAAAAAAAAAAGTTAATCATTTTTATGATTTTTTTTAAATGCCTCCATTTTTTATTTTATTTTATGGGCTTTTAGACTAAGTGTCCATGAAAAGTTTTGAAAAATGGTGTTATTTAAAATTGCAGAAACAGATAAAATATTAGATGTTTATCCTTCCAAGAATACATATCATGGCAATTAAAACAACACAGTTTAATATAGATTGAAAATAAATGTGCTTTCTTAGAAGATATTATAAAAATAAGTCTATAATACACCTCGAATTGAGGCACAACAATTACTTCTGTGCCTTTAGCACAGCAGTGACCCTATGTCCACTGCGATTCTATGTTGTTAGCATAATCAATATAGATTTGACTATTGAGGGACAAAATTTTAAAAAGAAAAACAAAATTAGGAATATTATAATGTTTATTTATTTTTGCGATCTTATTTTATTATTTAATGTGTCAGCTTAGTTTTTTGTACTACATTAGAAATATACACAAGTTGTGGGGCTTATTACACAAATATTGTGTTGACAAATAAAATAATAGCCTTAATACAATATAAACATAGCATTATTAAAAGAAAACTATTTGCTCTGCACACAATTTTTATTGTCAACATTTGAAATATTAAATTTAGTAGTAGCTTAGATAGGTGGAGACAATTGCAGTGGTTGAATCAATTGAAATCATGACACAATAGCTTTGTGTAGTTTTGTGTAGTTTTTTTTGTGTAGTTTTGTGTAGTTTTTTTTTTTTTTCCTTCAGTTGTAGAGCCCATTGGTTGTTGTCAAAATGTTACAATGCTTATTTTTTTAACAATGTTTATTCCAATAGTGTAAATTTCATTTTGCCATATCAAGATAAATGTTTATTAAATTTTGTTAAATTGTACTTCAAGGATACATGTTAAAATACAAAATGTACAAACATTTTAAACTTATTAACATGCGTCTTAAGACACAAATTAATAAGACTTGTGTTTATTTATGCATGTTAGATGTCACACATTCAAATCATTTGATTAAAATTCTCTCTTAAGTGAGCTGAGTTGGGACAAATAACATTATCAAACTTTGTGATAAATTTGACAAAAAGTCTAATAATTTTATCTTTTGCAGACTTTTTGATAGGCCTCTAGAGAGGATTTATGGAGTAAAGTTGTCATAATTTGGTTATAACATCCGTTATTTTAGCTCTTATTTCTCATTCTTTCTTTTTTATTCTTCTTAATATTTTGACAATTAACTTTACTATAGACAAAATAGAAATATATATATATATATATATTAAAAAAATAACATACACAAAATAGACATAAAAAGCCCACAGATTGGTACCCTTTTATCTATTTGTTACTTTGTGCTTTTTTCTTGTCTCAAGATTTTCTTTGTTTTAAAATAATAGGATTGATCTCAACAATAATGTCTACAATTGTTGTCTTTATCTCAACATGGATGCTTTATTTTTCAGACAAAATTAATTAATAATTAATTGAACTCAAAGCAACTACCTGGTCATGGAGAGAGAACAATAATTAATTAAAACTTAGGTAGATATTAATTTTCTTACAAACTTATATATCATGCAATAATAAAACTGTGGTATGTAAAATGGGACTTGTTGATTATTTGTGTTAGTTATTAGGTTTACATATATGTATTGTTGAACTAGTATGATTATCTAGTATTTGGTGCAGCTTATTATAAATTAAAAATTGATAATTAGAAAATAGAAATCAAAAACACCAATCTTCCAACTAATTAATTTTTTTCAAATTATTTAAACTACTTCTGTCTAATAAGATGTAAGCAAAAATGTATCAAACAGTGTAATTCAAACTCCTAAAATAATATATATATATATATATATAAGCAATTTTAATGAGCCGCATCAAACAAACACATTGTAATTCTATTGATTGACCCCCAAAAAATTATAACTTGATAACTTTCCACTTCAGTTTGTAAAATAAACTTGTAAATATTGTTTGTTTATGTAACATAGCTCTTAAGTACCTCATCAATTTCCACTAGAGAGTTTCATCATAAACAATTACATAAGGTCAAAGTCCACTTGGGTTGTTAGTATAGAGTTTGTGTGCTTGGCAAATATTTATTTATTTATTTATTTTTTGGGGTGAGTAAATGTAGTTTGTACTCCTTTTGAATTAGTATATATAAGATCTAAACATATAAAACCTCTTCTCAATGATCACCTATTGTTTTAATCAAGTGAAACTGTTGTCACCTTCTTAATAAATAAAGTTTATATTCAAGTCTCAAATAATATACATTGTTGGGTTTTGACAATTAGCAAGGATACACAAAGAAATTGATCACTGTAGAGGCTTAGAAATTAAACCCCAAAGTAAGTATGGACCTAAGTGCTGGGGTCGCCCCTTTAAGGCGACCAGGAATGACTGGAGGAGTATGGGCTAAAACCCAGGGGAAGTGGGCCAACAGTTGGCCGAAACAGATCCGACCCGCCAAAGGTCCAAATGGACTCCACGAGGGAAAATGTCTAAGTCAAGTTGCAGAGGCAACACATGCAACGGTCAAGTTGCAGAGGCAACACATGCAGCGGGAAAGTTGCTAAGGCACTTTGCCTCAGCGATGCCATTCCTAATATCTTTGGTTCCGCCGCCATCTGAAATTGCTGAGGGAAAGAGAAAACCAAAGAAACTAAGTTGTAGAGGTAGTATTTGTAGCGCCCAAGTTGCAGAGCATTTTGTCAGCGCTACCATCTCTAATATTGTCGGTCTTGTCATTTGAACTTGTCACAGGAAATGACTGCCGCAGCAACTATAGCCACCGCAACCAACTTGCGGAGAGAACATCCCGCCAAAGTGATAACAGTCTTTGGGAAAAGCTTCCCCTTTGTAAGTAGAGGCTAATGCTTGGTGCTGATAGCAGGCCCCAAGACTTACTGGTTGGAGTTGATAGCAAGCCCAAAGATACCAGTTTACCACGACAATCCCGTAAAGATGGGAGCAGGGTAGCCCGAGCATAAGGGACTCCCTTTCCATTACCCAGGTCATGGACCTACCTTAGTCGCACAAGCAAGACTAAGGAAGCCCCCTTCGGCTTGATGCTAAGGCACAGTATGGCTGATAGCAGGCTTGGCTGTGGTCTTTGCCATGAGAAGCTATGAAGTTTGTGGTTAGGTGGCTAAGGGTAGAGGCTTCGCTGAGGTGAGCACGAACATAGTCGATAGCAGACTAATGAAGTCTTAAGAATGCATTGTACTGGCCAAGTAGAACTGAGAAGGCAAGTGCAGTAGCAAGGTTTACCGTTGTAAGTGCACTTGCTGAGATTTGAACTGAGAAGGCAAGTGCAGCAACAAGGTTTACCACTGCAAATGCACTTGTTGAGGTTTGAGCTAAGAAGGCAAGTGTAGCGGCAAACACTCCTATTGCAACTACGCTTGCTGAGGCTCAAAAGGAATTTGTAGCGCCAAACACTCCCGTTGCAACTACACTTGCTGAGGCTCAAAAGAGGTAGTTGCGGAGGCAAACAGATAGTACATAGTACATGCAGAGGAACACGTGACACCTTCTGCCTGGTGGCTCAAGGCAGAATATTCCATGTGATCCTCTTGGACACATGTCCTTTCTCTATTTGGCCACTTGGTGTCCTCTTGGTACCAAGGAAAAGCTTATAAATAGGACCCATTTTCCAAGGTTCAAGAGAAGGAATTTTGGGGATTTGAAGGAGATGCTGTCTATTTTGACACTGCCATTGTCTTCTTCTTGAGCTACCTGCTTCACCCTCACCTAGTTGCACACTCTCCAACTTTCAAACAGTTACTACCGTTCATCCTCTAGCCATTCCACCATTGTTGGACCATTAGCATAGTTTTGCCTCTCTAATCACCTTCCTAACCTTGAACCCCCTTACATTTCTAGCAACTCTAATGGGGAGGCTTCTTTGTTGATGGTTCATACCCGCAGTGGTTTACACACTTCACTGGAAAAAATGGCAGAGGATGAAGTTCAGCAACCCCCAGGGCAGCAAAGCTCTTCTAATGACAGGGCAGCACATGCGGAGGACCGTGACCACAGTGTTGTAGTTGAGGTAGTCCAATCACTCTAGGACACGCAGAGGGAGATCCTGGCAGCTTTGCAAACTCTTACTAAGGCTATTATGGCCATAGCATTCAGACCAGCCCCAGTATAAACACCTCCGCATGTAGTAGTCCCAAACCCAATGCCTAACCTATTCCCTGAGGGTCGGGTTCCAATCTAGGTGCCTTCGGTGGTATCTCAGGCGAACAGTACGATCACTGGTTCAGCTACCCAAGAGCAGACTGGACCATTCCAGTTTACTCACTTCGTTACTCTAGCCGATGTACAAGCTATGCTCGAGCAAGAGTGTAGCAAGAAGCAACTATCACCTCTCATCGACCCAGATATGAAGCCCTCATACTCTCAAGAGATATTGACCATACCATACCCAACTGGGTATACAGTGCCTAAATTTATTAAGTTTGATGGGAAATAAGGGAATGCCAAAGAACACCTAGTGAGGTTCATTGAAACCCTTGGTGTCCATGGCAGTGACCACTCTTTGCCCCTTCGGGAGTTCTCCAAATCACTTATTGAAAGGGCTTACAGCTGGTATGTGAACTTGGCTCCCAACTCAATCAAGAGTTGGGAGGAGATGGTGAACAAGTTTCATACAAAGTTCTTCCAAGTCCAAGAGAAAGTTACAACCCTCACACTTAGACGAGATGTCCAAAAAGAAGGCGAAGATATACTGGACTATGTTAAGCGATTCCAAGATAAGGCTATTAACTGTCATGAACCAGTGAATGAGGCCCATTTAGTCAGCATATGTGTAGAGGGTGCCATATGCGACTACAAAATTTTCTTGGTGAACCATAATCTGCCTACCTTTTCAGCCTTAATTGAGGCATCTAGGAACCTTACTACCACTGGTCCTTTACACAGATCTCATGATAGCCACCGCTACTCCCACAGTAGCAGAGTTGCTGCGGTAACCTCTGCAGGAGGGAGCTGCTCGCAAGGAGAGGCGTCATCCTCTTGGAAGAGAAAGAGTTATGAGGACAAAAATCCATATCCTTACAGCCTTGAGAATGTTAAGGCCTTGGTTAAAGAATGGGTAGCCGATGGTGAACTTACTTTGCCTCCAGTTGATGTCCCTCCAACCAAAAAAGACAAAGAAAGTCCAGATTATTGTATCTATCATAGAACCACCAGACACCCTACTAGGGACTGTTGGACTTTGAAAAGTATTTTCAAGAAGAAAGTTGACGTAAATGAGCTGAAGCTCAAAGATGCCAATAATAGTGATGTAAGGAATACCCCTTATCTTAACTACAAAGAGAAGGGGAAGAATGTACATATGATAAGGGGTATTCCTTACATCAAGTGCACATGGCGTCCTACTGTGATGAGTTAAAAGAAATCGCTAGCAGCCAACTCCCTGAGACAGTACCTGCAGAGGCAAAATTCGCAGAGGAAACTCATGTTCAAGCCTTGTAAAACTTTATTAAGTTGCGCACCTTCTTTGACCAACTAGGACTGAGCCAAACTGCTAGGTTAGAAGCAACAAAGGCCCTCATTAACATCTCCGAAGTGCACCATGATGAAATTGTTGATGCTAAGGAATATGTGCCTCGGCACATCCAAGAAGATTATAGGGCCATTACTTTTTCAAAAGCAGACAGAGCATACCCATTTCCTCATAACCGTCATCTTTTTGTCACAGCTTACATCAATGATGTAGAGCTCAAGCGTGCTTTCCTCGATGGTGGAACGTCCATAAACATCATCACTACTGACACCTTTGCAAAGATTGGCATCCCAGAGTCCAGGATGGTCTGCCAACGTATTACTGTGATGGGTTTTGACGATGAGAAAAAGGTTACTAAGGGCCATGTCATCATGGATTTAGCAGTTGGTGAGATTCGTTCCGTAACTAAGTTCCATGTGATTGAAGCAGACACAAATTACCATATGATACTTGGCAGAGCTTAGATGCACCGATATGGGGCTATCTGGTCAAGTTATCACCAATGTGTAAAGGCAAAGTTGAGAAAGCGCACAGTAACCATAAATATGTCTGAAAAGCCATTCGGAGTGGAGGAGACACACTATTCGGATGCAATTTTCTTTACTGAGTTGTCAATTGATGAAACTCCAAGGATTGGTAGAGTTGCAGGGGCAAAATTACCGAAGTAGGAAGACATTCGGGATGCAGAGGCTACTCCAGAAAGTAGTGGACAGAAAATGAGTAGCAAAAAAGGAGCAGCAAGTCCACAAGTCCTCCGCCCAAGATTGTTAAGGTGCGTGAGGGCGGCAAGACAGTTTACTACTTATGACGGTCTTGGGGGCTAGAGTTCATACCTTGGGAGGATGGCCCCAAGACGAATAAATGTAACGATGATGAGTCCCAAAAAAGGTTGGTAAAGATGCCTGAGCTCGCCCCTGAATGCATGCAAGATAGACCCAAACCGCAGCACGAAGTACTTGCTGAGGTCAACCTCAGTGACTTACTAGGGCAGAGTAAGCCCGTATTTATCAACGATACAATGGCCCCGTTTGGTAGAGTTGTGAGAAAGTGATTATAGCTTATAGCTTATAACTGTGAACATAAGCTGATTTTTTACTTAAAAATTAAGCTTCTCCTTCCCCACTCAAAGAATAAGTTGATTTTTGACTTACAAAAAGTTATAAGCTATATTGTTAAGCTGAACCAAACACATCAAAATAGCTTAAATTAAGCTAAAAGCTAAAATAAGTTGGAAATAAGCCCTACCAAATAGGGCCAATGGCTCCAGCAGCTAAGGCAAAATTGATAACACTACTGAAACGGTACAATGACGTCTTTGCTTGGACATACGATGAAATGCCTGGTCTTGACCTATCTCTTGTCATTCATCATCTGGACACTTTCCCGAACTCTAAGCCAATCAAGCAGCATTGTGACAACCCTAACCTTTGATTAGCATTAATTCATGATTAAGCATGATAAGTAAATGATTAAGATGAAGACCTAAATTAATTATATGAGTGTATTACTTTAAATGCATTTTATCTGTTTGTTGTAGAAAGATCTGTCCATGTTTTGATTTCAATTTGCGAATTAAAAGCCTTATCGACAATAGATTCAGAAATTGACCTGATTTATATGCTAATTAGGATTTATAGAATTTTATGGTAAGTTCAATTGAAATTCGATTTGGAACAATTAAATTAGAATAAATAATGCTAATTAATTTAGCTTAAGTTATTTATATGTTTGCCATTGGATGGACTCTTTCAAGACCATTTGTTTTATACTTCACATATGTTGACACACCATTCATGTTCCACCCCCTTGAACAAAAACGTGAAAGAGAGAGAGAGAGTTGGAAGAAAGTTGAATTCAACAAAAGAATTGCTTGGGATTTAGAAGAAATTGAGGGAGATTTGCATAATTGAGCTACCACACTTGGAAATTCAAGATTTAAGGTAGGTACTCACCCTTTTTAATTGTGAATTAGAGTTGCTTAATGCATGATTTCAAGGGAATTAGGAACTAAAGTCAAGAAATAGCCTAAAGAGTAGATTTGAGAAGTAATTCATCCATGCATGTCCATATCATGGGGTTTTGATGTTGTTTTCATGAAAATTTTCACATGCATATTCATATTATGGCTATACTCTAAAAATTCACCATGTCTTTGAGTTGAATATTGCATTTGATCATGTGCTGGAAGCTATGAATTCAAATAAATGCATGCTTGGCATAATTGCACCATGTTCTTCCTTTTCAAGTTGAAATTGAGTACAATTGGCACACTTTTGGGCTTTGATTTTATGAAATGATCCTTAAATCATGATGTGTTATGAGTTTTTAAGTGTTTTCCAGAATTTCGGCCCAAGTGGATGAGTTTTACAATGTTGATTTCATGTTTTGAAGTTTGGGAACAAATCTGGAAAACCTAGAATTTGGCTTCCTCACTCAAGCGAAGGATTTCACGCTCGAGCGACCACCTTTGTTTTCAGACTTTCGCTCGAGCAACAAAATGCTGGCTCGAGCATAAATTGCAAGCTCTCAGAATTTTTGCGTGTGTAGAAGCACTCGAGCGACATGACTTGCGCTCGAGCGAAGAACTGTGTCTCACGCTCGAGCGAGCATTGAGCCTAGATTTTCAACAACTAGTACTTTCCACATTTTTGCAGATCGCTCGAGCGAAGGAGTTTATGCTCGAGCGACCAATCACTTTTGACATGTCCGCTCGAGTGAAGACAGCCACGCTCGAGCAAGACCCTTGTTTTCAGCAAGTTTTGAAAAAATGTTTTTAAGTATATTTTTGCATCCTCATTTCATCCTAGGCATTCCTAGGCCATGTTTAAGGCAACTTATTGAGGATAATGATATAGAACCACGCCAAAGCAAGTAAGGGGCTAAGTTATTAATTCCGAGTGTGTAATTTAGTGTGCGTTCATTTTGTAACTGTCTAGTTGGCACCCAAGGAAGCTGATTAGCCTGCTTATAGCCCTGTGATCTGTGAGTAACAATATTGTAAAGCTATGTTCAATTATAATTATTTTCTGAATGATTGACTGTACTGTTTTATGAAATGACATTGGTTACCGAGTGAATGTTTGTCCTATTTTCCAAACTGTACTCGTGGCATCCATAGCAATTGATTGTTACTGTTACTGCTACTGTTATAGCGATCTCTGTCAATTCCTATCCTTGGAACCATTGTTACTGTATTGATGGCCATCAACTAACTGTTCGGTCTATTAAGACCTACTATACTGTTCTGCTATTGGATGTACCACGTATGACTGTTATGCTTTCTAAATGACTGATATGACATGAAATATGAGATATTGAGTGAATAACTGATTTACTAATGCCAATGACTGCTTTAATCACCATAAGGACATTCATTCTTAACCTCTTTACACATTTGTTATTTACTAGGCTTTAGCTCACAGTTTATATATATATGTAGGTGGCCAAGCACCAGACCAAAGCTAAAGGCGCCGACTTAAGCTCCCGTTTTGTCAAGCCAGCCATTGTGCCTCATATCGAGGTTTTGAACCTACACGAGTCAAGGTTGTTTTGGGGTGTTTCAGATTCACCATTTTTGTCTCTGTTAATGTAAAGAATGTTTAAAACTTTGATTGTACAGTAATGATGAGAAGATTAGGTCCCGAATCTGTATGCTACTTTGTACATGTATTTTTTTATATATGGCTATGAATGTGGTTTTGTCCATGAAAGTCCTTTTTCATTCAAGTTTTCACAGCTCATTAGACATCTTTTTATTATTGATTGGCTTCCACTAGCCCCTTTATATTGTATTATTGTCATTACTGTTAAGTAGGCCTTTGGTAATCACGGATTACTGGCCGGTTACGATGCTAAACCCTTAGGAGCAGGTTTGGGTCGTGACAAGCATGCTCGAAAGTACCACCCTGATCTTGAAGTAAAGATTAAGGCTGAGGTAGAAAAGTTGCAAAGGGCCAAGTTCATTGAGCCTATATAGTACCCAACTTGGCTAGCAAATATTGTGCTTGTGAAGAAGAAGAACGGCCAGATCAGGGTCTACGTAGACTTTTACGACCTGAATAAGGTCTGCCTGAAAGATGAGTTTCCATTACCCCATGTTGACACACTTGTCGATTCTACTGCAGGCCATCAGATATTCTCCTTCATGGATGGGTTCAATGGTTATAACCAGATCAAAATGGTACCAGAAGATGCAAAAAAGACAACATTCAGAATGCCCTTGGAAATTTTTTTCTACACGGTGATGCCCTTCTTTAACAACCCTAACCTATGATTAGACTTTAATCCATGATTAATTATGCCTAAGAAGAATTAAGATGACATTTTGAATTTATTTGCAAGTGTGTACGACATTATTTGTGTTTTTATCTATCCATCGTAGAAATATCTGTTTGTCGTTCTGTTCTGTTTTGTGAAATGAAGGCCTTATTGGCATTCGATCACAAAATTGACTTGAATTATGTGTTAGTTCAAATTTTTCGAATTTTATGGTAGGTTTAATTAAGATTCGATTCGAAACGAATTAAATTAGAATAATTAATAGCAATTAATTAGCCACTAATGATATTCTCTATTCAAGCCTATATAAGGCCAAGAAATGACTCAAGAATATTATATACACACTAATTTACTCATCTCTTGATCCTACAAACGTGAGAGAGAGAGAGAGAGAGAGAGACCAAGAGGGAAGTGATCAACAAGGGAATTGCTAGAGAACTTGGAGGTTTTGGCTTGGGACTTCAAACAATTAATTATTTAGAGTGTAATTGATCATCTAAGGTAATAATTCAACCTTCTAGTTTTGGGATTGAGTCACTTAGCACATGAATTCAAAGAATTAAGTTGTGTAATGCTAGAATTAAGCTAAAATGAAATAATATAGATCATATCATGCATACATGTCTATATCATGGCATCTTGAGGAAGTTTTCGAAGAATTCTTCCATGCATGTTATCATTCTACCTTAGTTTTGAGAATTCATCTTATTTTCCATCAATTTGTCTCATTTAATCATGTTTTGAAAGCTTTAAACTTGCATCTTTACATGCATGATGTGTAATGTTATGATTTTCACCATTTCAAGTTTGGCTTAATTCAATTGGCAAAGCTTTTACGTTTGATTTTGTGAAATGCTTTTGAATTCACCATGTTTAATAAGTTTGTACAAGTTCCCTTTAGTTTTTGGCCCAAAAGATCATGAATTTCAGCTTTGAATTCAAGTCTTGAGCTAAGGAGTGCAATCTGGAAATTCTAGATTCTGCTTCTCCGCTCGAGCGACGGATTCTCCGCTCAAGCGACTACTCTGTGATCTTACACTTCCGTTCGAGCGACTGGAATCTCATTTGACCATGAAATACAAGCTCCCAGAAGTTCATGTTTTTGCAAACTGCTCGAGCGACAAGAGTTGTGCTCGAGGGAGGACCTGAGTCTCACGCTCGAGTGTCCGTCGAGCGTGAAAATCACATAACTAGTACTTTTTCAAAGTTTGCAAACCGCTCGAGCGAAGGAAGTTGCACTCGAGCGACCCTCCACATGTTTACATGTCTGCTCGATTGAAAGAAATTATGCTCGAGCAGGGCCCATGTTTCCAGCATTTTTGACCAAGTATTTTTAAATACATTTTTGCATCCTCATTGCATCCTAAGTATTCCTAGGCCAAGATTAAGACTCAATAATGAGGATAAAGGCTAATAACATGCTAAGAATAAAACGTAATAAGTAAAGTATATCTTCAGCGTATGTTTCAAATGTATATCTGTTATGTGTTGTGTAGGTCACGCGTCATAGGTTATTCGATTATCTGTTCTGTCCATCTGCTTTGGAGCCATCTGTGAGTAATAACTTTATAAAGCTATGTTTAATTTATAAGTATTTTCTGAATGATATAAAATGATTTGTTTTCTAAAATATTATTTTCTGTATGAATGAATGGTTGTTCAATGTTTCTGAAATGTACTCGTGGCATCATTAGCTCCAGATGACATCTGTTATCTGTTTTGTTATGTCCCAATTATGGGTTAACTGTATGTCTCATGAGCCAACTGTTATGGACCCTTCTGTATATATCCCAATTATGGGCCAACTGTACGTCTCATGAGCCAACTATACCGTCTCCATGCATGTAAGTCAACTGTTTGCCTTTACGGCCGTCCCATTATAAGTCAACTGTTTCTACAAGTGCTAATGAATGTGCCACGTCAGATTAACTGCAAATTCTGATTATGAATATGATTCTGATTCTGTATCTGTTATAAACTATAATTTCTGAACATGATTATGAATCCATTTTTGATAACCATTGAATTTTGTTTTCTGTAACTGTTATGGACAACATTCATTTAAACTCTTTACTCTGTTATTATTCACTAGGCTTCCACTCACTATTTATACTATGTATGTAGGTGATCAGACGCGTGACCAGGCTCAGAATTGAGGACCTGGTGTCTCAGTTTTGTCAGCCAGCCGTTGTGCCTCCGAAGAGGTTCCCTTTTGTGAGCGAGTCAAGTCTAGATGTCAAATGTTTAAGACCTTGTCTTCTTTGAATTATGAACAAGTTTTCTGTTATGTGTATATTAGGCTAAGTCCCTTTTTGGCTACATCTGTATTGAATGTGATGTAAGACCTGCATTATAACGTCACGTATATGTGTAATAGGTTTAAAATTTATGTCCCATATATGTCTCCACAGCTCAATGGACTATGTATGTTTTTATATTTTGTTCCACAGCCCCTATTTATAAGTTATTCTGTTCAGAGGCCTTTGGTAATCTAAGGATTACTGGCCGGTTATGACACTAAACCTATAGGAGCAGGTTTAGGTCGTGACACCTTCAGTTTAAAAAACGCAGGGGCAACCTACCAACGGGCTATGACTGCAGTGTTCCATGACATGTGGCATCATGAAGTGGAAGTATATGTGGATGATTTGGTGGTCAAGTCTACTGGGGCAAACCAACATCTCTGTGACTTGGAAAAAGTTTTTCAGCGTTGCCGCAAATTCTGCCTAAAGATAAACCCTTTCAAGTGTGCCTTTAGAGTTACCGTCGACAAGTTCCTTGGCTTTCTTGTACACCAGCGGGGGGATCGAAGTAGATGGGGATAAGATCAAGTCAATCATGGAGATACCACCGCCATACTCTCAAAAGGCCTTGAAGAAATTCCTAGGCAAAGTGTCATACGTCAGGAGGTTTATTGTAGCCCTTGCTGAGATAACCTTTTTCTTTGGGACACTGCTAAAAGGGAATCACAAGTTTGAATGGTTGCAAGAACACCAACAAGCATTTGATATAGTGAAGAAAGCACTTACATCTTCACTCATAATGATTGTCCCACAACCCGAAAAACCTCTACTACTATACCTGACCTCTACACCCCAGTCTATTGGACCTTTACTTGTCCAAGACATAGATAGCATTGAAAAGCCAATCTATTACATCAGTCGCAAAGTCAATGGTGCCGAGTCACGATATACCCCAATTGAGAGGTATTGTTTAGCCTTAATCTTCACAGCGCAGAAGTTGCGCCACTATTTTTTGGCACACCCGATCTAGGTTGTGACCTAGAGTGATCTAGTCCGCTATTTGCTGAGCTAGCTTTCTCTGACTAGAAGAATGGAAAGATGGCTCCTGGCTCTAGCAAAATATAATATCACTTGTGTTACTCCCAAGGCTATTAAGAGCCAAGCACTTGTAGACTTACTGGCCTAATTCCCATCTGGTAAACATGAACTTGTAGAGGTATCTCTACTAGGTGAGGTCCATGTCTTAGCAGCTGTAGTTGACACTTATTGGGACTTAAAATTTGATGGAGCTTCCGGAGCTGGGAAAGGTGGAGCTGGCATAACACTAACCAGTCAAGAAGGAGAGAAGTTTCATCTATCATATAAGCTTGACTTTGAATATTCAAACAATGAGGCCAAATATGAAGCGTTGATATTGGGTCTAATAGCTACCCAAAAGAAGGGCCTCTGCAAGTTGAAAATTTGGGGTGACTCCAAGCTAGTTGTCAAGCAAACAATGGGTGATTTCGCATTGAAGGAGCCTCTGTTGGCCCCATATCACACAGTGGTTCAAAGGTTGCTCACTCAGTTTGATGTTCAAATCCAGCATACCCCTCGAATACACAACATTTTCCCCGATGCCTTGGCTACACTATGGGCAAAAGTGGATATACCAGATGATAGTATAGCCATCGTCATCGAGAAAAGAACAACACCAGCAGTATTAGCCAAAGAACATACAGAGCAAGATGCTGAGAGGTGGAGAGCAGATATAATCTAGCAGTTGAAAACAAGCCAGGGAACAATCAGACCAGCAGAACTTGCATCATTTCTGCTCCTTATAGGAGAGTTGTATTTTCGCAGTCCCAACAACTTGCTGGCAAGGTGCGTTGGCAAACAAGAAGCAACTTACAAACTTAAGCAGATCCATGCTAAGTCCTGTGGAGATGGAGATATCAGTCTATACCGATGGATACAGAGGCAAGGTTATTATTGGCTAGAGATGAAAAAGGAAAGTACTGAGTTACAGAGGCAATGTGCAAAGTGTCAGTCTTATCCTAAGGAAGATGAAGCCTATTTCTAAAGCAGTGAAGAATGGAGGCAGCCATATATTGACTACCTTGGAAATGGCACACTGCCTGAGAACAATGCTGATGCAATCAAAGTTAAGAGGCGAGCCCTCCACTTCTTCCTTGACTAAGACAAGCTGTATCGAAGAAGCTTTGAAGGGGAACCTTTGGCGTGTTTATCAAAAGATGAGGCAAATGAGGTGCTAAGGGAAGCCCACAAGACAGAGCATCAATGAGGGTAGCGATTATATGGACATTTCATTTACCTCGGCTACTACTAGCCAACGATGGAAGAAGATACTAAAAACTTTGTAAGGAAATATCAATCCTGTCAGAAGTTTGGGAACTTGATACATGCACCGGCGGTTGAACTGCACAACATCAAGACTCCTTACCCGTTTCATACTTGGGCATTTGACCTGGTGGGTTCTATAGCGCAACAATCCAAAGGCTATAGATGGATACTTGCAGTGACTGAAGTTAGTACCAAGTGGGTAGAGGTTATACTGATAAGGAAGGCAGATGGGACAGGAGTAGCCAACTTCATCAAAGAAAACATAATCTATAGGTTTGGCATACCCGAGGTGATGTTGTCTGATAATGGGACCCCCTTCGTGAACCGCTATGTGGAAAGATTGTTGGACACTTATCAGATCAAGCACCACAAGTCTACCCCATACTTAGGAATGGCAACGGGGCGGGGCGGGGCGGGGTCTGGGACCACACTCCCCGTCCCCGATCCCCGATAGTGAGAAATTCCCCGTCCCCGGCCCCGATCCCCGGCCCCGATCCCCGACGGGGACCCCATCGCCCCGCGGGGATCGGGTTTCGGAATTTCCAAAAATCCCCGACCTGTTCACTTCTTTTTTTTTTAACACAAAAACAACAAAAATTTCAATATGTTGTATTTAGTATATTTCATCATCATCATCGCCATCAATCATCATCAACAACTTAAAAAAACAAAAAAAAAAAAACAAAAAAAAATCTGAACCTGTTCACATTACACACACACACATATAATCTATCATCATCATCAACTTAAAAAAAAAAAAAACTCAAATTCTTCATTACACATAGATATATATATATATATATATCATCAACAACTTAAAAAAATAAAAAAAAAATCTTAACTTTGTTCATTACATACATGTTACACACGCGCATACACACACACATATATATATATTTATATATATATATGAATCTATCATCATTATCAACAACTTTAAAAAAAAAAAAAAAATCTTAAATTGTTCATTATACATATATATGTATCTGTCATCATCAACTTAAAAAAATAAAAAAATCTGAACTTGTTCATTACACACACACGAAGATATATATATATATATATCATCAACGACAACTTTAAAAAAAAAAACCACAAATCTATTCGTGAAGCTGTGTTACGACGGAGCTGCAGCGGAGGCTGGACAAAGGCGGTGTTGCGAAGAGGAAGCCATGGCGACGAAGGCCGTGGTGGTGGAGGATTGACGGATCTGTTCAGATCTGTTTAGATCTGATCTAGATAATGATAACGAAGGCAGTGGTGGTGGAGGATCGGCGGATCTGTTTTGATCTGTTCTAGATGATGATGATAAGAATCTGAGAGAGAGAAATTTGAGTGAGGGAAATGAAGAGAAAGATGAGAGACGTGGTCTGAGGGAGTAGAGCGAACGGCGGTGAGGGAGTGAGAGTGAGAGAGAGAGAGAGAGCAGCCTCATTGTTGTGTTTGTTTGTGTCAACAAACCCTAAACACACATATATATACACAGGGGCATACTCATAATTTTATATCGGGGATAAACGGGGTAGGGACCGGGGGCGAGGTCGGGCCAGGTCCGGGGCTTAGAAATATATCACCGTCCCCAGCCCGAATATCATCGGGGATTGATTTTTGAATACCATCCCCGGCCCGTCGGGGGTATTTTTCGGGGAACCTCGCTAAATTCGGTATCGGGGGGTCGGATCCCCGTCGGGTCGATTTCAGATTGCCATCCCTACTCATACTACCCACAAGGGAACGAACAAGTTGAGGTAACCAACAAAACTCTCATCCAAATATTGAGCAAAATGATGGATGAAATAGGGGGCACATGGTCTGAACAACTCCATGTAGCACTCTGGACATATAGAATGTCAAAGAGGAGGCCAACTCAGGCAGCCCCATTTTCCTTAGTATATGGGTCTGAAGCTATATTACTAGTTGAGTTGGCACTACCTTCAGCAAGAATGCCTATGTTAGTACACTTAGTTCCAGACAGTAGAAAGAATGACATAGAGGCAGCCAAAGAAAGAATGGATCGGGCCTCGCTGGCAATGGAAAAGTATCATCAGTCCATAGCTCGCGCCTACAATCAGTCTGTTCAACACAGGGAGTTCAAGGAGGGGGACTTGGTATGAAAGACAGTGGACGCAATCATGCAGGGGCAACCAATCCCCAAGTTCTCACCCAGATAGGAAGGTCCCTATAAAGTTGTTGAGGCAAGCAATAGCAAGTACCACAAGTTGACAAAAGTAGATGATGGGTTCAGAACTGGCCCTATCAACGCCAAGTATATCAAAGAGTATTTTCCTTAATTTCTTTTGTCTAGAAAAAAAAGTTGTAAGTTTCTTTGTTAATACTTCCAAAGCAAAGTGTAAAGAAAGTGTCATACACTCAGTAAACCTGTTACCTTTGTAAACACTTAGTGTGAGGAAAGTTTTCCATACTTAGTGAAATTTTAGCCTTGTAAAAACTTAGTCATAGCGGCGTTCCGTTCATAGAAAGAGTTTTGTTCAGCCTTAGAAGATATGCAAATGCAATGAAAAGAATGCAATAAAGTAAGACTCAATATCTTTTTGCTTCTCATAAATATCAAATTTTTCCATAGCATGATTACAATGTTCAAAAGGCAAAGAAGAAAGAAAAAAAGGTAGCAAAAGCACAAAGAAAATGAGCCATAACAGAGTCATACTAAATCAAATCAAACCCTTCATGAGGGAGTCCAACAGGGTCACATCCCTAGGCAGCTGAGCAACCAGCGCAGAGTCTTTTTCTTTAAACCAAGCTAGGTTCTGCCGATGGTACTCTAAGGCACCCTCACACTCCTTGATAGTCACCTCTGAAGATGTAATCATCGCGACATTATCTACATGTTTAAGGAAACCATCGACTACTTGAAGCCTCTTCCTCATCCACGATAGGTCCAAACCGTTCCTCTCAAAGCCACTCAAGTTGGCCTCAGCACCTTCCACGAACTTGTTGGGGGTTGTTAGAATCTTCTTAGTAGCAAGGTCGCGAATGAAGCTGGCAAGTGACTCCAGCAGCGCTGTCTGCACTATAGATCTGGGAACTTTAAAAACAGTAAAGATACCAAGGTATAGCACCTAGATGCGGGCAAGAGTGGGAGTAGCTTCGTAGGAGACCTAACAACTTAGAAAAGAAACTTTCCTTGAGAACTGAGGGGACTCTCTCACACTGTCATTGGCTTCAATCATTAAAGGGAGACTGGCAGAGCAACCAAAGGTATGAGGACGACGCACTTCCCTTGAAGATGATTGCCCAACAGCATTGGAGTGAGTAGATGTTGGGTGGCGACTGGGCGAACTGGCCTTGCGAGAAAGGCCAAAGCTTTCTGCGCCATCATGTCACTCCAAAAATATGTCATCCATATGATAATCCTCAACATTTAGGTTTGGCACAACAGTGGTGTCCATGCCCACATAACAGTCTCGTGATCCCCCAAGATTAGTTGGCACCTCCGGAAAGTGAGTGGGGTATAAATCAGTAAGCTACTCAGAAGTTGCTGAGGCAATTAGGTCAAAAGCATTAGTAACAATAGTAGTACCATGAGTAACTAGGTTGCCAGCTGCCTCTGCAAATTGGGCCAAATTTGGAAGGCCCACAACAAGAACAACCGCTGCATTTGCACCTCCCTCAGTAACTTAAACATTAGGAAGTGGGGTCTATGGAACCAGTGGAGACTCAGTGGACTGTGAAAAACCCCCAGATACAGTTCCCAGAGGCAGTGGTGCAACTTCTAGTGGCTCTCTTATGCCACGATCCTCTCTAGGAGTCTTTGCAACAAAATCATCTCCATCAACAGAGGAACGGTCAGAGTGAACAGAATCAGTAAGGTTTGGAGGTTCTGCACCCTCAGCAACTATATCATCTGTTGCAACTTCCGCAGCAGAGGGAACTTGTTCATTTTCTACAGCCTCAGTAGTTGGTTCGGCTTCAGCACTTGGTCTTTCCTCAACTTCTGGAAGTATCATTCTGCGGGTTTTGAATCTTGTAACCCTTGAAGCAATGGGAAGGTCATCGTCGTCGTTTGAATCTAAGGAAATTACAATGGCAATAGAAGAACCTCCGGGGCCTAAAGGTGGTATGGCTGATGGGCTCTAAAAAGGAAAAAAGATCATGTGATTACTAAAATAAATGTAAAAAGCCCAAGGAAGTAATGCAAAATATTTTCTAAGTATGGGTACCTTTCGGAGTCTCTTCCTACTTAGTGAGGCATGTGCCTCAGTAATTGATGCCGTTGCCTCTTAGGCTGCCCTCAGTCTAGAATGGGTCATGTGTACTGTTACACCAATTGGGAGAAGAGCAACTTGTAAGGGTTAGACAAACATTGCCCCAAATGGATAAGGCTCCTCTACTACAGGTAAAGACAGAAGCTTGAAATAGCAGAATATACTAGTCTGTTTCCCCAGACCAGAGGGAAGACGAAGGGATAAGTTAGGCTGTGGAATGGGTTCCATCACAGGGACAACGGGAGCACTGTTACAAAAGTTAAAGAAAGAGTTGAGGTTGCGGTACCAGAATAGCCTGTTATTGGGAGTAAAGGCACCTTCTCGTCCGAGTGAAAGTAACTCCATGAGGCCTAAACCCTCTACGAGTAAGGCGGTGTAGTCACGAGCAAACCTCTAGAAGCTCTAATGAAAATCTGTTTGAGGTGGAGGGGCGTGAGGAATGCCCTAGTCCATGCCAAATTGCCTAAGGACCCTATTCGGTCTGTAGACAACACTGGACATACCCTTATCATTCCATATGGGCAAAAACCCGGGCGTATCATGGCAGCCAGTAGAAGGAAGTTGGCCTGGACGTTATCAAGGGAAAAATCAACATGATGAGCCTCTGAGAAATAAAATGGGACAACAGAAATGCCTGAAAGAAGCTTAGTAAAAAGGCAGAACACACACTCTTCCATGCGGTCGACGTAATCCGCAAAAGGTTTGTTGATGCCAAAACCAAACCACCAAGAGATGCAAGGGACGGATTGGCACACTTGCCTCGTAATAGGTTGACCCTCTGCATCTAGAATAGGACAACCCTCTGCATTAAGGACTTCGTCGGTGAAAAAGGATTCATGCTCTTTAGGGACGGGGCCCATAGTAGGGAATCGCTCGTAGAAAAAAGCGGTCAAGAACTGAGTGTGTACAAAGCTCCATACATTATAGCGGCCCATGGATCGCTCCATGTTCAAGTGAATGAGGTTAAGGCGGAAATATAAGTTCCCCAAGAAGAGGAGGGCCTGAGGGATCTAACTACCACTGCAAAGTTTAACATCCAAAGGGAACACCAGAGGATTGATACTCTCAGTAGGGTTGCTAGGGAGAACAAAAAAAGAGATGAAATAACTAACAAAGGTAGCTAGGTACAAGTCGTCGCGGTAGCCTGGCCCAATTACGGAGTTGCGGCTCTCCTTTGTGATGTCGCCCACAACTGGTTGCAGGTTCTTGAAGAAATGTTTTAGCCAAGAAAGGTAGGCGGTCTTATCCCTTTTAGGCCTCTCTTGGAGTAATTCCTAGTCTTAAGATCGTACCAGGAGCCATACTTCCATGCCTCTTGAAAGGTACTTTGGAGGGCAATGACGGCAATTTGTTCTGCAGAAGTCAAGGACGCTGGATCGAAGAGGTGATCTCCACAGGTACTCAAGTGCAGAAGGACGACAACATCTTCGAGGGTTGGAGTTATCTCCCCTCATGTTAAGGCAAAGGTGTGAGTGTTGCAGCTCTAGCGGGAGACAACCATATCAGTGTTGGTTTGTACCTTGTGCTCTGACAACTCCCTCAAAATCAAAACGGCATTGAAAAAACGAACATCCCTTAAGTGCTGCTCGAAGCCACCATCTGCAATGATGTTATCAACCTAAAGGGACCAATCTGCTAGAGGGCTCGAATGAGTACAGTAGTAGATGTATGAATGGAAAAAGTCGCCACACCGTACACGAAACCCCAGTATGGAGACTAGGTTCACCATGTCAGCATCATCCAAAGTAGCCTACCAAAAGGGAGCATAGGCTTCTCTAGAGGAAGGGCATCAGGAACGAAGAAATCAATTGCCTTTCAGAAGGGGTCAGCCAGCCCTCCAAAGTATAGAGCCCTCACTCAATAGGGGGTGGGGCAGCCCTGTCGGATAGAAACCTTGTGCTAGCCATGAAGAAGAATAAAGAAAAGTAAAAAAGACTTTGGAAAGTGGGGACAAGGAAGATAAGAAGACAAGGAGATATAAAGTGTGTTGTGGCAGAAGTGAGGGATCGGTGGACCTAAGGGGGGCTATTTATAAAGAAGGTAGCAAAAAGGCGCCAACACGCTTCCCTAGGCCCATTATGACCTGTCAGTCAAAGGGGGCACCTTTTCAGAGCCAACACAACTTTTGACCCAACCGACATAACCCTTGGGTTACTTGCTGACGTCATGTATATGCAAGAAACCATGCATGGGAAACTAGGAGCGTGTCCCCCACGCGCACAGGGGGCAAATATAGAGGGTCAGAAATTAAACCCCAAATTAAGTATGGACCTAAGCAATAGGGTTGCCCTTTTAAGGCGACCAAGAATGACTGGAGGAGCATGGGCTAAAGCCTAGGGGAAGTAGGCCAACAGTGGGCCGAAGCAAGTCTGACCCGCCAAGGGTCCAAACGGACTCTACGAAGGAAAATGCCTAAGTCAAGTTGCAGAGGCAACATATGTAACAGTCAAGTTGCAGAGGCAACACATGCAACAGGAAAGTTGCTGAGGCACTTTGCCTTAGTGTCGCCATTCCTAATATCTTCGGTTTCGCCACCATCCGAAGTTGTTGAGGGAAAGAGAAAATCGAAGCAACTAAGTTGCAGAGGCAGTACTTACAGCGCCCAAATTACGGAGGCATTTTGTCGGCGCCGCCATCTCTAATATTATCGGTCTTGTCATTTGAACTTGCCACGGGAAATGACTATCGCAACAACTATAGCCGTCGCAACGAACTTGCAGAGGGAACATCCCGCCAAGGTGATAGCAGCCTTTGGGAAAAGCTTTCCCTCTACAAGTAGAGGCTAATACTTAGCGCTGATAGCAGGCCCCAAGGCATTACTAGCCTAAGGCTAATAGTAGGCCCCAAAGTTCATTTAACTTGGCGCTGATAGCAAGTCTCAAGACTTACTAATTGGAGCTGATAGGAGGCCCAAAGATACCAATTTACCGCGACAATTCTACGAAGATGGGAATAGGGTAGCCCGAGCATAAGGGACTCCCTTTCCATTACCCAGGTCATGGACTTGCCAGGTAGGACTAAGGAAGCCCCCTTGGGCTTGGTACTAAGGCACAGCATGGCTGATAGCAGGTTTGGCTGTGGCCTTCGCCCTAGGAAGCTAGGGAGTTTGTGGTTAGGTGGCTTAGGGTGGAGGCTTCGCTGAGGTGAGCATGAACATAATTGATAGCAGACTAATGAAGTCTTGAAAATGCATTGTACTAGCCAAGTAGAACTGAGAAGGTAAGTGCAGCAGCAAGGTTTACCACTGCAAATGCACTTGCTAAGGTTTGAGCTGAGAAGGCAAGTGCAGCGGCAAACACTCTCGCTGCAACTGCACTTGCTGAGGCTCAAAAGGGAGTTGTAGGGCCAAACACTCCCATCACAACTACACTTGTTGAGGCTCAAAAGAGATAGTTGCGGAGGCAAATAGATAGTACACAATACATGTAAAGGGACATGTGGTACCTTCAACCTGGTGCCTCAAAGCAGAATATTCCATGTGATCTTCTGGAACACATGTCCTCTCTCTATTTGGCCACTTGGTGTCCTTTTGGTTCCAAGGAAAAGCCTATAAATAAGACCCATTTCCCAAGGTTCAAAAGGAGGGATTTTGGAGATTTTGGGGAGATGCTGCCTATTATGGCACTGCCAATGTCTTCTTTTTGAGCTACCTGCTTCACCCTTACCCAGCTGCACACTCTCCAACTTCCCAAACAATTGCTACCACTCATCCTCTAGCCATTCCATCATTGTTGGACCATTAGCATAGTTTTGCCTCTCTAATCACCTTCCTAACCTTGAACCCCCTTACAATCACAAAAGACTCACTTAATAAAAATTAATATATACTTTTGAATAGCTACTAGGAAGGGCATTTTATATATTGTATTATTCCTTAGTAACTAAGAAAGAAATAAAGAAAGAAAAAATGCAACTTTCAAATGCTAATAGATGATTCTGTGCAACTCATACAATTAGGAGAAGCAACTGACCAACGAAAAATAAAATAAAATTTGACAGAGATCCAAAAATTTGTGATAAATTGAACATGTCTAAAGAATCAAAATAAGCACTAAACTATTTGATCCTCACACGACTACATGATCTTCTATTTTTCAAAAAAGATGATCATTTGTCTTAGAGAAAATTATACTGATAGTCCTTACATTTTGCATTTTGCATCATTTTAGTCTTTACACTTTCAATTGGGTTAAATTTGACCATTAATTTTAAATTTTGTGTCAGTTTAGTTCAATTGATATCGCCGTTAGTGTTTTTGAAGAAAAATTATCAACACTTGCTGAGTTGAGCAAGTTTAGAATTTTGCCTTTAAAAACATATGTCACTTATGTGCATATTTTTTATTAAAAAATTCAATTGTAAGTAATTAGATTAAATTGAAACAAAATCATAAATTTAGGATCAAAATCGAGCCAATTAGAATTATAGGAACCAAAATGACACAAAGACTAAAATACATGGACTATTAGCATAATTTACCCTTTGTCTTATTATTGGATAGACACAAAAACACGTGGTAAGCCTGACCTACCAACAACTCTCGTGAGTGTGATAGTATTCACAACATTTCTCATAAAATTAAATGGTCCTCCTAGTTTCTTCAAGGTTTCAATTTGACCATTCTACTTTCAATTTCATTAATTTGGTCTCTGAACTTTTTGATTTGTTCCAATCTGATCCTAGCAACCATTTTAAGATTTTGTTTATTATACTCTTGCCCCTTACATTTTGTTGCATTATAAAATTGTTTTTTTGTTATTTATTTATCAAAATCTGTAATTACAATTATTGATTTATATAAGTTTAACAATAGCTCTGTTTATTATTATATTTTTAAGTTGTTCGGTTTTAGACCTACACTATGCTTCTAAATACAAACTAATTTATTAACAAATATGGACTAATTTATTAATAAATCTTGTAAAACTCATCTTTGGAATTCTACACTTACCTTTTCTAAGGGCTATTTGCACCTTAATGCCAGCAATTCTGTAACGATAAATCACTATGGATTGTCCAGACGCAATAGATAAAAGAAAATTTAATTTATTTAATTGATTTTTCAGGAATATATGCTAAACTACTATTTATTTCATGCTCTTATTTCTACAATTAAAAGTATAGGAAGGATTGAAACAAACTTAACCTAACATTTTAAGACTTGATACATTATCCACTAAATAGATAGGGCCTTTTGGTAATTAGTCAAACTTTTGGGCTTGTATTTTAGGCTTAGGAACACTACAAGAATTTACACATTTGCCGACCAAAAAAATTTTGGTCGCAAAAAAATGACATTTGCCGACCAAAATAAAATTTCGTAGCTAAAAATTGATACTATTACCGACTAAAATTTTTGGTTGCAAATAAGTAATTTTTTGTGACCAGATTACAATTTTTGTCGCCAAAAATATGGGCGGGAGAATGAAATCTGGACGGGAGCTGTATGATCTTTTAGCGACTAATATAATTTGGTCGCTGATACCAAAACGACATCGTTTTGGTATCTAAATTCACGTTTAGACATTAGCCGATCAACAGTTTGGTAGGGGATAACTTTACTAATTCAAACACATAAAAATAAATACGCGCCTCTTTCACACCGCAGTCGAATTCGATCAAAACTCAGTCGCGCCAATCACCTCACCTTACCATCAACCTTGCCGTCCGCCGTCGTCGCTTCTCCACCGTTTGCGCCTCCGTCCGTCTTCACCATTTCTGTTTCGTTTTCTCCATTTCTGAATCATCTAGGTATTTTTTTCAACTTATAATAGTTTCTCTCTGTTTATATCTCTGTGTCTCACTTTTTCTCTTTGATTTCTCATACTCGTCATGTTCTACAATGTCTCACCCACCAGGGCCCTCACCATTGTGATTTTTCAGAGCATCTTTAACTCTCCCTAAAAACAATTTCAGGTACAAATCCTCTGTATCACTCTCACTCACTCAGTCTCTGCCTGTGTCTCCCTCTCACTGTCAATGTTTGTGTTGATGTTTGCTACTGGGATATGTCGATAATAAGATTTCGTTCTATTGTTTGTGAAGTCCCCCAATCTGTGATGTTCTTGTAGTGTTTTATTTCTCCTCTTTCTTTAACTATCCCTTTTTATATTGGGAAATATACTTAATGAGAATAAAAATTTTTTGGGTGCTTTTGTAAGTTATTTGTAATTTGATTTCCAAACAAGTTAGTTGATTAATAGGATTTATTCCAATTTTTAAGTACCCTTAAATGAGCCACAAGCTCTACAAGGACTTACCCTATATACCATCCTTTAGAAGTTGGAGTTGAATTTTTAAGAAGAGACTTAAAAATAAAAAAAATAAAAATGAAAAAAGAGAGTGGATCTATGTACACAGAAAAATTTTGGTTAAAAACCTTGCTTCCCAAACAAGGGTTAAAAGTTGGAAAAGAATAGTTCAATTTTTTTAAATCCTAAAAACTTGATGCCCTAATTATATAAAGCAGACACCTTCATTTCTACTTTGATTCATTTGGTATTATTTCTTCAAAGTCAATTATAAACCTTGTTTTGATGATTTCTAAATCATCAATACAAGATCGATAATTAACATTTGACTATCCCCCTTTTTACTAATATTTAATCCCAATATTCATGCATTACTTGCTATTTTTATCCATTGCTATATAGTTAGATTTGTTTGGTAGAAGTGATGGGTCATGCTAATTAAAGTTCTACGAGTTTCTTTTTGCTCATAGTTGTCCAATATTATCAACTATAAAATTGCTGGTAACATTAATTTGCTATATTCACGTAAAATTATGCTTTGGAATAATTTTTTAATCAGAATTAGCTTGTTTGTTTATGATGGAGTTTGTGTATAAATGAGTGGTGCCAAATTTATTTATTTTGGAATATTTGTTTTAATATATGTATCTTGTGAAATTTGGAAATATCTTATTTCAAAATGAAAACTAGTTAATATTGAAGTTCACTACATTTGTGATCTTGAAAGGGCAAGTTTTTGATACTGAGTATTTATCTTTTTTGAAGATGCAAACTACATGTACTGATTTTTGACTTCAGATTGTGACATTTATCTCCACGTTAAACTTTCAGATGAGTCCATTCAATAGCTCGCCTTGTGCTATTCTTGATCGATCAAGATACTTGAAGAAAATGTGTCATAATTGTGTTGATCAGGAAGTTTTTCCCATTGCATCAATAGTTGTTATAACCTTAGAGTTTATGCATTTATTCTTGTTACATTATTTGAACTAAACCAAACCTTCAATGATCTTTTATTACATAGAATTAGTAAAGTAACACCAAAATAGAAATCACTACAAATTCTGACTTATACATGATTCATATTAATTGAACTGAATGACCCAAAAAGTATGGGGTCTTCTTGCTGCATTCCATCTTTAGTTTGCTTAGAAAACTTTGAGCATTGGTTCCACTTGTTTGTGAGATTGCGAAACGCGCGAATTCACTTCCCGTGGGTTGTAAGCAATAGGTCATGCACCCACGTTACATAACATGGATGACTCCTCAACTTTCTTAAACAATATGGTATTTATTCTCCTTAGAGTGGTGGTAGAGCTAGTGACAGTGAGAGGAGGAGGGTGGTGCTAGTGAAATAGAAAGAACTTGTTAAGGAATATTTTCTTCCTTTTTTGAAGTTTCTAAACTTATCAATTACCAATAAAAATGCATATCAATTAGTTTCTTCATTTCAAGTACGTATATATCATTACTTTAAAAAACTTGGTTCCTAAGTAACACAAATACAAACACACGACATGGACAAGCCGACACGTTGATTTTCAAAACATGCAGGACACCACACGCTTGGAACAAATTAAAATTTTATAATTTTATATATTTATTATATGTAACATACACTAATTACTTTAAAAATTATTTATTTCATAACTTAAATATCAAGATATCATTTATGTAAAAATTATATTCTAAATAATACAAAATAATTACAGAACATTATAATACACATGATATATTTATTTATCATATAAATGTTTTAAAACATAGTTAGAGTGCATACATTGTGTTTTGAAAAATGTAAAAAATTGTTATTATGAAGAAATCATCACATAGGACATATTTAGAGAGTTCAAGAAGTGTTGCTGCTAAAATATCCCTGAAGTGTCTATGAAGTCTCTAATATTATGAATATGATCTTTAATCAAGACATGTAGTAGTGTTAGACATGTTTTTAAAAGTGTCCGATGAGTCTCAATGTTCGACATAAATGTCCAACATGACACGTTTTCTTTTTGAAAGTGTCTGTGCTTCTTAGGTTGGTTCATTATTCTTACACATCTTACTTATTGTTATTACTTGCTTTGTCCCATCTTTGGCATGCTTGGGAACGTTGTGAGCATTCGTTCCATTTCTTTGTGAGATGGCCAAACCCTTGGATCAACTTCACTTGGAAGATGAACAATAGTGCCTGCACCCACAATACATAGTATGGCAGGGCCAACCTTGAGTTGTTCAGGGCACTAGGTGAAATTTTAAAAATGAGGCCCATTATAGAGTTAAAAAACATTACCATCTATTCAATAAATTTATCCCAAAAAATATCATGAAAAGAAGGTGTATAATATAGATTTGAACTTGGTATGATGCTTCTATGTAAATTTTCTAGATATGTAGTATTATTGTACACATAATTACCAAATATATATATATTGTTAGTACCAACACAAACTATGTTTGCATATATAATCACTAAAATTTACTCATACAAATTTAGACATGAAGAAAATCATTACAAAGCTCAAAAAGATAAAAATTGAGCCTTTATTTTTGGACCTACTAATAATAAAAGAGTTAATTTTTTGGACCTTTAGTTTGGATTGTTAATGTATATTAGTTGGATTGGGCTTTTATTTTTGGACTTACCAATACAATAAGAATTAAAAAAAAATTGGGGCCCTCCAAAATTTGACAAAAATATGGGGGACTAACTTAGGCAATTGCCTTCTTCGTCTTGGACCAGGGTTGGCCCTATAGTGTGGACAACCTGTTAATTTGAGTGGCTTTTCTTGCACTTTCCTTAACTATCCTTGCAAGTTCATCTTTCTTATTGTGTTGCTTAAAATTTTATTGTGTCTCTTGCTCTAAAACTTTTGTGGTGTATATAGTGTGAATAGGAAAATATGAATAACGGCTGATCAAAAAAAAAAGAAAATATGAATAACGTATGTCTTTTATAAGGGAAGAATTTGAAATGTGATATAGAGAATCTACTACATTGTAAAATTCGGTCAAATCAATCTTGCAAAAGATTATGGCAATTTGGTTGTTTAATTTAAGATTTTACAATTAATTTTCGTTGTATATGGTAGGATGACAACCAATCAAGATCCTTCTTATAATTCAGAAAAAATAAATGAAAATTTTGTTGCATTGTGGATTGTTGTTTGTTGAATTGTGGATTGGATTGTTTATATTTGAATAGATGTGAAAAAAGAAGAAAAAAAGGAATAAATATTTCAATCTCAAGTAAGTGCTCTTGGTTTAATTTTGCAGCTAAAAATGCAGTAAGCGTAATGCTTAAGTGATATTGTAGTGTAGTTGGTTTAATTTTTTCTTTTTTAATATTACTACTCTAAATTTTTATTTGGTATTGTTTCTTGTATACGGTTAAAATATAACACACCCTAAATTTTACCTTTTTAATTTTTTGTAATAATTTTTTTCTTTTTAGTTAATTTTATCTCTTTGAGTGTTATGTATATAGGCCCCATTTTGGGGTTGGTAGTGATTCTTGGTTGCTCCGAAACTGAACTAAAAGAAGCCTTTGATATAATTCATTACATAGATACCAAAAGATAAAACTAAAAAAACATTATAAGAAAGTAAAAAGAAAAAATAAAATAAAATTGCATACAAGATTCACTAAATTTTCTTCTTACTGAAATGCATATTTTATTTTTGGATGATTGAAGAACAAAGCATTTTAAGGGGAGTAAATGTGAGGAAAGAATGCATTGAGGTCCTCTGGCAAATCCTCTTCATTATCACCATTCATTACATCGACATGAGACCACGATGGCATCCCCATATCACTCACCCCACTTAGACCCGCATGTCACGATTAAGAACCATTGTTTATATGAAACAGTTGTCATTCATCAACTACTCTATGCATGTTGCTTCAGTACTAATGTGAGCTTGGAACGCCGTCACTTCAATCATTCTCGAGCGAGAAGCGGGAGCGAGAGTGGCGATAGAGGAAGAGCATCTTGTGCTGCGTTCTCTCTCTTTTCTCAAGCTGCATCAGCTTATCACCTATTAACAATGACAAATAATTTAGTCTCATTATGTCAAGTTGATATAGATTGCTACCTTCAAAGATTTGATTCATGATTTCTTGAATTTCTTTCTTATCATTATTTTTCTCTTCCATATTGTTCTTGTGGGTCTCCTGCGTGACCCTTTGTGTGAGCAAGCCTTCGTATGTCATCATTTTCACTATTGGGATACTGAGGAACCTTTCAAACATTTGTTTCATGTGCCCGTAAGTTAGCCAAACTGCAAGATCGTCTTCATCTTGACTGTAAACAAGAACACCAATTTCCACATCGCATAGGGTGGACTGTAAGCAAGAAGAAGACGAATTTGACATTGTTTAACTATATAAATCATGACATAGAACCTTGATGTATTTAATACATACTGTTTGAGGAGATACTACAACACTTTTTGTTATATATGTCATCAATATCACTTGCAAATTTATGCTTGGAGGATTAATATATATGTATGAAATTAAGATTTTCATGGATGTTCATTTCTTAGTTATTGTATTTGTTAATTATTACTGTTGACGTATAAGTATGTGTTCACATCAAAAATTTGTTTTGGTCCATGTGGTCATTGTGCACTTTGCCTTTGATTATGTTAAAATGTAACAAAATGGCTCCTACAAAGAAGATGCGCCGTTTACCACCACCGAAGAGGGCATTACTTGAACCCTACTCACCCTTGACCGATACATGTACACCTTATCCTGAAGGTCTTGCAGCAGATGGATTTGAGCCTATTGGACCATCTTTGTCTCAAATACTTGTGTTGTCAGGATCTGAGACTATTGCACCATCTTCGTCTCAAACTAATGCACCACATGAATCTAAGACTTGTGAAGCATCTCCGTCTGAAACGCATGCACCATGTCCTCAAAGTCAAACAAGTGGCGCAGGTAATTAAATATGTTTCATCTACCTTCAATTTATCTATTGTTTATATTTTTACATTAGTAAATACACTAATAACATTATGAAATATGTAGGTGCATCTTCATCAAGGCGAGTGCGGGGACCAACAGTTGGAAAAGCAATAGCAAAAAGAGTTGCCAACAATAGTGGAAACAAGCTCCATATTCCAATCACTGAGACATTCAATGCATTCGAAGGTGTGCTAGCGACCCCAAGAGCTAATGAGATTGGCATTCAAATTAGGAGGATGTGCCCCATTCAAGGCGTTAAAAGTTGGACTGTTGCTGATCCTGTGACAAAATGGGCTGTGGTACAAGTTGTCCGGGTATGATTTAATTTCTTTCATAGTATGTGTGGATTATGGAAAAAGTGCACTTTTCATAGTATGTGTGGATTATGATTTAATATCTTTCATAGTATGTGCTCTGCTTTGCTTTTTTACCTTAATCTAATCATATCTCTTTACCTTAATCTAATCTGTTTTTTAGATATTAATCTAGTCAAGGTCTTTACCTTAATCTAATCATATCTGCTGATTTGGAACATATTTGTTTTCGATGCCCTTTTGCCAAGCACATTTGGAGGGGTTCACAGTTGGGTCTGGATTTTGAATCTGGGCAAAGTTTATTGGTTCAGGAATAGATTGAGTGGTGGTTTCAAAATGCACTAGATGAGCAGGCTATAGTGGAAGCAATTAAGGTTGTATGGGAATATGGATCCACAGGAACACAAGGCTGTATTTCAAAAGGATATTGAGCATCTGATTCAGACTATTGAGTGGATTATTCACCTGGATTTACTTTCAAATAGACAACTTTATGCTCAATTGATAGGGATTAATTATGTCCAAAACAGGGGGGATGTTTCTTTTTTTTAATACTAACAATGCTAGTTGGTGTCCAGATTCTATTGTGCACAGATTTTTGATTGATGGACCATAGAGGAACACTCATCTCAAGCTGGGGCTAGATAAGTGGCAATGGACTACAACGGAAATCCAATCATAAAGAAGCAATTTTCTTTTACAGCATCTTCAGCAGTAGTGGCGGAGGCAAAGGCATCTTTGGAGGTGCTCAAATGGGGTTCACAACATCAAATTATGTCAGTCAATATTCTTACAGATTATCAAATGCTGGTGTTGGCAAAAATTTTGTCTAGGCCTAATCAACAAAGATTGATCGACAGACTTAAACAGATTTAAAATAAACAAAAAAGATCAAACTTTGTGGTGAGTGAATCTACATTTTCTACTTTTGTTTATTAAACTGTATCAGTGCATCAGTACTGCTGAAGACCTTGACTAGATTAGATTAAGGTAAAGAGAAATGATTAGATTAAGGTAAAGATATGATTAGATTAGAAGACCTTAACTAGATTAAGGTAAAAAGTAGATATGAAGGTCTTCAGCAGATATGATTAGATTAAAGTAAAGAGATATGATAGATATTAATCTAGTCAAGGTCTTCAGCAGATATGAAGACCTTGACTAGGTCAAGGTCTAGATTAGATTAAGGTAAAGATAAAAAAAGGTAAAGAGATATGCATCAGTGCTCTGATTTTTTGCATGAGTGAGACATCTCAAAAAAGTGAAGGTTTTAGGAGTAATGGTGGCATTCAATTTGACAAGTGGCATTAGAATCATATTGTCATTTAAGGGGAAAAAATAAAAAAATAAAAAACCTATAGAACTTGAAAAGAGAAAAATCAAATCTTACATCTAATTTCAAGAAGCAAATCAAGACAATCTGATTATTCATTTAACTCCCTGAAGCATTTCCTTGTTTATTACGCCCGTCTCCGGCTCTAGGTCTAGATATTCACTATAAATCTTTCCTCGTTTTAACTGTGAGAACATTGTTTGCAAAAGTATCTTCTTAAATTTAGAATTGTTGAGTACATAATTATCGCTCTTTATGACTGCTTTAATAATAAATTTGCAAAGGTGATATCAAATGCCATAAAAGAAGTTAATAAAATTCTCTCCAAAACTAATTAATTTTAGATAAGATTGGAACACTCAATTGGACACAAGCTTCAAAAGAGTGTGTGGTATCATGTACTTAAAAATTTTAGCGATACTGATTCATAGGTTCTACTACTTTTGAATCGTAATAAAGATCAAATTAGTTCATAATAAAAACACACAAAATCCTCATAACCAAAGTCAGAAAACTATGGTTCACATAACTAGATTGTCAAAAAAGTCTCATTAATTAACAAGAACTATTGAGGATTTCCTTTTAACTGTAATTTAAAACAATGAGAAGAGAAGCAGAGCAAACCATCCAGAGGTTTAAGAAAACAAAAGAGGGTTAAAAATACAAAAGATTGGTATATAGATGTTTTTTGTTATAATTGAAAAAACAGAAAAGGGTAAGCTGGAAAACTATTCCTGTGGCTGTGTTATGGTTTATTTGGAAACAGAGGTATGGCTGCATCTTTAATGGCACACAACCAGATCTGGTGGAGCTGTGTGAGGTCATTAGACTCAGGGCTGCTGCTCTGACTTAGCTCACTCTGTTTTGGTTCTTTATGAGGATCCCAGTTCTGATGTTGTGGCCTACTGCTGTATGATTTGGTGCTGTTGTGGCCTACTGCTGTATAGAGTTAGAAATGTTGCCTACTGCTGTTCTGTTGCCTGCTGCTGTGTGTCACAGGGGAGTTTTGAAATGCCTGCTGTTGTATTGTTTTGGGGGACTGCAGCAGAGGAATTTCTTGCTGAATTGTGTTGGTTCGGTCTTGTTTTACTGTTGTGGATATTTTAATAGTGCAAGGGGTGATTGTTGCCATTGCTTGATCCTTAGGAATGTGTTTTGTTATGGATGTGGGTTTTTGCAGTCCTTGGGAGGACTTGTTTAGAGATTGGTTTTTTTGTTTGCAAACCCTGGGAAGCTGCATAATGAATTTTTTAAAACATGGCAACTATTTAAGTAATTTTATTGCCTAGGAGTTGATAATTTTGCACCTAAGGTTTATGAAATGATGTTCTTTATTAAATGTGTTCTTTCTTTTATGAAGTGATGTTCTTTTTCATTAAATTTTGCACCTCGCTGAATTAAATATCACTGTAACTACATATTTTTAGCGTTCACATTACATAATTCCAAGTTTCTTATTTGGATTGCACTGATTATAAGATAAATTCGAAATAGGGGATCATTATGAGGACAATTCACTATCCCAGCAAGTTGTGGAAAAAAAGTGTAACGTGTTACATAAAGATTGGAAGTGCAAAATGAAGAAGAAATGGGAGAAGCTTATGGATGCGGGAACTAATCCCTATGCTCATCCATACAAAGGAATCAGATTAGATGATTCGAAGTATTTGATTGACGAAGTATGGTTAGATCCTGCAAACAAGGTATGTTATGATTTAGTTATATAATAATAATGTATTATTAACAAGCTCTGTGAAATCATATAGTATGAAGGATCAAATTATCTACCTATAAATGCAAAGTATTTGACCACCTTCACAAGGCTTCTTAGTACTGTTATCATTGTTTAACTATATATGTCACAAACCCTTACAATGTGGATTTTTGTATCTAACCACCAGCAAAAAAAGTGACTTAGTACTTTAACTATATATGTAATAAACCCGTACAATGTGGATTTTTGTAGCATCGCTACGACGCCGGCAAAAATAATATGAGCAAGCTACCCTATAATCACATTAGTGGGTCACGATCTTTTTCGATAGTGATGAGTATTGCGGTGAGATGTATTTCGTTGATTTTATTAACTTTATCCACACTTATTTAATATGTTACCATATTAATGAATGAGTGTTCTTTTTGGTGTTTGGCATATCACAAGTGAAGGAAAATGGTAGATTGTTGCCAGATCTCTGTAATTTCTACAAGGACACTCATCAAAACAAGAAGACAAAACAGTGGATTGATCCTATATGCGGTGATTTACATGCAAGTATTCCAATCATTTGGACACTTGTACATGCAACTTTTGTGTTTGTCTTATACTAACAATATTTATAATTTACAATTATAGGAGCAAATGACAAGGGTACGGGATGAGTCTATCGAGGCTGGAACGCCAATGAGGCAAGAGGATATATCAAGAGTGGTTCTTGGTACGAAGAAAGGATCCTTGAGAGGATTTAGGGTTGGACCAAAGCCTTCTTCTTGTGATTCTGGTTTCTCTGCTGCATCACAAGCACGTGACGAGCAATTGAAAAGGCTTACATCTGAGTTGGAGATACTGCATGCGGAGCAGCAAAGCAACCGTGAGGAGCAACAAAAAAAAGAAGAGGAGCAACAAATGAAAGAGGCAGAGAATACAAGACAACGTGAGGAGATGCAGCGGTAACTTTTTGGACTTCAGAGCATGTTGGCGCAAGTTTTGAAAAATCGCAATCCACCAAATTCTCCACAATAGATAGTCATGGTAATGGGTAAGTGTGTTAAACCATATTTGATTATATTTATGTTCAAAGTAAAGGCAAATAAACATTTGATGAGAATATCATAGAGAAATGGTTGTCTTTAAACTAATTTTAGTTCAAAATTTAAAAGATGGAATTTATAGTTTAGTTTATGTTGACTAGAAAAGAAACTTCAAACATTGTAATGTTCCACTGATCCAAGGATGAATAGTTAAACCCAAATTTTTTACTGTTTCATGGAAACCAAAATGTGATAAAAAATGCAAAAACGAGCCGGTTGGGGCAAAAAATTGGAAACAGCCTGGAAACAACCCAAGATCGTAGCGGCCACCTCGGCCTAGATCAAACAAACTTGTGAAAGCAAGCAACACTTTGATAGGACGCACAATTAGTTATGTAGGACATAAAAGTGTGACAAAGTAGGCAAAACCGAGGCGTTTGGGGTCCAAAACTACTCTGAATTAGCTCCTCTCTATTTCTTCTTTTTCCTACTTTTCTCTTCCTTTGGTGGTCTGCATGGTGAAGTATTGCATCAGTCATGGAGGTGGACTGATCTGGATCAATTCTGGTGGTCTGCATCAGATGTTGGTTAGGTGTACTGTATGTTTGATTGGCAATACTTGTTAGGTGAAGTTCAGGGCCATAGAGGTTCAACGCTTGTTTTTAGGGTCTGCTGTGCTTGCTACTATGCCTGTAAGTTGGCTACTGATGGAAACTCATTGCCTTGGAGCTGTGTATGCTATGTCTTCATCAGCAGCAGATTGGTGCATTGTGCTCTGTTGTTGTGTAACACTGGCAGCAGTGTAGGTCTGCCCCTCTCTATGGGGTCTTTTTTCTTCTTTCTTTTCCTTTGGTGATAGGTTAATTTGGTAGTTCTATAGGATTTGGAATGTGTAGGCTAAAGATTTGTGGGTGCTTGTAATAAGTTTGCTAATTTTCATTCTTGTTAAGGAATTGATCAAGTCATTTCTAGAATTTAGAGTATCTTTTCTACTGAAATTATCTCATTTTGGTTGGTTCTATCTTTTGCGTTTCTATTTTCTAAATTTTTTTAGTGCATTGTTAGTTTGAATGCAACTAAGATATATAGCTACATTTTCTTAGAAACACTATGTTAAGTCCTGTTCAGTCTTGCTTTTGGGTTCTCCCCCCCTTGTGTAGCAAGTTTTCAAGGGTATCGGAACGGAGTATAGTACCAGAGAGAAATCAATGGGTTGATATTGATTATGGAACTTAGTGATGGTTTGCTGCTTTGCTCTGTTTTTTATCTTCTATTTTTTCTCCTTGTACATCTTCATATTGGTGTCTAGAAATTCCAAAATGGTATTTTGGGAAACTATTAATAATTTTAAAATACAAAACACAATTTGTTCCAACCCTAAGCTTTAAAAAGTCTTAAACACCAAGAACCATAAGCTACAGTTGGCTTTAGCCCACCAAAGAAGCAATTGTAGGCAGTGTTATTCAGAACATATGATAAAATTACCTGCTTAAACTTAATAAAGCATTGGAACCCTTGAAAATGCAAATTTTAGCAAATTCACGATGCTATTTTAATATTATTTCTCAAACTTGTTAAGCATTCCTCTAAACTTTTATGTAGTTAATATTGTTTAATATTGTTTCTGCTGTATGGCACTACATTGGATCTGGAATGGTTTCTGCTGTGTGGCACTATATTAGATCTGGAATGGTGGCTGATCCAATTTATTCTATAGACATAAGAATGCTATTGTTTTATTTACAATTTGATAATGATAGTCATTTAATTTGCTAATGTGAGCTTTGCTTTTCATGGACATTTTTCATTATTTGTCCAATTTTACCTGACATTATTTTTCTTTTTCTTTTTCTTTGGTACATATGGCTGAACTCGTGCACAAAGCTAAATTATACAGGACAAATTGGCACTTTTTGCATTTTTGGAAGGATTATATATTTTTGTATAGATGTATATGGAAAATATTAGGGTAGACTAGTAGTTATATTTTTTGATACACTAGTAGTTATATTTTTGGATACACTAGTAGTTATATTTTTTGATGGGTGTGTATAGAAAATATTTGATAGACTACTAGTTATATTTTTGGGTTGATGTACATGGATAAAAATTTAAAACATAATAACAAGTACTTGTTATGTTTTAAATTTTTATGCTAGATGAAATATGTAGTTTGGAATTATTTGTGGATGAAAACTTATAATAGTTGCTAACTTTAATTAAACAAGTTCAAAAATGTTTGATATATGTATTTTATTGAATGTTCATGATTCAATTTATTCGTTGGTTTGAATGATTTTTGCAAATTACAGATTATATTGAATAAATTGGATGGATTATTATAAATTACAGGTTTATTTTGTTGGATGTTGGCGACCAAAATTTGGTTTTATTTTTCTAGTTTTGGCGACCAATTGATTAGTCGACTGAATAAAGTAGCCGGTGTATCACCAAGCACATTTGGCGACCAAATAATTAGTTGTTAAAATTATTAATTTTGGCAACCAAAGGATTTGGTCGCAAATAGGTCTATTGCCAACTAAAGTTTTAGTTGCGCAAACATTTCTTTTGGCGACAAACATGTTTAGTCGTGGAATGTGACAATTGGCGACTAATTATTTTGGTCGTGGAATGTGACAATTGGCGACCAAACTAAGAGGTCGTAGAATGTCACAATTGACGACCAAATTTTTTGGTCGTGAAATGTCACAATTGCCGACCAAACTTTTTGGTCGTTGACGTGGAATGTGACAATTGGCGACTAAGATATATGGTCGGCAAAATATCACTTTTCGCGACCAAAATCTTTTAGCGACAAAATGGATTAGTCACAGTAATGATATATTTAGCGACCAAAAATTTAGTCGGCAAATCCAACTTTTCCCGACCAACCAAAATTTTGGTCGCGAATTACTTTTGCTGACCCTCAATTGGCGACCAAAGTAGCGACCAAAAAAATTGGTCACGGATAACTTTTGCCAACTAAAAATGGACTTTTAGCGACCAATTTTTTGGTCGGCAAAAGTGTTAATTCTTGTAGTGGAACTAAATTGATTCGAAATTGAAACTTGAGGGACATAATTGATACAATTGACACTACATGGATTAAAATGAAACAGGTGTCAAAGTTGAGAGACTATGGCTATAATTCACTCTAAAATTAACATAATAATACTACGCACTTACAAAAAGTACTTTAAAAATTACTCAAATAATGAAATGTGTGAATCAAATTTATTTTGAATATGGCCCGCACTATATTAAATTTGAATTTACATTATACGTTTCATTTTTAAAGTATTTTTTTCTAAATGCATATAATTTTTTTTGCTAGCTTCACATTTGAAAATTTGATATTTACATGCTTTAAGTAAATACTAGAGATAATATTAGGGATCACTACACTATTCCAACTACTCATTTAATAATCATACAATAATAATAATAATAATAATAATTATTATTATTATTATGAGAAATCATCTTGTGATTGATTTTAGAACACAATTTGGTCAATCTATCTTTAAAAAATGCAGTACTACAATCTTTATCTAAGTAACTAACAACATTTAGGACATTTGACAAAGGACTATTGGCTAAGGAATACATCAGAAAACATGCTAGTTTAAAATGTTATGATCCTTCCCTACAAAAATGTCACATTTTGATAATATAGTCAACTCTCAAAATTGTATAAAATTAAAATTGATATTAAAAAAAAAAAAAAGGAAAGAATAGAAACACAAATAAATATATAATTGGCAACTTAACAAGTGACCACCAATCTAATGCAAATCAAATGTTACAAATGAAGTCTTATTACACGCTTTTTATTGCTTACAAATAGTAAACATTCATTTTTTTAAGTTGGAAAATGATATTTATTAAGGTTGTGAAATTAACCAAACTATTTGAATTTGATTTGTGTTGGACTTTTGAAAAGCACGTAAAAGAATAAAAACAACTCTTTATGTTTCTAAATAAACTTCAAAACCAAATAGTCATCTCGATAAGTTCAAGTATACTACAAAAAACTAAACTAAAATTTAGCTAGGTTTACACATCGGTTCGAAAAATAAACAAGCAAGTTTAAAAGAAATTTTGGGTATAAGGAGGGTAGATGTCACATGGTACTTTTCTCTGCTGTGATTGGTTTGAAAATAGAATCCATTACATTTATATTGGGTATATGACAGACAATAGAAAAACATATGCATTTGTGATATTGGTGGAAACTCCTTCCAATATGCAATAATTTTTTGAAGTTTGAACATGATTTAAAATTTGGTTAATTACACTTTTTATCTTTATAGTTTGATTCAAAATTTACTTTAGTATCTACAAGTTCAATTTGAATAATTTAGTTCCCATACTTTAAGTCCAGTTTCAATTTGGTCTTCTCATCTAAATATCTCTGTTTGTCTACGTGTACAACTTAAAAAATTGACAAGTGTCAAAATTATTAATTTTAACTTGCAATTTGAAAAAAAAAATGACCAAATTGAAATTATACTTAAAGTGTAGGGACCAAATTATTTAATTTGAAATTACAGAAACTAAAGTAAAATTTGAATCAAATTATAAAAGTGAAAATTGTAATTAACCCTTCAAAATTTTTTAAGTTCTTCAAATCAAGCTTTAACAATCTACCAATCAATTCATTTCGACTCATTTACAACCTTAATATTTATCATTAAGCAAATTTTTCCAATCTTTTTTATTTTATTTTATTTTTTTATCAAATCCACACAACAAACAAAGCATTCGTATTATTATGTTGTCTCAATCCCACTTGGCGGAGCTTCAATTCAGCCATTTTTGGATGAAAAAATGATTGGGAGTTAAAGATGAGAGAAAAAGAAGTGTGGGACCACTTCGCATGGATTTTAGTCACGTCATTTGGGGTGGAATCAGGGGACTTCAATTAGGGGATGTAGCATTTCTGTTTTTGGATTTATGTTCAGTGTCAACGTTGCATTTTGAAATTGGACGGCATTCCTTGAGCTGATCAGAGAAGGTTCATAATACCACGGTAGGCTACATCACATTTTTTATTTTCCATTCCCAACCGTTGAGGTCAAACACTCGCTTGGGGCCAACTACTTTTCATATGTTCAAAACATGGACTTAAAATTTTGGGTTAATTACATTTGATATTCCTATATTTTTATTAAAATTTCATTTTGATTATCTATTTTCAATTGTGACAATTAATTCCTTACACATTAAGTTAAGTTTCATTGTCACTGTTTCATTCATCGTTAATTAATTGGCATGTGCGCTAGAGATCCCATCCCCCCCTCCCCCCCCCTCCCCGGGGTCTGCCCGAGAGTGCAATTAAAAATTGAGAGACCAAAAGTAAAATTTTGATAAAAGTATTAGAGATCAAAGCAAGATTTTGGTGAAAGTACAAATAGATTGGCAAGCGAGAAAAATATCACTTGTTGATTTTTGTCAGCCTCTTTCACACTAACGAAAGGTGACATCGTTACTTAATTTAAAATGGAATGGGTTCATTCACATTTGAATATGAAAGAGCCAAAATGAAATTTTAATTAAAATATATAAATACTAATAGAGTTAACCCTAAAATTATGCACAATGCCAATAGGAAATTCATTCAATGAACTATTGTTTAATATTTTTGTTATATATATTCCTTAGTGACTAAGAAGAAAAAAAAAATTGTAACTTTCAAATGCTAAGATATCCTTCTATAGAAATCAAACGGTTAAAGTAAACAGTTGATCACTGGGGGTCAAAAGAATTGAGAGCTCAAAAAAATTTGTGATAAATTAATAGTTTACTATCAATCTTTCTTTAAAAAACAGTATTGAAATCCTTAAGTGATTAACAAAAATTGAGACATTTGACTAAGGAATACATGGGGAAAACCTATGCTAAGAAGTTTGCTTGGAAGCTCCTTATTTACATGTCACATTATAATAAATGTAGTTGACTTTGAAAAATATATAAAATTAAAAATGTAGTGAAGGAAACTAAAAATTTACTATTGGATAAATCAATAGTTTAGACTCCTCTTGTCCAACTCTCTAATGGGTAGAATTCTTATGATTATGTTTAGAAAAGGATTTGACACAGAGTACTGGTTTCCCTTTTCCACTCGTTTTCGTTTAGGAAAAAACCAAAAAAAAAAACTTCATTTATTTATCCTTGATGATCTAAGAGTTTTTTTTATATATATCAATGTGTTCAAGACTTCACCTCGAGTACATATGATTCTCGTTTTGCACATATTTAAGTAATTATGGGTATAAGTTCTCAAGGTAATCAATTGATGTCTTTACGTAGGGAGACCAAAATAAAATTTTGATGAAAGTTTAAGAGTGAAAACTAGAATTTTGGTGACTGCACAAGTGTGTTAATAAGGAAAAAAAAATGTCCCTAAATTAATAGTCTACTCTCAATCTTCTTATTGAAACTAAGGAATACATGAGAAAACCTACAACTTGAAAATGCCATGAAATTTGCTGGGAAGTTCCTTCTCTATATGTCACATTATGAGAATGTAGTTGACTCAGAAAAATATATAAAACTAAAAATTTAGTGAAGTAAAAACAATTAGAAAGCCTCTTCCGTACGGCTTTCCAATTCCTTTTTTTTTTTGGATACGGACGGTTTTCCAATTCCAGCCAACAGGTAGAAGCTCCTATGGCTATGCTTAAGATGGATTGGTCATCCTTTTTTATCCTTTTTTTACATAGCCGAAACAAAAATGCTTAATTTATTTGTCCTTCAGTTTTTTTATTCTTATTTTTATTACAACGGTGTTCAAGGTTTCCCGTTGACTAGTGACCAAGTTCATCATTCACATATTCAATAATGATCAAATAAGTTATGCTAAATTTATTATATTTTTATACCACTTTTAGTTGAAGTGGTACACTAAGGCTACGTTATTTAGGAAGGGATTTTGAAAGTGAAAGAAAAAATATGAGTGAAATGTGAAATAAATATAATTTAAATAATATGGGGATCAGACTGACACAATTTAAATATTTAAATATTGGGGACCAAGATAATACAAAACTCATATTTTGAGAATAAAAATGTAATTAACCCTAAATAAATGGGAAGTTCTATTTGTACATTGTACGAAATCTTAGCACATACCATTTGTTCGTTCAGATATAAATTTTTGAACAAAATTTAGATATTCTGACACAAATTTATGAAAAAAAAAATGAATTATTCATATATATACATTTCATTCAATTATTTATGTCTGAACAACTTTTTTTTTCATAAATTTATGTGCGAAAATATTTTTTTTTTTTTGAAAATTTATATGCAAACGACATAGATAGTGTGCATTCAGATTTTCTAAAGTGTGCAAATAGAATTACCCAAATAATATATACATTAATGCATTTTGTACTTTCAGGTCAAATTGATCATCTCACAATGTTGTTCAAACTTGGAGAAGCTACAATTCAACTACTTTTATTATACCATTATGTTCAGTTTTCCATTGGCATTGCATTTTGAAATCCAACGGCATTCCTTAAACTTATCAGAGCAGGTCCAACTGCATTTTGAAATCCAACAGCATTCCACCTACACTTCAGATTTTCCCACCCTAACCGTTGAGTTTCAATCATTGTTTGCGACCAACTAATTTTCAAATATTCAAAACACATTTGAATAGATACAACACTAGAACTAGAATATATTTTTTGTGCATTGGTCCACCTTATATAGAATATATAGACTTAACATACAAGTAAACCACAGAAGAATTTCTTGAGAAATTTCCCATTAGATTATAACATGACATGGCAATATATTTATTTATTTTCGTTGTGCTTAACTCACCCCATTATTAAATTATACCTAATTTGATTAGTGAACCCAAAATATAATTTTTAATGTAATTGTACGACTGTTGAAATTTTGATTTAGTGCTTAATTTATATGTTTATCAAGGGAAGTCCTTTGTACTTATTCCAAACTATCTGACTTTATAATTTTTAGTATCACATATACATAATTAATTAGCACATTGTGTAATGTCAAGTTTGCCCTTCACCATTTTCAACCTAAATGACCAATGTATCCTTCTAATTGTAAAATTAGAAAAATTATTAGATACTTGCGGCATATCATGTAGCATTGTCTATTTAGTATTCTTGACAAATAAAAAATCACGATAAACATTAAGTGAATCATCATTTGTCTTTTAACTAGTTAATAAAAGTGAGTCAACATATCCCCACCTATAGATTTTTTTGCTATATAATTGATTTGAAACACTACGTAAATAATATACTACATAATATTTCAAAACTAGTGAATAATTGCATGTGGAACTAGCCACCACACATCTTAAATGCCAAGGGCCAAAAAGATATAATAATTCTTTGTTGTTGTTAAGTTCACTCAAAGAATATTCATAAATTCAGGCATCGTGGGAGGATCTCAAGTAAAGCAAGGTGCAACTTTTCGTATAACATTTAACTTTTTGAGTGGTTAGAAACAGTTGTTTAGGGTTCACTCCTTGAGAAGCAACTAACAATAAACCAATGGCTTGTGGTTGCCCCTTTGCATTTGCAATACTTCAAGATTATAGCCACCGTTTGTTTTTAGAGATAAAATTGAGAGAATTGATAGTGAGGGGATTAAATAAATTTGTATTTATTTTGATGATAGTTGTTAGTATATGAATTGTTAAATTATTTATATATAAAATAAATATAAAATAATAAAACAAGTAAAAAAAATACAAAAACATTAAACATTAATGTTTAAAAAAAATGCCCAACATGTAAAAAAAATTTTAAAAATAAAAATAAAAAAAAATTCAGAAAAAAATAAAATAATAAAATAATGATTTTTACTTAACAAAAAATACAAAAAATTAAACATTAATGTTTTAAAAAAAATGCCCGACATGTAAAAAATAAAATAAAAAATAAATAAAAATAAAAAATTTCTAGTCCGCCGAACTATTTTTCTAATACCAAGTCCTGGAGGCCCATCCGAATCCCATCTGCAAGGCCTATCCTAAGCCTTTCGGCTTAGCAGTCCCTTTCTCAACTCTGTAAACAAATAGCACATTAAATAGGGCTCACAGTTATCCTAATCTCAATCCCAAACCCCCTCTCATACCCCAAAACAAACGGGGTCTTAGAGTTTTCAAAGCTCTAGGGGACCTCCAAAGGAGGAGTTAGTATAGTGCATACTTTAGACTTTTAAATATATATTATATATATATAGAGTAGATTGTGACTTGAAAAAATAAGAATCTTACATGTAACAGAACTTAAACTCTTGACCTGTAACAAAACTTGAACTCAAACCCTAGTGAAATACAGAAGAAGTTCTAATCAATTGAACTAGTTACAGTTAGTTTAGGCTTAATGTTATCACTAAGGAAAGACAACTTTTTATGTATGTCATTGAGAATATGATAATTTTGATATATATGATTGTCAATTTTGTAGTAAATTTCACACTAGCTCCTTCGTTATGTACCAAAATGTTAAGTGATAAGTAACATTCTTTCGGAGCGTCCTACTTATTATTTTGGTTTATTCCAAATTATTTATGCATTTTGATAAACTAAAATTTGATAATATATATATATACTTCGAGTTTTAACCTTAATCCTACATGTAATATACAAAATTGTGGGCAAAGCTTTTTTCACCCCCAAAATGTGAGCAAGATATTTTATAACTCGTATTTTGAGGAGAAAAATACACTATTTAAAGTATAGATCAAGACTCACATGTATTAAAACATATTCTCAATATTTCAAAAAAATGTCTTATCCATTTTAGAAAGACAACGTTCAAATATTCATTTAAACCTTAATAGGATGCATAATATGGTAGTGTGAGCAATTTATAAGTATAAATTACAAAACTTAAATTTTCTTTTTGTAATGATAATGAAATTAATGCATGCGTATTCCATAAATACTCTTCATATTTTCAAATATTGGACTTTACGGGTTTGCAACTATTTGCCACGCGTGGTTTAATTGTAACAATAATCTAGCTTGAACTTCCAAAGTATTGATAATTTCACAATCTCAGACATTTATCTTATGAAAATTATATTTCACCTCTTTTATTGGATTAAATTAAATTTTTACTCGTAAAGTATTACGCATTTCCCACTTTAGTTTTTAAAGAAAAGTTTCTTTCATATGGGGTCCCTCAAAATGAACTTAATTTGGTACAATTTGCAATGGAGGTGACCGAAAAAGAATAGTTTTCAAATTTTATATTTTATATTTCCCTCTTTGGACACTTATGTTGTAAATTTATTGCATTTTAGTCCTTCAAATGTCTAGCACAATCTAACTAAATGGAGAGAATTCCCACCATTGAAAGTCACATCACCGAACACCCTACACCACTAAGCCCTCTCCTTCTCGCTCCAACCCAATTGACAAACAACTCTATGTCAAATAAAGAAGAAAAAAATATATATATTTGGATTTCGATCCAAGTCTAGGTGGGAGTCTAGGTGGGTTATTGGTTGTTAACATAGCACTTTTAGTCAAAATTGGAATTGGGCCAAACTGAAAATAATTAGAAAATTTAAGGCCCTAATTATGTAAAATAAACTTTAAGGCCAAAGTAAGAATTCAATAATAATTATGGAGCAAAATGTAATTTACTCATTTTTCATATTTCCCTAGTTATCCCTAATTACAAGTAGAATTTTTTTTTTTTTTTTTTTTTTTTTGAACTAAAAAAAAAGGAAGCTCTATGGGGGCATCATACCTTCTACAGGCCATGGTCCCGATGTAACCAGTTAATAGTCAAATTTAACTCAACTCAAAGGAAGAAACCTCTCACCAAGGTAACAATGGGCTCTACACTCATTCCACAACAAAGATTTTAAGACTTCGTGAAATACAGTCTTTTGAGGAAAGTTACACTCTTGAGTATCAAACCCAAACATCTTGTATGAAGGAAAAGCGAAAATTCACTAGAACACCACCCTGGTGGTCCTAATTACGAGTAGAATATGTCTGGGGGATGAGATGGAATGGGTCGAGCAGGCTGGGACACAAGATGACACCCTCGCCTCTCCTAGTTTGTACTGCACCAAGTCAGAAAGAAGAAGGTGGGGGGGGTGGGAGTGGGAGAGACCCTCCGATATTTAGTTCTAGAGGAGTCTCTAGTATATAAATGGAAGCTTTTTTGTAGTAAAGTAAAAAATTAAAGAAGTGATTATATATATATATATATATTTCTTCCATACCTTTACCTTCTTCTTCTCTCTTCCTTGCCTGTTGGGCCTAGTTTTGTAGAATTGTTTGGACAGCCCATTGGGCCACTTATTTGGGGCTATGCCCATCAGAATACAAGTCATTTTGTGTTACATGTCTTCATCACAAAACCATAACATTCGTTGGGTATTAGACTAATTAAATTGAAAAAAGTTTGATAGTTGATGAATCATTTTCACATTGAACTAATGAAATTGAAAAAAGCTTGATAGTTGATGAATTCAAATGAGAACTTTTTTTGAAGATCAAAATAAGAAACAGATAATACTTGATGGGTAAAAATGTTACTCATGAAAGGTTGCAATCCAAAAAAGTTACGGTAAATTACACTTTTCCCTTTTTAAGTTTATATTTTTCTCATTTTGGTCTTTAATGTTTAAAATTTTTCTCAATTTCCGTCAAATTTTGGACTAAAAATGCCACATTGGCAACCCCTTAAATTAACTTTTTTATTTTGACCTTTAAATTATTTTATTTTTCCAATTTGAACTTTGAAATTTCGGATTTTGAGTTATGCCCTTGGAAAATTGTGAAACCTAAGAAAGCGAAGCATAATTTATTCATTTTTATGCTAGATGGGTACAAGTTAGTTTTGAGAGTAAATGAGAAAAATTACAAATTCTAGGGGCTAAAGTTGAAAAAAATATATTTTAACAGTCAAAATGAAAAAATTATGAAACTTAAGGGAACATGATCATCTTGTTTGGGTTTGATTGATTTTCTGAAAAATGAGTTTAAATTTTTTTTTTTTCTATTGTTAATGAATTTTTTAATATTTTAAGTAATTTTTTTACTTTTTATGTGCACATGACTTATATACACTTAAAAAGTAAATTATTTATGAAAAACTATTTAAAAAATTGGGCAAATTACATATACCTCCCTCGAGGTTTAACTAAATTACAGATATCTCTTAAGGTTTAAAAAATTACAGATACCCCCCGAGGTTTATATTTTCATAACAAATTGCCCTATGAAGTTTATATTTTCATAACAATTTTCTTCCTAATTTGTTATGCAAATAGTACCTTCAGGGGGGTATCTGTAATTTCTCAAACCTTAGAGGGGTATCTGTAATTTTGCTAAATCTTGAGGGGGCATATGTAATTTTCCCTAAAAAATTCAATAAATAAACAAAAAAATGAAAATGTATTGAATTTTTATATTTTTTTTGCATTTGATGAATTTTGAAAATTAAAAAAAAATCATAAAATATACTTTGTAAGAATATTTAGATTAGTTTTATCTAAAAATAAAATAATTTTCACTAAAAATAAAAAAAAAGAACCTATGTGTAGGTCCTAACAAGTAGATTTATTGTCTAATAGATTTTATGATAATTAATAACGTTTTTATTAAACATTATTAAAAAATATTACTAATTGTTAATTTTTGTCGACGGTTTGAAAATTATTACAAAAAAATGTCACTTATTTTCAACGTTCAGCAACAGTTTAAAAATTTATCACAGAAAAATATCACTAATTGTAAGTTTTAATGAAAATTTATAAAAATCATAATAAAAAAAATCACTAATTATCAATTTTTAACTACATATGTAAAAAATAATCACAAATTCTTTTTTAGAGACGATTTTATTAAGATTTATTTTTAATAAGATTTGATAGGAATTAAGTTTAACTATTAAAACCTATTAATAATTTATTCAAATTAAAAAATATAAAAATTAAAAAATTTAATAAAAGTGAGAACCAAACAAGATGAGTGTAATTTAACTACAGTTGGCGGGAAGCCCAACCCTGGCGGATCTGGTTATTTGGACAAAAACCGACGGCATAATCCATCACAAAACCGCGCGCATTTTTTTTTTGTCGTCAGCATTTCATCTTCCACAGTAGTTACTATAAAAACCAGTCTCACCTTTACAATTCTCAACTTACACACAACAAACCCTCTCTCTCTCTCTCTCTCTCTCTCTCTCTCTGTCAAACAGAAAAAACAGATTTAGACAGAGAAACAAATCATACAATACATACATATACACACATATATATATAGAGAGAGAGAGAGAGAGAGAGAGAGAAAGAGGATGGAGTTGAGGAGGGGATTGGGGCTACTGACACAGCAATTCAGAGCTCTGTTGAAGAAAAACATCCTCCTCTCATGGCGACACAAGCGTTCAACATTTCTCCAACTCTTCTCGTCTCTCATCTTCATGTTCCTCATCTTCCTCATCCAAAAAGCTATTCAAGGTCGATACTCCTCCACCACCATCTACCACAACGTCTTCGATCCCAAACCCCTCGTCTCTCCTCCCATTCCTCCCTGCGAAGACAAGTTCTACATCAAGTTCCCCTGCTTCGATTTCATCTGGAGCGGCAACGATAGCACTCGAATCAGATCCATTGTTACTCGGATTTTGGCTAATAATCCTGGACGACCTATTCCTTCCAATAAGGTAAATTTAGACAGCTTTGAAATTTTTTTACATTCCTCCTCTTTTTTTCTTTTTCTTTTCTTGTAGGTTTTGAAATGGTAAAGTTTGTGTTTGTGTTGCTTGATTTGTCAATTTACTGAGGATTAGGCTTAATCGAGTAGAGGTTACTTGTATTTCCAATTTTGCTTTGTGATTAGCATATAATGATTTTTTTTTTTTTTTTTGAAAAATTATCATAAGTCTTTTCAATGTGGATAGTTAAATCTTTTTTTTCTTTTTCTTTTTTTATAAATTCTTAAAAATAAATAAATTCCTCTTTATCTCAATTTTACCCTTCTTATTAAAATATGAACAAAAAATGCATAGTAAATAATTTTAAATTTTTTTTAATTGTTGAAATTAAATACTTTCATAAACAAAAGCATTGGTAGAAGATTCACTAATCATTTTATGCATTGAAAATATATGAATTGGTAGCTATGATGGAATTTTAATAAAATTTGGCCTTTTTGGATTTTTTATTTTTTATTTTTTTTCATATTTTGAAACAATAGAAAATGATGAATTTTTTCCATAGTTCCTTCTTGGGAAATGCTACAATCTGAATCCCTAAAATGTGTACATAGTAAGAAAAGTTACGATTTTTACGATTTTTTTATGGAAGATACGATTTTTGTATTGAAAGTTATGAATAAATGAAAATTGTTTATGAAATTATTGTTCATATTAAATGAGAAGGGTAAAATTAACAAAATACACCATTATAAAGAATTAACTTTTTGAAACAATTTATAAAAAATAGAATTTAGTTATCTATATTAAAACTTTATAGGACTCGATAATACAATAAGACTTATTGGTAATTTTTCCTTTTCTTTTTTTTTTTTTTTTTGGGTTGGTTTGGGGTTTCTTAAAAAAGTGCACTTTTTGTCTTTTTACGAAAAGATGTGCAGAAAAGTAGAGAGGTGATGTGATGGAAAAAAGATAAAAAGATAAAAAGATAAAAAGATGGATTATATAGGTTATGTCAAACAAGGCCAGTGTTTGTGTAGCTTGATTTACCAACTTATTGAGAATTAGGCATAACTGAGTAGGTTGTATTTGCAATTTTGCTTTGTGCTTTTCCAGACAAAGGTGTGTTGAACGAAAAGAAAATTAAGATTCAGTATATTGTCATGAAATATTCTTTTTTTTCAGTTTTTTGAAATGGTAAAATTTGTGTTTGTGTAGTTTGATTTGTTAACTTAGAATTAATAACTTAATTGAGCAGAAATAGTTGTACTTTCAATTTTTCCTTTTTCTTTTCCAAACCCATCTTGAAAGAAACACGAAGTAAGATTCAGTATCAAGTCATGAAAAAAAAAAGTATATAGTCATGAAAGCACCTCATAGAAGGGGACAAAGGAGCTAGAAATCTTACACTTCACTGCCCAGCATTACCTTCTTTAGCCATTACATGGATAGGGCTCTTTCACTTTGGGTCATCGTGTCATTTCGTTAACTTATTTTCTTTGATCTTATTTCTCATGGAAAGCAACCCTTGAAAGTCATCGTCTAATTGTTCACAATTTTAGCTTCTGCTAATTTTTTATTGCATTTGGTCATTTTTTTTTTTTTTAATTTGTTTTGTGAAGAATACCTATACATTTAAGTGCACTGATTTCATAGCGATTATTTGATCATTTTAATTGATCTTTATTTTAAATGGGCCTACCTTTTTAAACTCTCAGTCCCTCCGATGCATCAGAAGTGACTTGGTGTTGCTTTCAATAGACACACTCGCTTTGAGTTTTTTTTTTTGGCACCTTGACTTGATTGACCATTACCTTCCACTTGTTGCATACTTGAAAACAAATATGCCTTCTTCGACTTACACGATTTCACATTCATTCCTCTCTTTAAGTGGCTTTGTCTTGTTGCCTTGTATTGTTTCAATTATTCTGTGAGAACATCAATGATATACTTTGTCTCTTTATACACATTTTCCTCATAAACTATACGTCAAAATCATTTGCTTCCATGTCAATTCATTGTAATTCTACCCTCTTCCCCTTCCTAAAACTATCTACGATAGCACTAATTTCAATATCCGCTAATTCTTGTTTGGGGTGTCCTGAATAAGTGTACTTTTTGTCTTTTTGGACTAAAAAATGGAGGTTAAAAATATAGATATTTAGGTTAACTTTTTGACTTTTTATAGAAAAATATGTAATAAAAACTTGTAAAAATTGATTTGTAGGGAAAAATTCGACTTGGGAGTTGTGCAGCCGTAATTGTTGACTTTTGGTGAATAGTGTTAACTTTTTAACTTTTTGAGTAACTTTTTGACTTTTTAACTTTCTAGCTATATGCCAAACTTGGCTTCAGTTTCCTCAAGCAGGCTTCCTAACCTGTTGTATTCATTACTTCTTCCTCATCATGTGACTCCTTGACTTAAATGTTCAATCTACTGTCTTGGAATTTGCATGGTAATCTACAATAGTCAAGATAATTTTTCAGTTATTTTAATAAGGTAACAATAATGCAACATCTTTTTTTGTTTTCATCAGCTCCCTAACTCTCCACAACTTGTTAATTGCTGCATCTATTGGGATTTGCGTGGAAAAACAACAATTGTACTACAAAATTTAACAGCTTGTAGCACAAAGGCTCCTCGTTTCAGCTTTTTCCCAAAAAACAAAAAAAAACAAAATTTGAAGTGTCTTTCTTTGTTCAGGGTAATTCTATACAGACAAAATTATATGCAGAAACTTCATACATAAGAATATCAGAAGGCCCACAGCTGTGTCTATAATTGCAAAAAAAATTCATTAGCATTTTCCTTTCCAATAATACTACAAAAGGAATCAATCTCAATAAATCATAGAATCACTCTTCTATCCCTTGTTTGAGCAGGTTAAATCATTCAGAACAAAAAGAGAAGTGGATCAATGGCTTTTCAGCAATCCCATGCAATGCCCTGGAGCTCTCCATTTTGTAGAAAGAAATGCTACTGTAATAAGCTATGGTTTACAAACTAATTCTACTCCGATTGGAAAGCAAGAGCATTTTGAAGATCCCACATTCAAATTCCAAATTCCTCTTCAAATTGCAGCAGAGCGTGAAATTGCAAGGTCTTTGATTGGAGGTATTAAATATCACAATTTTATGTGATACTATTTAAATCTTAATATGTGACTAAATGCATCACTAACTCCAATCTCCACAACCTCAGATCCAAACTTTAGCTGGGTTGTCAGTCTGAAGGAATTTGCACACCCTGCGCTGCAGATTTTCTCTGCTGTGGGTACAGTAGGACCAACTTTTTTCCTTGTAATTGCCATGTTTGGTTTTGTCTTTCAAATTAGTTCTTTGATTGCGGAGAAAGAACTCAAACTTCGCCAGGTATAGACTTCTTACCCGATTTGATCATAAAACAAAATCTTGCATTCACAATCAGAACAGTCTTCAATTTTTTAAACTCACATTTCCTTAACAGGCAATGACTATGATGGGTCTTTATGATACTGCATATTGGTTCTCGTGGCTCACGTGGGAAGGGATCATCACACTTATTTCATCACTTCTCACAGTTCTCTTTGGAATGATGTTTCAATTTGATTTTTTCAAGCACAATAGCTTTGTAGTTGTGTTCCTTCTTTTCTTTCTTTTCCAATTCAATATGGTAAGCTTCTTTCTACCAGATAAAATTTTGACGCAATTCAATATCTTCTTTTTGATCAAGAAAACCTTATTTTTGAATTCTAATGGCTGATCTGTTTTTCTTCTAATGCTAGATTGGTCTTGCCTTTATGCTGTCAGCGTTCATTAGCAAGTCATCTTCATCGACAACTGTGGGTTTCTCCATATTTATTATTGGTTTTGTAGCTCAGGCAAGTTCCCTTCTTTAAATTCTAGATCAGATTTTATTATGGTCACAGTCATCATAACAGATCTCTCTTAATTTTTGCAGCTTGTTACACAATTTGGATTCCCCTATAGTACTAGCTTCACTAGTACCTTTCGGATTATCTGGTCATTTTTCCCACCAAACCTTCTTGCTGAAGGTATTATATTGCTTTCTGACGCAACTGCCACCCCTGAAGATCCTGGAATCAGTTGGAGTAGAAGAGCGAAATGTGCACCAAATGATACGGAGTGTGTGTTCTCAATTGTATGTTCGCTCATTTCAACATGAATACTGAACATTTACAATCCTCTCTGTGTGCTTTTGTGTGTTTTTTCTTATGTATGTATGGGCTTGTATGTGTTTCTCATTCTTGTATCTCTTTTGTCTTCAACAAAGCTCAACACTGGCCATTGCCTTTCATATTTTTTGACAGAATGATATTTATATATGGCTCATATCAACATTCGTACTGTGGTTTGTTTTGGCAATCTACTTTGACAATATTATCCAAAACTCATCTGGTGTGAGAAAACCAGTATTCTACTTTCTAAATCCTGGGTATTGGACAGGGAAAGGTGGAAACAAGGTGACAGGTAATTGAAATTAAACCAATAATCTATTTTCCTTAAATTCTGTTGGTTGGCTGGTGACTAATGCTTTGTCATGTTCTTCTTTTAGACGGCGGCATTTGTAGCTGCACAAGTTCAGTTCCTTCACTGGAAAACATTACTCTAGATGATGAGGATGTACTTGAAGAGGAAAGCACTGTGAAGCAACAAGCAATGGAAGATGTAGTTGATCCAAATATTGCTGTTCAAATACGTGGTCTTGTAAAGTTATATCCTGGTAAAACAAAGATTGGTTTCTGTAAATGTAAGAAGACCTCACATTATCATGCCCTTAAGGTAAAAATGTCCTTTAACCTTGTGCACTTGGTAGTTTTTGGACTATGCTTAGAGGGAAAGATGAGTTTATTGTTCAAATAGCACATTTTCCCATTTGGTTTATTATTATTCTCAGATATTTGATAGTCCAATTTATTTTATTTTATTTTTTGATAGTCCAATTTATTTAACCACATTATCACAGTAAGACACAAAATGATGTGTAAAATAAAAAGAAAGTGACCTTACTTTCAGGGCTTATGGGTGAACTTTCCAAAAGGTCAACTGTTCTGTCTTCTTGGACCCAATGGAGCTGGAAAAACTACAGCAATTAATTGTTTGACTGGAATTACACCAGTGACGGCAGGAGATGGTAATGAGGTTTTCATGTCCATCAATTATGATTTGTTTGGATAAATTTAACAGGAAGTTAACCAACCATGACATGTCTTGGTACAGCATTAATATATGGAGATTCTGTTCAGAGCTCTGTTGGCATGTCGAATATTCGAAGAATCATAGGAGTTTGTCCCCAGGTGATTCCTTTCGTACTTTTTCATTTCTTTTTAGTTTTCACTCTTTCAATGAGATCATAGATTTGATTGTCCCACTATTTCTATTGATTTATGTTTCACTGTTTATAGTTTGATATTCTTTGGGATGCATTGTCTGGTCAAGAGCACCTCCACCTCTTTGCAAGTATTAAGGGTTTGCCCCCTTCTTCAATTGAATCGGTGCGTGCTATACAAACCTGATACTGATTCTCTGGATACTCATTTTGTTACCTATCCACTTGATACTGTGTAAATTACAATAGACTCCAAAGGTTATGACTATATTCTAAGATAAGTCCTTTTTTTCTCAAGCACAGGTGGCACAGGAATCATTAGCAGAGGTGAGACTCACTGAATCAGCCAAAATAAGAGCTGGTAGTTACAGTGGAGGAATGAAACGCCGCCTTAGTGTTGCGATTGCCCTAATTGGTGATCCGAAGTTAGTCATATTGGATGAACCGGTATGCAGATAAGAGAATCTTCGTTCTTCATTAAATTTATTCACTTCATCTGCTCACCAGAAGTTTCCTTTAATGTGCAGACAACTGGTATGGATCCAATCACTCGGAGGCATGTTTGGGATATAATTGAGGATGCAAAGAAAGGGCGGGCCATTATCCTAACTACCCATTCAATGGAAGAAGCTGACATTTTAAGTGACCGCATAGGAATCATGGCAAAGGGTAGGCTTCGCTGCATTGGAACGTCAATTAGGTTGAAATCAAAGTTCGGAACTGGTTTTATTGCTAATATAAGCTTCTCTGGGGGCACTATTGGAACTCCTGATAGAGGAGAAGATGTTACCATGATGCATCATGAGACTGTGAAACAATTCTTTAAATATGTAAGTTAGATAACAGAGCTTGTTTAACAATGTTGTTTAACCCATAAATATTGAATTTTCATTTTGGGATTGTTTATTTTGACAGCATTTGGATGTGGTACCAAAAGAGGAGAACAAGGCATTCTTGACCTATGTCATTCCCCATGACAGGGAGGAGCTAATGATGGTAAACAGCCACTTTTTAAACTGTTTAAAAGCTTTTGTGCTTATTGCAGGAAGAGATTGATATATCAGTTTTTAAAATAAAAATAAAAAATCTCAAAATGAATTTTCACCTTTTTGTTCTTTCTTTCTTTCCTCGTTTATTGTCTCTCTTTTTTTCCTGTTTGGGTCTATCTTCGTTTTTCTTTTTTGGCAATTTTTTTTTTTGGAGCCATTGGATTCAAGATTCAATTAGCAATGCAATTTCATAGTTCCCATGTTTCTTGAAGCCATCATTTTTTAGTTTGTTGCACCTCTTTTTTAAGGTTTCGGCATCCATTTTTGATTAGTACACATTTCTCCCAGCTGTCACTTTGCCTAATGATTTTAAAAGCAACTAAAGTGTTTTTGACTATGAATAGTAGACCCAGAATTTATTTATGAATTCACAAAAATCTCTTCTTCTTCTTTTTTTTTTTTTTTTTTTCTAATTGGCAATTTTGTCCCCACAGAATTTCTTTGCAGAGCTCCAAGATAGACAGGGAGAATTCGGCATAGCAGATATCCAACTCGGACTTACAACTCTTGAAGAAGTTTTCCTAAACATTGCAAAGCAAGCAGAGCTGGAATCTGCTGCAGCAGAGGGGAGCTTGGTAACTCTAACTTTGACTTCTGGAAATTCAGTTCAGGTGTGCAATGGATTTGATTTTCTCTGTTGCATAATAATAAACTACATTAGCACACTTGTTACAAATGGATTTCAATTTCTCTCCCTTTTCACAATGATTATGCAGATACCAGTCGGAGCCAGGTTTGTCGGGATTCCAGGAACAGAATCTGCAGAGAATCCGAGAGGTGTTATGGTTGAAGTATACTGGGATCAAGACGATTCCGGTGCCCTCTGCATTTCGGGTAACTCTCCTGAAACTCCAATACCATCTCATGTTCAACTAGTGGCTTCTTCAGCAATCAATTCCAACAGAACTATCTTAGGCCGAGCAGGACCGGTTCAAGGAATCGTCATTGATCCTAATCAAATTGGTACTATAAATTCTCAATGATATTGTTGATATAGTTTGATGTAGTTGCTATTTTCTTTTTCTTTTTTTTTCGTCTTTTTTTTTTTTTTTTTGGTTGTTGTTGTTGTTGTTGTTGTTGTAAAATATCACATAATTACAAAATTTGCTTTAATAATATTGTTGTATATTGTTTTTGTTATCATTCATACACTAACTTTTTTCACTTTTAGCATGGAATGAGTACAATGTGTAAATTGAAAGTGCAATGATTTTAGTGTCACAATTGCTTGCTGTAAAAGGACATGGTTTTCACAATTTTCTGGCTCTAGTACTAGTAACTTTTTGAAGGGGCGCTTGTAGTTTAGGGGTGCGCTAGCCTGCTGAAAAATGTAGGGGTGTAGACATCTTTAATCTACCATTTTGTATTCCTCTCATGGGACTCCATATAGAATACCTTATATGGGGATATCTAGGACTCTTCTCATCCAAAAGTCCACTTTATATCCAAATTAAGGGTTGACCAGGACATAATTCAATCCCATACCCTTTTCCCCAAAACAAGAAAGCATGGCATTCCATGAATCAATGGTTCAGTCTGCCATCTCACAAAAAATAAATAAATAAATAAAATTCTCTTTGGCATTCCTTCAAACTCCAACAAAATATGACAAAGGAAAGAAGCAAAGAGCAAGTATACAAATTGTTGATTGCCTTATGCCAGGTCAAAAAAATAAGTATGCTCTCTCTCTCTCTCTCTGCTTTGTGTTGTGTTCCTCTTTGCAATCCCTTTCCATTTGTTGCGACCATCCAAGATCTAGTCCTGCAATCATGTTGTGAGCTTCTATCAAACTTGTCTCCATAGAATGGTGTGTTGACAATCAATGTAGACATTGGTGCAAACCATTCTGCTTAAGACGCTGGTGAAGGTGAAGATGAACGTGCTGATGATCAAGCTGTCAAAGCGGCTGACTTTGTTGACACACTCAGGCTCCAATAACAAAAAAGAACATCAATTGGGCTTCTAAGTTTCACTCACAAAGCTGTAACGCCCCCGAAAATTGGGCACGGTATATCTATTTATGTTATAAAATCCACCTAATAGACAAACACATATATATAGCTAACTATTTCATACATCCATTTCTATTAAATCCCAAATGCCGAATACATGCTATTCACATCTTAATGCCCCAGTTCCAATCCCAAGCATACATTTTACAATAAGTATGAAATGGAAGCCGAACAGATAATAAGTGCCTTACAGGCTTACAAATTTATCCAAGAACATTCTTGGTTACACAAAATGGAGTTTCAACTCAACGCAAATACAGCCCAGGGCTTACATTCAACAAATAACAATAAAACAAAAAATAAAGCCTCAGTTCCAAGTCCTCCCAAGTCAATGCCTTGGCGAAGGTATAGCACCTGTACCTGAAATGGTTGCCCTTATAGAGTAAACCACAACCCAGTAAAGATATACTACACAACATGTGGACCATGACAAGACTAAAGAGGAGTATGCTCATGCCATGTTCATGATAAAACAGTTTATCTCTTTTTTTATAAAGCATGCAATGCTGAGATACAACAACAGATATAAAACCATTTTTATTTTAAACCATATCTGTTGCATGAATACAGGCTTTATGAATCTCTAGGTGAATGTCTGCAAGTAGGCCCTAATGCACTACCACTGTCATTTTTACCAGTAAACTAGAAGGCTCGACACCTAACCGCGCGGTTCTACACCCTCTACCCAAATTTACCAAGTATTCATTTTTTCGCAAATAGATACATTTCCAAATATTTCTCACAAACAGATACATTTCCAATGAAATGAAAGTAATGCAATGTCCAATGCAACAAATGAGGAATGTGGTTCAATTTACCTAAGTCTCATGCATTTCTACAACAATCATGGCTATCCTCCACCGATAGCCCAAAACAGATATTTCTAAACAGATATTTAAACAATTAAATTTCAAAAAAAAATTCGATAAATACAATCTATTCCACATCTCATCAAATATGAACAACTACACTAGTTTTCATATCACAATCACGTCCGGTAACCTCTCAAGGTCCATTTCTAATCGTGCCGGTTTTATCCTAACAAATACATTAAGCAAAATAATACCGTTAATGTCCAAGAAAACATCATTTTCTTTCCAAACTCATTCTCCAAGCGTTATTCAACAATGACATCCTATTTTGATCAAAAGCCCCAAAAGTTAAACATAATTCTTTTATTTTCTTTAAAAATATTGTTTTGGTCGCAAATCGGTAAAAATTTCAAAACCGATCAAGTCGAAGTCTGTTTTTGTTCAAATTTAAAACATAGCTCTTTCATAACCTTACAAACCGATTCCAAGTTTACGCTTTCGCAATTTGGGTATCAACTTTTTATTTTTCTCAAAATTTCTCTTTTAAGCAAATAAATCACAAATTTTTCAAAAATTCTAATTAAATTATATATAACTCTAAACTCCATATAATCAAGTAAAAGTGCATAAAGAAGTATAGGAAAAATCTCTACCTCAAGCCAATAAGCTTTCACATTTTTTGGCAACAGAAATTAAATTTGCTTGGAGCTAAACGACGTCTTTTCCGCCCTCTACGTTTTGATCCAATGCACTAGGAGTCAAAAATGACTTATACTAGATCAAACACATGAAAAACCAACATTGGAACCATTTTTTCTTTCTTTCTCTTCACGTCAAGAACCTAAAGTTGAACAAAGCATCCTATTTAGTCACTTTTATATATATATATATATTATAAACAAATATCTGACCAAATATCTAATAATAAATATCTAACTATATATATACACACCTATATATATATATATATATCAATCAAAAATACACTTCAACATCTTTAATGACAAAAGAATTTTTTAAAAAATATTTTTATTTTAATACATATTAATTTTTTTATTTATTATATTTTTAAATAATGTGTTGTAATTAATTATTTTATTTATGTTATATACTATTAATACATATTATAAGTATATTTTAATAACTATTATATAATATATAATAAAATAATATATTTATAAGTATATTTATGTCATATATATTATATATGAATATATAATTATAATAATACTTATTATATAATATAATAAAATAGTTATTATATATGAATATATAATAAAATAATAATAGTTATTAGTCATATATATTATATATGAATATATAATAATAATAGTTATAATGTTATATATGAATCAAGACAAGACAAAAGTAAATATAATATTTTCTCACCACAAAATATATTTCGTTTAATGGTATACACCATAAATATTCACAACTCTTTTATGGTTGTCAAATAATAATAATAAAACCACAACACTGTTACATGATTACTAACGGGTCACAATTCAATCAATTGGGTCTAAAATGAATGGAGTTTAATAATTTAAAATAAATTCTCAACTGATTTATCTCAAATCATGGTCCGAACACTCAAAACTCAATTTTAAATTCTGCTATAAATTAAACTGAATACCAATCAGTCTGTGAATTTTCATAAAATAAATACTCATCATTAAATTCTGAAATTTTTATCCAACATGCTAGACTCATATGAAAACAACATATAAAAATTTCATAATTTTCTAAGATCGGAAACGATTTTTAAAAAATACAAAACCAAACTATTTTCGCACAGAATTTACACGGCAATCAAATTCGAAAATTTGCTCAATTAAATTATGCGCTAGCTATTTAAAAAAAAATTGGGTCATTACAACGTACCCTCCTTAAAGAAATTCCATCCTCGAAATTAAACTCAAGTAATGTAATACATTCTACAGTCACCCACAAACTCACTCAGGTACTTACTAATGCATCAACAAAATTTCTTTGACTACTACATGAGCCTCAACAAGTCACGCTGGTAACAAACCAAATCATGACATTTGCACAACAATTGATTATAAAACCCTGACTAGTATAAATCATTAAGTGATTCTTCTATCCACATCAATAACCCACAACAACAAAATAGGATCTAATCCCTTAAGTACAACAAAATTTTGGCAAAATGATTCCCCCGAATACCAAGACACCATACTTTATTGGTGATAATTCCAAGGCTAAAATAACCATCACTACTCCGAGACCTTAACAAAACGAAATAATAACTCTTCAAAAGCACTAACCACCAACTCTTATGAAACATAATACAATCATGCCAAACACACTACTCGAAAATCTTCAGCCACAACTTTAATTGCCCAACCAAGCAATTTCTATATTATTTTTACATATCCACTCTATTTCTTTCACTCGACAAACCGACTAACAGTTTATGCAAACTTGTCTACATCCACCCATACAATTTCACTCCAACATAAAATTTACCCAAACGCTCACACAATGCACTTCGAGTCCACATAAAATTCATCAAGACTAGATACACATTCTAACAATACTAAGGTATTCCCACTACGATTCTCATTCTTTAAAACCCAAGCCATGACACTAACTCCAAAGTTACAACACGATTCTACATCACACTAATATTACGATAACCCACGAGATCAAACCCAAATTGAACAACTCTTACAATACCAACTCACTTATCGACAAGTATTATTACCGCTATTGAGGCCAATTAACGGAATATTCTATCTCTCACCCTAAAAGTTCCCGAACCAATCACAATGAGACACCCGTAAAGATTGACACTGAAACAACTCTAAAATTTCCGAATCGTTAATAAATTGATTAACCTCAAATTACAATAAAATCTCTCCAAAGGAAATTCAATGTACATCCCTTACCAAAAGAAATAATTCTACACTTCTGATTTAGAATTCTAATTAAAATAATCTTTTCAGTACTTCAATCCAATCACAACAAAATCTGCTCCACACCTGAAAAATAAACAATTTAACTCGAGAAGTAATCCACCACAGCTTACTAAAGTACAAAGAAAATAAAATTGAATCCTCATAACTGCTCATGTCACAAATAACAACAACTACCATATTAAACCCACCACGAAAAGCCTACACAACTCAAGACAAAAAAGGTTACACCAACAAATACTAGTTTTAGTTACTTTGAAATTTTCTATGAAGTCTCTAGCCAACTCACTTCCACCCAAATTCTAAAAGATACTACCACAAGTTATAAAGCCACTCATTCACTCTAAGAAATTTTCTATGTTAACAATAGTCATCCCATAACAATTCCAAGACTAACAAAATAACGAAAGTACTTCATACCAATTTATTCCCTGACGAGGGGTCTACCGAATAACTTCTTCTAGGGTAATATCACCACAAAACACGATAAAATAAAATTAAAATAAGGAATCATCCTCTATTAGACAAAACTAAATACATTTTTATTAAAAAAACACTTACCACTTAAGGTCAAATACACCCAAATTAAACCCAATAATAATATTAGATCAACATACCAATATCACAAATTCTCACCACACTTATAGCAAAACGAAGGATCAATATAAGGGGTTCACAACTCTTACACCGAGGATACAAAACAATCTTATAGCTAAAGGACAAGGGATACAAAATAACCTCCATTTCAATTGCATGAAAATCACCGTCACTACACACGCCAAACTTAACCCAAAATGCTCACGTATACTTCTCATATTTACAATTTGTAATCCATAAGTAAGAGTAACTATAAAAATTAACATCAATCACTTGCGATGGATCAAGCACTAATTTTCATGAAAATACTCAAATTATAGTCACATCAATCATCTCAAGACACCTAATCATAATCTCCGTAGAATCACAAAATCCTCACATGATCATTTCAAAAATTTCTTTAAAGACATTGGTTTGCTATCACAACTCCCAAGACATCAATTACATCATATCCCTAAACACTTATTGCACTTGGGTACAATCAACAACTAACTTTGAGATAATGGACTCCACCAATCTCGAAGGCACTCGAAACTCGCCTACATGTTCTAAAATATCGACTCATGAGTCAATGTTGTTACTACTAATAATCCCATCAAATGGCGTAACCCAAATCAAATTTAATCTCATTCCAATCTATCTCAAAATTATTCATCTCATTTGCCCTCTTAGGATTTGCAGCAAAATTATGAATAAAACAAACTCTCTAAGAAACGCATTTCTTACTACACACTATAATTTCTATTATGCTAAGACCACATTTATTCCCAAACACATACAAAATAATTGGCCTAGGGCCCATCACTAACCTCACAAGTAGTCCATTAAGCAAGTGAAACAATCCAACTATAACTAATTTCGTCTATCCCAAGAAAATTTAGAACTAGTTTTACGTGTTCTAATGTCAACAATCCAAAGCATATTATCTTAGATTACTTTAATCATCATTAAAGTCATAACCAAACCATACTATTACAATAAGGTTAATCTATAACTCATTCTACTTCTAAGATTTTTCATCTAGTCCACTTCCATAAACTTGATATAAAATTGAAAAATAGTTAACTCCTCATAACAACAAACCAGTCGCTACACAACATAAACTCTACTATTTTAAGGTCACATTTACACCCACAATCATACAAATCGGTTAACCTACACTTCAATACTAATTCCACAACATCTTGACCAATCATCCCGGCCATATTACTCTAGCTTACACCTTTTTCCTGGGGAAAAGGTATCCTCCTACATGAGAACATCTTGCGTACCCCAAGTGCCTCTACCTCTCCCGCTTTATTACATCTTATATAAGAGACAGAATTTAGCTCAGAAGTAAGTACTCCATACTAGTTCTAACACGTTGCATACGGATTAAACATAAACCTACACATGTATCTATATCACATAAGGCAAACCATACAAGCACATAGTCACATAGAGCACATACGAGTTACCCCTCCAAGATATTGACTCATTCCACAAACATTCAAAGACTTCCAAACAAAAATAGCATTGATCAGGTGCTTTTCTAAAAAGACCTCAAAGAATTTCATGGACGCAAATCACATCTCAAAAGTTTAACCCTATACCCATATAGTCACATAAACATGTTATCACATAGCACATAAGATATGCAACATTTCTCACTAGCGAAATGAACCCACTGTGGTAAAAATCACATCCCACGAGTCCCAAGTATTCAAACTCGGTAGCTCTGATACCAAGTTGTAACGCCTCGAAAATTAGGCAGGGTATATCTATTTATGCTATAAAATCCACCTGATAGACAAACACATATATATAGCTAAGTATTCCATACATCCATTTCCGTTAAATCCCAAATGCCGAATACATGCTATTCACATCTCAATGCCCCAGTTCCAATCCCAAGCATACATTTTACAACAAGTATGAAATGGAAACCGAACAGATAATAAGTGCCCTACAGGCTTACAAATTTATCCAAGAACATTCTTAGTTACACAAAATGGAGTTTCAACTCAACGCAAATACAACCCTGGGCTTACATTCAACAAATAACAATAAAACAAAAAATAAAGTCTCAGCTCCGAGTCCTCCCAAGTCAATGCCTTAGCGAAGGTATAGCACCTGTACCTGAAATGGTTGCCCTTATAGGGTGAGCCACAACCCAGTAGAGATATACTACACAACATGTGGACCATGACAAAACTAAAGAGAAGCATGCTCATGCCATGCTCATGATAAAACAATTTATCTCTCTTTTTATAAAGCATGCAATGCTGAGATGCATGCAATGCTGAGATACAACAACAGATATAAAACCATTTCCATTTTAAACCATATCTGTTACATAAATACAGGCTCTGTGAATCTTTAGGCGAGTGTCTGCAAGTAAGCCCTAATGCACTACCATTGTCATTTTTACCAGTAAACTAGAAGGCTCGACACTTAACCGTGCGATTCTACACCCCCTACACAGATTCACCAAGTATTAATCTTTTCGCAAATAGATACATTTCCAAACATTTCTTAAAAACAGATACATTTCCAATGAAATGAATGTAATGCAATGTCCAATGCAACAAATGAGGAATGTGGTTCAATTTACCTAAGTCTCATGCATTTCTACAACAATCATGGCTATCCTCCACCAATAGCCCAAAACAAATATTTCTAAACAAATATTTAAATAATTAAATTTCAAAAAAAATTCCGATAAATACAATCTATTCCACGTCTCGTCAAATATGAACAACTACACTAGTTTTCATATCACAATCACGTCCGGTAACCTCTCAAGGTCCATTTCTACTCGTGTCGGTTTTATCCCAACAAATACATTAAGCAAAATAATACCGTTAATATCCAAGAAAACATCATTTTCTTTCCAAACTCATTCTCCAAGTATTATTCAACTATGACATCCTATTTTGATCAAAAGCCCCAAAAGTTAAACATAATTCCTTTGTTTTCTTTAAAAATATTGTTTTGGTCGCAAACCGATAAAAATTTCAAAACCGATCGAGTCGAAGTTCATTTTTGTTCAAATTTAAAACACAACTCTTTCATAACCTTACAAACATATTCCAAGTTTACGCTTTCGCAATTTGGATATCAACTTTTTATTTTTCTCAAAATTTCTCTTTTAAGCAAATAAATCACAAATTTTTCAAAAATTCTAATTAAATTATATACAACTCTAAATTCCATATAATCAAGTAAAAGTATATGAAGAAGTATAGGAAAAATCTCTACCTCAAGCCAATAAGCTTTCACATTTTTTGGTAACAAAAATTAAGGAGCTAAACGCCTTTTCCGCCCTCTACATTTTGATCCAAAGCACTACGGGGTAAAAAATGACTTATACTAGATCAAAGACATGAAAAACCAACATTGGAACCCTTTTTTCTCTCTTTCTCTTCACGGCAAGAACTTAAAGTTGAACAAAACATCATATTTGGTCACTTTTATATATATTATAAACAAATATCTAACTAAATATCTAACAATAAATATCTAACTATATATATATGCACACCTATATATATATATATATATCAATCAAAAATACACTTCAACATCTTTAATGACAAAAGTAAATATAATATTTTCTCACCACAAAATATATTTCGTTTAATGGTACACATCATAAATATTCACAACTCTTTTATGGTAGTCAAATAATAATAATAAAACCACAACACTGTTACATGGTTACTAACGGGTCACAATTCAATCAATTGGGTCCAAAATGAATGGAGTTTAATAATTTAAAATAAATCCCCAACTGATTTATTTCAAATCATGGTCCGAACACTCAAAACTTAATTTTAAATTTTGCTATAAATTAAACTGAACATCAATCAATCCGTGAATTTTCATAAAATAAATACTCATCATTAAATTCTTAAATTTTTATCCAACGTGCTAGACTCATATGGGAACAACATATAAAAATTTCATAATTTTCTGAGACCGGAAACTATTTTTAAAAAATACAAAACCGAACTATTTTCGCACAGAATTTACACGGCAATCAAATTCGAAAATTTGCTCAATTAAATTATGCGCCGACTATTTTAAAAAAAATTTCCAATCTCAGAAAATTTCATAATTTTTTTCTGCGATTGAAACTATTTTTAAAAAATACAAAACCGAACTATTTTCGCACAGAATTTACACGACAATCAAATTCGAAAACTTGCTCAATTAAATTATGCGCTGACTATTTAAAAAAAATAAAATTGGGTCATTACAAAAGCTCAGTGAGCTTCAATTTTTTGTGGAAGAGCGTGCATGATGACATTAGTCTGCTGTTTTCATACCATAAGGATGGTGCCAAAGGATTGAAGGAAGCCAAAGTGTTATGAAAATGAAAGGGACTACTACCGAAAAAGGGGTCCAAATTGTGCCCCAAATTGAGCACGCCAACTTAAGGGACACCTCGTCCTTTCAAAAAAAAAAAAAATTGCCTGTTATATGAATCATGCAACATTGAACACTTAGACCCCGCGTGAAACCTTGATGAAGACATCCTCCAAAGTAGTATCAACAAGACCCCATGCCTGAACCGTGAACCTGTTCTTGGCATTGTCAACTGCTTGGAACACATCTGCAATTCTGACCTCATGTTTGGGCAGCTCGAACTTCTGGGTTCCTGATATGTGGTATGTCTTGTTTGCACTCGGGAAGAGACGACGTACCATGCTGTCCACTTCTTGCTCATAGTTTGATGGTGTTGTAATAGTGAACACGTAAGAGCCCCCGTATCTGGCCTTCAACTGCCAGTTACACATTTGAAGAGTAAGTATGTACCTAAAAGAAGTTTAAAAAAACATTCGGAATTTTTATATAATTATGACCAAAGTTGTGTATGGCGCAAAAGATTTACTGTTATTCAGCATTTTGTACACCAAATTACCAAAAAGTAAAATAGATCATCTAAGAGAGGGCTACAGCTGTTTGAGTCCTTTGGAGTTGACACTCACCCTCATTATGGATTGTAGGAGTAGATACAGTTTCTGTGGGATACAAAGTCTCCTTTACCTTTAGGTTGTGGGTTTCAATGGCGGTGGTGGGTTTTGTTGCAGGGACGATGGCTGATCTCTCTCTCTCTCTCTCTCTTACAGCTGTGGAGGTTGGTTTCAATGGTTGTGGTGCTAATCTCAGGTGGCCTTGGATGGTGGTTGCCAGATGTTTTTCTGGTTGTTGGTAGTGGCGGGGCTGGGAGTTGTGGGAGAGTGATGTGGGGCTGGGGGTTCAGGGTTGGTGGTGGCTGGTGGTAGCAATGGCAGCAAGTTTCCAAAAAAGGGGAAGATGAGCAGTTGTAGTGAATATTCCATTTTGCCCCTAGAAAAGAAATATGGCACATGAGGTGCACATTGCCATTTTCCGTCAAAAACCTAACACCCGTTATTGATTGGACTAAATTGAGATGAAATCAAAAAATTCAAAAGCAAAATCGAGTCAGTTGGAATTGCAATGACCAAATTGACACAAGGGACAAAGAACGGGGACTACAAATGTATTTTTCCCTTTTATTATCACATTGGCAAAGAAGATTTTATCTTTATATATGCCTTTCACCATGTCAAGGGATATTTCACATTTTACCACAGTAGAAGCATTTAGGAGAACTCCACTAGACAAACGAAAATACTACAAGCATTACCTGTTTTGCATTTCCTACGCACTGCAAACTGCCATCCACAAATATTCCTAGTCGGTCACAGAGATGTTCCGCCTCTTCCATGGAATGCGCTGAAACCATTGGGCTATATCAGTGAAATTGTATGGGAAAACAATTAAGACCAAGTTCAAAACTAGTGAGAAAGAAACTAGTGAGAGAGAGAGTACTAGTGAGAAGAATTGCTCTATCCCTCTTTGCCTTCATTACAACATTCCACAATTCATTTCTTGAAGCTGGATCCAATCCGGTACTTGGTTCGTCCATGTAGACAACCTTACAAAATTTTCAAAAATATCGTTATATTAGCATGTTGGGGATACAAATCAATATTGAAAAGGATTTGAATAGCCTTGGTAAACAACATGACAATAGAGACATACTTTGGGATCTCCAATCAGTGAAATGGCAACACTAAGCCTCCTTTTCATACCCCCACTGTATTTTCCAGCTTCCTTATCAGCAACTCCTCCACTATGTAGATTGACGCCCTTAAGAGATTCTTCCACTGCCTGCACCAACAGAATAGGAAAGGATAACAATACGTCAAAACTTGGAGAGTACCACCAAAAAAATACACACAAGAAAAATACACAAACATGTAAGTGGTTCGGCTCAGCACAACTATGCCTACGTCCATGGACAACAGAGATGATACACTAGAAAATAGTGGAGATTACAAATATTAGATGTAAAATACCGAAAAAAACCTAATCCCTGAAATTATACTTCCCTTGCTCACTCATCTCACGCTCGCCTCTCTTGCTCTCTCCCGCGTGCAAACCCAGCACACCACTTTTTTCAGTCACCAGTTTCTTCATACAAGTCGACACTTCCCATAAACCTGTACTGGTTGCCAATCAAATGTCCATTTTATCCATGGATGTAGGCTATAAGCTGAACCAAGTAAATCATTCGAGTATTTGTGTGTGCTCGTTTTTATTTCCCATTGATTATTGCTTGTTACTTTGATACCCAAATCACCACCGTTCCATAACAAGAACAACATGTAACCATATTAATCCATAAATTTGCCTCGAGTCCATAATCTTGTTGCCATCCAAATACAACCTAAGCTTTCTGGCTTTCTATAAATCATGATACAAGCTAAGTCTCCCAAACTTCAGTGAAGTAAAATGGCCCTTGGACATTAAGTTCATATCCTAACAAATGATTAAATCATTTTTACCATTCTCAACGAAAAAGTCCATTAACCTATGGAGGGGCCTGGCAACCCTCCAAATACAACTTCCTATTCTCTATTAATCATCAGTTTGTTCTCAAATGGAAATGGATCTTAGCATGATAATCTCAAAGTGAAGGGTGCATTGACTTACTTGGTTTAACGCAGAACCTTTAAGATTCTTAAGCCTTCCATAGAAAAGTAGGTGCTCCCTCGCTGTAAGTGTTTCCCAGAGCAAGCTGAATAATTGTTCAAGAAATTGAAAGAAAAAAAAAATGAGAATTTTCTCGACTGCGAAAAAAGAAGCAATGGAAACAGCTTACAGAGGTTAGACACTTCAAGCTTACTCGTGCTGTGGACATACACCCATGCTGGTATATATTCTATCCATATCAGTACTCATATCCAAGCCCTGAACATATGCTGTGCCAGAGCTTGGCTCTGTCAGTCCGATCATCTGCCAACAAGGATATGTCAGCAGACCCCATCTATTTCTAATATTGTAAGAGAAGAACAAAGACTTAAAAAAACCAATGAAGCTTGGTTCAATATTATCGAGGATCTTATATAAAGCAAGAGCTGAAGAGATCGCAACTATGAAGCTACCTTGATTAGTAACAGAATTTGGACCTAAAAATCTCTCTCCGAAATATTTGATGAGAACAGAATATTTTTAAAAAATGTCTACATATTATTTAAAGAGCGGTTTTTTATACTGACCATCTTGATAAATGAGGTTTTGCCTGCACCATTGGGGCCGAGCATACCAAAACATTCCCCTCGAGGCAAAGCTAGAGACAACCCTCTCACTGCTAATTTGGGAGGGTTTCCATCAATAGCCGGATACACTTTCTTCAGGTCATCACAAACGATGGCGTAATTCGGGTCTGGTTCAGTTAGCAATTGTTCAACCTTTTCTCTCTATCAAAAATAAATTAAAAATTAAAATTAACCAAAAATAAAATGTTAAGGTGAAATAATCAATCATGCACTTACATGAAGCACATCATGAGAGTGAGAGAAACCTGATCCAAAATCAACAGAAACCAATACAAGGTACAGAACAGTACAAAGAACAAATTTTGCTAACATGCAAGAGTGAAATTCAACAAAAATGCCACATAGAAATCACTTTTTTTGATAGACACACTGTTAGTAAAAATTATGCTTGGCCTTGATTGACAGTAACCAAGCAATAATTTAAACGAACAATTTAAACAAGAAACCAGAAAATTGTATAAAGGTTCTAAATGCTTTGAAAGTACAAGAACTTCTTTGGAACAATTAACAATCGAAAGAGTGAAGTATCCAAACAAACAAAGACAACTCCAGTTGAAATTACCTAAGTTTACAAGAATTACAAGTCACAAATTATAGAGAAAACTACTTCTAAGTTAAGACTTAAGGTAGACTACTCCTACAGATAAAGAAAAAAAAAACTATGATAAGTTTGATGATTTGTTGATGTCCTCTCTCTCTGCAAACTTTTCGGCCTTTATAGCTCTTCTTTCCCACGACCCCATGATCTCCTTAATCTGCAACTGCTGCTGTGTAACTGCTACAACTGCTCCCTCACTTCCAAATTCTCAAACCACATCAAGCCTTCACTTCCACGTGTCGATCTTCACTTCCTTTGAGTTGACACGTGTCCCTAGGTCCTTTCAACCTTTGACAGAGAAAAATCCCCACCTTGTTCATGTTTCCCTTTGCAAGTCGCCCACTAAGCCCATGACTTAGCCAAAAACTACTCCATCATCTGCACTGTTTAATGCACATTTTCAACCTCTCTCAAATTGCTTACCCCCTTAAACAACCGTTGCAACCCTCACTTGATTTTGCCACATGTCGTATCTTAATTGGTCCACATGTCGACAGGAACCAACAAAAATGGGTGCAAACACACACATAAATGGAACCATCCTCTCCATGATTGTTTTGGATAGTGAAGACCATGATTGACGATCCCATCCCAAAGGATACAAATAAAAATAATAATTAGAAATGAAATCATTAGATTGCTTTGATGCAAAATTAGGATAATCTTGTCTAATAAGTTTTCAAATAAACTATGTGCGAGTGATGGGAACAATATGTATCACACTTGCATGGGGAACAAATAGACGCTACGTTTACAAAGCTCTTTTATGAATAAATAACAAGAATAAAAAGAGTTACCTCTCGAGCAACATCAGCTTTCTCCGCCTGATCAGAATCTCTAGATCCATCACTAATCAAACTAGTTTTTCCGAAAGATGAAGGTTGCCGTTGGAACTTTCGCAAGAGAAATAGAGGACTCTTTCTAACACCGCTTCCTGATGATATAACTTGATCTATGTAATATGCAACAAAAAGTAACACAAACCATTCCACAATCATGATTATCAAGAGTTCTTTCATGCCATTTGTGCTATCATTCAGATCTTTCCATTTCATCCCGCCTGCGTTCGTATCATTTCCCTGTAGGGCATATTCTGAAAACTCATATAACATACGATATAGAGCCAAGCCAGGATATAATTCCATAACAGCAATCCAGCCTCCTACAACAACGAAATATCAATCTTGTGATGAATAGATTCCACAGAAAAGCGTAAACCTAAGACAAATTGGAGGCAAACATAAAACACATAGAAATCAAAAGCCAAAAGCTTTTTTGGTGCAGCTTTTATAAGCTGAAAGCTAATAATCAGAAAGCAAAGGACAAAAGCACCCCTCCTCTAACTTCCAGATAATCAACTATTTTCAGCTTATTTAAGCTATTTTGCCTACTAAGCTAAAAGCAGAAGTTGCACAAGTTGCACCAAACAGTCTGACATAGACTCCTAAAATAAAAAATAAAAAAGAAGCTATAAGTAGCTCATATAAGTTGTACCAAACAGCCCTAAAAGAACCAATAAGTAGACACCATTCTCCCGACCAGCAACATAACGTCGTATTTGATGTACATAAAGGAAGCTGAACTCAGCTTCAATTAAACTAGAAATTCAACCTCAACTGATTATTTAACAATTTATATTTAAGTGATTGAAACACTACTCTAACAATGGAAGTCATAAAACATAAAATCTTAATAGCTTTTCCTAAATGCCATTGTTTTTGAGTCGTCCCTATATTTACTAATTTGGAGCATCGCATTTGTTCATAAAAGAACACGCAATGGCTTCTCTTCTTACCTTGGAAATGGAAAACCAGTGCTTGGACAGAAAAAGCATATAGAAACTTATTTCATGCCTTTAATGGTATCAAATTACTTATGCAGCAAATTTCTCCCATTGGAAAAAGTAACAAAAATGAATTTATCATCTACAAAACAAGTTTTAACTGCATGACCCAAAATTTGGCATTTTAGAACATGTGGTTGCAATCGGAGGGTTTTTTGGACAAGGCCCGTGGGTGGTGGAATAATTATGTGGTCAGCAGAACCCCTAGTTGCATGTTGGCTCAGAAATTAAAGTTGTTGAAAGGGGACTTGAAACAGTGGAATAAGGAGGTTTTTGGCCATGTGGAGGTTCAGAAAGCAGAAATGTTGGGTCTTCTTCAGTCCTTGGATGAGTAGAAGGTCGTCTCTGGCGGGCTCCTAGACGGGGATGTTACTAGAAGGGAGGTGGCTAGGCAGATTATGTTCATATAGCTAGGATGGAAGAGATTTGTTTTAGATAAAAATCTCGATATTTGTGGCTGAATGATAGGGATTGGAATACTAAGTTTTTTCACAGAATGACAAATGGTTAGCGGAGGGCCAACCAGATTGTGAGGATGCGGGTGGATAGGAGAGACTTGCTTATGGATGAAGAGATTATGGGGGGTATTGTGGGCTTCTATCAGAGGCTTTTTTGAGCTCAGGAAGGGGATTGGAGGCCGGGTCTGGATGGAGTTATGTTTTATGTTATTTCTGCAGCGGATAGGGAGGGGTTGGAGTGGGCTTTTACAGAGGAGGTGTTTGGGGCTCTGAAGACCATGTGTGGTGACAAGGCTCCAAGTCTAGACAGATTTACTATGGCTTTCTTCCAACATTGCTGAAGTGTGGTTAAGAAGAATGTTATGGCAATGGCTAAGGTTTTTTTTCACTACCGGGCAATTTGAGAGGATTTTTAATGCGACCTTTTTAGCTTTGATCCCGAAGAAAATGGGGGCTAAGGATGTAAGGGATTTCAGGCCTATCTTGGGAGTGTGTATAAGTTGCTGGCAAAAGTTTAGGCGAACAGGCTTTGAGGGGTGTTGCAAAACGTGGTGTCTGAGTCTCAAAATGCATTTGTAGGGGGGCGGCAAACTTTGGAAGCAGTTCTGGTGGCCAATGAGTGTGTTGATGCTCAAATTCGGCAAGGGTGACCTGGTTTGATATACAAGTTGGATATTGAGAAAGCCTATGATAATGTAAATTGGGAATTTCTTCTTTATATTATGGGTCGGATGGGTTTTGGGGCTAAGTGGTGTCAATGGATGAAATTTTGTGTATCCACGGTGCAGATGTCGGTTTTGATGAATGGTTCACCAGCAGATTTTTTTCTCGACTTTTCGAGGTCTTCAACAAGGAGATCCTCTATCTCTTTTGTTGTTTATTTTGGTTATGGAGGCATTTAGTAGACTGTTATCCAAGGCTATGCATGGAGGTCTGTTGGAAGGTTTTAGTGTGGGTTCGCCATTTGGGATTTTCATTGGTGTGTCTCATTTATTATATGCGGATGATGCATTGGTCTTCTGTAATGCGGATGTGGAGTAGTTGGGGTACCTATGATGTGTATTGCTTTGTTTTGAAGCAGTTTCAGGTTTACGGGTTAATTTGAGCAAGTCAAAATTGATCCCGGTGGGGGAGGTTAGGAGGATGTCCATGTTGGCAGTGATTCTGGGATGTAAGGTGGCAACTTTACCGGTGACTTATTTGTGGTTGTCGTTGGGTGCTAGTTTTAAGGGGAAAAGGGTATGTGATAGGGTGGCGGAACGAGTGCAATGTCGTTTGGCGGGATGGAAGAGGCAATATCTATCGAATGGTGGATGATTGACATTGATCAAGAGTGTGTTGAGCAGTATTCCAACATATTTTATGTCATTGCATGTTATTCCAGTTTCTGTGGCTGGGCAGTTAGAGAAACTTCAGACGGATTTCTTGTGGGTGAGTGGTGGGGAGGATTTCAAATATCACTTGGTTGATTGGGGGCAGATTTGTCGTCCAAAGGAAGTGGGTGGTTTGGGGGTGCGGAGTTTGATGCAGTTTAATAGGGCATTGTTAGGGAAATAGATGTGGCGGTTTGTATGGGAGCGGGATCGGTTATGGCGCAGGGTTGTGGCTTCCAAGTTTGGGTGGATAAAGGGGACTGGCGACCGAAGGATGTGATGGGATCTCATGGGCAGGATTTATGGAAAAGGGATTTGGTTGGGGAGGAGAGAGTTTTGGGATAGGGTGGATTTTCTGCTGGGGCGAAAGGAGAAGGTCCACTTTTGGAAGGATAGATGATGTATGGAGGTTGTGTTAGAGGTACGGTTCCCTTTGATCTTTGGCATTGCCTGGGATAGGGAGGTCACTGTTGCTTCTTGTTTTGGGGGGAGGGGATGTGGTGGTTTGGGATATTCAGCTTTGGTGCCAAGTTCAGGTTTGGGAGCTTGGTCAGTTAGGGGAGTTGCTTAGTTTTTTTGGATGGTTTGGGGCTTTCGAGTAAGGGGGAAAATGTGGTGGTTTAGAATGTGGTGGGTGCTATAGGCCAGTTCTCGGTTCGATCCTTTTATCGAAGTTTGGTTGGGGGAGGTGGTGGGTGAATTTCCATTGAGGAGTATCTGGGTGCCTCGTGTTCCTTCTAAGGTGGTGTTCTTCTTGTGGACAACTACTTTAGGTTAGAACCTTACAATTGATGACTTGGTACATCAAGGGCATGTGTTAGTTAATCGGTGTTGTATGTGTTGTGCTGCTGCGGAGTTGGTTGATCATTTATTTATTCATTGTTCTGTTGCTTCGCGTCTTTGGGGGTTGATTTGTTCGTTGTTTGGGATTATTTGGGTTCAACAAAATGGGGTTTGGGAGATGCTATGGAGTTAGAGGAGGGCTCGAGTTGGGTGGCATCGGCGATGAGTGTAGTCGTTGGTGCCGTTCTGTCTAATGTGGTTGGTTTGGTTGGAAAGGAATAGGCGAACTTTTCAAAAAATTCATCATTTTGTGTCGTGGTTGGAGAATCGGCTTTTAGTTACTTTCTATAGTTGGTTGGAGAGTAGAGTTGATCCGGATTTGTTTGCATTCTTGGATTTTTTGGATGAAGAAATTGGTTAGGCGTGTTTAGTTTTCTTTTATAGTTTCCTTGTATTTTTTGTATCATTTTGATGCTTTTTCAATAAAGTTTTATTATTTATCCAAAAAAAAAAGAAAGAAAAGGTAGCAAATAAATAAATAAATAAGACGAAGAAGAAATGAGCAAAAGCATACAACATTCATTATAGACTAATAAAAGCTCTATTTCCGATATTTCTTCTACTTACTTGAGAACGTTGGATCATCAACTTTTTTCCCAAAATAAAAGGATCCAAGGAGCCCAGTTCCAAAGACCATTGCATATGCTATGACTGTAATCATCAAAATTGTCATCAGACTACTCATGTTATTTATTTATTTATTTTTTTTCCTTTTTCTGAAGTGAGGAGGAATTCAACTCATTACTCTAAAAAACATCAATAACTTGAGATACAAACCTGAAGCAGTCTTCACTTTTGAGAAAATTCCAGCAGCAAGAAAAGAAAAGGCAATTTGCAAATTGAGATAGACACAATAAAACACGAATTGCAAACTGTAGTCATTGGCTTCAAAGAATTCTATGTCTGCAAGGAAGCAAGATGTACTGAGGCATATCAAGTACGAGTCAGGAAGAAAATTGTTAATTTTCAGTATTATTACCTAGAATTGAGCAGGATAGCACAAAACATAACATGTAAGCTAAAGATATGACAAGGAAATAAATGTAACAAATCGTCCAATAAGGGCCATCGCCAAGCCCATGCATTTTCATCATGATTCGTAAATTCTCTTGCTTCTCATAAACCAGAGATGTCAACATAACCTACATCAAAAAACAAGAGATACATAACATAAAATAATCGGAAAAATAAATAGCACAAAGCTGATACAAGGAAACTATAACGGAGATACGAATAGGAAGGGACCATTTTCCTCAAAAAAGAAGCTGTCAATGTCGTTAGCCAATGCCTAACATTATTGATCATAGGAAATATTTCAAGAGTTTGTTGCTGAAAACTTGGGAATAAATGTAGATATATACGACACCAAGAAAGAAACAAGAACATATCTAAGACCGTTTAATCTCCAAATTAATCATCACAAAGCATCAGTTTATGAAGATTGATTTTGCTAAAGAACAGTTTTTTGATACGGAATAGTCGCTCACATTCATGATAAGATGACTACACCCAGTCCCATACACCTCCACTATGTTGACAATTTTTAGGATGCATTTATTTCAAACTTTCAGCAGATATATTCATTTCAATTTTTTACACTTTCTTTTTTTTTTTTTTATGGGGCATATCTACAGGAAAATCTCAACTATGTCTTTGTCTCACCTATCTTGGTGGCTTCAGTTTTCTTTGTGCTAGACTATTCAAATCATGATCTCACAGTCAGGACAAAGAAGAACAAAATCTAATGAAATTCTTAAAATAAAAGCCTTGTCAAGTATAATTTGATAGAATGGATGGATTTTTAGCAATAAAGTAGAGCATGTAAGACTCAAAACACTTCACTAAAAAAATTCCTAGTCTGGCAGACCATTTAAATGCTTACCGGATATAGTTGTAGAATGACCCATGTAAAGAAGAGTGTACTAACAATATAAGAAATATCAAACCCCCCACTAATGGTTGGATGCTTGGGCATTTCTTTGACAAAATCAAATAGAATCTTGACGCCAGGCCCACGCAGAAACTCAAGGTAGGCATTGGAGGCCTGTATATTTATGCATGGTGAAAGTCAGTATCTTCCCTTATTGGTTGTTTGAAGCTTATCTCATAGTTGGACATTTAATACAGTTAAATATACACAAATGAAACATTCATGAACCCAACAAGCGGAGATTTAATGTCATGTGGAGGAAGAAGAAAAAAAAGCCCTACAGTGCTAACTAACAATGAAATGCATCTTAAGGAAGCCATGTTCTAGTATGTAACTAAACTAATCAAGGTACATCAGAACACAGGCATGTGATATGAAAAAAACAAATTGTTTTCGTCCACAATATTAAATTAACTAGAGAATCTTGAGATAGCATTGTATATACTTTTGATGATTATAGACAAAACCCACCTCTATAGGCGAGTGTTATTTAGCTTTCCCTTGTTTGGAAGTTTAAAAAGTGGAATGGGGAGGGACACAGAGGAAGATGAAGCTTTAAAAAGTAGACCCCTCATTAAAAACTTGGAGAGCATGATTGGAATTTGGACCTGATAGCCTGTAGAGAGGCTATCAGACATGAACTGTCAGCAATATTTAGCCTTGAAGATTAACATTTTGTAAAGATGTGAGACTATTATTTGATGAGTCACATCTAAAGAAGACATATCATCTTATACAAAAAGATTTGACGGTTGGAATACTTTTAAAATGTTTGAGGAATCAAAAGGTTAAATTTCTTTAAAACAAACTGAGTTTTTTGAGAGCAACACATTTTACTATTTTAGCAAAAACTACGAATGGTAGGACCTGACTTTTTATAATAAAATAAAAACATGGCAAAAATCTGAATGACAGTACATGACTGTACGCTTTTTACAGCACCAAACTCAACCCCAGTAGAGAAAGAGCCCCGACCACTCAAAACATGCTCCTCCTTAAGTTTGTACCAATGAGGAAAGGAAAAGCTCCTTCAAGGGCAAAACTTGGAAGCTATGATGAATTCTAGGACTGCCAAAAATTGAAGAGACGTACAGGAAAGTGCACCCTATGATTTATGTTTTCTTGACGATACTAATGTTAAATAAAGAGTTATGATATACAAAGTAATAAACAGAACTGTAATTCAAAAATAAAAAAATCATGTTATAGGAGCTTTGTTTCACCTCTTCGATGCAGTATGCAGGAATAAAGTTTTTTTTTATTAATTTATGTGCGTGTAGGGTTTTGTTTACCAACCCCTTTTTTTACTTGTCACTATTTATAGTTCCAAGTTCCAACGTTAAGCTATTTGATAGCTCTCAATTCCACCACATCTTTCTACATACAATATTTGTATATTTTTTCTATTTTCATAGGCATTAGCCAAGCAAATAACAAAAGTAGTGGCAACATAAAAGAATTCAGTCGAAAAATAATACTCCTTTGTATACCACTTATTTTATTGTGTGCATGATAGATACATTTATATCCGAGAAAAACAGGTCAAGGAGGCAAAGACAAATAGGGTTGGAAAGCTTCCCAACACATCACATTGCAACCACTGCAAGCTGGAAATAGATTTAGAAGCTTAGAAAAGATACCAAATTCACTAGGCGAGAAACCCGCGCCACTACAAACTCCCCATTATCTGCAGGATCGCTCATGGTAGAATTGTACCATATATTCACATTAAAGTTTTTGTTGCTCGAGTTCAAGAAATCATAGGCTGTGAAAAATTAAAGGCCAAATGAGGTAATTGAGAATACAATTATTTATCATGCAAAAACCATGAGGAGTATCCAGTAAACCAACCTGCTACTATTTCATTGGTCTTCTTCTCTGAATTACCATTCCAGTAACCCTTAAAAAGCTCATCATTGATCTCATTAGATCTATTGCGCCACAAATTCAAACCCTGAAGACATTGTATCACTAGAGAGAGAAAGGGAGGGAGGGAGGGAGGATGAATTAGACAAAAACCTTTCCAAGTTAATAACCAAAACAGTACTTAACATGGGTCCATTTGTCAACTAGTCCACCCTACATCAAGTGAGTACCACTTACATTTTTAGAATCTCCCAAATGAACAACAAAACAAACACACTTTCTAGTGACTCTTTAATTTGTGAGTTTCCAGAAGTTTAGTGACCATGCAGAAGAATTTCATGATGAAACAGATGGTAGGATTTGACTAAAAAGATACAAATCTCTTAGGCAGAATGCAAAAATGGAAGCTTTCTTTACTAGATATGTTACCCAAAGATAAGTCGAAGTCCTATTTTCTCTAGCCAGGCTTTGTCAGTGTGGCTGTAACACGTGGATTCTGTGACTTGTGTCCATGTATGCATGATATAGATGCGAACTTGAAACTTATATGACAGGAATTTAAAAGAAGATAAAATAAAGGGAAATGCTTTCCTAAAATAAATAAATAAATAAATAATTGTGGAGCAATACGCATCACTGTTCGTTTTCCAGTGGGAATCAAAACTACATCGCTTGGACTGCACGTAGGTTGAAGGATATAGATAGGAAAGGGAACCAATAAAGCTGGATCAACGAACATTGTCGGTGCAGGCTTGGAAACTGTTCCCTGAAATAATTTCACTACTCGCATTGGGAGCAGAACTGATATTATAAATAAATAAATAAGTATGCAACAATAAGAGAATCAAAAAAAAAAAAACATTTGGAGCGCTAATGAATAAGAAAGAAAGATGTTAGGTTGCCTTACTAATCATTCAAGAAGAATAGCTCAAATTTAATTATGGTAGTTGAGATATGGATGATTATTGCATTTAAGGGCTGCTCAATCTATCCATAATAGCTAACTCTTCTACAATTTTTATAAAGTTTAACCTCAAATTTTTCTATTGAAATTCATACATCCAAATGGAACCTTAAAAATTAAGAACAAGGGAATTAATTAAATAAAAAGAAAACTTACAAATACACCATTGGGTAAAGTATTTACGACAGGCGATTTAAAAATAGAAGACCTTGGGAAAAAGCGACCACCCAAATCTATCAAAAATTAAAGGATCGAGATTAGAACACATTCAAATATTGATTATTACCAAAACATCAAAATTCAGATAGATGTTTGCTGTTGAAGAGAGAGAGAGAGAGAGGGAGAGAGAGTAGGATTACCTAATCCAAGGGTTTTGTTATTCCCAGTAAGAAGAATAGTGGCAGGACATGAATTGGTCTTCTTGCATGACTCATCTGGCAAGTCTTCAAATGGTGTAAAAGGATTTCTTGCTGCGCGATCATTGGGAAGTGGAATTTGCAACATTGGAGGGTTTTCAGGTGGGCTGGGGATGTTGCATCGGGTGTCTCTGTCCATGTCAATGGCGGGGCAGACATACCCAGGTGGGAATGGTTCTAGGTTTAGCCCATTTCCCTTAAAATATTTTCTCGCATAATAATTGATAACAGCAAGCAATACACACAGGAAAAATGGGAAGGAGATGAGCCGACAGTTCGCCTTCTTGTTTCGTTTCTGGAAAAAACAAACTCAAAAACACAGAAAACAATCTCAACAACAAGACATATCTGCAACAGAATAATTTAAAAGTTGCTAAATTTTATAACCAGAAATGATGCTATCAAGCCTAATTTCATGAGAATTCAATAGAAAACATTGAGAACATCCAGAAATGATGTTATCAAGCCTAATTTCATGAAAAAACACCAAGATTGGCCGAGCCGTGAAGACTTGAGAATAAAATCTAAGGTCTCGAGTTTGAGTCATCCCAAGAGCCACTGAAAGTTTGTCCGGTTGTTAATTTCAAGTCCTGAAACTAATCAAAATGTGCACAAGTTGACACGGACACACATTTATATATATCTTTTAAAAGGCGTAATATCATGAGAATTTCAATAACCAAGAAAGTTAAAAAGAAAAAAAAACATTGAGAATATCCAGATATATGCAGGAAAAATAATTTGAAAAAATTGTGTTTCTTAAATGGTGAGTTGATTCAAGAAATTTTTTCAAAAAAGTAGATTTCCAAAAAAACAAAAATAAAAATAAAACAATACCAAACAAGCATTTTTGTAGAATCACCATATCAAAATCCCAAACAATTTTTAAAAATCTAAAAGCAATGAAAAATAATTGAAGATTATTAATGAATTTAAGCGAGTATCATCATGAATTCACCACATTTTGGGGTTTCAACCAAACATTCAAATCGCCCAATAGATTTATCACATTTTTGGGTAAAAAAATTGATTGGTTGAGAGAGAGAGAGAGAGAGACCTGGTAAGCCAAATTCTTCCGAAGCAAAGCATCTGTTTAGGTACAGAAGTTGGCAGGACCTAGCGATGGACTGTCCATTGAAGGATGGAGCTTAGAGGTAGAGGCCCAGATCCAAATGTGACCGTCACAGAAAAAAGTTCTCTCTCTCTCTCTCTCTCTCTGTTTTTCAACTCAGAATCGCACTTCCTTCATCGTTATATAGTTCGTTATAAAACGGTTACAGTAAAAAGAATTAAAAAACAAAATTAAATGGTTAAAGGGCAAATATATACATATATATATATATATATATCTATATAATAATACATATACATCTATATAATAAGGGAAGAGTCACAAAATTTACAACCACTCATCCTCATCTGTCACACCTCACCTTTTCACATTTTAAATTTCAAAACACATCCATCCACCCCAGAGACCCGCGCTTATCAGCGTCTCTCTATAAACTCCCCTCTTTCAATCATCGCCACCGCACAAAGAGAGAGAAAGCGAAGATGGGTGGAGGATGAGGAGATCACGGACACCACAGAGATGTAGCACACAGCAGAGACTTCAGAAACAATGTATGGAGCATGACTGGTGGTCTGTACTGCAGACCCAAGCACTGGAAGCGCAACACTGCCATCGCCATGGCTGGTATCTTCCTCATCTGCATCCCCATCGCCGTGAAATCTGCCCAACTCGAGGTCCTCTCTCTCTCTCTCTCTCTGTCTCAGAACCCACATTTCATTTTGGTTGTTTTACTTTGCAAGATCCGAGTTTTTATTTCGATGATTCAATGTTTAATTGCAATTAGGTTTTGGGTTTTGTTTAAAAAGTTATTCTCGATTTTTTATGATCTGAGTTTTGCAATTTTTATTGTTGTTGTTATCAAAATTGATGATGAGTAAAACTTTAAAGGATTAATTATCTGTTTGTGTTCAATGTCATTGTTTCAGTGTACATTGATACAAGTTTTGGTGTATAGAAATTGATTTAATAGAGAGGTCTGTTTGGGAGTAATAAAAGTTCCATGATATTGATATAAAATTACTATACACTTTCGGTTTTATTGTTATTTATAAAGATGGGTCGAATTTTAAAACAATTTACAACAGTTTAAAAATGGTTTAGAGCAGTTTCTAGATGTGAAATTTACAATGAAATTTGAGGGGCATTCTTAGAAAATGATAAAAGTGTGACGAAGCCTCTTCTTCTGCACTATGTGCTTTTAATAAAAGAATAGATGTGTATGATGTTATAAATGAAAATATAGCACATAACATCTCGGTGTTAGCCAACATATATTTATGCCCAATAAACTGATTTCCTAAAGAGTTAAAACACAACTTGAACTTTGTCAAAAACAGACTTGCCTGGATTCTCATGCAGGTAAATCTCCAATAATGAGAGAACACGAAGTTTGAAGAGCACAAGCTGGGATTGAGCAGTTTCACCCCCAGCCTGGTTCTTATGCTCTTTCAAAATTTTTGCAAGATAAGTATCCATGCGGAACATTGCATCATCATCCATTCCCCCATCAGAATCATCAGAAGCTTCGGGATGTTCTTTGTCAACTGCCTCAAGTCCACCTACTTCAAAATCATCTGTTTGCAAGTTTTAGTGTTATTTATATAGAATTTTTTTTTTTTTTAATGTAGTTAATGGATTTGGATTTAATTTTTTAAAAAGTTTTAGGTCTGACATAATAGTTGTTCTTATAAAATGGGTTTTGATTTTAAAAATATATTTTTATTTTCAGTTTGATTTATGAAATGGATTTAATTTCTTAATGAAAAATGGGTGTTGATTTTTTATGGTTTTGAAAAAAGCTATTGAAATGGGTGTTGATTTTTTTTGATTTAACAAAATCAAATCACAAATTTAAGATAAAATAGAGTGAAAAAAAAATACAGAGAGAGGAAGATTGAACAGAGGAAATAAAGGGTTTGTTATTTGAATTCTGAGAGTAAATGTAGTGTTTGTTAGGAGATGAGAGCGGATGAGAGGAGGAAATGAGAAAGAGATTAGAGAGAGAGAGAGAGAATATAAATACTATACTTTTTTAGATGGTGAAATTCTATAAAATGTTTAATAAAAATTTCAAATACAAATTAATATTTTAACTTAAACTTTTATTAATGAATTTGATCAATTATATTTTAACTTAAACGAACTGCCATTGTACGATATCTTGAACTGATTTATTATAATTGATTTCTATAACAGTGAAATTATTATCATTTTGAATTATTTTTTTGTAAAGGATGTGATACCAATATTAATAATTTATGTTAATTGATTTTTGTAAAATATGTGTACCATGCCTTTAGGCACGAGAATACGCTAGTATATATATAAGGGTGATGCTACTCAGATTCAAAAATTATATTTATTTTTTAAACTCAATGATATCGCAATTCTGTCTCACGTATCTACTCTAATTATGAATGAACTAGTATTTTATCTTTCCATAAAAGAAATTAATCGAAAAAATCAAATTAAAATGGGTCCACCTTAATTTATTTGTGAGAGGGAGATTTATGATCTTGGGGTGGGCCGAGGTAGCGGCCGAGAAAGATTGGTAGCCAAGCGGATCATTGGGCCGAGATGATCTGCGATCCGCCCAGGATTAGGCTGCCAGGACATAGGCCGGGCAGGTGTTGGGCCAGGTATGCGCCGCCCGGTCCGAAAAGAAGTTGCTCAGTTAAGGCAACGCTCGGTTGGACCAAGCTACGTGTATGGCTTAAACGAAGCCAGTCAGGTTGGCTGAACGGCGCCCGGAAAGGCGTCATCGGCCGAGGAACCTGTCTGCTCGACAGGAAGGCCAACCACAGTCAAGTTAAATGACCGACGCCTGGAAAGGCGTAGTCAGCCGAAATACTTGTTTGCTCGGCAGGAAGGCCGACCACAGGTGAGCACGAGGTGTCCCAGGCTCGGCTCTGCCGAGATGCTGCCTAGCTCGGTTCTCTTGAGCTTAGCCAGAGAAGAGCATGGGCATGTAGCACAGCCCGGCCATGGGTAGGGCAGCTCGGCTGCCGAGCTCCAGCAGAGAAGGCTGGCAGTTGAGATTAGGTGATGTTCAACAAGGTTTACGCTGACAGATGGGATAGCAAAGCCACGTGTCAGGAGATGGCTGGGAGTGGATATGGGGCGCAGAGGGTATATAGGCATATATGCGCCCCCCACACGGGAACAACGAACATTTTGTAAGGAAATTCTTACACTCAAACACTCTCTCCTCTCTCCCTCTATCCCAAGGTGTGTGCTAATTTGACCGTCGAAGGGGTTTTCCGGCCACACACCGCCGGGTAGCTCACCGCCGTTGTGCTTTCAGGCGATCGGACAGAAACGGAGTTTGGAAGAAAGGAGTACGGGCTTGCCTGAATATTTGCTCCCTGTACAATTTGTAAGAAAAATTACAAATCAGGTATAATTTTCAAAAATAATTACATCCTCATGAAAAAATTTATAACTTTAATAATTAAAATTTGTTAGTTTTAGGATGAATCTGAAAAAATAAAAAAAAAAATCAACCACATGCTGATTAGTTTTCTCCTTTCTTTTTTCTTTTTTTTATTTTTATTTTTATAGAGTGCTTTTCTGATTCTTGAGTAATTTTTCATAACGATGGCTTTTCTTTTGTGATACTTGGATTGAAATTCTCTTCATTATATTAATATAATAAGTAAAATCTTTGCTTTTGTGATTAATAATTACATAACATTAACAATGATATATATTTATAAAAATATTAGAAACTCCAAAATTTTTATCAAATGTCGCACATGGGTATGAGACCCACATTTGATAAAAATTTTGGGATCTCTAGCATTACTCATATATTTATTATAATTTTGATTTGAAAATGTTTAAATGTGATTTTAAAATTTAAATACTTTATTATAATATTATTTATTGAAATAGAAATATTTGTTCAAAGCATGTTATGGAAGCTAAATTCATGTTTAACTATGGTAATAGCAACCCCTATTATCTTTAGTTGAAATTGAATTCAATAAAGATAATCAAATTACCTGAAAAAGAAAGGTCAAGTTTCAGCCAGACTGATGGTCTTTTCAGGGTGTTGCTTGGTAGCTCAAATGATGTGGCGATAATGTGAAAAATTACTGATTTTCTTTTTTTTTTTTAGGGTATAAGAGACAAACAAACAAGTAGCATGGCTACATGTTGATCTATTTATGAACATGAAAAACCTAGTGGAATAGTCACATGGAAGTGTAGTCCCATGGTTTTGCCAAACTGCTCTTGGTTTTGTCAATCCATTGCATTGTCTAGATTCCACACCCCTTCATCTCCCATGATATTACTAAGATCATAGTTCTCATCATACTCTTCAAACATCTCATCCCATCATTCTAGATCTTGTTCTATAAGATATTTCTCCAAAATTTTACATCCTCTTTTAGATAAATATGTCCCTGATTTTACCTGTTCCAAATAATCATATACTGATTCATAAGGCAATCCTCGAACAATTAATTTTTCTGCCAAGGAGAGTGTTATTGCAAACGTAGTCCTCCCATAATGAACTAATTTGCATCCAACTCTTGCTAATTCTGTAGTTTCATGAGATATTAGGAAAAATCCTCTTGCCCTTGCTTCTGTTAGATATAATATAAGAAGTTCATCCCAATCTTTGAACCAATCACATTTGTAGGGAATCACGTCTTTATTGTCTTTGACTTTATTAGATAATGAGCTGCATTTAGACGTTCATCATTTACTTCTATTTGGGCAGTTGTAAATATAATAAGTGCCATGCTTGGATATTCTTCAAAGACTTTATAAATTCTTCCGAACATGAATTGTGGGTGAGATGGAACGTCAAATGTATTGATTATTCCCAATTTCCACATTTGAACCAAAGGATCTTTTGGGTTGATAACATTGTCTAGATCGAATGAAACTTTTAACATTCTATAATTATACAAGGCGGTCCTTTCGTTGAAGTAGCATCACTGAGTTTCTAGATAAGTGACACATTTTTCATACTATTTCAGAAATAATTTAATAAATGTACATCTTTTTGTTTTATCTTGGATGTCATCGGGGAGTTGAAGAAATGAATATAATACTTCTAATCTTAAAAAGGTTTTTGCTACTAAATTGGTTGTTCTGATAAGCTCGTTTACAGAACGGTTTTTTCCTACAGCCTGCATTTTTCTAATAATTTCAGCACTGTCTTGTGTCACCAAGTCCAGCACTTCTTGAGTTTCTACCAAGAGTGTTTCTGCTAAGAGTGTTTCCTTCTCTGACGGTGTAAGTCTTGTGGATGTGGATGTCATTTGAAAGTTCTCAAGTTAAAGTATCGGCTAAACTATTTTTATTACCATTAATATGTTCTATATCAAAGGTAAATTATTTTAACCAGAGTTGTCATTGTAAAAGCCTTTATTACATCTGCATGTTAGATAAATTCTCATTTACAAATTCTAGTAGGCATTTGCAATCTGTTTGTAGCGATCCTAGTTTTGACCTGTCTCTGTGTGGTGTTCCGAGTTCAGGTTGGTATGGTTTTGAACAATGTTACATATCTTAGTTTCCCTGTATTCCTCTTATTTTGGTTATCGGGTTGTAGCGGTGTGTTTGGAACAAGTAATGTCTTCAAACCTTTAGATGCGAATCCAACTCGAATTGTGCCTTGCAGAGTTGTATCAAAAGTTAATTTTTTCATGTTTTGCCACTTCGCTGAGTAGGTCGGGAGATCGAGCTACCCAGTTAGCTCGCTGGGTCCCTTCGTAGGTCTGGGGCAGCGCCCAGGCAGGGATGAGAGGCAGCTCCCCGAAGCAAAAATGCAAAATGCATTCAAAGTTGCTTGTTTGCTCGAGCGGCTGTTTATGCACTCGAGCAGAGAATGTTTGGTTCTAGAAGTTTGATCTGTCTACAAAAGTACTGGGAAAGTGTATTCGACGCTCGAGCGGAGCTTTCCGAGCTCGAGCGAGAGACTGTGTATGACGCTCAAGCAGGGCTTTCCACGTTCGAGTGGACCATGTTATATCAGTTCACGAATCTGATATTTCAGATCACTTTTTCAGTTTTCTCTCTCTCTCTCTCTCTAAAACTCTCCAAAATTTCAGATCTAGAGCTTCTCTCTCTAGAAGTCATCTTCTCTCCTTGATTTCTCTAAATCCATTGGGATTTAGACCTAAGTTCATCTAAGTTGGTTATCATCTTGAGGGCTTCGTTGTGTGCGGTGGAGATCAAGTTTAGGCATCGTTGATTTTGGTGTTTCAGCTCAATTCTTCTTCAATACTTGAGGTAGGGATTTTGTAACGCCCCAAATTTCTAGCTCAAATGATAATACAACAATCATGACTCTTTCAAAGAAAATCGAATATAAATCTCCAAACATACATTAAATGATACAATAGTTCTTCCTGCAATAATACATTAATCCAACAACAAGTAAGTAAACAAATAAATACCCCCAAGGGTTTACAAGTTTCCAAGGCTTGAGCCTGGTTACACAAAATGGTTATTGAAACCCACACACATACAGCCCTTAGTTTACACAAAGAGTCACAGCAAAATGAGAGTCTCGTACTCTCAACACACATTTCCTCGCCTTTAGTTAGGCGATATCATCACATCTTTTCTTGCACAAAAATCCCATAGGGTGAGCATAAAACCCAATAAGAAATCCTAACAAAGTATATACATTTTATACAAGTCTCAAGAGATGAAATGCACATGTCATGCTATGTCCTTTTCAAAGAAAATCACATCTTCATCTTTGAAAACCATCATGCTCAATGATGTAATGCAATTTCAATTCTTCAAAACTTAACAATTTATTTCAAGAGCGATAAATACGACTTTGGTAATCCCTAGGTCGGTGTCTGCAAGTAGACTATACAAATACTACCAACTTGTCCTTTTTACCGGTATTAACAGGACGGCTCGACATCTATCTGCGCAGTTTTTCGGTCTTTCACCCCGGACTCTCAGTGTCACACCCGGTATTTTATTACTCGGATAACATTACCAATATTTATTAATTAAGTTCATTTACAAATGGCAATTCATCATTTAATGAAATGATAAATAATTAAATATACGTGTTCCCTCTCGTGATACAATAAAGATATTTACATACGACTAAAAGGAATGCCCTGAAGCTTACAACAAAAGAGAGGACATTACTTTTTACAAAAAAATAGCACTCAGCCAAATAAACAAATGAAGTAGTATTGTGACACCCCGAACCTACACTATTGGTTGCAGTCAAAGGAGAGTCACTAATGAGTCCTATGGTCAATAACCAAGTAAGATCCCAAATCGCCGGAAGAGTCAAATTAGCCTCCCTTCTAAGTCCGGCTTTCTTAGGCAGCGCACTACCCTTTTGACAGATCTTAAAAGGTATTGACACAAGGTCTCATAAGCAACGATAAGGTGTATACGTACAAATATTAAAATATAAGTACATAACAACCACAAATATCATTAATTTCAAAAGCTTGATCCATTACATTACATTCCAAGAGAAAACTTAAATCTTCGTATGAGTCTTACAAAATATCAAAAGGAATTTCTAACTTTTCTAAGATAGCCAAAAGTCTTCGAAGGTTTCAGGTTTGTCGTCTCCAGTTATAAGCTCCTCTTCGGCACCTGGCATGACACGCCGTGAGCTTTGAATGCCCGGTAAACACACACACATCTCGTCCCTCTTTCCCAATCCAATACACAATCACAAATATAACATCAAATAGTAAAGCATGATACTCAACTAAGGGGTTACAAGTTAGATGTTAGTAAACTAGAAATCCCCCAAAGAGATTTCGTCCTCCCAACCACAAGAATTGAACACCAGACTATTCGGAACTCCCTATTTTGCTGCTTTGTTGCAGAACTAATCTCGGATGCCTACCAACGGTTATATACCACGTAGCGCCAACCACAGGGCCTCAAAAGGGATAGCGAAAAGAAAAAGTTTTATCTCCTGAATCCAACCTCATCCTTCCAGAAAAAGTTTTATCATCCCTGAATGTCCCATCCGGACCCAACCTTATCTCACCATTCAAACCGTCGTAAGGAGTCCGAATACGTCCGTTCCATTCCAGGGTTTACGTGACAACTGCTTGCGCAAGACTTTAACTTTCAAATAAGGAACGCATCCCAAAAATCCATATATCACATATTCTTATCTTTTCATTACTCAAGTGCTCGAAAACTCAATACCCTCCCAATTAGGTTTCCCGTTGAAGTTAAATGTTTTACATCAAGGTTAGTCTAATTGATAAGACAATAATATCAACATAAGCATGCATCCTTAAGACGAGGAAGATAAATAACATAACCATAACACATATAATATCATGCCAAGATATGCTCATAAGTAAGTAGGCAATTTCATGAATTCAAGGGCATAAAACATCCATGCATAACACAGTTTTCAAATATAATATCACATAAAGATTAAAATGAAAGGACTATTTTAGATCTTCCACCGGACTCGGTCTTCCTATAGTTCGTAGAGAATTTGATCTAGTTTCTAGAACATTTTTCGGAAATGGGATTGCTTTTCCAAATTTTAAGTTATTTAGAAAACATTCTAGCGCTGTCCAGATTCTGTCTAGATCCGTCGAATGTTACGAAAAATTTGATTTTCTTGCAAATCGCTTAATGTTTTTCGATGAAACCAATTTTATTTGAAAGCTAACTCCTTAAGGAAGGTTTTGACATAAAATAGAGGTCCAGAATAATTTTATACATTTTTCTAGAATTTCTGGAAGTGGGCTGCAAAAACAGATTTTAAGGTATTATGTTCAAACAAGAAGATTTATGAGAAAAGGGTTCCACCAAGGGAGAGTTTCTGTTTCTTTTATGAAGAAAACATGCTAACTAACATATTTTTAACTCAGAAATTTACTTGAAAGAGTGCCCTTGGAAAGTTGAGAGATTGGTATAAAAAGAGATGGTTTTGTGCCAAAATGGAGAAAATACAAGAGAGATGGAATCAATGCTCAACTTTTAGCATTTTTAACACAAGTAACTCATCAATAACAGATTTGAAAACATTATTTAGAACCCTTAGAAACATGTATTTGAAAAAGGAAAATGAAAGAGAAGGTTGTGTTGTGGCTTACTTGCTAATTTTGCACAAGAATGCTCTCTTCTCCCTTCCTCTCCTTCTCTAGACTCCTTTCTCTCTTGCTCTCCTCCCTCTTTCTAACCGAATGTGTGTGTGGGTGAGTGTGTTATGTATGTTTGCAAGCTAGGAGGTGTGTTGGTATTTATAGACAAACCTTTGAGGCAAAAAGTCTAAAAAGTCCCTTAGTTGGAAATGGATGGAAATGTTAGGATTTGTTTGGATTCTAAGGAAATTGAGGGAATTTGGGAGACTTGGTCAATGATTTAGGCAACACTTAGTTAAAAGGGAACTAGTTTTGGAATTAGCACCCTAGGTTTGTGGTTTTTCCTAGAAGTTCATGATGATATTTCTTGGAAATTGATTTCTCACTTTCTTCTAGGAAGGCTAGGCATAGGGAAGGGTGATGGAGTTATTATTTTAATGATTTTAGGTATTAGGGGCACAATTCTCAATGTATGTATATATATATTTCAATTGATTGATGGTACTAATAGTATTAGGGTACATGTACTATTTTTAGGGTAATTCTTAATAAAAAAAATCAGGGCTTGGAATTAAACTCATGTATTGGAACCTTATTTATGTATTTACTTATGATCTAGTTAGGTTTAGGGCTAATTTAAATACTCATAGCAAATATTTATTGGTACCAAAGTCATTGTTGCTTCAAGATTCAAGGGATTTGTTTGTACTAAAGTATAATGATGACGGCTAGCCATGTCCTCGAGATTTGGAGAGATTTCCCTATTTATTTTGTGTACAAATCTTGGAAATTGTAAAACATTATGTTAAAAAAAGATTTTAGGGTACAAGTGTATATATATAAATATATAATGGTACTTGTTTGAGGTCAATTTGTGATTTAATAAAAATGTGAGGGCTTGGGCTCAATTAAAATATCTATTTCAAGTAAAGAGTTAATAAATTAGTGTTTAGGAAAAATAATTCGGTTTGTATTATCTTGCTTTGAATTTAAAGGTAAATAACTGAATGAAGACTGTAAAAACCGGAAGTTAGGGTTTAGAGCAATTAATCTAAAATTTAAGAGTTAAATAATTAATATTAGAGTGTTATGATTCTAAGCTTCCAGGGTCGATTTGGGTTTGTATGGGTTCGTCCGTGATACGTTTTCGGCTCTAGGGTTTAATTTGTGAGCAATCAACGAATTAAAGGCTTTGTTATAGTAACTCAAAATTTTGGGACCTAATAAGGTTTACAAAAGTTAGGGGTCTCACAAGTACAATCCGTCACTACATTACACTTATAAAATGGTAAAACCCATTGTTCGATCTTCAAATCCGAAAAGCATTCCATGTACACATGTACAGGCAGAGGGTGAGCAACCACTAGCTCACCAAACAATTTCATATTAAAACATTAGAAGATATGCGGGTACCAAAATACTCATACATATAGGTGAAATCATATCATGTCAAAACCATATGATTTTATTACATAATCTCTTAAATCCAATTTATTTAATTAATCACAACAAGTTAATTTAAATAAATAAATATGTTTCAATAGCAACAAGACATCATTTTCAGTTCGTTCAATTATCTCATTATCAATTGAATCAAATAATTAAACAATTCATCAAATCCATTTTATACAGTTTTATGAGATGAATGCATATGTCATGTCATGCTCAAAATATTTTTTCTCATCTTTTGAAAATCTTACGCACAATGCCAATTTGAAAACACATTAATCCAACAATTTTAATAAAATTCTAATATGGTAAATACGGCTCAGGTAATCCTTAGGCTGGTGTCTGCAAGTAGACTATATAAGTACTACCAAATTGTCATTTTTACCAGTATTAACTGGAAGGCTCGACACCTATCTGCGCGGGTTTCTGGTCTTTCACCATGGATACTCAGGCTAACTTAACCAATATCAAACTATACTCCCTAACCGGACTTACCAACGCATTTATCCAAAACAATTCAAAATGATCTTGTTTTACCCACAAAAAAAGAAAGAAAAAAAAAGAAAGAAAGCAATTCCTTTCTCAAAACAATAGTTTTCAATTGCAATTCGAAATCCATGATAACAATGAAATGGAATGGCAATGTAATATGTAACAATGCATTAAGATAGTTCTAATTTCAATTCTACTACACAATACTCCATTATGATCAATTTCCATATCTCTATCAATGTAATATCATAAAACAATCCCAAGAGATAATATAATAATGTCAATGTTCATGTAAGTACTACATGCCATACCACATCAACTTAATCTCGCTTATTTCTCCAAATCTCATACTTGGTCAACTTTGTCACTTTTAATCTCATAATATTAAAGCTATGAATTAAAAACACAATAATTACAATTTAATTCATCAAATTAGTAAATTCACTACATTTACCATCTTCCAAATTAATAACACCAACTTAACCTCACATGCCTCATCCTTCAAACATAACCATATTTCAACATAACCATTTTTCATACCATTTTTCATTTGCTAGGAGAGGCTTGAAGTTTGGGCTATCTAGCTATCTACTTAGGTCTCTTCTCTTGAGAGGCACTAGAAGTACAAAATTGAAACAAATTGATATCGATTTAACCCAAGGACGCAAGAGGTCCATCACAATTCGTATCATAAAGCCTGAAGCCAATTGAAGTTCCTCCTTTCCTCCAAAGACTCTCTCATTCACACCTCACACAAGGAAAGGAGAGTGATCTCCTCCTAGCTAACTAGTGGATCAAAAAAATGAAATTGTTGTGTTTTTTTTTGACTCACCCTAATTAAAAATAAAATGTCTTCTTGAAGACTTGAAGACATGCTAGAGTGAGGAGGAGCTAGCCCTTTTTTTCAGACGTAGAACTCCCTTTTGTTTTTGCTTTCTTATGAATCTAAAAAAAAAAAAAAGAGGTAATATTTTTTTCAAATTCTCTACCAATAAAAATTCCACCACTTTTTTTTCTAAAATTACCTAACCAACATGATATTTACATCAAAAATTATTAAATATGCCCAAGAGTAACATTTTCAAGGTTATGAGTTCAAAAGTCCATATTTCACATTTTTTATTTTCACAAAAAAAAAAAAAAAAAAAAAAAAACACAACTTAATCATCAACATAACATCTTCCATAAAGTTTCATGAATATAACATTTTTAAAGTTTCTAATCCCAAAACAACTCTATAATCCCAACTTAACAATCTACATAATATTCCTCAACATCAATTTATTTTTCTCAAAAATAAATTCCAAATCAAAGATAAAAAAAATATATTTCAAATTTATATTTCTCAAAATAAATCATCTAATCATAATATGATGTAGAGACAATCCATACAACTATTAAATTTCATTTTCGGATTTCTTTGCAAAATTATTAACACAAAATGATTTTTCCAAATCAATCTCAAAATGCCAACATTCTTAATATTTCAACATAATTTTTCTTCCAAAAATTACAAAACAAAAATATGAATATATATATATGCAATACCTCTTATAATTATATATTTTCTCAAAATAACCTTAACATAGCATTAATGTAAAAATATGAAAAAAGTCTCTACCTCAAATGTGAAAAAAAGCTAATCCGAAAATGCAAACATCACCCGATCATGGATCCGAGACTACCATTGTGAAGATCACGACGAGCTCTTCGACTTTCATTTACAACACTTTTACAAAATCTGACTCTAAGGACTCCCATTTGAAGCTCAAAGATTGAGCAACAATGGAGGAAAAAAAAAAAAAAAAAGGAAGAGAGAGAGACGCTGGGAGAGAGAGAGTGTTGGACTCTCTCATCAACTAGAAAGAAAAGCAAAAGAAGAAAGGAAGGGAGAGAGAGGCGTGGGGGAAACAACCCCACGTGGTTTGGCTTCTCAATGCTTGGGTTTTTTAATAAAAAAATAAAAAAATAATTTTTATAATAATATCTCAAAATTTTATAATAAAAATTATAAATTGATATAATTTTTCTTACCACAAAATATAATATTTTACTCACTACAAAATATACAGATTTTTATTCTTTATAAAATTTATAATTTTTCACCATATTGTACACACTATAAAATCAACTATTAAATATTTATTATAACTCCTATATAATAAATAATAACAACTCTCATGGTGGTTACTACCAATCACATAATTAAAAAGAACCAAACAGTTAAATATGAGTCATTAAACAAACTCAAATTAAATTAAATTTAAGTCATGGGTCCCACCCATAAGCCAAACATAGTCCAATTATATACCAAAATAGACCCAACAAATTTATCCAAATCATGATCTAAACATTTAAAATTAAATAACAAAATTTTGCTATAAATTAAACTGAACACCAATCAGTCCGTGAATTTTCATAAAATAAATACTTATCATTTAATTTTGAAATTTTTATTCAACTTGCTAAACTCATATGGGAATAACATATAAAAATTTCATAATTTTATGAGATTAGGAACTATTTTTAAAAAATAAAAAATCAAACTGTTTTCACAGAATTTACACAGCAATCAAATTCAAAAATTTGCTCAATTAAATTATGCACTGACTATTTAAAAAAAAAAAATTCTAGGTCATTACACTCAGGCCAACTTGTTGGGCCATTTCTCTAAATAAGCTAAAATAGTAAATCAATTCTTAAACTAAGCCTAGTTTTCAAAGAATTTCCAAAATAAACTAACTCGCGGTTCACAATCGCGATTTTAACATATTTCCGCCTGTTGCGCGTGAAAGTTGACAGATCTTAAACTCGCTGTTACGAAAAGAGATTTTGATTAAGAAATCGCGGTTACAAAACGCGAATTTAATTAATTTTTTTTTCTTTTGAACTCGCTGTTACAAAACACGATTTCGTCAAAAAAAAAAATTTGTTCTGAACTTGCCGTTATAAACCATGATTTTATCAAAAAAAAAAATTCTTCTGAATTCGCTGTTATAAATCACGATTTTATCCAAAAACTTTTAATATATATTAAAATGTAATCAATATAAGATATAAGTTGTTGGTAGCTCAAATGCTAGTGCAATGTTATGCCTTGGTAGGGGCGTGTGTTCAAATCTCGCCAAGTTTCCCCTTTTTTTTTTTTTTTTTTTTTCACTCACTCTATACTTTATATATTTATTATGTAATTTTTTTATCAAAAAAAAGTCAAACATTTGTTTGGCTAACTAAATTTTTTTTTCTATAAAACACAGTTTTTTTCAAAATGTCAACATAATTGTTTAAAAAGTATTCAGTGTATTTGGTTTGAGTTTTTTGGATTTAGTTGTTTGAAAATTGAGTTTTTTGATTTTCGTATTTTTTTTTAGTGAATATTTTTAAAATTTTAGATTTTTTTTTTATTTTTTTAGATGCACCTTACTTAGATATATCTAAAAAGTAAAAAATTTGTGAAAAAATATTTTTCAAAATTAATAAATACATAAAAATACAAAAAATGTAGAGAAAAAATATTTTTAGTATTTTTTCAGAAAAATATTTTTTAAAATTTTGAGCATTTTTTTTTTTTTACTTTTTTAGATGCACCTTAGTTATTTGTATCTAAAAAGTAAAAAAAATTGTAAAAAAATATTTTCAAAAATTAATAAATACATAAAAATATAAAAAATGTACTGAAAAAATATTTTTGTATTTTTAATATTTTTTCAAAAAAATATTAATTTTTTCAGCAAAATGTACTCAAAAAATGTACGCTTTTAAAATGTTTTTTGAGTACATTTTTTGAGGACGCTTTCACTGTGCTTATTTTTTTTGAGTATATTTTTCTGAAAAAATACTAAAAATACAAAAATATTTTTTTTGTACATTTTTTGTATTTTTATGTATTTATTAATTTTTAAAAATATTTTTTCACAAATTTTTTACTTTTAAGATATATTTAAGTAAGGTGTATCTAAAAAAGTAAAAAAAAAAATCTAAAATTTTAAAAATATTCACTAAAAATAAAAAAATATGAAAATAAAAAAACTTAATTTTCAAACAACTAAATCCAAAAAACTCAAATCAAATACACTGAATACTTTTTAAACAATTATGTTGACATTTTGAAAAAAAATTATGTTTTATAGAAAAAAATTTTAGTTAACCAAACAAATGTTTTACTTTTTTTTGATAAAAAAATTACATAATAAATATATAAAGTATAGAGTGAGTGGGAAAAAAAAAAAAAAAGGAAAAACTTGGCAAGATTTGAACCCACGCCCCTGCCAAGGCATAACATTGCACTACCATTTGAGCTACCAACAACTTTTGTCTTACTTTGATCACATTTTAATATATATTAAAAGTTTTTGGATAAAATCGTGATTTATAACAGCGAATTCAGAATAAATTTTTTTTTTTTGATAAAATTGTGGTTTATAACAGCGAGTTCAAAACAAAATTTTTTTTGACGAAATCGTGTTTTGTAATATCGAGTTCAAAAGAAAAAAAAATTAATTAAATTCGCGTTTTGTAACCGCGATTTCTTAATCAAAATCGCTTTTCGTAACAGCGAGTTTAAGATTTGCCAACTTTCACGCGCAACAGGCAGAAATATGTTGAAATCGCGATTGTGAACCGCGAGTTAGCTTATTTTGGGTATTCTTTGAAAACTAGGCTTAGTTTGGAAATTGATTTACTATTTTAGCTTATTTAGGGAAATGCCCCCAACTTGTTCAATATCATCTACACCACCTATCAAGACGTACCAACGTATTTACCCCAAAATCATTTTATGAAAACTTGTTTTTCAACATTTTTTTCTCAATGTAAGTTTTCAAATCAACTTTCAAAGTTTAATGTAATCAAATGAATTGATATGCCAATAACACAAGATGAATATAAATACTTTTATTCCAATTCATCATCCAAGGAATAACACAATTCCCTCTTCTCAAGTATCCTCAACAATTAGTCATTTCAAGACTATTTTAACGTTTTGAACAATAATTTCCAAAATGAACCACAATTCTCATATTCCCTGAAATTCATCATTTATATAAATATAAATAAGAAATTTTCCGAACATCCATTTATTTTGACACACAAAATAAATATAATAATATCATTCATGGATTTTTAGTCTCTTTTAAAAAAAAATCCCTAAATTCTAGGTTTTCTCATCAAAACTATACAACTCAAATCTTTTGAAAGAAAACTTTCCAAAATCATCTTTTCTTTAATCAACGAAGATCAAAACCCATAAGATCATTTTAAAAGAACAAGAGACAAACCCACTTTCAAAATCGCTCAACTTCTTGAATCAATAATCAATTTTCAAAGTTATCGAAAGATGATTTCGAAAATCATATAGATCGTGCAAAATATATATATATAATTCTAAGAAAATCTCGACCTCAAGTTTTGAAGAAAAGTAGAGATGAAACCCCAAAATCAACGTTGCCTAAACTTGATCTTCACCGCACACAATAAAGCCCTCGAGATGATAACCCACTTTGATGAAGAAGCAATGGCAAAACTCAAATGGATCTTGAGAAATCAAGATTTTTGATCTAGTTTGTGTAGAGAAATGTAGAAAGAAGGAAGAGGAAAGGGTTTTTGGAGAGAGATATACAAAAGTAATCTGAAATATCAGATTCACGAACTAATATAACATGGTCTGCTCGAGCGTGGAAAGCCCCGCTCGAGCGTCAAATACACTTTCCCAGTACTTTTGTAGACAGGTCAAATTTCTAGAACCAAACATTCTCCACTCGAGCGCATAAACGGCCGCTCAAGCAGACAAGCAACTTCTAATGTATTTTGCATTTTTGCTTCGGGGCACTGCCCCTCAACCCCGCCAGGGTGCTGCCCTAGGATCCGCCAAGGGGCACTGTCCCCTGGACCCCCGCGAGCTAACTGAGAAGCTTGATCCCCGATATACTCAACGAAGTGGCCAAGTTGGGATCGCTACAGATTTTCTTAAAGTTATATATATATATATTTGTAAGATCTAGATGATTTTTGAAATCATCTTTCGATAGCTTTGAAAATTGATTGTTGATTCAAGACGTTGAGTGATTTTGAAAGTGGATTTGTCTCTTGTTCTTTTAAAATGATCTTATGGGTTTTGATCTTCGTTGATTGAAGAAAAGATGATTTTTGAAAGTTTTTTTTCAAAAGATTTGAGTTGTATAGTTTTGGTGAGAAAACCTAAAAATTAGGGATTTTTAAAAGAAATTGAAAATCCATGAATGATATTGTTATAGTTATTTTGTGTGTCAAAATAAATGGATGTTTAGAAATTTTCTTATTTATATTTATATAAATGATGAATTTTATGGAATATAAGAATTGTTGTTCATTTTAAACGTTGAAATAGTCTTGAAATGACTAATTGTTGAGAATACTCGAGAAGAGTGAATTATGTTATTCCTTGGATGATGAATCGGAATAAGAGTATTATATTCATCTTGTGAAATTGGCATATCAATTCATTTGATTATATTAAGCTTTGAAAGTTGATTTGAAAACTCACATTAAGAAAAGAATGTTGAGAAACAAGTTTTTATGGAATGGTTTTGTGGTAAATACGTTGGTAAGTCTTGATAGGTGATGTAGATGATATTGAATAAGTTGGCATGAGAGTCTGGCGTGAAAGACCGCAAATCCGCGAGGATAGGTGTCGAGCCTTCCGGTTAATACCGGTAAAAATGACAATTTGGTAGTACTTGTATAGTCTACTTACAGACACCGACCTAGGGATTACCAGAGTCGTATTTACTGCCCTTGAAATAAATTGTTAAGTTTTGAACAATTGAAATTGTATGACATCATTGAGCATGATGGTTTTCAAAAAATGAAAATGTGATTTATTTTCAAAAAGGGGCATAGCATGACATAAACATTTCATCTCTTGAGACTTGTATAAAATGTATATATTTTGTTAATGATTTCCTACTAGGCTTTATGCTCACCTTACGGGATTTTTGTGCAGAAAAAAATGTGGTGATCTCGCCTAACTAAAGGCGGAGAAATATACGTTGAGAGTACAAGGCTCTCATTTTGCTGTTACTCTGTTTGTAAGCCAAGGGATGTATTTGTGTGGGTTTGAATAACCATTTTGTGTAACCAGGCCTAAGCCTTGGAAACTTGTAAACCCTTTGAGGTATCTATTTGTTTATATTATTTTAATTTGAAGTGAATGTATTATTGCCTGAACACTATTTGTACCATGTAATGCAAGTGTGTGGATTTATTTTCAGTTTTACTTTAAAGAACCATGGTTATCGTATTATCATTTGGGTATAAAAATTAGGGCGTTACACAGTTCTTATTAAAAACAGTTTTGGTGCCAAAAATATTTTTAAAAATTCTATGTCTTTTATTATGGCTAATAATTCTCTTTACATGGTGGGATAATTACATTCAGCTTGATTAAAACTCTCACTATAATACCTACATAGTTGATTATTTTCTTTTACTTTTAGCACTACGCTCTAGTGATTGTTATTTGCATCAGTTTCTAGTACTAACTTATCATTTTCATTAGGAAGAGTTAAGGTAGATAAATCTTTACATTTTTTTAAAGAATTTTATTAAAGTGGAGTTGGCGGAGTTCCAAGTCCAACTCTCATCATTTTTTAGTTTCTTTTGTAAATGTTTTCTTATTTTGACTAGGTTTTTTATAAAATCTGAGGCATAAGTTAAACATCCTAAAAATCTTTCTAATTGTTTTTTATCCGTGATTTTATCAGGAAAATTATTAATTTTTTCAAGAACATGACTTTGCATTTTTATTGATCATGCCTTGATTTCAAGTCCTAAAAATTCTATTTCCTTTTGTGCATATACGCATTTCTTTTCACCTAACACTATTTCATGTTCTTCACATTTTTTTGTTATTATTTTGATATCTATTCTATGTTGTTCTATGGCTCTAGAAAAAATTAAAATATCATCTATATATGCAGGACAAATATTATTCAATTCTTTAAAAATATTATCCATTCTTCTTTGAAATATTTGAGGTGCATTTTTTTAACACAAATGGCATTACAAGCCATTCATAATATCCTTGTGATGCACTAAAGGTTGTTAGTAGGATACTATCTTTATCCATTTTTATTTTCCAGTATCCATTTTTGCAGTTCATTTTGGAGAACCAGGAGACGCCCTGTATTCTGTTAAAACCTTCTTCTTTTGTAGAAATTGTGCGGATATATTTTCAGAGTACTAACACGTGGCAAGGTGACGCCGACGTGTCAGCCGAGGTGCCACGTGTCATGACAGTTACGCTGAGGTGATCTCGGGGTTGCCGAGGTTATCTCCGAAGATATCGGAATCCGAGATAAGTGGATAAGGGACAAGAGTCCTAGAATGAAGATGAAACTCAACTTGTATATGGGACAAGAGTCCCAGATTAGCAGTAATCCTGAGTCCATTGGAGTTAGGCTCCCATTGGGACTAGGATTGAGTTAGCTATAAATAAGAGGCACCCCCATGGGTCTAAGGTATGTTTTTTGATACTCAAGCTTGTGAGTTGAATACTTGATTATCTTTGAGAGATATACTGACTTGATCGTCGGAGTGCCCCCGGGTGGAAGAACCACCGTCGGAGCCTTTTATTTCTGTGCAAGACAGCAAGGTGCCATCTATTGCCTTGTGTTCTCAAATGAATTCCTAAGAACAATGATGTGATCGGAAAATCACTCACACAATTTGGCGCCGTCTGTGGGAAAGAAAGACGAATAGATGGCCAGTAACGCACAAAATGAAAAGGTTGGGGACGACACCTCCGCTGGAAATGGCGGGCTTATCGACCTTGACGTTGGAGGAGATAACCACAACGAAGAAGCCCATGGCCAAGGGCACGGAGGAAAAGACGTCGTCCAGGAAGGCGACACTTCAAAGAAAACAGACCAGGGCAGATACTACAATGAAGACAACCTCCAGATATGGAGGGATAGGTGCCTACGGAGGGACGAGGAAGTAAAAGAATTAGCAGACAAATTGGCCGACCTGCAGTCGGTCGTCAACTTCATGATGCAAAACAATGTCATGCAGCCACCATACCCACTACAGAACACGCCAATCCCAGCAGCTAATACACAGAAGGGAGGAAGGAAAATAATTCCTGAAACACCACAACACTCCAGGAGCAAAAGGCACTCTCATCCGCCCTCTGGGGGGGTCGAGCGAGAGGAGCCCAGACGAGAGAAGTCGCAGAGGACGTATCAGACGAAGGATCAGGAACATAGAGGACATCGGCACATTCCAGGGCAGGCACTCTGCTTTGACACAACCCATGGAGAAAGATCAAAACGGGCCCATCACGAGGCCGAGAGTAGTGTGCCAAAGAGATTGAAGTCCAAAGACAGCTGAGCTCCAGGGAGGAGCAAAGAAGACCTGAGAAACTACCTCAAGAGGAAGGAACAGAACGCTGAAGCCGAGGTAACCTCACCCGTCAAGCCGAGGACACCATTCTCAGTAGAACTGGACAGATTTGAAGCACCAAAAAGATTCAGCATGCCAAGGTTTCAAATATACGATGGTAAGTCAGACCCTAACTTCCACGTTGGACTATTTTTAAACTCAATGGCGTTATACAGTGGAAACGAGCCTTTACTCTGCAAAGTATTCCCCTCGTCCTTTGGGGAGATCGCATCAGATTGGTTCCATAAATTACCAAAAGGAAGCGTAAAGACGTGGGAAGGCCTGGCTGAGATGTTTGTGGCCAGGTTTGTAACGAACAAGTTACAGCCATTAAGGGTGGATGCCCTAATGGCTTTGAAGATCAGCAAGGATGAAGGCCTTAGGGCCTATGCAAAAAGATACTACGAGGTGTTCAACCGAATACCTGAGTGCAACCAGGAGGTAGCGGTCGTGTCTTTCAAGAACGGCCTGAAAGAGGATTGTTCACTACGGAAATCTCTGGCAAAAACATTGCTAAAAAACATGGAAGAACTCATGGCGAGAATTGAAAAGTATGCCAGAGCCGAGGAAGATACGTCGGCCCACAAGGAAGTGAAACAGGAAAAAGGGAACGGCTCGCCAAAACGAGGCCGAAGTAACAACGGATTCAGTAAAACGGAGATAGAGTTGAGGGCAAAACAAGCAGTAATGACCGTGTTCCGAATTCCAATCCAGAAAGTCCTAGGAAAAATTCGGAGCTAGCCCTACTTCAGAACACCAGCAAGGGAACCAGGGGAGTTTATGGGAAGAAACATGGACAGACATTGTTCGTATCACAATGAAAACGGACATACTACGCAGGGCTGCAAAGCCCTAAAGGCATATTTGGAAGATCTGGTGAGGCAAGGCCACCTGAGAGACCTTGTCGATGAAGCTAGAACCAGAGAAGAACAGGCAAGATTGCCTCAGGCTCCAGCAACCCCGCCACCTCTGCAACCTCGGGTAGAAGGACTTCGGATAGTAAACGTAATTCACTCCAAGGTAAATGAAAACGACATTCGGGGGGAAACCCAAAGAGTAAAGCACTTGCGACGTAATCGGTCGAAGCGACTTGACTGAAGAGTGCCAAGGTCCGATGATAACCTTCACCGAGGCCGACCTAGAGATGGTCCAGCATCCACATAATGATGCATTGGTAGTATCCCTCCAGGTTAGGGAGTGCCAAGTAAAACGCATCCTGATAGATCAAGGCAACTCTTGTGACATCATGTACGTTAGATGTTACAAGGAGCTAGGCCTTCACCCAGACGACATGGAGCAATCAAATGGCCCGATGGTCGGCTTCAATGGAACGCCGACGTGGCCACTGGGCGCTACAAACTTGGAAGTACAAGCAGGCACTAAGAAGATCAGGACCGAATTCATCGTGATTGATACGCCTTCTCCCTACAACATCATATTGGGAAGACTATGGTTGCATACAATGAGGGCAGTTCCCTCAACATTGCACCAACTACTACGCTTCCCAACAGAACATGGGATTGAAGAGGTCAGAGGAGATCAACTGCAGGCAAAAAACTGCTCCATGGCAGCAATGAAGACCACCTACAACGTTCAAGAACCAACAAAGGCAGAGATCGAAGATGAGGACATAGAAGTCCTAGATGATGTCGGCAAGGAGTCGACAAAAAAGAGTGAGGAGTCACTAAAGAAAATCCTCGTTCGGGAGGGCGACGAAGAGCGCTTTTTTCTTCTCGGATCAGGCTTAGCCGAAGAAGAAGAAAAAGAACTGGAAGCCTTTTTAAGAACAAACATAGAGGTGTTCGCCTGGACACCTTATGAAATGCCTGGCATTGACCCCGAGGTCACATGTCACAGACTGAATGTCGACAGATCGGCAAAACCTGTGATACAACGAGCTAGAAGACCGACGTTGATGCACGTCGAAACAGTGGAGGAAGAAGTAGACAGACTCCTGGAAGCCAAGGCCATCAGAGAAGTCAATTATCCAACATGGCTTTCAAATACAGTGGTGGTAAAGAAGAAAAATGGTCAATGGAGGGTTTGCTTAGATTTTACAAGCCTAAATAAAGCCTGCCCCAAAGACAGCTTCCCTCTGCCAAAAATTGACCAACTAGTGGATGCCACATCAGGACATGGAAGGATGAGCTTCCTGGATGCTTATAGAGGGTACCACCAGATAGCCATGTACCCCCCAGACGAAAAAAAGACGGCGTTCATCACCCCAAAAGGCCTGTACTGTTATAGGGTGATGCCTTTTGGGCTAAAAAATGCAGGAGCAACTTACCAAAGGCTGGTAACCAAAATGTTCAAACACCTGATAGGCCAAACAGTCGAAGTCTACATCGATGACATGGTCATAAAGACCAAAGAGACTAAGAGTAATCTTGCCGACCTGAAAAAGGTATTTGAAATACTTAAAACATATCGGCTCCGACTCAACGCATCTAAATGTGCGTTTGGAGTTGGATCAGGAAAGTTCCTAGGTTACCTGGTAACAAGAAGGGGAATAGAGGCCAGCCCAGATCAAATCAAGGCCATACTAGATCTACAGAGCCCAACCTCGGCTAAACAGGTTCAAATGCTCACCAGAAGGGCTGCAGCCCTAAACAGGTTTATAAGCCGAAGCTCAGAAAAATGCAAACCCTTCTTCAACCTGGTAAAAAGGACTGCAGACTTCCTATGGACTGAAGAATGTGAGGCCGCTTTGGCCGACCTAAAAAAGTATCTGACCACGGCTCCAGTCCTCTCAACACCTGAACCTGGGGAGGAGTTGTTTTTGTACTTAGCTGTATCAGAAGACGCGGTAAGTGCAGTGCTAATCCGAGAAGAGCAGGGAGAACAGAAGGCTGTCTATTATGTAAGTAAAACCTTGGCCAACGCTGAAACAAGGTACTTACCACTGGAGAAGTTAATGCTGGCCTTGGTAATGGCCTTAAAAAAGTTGAATCACTACTTCCAGGCACACAAGATCGTGGTGCTAACAGAACACCCATTGAAATCCTTGTTGCAACAAGGAGACTTAACAGGAAGAATTGCAAGGTGGGTAGTGGCCTTGGACCAGTATGACCTAGAGTTCAGGCCCAGAACATCAATTAAGGGCCAAGTTTTGGCCGACTTTGTGGCAGAATTTACGCCTGAATCCATCAAACCTCGGGCTCCGTTGAGCCAAAATAAACAGGATCCCAGCAAGCCAGGAGAATCCCAGCCAAAGGCCAAGGAACAAAGAAAGGAAAAGCTCAGACCCTGCAGCATCTACATCGGTGACTCATTCAGACTGTTTGTCGATGGAAGTTCAAACTGACAAGGAGCGGGGAGAATCTGGCGATATCCCGAGATGGTGAAATAATAGAGCAATCCATCCGTTTGGGGTTCAAGGCCTCAAACAATGAAGCGAAATCTGAGGCATTAATTGCGGGATTAAAAGCTGCGGCGGCGGCGAAGCAGATGAGGTAATAGTTTTTTGTGATTCACAGTTAATTGTTAACCAATCAACAGGAGAGTTTGCAGCCAAAGACGAGAGGATGTCGGCATATGCAAAAGAGATTATCAGACTGGCCGAGCTATTTCAGAACTGCCGACTTCTTCAAGTAAGTCGAGATGATAACATCCACGCCGACGCGTTGGCCAACCTGGCAAGTTCAATACAGACTGGAAAAACAAGAACAATCATGATCGACTATATGTCGGGCTCGAGCATAGAACCACCGAGCGCAAAGCAAGAAGCAATGTGTGTGGACATGGGGCCAAGCTGGATGGATGCAATTGTTGCATTGCTAAAAAAAGGAAAGCTGCCAGAAGATCGCAAGGAGGCACACAAAGTCAGATTGAAGTCAGCAAGATTCAGCCTGATTGCGGACGGATATCTCTACAGAAGGTCCTTCACTAGACCCCTTTTAAGGTGCGTACACCCTTTACAAGTTGAAGATTTTTTATATGAAATTCATGAAGGGATTTGTGGAAGCCACATTGGGGGCAGATCATTAGCCCATAGGGCCATTACCCAGGGATACTAGTGGCCCTACATGCAAAAAAATGCAGAAGCATACGTAAAAAAGTGCGAACAATGCCAAAGGTTTGCACCCTTGATTTATCAACCAGCTGCTGACCTGAACCCAGTATCCAGCCCTTGGCCGTTTGCCCAATGGGGCATAGACCTGGTTGGACAACTTCCCCAAGCAACTAGGCAGAGAAAATACTTGTTGGTAGCAACAGATTATTTCACAAAATGGATAGAGGTAGAACCTCTTGCCAAAATCCGAGATGTGGACGTCAAGAATTTCATATGGAAAAACATTATTACCAGATTTGGCATTCCCAGAGCCATCGTTGCCGACAACGGAACACAGTTCGACAGCAAACTTATCAAAAACTTCTGTGCGAAATTCAAGATCAAGAATTACTTTTCAACACCAAGTTTTCCCCAAAGTAATGGGCAAGCAGAAGCATCCAACAAAGTAATCCTGGATGGAATAAAGAAGAGGCTGCAGGCAGCAAAAGGAAAGTGGGTAGACGAATTACCCAATGTACTTTAGGCGTATCGAACTACGCCGAGAAGATCAACAGGGGAATCCCCCTTTGCTATGGCCTATGGCACAGAAGCTGTAATTCCACTGGAAGTCGGCATCCCAGGGATCCGAACCCTTGGAGTTGAGAATGGGACTAATGACATACTCTTAGCCCGAGATCTGGATCTTTTAAAAGAACGAAGAGAGAAGACTGCAATTCAGCTTGCAGTATACCAACAACAGCTTGCCAGAGCTTACAACAAGAAGGTCAACCCAAGAGATTTCCAAGTCGGCGACCTAGTCTTAAGGAAAGTCGTCGGCAACAAAAAAGATCCTAGAGAGGGCAAGCTTGGCCCAAACTGGGAAGGACCATACAGAATTACTTTGGTGTTAGGCAATGGAGCTTATCGGCTTGCAGACAATGAGGGCAAAGCATTGCCAAGACCTTGGAACACTTGTAATTTGAAATTTTTCTATCATTGAGATGTTCATTATTTTTGGCCGATGTCATCAATAAAATCTTTTTGAATTTCTTCAAGCACGTGTGATTGATTAACATACTTAGCATTGTTTCTAGAAGACATGAAAAATGAGAACCCAAGTGGAACTCAGGTTCACATTGGGGGCAGACAAGATACAAAGTCTACCACTTGTTGAAATTTGTAGCAATTTACAAGTTGGTCAGACCGAATACAAAGTCTACCACTTGTTGAAATTTGTAGTAATTTACAAGTTGGTCAGACCGAATACAAAGTTTACCACTTGTTGAAATTTGTAGCAATTTACAAGTTGGTCAAACCGATACAAAGCTTATCACTTGTTGAAATTTGCAGCAATTTACAAGATAAAAGTAAACCGAGATGGTTCCTTAGCTTCACTTGTTGAAATTTGTAGCAATTTACAAGTTGAAGTTAAGCCGAGATATTTGTTTCTCTTCACTTGTTGAAATTTGTAGCAATTTACAAGTCGAAGTGAAGCCGATGTTATTGCTTACAGACTTATGGCAAAACTAGTGGTTGGCTAAAACAAAAAAGATGCTTAACACTTGTTGAAATTTGTAGCAATTTACAAATTGAAGTTAAGCCGACATATGATCATCTGTTAAAATTTACAGCAATTTACAGGTTAAGGTAAAAGCTAAGTATATTGTTTAAACCCTTGTTGAAATTTGTAGCAATTTACAAGTAGATCACTGTTCAACACTTGTTATAACTTGAGAAAAGCTTACTGTATATGTTAGTCCTTGTTGAAATTTGTAGCAATTTACAAGTAGGTTAGAGTGAAATTACTGTTTACATATTTATTGCAACTTAAGAAAAGTTTGCAAAGTTTACATTGAAAGGTATATATTTTATACTTGTTGAAATTTATGAGAAGATTGCAGGTCAGTATCTTGCCGAAGTAAAAACTTGCAGTTATTATACCCGAGGTATGTAACCCCGAGAAGATTATACAGAGGAAGAATTATGAAGATCATGCAAAATATTCTAAGTATAAAGCCACATAGAAGCAATAAGAAGAAATTAAAGACTGAAGCATTCAGAGAAAAACAGTTGCAGTTGTATATCATTAAGGCACTATGGCCTAGCAAAAGCTTACATTGTTCATAAGAAAGGCACATCAACCATAAGGAGGAAGCTTACATTGTTCAGAAAACAAAAGTACAAAAGAAAGAAAAAAGAACGAAAGACATTCAATCTGCTTCAGCATTAGCAGATGATTGGGCTAGGACCTCAGAGGGCTCTGGGAGAACCACCTCGGCATCCTTCTCCATAACCTCGGCATCCTTTTCTATAACCTCGGCGTCTTTTTCTGCCGCGATCTCGGCGTCAATTTCTGCAAGTGTTTTACTGAGACTTCTTTCAGCCAGGAGAAGGTCGGATGATAACTGCCCTGGCTCAACCTCCTTGGACACCTCCTCAGTCTCATCATCTTGGGTTAAGTCCATGACTTGATCACCCTGAGATAGAGACTTGGACTCATTGGTATCCTTGGGCTTCCTTACCAAGGCTTCATCGTCATTTTTGTCTTCATCCTCATCTTCAGTCTGGGATTCAGATTCAGCTTCCTCCTCAGTCTGACTTGGAGGAGGAGGAGGAGGAAGAAATGACAAAGAAATAGCTTCGGCCTTACGCCAGGGCGAATCAACAGAAAGATCAAGTTTTTTGGCTAAGGACATCCAACCAAGGGAAAAGCCCCTGTTGCATGCCTGCTTAACTTGTAACCTGTAGTCTTCAGTGACATCGGCCACACCCTGGGCATAAGCCTTTTCGTCGGCTTCTTTAATTTCAGTCGACTTCGTGGCCAAGGCTTCCGCGAGCTCCTTCTCGGCCTGAGCTGCTTTCTCCTCAGCATCTTTCTTTTGAGCGTCGGCAACATTCTTAATGGCCTCTAAAGATTCAGCCTTTTCTTCAGCAAGTGTTTGGGCTTTAGTAGTAGCCTCGGCTTGATCTTCTAATTTCTTCATTTTTGCTTGAAGACCTTTATTTATCTTTTGAAGGCCTACAAACTCCTTCTTCAAATCATTTAGTTTTTCCCTAGTCTCAAAGGATTGCATAGAGAAGGAGTGTGCATGCTGGACCGCTTGAAAGAAACACAGAAGCAAAAAGTTATTACAGAACTCTACAAGTATGGAGAGATAAAGATAAGAACAAGTCAACAAGTAAAAGACACTTACTTGAACGCAACGTTGGAGCATGAAGGCGTAATTTTCAAACTCACTCATCTCGGCGTTCTTTTCAAGATCGCCTAGGAGAAGGAGGGCTGTGCTTAGTGTAACGCCAATGTTTATGTCATCAGCGCTGTCACTAGCCAAGACTGGCTTGTTCTCCAGAGTGATTGCAGGTGTCCAAGGGACATTGGGCACTTTGGATTTTGAAGTTGTCCCAGAAGAAGACTTCGGCCTCTTTGATTTTTGTGACTCTGCTGGTTGAGTTTCAGCAGACCTTTTTGCCGAGGTGGAAGCATTCTTCATGTTCTCGGCCAGTTGAGAGATGGGCACAGCATCCTCGGCCTCAGCTTCAGTAACCTTGGACTTTGGCTGAGCCTTCTTTATCCTTTTTGGTTTTGGTGGGGGCATCATTTGGGCTGGAACGGCATCAACATCAGCTGGTAGGTCGACCAGGAGGTCTTGGGCGACGGGTCTTGGGCGAACCATTTCGGCTATTTTAACAAGTCTACGTCGGCGTTTTCTTTCTGGTATTGGGACTAAGTATGGGGCTGAAGTGGATGGTTGGTCGGCTGGATCAGAAGTTGATCCTTGATCAGCCCGAGATGTGGATGCGGTTTGAATTACTACAGTAGGAGAAGAGGAGCTCTTTTTCTTCCTCCTTGGAACATCGGGCAAGGTAGATTTGTAGGAGGGGATGAAGTTCAACAGGAGTGGAGCTTTGCGCTTTTTGATGGGAAGGTCCAGAAGCTTCTTTAGATCCTTGCCAGGGAAATAAGACTGGCGAAAATCCTTGGGAGGCTTGCGAACGTCTGCAAAAAAAGGAGCACAATATCAGAAACAGATAAAATCTCTTGAAGACTTAGAGGAAAACAAACAACAGCTAAGTAATTGACGCTGGGCTCTTACCCTTGCCCTCTTTAATTGTTCGGGGAAGAGGGTAGAGATGGACTTCTTCGTCTGGGCCAAACTCCCAATTTCCAGAAGCAAAAAGATAATCGTCTCCAGCCCCTTTGTTGGAGTCTGGGAGGTCGGCTACAATTTTAAATTCAGTAGACCTCGGCTTAAGGTAATATACAAAACCCTTTTCTTTCAGGTTAAGGGCGCACATAGTGTAACAATATTGGATATCGGCGAGGGTGATCCTAGCATTCTCCTGCCGAGCTAAAGCTATTATACCATTAAGTGTTCTATAGGAATTGATGGTGAGTTGCATAGGGTTCAAAGTGTAGTAGTGAAGAACTTCACGGAAAAGGGGATTTAGTGGGAGCCGAAGTCCACACTCAACAAAAGCTACAACAGGGAAAGGCATTGTGTCGTCTGTAGGCATAATGGAATCATCATCTCCAGCTAGCCTAAGGTGAACGTCAGCAGGGATGGAGAATTCTTGCCTAAAAAATTCAAGTTTGGTTGGGGTATTTACCCTATGTCTCCACATACCCATGATTTTTGGTATACAGGTACTTGGCTACAGAAACAGTGTGTTCTTAAAGGGTTATTGGTACCTCGGCTTAACCCTAGGTATATACTGGTAAAAGATTGTTTCAGTTTTCCCTAGAAATTAAAGGTTCTACAAACAAATCCCAAAGCTAAGAACTATGAAGACGAAGATCAAAGGTACGAATCTGGAAAATACAAAAAAGCAGAAAAACGGAGTTTCAGATTCAGGAAATATAAAGGGTGGAAGACCAAGAACAGTAATGAAACAATGCAAGTGACATATACAAAACCGTGAAATGGGAGTCATTCGGGAGGAGAAATCACGAATCGAATGCTAAAACAGAATAGTAAAAGCAGGTAGTTTCAGAAACAAATCCAAAACTAGAGAAGAGAAATCAGCTGCTTACCAGGAAAAGTAACGCCGGAATAAAATTCGCCGAGGACTGACGAGAGTAGCAGGAGCTTCGCGAGAATGGAAGAGTGAGGTCAGTTGCAGAGTTTGAAACTTAGAACAATGGAGGATTCAGGGACGAAAAAGTTTTGGAGAGAGAAAAACAAGTAAACAGAATACAAAGGTAAAAAGAAAAAGAGGAAAAAATGAGTTTTGTTAAAAAACTTGAAACGGCGGCAAAACATGAGCATTTAATGCGCCTGGGTTAACGTCGTCGAACGGCGATCTGAGGAAAAACGTGGTTTACAAACGCAGCGTCACGAGCCAATAGGAATGAAATGCGTGAATAAAGCGGTTGAAAAGTGATGCATGACAGCTCATGCGTGTAGGAGAGTTTATTCGAATTCTTGCTCTTGAAAGAAGACATGTCGGCTTAAAGAGAATGATCTCGGCTACAGAATTTTTTGTGCCGACGTACTGAAAAGAACTAAACAATATAGGTTCCATCACCTCAAAATGCCGAGATAATAGAACCTAGGGGGCAGTTGTGGGGATATATTTTCAGAGTACTAACACGTGGCAAGGTGACGCCGACGTGTCAGCCGAGGTGCCACGTGTCATGAGCGATTCTGGAGGTGAACTCGGGGTTGCCGAGGTTATCTCCGAAGATACCGGAATCTGAGATAAGTGGATAAGGGACAAGAGTCCTAGAATGAAGATGAAACTCAACTTGTATATGGGACAAGAGTCCCAGATTAACAGTAATCCTGAGTCCATTGGAGTTAGGCTCTCATTGGGACTAGGATTGAGTTAGCTATAAATAAGAGGCACCCCCATGGGTCTAAGGTATGTTTTTTGATACTCAAGCTTGTGAGTTGAATACTTGATTATCTTTGAGAGATATACTGACTTGATCGTCGGAGTGCCCCCGGGTGGAAGAACCACCGCCGGAGCCTTTTATTTCTGTGCAAGACAGCAAGGTGCCATCTATTCTGCTTGTGTTCTATAGCTGAATTCCTAAGGACAGCAGTGTGATCGGAAAATCACTCACACAGAAATTATAGGGTTTTTTTCTCTTATATTTTTCTCCTCTTTGCTTATTAAAACCTTTTCTTTTATAAAATATTTTCTTTTTCTTATTGTATGTTTTGTCTTCTTGAAGGCTCACATCCCCATGAATTAGATGTTTGCCAGCAATGTAAATATTATTTTTTTCATTTTCCTTCTTTGTTTCATTTTCATGCATTCATGCTCTACCCATTTTCTTAAATATTTAATTCTATGACTCAAAGTGTCACTTGTGGCATCCCTTAATTCTTTTAACCATTTTTCATATTTTTCTTTTATAGTAACATTTATAGGATATGGTAATTTATGAAAAAACATGGTTAAATGAATTGTATTTCTACCTATTTGATAATAATAATAATAATAATAGGAGTATTCACATGTATAATTTTCTATATATTTCATATTACATATTTCTATGTTACTTAATTTCTTAACTCATTCTCTTTTTCTTTTATCTTCATCCCGCTCTTTTCCTACGAATTCTTCTTCAATATATTTTACAAATATGTTTAACATACCTTTCGAGGTAGTTTCTACCATTAATTTTTCTATCACTTTCTCTTAGGTTGTCATACCAGCTTGCTTCTATACCCGTAAAGCTATGCTCAATATAATTTAGAAAACTTTGCGTGCTTCAACTGTTGCTATGGATATTTAAGACATGGTGCATGCCTCTTTTCCGTTGTTTTATTACCTTACTTGTATTTGTAGCATAATTAATATCTAATAAATACCCTGTATTACTTATTGGTTTTAATGGTATCTCCTTTAAGAATACTTCTTTCCTAGGGGTAAAATTAACATAATTGGATGTTCCTTTAGCAAAAGACCCTCTATTTAAATAACTATAATGTCATGTTCTTCTTCTATATTCATAATTTATGGTATCATTTTATAGTTGTTGTCTGGTAAAATTTCTAAAATCTGGATAATTTGGATTATGTGGGACAGACGAGCTACTTCCTTCTTGTTTTACTACTGCTATATCCATATCATCAACGTTATTAGTTTCTTCTTCTAAGGCATTATCTTTTTCTATGTCTTTAAAATTTTCTAGTACATTATTTTCTTTTTCTTTTTCTGCGTCATTATTTCCCATTATTTGTTCTAATTCTTTAAGAGGAATGTGCTCCATTTCTCCCAAGCTGATTAATCCTAATTGTTTATAGATATCTTCTTCTAATTATATTCTCTCATTATTTATTTCCTCTATTATTTCTTCATCTACCATATCTAATAGTTCAGCTATTTGTAATATTATCTTATATTTTATTTCTTTATCATTTTCTTTTTCAACCATTTCTTCTAATTGTTTTAAACTATAGTTACTTAGCTCTATTATTTTTTTGTTTTGTAGGTGAGATTAATTCAAAAGGTTCCTCCGAATTATTTTCTTTTATATGGATAGGAATATGGATCTAATTCTTTTTGTTTTTCTTCAAATAAGGCTACTTGTTTTTCTAGATCTTGTACAAAATGTCGAATTTCGTTTATTATTTCTAATTGATTAGTTCTAAGTTTTTCGTTAATTTCTTTCAATAGCCTAATTAAGGTATTACTTTGTTCTATTATTATTTGTAAAGAAGTATTATTATTTAAGTTATTAGATTCTACTTCTTTACTATATTTAATACTCATGTAAATATTATTGGCAAAGCCGAGAAACCGGGCTCTGATACCAATTTGCGATGAATCTAATTTAATATTAACTCTTGTAATAGTTTTCACTGATATTCTACACTCGAATTTTTTAATAATATTTTATTTTTAATACTAGCAGTTCTTTGACTATAAAATATTATAGATTGTCCTGAGGCAATAGCCAAAAGAGAATTTAATCTATTTAACTCGCTTTCTAATTCAGAAATATAACCTAAACTATCTTTTATTTCAGCTCTAAGTGTTATAATTAAAAGCATATAATTACTAATTCTAAGTTTATTTGAAAATATAATTTTTATTTATTATGTATAATTTTTGTAATTTTATTTTATTTTAATTTTTTTATTGGGTCAATTTATAATTTTATGGAATCCAGATAAGATTTGAGCTAAATTGTGACTCAATCTCTCGAGCTACTAGAAATTAGTGGTCTTTTCGAGCAAGAAAAATGCTTTAGAGGTCGAAATTTCCGAGGCTCGAGTGGCCCGAATTCAAAATGACGTCGTTTTGAATTTTTTTTTCCCTCTCTTTTATCTGTGAAACAGAGGGAAGGAGGAAAAGAGAAAGAGGGAGGAAGAGAGAAGAAAAAGAGAAGAGGAAGGGGGAATAGAGAGACCCATCGGCGCCATCACTGGCACCGCCATCCTCCACAGATCTGTGTATGTATACACAGATCTATATTGATCTGTGTATCTCTCTCTCTCTCTCTCTCTGATTGGTTTTGATTTGAATCTCTCTAGGTTTGATTTTTGGTTTTGATTTGTATTAGGTTTGATTTGTATTGATTTCTCTATTTGTTTCTGAGGGTACTTTTCTCGAAAAATGTAATCTTCGTTCAAGCCATGGAAGGACCAGTTACTTGTTTTTCCCTCACTTGATAAATGTGGAGTCCTTGCCCAAAAATTTCTAGTCTTCGGAGTTGCTGCTTTTCCTAATCCACTGTGACTTGTTTGACCTTGTCCTACTCTTTGGAAATCAATCCCAGAGAGAGAGAGAGAGAGATATTCACGTAACATCCCTCATGAATCTATATGTATGGGTTTTGATTGATTTTTGAGCTTCCATTTCACATGTTCACATGTTAATGTCAAGATTTGTGGTTTCTACGGAGAAAGCAAAGTATGTAACTCTGGAACTGGTCTCAGTGGTAATTTTGTGCTTATGCAACGCCTCTGTGCAAGTGCAATGACAAAAGAGGTCCCCAATTAATCATGTCTTCTCCTTTCTTCTTTCTTCTTCTTCTGCGAGTTATGGGTCTTCTTCTTCTTCTCTCCTCTTCTTTGCGTTCTTTTTCTTCTATGAGTTATGGAAAGGAATAAGAGAAAAAAAAAGAAAAAAAAAGAAAAAGAAAAAGAAAAGCCAAAACGACGTCATTTTGAGATTTCGGGCCACTCGAGCCTCTAATTTTCGAGCTACCTAGCGGGGTTGTTTAGGTAAAAACCATTAAGGTCTCTGGCAAAATGTCTAATTGGCAACTAAGCAAAAGGCCTAACTCTGGAAACGTAGCAAACATTTTGCACACTTGAGCATAGCAAAGCATTGGATCGGACAAAGACCATCAAGGCCTCTCACCACCACCACCACTATTGTTATCATCACCGTTATTATCACTGTCACCGCCACCCTACCATCATACTACGACCTCCACTCTCGTTTCACCACCCCTACCACCAAATATAAAAAAACTATATATTTCATTCACAAAATGTTTTCTAAAAAATGTTTTTCACTTGGCATAAGTTATTTTGGCTAAATTAGTCAATAAGAACAAAACAGATTAATTTAATCAATAATACAAAATGTCATATCTAAATCATAATCATTTTATTTTTTCTCTCATAACAATCAAATTAACTATAAAAAAAAACCTCAAAATTAATCTCAAACACAACTTTTTTTTTAATCATGTTAAATTAGCTCATCCCAAACGATATATCATGGTTTCTTATTTTTTTCTAGAACTCAATTGGTGAAGCACACCAATACAAAGCTGCTCTATAACCATAGCATAATTTCTTAGCAAGGCCTTTGAAAATGGAATCGAACCCCTCTCTATAACTGACCTGAACGCCCCACCATAGATTTCTAGAGAGGGAAAAAAATAAAAAAAACAGAGACAGGGAGGAGAGAGAGAGAGAGAGAGAGAGAGATGGAGTTGCAGAGTGGATTGGGTCTGTTGATTCAACAATACAAAGCTCTGTTGAAGAAGAACATTATCCTTTCATGGCGTAACAGGCGATCCACAATTGCTCAACTTCTCTCTCCTTTCTTCTTCGTCTTCCTCCTCTACGCCATCAGTCAAGCCCTAGCCAATCACCCAAACTCCATCTACGATCCCCAGCCTCTTCTCGCTCCTCCAATTCCTCCCTGCGAGGACAAGTTTTTCATCACTCTCCCCTGTTTCGACTTTGCTTGGAGCGGCAATGATACCGCTCTAATTGTATCCATTGTCCACCGAATTATGAACAACAATCCTGCTCGTCCTATTCCTCCTAACAAGGTTTCATCGTCCTATCCATTTCAAATTTTACATTTTTTTTTTTGTTGAAGTTTTGATTCAATGCAGAGGGGCTACAAATTGCTCACAATAAACAACAAGAGATTGTTGAGATTCAATATTACAATTATAACGAGAATTATATCGATATGGCTTAGAAATTCACAATTAACAACTCAACTCAATCCACGATTAATAAGTTCAACACTATCAACTCGAGCCCCACAATGGAGAAAAATGATCAACTAAACAAATGATCAATTAATTCAATTCTTACCATTAACTTTTCGGATTATACAAGAATGAATGGCCAATATATAATGGACGACTTTTAAAATTTTTAAAATACAAAATTAATTTTACATAATTTAAGCAGGAGCATTAATAGTCAATATTACAAACTTACGGGCGTGCATGACTTCCCTAGTCCTATGTGGGCTCTTATTTTTCTGAAATTCCTTTCTTTTGTTGCTTTGTATTTTGAGTTTGCGAACTCTGCTTATGTAATAATATAAGTTTTGGGGGGAAAAAATGCTACATCATGTAACTATAGCATGTTTTTGTGAATTTTAGATTTGTTAGATACAGGAAAACAACAGTTCTATTTTGGTTTGAGTTGAATCTGTTTGGTTTTGCTTCCAAAATCTGTTTTTTTTATTTATTTATTTATTTAAAATTATTAGAAAGTAATTTGGTTGAACTAATGTCAAAAATATGTTTTCTAATTTTCAAAAAACGCTTCTGCACAAAACAACATGAAAATGAAACGGCTTTTGAATTAACTGTTTTTTTCACCGGATTAGTTTTTGGTGTTTTTCGGAAAACAAATTCTGAAAACGAAACCAAATAGGAACATTGGTTAGATGTGGTATTCATAGTTTTGCTGATACTTTTTAAAATTTCTTTCTGGTTCTGTATTTTGAGTTTGCAAATTCTCAAGTAATAGTGATAAATGCAAACCATTTTATGTTTTTCGGTTGTTAGTTTCATGTCTGTAGACTCTAGCATTTTTGGCTAGATTGGTGAAATGAAACGCATTAACTTTGACATTTGAAGAAGATGTGAGCATGGAAAATGTTTTTGTCTATGCTTTCCCCCTTGTAATAGTGCATATGATCACATATATAACCCTATATAAAATTGTGCAGGTTAAATCATTTAGAACAAAGAAGGAAGTAGATGAATGGCCTTATAACAATCCTACACATTGCCCTGGAGCTCTGCACTTTGCAGTAAGAAACAAAACTGTCATAAGCTATGGTGTACAAACCAATTCAACTCAAATTGCCAAGCGAAATCAAAATGAAGATCCCACTTTTAATGATTTGTTACTAATGTTTGTTCTTAAGAGAAACTAGCCTTCTTTGGTCCTTGATTCCCAGGATAATTTGTTATTATTCTTTTTCCATATCACATTTGACTCACAGGCAATGACTATGATGGGTCTTTATGATACTGCCTACTGGTTGTCATGGCTTACATGGGAGACACTTTTTTGCGCTCTTTTCATCGCTTCTCACTGTTCTCTGTGGAATGATGTTTCAGTTTCCCTTTTTCACGTGCAACAGCTTTGCAATTGTCTTTCTTGTGTTCTTTCTCTTCCAATTCAGTATGGTAATTCTCTTTCTTCCAGTCTAAATTTTCTATCTGCATACTCAGGCCTCGACACCTGGTTTCCTATTTCTGATCAAGACTCGAGCAAGCCTCAGTATGAGATTTTGATAGCTGATCTACTTTCCCTTGCTCCTGACACTAGATTGGTTTTGCCTTCATGCTGTCAACTGTCATTCAAAGGTCATCTGCAGCCACAACTATGGGTTTCTTAATATTTATTCTTGGCTTTATGGGTCAGGCAAGTTTTATTTATCTATTAATTTTTTTCCATCGCCACTATAGTTGCAACATAATGGAAAGAGTTCTTGGGTCTCCTTTTCAAAATTCTGAAGTGAGCTATTGACTGAATGGTCATAACAGATCTCTTTTTGTCTTTGCTGATGCTACGATTAACAGGTTTTCCCTACAAGAAGAAAGTTGCTGTTATATATTGAATCATGTGGCCACTCGTCCCTCCAAATCTTCTTTCCAAAGCCATTGAGTTACTTGCATTTGCAACTGCTACCGCTAAAAGTGATGGGATCAGCTGGAGTAAACGATCTGAGTGTTCAGTGCCAGATTGTGTGATAACAATTGTATGTTTACTGCTAGCCTGATATATTCGCATGATTTGGTCTCTTATACTTTCTACTTAAAAGTAATCCCACGAATGTCTTTATCTGAATTTCTTTTGTTCTCTTCGTGGTCTTGCTCTCCAATAAAGCTCAATGCATGCATTGAAGTTGATTCCGTTTCCATGTTTTTGACGGAATGGCATTTTGATATGGTTTTTAGCAACATTCTATATTTGGTTTGTTTTGGCTCTCTACTTGGACAATAGAATTCCAAACTCATCTGGTGTGAGAAAGTCTATCATCTACTTTTTGAACCCAGGGTACTGGACTGGGAAAGGTGGAAACAAGGTTGAAGGTAATTGAATTTGAAATTATTTTCTGATTTCCTTTTGCTCTCTTGTTGTTGGCTAGTTTTGGTGACACCCTTTATCTTTGTTTCTTTAGACGGTAGCATTTTTAGTTTCCTAAATTCAGTCCCACAAGTTGAACGTAAAACTTCTCAGATGATGAGGATGTCTTTGAAGAGGAAAACACGGTCAAAATCCAAACGTTGCAGTTCAAATATGTGGACTTGTAAAGACATATCCTGGGAAGATAGAGATCGGTTGCTGTAAGTTAACAAGGAAGTCACATTTCCATGCTGTTAAGGTGAACATCTGCTTTTACCTTTTGCCTTTAGTCCCCGGCAGTGTCTACTTGGTCAGGTTGAGATAAAGCACTATATTGTATCATTTACACTATAATTGAGGTCCAACTAAATTATTCATTGTTCCTACTTCCTGCAAACAGCATAGTTAAATTTAGTGTTTACACCCCATGAAAGAAGAAGAATAATGTGCTTGTATCATCATTGTTTAGCATCAAGGTTTTAAAAAGCGGCCGCAACCGTTACGTAACGGTTTTGGTGGTTACCGTCACCCGTTACGGCCGCTTTTGCAGTGTGATTGAGATTCACAGGTGTGTCGCCTATAGCGGCTGCCGTAGCGGTCGTAACGGTCTGTTAGGTACCGTTACGTAACAGTTCCGAACTGTTATTTTCGGAAAAAACACAAAAAAAAACTAGAAATGAGGGAAGAGAGATAGAGAGAATAGGAAAGATAAAGAGAGAAAATGGAAGAGCAAGAGATAGAGAGAGAGAAGAGGGAAGATGAAAAACATGTTATTAATTTGTTGAAGCTGTAAGACCTATGCTATTCTATTCAGCTGTTATCACTCAACTATTTTGTTTGTGTGTGTCTATCTATATATTGTTTGATAATAATAATAATAATAATAATAATAATAATAATAATAATAATAATAATAATAAGTGTGATCATTATCTATTTGGCTTGGTTAAAATATGTATATATATATTTAGGCTCTTATTTATTCTTTTACTTTTGCCATTGTTTATCTTATATATAATAGTTAGTAATTGATTTTTCATATAACATAAAGTCATTAATTATTAAAATAAAATGTAAAAAACTCAGTTTATAGTGATTTGAAAATATGAAATATATTGGATCATACTTAAAAATTTACAAAAATTGATAAATATTTATTTTAAACCCAATAAATATGATCATGGAAAAAAAATATGTGTATCGGTAAATTTTTTTCAAATTGTGCGAAAAATGAAAAAATTCACGGTTTCGGTTACCGCAACCGTTACGCTACAGCCTTTACACTCCGCAACCGCAACCGCGCCACCGTCACCGCTACGACGACCGCAACCGCTTTTCAGAACCTTGTTTAGCATGAACCATGTTAACTAGTCCAAACACTACAACAAGTTGAGGGAGGAAAGACTTTCTGCTGAGAATAACCACATAACATAAATGCAATCTTCAGGGCATATGGTTGAACATTCCAAAGGATCAGCTATTCTGCCTCCTTGGACCTAATGGAGCTGGAAAAACCACTTCAATTAGTTGTTTGACTGGCATTGCCCCCCCGTGACAAGGGGAGATGGTAATTGGTTTTATTTGAAGTTTTTATGTTCATGAATTACAACTAACTTGGCTTGCTTGGATAAAGTGAGGAACAACCCAACTAACCATAAGTATCTTGTTAACAGCACTAATATATGGACATTCTGTTAGAAGCTCCGTTGACATGACAAATATCCGAAAAATTATAGGAGTCTGTCCCCAGGTTACTTTTTTCCTTCATTTTTTAATATTTTTCTTCAGTATTCAAAGTGTAAAAAAGGGCAGCCAGTGCACAAGGCACTCTTGTTACTGTAGGGTCTAGGAAGGGTCAAAAAGTGAGGCTAATTTTGTTCCACTTTTCGTAGTTTGATATCCTTTGGGATATTGACTGGTGAAGAGCACCTCCACCTTTTTGCCAGTATCAAAGGCCTGCTGGATTCTTCAATCAAATTGGTGCGTGCTCAACAAACCGCAAACTCTGTTCCAATTGGATGAGCTAAATTAATAGTCAGAATTGATTGGCTAGATTATCAAATGTTTTTCTAAGACTAATGCTTTTATTCATACACAGGTTGCAGAGAAATCATTAGCAGAGGTCAGACTTACCAAGGCAGCCCAAAGGAGAGCTGGTAGCTACAGCGGAGGAATGAAACGTTGCCTTAGTGTTGCAATAGCCGTTATTGGTGACCCAAAGTTGGTCATTTTAGACGAACCGGTAAACAAATTAGATCATTGCTCTTCATATATATATGCTCATTTACTTGATCTGGCTATGGAAACTTCACTTTATTGTGCAGACAACCGGTATGGATCCAATAACTCGGAGGCATGTCTGGGACATAATTGAGAATGCAAAGAAAGGGCGAGCTATTATCCTAACTACACATTCAATGGAAGAAGCTGACATTTTAAGTGACCGAATAGGAATCGTGGCAAAGGGTACGCTTTGCTGCATTGGAACCTCCATCAGACTGAAGTCAAGGTTTGGATCCGGTATAGTTGCTAATATGAGCTTTACATCCGAAGAGGAAGCCATTGCTAAAACACGCCATGAAGCTTTAAAGTTCTTTAAACATGTAAGTTGGGTTTCAGAGCTTGTTTTGAGAAATTTTTTTTTTTTCGCTGTGGAATGTTTTGTTTTGACTTGTGGATTATTTTGCCAGCATTTGAATGTGGTGCCGAAGGAGGAGACCAACTACTTCCTCAGCTATGTTATTGCCAACGAGAAGGAGCACTTATTGACGGTAAGCATTCATGATTTGATTCGCACAATTCGATATGAGTTTCAAGCCAAAATGCTAATAAAAAGTTTCCCAGTCTACTTTGCCTTGCTTTTGATATGCATTTTCATTCATTTTCTTGCTATTGAATTTTTTGTATCAGAATTTCTTTGCAGAACTACAATAAAGGGAAAGTGAATTTGGTATAGCTGACATACAACTCGGCCTTACAACTCTTGAAGAAGTCTTCTTGAATGTTGCAAGCAAAGCAGCACTAGAAACTGCCACTGTTGAGAATAATTTGGTAACTCTGACCTTGACATTGGGGACTTCAATGTTGGTAAGTAGATGCCTTTAACCTCTATTATAAATGACAAACAAACAAATTAATCAACACTCATTATTTAGCCTGAAGGCCGCAACTTGGCCTGACCCAAGTGAGAATTGGGCTAGGCTTAGGCCTAGAGTTGAAGCCTGGCCTGCAGTTGGCTTGGTCTGTTCATCCATGTGATGTGGTATGTTGACTTGTGAGAGGCAGCCTATTAGTCCGAACCTCAAGCTAGGTAGAAAATATGAGGAAAAACGAATAAAAATTCCTTGTCACAATCATTGGGTTAACCTCGACAGCCTAGCCCATTGACAAGTGAGAGGTAATATGATGGTTTGGCCCATGTGCTTGGATAGTTAGCTTGTTTGGGCTTGCACCTAAGTATTGGCCCGCACCCTATAACGTTAGAAAAAAAAACCCATTGTGGGCTTGGGCACTATTTTTGTGGATTGGCCTGGCTCAATCACGATTCTTATACATGCCTAAATGATATGTCTCTTATTTTTTCTCTTTTTTTTGGGGGTTCGTTTTTGTTGTTGATGAAATGATTTATACAGATACTAGTGGGAGTGAAGCATATAGGAATTCCTAGAACAGAATCACCACTTAACCCTAGAGGACTGATGGTAGAGATATACTGGGAACAAGACTCCAATGGAAACCTCTGCATTACCGGGCACTCGGATGAGACACCAATCCCTGATAAAATTCATAATACAGTACTTCCATCGCCTCCCACAAGAATAGGCCATGAAGGGCCGGTTCATGGAATTGTGCTCAACTTGTAAGAATTTTGAAATTTGAAATTCCTGATATCATTGTAGAACAATGGGAGCTGTGTGTTTATAGTTTTTAGAGGTTTTTGAAGAAGCTTTTGCGGCAACAGTCCAGTTTTTCCAAGTGTTGGGTGTTCTTTGTTGTGATACATTTTTGTTGCCAAAATCGAATTATAGTGAAATATGAATGGAGTTACTTCAATTTTCCAGGAGCAATGTTTAGAGGCTGTTTGGAATTTATTCTTTTAGCGTCTTTTTTTAATTTTCACTTTTTTAGAAGTTTAAAAAGAAAATATAATTGAAAAGTAGTTAAAATATTATTTTATGAATGAAAAAGTTACTTTAGATATTTGACTTTTTTTCAACTGATAACAAACAATTGTTTACATACGCCCCACCCGCTTCAGATCACATTTATAAGACACTAAACTTTTTACAATTTCATAGCGTGCTGCAAATTTTATGAACTCAATAAGCTCACAAGAAGTTCAATAAACAAACTTTGATAGAAAGCATGAAATACTGTAAAGCTCAAAAATTCAAATTCAATCCTGTAAAGCTCAAAAATACTTCTCCATGTATGTTTACAAGATGCATGAAAACAGCACCGGTGAAAATTTAACACGTTCATGAAAACAATAGAGAAAAAGCCCATCACTATTGCATTCTAACACTTAAAAAAGGTGATTCCATTGTGTAAACTATTTTGCATTTTCAGTTCACTGAGTAGAGCAAGTAGGTCAAAAGCAACAATGTATTATGAACAGAACACCAGAATCATGTCAACACCAACCAGTTTCAGAGTAAACTTAATTGCAAGTATATAGCACAACACAACATATGATATACATCACTCAGAAAAAAGACCTCTGATGCGAAGAAGACAATATGGAATGGCTTTTTTAACACACCCACATACATCGATAATTACATGTCAATATAATGGTTTATATTACATAATCATACACCACAAAGACAAACTCAGAATTCTAATGGACTTAAAACCTTGCCTTTGGGACCCTGATTTTCCGTCAAAATCATCTTCGCCATTCTACTTGGATAGCCTTCACTGAAATCAAGAGAAACAAGCAAACAACTTTCAAGGATTAGATAAATGGAGAAAATTTTAGTTGGGTTTTTATTTTATTTTATTTTTATTTTTTTGACAATTAATTAGTTCTAAGAATAACAGATATCACCTCTGTAATGTAGAAAAATGGTTTGATAGATTGAATCAAATGTGAAGTGGTCAACAATGGACTCTTTCCATGATTTCTAGATCCTCCCAAAAAGAATATCCTATCAGAAATTAACATGACAATAGTCTATGAACTGTTTGTTCAAGGTGTGTTAATCTACCTCAGTCAGCGTCGAGATATTGCACTTCAGTTTGGAAGAACAAAACTACTAGACAATGTGGGGTGGGGTGGAGGATGAAAGTGGAGGAAAGGGTGTTTGTTTCGCATGAGAGCGGTGGAAAATGCACGAAAGTTATCTTTCTTGTACAATCCATATTAGCATAGTAAATTAACTTCCAGTTTCTTGAAAACAATTCAGGAATTTTTTTATTTTATTTTTTATTTTTATAGTGAAGTAGCAAACCATTTCAACATTCTCATAAAAATTTCATCTTAATAAAATTGCATACTATAAAATAAATTTTCCTTTTACTTTATTTCTTTCACTTAATTTTCTATCACCTTACTCTCCATCATATTTTTCACTCTATCAAATGCACCCTCAGAATGCTTCAGGAAATGCTTCCAAAAGACTTTCAAAAAAAACAGAAATGAACATAGTTGTGCATGGGAAGATTAAAAAAAATAAATAAATAAAGTTTTGAGTTCTTCCATTTCTTACCATTTCCATCTCTAGATGACAACATAGATCTATAGCTTTTGTTTCCACCTTTTCCACCCGAATGTATTGGTCTCTGTGCCCTTGGCGACGGCGAACTTGTTTTCTTGTTAGTTGAAGCTGGCAAAGAATGACGCCTAGTGAGATTTTGATTCTCTTCCATCTTGGTCCAACCTTGGCAAGCCTTGTGCTTTCAGTTTTGCTTTTGCAGATTCAGTTGCTGCCATATAACTTGGCACCACAGGTCTGTTTTGTACCCCATTCTCCGCACATTCCTGCTTTGCTGCAGAAGAAGCCTTCCGGGCAGATTTCTGACTCTCATTGACAGTTATATCTTCCCTAGATCTTAACTCTCCGTTAGTCACAGGAATACCCTCATGTTTTCCACTATTTTCTGGAGGCTGGGATTCTATTGCAGTTTGATCATCACATAACAAATCAATTGCCTCACTCACCACTGGTGATTCTAGAGTTGCTTCTATATCAGGCAGTTTGGACACAGTGACAGTTGTTCCTTTCTTTATCTTCTCACCGGAGTCGCTGATTTTCTCCTCTGCAGTATTTTGATCTGAAAAGCTCAAAACCTTTCCCAGACCATACTTTGGCTTCTCACTGTCAGCCTCAGACTGAATGGTGCCTTCCGTATTAGGGTTGTGAACCTTTCTCAGACTGCGTTTGACCTTCTCAAGCTCATTTTGTGGATGTTCCTGCACTGATGACTCGAGACTTTCTGAACTCCGGACACTAAGCTTTACCGTGCCTGTTTCGGAGTCAACAGTTTGTGGGTTAACCTTCTTCTTCTGGGATTTTGAGCCGGGAACTTTCTTTGTTGAGGGAATTGGTTTCCACAAGAGGGATGCTGACCAGCGTTCTAACCAGTTTAGGACTGAATTTGGTTCTGTGGAATCATACTGTAGACGTAGATACTTTGCAGTGGGGGATGAAGCAAGAAGCTATAAAAGACCTCAAAAAAATGAGGTAATCAGTCACCTGCCGAATATGAAACAAAAGGGCTACAAAGGAAAAGACCAGAGATCAAGGGACCAATACGCAATTGAAATGGGTAAATACTAACAATTAGTTATTACTTACTACTTTTTAAACTTAAACTTCCTCATCATCAACTATCAGGTGTGCAAAAAATTCAAAAGTTAATGAGCTTTCTATAGTTAATTTGATTGAATTGTGTTTTTTTGCAAGTTATGTCACAGGTTTATCTGTTGCCAAATCATGTTGTCAGAATGGTTTAAACTTCTAAAAGCCTCTGGAGAAGATTTTAAAAATTATGTCTAAGTTTGCAACTTCATATGCCCATTTTCTAGTGAACAATGTTAGCCTAGATCAATTATTAAGACCTTGATCAATCTAAAAATTTAACTTCAATTTTTTATCTGTGACTTGAAATTCTCGGGTAGAAACTATAGATGCAGCACTTTGGCTAGAAGAAGAAGAAACTCATGCAGTAAAACTATGAGCGATTATAAATAAAATTACTACTATCTTGAATTATATGACCTACACTTATGATAACTCTGGCTAGTTCAGGAGAAAGAAACATTCACAAATCACAACCACATATATTCACTCATGATGCAATGTAGAACTTACCTCACGAACAAAAACATTTGCTGACAGCTTTGGTATCTTCACAGATGGGTTAACTCCAATGGTGTCCATAAGTATGCTTTCCTGATTAAAAGATGTATATAAACATGTGAGTTAGAATTGAGACATGCAAGACTACTTCAACAAGGTTAACCTCAGAAAAAGGCATGCAATGTACAAATATCAATCAACAAACCCTTCCTTCTCAACAAATTAATGATATGAAAGGTTACAAAAACAAAGTTCTTTATTGGCTACTACCGAATGCGAGCCGCCTCCCGGACTTAGAAGTACTACATGAAATATAAACAAAAGGCACACAGGCTTCTACTTTATGAGTAGTAATATCATTGCTCCATTTGGTAACAATGGTGCCACCCTTTGGCACCATTGTTTATTACTACTCATTGCTTCTTGGACTTTTTTATCAAAACCCTAGTTGCTATCAAATTGATTATAAAATATCCATTAGGCCTCCAAAAAGTAGGTATAATATATTAAAAATATATTATAACCAACACCAAACCAAACTAAATATTTTTTAAGGGTAAACTACCAATAAGTTCTAATAGTTAGACTTAATTCCCATCAAGTCCTATTGAAAATAAGTCTTGATAAAATTGTTACTAAAATAATTTTTTTGTGACAATTGTTTATAAATGTCGCTAAAAATTGACAATTAATGACTTTTTTTTGTCATGATTTTTATAAATTATTGCTAAAACTTACAATTAGTGAATTTTTTAATGACAAATTTTTCTCATAGGACCTATTAGATAATAAGTCCACTTATTAGGACCTACACGTAAGTACCCCATATTTTAATAAATCAATTGGGTCCCATACTCCACTAAGAAGGTATATCTAACAATTATCCCCCTACCGACTTAGGTGGAGACATCAACCATACTCGCCAAAGTTCGACACTTCAAATGTTTGTCCCTCGACAAAGTCTTAGTTAACATATCCGAAATATTATCATTCGTGTAATCCTTTTCGAGTTGTAACAATTTCGAATCTAACACATCACGAATCCAATTGTACCTTACATCAATGTGTTTCGATCTCGAATGAAAAGTGAAATTTTTGCTCAAATGAATAGCACTTTGACTATCACAATAAAGTACATACATTTTTTGCTTGAAACCCAACTCTTGCAAAAATTTCTTCAAACATAACTTTTCTTTACAAGCTTTCGTAGTGGCAATAAATTCAGCTTCGGTAGTTGAGAGAGCAACACATTTTTATAATTTAGATTGCCATGCCACAGCTCCCTCCCCCTACAAATGTCTTCAAATATCCCGAAGTAGATTTTCTAGAATCAACATCACCGGCCATGTTAGAATCCATGAACCCATCAAGTATCGGCTTACCATCACCAAAACACAAACACACCTTCGAAGTCCCTCGAAGATATCTTAGAATCCACTTTACTACTGCCCAATATTCTTTACCTGGATTAGAGAGAAGCTGACTCACCACACCAACGGCGTGAACAATATCCGGCCTTGTACAAATCATGACGTATATCAAAGAACTAACTGCTGAAACATAAGCAATTTTCTGCATCTCTTCCTTGTCTTTCTCACTTGTAGGACATTGATTCAAACTAAACTTGAAGTGACCCGCAAGTGGACAATCAACCGACTTTGCTTTATCCATGTTGAATCTCTTTTCAATGTAGCTTTCTTGAGACAACCAAATCAGCCCCTTTTTGCAATCATGAACAATTTTCATACCAATTTTTTGCTTTGCCGGCCCCAAATCTTTCATAGCAAAAGATTTACTCAACTCTAACTTCAACTTGTTAATCATCGTAGAATTTTGACCTACAATTAACATGTCATCAACATAAAGCAAAAGAATAATAAATTTGTCATCCGAAATTTTTTTCACAAACACACAATGGTCCGAAGTGGTTTTAGAAAAAACCATTCTTTTTTTTACCGCTTTTTTTTACTTTTTCTTTTTTTTTTTTTTTTTTTTTTTTTTTTTTTTTTTTTTTTTTTTTTTTTTTTTTTAACTTTTAAATACACCTAATAATAAAAAAAAAAAAAAAAAAAAATTAAAAAAAAAATAAAAAAAAAAAAAAAAAAAAAAAAAAAAAAAAAAATATTATTTATATTTTTATATTTTATTTATTTATTTTTTTTTTTTTTTTTTTTTTTTTTTTTTTTTTTTTTTTTATACCTCTAACTAGGAAATAAAAAAAAAAAAAAAAAAAAAAAAAAAAAAAAAAAAAAAAAAAAAAAAAAAAAAGAAAAAAAAAAAAAAAAAAAAAAAAAAAAAATTAATAAAAAAAAACTCAAACCAAACACACTGATTATTTATCATGAAAATTTAAAATTTTTTGTACCATTGCTGCGGGGCTTGCTTGAGGCCACATAAACTTTTCTTCAATTTGCAAACAAATTTCTCTTTTCCTTTCTCCACAAAACCCTTCGGTTGCTCCATGTGAATTTCTTCTTCAAGATCACCATGAAGAAATGCGGTCTTCACATCAAGTTATTCAACTTTAAGATTCATACTTGCAGCCATGCCAAATACAACCCGAATAAAAGACACCTTCACAACTGGCGAGAAAATATCATCAAAGTCAATACTTTTCTTTTGCCTAAAGCCTTTCACAACAAGACGTGCTTTGTACCTCAGATTCTTGCCATTATTCTTCAATTTGAAGCCCCACTTATTTTTCAGAATTTTCCTCCTTTTAGGCAACTTCACTAAATCATTAGTGTGATTTTCAAGCAAGGAATTCATCTATTCTTCCATGGCCTTTTTCCAATCATCTTTCTTTGCATACTTAATTGCTTCTTGGTAACTCTCGGGCTTCCCTTGATCGGAAATCAACACAAATTCATTAGGAGGATACTTTCTCGAAGGTTGCCGGTCCTTTGTAGATTTTCTCAACTCAAGTTGTGGTGGCGGTTCTTGAGTTGGATGCTTTTCCTCAATTTCAGGCTCAACTTCATTTGGAATAGCATTATCATCTACATCTTCAAGAGGTGGCTGCATATCTCCCCCATTGTCATTATCCGCCGAAGACGAAGGAGATTGATCAATGTTAATGAGATCACTAGTTTTTAGCTCCGGTTGATCACCTTTGCCAAAGTCTTCAATTGTTTGGTCTTCAAAAAACATAACATCACAGCTCCAAGTAACACAGCTCCAAGTAACTTTCTTGTCAACTGGATCCCACAATCTATAACCAAATTCATCACGCCTATAGCCAAAAAAAATGCATTGTCATAGTGGTACACTTTATTTTGTTACTTTCATTGATGATTATTCAAGAAAAGTTTGGGCTTTTATACGGAAAACTAAAGATCAAGTTCTAGATGTATTTAAGCATTTTCAGGCCATGGTTGAAAGAGAAACAGGGCATAAATTGAAGTGCATCCGAATAGACAACGGTGGTGAATACATTGGGATATTTGATGAGTATTGTCGCAGCCAAGGTATTCAGCACCAAAATTCATATGCTAAATTGCCAAGATCCTTTTGGAGTGAGGCAATGAGGACAACAGTTGACGTGATCAATTTGTCTCATTCCTATCCTTTGAATGGTGATGTTCCTGAAAGAGTTTGGACTGAAAAATATGTGTCTTATGAGCACTTAAGAGTGTTTGGTTGCCGAACTTTTGTTCACATTCCAAAGGATGAAAGGTCCAAGCTTGATAGTAAGTCATTTTATGAAAAGAAACTCTATGTTGTTTACTTGCCAAACAATGAACACAAGTTTTAAGATGTGTACCTTTCAAACTGGATAGAAGCATTTTCTTGAACAAAACGTGTAGCCCTTTTTCACTCATGTGCCCAAGCCGCTTGTGTTATAATTCGATAGAAGTATCATTTTCAAGTGCATTTTCCTTGCATCGAATAAAGTGTAGAAGTCTTCTTGCATTTAGCTACCATCAAAGAACCCTTTGTGAGTTTTCATATTCAGCCTTCATCATTTACCTTCCCGATAGAGATCAACGTGAGGCGAATGTCAGGAACATGCCTCACATCTTTAAGTAACAACTTGCAGTCCAAATTTGTTTTCAAGCAAACATCACCTATGCCAATAATCTTGGATAAGTCTTCATTACCCATTCGAATAGAACCATAATATCTTTTGGTGTAGGTAGTGAAGAAATCAACTAGAGAAGTCACATAAAAAAAAACACTGGAATCAGTCACCCAATTGCTCTCTTGGCCCACAAAATGGATACAATCATCTTCACAAACAACCATGAGATCATCGGTAGTAACCGCCGTTGTGTCTTTTTGCTTCTTATCCACACTTTTGTCACGCATTTTTTCCTTGTTCTTGAGCTTTCGACGTTCCCGTTTCATGTGCCCTTTCTCATAGCAATAATAACACTTAATGTCTTTCATGTGCCCTTTCTCATAGCAATAATAATCACGACCATGAGGAGTCTTACTCTTCCCCCTTGTTTTGCTTCGGCCTCTCAAAACAAATGTCTCCGAATAAGAAGAACCTATTGATTTTCTTCTAGTTTTTTTCATTCAACAAGCTATTAGTGACTTGGCTCATTGTGACAACTTCATCGGGTGCCGAATTACTAACTGTCACAACCAAAGTCTCCCAACTTTCAAGCAAAGAACTAAGTAGCATCAAAACTTGCAACTCATCATCAAAAATAATTTTCATAGAAGCAAGTTGGTTAAAAATACTCTTTATTTCATTCAAATGTTCCGGAATAGGGCTATCCTCTTTATATTTTAAATTAACCAACTTACAAAATAGAAAAGCATTATTTGTGGCTGATTTCCTGTCATAAAGGCCTTCTAATTTTTTCCATAATCATGTGTTGAAGTTTCAGTAGCAACATGATGAAACACACTGTCATTAATCCATTGACGGATAACATCAACAGCTTTTTTATTAAGCCTCTTCCATTCATCATCTTGCATACCCTTGGGTTTGCCACTGTCACCCTCAATAGGCCCATACAAATATTTACAAAATAATAAATCCTCCATTTTAGTTTTTCAAGCTTCCATTAAAGCTAGACATGTGACCTACATTCCCTCCCATTGATTTACACAAATAAATAAACCAAAATTAAACGTAAGTTTTGATACTAGATGTTAGGGAAAATATATGATTTCCCACAAGTAAATCAATCAATGGGAATAAAAACTAATGTGGAAAAATTAAATCAATAGCGACATAAGAATTTTACGTGGTTCCCTCAATGTGAGGTACGTCCACGGGATCGAATCCGATTCCATTATCAACTAAAGAGTTTTCAAACGATTACAAATGAGACACGAATGGTTTCACAAAACCGGCCTTATGTGAATTTCAAATAATCACAAATAATCAAGAGGAAAGACCTCACCAAATAGATGAATAAAAGTCTTCAAAACAAAGTTGTAGAAGATCCAAAATAACGAACCAAATCAACTTCAAAGTAAAGCCGAAACAAAAGCACAAAGTACTAGATTTGACTAAACCAAGAACAAACAACAGCACTATGTTTATTCACCAATTCCAAACCCACCAATTGATCTTCACGCTGTTGGCCACTACTTCGGAAAATAAACAATATCCCATATATTGTAAATTCTTGGACTTTTTTTTATCAAGACCCTAGCTACTATCAAATTGATTATAAAATATTCATTGGGCGTCCAAAAGTTAGGTATAATATATTAAAAATATATTACAACCAACACCAAACCAAACTAAATATTTTAATAAACCAATTGAGTCCCATACTCTACTAAGAAGGTATATCCAACAAATTCTTGTGAGAGAACTAATTTTCTTTCTCCATTATCTACTTTAAGAGTGAAAGTGGAAGATTTATGGGAGAGCCTTGCCATTATTCTCTCTCTAACTACTTTGCCTTCTTCTTCACCCCATTTCTTATCTCCATCATCTCTTTGCTATCGTGTTTCTAGTTGTGACCCGTTAAAGAATCCAAGCCTTTCATTATTTCTAGAGAATTCAAATTTTTCGACAACATTCTTGAACCCGCTCATACAACTTCAAACTTCAGGGAATTCATAATAATGTTATTAAAGAATACAATTCTACAATATATACACTGTTTTTGAAGCAAAATAACATAAAATACATAATGCATAAAACCATATGAACATACATACACACACACACACACACACATATATATATATAAGTAGAGATATTGGCGATCATATTTGAGAATTATAAGAGCACATTGAACGCTTGAGCCCCACGAGCAACCTTGATGAAGACATCCTCCAAGGTAGTATCAGCAAGACCCCAAGCATGAACGGTGAATCTGCTCTTTGCATTCTCAACTGCTTGGAAAACATCTGCAATTCTGACCTCTTGTTTTGGCAGCTCAAACTTTTGAGTCCCCGATAAATGGTATATCTTGTTAGCATTTGGGGACAGATGTTGTACCAAGTTCTCCACTTCCACTTCGTGATTTGATGTTGTCGTCATTGTGAACACGTAAGACCCTCCATATCTAGCCTTCAACTGTCATTCAAAACAAGAATATTGTTTATTAGTACGTGTTTAATAAGAACCGCCTAAAATCTAATTAGGAGAAGTGGGTATATATTGTTGAATATGTGACAACACTATATCATTTATTGAGAAATTATGGAGACTATACCCAAAATATTATACAAATTAACATTATATAATTCAAAATTACCTCTTTGGGATTTCCTATGCACTGCAGGCTTCCATCAACAAAAATTCCTAGGCGATCACACAGATGTTCTGCCTCCTCCATTGAATGTGCTGAAATCATTTGAGTGAGCTATGTCAATGAAAGTACTTGGGAAATAAAATTGTAACTGTTTGATGGGATAGTACAAAATTAGCATATATAAGAAAAGATCTTCAGGTAATAAAAATCCGTGAGAGAGAGAGAGAGAGAGAGAGAGAGAGAGAGAGAGAGAGAGAGATTACTAGTGAGAATGATTGCTCGATTTTGTTTAGCTTGCTTCACAACATCCCATAAACTCTTTCTTGAAGCTGGATCCAGTCCAGTACTAGGCTCATCCATATAGACAACCTTTGCAAAATTTAGAAGAATTAGACATTTTATCAATCGTCAAGAGATGTAGTACTAGAAAAAGATTAGACAGCATAGTAGATCATATGGAGATTTTCAGACATACCTTCGGATCCCCAATTAGTGAAATGGCAACACTAAGCCTCCTCTTCATACCTCCACTATATTTCCCAGCTTGTTTGTCGGCAACCCCTCCATGAAATAGGTTAACGCTCTTAAGAGATTCTTCCACTGCCTATAGCAAACGAATATGATAGTAGGAAAAAAATTCAAAAGTTTTCTTGCTTGGGATGACTACAAAATAAAGATTACAATCATTTTTATGAAGTCAATACACTTGAGCTCATATCAATTTCAGCAATTTATTTTCATCTTTCTATAAATCAGACGATGCAAAGCAACAGATAGTGATACAACACTCGTTCTCAAATGCAAATAGAAATTTACATGAAATGTTTTTGAGTGATACAATGTCTACTTACTTGGGTTAATGCAGACCCTCGAAGGTTTTTAAGCCTTCCATAGAAAAGTAAGTGCTCTCTTCCTGTCAGATTTTCCCAGAGTAGGCTGTATAATTGTCCATGAAATGAAAATAAAAATAAAAAACTCGAAATTAGTCGGACTTCCAAAATTGGAGGAAACAAGGACCAGTGAAACTACTTTCTTCAAATTGAAGAATATCTGTGCTTACTCATGTTGTGGACAAACGCCCATGCTGGTATATATTTCATCCATCTGGGTCTGTATATCCAAACCTTCAACATATGCCGTGCCAGAGCTTGGCTTTAGAAGCCCAATCATCTATCAACAAAAACATATGAAAGTATTGCAAAAATAAATAAATAAAACCAAAAATAAAAGGAATAAATCCCTTTCCAGAATGATTTCATGTAATGAATCATGGTTGTTGTAAAAATAAAGCATGTATGAAACAGGTTACAAAGGGATGACCAATCAAGACAAGACCTCATGATAATAAATTTAGAACCCATATGTCAAAATACCTTGAGAAACACTTGATCATAAGAAAGAAAAGAAATGAGAAGTCACTTAAGTACATCATTTGCAGATCCAAGGCCATTTTATACTGACCATATTAATAAAAGAGGTTTTGCCAGCACCATTGGGGCCAAGCATACCAAAGCATTCCCCTTGAGGCAAAGCAAGTGACAACCCTCTCACTGCATATTTTTCAGGGTTTCCATCCCTTTTTGGATACACCTTTTTGAGGTTATCACAGATGATAGCATGACTTGCTGTCGGTTCAAGTAGCAACTGTTCAACCCTCTCGGTCTGAAAAAGGGAAAGAGAAACATATAAAAGTGGAATCATGAACAAACATTAGACACATTTTAGTGAGAAAAATCAAGAATGCACCTGTAAAAGGTACACATGAAATAAAAATTTAAAAATGTTAGATGGTTTAATGCAAACCCATTGAGGACATGAATTTACACAACACCAACAGGTCTCTTATATATAGGTAAAGACAGATCAAGGGTCTAAAATTCAAGCACAAGAGATCTTGGAGTGATGAGAGCAACTTGCTTTGTATTCTAGTCAATAAAGTTTTCCTAAATTAAAAGATAAGAATACAGATCATAACCAAGAAAAACTTGCCTCTTGGGCAACATCAGGTTTCTCCATTTGAACAAAAACTTTAGATCCTTGCCTTCTCAGACTTGGTTTCCTCATGGATGAAGATGACAAAGGCTTCTTTCGAAACTTTTCCAAGAAAAATAGAGGACTTCTTCCAACACCACTTCCTGATGATACGACTTGATCTATGTAAAATGCAACAAACAGAACCACCAACCACTCCACAAACATAATTATTAAAATATCTCTCATCCCATGACTGCTACCGCTTATATCTCCCCAGCGCATCCCTTTAGTCCCCATATAATTTCCTGTGAAGGAATATTGTGAAAACTCATACAACCCGCGATATAGAGAAAAGCCGGGATATAACTCCATAACAACAATCCAGCCTCCTACAACATTGAAAGGTAAGTATCGTGTTGATTAGAGTTATGAAAAGTACAAATGTAAAGACAACACAGAACATGGAAGAAAAGCAGAAGTCCCAACGAACAGACACAAAGGTCAGTGAGCAAACTTGAAAATGGTTTAAATGATATGACTGGAATTCCTACTACAGTTAACCCAGAAACTCAACCTGATCGGATGATTGTGTTCATCCTCTCTGTTAAATTCATTTGGACAATCAAAACAACACAGTAACAAAAGTGTCATATAAGCCTCATCTCTAAGTGGTGCCGTGCAACCTTAGAAGCCATCACTAATTTGGAGCATCACATTGCCTCAAAAATTAAAAATGCAATGGCTTTCTTGTTCCTTAGTTGGAAACCCTTCTTAACCCATTAGGGTGGAGTGTGTTTTGGCACAAACACATAAACCAAAAAGTGGCTACAATTTTCAGAATTACCAAATTTGTTATGCATGCATTTCTCTTCCTTCTAGACATAGCAAAAGAAATTTATTTTTATCCTAATATTAATAAAGAAGTTGATGCCAATTTTAAAATATTTTCAAAAAAAAAAAAAAAACTAGTCATAAATGCATCGATCTAAAATTAACTTGTTTAGATGGGTATCTAGCAGCAATATGAACTTTTAGGAAATGATATGTGTGCTTAGATGGATAGGAAGGCAGAGTACACATGCAAGATCTGGTGAACAAGAATTACAGCTGCATCTTTATTGAGGTTCATTCTACTTACTTGGGAATGATGGATCTTCAATAAAAAACTGGAAAAGAAAGCTTCCTAAGAGCCCAGTTCCGAAGACGATAAAGTATGCTACAGCTGTGATCATCAAATTACAAGCAGCATCTCTTATTGTTCAACTAGTCTTTAAATGAAAAGGAAAGAATTTGACACGTTTGTTGAATAAAATCAATTATCTGAGACCAAACCTGCAGCAGTCTTCACATTTGAGAAAACGGAAGCTATTAGAAAAGCCAGTGAAATTTGCAAGTTTATGTAGATGAAATAAAACACAAATTGGATGCTGTACTCATTGAGTGTGAAGAATTTTAAACCTGCATGGAAATCAACTGCATTAAAGCAACTCGATTAAAAGTCAGAAGAAGCAAAACAGTTCATTCGTTGTCTTTTTACCTACAACTGAGCCAAATATCACAAAACATAACATATAGGCTGAAGATATGACAAGAAAATAAGCATAAGAAATCATCCAATAAGGGCCATCGCCAAGCCCATGCATTTTCATCATGATTCTTAGCTTCTGTTGCTTCTCATAAACCAGAGATGTCAATATGACCTAGATAAAGAAAATTAAAATTAAAAATGATTGAAGTCAATTATAATATATAAATTAAAGCAATTAAACAAAATAAATAACATCTTCCTAAATTAAAGCAATCATTTCACTGTCTGCATGACACATATCATTCTAAGAAGCACAGACACTTCTAAGAAGGTGATGTATCTATTTTGTGTCGGACATGGGCACTCATTGGACACTTCTCCAAATGTATCTTATTATTTTTTCAAAAAAATATTTTCTTTTATTTTTTAATCCTTAATGGTATTTTTTTTCATAAAGGTTTAAATTGAAAAAAATTCATAGATGATGGAGTTGCATGGACATACGAGTCCATCACTTAGATACAAATGAAGCACACTACAAGTTTAACAAAATAACTTAGGATCAAACGATAAAAGAAAAACAATGTAGATATTATACCTATTAATCCCTCCTTTAAACTTTAGAAATTAATGTTGTGTAGTATTTTTTTCTTTTATTATCTTTGAATAAAGTTTCATATGTATGACATCTAAAAAATATATGAACTTAAATATTTTAAGCCTGTCACCCACTTGTCATGTCATGCATGTAAAAAAAACATATTAAGGGTTTTAAAGTTTTGAAGCATTTCTTATATGTGACATGTTACTCGAAAATTGTGTCAAATCTGATACTAAGTTTATCTCTGTCTAAACTGTTGGTTTTTTACATGATTTTTAGTAGCCTTAGTTGAAAACTGAGTATAATTGATAAGTTCTCAACATAATTGCTTTAAAAAATGAATGTTGTTGTTTCCCACTGCATTCATATCTTATTTTTGCATGGTTTGTGGTATTGGTATGTTTTCCTGTGATGCCATATTCATATCCCTACTCTTTCCATGCTTTTTAGGTAATGATCAATAATTGAGAGCAGCTTACAAGTTACAACTGTAACTGAATAAAACTTTGGAAGAACATGCATGCCTCAAATGACTCTAATTCAACCAAACTCCACTATTAGTGAAAAAAATGATAATAATAATTGCTCACAGGGAATAATTGGATAATAACCCATGTGAAGACGAGTGGTCCGAGGAGAGAAGCGAAATCCAGCCTGAGTTGTTTTTCATGCTGGGGCATTTCTTTGACAAAATCAAATAGCATATGTGTAGCAGGGCCAAGCAAAAATTGGAGGTAGGCATTTGAGACCTGTACATGTATGAAGTGTAAAAGTCAATAATTCTCATTGTTTTTCATTTACGCTCATTTGTTTGGGCAGAAAACATTTTTTAACGGAAAACATTTTTCTATGTTTGGTGGTGGGACGAAGGTGGAGGTGGAGGTGGAGATGGTGGCATGGTGGTGGGGTGGCAGTGGTGGTAATGGCGACGGTGATGGTGGCAGTGATAGTGGTGATGATGGTGTGGTGGTTGAGGTGATAATGGCAGTGGTAATGTGGTGACATTGGAAAAACTTTAGTCCGGAAAACATTTTCTACCTTTTAAAAGTGGAAAAGATTTTGTTCCCAAGGCTTGTTTTCTGTTGACTTTCGTTTTCCATTCTACCAAACGCCAAAAAATACGGAAAACATTTTCCAGATAATGTTTTCTGCCAAAACAAATGGAGGCAGCACTACTTTACATAGTTTTTTTACTTTATGTTGTCAAATACATATTCAGCGAAAACATTTGTCAAGCCAAGAAGAGACCAAGTGAACTTTATTTTGAGAGAAAAAATAACAAAATTGCAAAAGTGAGTGAAAGTAACACAGACCTATATTCATGGATTAGAAATCAATCAAGAGGCATCAGATAAAGACTACAGTATGACAAGAAAATGGAAAAAGAAGTTTTTACTCTTCTGCAAAAACATTGTACATTTCTTATATTTTTGTAGCCAATATTTTAGCTGTGATGACACCTTTATGACCAACATATTTAATGAAAGTGAAAGAAGGAGATAAAAATAAATTGAATTAGATTTTGTCCCCGGCAAAGATTACACAGCAGAAAAGGAAAGTAGCTAAGTTATCAAGTTCAGAATAGATACCATATTCACTGAGCGAGGAACCCGCATCAATGCTAGAGGACCATTGCCAGTGTCATTCTTATAGGTAGAATTGTACCATATACTCACATTGAAGTTATTCAAATTTGAGTTCAAGAAATCATAGGCTGCCAGAAAAAATTCATAAGGCTCCTAGTCTCATATAATAACATAAAACATGGAAGTCAGGAATACTTTAGCAGACCACCTGCTACCATCTCATCAATCTTCCGTTCTGAATTTCCCTTCCAAAATCCCTTATATAGCTCATCATTAATTTCAGAAGAATTATTGCGCCACAAATGCAGACCTTGAGCACATCTAATCTCTAGATTCAAGGGAAAAAAGCCAATAAGCAAAAATCATAAAGATTCTACCCAAATTACATACATAAATGCAAACACACACTTGGAGGGATCATCAATTGACAATTTTTTTTTTTTTTTGGTTTGATAAATATCAATTGGACAAAATTGTTCTAAACAAGAGAATATTGAACAATGTATAATTTAACATAGTCCATATGCCAAATATAAGTCCGAGGCGTAGGTCTCAGAAATCAACCAATACTGGTGTTTGTACATTTTTTTAAATACCAATCTTTAATTTGTGAGTTTTCTAGAGGTCTACTAATCATGCAGAAGATTTTCTTGATAGGATGATACAAAATGGAAGCTTTCCTTACTCTAAGTTAGCTCAGTTCTTGTTTATGTTCTCTGAGTATGCTGTGTCACCGTGACTGAAAAGCATTAAATGTGTCTAGTGCCTCCGTGTGATGTGACATAGATGTGAATCTCAAATATGTTAATGACAATAATAAAATTGGAGTTCCTATTCATATGATTTATACCCGCCGGTACTGAAATGGATGTAGTCTGGATTGAAACAGAAGTTGTAGAATTTGTAGGGCACTGTTGTTGGAGGCGATAAAGTGGATAATTTGAAAAGAAAGCTGGGTCAAGAAAATTGGAATATCCAGTCATTGTTTCTGATCCCTGAAATGTTTCAAAGATTCATATTAGCAGCAAAATGAATATAAAAATCAAGAGAAAATAAGATGGATAAAAACAAATATTGTTATAACAAGGAAACTAAGATTTAGGAAGAAAGAAAACATAAATAATAATAATAAATAAATAAATAAATAAAAGAGGAAGGACAACTTACCAAGGCATCATTGGCTAAGCTATACAAAATATCAGAGGAATTCAAAGTAGAAGAACTAGGGAACATATTTCCAGCCAAACCTAACAAGATTTGTTGATCAAATAATCATTTAGTGCAATAAAATAAGATGTGTTAATTACACAATTGGTCCCTACTATATGTGTTCTGTTGTTATACTTTAGTCCTCAATCTTTTAATTGTTTCACTTTGGTCCCTAAAGTATGCGATTCGTTACACTTTAGTCCATAATAATAGCACAGTTCAAAATCAGTATGGGAGGAGTATTTTCAATTTTTTTGAAAAAAAAAAAAATGCAACAAAATTAAAAGAATAAGGATAAAAAATGAAAGATAGACTAAAATGAAACAAAATAGATATTTTAAGAACCAAAATTCTACAAAATGCACATTTTTAGACCATGTGAGTATTTGGTCATTTTGCTTTTCTTGAGGCTTTGTGTAAAATTATAAAAATATATCTCATCCCATAACTAATTTTGAACAGCGCTGACGTCAGGGACTAAAGTGTAACAAATCACATGTTTTGCATCCCAAAGTGGAACAATTAAAAGATTAAGTACTAAAGTGTAAAAAGGCACATACTTTGGGACCATTAGTGTAATAATCAACCCAAATAAGATAAAACAAAAAGGAGAGAGACAGAGAGAGAGAGAGAGAGAGGATATACTTTGTCCAAGAGATTGATTATTCCCGGTAAAAAGAATAGTTGCAGGACAGGACCCCGAACTCCTGCAAGACTTATCTGGCAAGTCTGTGAATGAAAGAAAATCGGTTCTAACTGCACGAAACTCAGGAGCTGGTATTTGCAAGAAGGGAGGCCACTCTGGGGGACTAGTAATCGAACAGCTGCTTGCTTGATCCAAAGTCGAGTACTCAATCCCACACACCCTCTCACATTGACCATTCCCATTTGTATCAATACAAGTGCACCCACACTTGTTTTTGGGTTTATCCAGTTCCTTGTTAACCAAATTTTGGACCAAAACAAGTATCAAGCAGAAATAAAATGGGAAAAAGATGAGCCGAAGATTTGTTCTGATATTTCGTTTCTGCAAAGAGAAAATAAAAAAACAAAAGAAAAAAGAATATATGAAGATATCATTACAAAAATCCATGATAAATACTTGTAAAACCCATAAGTTCCGGTATTAGAAATTGAAATTATTAAGTTTTTGCTACCTAGGGAAGTCTAGGATCGTTTGGTAATGGCTTTTTTTAGTTGACTTTTTGGCTTTTTTTGACTTTTTTAGCTTAAGACTTTTTTGTTTCGTTGGTTTCTTGTTTGGATTTTTGGCTTTGGAATGACAAATTTTTGGTTGACTTTTTGACTTTTTAACTTTTTTGACTTTTCTTTTGTTGTCTTTTTATGATTATTTAGTCTGGGAAGTTTGCCAAACCAGGGCTTATTTTCACAATTCAACCTAAATTTATCGCCTTTCAAGATCAAATTTTCTGAGAAGTGAATTCAAAATTTCAAACATCAAACACTCATGCGACATACAAAACAATCAATTCATTAGGGCTCAACGTCAACTAATCCTGAAATCTCATCAATTATATGTGTGTGTGTTAAAGATCACTCAATTTACAAACAGTTCCAAATTTCAATAAATTAATAATGAGTTGAAGTATTATGAACAAGTAATTCGATATAATCAGCTCTAATAATCAAGTAATTAACCAATCAACTGTAAATACAAATCCATAAAGCTAAAAAAAAAAAAAATGGACTTACGTGTAGGTCTTAATAGATGTACTTATTCTCCAATAGGTTCTACGATAATTAATGCCATTTTTCATCAAACACTATTAAAAAAACACTAATTATTAATTTTCAGAGACAGTTTGAAAATCTTGTCACAAAAAATATTATTAATTATAAATTTTAACGATAGTTTAAAAAAATCGTCACTAATTTTCAACTTTCAACGACAGTTTGAAAAATTCGTCACAGAAAAACGTCACTAATTGTAAATTTTAGTGATAATTTATAAAAATCGTAAAAAAAGCTAATTAACAATTTTCAGCAACATATGCAAAACAACCGTTACAAAAAATTATTTTTAACGACGATTTTGCTGGGTCTTATTTTCAATAACATTTCATAGGAATTAAGTCAAATTATTAGGACCTATTGGTTCTTTACCCCCCAAAAAAAAAGTCAAAAAAGAAAAAACCAAACAATCACAAAGGAAGCAAAACAAAGCGATCTTAAACAGATCAACCCTAAATTCAAAACTAGAGAGAGAGAGAGAGAGAGAGAGAGAGAGAGAGACCTGAAAAGTCAAGTTTTTTCTGAGCAAAGCATTGGCTTGATTGCTGAAGCTCGCACGATCATGTGATGAATCCGCCATTGACAGGGTGATTGATAGCTCTCTCTCTCCCTCTCTCTCTCTACTATCTGCTTCTCTGTTTCTACACTGAAATGTGACCGTTAAAATAAAAATTTTGGCGCCAAGCAAGTGTTTTCGGTGATTTCTATCCGTAGAACTCAAGATTCAGAACAGAAGCATAAGCCAACTATGCGTTACCTGACTATATATATATATATTGAAGGGAAGCTTCTATTTATACACACCCATTCCCCTCTTTACACATTTTTTTCAATAAATAATTGATTCGGAAGTAGATTTTCAAAAATAAGCAATTGATTCAGAAGTAGATTTCTGAAAATAAATAATTGATTCGAAAGTAGACTTCCGAAAATAAACAATTGATTCGGAAGTAGATTTCTGAATGTATTTATTTGATGTCTATAATAGTAATTTCACTTGAAAAAAATTTTATAATAAAAATAATTTTTACGAGGTGTGTGCAAAGAGAGAAAGTTGGATGTGTAAATAGAAGCTCTCATATTGAAGGTATGTAAGTGTACGTATCCAATGGTAAAATGACGGTATTATCCTTTCAATAACTACTCTTAATTAAATGAAATGACTATAGTGCCCTGCCCTGCCCTTCTTGCTTATTTATTTACATTTGAATTCCTGGTAAGTACCTATTTACAGGCAATTTCAAATTTTGGAGGACAAATACATGTATCTTTTTATATTTTAAAATTATTTTACTATTACTAATATAATGTACATAATTTTTACAATCTCAGACTCTCAAAAGAAACCAAGGTCCCATGAGCCAAATATGTATCTTGGGTTAAGTGAAAGGGATAGGGCCTATGGGTTCGATGTTTTCCTATTGTGCGAATTCTGACTTAAGCGAATTTTATCTTGAGAGGTCGGAACAAGTTCTCAAATTATAATCTCTTGCTTGGAACGGACAACAGGACATATTTGTGATCTTTGCAAGGGATGCTACTTTGTACCTACAGGGGAGTGAAAGGATTTTCCTGTAACAAAAAAAAGAAAAAGGATAAGGCCTATGGCTAGCCCATCAGTTTAATCTAGTGGGCTTTTCGAAACCAATCTAAGACTTGGCTCATAGGTCTATCATAATTAGGGATGGCAACGGGTTGGATTTTTTCAAGTTTCACGTGCGAATTTTTTACTTTGAACTCAACTATTTTAATAATATGATTTCGTACTTTACTCTAATGTTGATGGTTTTGACCAACCTACCCTTATACTTTACGCTACCTTATCAGTGCTCTCCAAAACCCATTTTTTTTTTATATTAAAATTGAATTGGAACAAATATAATTGGGTTAAGTAATTTCGTCATCTGTAATCATAATAGCTCGTGTTAGGCTTATATACACTAAATAATGAAATATAATTTTTCTCTCTCTCTCTCTTTCTCTTTTTTATTTTATTTTATTTTAAAATTTTAATATACTTTTGTGTATAAAGATATTGCCCTCCTCTCGAACAGGGAAAGAAAATCACCCCCAACACTAAACACGAGGCTCGAACCTTCAATCTTCATTATGAAGGTTGGACAGCATATTACTGTGACACAAAGTAATATGTTTAAGGGATTTAAAGACTTAAATAAAATCACCTAAATTCCTAACGTTGTGTTAAGGATGTAGATAAAAAATTACTTTTGGCTATATTAGTCAATAAGTCAGAAATATAAAATGTCAATTTGTCATCAATTAAAAATTTCAAAAATTAGATCAATCATTCACTCACAAAAAATTATAGCAAATTCCTAAACACGTTTACTTTTTAAAAAACTAAAAAAGTTAAAAATTCATTAAAAAGAATCAATTTCAAACTCATCCGTGTTTACTTTTTAAAAAACTAAAAAAGTTAAAAATTCATTAAAAAGAATCAATTTCAAGCTCATCCGTGTCAAGGAAAGTTAAAAGTCAATAAATGCCAAGACATTATGTCATCGAAAGCTAAGTTAATGTTCTTGGCATTCAAAAAAGATAGAGATACAAACTAAATTATCAATTGGTAACTGTAGCAAAGCTTGTAGGCATTTGCATGGGCACATCTAGCCAGAGATTAGCTGCATCATTAATCATCGATAATGGACATATATCTCAAGTCAAAGTTGTCATTAATTCTTTAATAGAATTCAGAGGCTTAATCTTCAGGATATCACCTCATCAACCAACGATATTCCAAGTATGTGTCCATGAATGAAACTTCTTTTAATTGCACAATAGTTTTATTATGAATACATAAATTAAACACAAAAATAAATTTAGTTTTAGGCTTTGTCAAATATGGTAGAAAAGTCTCAGCTCTTTTGTTGATTCAAACAAGAAAGGAATTATTGTGCTAAACCATTCATCATGGATCTTACTTTATTCAACATCATTCTACACAACAAATACTTTTTGAATTATAGTGTGTATTTACAAGTGTGAATAAGTGGGATAATTTCTTTAAATGGGAATAATATATTGTGGGGGTTATATTATGTGGTTTGTTAAGTGCTTTTAAGTCATTTTTTAGGCTTTTTAAATTTTTTAAAATCATTTTTATGATTTTTTTTTAAATGCCTCCATTTTTTTTTTATGGGCTTTTAGACTGAATGTCCATGAAAAGTTTTGAAAAATGGTGCTATTTAAAAATTGCAGAAACATATAAAATATTAGATGTCTATCCTTCCAGGAAGACAGATCATGGCAATTAAAATAACACAGTTTAATATAGATTGAAAATATATGTGCTTTCTTAGAAGGTATTATGAAAAGGTCTAATGCCATTCTGTGTTGTTAGCATAATCAATATAGATTTGACTATTGAGGGACAAAATTTTAAAAAGAAAAAGACACAATGAGTAATATTATAATGTTTATTTATTTCTGCAGTCTTATATTATTATTTAATGTGTGAGTTTAGTTTTTTGTGCTACATTAGAAATATACACAAGTTGTGAGACCTATTACATAAATATTGTGTTGACAAATAAAATAATAGGCTTAATATAATATAAATATATCATTATTAAAAGAAAACTATTTGCTTTCACTATAAGAAATCGCACTTTTACCGACTAAAAATTTAGTCGGTAAAAGTTATTCGCGACTAATTTTTTTGATCGCCACTTTGGTCACCAATTAAGGATCAACAAAAGTAATTAGCGACTAAAATTTTTATTAGTCGGGAAAAAGTTAGATTTGCCGACCAAATTTTTGGTAGCTAAATATATCATTACTGCGACTAATCCATTTAGTAGGTAAAATACTTTGATCGCAAAAAGTGATATTTTCCTGACCAAACATGTTAGTTGCCAATTGTCACATTCTACGACTAAAAAGTTTGGTCGCCAATTATCACATTCCACAACCAAAATGTTTGGTCGCCAATTGTCACATTTCACGACCAAAAAATTTGATCGCCAATTGTGACATTTCATGACCAAAAATTTTTGGTCGCCAATTGTGACATTCTACGACCAAAAAGTTTGGTCGCCAATTGGTACATTTCCTGACCAAAAAGTTTGGTTGCCGAAAGAAATGTTTGTGCCAATATCTAACAAAATAAATCTGTAATTCATAATAATCCATTCAATACAATCTGGTCTATTTGATATCTCAACTTCAACACGAATATGTGCATTGCATACACGAAAACACCATAAAGTGATATGGGATAGATTCGACATAAAACATCAACAATTAAATGATGTGTTTAATAACTTCCGGGTTACAATTATGAGAACGTATGTAAACAACTGTTAGGAAATCAGAAAATTAAATTAAATAAATATATAACAGAAGATGAGCATAATGAGATTAAAATGAGGAACCAAAGAAAGAAAGTAATACAGGTAATAAATTGTAATGAGATATGATGTTGATTGTCTCATCAATATCCTTTTTCTGTACAAGCACACCCTTAACGAAAAGCAGCAACTTCGTCCCTGAAGAATTTGAGCAGGTCCTTGATGCTCTCATCTCTAGGATCCCTTATCTCTCTCACTCGCACACTTACCTAGAAACATTTAAAAGCATTAAATTGGAGGCATAAAATTCAAACGGTCTGAACAATCAGATTGCAAAATCCATAGGAATTCAGGACAAGATTAACACATGAAACAAAAATGAAATAGGAGATTTAATCACAGAATGTTAGATATTTGAACAATCCAGTGAGTATTCTCCAACATATGCTAAATATCATTTAAAGTGTCTATATATTTGTTTGGTTTGGGTCTCAAATCATGATTTCACCATCATATTCCAACCCTCTGTTAGATTATAGTTTTCAAAAAATGATTCCAAAACACATTTCAAAACATGTTTGGTAAACTAGAAAGCTTTTGAATTTTTTGGTCTACCCGATGGTCCGTCCGGACATCCTCCCAGATGTTTGGCCAGTCGTCCAGCCGGTTGATCAGAACAATGCTTTTTCTTTTTTGTTTTTTGCAATTTCCACCTGTTAGTTGAATATATATATATATATTTTTGATATTTTTTAAATATAAAAGTTATTTTTTTAAGACCAAAATGACAAATTATTGCAACATAAAGTATCCTCAAATCAAGAATGGATACAAGAAAAATTATTAGATGCAATTTAGACGGACTTAGCTTTCTATGCTGCATTTTAAATGAAAATTGCAGAAAATAAACTACTCTCACAGCCAAGTGATAATAAATTATCATTCAGTATTTGTAATTTATCTAAGTCGATCTTTGACCAAAGACATAACCATTATTCTAACACTAAGAAATATATCTACACGACATTGCAATATCCATACACCTTCGTTAACAATGCAAACACATATAAAACAAGAGAACCAAGTATAGTGATACAACAAATTGTGTTCCCTACGTGCATGATCTGACTAGAAGACTAGAATTCGCTTTATTGTTTAGCAAGAGTTCAAACTGGAGGAAGCATGAGTAAGTCTAAATAGTTGGGGGCACCATAGAAACAAAGTGACTAAGGAAAGCCTTGGATATAATTACTCTTGAGTGACTAGTCAATGCTTTGAAGATGGAATTCATCAAAAGCCTTTGTACACCATCAAACAGATGTGAATTATAAAAAATAAAAAAAAGGGTACATGCCATTGACATACTGTAACGCCTCGAAAATTGGACAGGGTATACCTATTTATGCTACAAAACCCACCTGATAGACAAATACATATATATAGCTAACTATTCCATAGATCCATTTCCATTAAATCTCAAATACCAAATACATGCTATTCACATCTCAATGCCCCAGTTCCAATCCTAAGCATACATTTTACAATAAGTATGAAATGGAAGCCAAACAGATAATAAGTACGCTACAGGCTTACAAATTTATCCAAGAACATTCTTGGTTACATAAAATGGAGTTTCAATTCAACGAAAATACAGCCCTGGGCTTACATTCAACAAATAACAATAAAACAAAATTGAAGCCTCAGCTCGAGTCCTCCCAAGTCAATGCCTGGGTGGAGGTATAGCACCTGTATCTGAAATGGTTTCCCTTATAGGGCGAGCCACAGCCCAGTAGAGATATACTACACAACATATGAACCATGACAAGACTGAAGAGGAGTATGCTTATGTCATGCTCATAATAAAACAATTTGTCTATCTTTTTATAAAGCATGCAATACTGAGATGTAACAACAAATATAAAACCATTTTCATTTTAAACCATATCTATTACATGAATACAGGTTCTGTGAATCTCTAGGTGAGTGTCTGCAAGTAGGCCTTAATGTACTACCACTGTCATTTTTACTAATAAACTGGAAGGCTGGACACTAACCGCGGGATTTCACACCCCCTACCTAGATTCACAAAGTATTCATCTTTTCGCAAACAGATACATTTACAAACATTTCTCAAAAATAGATACATTTCCAATGAAATGAATGTAATGCAATGTCCAATGCAACAAATGAGAAATATGGTTCAATTTACCTAAGTCTCATGCCTTTCTACAACAATCATGGCTATCCCCCACCGATAGCCTAAATAGATATTTTTAAACAGATATTTAAACAATTAAATTCTAAAAATTTTAATAAATACAATCTATTCCACATCTCATTAAATATGAACAACTACACTAGTTTTCATATCACAATCACGTTCGGTAACCTCTCAAAGTCCATTTCTAACCGTGTCGATTTTATTCCAATAGATACATTAAGCAAAAATAATACCATTAATGCCCAAGAAAACATCATTTTCTTTCCAAACTCATTCTCCAAGCATTATTCAACTATGACATCCTATTTTGATCAAAAGCCCCAAAAGTTAAACATAATTCCTCTGTTTTCTTTAACAATGCTCTTTTGGTCGCAAACTAGTAAAAATTTCAAAATCAATCGAATCGAAATCCGTTTTTGTTCAAATTTAAAACATAACTCTTTAATAACCTTACAAACATATTCTAAGTTTACACTTTCGCAATTTGGGCATCAACTTTTTATTTTTCTCAAAATTTCTCTTTTAAGCAAATAAATCACAATTTTTTTTAAAAAATTATAATTAAATTATATACAACTCTAAACTCCCTAAAATCAAGTAAAAGTGCATAAAGAAGTGTAGGAAAAATCCCTACCTCAAGCTAGAAGAGGAAACAAGCAAAAATCCAAATTTTTGATTTTTGTCGGATTTTGATCTCCACCGATCAAAATGTTGCTCTCACCAAGCTCTTCACTTTGGCCTTAAGAACTCATTGTCTGTTCCATGCCCAAGTTGACCATATTGTGGAAGACCAGCAGTCAGAATAGAAGCTCTTTAAACAGAAGTTAACCACATCATAAACAAGAGATGATTCAACTTCATTCTTTGATGAACCTGTGCCCAACTGCCCATGTTTGTCCCAGCCAAAGGAGAAAGAGAGTCCATATTTAGTTACCAACACAGTGTAGCTCCTTCCAGCTGCAGCTCCAACGACTATATGCTACGAAAGTTTTGAAACAATAGCTGGCATATCACGCTGCATTGTATCTCCATGGCCTAGTTGACCCTTCTCGTTGCACCCCCAAGTATAGCAATGTCCTTCAACATCCAATGCCACACAGTGAAAAGATGCACAACCCGACCAAGTTGGCACCAACGAGGGTCGAGTTAGAAGTTTCAACGTAATGGCATTCCGAAGCATGGCACCACAGAACAACAACTCTCTTCTCTTCACCGCCTCCTCTTCCTGCTCAACCTTCTTCCCTGTCTTTATCTCCGTCTCTTGAAATATTCAAAAAAAGAAAATCAAATGTTGCTAACGACTAGTTTAGACTTTAAGGTACCGCTGATGTGAGGAGCGAAGATGACTTGAAGCTTGTTGATGCTGGGGATTATGGATGTAGCGATCCCGATTTCGATCCTTCTTTCATGTTTTGCCACTTTGACTGGGCCGGTCGAGGATCGAGCTCTCCGATCAGCTCGTGGGGGTCCAAGGGGTAGTGCCCCTTGGCGGGGTCAAGGGGCAGTGCCCCTGAAGCAAAAATAGAAAATGCATTCGAAGTTGTTTGTTCGCTCGAGCGGCCGTTTATGCGCTCGAGCGGAGAATGTTTGGTTTCAAAAGTTTGACTTGTCTGCAAAAGTACTAGGTTAGTGTGTTTGACGCTCGAGTGGGGCTTTCTACGCTCGAGCGGACCATGTTATATCAGTTCGTGAATTTAATATTTCAGATCACTTTTTCAGTCCTCTCTCTCTAAAGCTCTCCAGAATTCCAGATCGGGAGCTTCTCTCTCTAAAAGTCATCTTCTCTCTTTGTTTTCTTCAAATCCATTGGGATTTAGACCTAAGTTCTTCACCAAAGTTGGTTATCATCTCGAGGGCTTCGTTGTGTGCGGTGAAAATCGAGTTTCGACACCGCTGATTTTAGGGGTTTCATCTCATTTCTTCTTCAAAACTTGAGGTATGGATTTTCTTAGAGTTATACATATGTTTTTACAAGATCTATATGATTTTCCAAATCATCTTTCGATAGTTTTGAAAATTGATTGTTGATTCAAGAAGTTGAGCGATTTTGAAAGTGGGTTTGTCTTTTGTTCTTTTAAAATGATCTAATAGGTTTTAATCTTCGTTGATTGAAAAAAGATGATTTTGGAAAGTTTTCTTTCAAAATATTTGAGTTGTATAGTTTTGGTGAGAAAACCTAGAATTTGGGGATTTTTTTTAAGAGACTGAAAATTCATAAATGATATTGTTATATTTATTTTGTGTGTCAAAATAAATGGATCTTTGAAAAATTTCTTATTTATATTTATATAAATGATGAATTTCAGGGAACATGAGAATTATTCTTCATTTTTGGAAATTATTGTTTAAAACGTTGAAATAGTCTTGAAATGACTAATTATTGAAGATACTTGAGAAGAGGGAATTGTGTTATTCCTTGGATGATGAATTGGAATAAAGGTATTTATATTCATCTTGTGTTATTGGCATATCAATTCATTTGATTACATTAAACTTTGAAGTTGATTTGAAAACTTGCATTGAGAAAAGAATGTTAAGAAATAAGTTTTCATGGAATGGTTTTGGGGTAAATACATTGGTAAGTCTAGATAGGTGGTGTAGATGATATTAAATAAGTTGGCCTGAGAGTCCAAGGTGAAAGACTGAAAACCTATGCGGATAGGTGTTGAGCCTTCTGGTTAATACCGGTAAAAATGATAATTTGGTAGTACTTGTATAGTCTACTTGCAGACACCGACCTAGGGATTACCAGAGTCGTATTTACTGCCCTTGAAATAAATTGTTAAGTTTTGAACAATTGAAATTGTATGACATCATTGAGCATAATGGTTTTCAAAAGATGAAAATATAATTTATCTTTAAAAGGGGACATAGCATGGCATGTGCATTTCATCTCTTAAGACTTGTATAAAATGTATATACTTTGTTAAGGATTTCCTATTGGGCTTTATGCTTACCCTACAGGATTTTTGTGCAGGAAAAGACATGGTGATGTCGCCTAATTAAAGGCAAGGAAATGTGTGTTGAGAGTACGAGACTCTCATTTTGTTGTGACTCTATGTGTAAGCCAAGGGCTGTATGTGTGTGGGTTTGAATAACCGTTTTGTATAACCAGGCTCAAGCTTTGGAAACTTGTAAACCCTTGGGGGTATTTATTTGTTTATTTACTTATTGTTGGATTAATGTATTGTTGCATGAAGAACTATTGTATCATGTAATGTAAGTTTGGAGATTTATATTTGGTTTTCCTTAAAAGAGCCATGATTGTTGTATTATCATTTGGGCTAGAAATTTGGGGTGTTACAACGGAGGAGCCAATTGAGGATGGCTTGGAGGATGTGGATAAAGGGGGAGAGAGTAAAATGATAGGCTTAGCCACTTGAGTTATGTTATGTTTATCATTAATAGTGGTGCAAGTCAATGAGTGACCAGAGAGAGATATCTTAAACAAAACCCTTCTCACTCACTCTTGTTCCAGCTTTTTCTCTCTAAAGAATATATTCTAACGCCCCACACATCTTGATCTTGATCTTTCTATCTTTTCTTTTTCTTTTTTTTATTATTATTTTTTATTTTCTCAAATCATGGTCCGAACACCCAAAACTCAATTTTAAATTTTGCACTGACTAAAATTTATTATTTAAAAAAAAAAAAAATTCTAGGTCATCACACATATCCACAGAAGTGAAAACTATTCATAAAGACCAGTGATGGATAGATACCTTTAAATTGCTTCATTGGGCAACCCATAAACAATTGTGACTGAAATTTTGAGTGCATACTATATGTATCCTTTTTAGGGTTTGTGTGTAGTAATACTTTCCTCCAACGAATCTGCATAAACCACCAAAACAGAAACAATATGTAAATAAGTAAAATGATAATACAAAATAAAAGATGGTTGGGGTGCTTCAAGATATTGATGAAAAAAAACCCTGAGAACACCGAAAAAAAGAATTTGATTTCATTGAATTATGACATAAAAAATGGGTTTTCTTTTCTTCATCAAGCTAAGAATAGAAGGTTAGTAAAACCACAATTGCATATCAAGTCACCAACCTCCAAGAAAAGTAGGTTATAAGCTTCATATTATTAGTGCAAAACATGTCCTTAGATATCATAGCTATCATAATTCATCAATCTTGAATTCTTATGATTTTTATTGACACCCTTCAACACTATAACCACAACACAACACAACACCACACCAATTATAATAATAATAATGATATTACAATAACTCCCACCACCACATTGATTATGATGAAAATGACAAAGATAATGAAGAAGCCTTGTTGACAAAATCTAAGCAACATCTCAAGAGAATGAATGTAACGCTCCAAATTTCTAACCCAACTGATAATACAACAATCATGGCTCTTTCAAGGAAAACCGAATATAAATCTCCAAACTTACATTACATGATATAACAGTTCTTCATGCAACAATATATTAATTCAACAACAAATAAATACCCCCTAAGGGTTTACAAGTTTCTAAGGCTTGAGCCTGGTTACACAAAACGGTTATTCAAACCCACACATATACAGCCCTTGGCTTACACACAAAGTCATAGTAAAATAAGAGTCTCGTACTTACACATTTCCTCGCCTTTAGTTAGGTGGCATCACCACATCTTTTCCTGCACAAAAATCCCGTAAGGTGAGCATAAAGCCTAGTAGGAAATCCTTAACAAAGTATATACATTTTATACAAGTCTCAAGAGATGAAATGCACATGTCATACTATGCCTTTTGGAAAGAAAATCACATCTTCATTTTTGAAAACCATCATGCTCAATGATGTCATGCAATTTCAATTCTTCAAAACTTAACAATTCATTTCATGAGCAGTAAATACGACTCTGGTAATCCCTAGGTCGGTGTCTGCAAGTAGACTATACAAGTACTACCAATTTGTCATTTTTACCAATATTAACCGGAAGGCTCGACACTTATCCGCGCGAGTTTTCGGTCTTTCACCCCGGACTCTTAGGCCAATTTATTTAATATCATCTACACTACCTATCAAGACTTACCAACGTATTCACCCCAAAACCATTCCATGAAAACTTGTTTCTCAACATTCTTTTCTCAATGCAAGTTTTCAAATAAACTTTCAAAATTTAATGTAATCAAATGAATTGATATACCAATAACACAAGATGAATATAAATACTTTTATTCAAATTCATCATCCAAGGAATAACACAATTTCCTCTTTTCAAGTATCCTCAACAATTAGTCATTTCAAGACTATTTCAACGTTTTGAATAATAATTTCCAAAATAAACAATAATTCTCATATTCCCTGAAATTTATTATTTATATAAATATAAATAAGAAAATTTTCAAACATCCATTTATTTTGACACACAAAATAAATATAACAAGATCATTCATGGATTTTTAGTCTCTTAAAAAAAAATCCCCAGATTCTAGGTTTTCTCACAAAAACTATACAACTCAAATCTTTTGAAAGAAAACTTTCTAAAATCATATTTTCTTCAATCAACGAAGATCAAAACCCATAAGATCATTTTAAAATAACAAGAGACAAACCTACTTTCAAAATCGCTCAACTTCTTGAACCAATAATCAATTTTCAAAGCTATCGAAAGATGATTTCAAAAATCATAGACCTTGCAAAAATATATATATAACTCTAAGAAAATCCCTACCTCAAGTATTGAAAAAGAGTAGAGATGAAACCCCAAAATTAATGACGTCGAAACACGATCTTCACCGCACACAACGAAGCCCTCGAGGAGCTAACCAACTTTGATAAAGAACTTAGGTCCAAATCCCAAAGGATTTGAAGAAATCAAAGATCTTGTGAGGTTTTTTGTAAGAAATGTAGAGAGAAGGGAGAGGAAATATTTTTAGAGAGAGAGACATACAAAAGTGATTTAACTTCAGCTCAAAGAAAGAAGAAAGGGAAAAAAATTTGGATCTCACCAACCCACTGCACCTCACTCCTGCACCTGCCTTTTTAGCAGTGTGCAAGCTGCTCTCCCTTGAAATCCGCACGTGTGGCTTGCTCTCCCACTCGAGTGGACAAGCAACTTCGAATGTATTTTGCATTTTAGGGCGTGCCGCCTCGACCCCAGTATGCTACCCTTGGACGGCCGAGGCGCTGTCCTTGACCTCATGAGTCAACTCGATCCCTGACTTGCCCAGTCGAAGTGGGAAAATATGAAAGAAGGATCGAAACCGAGATCGCTAAAACTTTCCCCGTTTAAAGAATTTCGTCCTCGAAATTTCAAATCAAACTACCCAAACAAAGGGGTTTTTAGCGATCAAAGCCATGCTATTTCATTTTAAAATCACAATACTAACTCTCAACCAAATTCCACCATTTCCACCATGGTTATCTCATTAACAACAACCTCTCAAATACACATAAACATGAAATTTCCTAAAAAGTAATGGCAACTCTCAACAACCTTATACTTAAAACAACAACGTACACATCAACATGTGGTTAACAACTTTAAATACGTTTTCCTCAACACTAGGGAATATTACAAAGAAAAGCAACTTAAGCCTTTTCAAACAACTCCGGATATTTGGAGCGGACTTCTGCCTCCTGTTCCCACGTCGCTTCTTCAACCCTATGGTGTCTCCACAACACCTTAACCAACGGTATTGTTTTGTCCTATAGCACTTGCTTCCGGGTATCTAATATTTGAACCGATCATTCTTTGTAAGAGGTATCCTCATTTACCTCCAAGTCAACCCAATCAAGAACATGAGAAAGGTCGGGTTCATACTTCCTCAGCATAGATACATGAAATACGTTGTGAACTCCTAAAAGTTGTGGCAGTAAAGCTAACCAGTATGCCATTTCCCAAATTCGCTCTAAGATCTCAAAAGGCCTAATGAACCTTAGAGATAATTTACCACTCTTACCAAATCTCATCAAACCTCGTCTTAGTGAGATTTTTAGAAACACATGGTCACCAACTTTGAAAGATAAAGGTCGTCTCCTCTTATCGGCATAACTCTTTTGTTGGCTTTGGGCCGTAGCTAACCTCTTCCAAATGAGAACAACTTTCTCAGTTGTCTCTCTAACAATTTTTGGACCCAGTAACGGTGCATCACCCACTTTGGTCCAACAAACCGGTGATTTACAAGGTCGGCCATACAAGGCCTCAAATGGTGCCATCCCAATACTAGCTTGGTAACTATTGTTGTAAGCAAACTCAATCAATGGTAAGTGCCTTTCCCAAGGCTCCTTAAAATCAAGGATACAAGCTCTAAGCATATCCTCCAAAATCTGAATGGTACGTTCCGACTGTCCATCGGTTTAAGAATGATAAGGGGTGCTAAGAGTCAACTTAGTTCCCAACGCTTCTTGAAGGCTTTGCCATAACTGGGCAGTAAAACGAGGATCCCTATCCGACACAATAGTTACAGGGACTCCATGAAGTTGAACTATCTCTCTAATGTACAACTTTGCCAAGCGTTCAACTGAGTTGCTGGTGCATATCGGAATGAAATGTGTAGACTTAGACAACCTATCAACAATCACCCAAATGGCATCATTGCTTCGTTGTGTTCTAGGAAGTCTAACTACAAAATCTATGGTAACACGCTCCCATTTCCACTCGGCTATCGGTAAGGGTTGTAACAAACCCGCTGGTCTTTGGTGTTCGATCTTCACTTGTTGACAAGTAAGGCACTTCAATACAAATAAAGTGACATCCCGTTTCATACCCCTTTACCAAAACTGACGACTACGATCATGATACATTTTAGTGCCTCTTGGGTGTACCGCAAGGCGTGAGTGATGGAACTCTTGAAGTACTTCCTCTCTACAAGATTTTGGTACAAACAAACGGTCTAGGTAACGTACACTCAGATCTGAGTGAACGTTCAAACCTTCATCTTCCTTTCCATTGGAAATCTTAACACAGATTGATTCCACATCACGGTCTCCTCATTGTGCCTCTATGACCTTACTAACCAAGGTAGGTTGAGCATTCAAAGTAAACAAGGTAGCATTCTCTGCGGACTCACCCAAGTGCAAATCAAACTTTGCCAATAACATCTAGCATATCCCATTCTCGAATGGCCACACTTGCCAAACTACTCACAGATTTTTGACTCAAAGCATCGGCTACCACATTGGCCTTCCTCGGACGATAGTGTAACTTAAAGTCATAATCCTCCATAAATTCCATCCACCTCCGCTGTCGTAAATTCAAGTCTTTTTGAGAAAACAAATACTTTAGACTCTTATGATCGGAGAAGACTTCAAACTTCTCATTGTACAAGTAATGCCTTCAAATTTTCAAAGTAAAAATCACCGCTGCTAATTCTAGATCATGGGTGGGGTAATTCTTCTCGTGAGTTTTCAATTGTCGTGAACCGTAAGCTACAACTTTTCCCTCTTACATCAAGACACAACCAAGTTCATCCCCGGGCGCATCACAATAGACAGTGCAATTCAAATCCCTTTTTGGAATTATCAAAACCGGTGCGGTAGTCAATCTAGTCTTAAGCTCTTGGAATGACTTTTCACAAGCCTCACTCTACACAAATTTGATACCCTTTCTAGTCAACCTAGTCAAAGGTGCAGCTAGTCTAGAGAAGTCCCTTACAAAACGTCGATAATACCCCGCTAATCCCAAGAAACTCCGGATCTCAAAAACATTCTTGGGTTGTTCCCAATCTTGCACGGCATCTATCTTTGAGGAGTCCACAGTTACTCCTTCTCTAGACACTACATGCCCTAAAAACTTCACTTCCGTTAACCAAAACTCACATTTTTCAAATTTGGCAAACAATTGGTGCTCACTAAGTAATCCCAACACTACCTGCAAGTGAGTCTCGTGTTCCTCTTCAAAGGTTGAATAAATCAAGATGTCGTCCACAAAGACGACCACAAAACGGTCCAAGTATTCCCGAAAATTTCTGTTCATCAAATCTATAAAGGAAGCCGGTGCATTGGTCAACCCAAAGGCATTACAAGGAATTCATAGTGCCCATAACGAGGACAAAAGGCCGTCTTCTGAATGTCCTCCTCCCGGACTCTCAACTGATGGTACCCCGACCTTAAATCTATTTTTGAGAAGCAACGAGACCCTCTAAGTTGGTCAAACAAATCATCTATTCTGGGTAGGGGATACTTGTTCTAAATTGTAACTCTATTCAACTTGCGGTAATCGATACACAACCACAATGACCCATCCTTCTTCTTCGGAAAGAGAGTCGGTGCTCCCCAAGGCGATGTACTAGGGCGAATGAAGCCCTTGTCTAAAAGTTCTTGGAGTTGAATCTTCAACTCATGCAATTTTGCGAGTGCAAATCTATACGGTGACATGGAAATTGGTGCCGTGTCAGGCACTAATTTAATGGAGAACTCGATCTCCCGATGAGGTGGTAAACTAGTAAGATCTTCTGAAAAGACATCCGAGTATTCACAAACTACCCTTGGTAACTTAACACGAGCCCTGTCACTCTCACTATCCAAGAGAGTTGCAAGAAGGCCACTAAGCTTGCTCCTACTATGAGGGTCAACAACTGGCGACAGGGCTCTATCAACTCGGTTCCCCAGAAAATAGAAACGATCACTACCCGAAGTGCACACTGTAACTCTCTGACGGTAACAATCAATCATAGCTTGATAAGAACATAACCACTCCATGCCTAAAATGACATCAAAACTTGACATATCTAGCAACACAAAAGCAAATGGAAGTCGACGCCCGACAACTTCTATTTCACAATCACGACAACCTCGGTCTAAATCAACTGTACCCCCAACATGTGACTCTACTCTGAGTGGAGGCACTAACCGTGCTACCTCTAACCCTAATGCAAAAGCAAATACAGTAGATATAAATGAATGAGACGTACTCGTGTCTATCAATACATTAGCCAAAGAATTGCACACAACAAAAATACCTCTCACAACTAAGGATTCTGGCAACTGCTCTGGCACGGTAACAGCATACACAAGCCCTTGTGGCCCCTGATTAACTTGTTCTCCTCTCGGAGCATAGGCTTGTTGTACTGACTGAGCCGATGTGGCTCCCTGATTAACTCGCAAAGCTTGGACTGATTGAGCCTGCTAGTGGCTTTGAGTCTGCCTTGACTTTGATGCGCCAGATGTGCCTCCCAACTGTGGGCAAGTTCTCTTCATATGCCTGGCCAACCACACTAATAATAATTAAACCCTTGACCTTTATTCTGAGACTGAGACTGACTTTGAGATTGGTTAGGTGGTAGTATTATTAATTGCCCTCCTCCCTTCTGTGGGCATGAGAAGGCTTTGTGACCCGATTGGCCATACTTGAAACACGAGAAGCTACTCGATGCACTTTTTCCCGAATCGGCACTAGGCAAAGGAAAAGTGGATCTAGACTGTTGTGGTTAGGACTGAGATGGATAGGTGTTCCTGCTCTTCTTGTTCTGCCTATAGTCTCCTTGAGACTCCTGGCCCCTAGACCTCGAACTCCGAAGGCTCTCCTCCTCGGCTTGTATGGAAATTTCTACGTGTGTCATCGTCTCCACTAGACGGTCATATTCCTGAATCATATTTCCAACAAGTTTGAACATAATTTTTGTTTTCAATTTCTTTTTAAATTCAATACAACGGCGCTCTTCTGTTGCCACCAACTCTGGTGCAAATCTGGACAAACTAGAGAAGACCGTCTCAAACTCGGCCATGGGCATGTCGAGTTGTTTGAGGTCTTTAAACTCTTGCCTCAATCTCTCCTATCAGTGGGGGGTATGTACTTATCTTGGAAAGTAACCGCAAAGGCTTCCCATGTCAGCTCCACTCTACCCTTTGCATATTTCCACTATTGACCCACGTCTCCCCTAAGGTAGTAACTCGCTAGAGTCACTCTTAGTTCACTATCTTCGATGTGAAGCATTTTAAATATCTTCACAGTTTGTTCGAGCCACTCATCCTCTTTCTTGGGCTCGGGGCCATCATGGAACTCATTTGGTTTGGCCCGCAAGAACTCTCTAGTAAGGAAACTCGCCCTTGACTCCACGATGTTCTCTCGAGTTTGACTCTCCACCCTCAACAAGTTCATAGACTCTCTTAAAGCCCCTGCCATTTCTTGAGCTAGGGCCCCCATTGCGGTTTGACTTGCTTGTCCCACCTGCTCGGCCATATTAGCTTGGCCGAACACTTCTTCTTACACCGGAACCCTATGGACCGGTAACTCATGCACACCTCGGCGAGCCCTACCACGCCTCCTGCCTCTACCACCATGGACTTGACCCCTTCCTGACATCCTAATAAAGGACACAAGAGAAATAATTTAGCACATTAACTGATATGTGCTCATAACTTGACTCACACGTTTGACTACAACAATTCCATATATTTCTTTACCATATACACAATTCAATTTCACTCCACATAAGCACTTAGTCATGTAAACACATACGGAATATTCTTTTACGATGAAATCCGTTCCACGAAAAATCAAGAATTCTTAGTAGAACGAGTATTGATCAAGTACCATTCTAATGAGACCTCAAGGAATTTAACAAGCGCAAACAACATCTCAAAAGTCCAATCCCATACCCATATAGTCACATAAGCATGTTATCACATAATCACAAAATGCATAACACTTCCTAAACATGCTAAATGAACCCATTGTGGTTAAGCAACCATTTTCCACAAGCTCCAAGTATTCAAACCCGGTAGCTCTGAGACCAAGTTGTAACGCCCCAAATTTTTAACCCAAATGATAATACAACAATTATGGCTCTTTTAAGGAAAACCGAATATAAATCTCCAAACTTGCATTACATGATACAATTATTCTTCATACAACAATACATTAATCCAACAACAAGTAAATAAACAAATAAATATCCTTAAGAGTTTACAAGTTTTCAAGGCTTGAGCCTGGTTACACAAAACAGTATTCAAACCCACACACATATAGCCCTTGGCTTACACACAGAGTCACAGCAAAATGAGAGTTTCGTACTCTCAACACACATTTCCTCACCTTTAGTTAGGTGGCATCACCACATCTTTTCCTGCACAAAAATCCCGTAGGGTGAGCATAAAACCCAGTAGGAAATCCTTAACAAAGTATATACATTTCATGCAAGTCTCAAGAGATGAAATGCACATGTCATGCTATGCCCTTTGGAAAGAAAATCACATCTTCATTTTTGAAAACCATCATGCTCAATGATGTCATGCAATTTCAATTCTTCAAAACTTGACAATTCATTTCATGAGCGGTAAATACGACTCTGTTAATCCCTAGGTCGGTGTCTGCAAGTAGACTATACAAGTACTACCAATTTGTCACTTTTACCGGTATTAACAGGAAGGCTCAACACTTATCCGCACGGGTTTTCGGTCTTTCACCCCAGACTCTCAAGCCAACTTATTAAATATCATCTACACCATCTATCAAGACTTACCAACGTATTTACCCCAAAACCATTCCATGAAAACTTGTTTCTCAACATTCTTTTCTCAATGCAAGTTTTCAAATCAACTTTCAAAGTTTAATGTAATCAAATGAATTGATATGCCAATAACACAAGATGAATATAAATACTTTTATTCCAATTCATCATCCAAGGAATAACACAATTTCCTCTTCTCAAGTATCCTCAACAAGTAGTCATTTCAAGACTATTTCAACGTTTTGAACAATAATTCTCATATTTCCTGAAATTCATCATTTATATAAATATAAATAAGAAATTTTCCAAACATCTATTTATTTGGACACACAAAATAAATATAACAATATCATTCATGGATTTTCAGTCTCTTAAAAAAAAATCCCCAAATTCTATGTTTTCTCACCAAAACTATACAACTCAAATCTTTTAAAAGAAAACTTTTCAAAATCATATTTTCCTCAATCAACGAAGATCAAAACCCATAAGATCATTTTAAAAGAACAAGAGACAAACCCACTTTCAAAATCGCTCAACTTCTTGAATTAATAATCAATTTTCAAAGCTATCGAAAGATGATTTCAAAAATCATATAGATCTTGCAAAAATATATATAACTCTAAGAAAATCCCTACCTCAAGTATTGAAGAAGAGTGAAATGAAACCCCAAAATCAACGACGTCGAAACACGATCTTCACCGCACACAACGAAGCCCTCGAGGAGCTAACCAACTTTAATGAAGAGCTTAGGTCCAAATCACAAAGGATTTAAAGAAATCAAAGATCTTGTGAGGTTTTTGGTAGGAAATGTAGAGAGAAGGGAGATGAAATGTTTTTAGAGAGAGAGATATACACAAAAGTGATTCAACTTTAGCCCAAAGAGAGAAGAAAAGGGAAAAAAATTCGGATCTCACCAACCAACCGCACCTCACTCCCTGTAGACACCCCATTTTTGACCGCCCTTAAGACTTGGGCGTTACTGATGGTTTACTTGGTGGTAAAAGGTGCGCAGGGCAAAGGTTCAATTTCTTCGGCAATGAGAGAGACAAATCTCAACTTCACACCCCATTTTGGACCAAAGCTATTTTGAATGGTTTTTAGACCTTAAAACCCTCTCTTTCAAAACATTTTTGAAATAAAGTTTCTACAATGTTCCGAGACTCACATTTTGTCAAATAATGCACTTTTCGATAAACCGAGCAAGGACAAAGTGGAAATGAATGAATGACAGATGAAATCTTTGAAAAATCTTTCAAAACACCTTCCTTAGGAGTTTGAAGTTGAAGAAAAGAGGAGAAGAGGGGAGAAAACAAGTTGGAGAAGAAGTTCGGCATGAATCCGGGTGGAAGAGAGTCGAGCAGCCCTCGCTGAATCGGGCCTATTCATCTGCATACTTGGATTTCAGTTATGAGGCCACCACCATTGGAAAGCTTACTTCTGGGGCTTCATTTTTCACTCAAGAATCTCCTAAAGCCAAGTCCGGGTGGGGGAGATATGGTTCGTTGAAGTAGGGGATCAGTCCGATTGGATCGAATCTGCGCGGCTTCACCAAAAAGGGCATAACTTTTTGCACAGAAGGAATTTTAATGCAAGGTTTGTGGCATTGGAAAGCTAACTTCTGGGGCTTCACTCTGGACACCCACCGGAGACTTTTTGGCCTTGGCAGCACCTACCGGCCATCAATTTGGCCGGCCGGCCAACAGTAGCGAGCCAAAAAGTAGCCAGCTGGCCAAATATTTGGCCGATTGCCTCCTTTTCTGGCCGATACCACCTCTTTGCCTTTTTCAAGCATAATGCATGCCAGCTGTGCCAGCTGGAGTGCACAGACCCTCTCCCCGTACATAAGTATGGTTCTTTTGCACCTTTAACCCATTTTTTTTGCACCCTTTGCTCAAAGCTTCTTGAGGAAGCTTTGACCCCTTGTCTTAGCTTCCTCAAGAAGCTTGCACCTTTAGGATAGCTTCTCTTAGAAGCTTGGTCCTTTTGACCCTTTCACTCAGCTTCTTTGAGAAGCTTTACACCATTTCCTTTGCCTATATAAGAGAACCATCCCCTCCTTTGTCTTGGTTCAGCAAAAAACCAGAGCTATACACATATATATCTGATATATATCATCCTTTCTCTCTATATCTCCCTCTCTCTCTACTTTTGTGTGTGTTTGAGGGCCTAAAGTGTGTGTTTGTTCATAGTATTGCACTAAGACACACACTATTACACCCTACTTCGACTTGGGAGGTATTGAGGATTTGTTCTTAAAGTTTTGAGCTTGATTTGATCAGAAGAAGGTGGCTGGACTTGCTATTCTTGAGGTGTTCTTCAAGGGTAACACTTTTGCTTTATTTTCCCCAATCTTGCATTAGCTTTTGACCTATCTTGCATACTGATTTAAGCTTTGTGTATAACTGAAAAAAGTTTTGTTTTTAGCTTCTTTTTAAGTTTGTTCAAGATCACTTTTGTGTTTGGGGTTGTTTACCCCCTCTTAGGCCTTGTTTGGCCTCATTTTTGTGTCTTTTTTGTAAGCTTCGGGACCACCTAGTATTGGCCTTCTCACCACTGAAATCCACAGGGATTTTAGTGGTGGGGATGGTGTTTTGAGGTCCTAAGAAGGAGAGGGGTGATCCTCTCCTTTGTTGTCTTGTTTACTAGCATGTTTGGCCCTTCAAAGGAGCCCTTATTTGCACACTTCTTGAGCTTGGTTCTGGCATTTTTCAGTGAGTTTTAGGGCCTTCTTGAACCTTTTCCAGAGCTATTTTTGTCATTTAAGGCTTGCCTCTTGCATGTGTAGAGCAACCCCTTGTATGGCCTTCCAGAGGAGCACCTCATTCTAACATGTGTTGACCACATTTCAGTGGGTATTTGTTCATATTTTGGCATGCCTTAGATCTGTTTTTGCTTGGTTTAATGGTCTCTTTCATGCATCATATGCTTGCCTTATAATCCTATGTTTTGGCCTAACATGTATCATGTTGTGAGATGACATTTTAGCATGATTTTGGTTAGGTTCCAAGAGGGTTTTAGCATTGTTTTTCCATGCTTAAGGTCTGGTTTTGTTTATTTTGATCATGTTTGCCATGATTTGCATAGCCGTCTTGCATTCTAGCTTACTAGCCTTGGGTGTATGGGTCACTAGCATGCTTTACTTGGCTTGTTCTCATGATTTGGCATCATTGGAGACCACATTTCAGTCCATGTTCCATGCTTGCATACTTGCATTTTTCATCCCTTTCATGCTTTGAAGAGTTGATGGTTTATGCTCCATGTTTAGGCCCTTGTGCATGCATGCTTGTGTGTGTGTTTTCATGCCTTTGTTGCATCGTTATGGCCACTGATTTTGGCATGCTTGAGAGCTACCCATGTTAGTGTAAGTCCATCTCACCATGTTGTTGCATGTTTGTTTCATTGTGCATGTTGTTGCATGCTATACACGTCCACATGTTTAGGTTGTATGCCTATTGCATATTGCATGTTCACATGCTCGTGTTGGATGCTTAGTTCATATGCTTAGGTTGCATTTGGCATGCATGCTTTGCCTCTTGAATTAATTATGATAGAGGTTGAGGCCATTTGTTTGTTTGGTTTGCATTACATTTGAAATCAAAATGCACAACTTGGCTTCTTGGGCCATCACGCATCGAAATGCGCGATTGGTGGTTCGAGAATCAAGGACCATACCCCTTTGCGTCATAAACATGATAAGGGGTGTGGTTGTGCACACAGTTGCTTGAAATGCATTCCCATGTCTTGTTTTGCCCTCTGCTGTTGTCAAAACAGGATTCTGCAGGAAGCTTTGGCTGGCCGGCCATCTGCAGTGCCGACCGGCCGTCCATCAGTGGCCGATGGCTTCACAAGTGGCCGGTGACCACTCACTTTTGGCCGGTGACCATCCCACATGGCCGGTGGTGTCCCCCAATGTCCAGAGAGTGCACCTTGGGACTTGTGCAATTTTCAGAGGAGCAGAGCAGGGTAAACAGAGGCAACTTGTGCATGGCGACGGATTTCCGAGCAAACCCGAACACGCATGCATTGGACCCTCTTCCCGAGGCCTTTTACTGCTTTCCTTAGCTTAATTGATTTGTTAATTAATTAGGTGGTCTGTAATTATTTAATTAGCTTGTAGGTTAATTAATTTGTATTATTCTTTTGGTCCCTCCGAGCGAGGGCGAATTTGTAATAAGTGTGGGTGAGTGTGTGTATGTCTTCCAACCCCCACTTCTTTCTCCCTTTTACTTACCTGCTTTCAATGGTTAGTACTAGGGCATATTTATTTTAGCATACCTTATGCTATGCATGCGTGCATTCATCGGGCTCGGTGCATCATGCTAATTGCATTGTACTTTAATTCCAAATTGAATAAATGTTATCTGTTGCATTTCACATGCTATGTTTAAGATAGCCGGGCCTGTCTAGATTGTATCTTTGCATGTGTTGCATTAGCCATTTTAAACATGAACTAGGATCATGCATTGATTACTAACTAGTTTCTGTTTTGGCTTAGAGTACTAGGTGAACTTTTTATGCTTTAGCATACCGTATGCGTGTGAGTGTTGCCATGATAGCATGATTACCATGAGGCTAGTTGCTTATGTGATAAAACTGCTTTAATGCCTGTAGATGGAGGTTGAATTACCTAAATTGAAATGATGCATTAAAACTGCGAGTTTTTTAAGCCCACTTGAGGGTGGCAAAAATCTGCATTTTTAGCCTACTTGCGAGTAGCAAACCATTTTCAAAACAAACATGAAATGTTTTGTTCCAATTTAGATGATTTGGTCCATACTTGTTTGCTGCGCGCATAATATAGTAATTCTAGGCTAATAACCGGAATAAGAGCATATAATGTTTTCAAAACAAGATATCACGGTTAGTAGAGGCCGATCTTTGATCGGGCGAGCGGGGGTGCTCATAGCTGACCTTCCCCAATCGTACCCAAGTTCCCGAGCCGAGGCAACTTTGGTGATGACGGATACGTGGCCTTTGGCACCGAGTCAGGGTTTCCTAAATTCCCCCATTAAAAAAAATATTTAGGTGGCGGCTCTGTATCTGGTAAAGCAGTCCATGTTTGGCACTTCTTTCAAAAATCTGTTTTCTCAAAACGATTTGCCAGAATTTGGACTCTTTGGTTCAGATTTAGAACCGTGACGAATTTGAGTCCGAGCTGTAGTAGACCCACAAACGAACAAAACGGGACTCATCCTCCCGGAGCGTTCGGGGACGTCTACGCTCCCGCACCTGCCTTTTTAACAGTGTGCAAGCTGCTTTCCCCTGAAATCCATACATGCGGCTTGCTCTCCCGCTCGAGTGGACAAGCAATTTCGAATGCATTTTGCATTTTTGTTTCGAGGGTGCTGCCTCTCGACCCTGCCAAGGTGCTACCCTCGGACTACCGGGTGCCCTCTTGACCTCTGAAGTGATTGACAGCTCGATCCTCGAATGACCGGCATTTCGATCCCCGACCTGCCCAGTCGAAGTGGCAAAACATGAAAGAAGGATCGAAACCGGGATCGCTTCAATGAATTCCATCATTAGGCACTATCAAAGATCTTAAAATCTAAAATATACTTTAGAAAACAAAATAGTTGCTTAAAAAAAATTGTAAGATCAATATCAATATCATATCAGTAACTCAATCCCCTTGCTAGCTTGCCCACCAAAATCCACCATTTCAAAAACACTTGTAAAAGCCCTTACATCTCATAGCTATCATAATTCCTTGTTGGTTGAAGTCATATGGTTTATCATCAGAAGCCTCTCCCAACTAAATAATAATAATAATAATAATAATAGAAGAAGAAGAAGAAGAAGAAGAAGAAGATGATGATGACGATGATGATTCTCAAGTATATCTATGGCTATTTCACAATTATGTCCTTAAAACGCTTGTTTTCAAGCTTAAGGTGTTATGCTTTACAATGCTTAAGGCCTTAAACCCTGCTGGCTCTGTTTTAGAGTCAAGCTAAAAGCACCAAACTAGTGTTATTAAAGGCGATAGGCGCACCAAGGCGCCAAGGTCTCCTGGGGCCTAGGCTTAAGGCGCATGGCAAGGCGCAGGCTTCACCGAAGTGAGGCACATCTTGTACGGAAAAATACATATAATTTAATATAAGTAAATAATGAAATTCTATCAGTATGATAGAAAAGAGTGTTTACAAATCATTAAGATTGAACTTGAGTACAAAGTGGACTCTTGGTAGATATTATGCTGTCAAAATACTTCCTCTCCATGCTTTTCTTTCTAACAAAATCAATCTATGAGATCTTCCTAAGCTCAGTGCAAAAGTACACATAACTACAGCTCTTGAAGTGTAAAGTTTATAGATGCAGGGGGTTGGAATTGGCTTGATTTAAAAGGTAGAAGACGTAATTCAACTAACTCTTCTAGTGAAAAACTACAGAAAATACGAAATCTCATTGAATTTTCTTATTTCCTTTTCTTAGCAACCAAAAAAAAAATGAACTACAATAGAAAGAAAGAAAGAAAGAAAGAAAGAAAAAAAAAAAGCACAGCAAATCAAAACTATAGAAAAGTGATTAATCAACATAATCTTAGAGCTCAATCACTACAGATCTAGACTCGAACCTCTACGAAATCCAACGAAAAAAAGAGCTAAACATGAAAAAATATGTAATTTAACAACACATCAAATTGAACATGAATTCTGAAAAAACAAAGAAGGAACAGATTGCATCAATCGATAAAAACTGGTATAGAGAAAAATTCAAAAAAACTAAAAAATAAAGCCAGAAATTGATTAGAGAACAGGGGCTAAAATTCGAAAGAAGAAATTGAAGAGAGTACCTTCAAGATTCATACCAGTCGTATTACTAAGAGAGAGAGAGAGAGAGAGAGAGATTGAGAGAGCGAAGTGACCGATTAGTGTTTGTGAAGGGGCTAGGGCAAATATAAGGAAAAGGGAATATATGTATATATATATAAACGTTAGGGTTTACTAAGAGAGAGAAAAAGAACAATATACACTCCAATTATTATGGAGAGGCCGGTGATGACAGGTTGATAGTTTATATATCATTTTACTAGAATGATTGATAGTTTATATATCATTTTATTTATATACGTATTACAGGTTGCATGGAATACAGACAGGTTATGGACACATTATAATATTTGCAATAAAACATAATATCATGTTTTTGCCAACTAAACGTTTTGTAGCCAAAATTTTTTTTAAAAAAATAATAATAATTCAAACATTTGGTGACTAAACATTTTGTAGCCAAAGGAAAATCAAACATTTGGCGACTAAATGTTTTGTAGTCAAAAGAAAATGAAACATTTGGCTACTAAAAGTTTTGTGGCCAAAAGAAAATCAAATATTTGGTGACTAAAATATTTTATAGTGAAAAACAAAAGCTGAAGAATAAAAACACTTTTGCTGACTAAAAATTTAGTAGCCAAAAATGGGGGAGTTTAGGTGACTAAATTTTTAGTAGCCAAAATAAAAACTATTTGCTGATTAAAATTTTAGTAGCCAATAGTGTGGGAGTTTAGGCAACTAAATTTTTAGTAGCCAAAACAAATACTATTTGCCAACTAAAATTTTAGTAGCCAAAAAAGTTTGACTTTAGGCGATTAAAATTTTAGTAGCCAAAACACTAGTATTTACTTTAGGCGACTAATAAATTTAGTAGTTAAAAACTTTTTCCATGACTAAATCTTTGGTCGTTAACAATAATTGAGGCTTTTGGCGACAAAAAAATTGGTCGGCAAAAATGTATTATTTAACTAATGTTCCAACCTTTTAGCGACTAAATTTTTAGTCAATAAATGAGTACATTTGGCGACTAAAATAAGTTTAGTCGCCAATTAGCTTTCCCGACTACTCTTCGGCTACTAATTTTGCGACCAAAAAATTTAGTCGCTAAAGCTCATCAGCGACTAAAAATTGACTTTTGACGACTAAAAATTTAGTCGCCAAAAGTGAAAATTCTTGTAGTGATTCCAACTACTCATTTAATAATCATACAATAATAATAATGAGAAGTCATCTTTTGATTGATTTTAGAACACAATTTGGTCAATCTATCTTTAAAAAATACACTACTACAATCCTTATCTAAGTAACTAACCACATTTAGGACATTTGACTAAGGACTATTGGCTAAGGAATACATCAGCAAACATGCTAGTGTAAAATGCTAAGATCCTTCTCTACAAAAATGCCACATTTTGATAATATCGTCAACTCTCAAAATTGTATAAAATTAAAAAAAAAAATACAAAACAAAACAAAAAAAAAAACAAAAAAGCAAAAAAGAAACAAAGAAAAGAAAAGAAAAGAAAAGAAAGTGTATGAGCATGTGAACACAAATAAATACATAATTGTCAACTTAACAAGTGAGCACCAATCTAATGCAAATCAAATGTTAAAAATGAAGTCTTATTACACGCTTTCTGTTGCTTACAAATAGTAAACGTTCAATTTTTTAAGTTGGAAAATGATATTTATTAAGGTTATGAAATTCACCAAACTATTTGAATTTGATTTTTGTGTTGGACTTTTGAAAAACACGTACAAGAATAAAAACAACTCGTTGATTCCAAGATATAAAAGGTGGGATTAGATATTATATCCTGTGGGTTCCACATATTCCATGTTTGCAATTTTTTTTTAAAAAGGATATAATATACTATGGGATTGTATATCCCTCAAAATTGGAGGATATACAATAACATCACCCCCCCCCCCCAAAAAAAATTATATCACTACAACAAAAACATACTTTAGTGGCACTACACTAGTGGCATATTTTTAGAAAATGCCACAAAAAATGATATTTAGTGGCACGTTTTTGAAAAATGCCACAAAACGACAAACATAAAAGGCTCTAGTGACATTTCAATGAACAAGTGTCACAAAACTACAACAAAAACATACTTTAGTGGCACTACACTAGTGGCATATTTTTAGAAAATGCCACAAAAATTATATTTAGTGGCACGTTTTTTAAAAATGTCACAAAACGACAAACATAAAAGGCTCTAGTGGCATTTCAATGAACAAGTGTCACAAAACTATAACAAAAATACACTTTAGTGACACTATACTAGTGGCATGTTTTTAGAAAATGTCACAAAAATAATATTTGGTGACACATTTAGATAAATGCCACAAAGCCACAAACATATAAGGCTCTAGTGGCATTTCAATAAAGAAATGTCACATCAATTTTATGGCATTTTATAAAATAATGACACAAAATTATGTTCGTGACATTTACCAACAGATGTCACTAAACTTTAGTCGCAATGGCATTTTTTAAAAAATGTCATGACACTAAGTAGGTGCAAATTACTTTTTATGGCACTTAGGTGAAAAGTTTCATAAACAAATAGTTTATAGCATTTTGAGAAATGCTACTAAGTCAAAAACTTTCCAAGCTTATAATGGCATTTTTTAAAAAATAAAAAATGCCAATATATTTTTAAAATTTTTACAATGCAGTAAATGATTAAAAATTAATAAATAAATTAAACTCAATATACATTACAGGAAAAAGCATATTCAGCGACTAAATTTCCTAATCAAAAAAAATTTGGTCGCTGAAAGTATAGCTTTCAAAGAATCAAAACAAAGATTAGTAGCCAAAAGTAAAGTTTTTGGCGACTAAACAATTTTAGCGACCAAAAGTCTATAATTAGCGACCAAAACTAAGTTTGGTCGATTATATGGGTTTTAGTGACAAAAAAATTTTAGTATCCTAAAGTAAAACTTTTGGTGACTAAAAAATTTTAGTAGCCAAAGTCTATAATTGGCGACTAAAAATAAGTTTAGTCGTATGGTTATTTTAGCGGAGAACTAAAATCTTAAAATTAAATTTTACCAAAATTTTGGTAGCGGAAAATGCATTTTCGGTGACCAAATCCAATTTTGGTCGGCAAAAGTTAACTTTTTTAGCAACTAAAAAACAATTAGTAGCCAAAAGTATAGAATTGGCGACCAAAAAATATTTTTAGTCGCCAAAAGTGGTCTTTTTTTATTTTACTAGTAAATAGTTTATTTTACATAAATTATGTTCAATAAAATAATTATGTTTATACATATACTTTTATATTAATATAGATGTATGTACTATATAAATAATATATGTTGCATATATAATCATATAGTGCTATAGAGGTGTAGTGAAAGAGTGTGGTGTATAAGGTTTATGGTGGGCGGTTGGCGGTTCGAATCTCTGCAAGAGCAGATTAAATTGTTCTACAACGAATTATCGTCACAAATGGCACTTGATAGCGTCACGAATAGTGCCTACCATGACATTAAAGTGTCACTGAAAGGTTTTAGTCTTGATGGTGTAATAACACTTATAAGTGTCACTAACTCTTTTTTTAATGGCGCTTGATAGTGCCACAAATAATATCTACCATGACATTAAAATGACATTGAAAGTTTTTAGCCATGATGGTGCTGTGTCACTTGCAAGTATCTACCGTGGCACTGATTCACATCAGTGGCACCGATAGAAGTGGCACTTGTTCAAAATGCCACAAGACCAAAAAATGTCATTAGAAGAATAGTTTTGTGGCACTTTCAAATGTCACTAAACTAAGAAAATGTTGTAGTGTATCATATCCCCTTGATTGGGATATGATTTAAAAAGTCCAATTTACACTCTTGTCTATCCAACAAAATATAATATAATATAATTTTTGAATTTAATTTAATATTATTGAATTTAATTTAATATAATATAATATTATTTAATTTCATTTAATTTAATATAAATTTGGAATTTAATATAATATAATATTATGAGGGTAATCTTGGAAATTACTTGTTTATATCCCACAATATATTTTGTAAAACAAACATGAATAATATATATACAGTCTTATATATCAAGTCAACAAACATGAATTTGGAGATATATTATCCAATACATATATCCTATTCATTATATATCCTGACTAAATCCCACATCATATTATATCCTCCATTTTATATCTAGTGAAACAAACAAAGTTTCTAAATAAACTTCAAAACCAAATAGTCATCTCGATAAGTTCAAATGTACTACAAAAAACTAAACTACTTAAATTTAGCTAGGTTCTTACATCGGTTTGAAAAATAAACAAGCTGAGTTTAAAAGAAATTTTTGGGTATAGGGAGGGTAGATGTCACATAGTACTTCTCTTTGCTGTGATTGGTGCAAAAATAGAATCCATTACATTTATGTTAGGTATATGAGAGACAATAGAAAAACATATGCATTTGTGATATTGGTGGAAGCTCCTCCCACTATGCAATAATTTTTTGAAGTTTCAACATGATTTAAAAGTTTGTTAATTACACTTTTTATTTTTATAATTTGATTCAAATTTTACTTTAGTCTCTATTGTTTCAATTTTAATAATTTAGTCCCCATACTTTAAGTCCAGTTTCAATTTGGTCTTTTCATCTAAATTTCTATTTGTCTACTTGTACAACTTAAAAAATTGACAAGTGTCAAAATTATTAATTTTAACCTCCAATTTGAAAAAATGACCAAATTGAAAGTACACTTATAGTGTAGGGACCAAATTGTTCAATTTAAAATTACAGAAACTAAAGTAAAATTTAAATCAAATTGTAAAAGTGAAAAATGTAATTAACCTTTCAAAAAAATTCGAGTTTTTCAAATCAAGCTTTAACAGTCTACCAATCAACTCATTTCGACTCATTTACAACCTTAATATTTATCATTAAGCAAATTTTCCAATCTTTCTTTCTTTTTTTTCTTTTTTTCTTTTTAATCAAATCCACACAACAAACAAAGCATTTGTATTATTATGTTGTCTCAATCCCACTTGGAGGAGTTGCAACTCAACCATTTTTGGATGAAAAAATGATTAGGGAGTTACAGATGAAAGAAAAAAAAGTGTGGGACCGCTTCGCATGGATCTTAGTCACGTTATTTGGGGTGGAATCGGGGGACTTCAATTAGGGGATCACTATAAGGAAAAGCAGTTTTGGCGACTAAAAACCAAATTTTCGTCGCTGAAAGTAGCACAATTGCCGACTAAAATGGAATTAGTAGCCAAAAGTGAAGACTTTTGGCGACTAAAAGAGTTTAGTAGCCAAATGTATAGTTATTGGCGACTAAAAACAGATTTAGTCGCCGAATGTAGGGGTTTTAGCGACGAAAGGTTTTTTAGTAGCCAAAAGTGATGGTTTTTGGCGACTAAAATAATTTAGTAGCCAAAAGTATAGGTTTTGGTGACTAAAAAATAGTTTGGTCGCCGATTCTACGTGTTTTGGCGACTAAAAACAATTTGGTCGCTGAAAGTGAAGCTTTTTTGCTACTAGAAAAAATTTAGTAGCTAAAAATAGGCAATTGGTGACTAAAATTTAGTTTAGTAGCCAAAAGGGGACGTTTTTGGCGACTAAAAACAGGTTTAGTCACCAAAAATGCTACTTTCAGTCGGAACTTATTTTTTTAGTGACTAAAAAATATTTTAGTAGTCCAAAATTACATTATTGGCGACTAAATATATTTAGTCGCCAAAAGTGGCTTCAATTTTTTTAGTAAATGATTTATTTTTTACAAAAATTATATTGCATAAAAATAATTATATTTATATACATAGTGGAAGGAGTGTGTTGCTAAAGGTTTAGAAGGTAGAAGGTTGGTGGTTCGAATCTCAGAAAAAGCAAAAAAGTTAGCTTTTTTTTTTTTCCACCGAACAACCTTTGGCGACTAAACTATTGGTCACCAAAAGTATTTGTTTTGGCGACTAAACAGTTTGGTCGGCGTTCCATCAACTATTGGCGACTAAAAGATTAGTCGCCAAATGTATAATTTTAAACAGTGGAATTGAGTATTGGCGACCAAAACTTTGGTCGCTAAAAACTTGTCTTTTTTCCGACTAAAACCTTTTTAGTCGCCAAAACCTTCTGCGACCGTTTATTCGCGATAAAGCCGACGACTAAAAAATTTAATCGGGGAAGGTAAAAAGGCGACTTTTGGTGACTAAAAATGGACCTTTGGCGACTAAAAATTTTGTCGCCAAAGGTGATTTTTCTTGTAGTGGATGTAACATTTCTCTTTTTGGATTTACGTTCAGTGTCAACGCTGCATTTTGAAATTGGATGGCATTCCTTGAGCTAATCAGAGAAGGTCCATATTACCACTGTAGGCTACATCACATTTCAAATTTCCCATTCCCAATCGTTGAGGTTAAACACTCGCTTGGGGCTAACTACTTTTCATATGTTCAAAACATGGCCTTAAAATTTTGGGTTAATTACATTTGATATTCCTATAATTTTATTAAAATTTCATTTTGATTCTCTACTTTCAATTGTGACAATTAATTCCTTACACATTAAGTTAGGTTTCATTGTCACTGTTTCATTCATCGTCAATTAATTGGCATGTGCGCTAGAACTCTTTTTTCTTTTTTTCTTTTTCTTTTTCTGAGAGTGCAATTAAAAATTGAGAGACCAAAAGTAAAATTTCGATAAAAGTATATGAGTTCAAAACATGATTTTGGTGAAAATACAAATAGACTAGCAAAGTGAGAAAAATATCACTTGTTGATTTTTGCCAGCCTCCTTCACACTAACGAAAGGTGACATCGTTACTTAATTTAAAATGGAATGGGTTCATTCACATTTGAATATGAAAGAGTCAAAATGAAATTTTGATAAAAATATATAAATACTAAGTATAGTTAACCCTAAAATTTATGCACAATGCTAATAGGAAGTGCATTCAAAGAACTATTGTTTTATATTTTTTGTTATATATATTCCTTAGTGACTACGGAAAAAAAGAATTGTAACCTTCAAATGCTAAGATATCCTTTTATAGAAATTAAACGATTAAAGTAAACAGTTGATCATTGGGGGTCAAAAGAATTGAGAGCTCAAAAAAATTGGGATAAATTAATAAATGAGCAAACTTCACTTTACCCCCTATGATTTTGGCCATTTGCAAATTACCCTCTGATTTTCGAATATTACCACATAACCCCCCCTGTGGTTGAAAGTGCACAGTTAACACCGCTAATGACAAACATAAAAAGACCAATTTACCTGTCATGACCCGAACCTGCCCCCGTGGGTTAAGGACATAACTGGCTAGTAATCATGAGATCACCTACGGCCTCAAACCAAACTGAATGTATGTTAATAGAGTTAATGGGGGTCAAACGGAAGCAGTTTAATAACTCACAACAAAATATGTACTACACAAGGTTCTGTACATACAGGATCATATAAGTTTAAGTCAACCCAAGAAAACTATATACAACATATTCAAAGACTTCGCCCACATGACAAAATAAAACAGAATGACAAAAAGACGAAGACAAGTCTCGTGCGTGAGACGCAAGGGCTGACTCTTCAAAACCTTTGTTGTTCCTCACAAACTTCATTGGGACTAGGTTTGGACTCCTCTTGGCTCACCTACAAACACATGAATGAGCGTGAGCGAAAGCCCAGTGAATAATATCAAATAAAGGAGTTATACAAACGGTACGTAGAACGGTACGTAAAACAACATGCTTCAAACGGCCTTGAGCCCAATTCATATTTTCATTTATGTCAAACTGGCCTTTGGCCCATTCATTTATTCGTATCAAAATGGCTTTTGGCCCATTCATTCATGTCAAAACGGCCTCTAGCCCTTCTATTTATGTCAAAACGGCCTCTGGCCCATTCGGTCATGTCAAAATGGCCTCTGGCCCATTCATTCATGTCAAAACGGCCTCTGGCACATTCACTTTATCATTCAGATCAAACTGGCCTCTGGCCCATTCATTTGGCATAGCAACATTGTCCACCAATCGAATCAACGAACTTATAAAACTTACATAGAAGTAAGTAATTTGGACAACAACATATTTCAGATATCTTTATTAAGATATTACTCACAGTGATCGGTTGGTTGGTTTGCCCTAGAGCTCGACCCTACACATTCCATGAACACAAAAGGGTCACAAACAATTCAATCCGTTCTAAATTCACATTTTCCTCTTTAGGCTTCATTCTTATCTCTTTAACTTAATTACAATGCTCAATGCATGCCTGAGAGTACTTAGAAGTGAAAGAGGATGGGAAAACGAAACTCAGAATGACTTTTTAAAATTTCAAAAAACAGGGTCCCCGCTCGAACGTAGACTTTCTTACTCGAGCGGACCCATGAGGTCTGCAAAAGTGCTGGATGCATCAAAATTACGCTCGAGCGTGAAGTCTGACGCTCGAGCTGAAGGTCTGTCTACATAGCTCCCCGCTCAAGCATGAACTTCCCCGCTCGAGCAGACATCCAAGTTTGCAAAAATATTGGGAGCACGAAATTCACGCTCGAGCGGCGGTTTCTCCGCTCGAGCGGACATCAAATTTTTTGGGTTTTCCAAAACATGTTCTTGAGTTCCAATTCGACATTCAATGGTTCTAGATGCATGCTTTTGGCTCAAACTTCACATAATCATATACTAACATGGTACCAACACCAAATTACAGCACAATGGAGCTCAATTTCATAAATTAATCACATGCATGTCCCAATCTACACCAAATTCACTTTCAACATAACAATTTCATGCATTCAAGCTCATACTTCTTATGAATGGTACATGCATGTGAGATATAACTTCCATTTCAACTCAAATTGTACAAATGGTGGTCACAAGCATGGATTCTAGCCACAATTCTACATGGATCATATTTTTCATGCTCAACTATACAAATTCATGGCTATTATGCACATGCATGCATTCCATGACTTCAAATACAACAAAATCAACTCAATTTCCTTATAATCAATTTAATCCATGTTCTTAACCATTATTCAAACTTGAATTCAAGATCAATTACCTACCTAGAGGCTCAATTTCTCCAATCAATAGCAAATTCTTGAGTATAGCTTCAAAGTTATCAAGCTTCAAGGCCAAAATTGCACAATTCTCCCCTCTCTCTCTCTCTCTCTCTCTCTCTCTCTCTATAGCCGGCCTTCTTATCCTCTCAAATGTATATCTCAGATTTTGAGCTCAAAAAGAAATCATGAGAGTGTATATGGCCCTTTATATAAAGTCCCACTAATTTCAATTTAATAATAATAAATAATTGGGCACTAATTCATCAATTTAATCTGGCCCGAATCAATTTTTCAATTAAACTTCACCGTAGGCTCTAAAAATTATGTCAATCACAATGGGGCGACCAATTTAGATTTCGGTAGCCGATAGGGCCTTTAATTTAATTTCCAAAGCAGACAATCAGACAGATATTCCTACGGTGAACAGATAGAAATTCAAAACCACATATTTTCACATAATGGCACACAAAACCATATCAAACACATAATCATATTCATGTTAAGGACCAATTAGCATACTACAGAACAAGGATATTACATTACCCTTGTATATATAACCCTTATTTACCATTTCTCATTCAACTGTGCATTTGAGAGGAGTTTCAATTACATTTCCTAAGTTCATCAATTTACATAAAATCATCACATTTTCAGTCACAAAATAAATCATCACATTTACAGTAGGGGAAATGTGACGATTTTGATTTTGTTCTCTTTCTCTTAATTTCTTATGATAGTAACATATCAAACTAGAGAGAGAAACAGAGAGAGAGAGAAAGAAGAAGGAAGAAATGGAGCAAGTTAGCAAACTTTCCAGTGGAATCCAATGTATATAATTTGTGGCTATATATATGTATATATGTATATATATAATCTTCTTTGATTTCAATGAAGATCCAGCTGACTTACTTCTTCCATGCGCCACCACCGCCACCGGTGTTGCCGCCGCCACCGTCGACTTCCCATTTTCTTCAATTGAAGATGAAACCCAGTAAGAAGATGAAAAGGATGAAGAAGTGATGAAACCCAGTAAAGGCTCTTGCTTCGCACTTGAAGGATCTAGATCTGGAAACTCTCCGGCTAAACACCGCCGGGTTCGGACTCTCACTGTCATCCATCACCACCGTCGTTGCTGCAAACTCCTCCCTCTTCTTCGATCTCTGTGACAACGAACCCACCGACGAGGAATCACTTCTGTCTCTCTCTCTAGCTTTCTCTCTACAGTATTTTTGAATTCGAATTAGATTCTCCTTCTTGCTGCCCTCTCAGAGTACATGGGAAAAACCTACACTAAGAAGTTTGCTTGGAAGCTCCTTATTTACACGTCACATTATAATAAATGTAGTTGACTTTGAAAAATATATAAAAGTAAAAATATAGTGAAGGAAACTAAAAATTTACTATTGGATAAATCAATGACTCCTCTTGTCCAACTCTCTATTGGGTAGAACTCTTATGATTATGTTTAGAAAGGATTTCACATGAAGTACTGGTTTTCTTTTCTACTTGTTTTTGTTTACGAAAAAAAAAAAAAAAAACCTAATTTATTTGTCCTTGATGATCTAAGAGTTCTTTTATATATCAATGTGTTCGAGGCTTCACCTCGAGTACATATGATTCTCGTTTTGCTCATATTTAAGTAATTATGGGCATAAGTTCTCAAGGTAATCAATTGATGTATTTACATAGAGAGATCAAAATAAAATTTTGATGGAAGTGTAAGAGTGAAAAATAGAATTTGGTGACTGTGCAAGTGTGTTAATGAGGCAAAAAAAAATGTCCCTAAATTAACAGTTTACTCTCAATCTTCTTTGAAAAATTGTATTGAAACTAAAGAATACGTGAGAAAACCTACAACTTGAAAATGCCATGAAATTTGCTGGGAAGTTCCTTCTCTATATGTCACATTATGAGAATGTAGTTGACTCAGAAAAATATATAAAACTAAAAATTTAGTGAAGTAAAAACAATTGGAAAGCCTCTTCTGTCTGGTTTTCCAAATTCCAGCCAATAGGTAGAAGTTCCAATGGCTATGCTTAAGATGGATTGTTATTGCTGGTCATCCTTTTTTATCCTTTTTTTACTTGGCAGAAGCAAAAATACTTAATTTATTTGTCTTTGAGTGTTTTTTTTTTTTAATTTTATTTTTATATATATTATTATTATTACAACGGTGTTCAAGGTTTCTCCTTGACTAGTGACCAGGTTCAAATGAGTCATGCTGCATTTATTATCTTTTCATACCACTTTTAGTAAAAGTGGTACACTAAAGTTACATTTAGATCATGGATTTATGAAGAGATTTTGAAAGTGAAAGGAAAAATGTGAGTGAAATGTGAAATAAATATAATTTAAATAATATATGTTGGCTTTTTTGACTTTCAAAGGTTAATAATGTAATTTTAAGCATGCCAGCAACGATTAATCAGTCCTTATAGAATATTAATTGCCAACCAATTATCAGATGATTGTGTTTTAGCTCTCTCAGCCTCAATGAAAATGATTTTTACTGGTGGCTTGTTTTAGGAGAATTTAGTAAATAACAACAAGTGAAGAATAATTTCAGAATTTCATTAAGTAAAATGAAAAACTTACCATGATCAGACCCAGCCTCGTAGAGGTTTACTGCAACAAGTTATTTGAAACTACTCTTAGGAATGAAGTGCAATACAGGAATTGAAGTGCAGAAATGTAAAGAACTGTAAAAACTGGAAGAAAAAACGAAGTAAATAAACTGGTTTTTTTTATCTGAGTCTGGATGCTTCATTCTGGGGCTTTCTTTGCTATTTATACTTTTCAATGATAATCGTTGAAGTGGGTTTCTAACTGTTGAAATGTTCTCCCATGATTGTTGAACATGCTCTCTCATAGTTAGTCCCATTACGCCACTCTTGCAGTTAGGCTTCCCTCTTGATTTTAAATTTGAACTTTGTGAGTAACCGTTAGGCCACATCACCTTGTATCCCTCAATTGTTCCAGTACTATGTAAATCCATTATTATCAATACAAGCTGACATGTGTCAGACTTTGGTTGGAAACTTGTATTAACTCCCTAAATTGTCCTCTTCATGCTATGCGTTGAACTGTGATTGGCCTATACAAAATATGCAGTCAACATTACCCCCGGCACTAATATACCCAATACTTGGTGATATTAGTGAACTAGTGCGATCCACCCACGTTCTAAGACGTGCATGGACTCTATGTATTCTCGTAGCATAACCGTTTTTTGAATAATGAAGCTGTGAACTTCATTAAATCCTTGTATCTTGCACTTCCAGTCTTTGAGTAGACTAAAAGACTGGTACATTCCTAATGGCTAATCACACATTCTCCTATATTGATCGAGCATATGAGGAGTCTATGTATCACGACCCAAACCCGCCCCTATTGGGTTTAGTACCGTAACCGGCCAGTAATCTGAGATTACCGAAGGCCTGCTTAACAGTGAAACAGTATTACAGAGTATAGGGGCATGGCGGAAGCCAAAACAGTAATTAAACAATGTCCAATGAGCTGTGACAGTCTGTATGCAAAAGGACTTTTCATACATATATACAGTCAATACCAAAACAATATGCACAGTATTTACAATTATCCTGATTAGGGACTTGATCCCTGTTAAGATAGTACAGTACAACAACATTCAGTCTATATAGATCATAAACAAAAAGGGAAAAACTAAAAGACCCCCAAATAGTCTCGGCTTGAACAGTACTGGAACCTCGAGGTGAGACACAAAGGTTGGCTTGACAAAACAGTGCTTAACCTGACGCCCCTAGCAACGGTCCGGTGCCTAAACACCTACATATATATATATGAGCAGTGAGCTAAAATCCAGTGAATAACATAATGCGTAAAGAGGTTAAGAATGAATGTCCTTTCAGTATTGAAAATAGTCAATTGATTCAGTATATCAGTCATTCAGTCATAACAGTCATATACAGTACATCCATTAGCAAAACAGTACAGTAAACAGTAGGTCTTGAAAGATCGAGCAGTCAATGATGGCCATTATAACAGTAAACAGAAGTTCCAAGATAGGAACTAACAGAGTGATGGCGATACTTGAAAGAATAAAGATGGTTGCTATGGATGCCACAATACAGTTCAGAATAGAGGACATACATTCATTCAGTTAACAATATCAATTCAGAAACAGTACAGTTTAACCATTCAGAAGATATTCATATTTGAACATATCTTTACACAGTTGTTACTCACAGAGTTCAGGGCTACAGTTAAGCTAGAGCGCGTCCTTAGATGCCAACCCTACACAGTTTACAAAATGAACACACACTAAGTTCACATTCGAGAATCAAAGACTTAGTCCCTACTTAGACTCGGTGCGGTTCTACATCTATATCCTCATTAAGATGTCTTAAACTAGGCCTAAGAATGCCTAGGATAGAATGAGGATACAAAGATGCACTTAAAACAACTTCACAAAATTTTCAGAAAAACAGGGTCCCGCTCAAGCGTGTCTTTTCCCGCTCGAGTGGACATGCAGACAAAGGTTACCCGCTCGAGCGTCATTTTCTCCGCTCAAGCGGACTACAAAATTTGGCAAAAGTACTGGATATGTGAAAATCACGCTCGATGGGCGCTCGACACCCGCTCGAGCGTGTGACACAAGCCCCCGCTCGAGCATGCAATCCCACGCTCGAGCGGACTGTAAAAACATGCAAAGTGCTGGGAGCACGTATTTTACGCTCGAGCGCCACTTTCCCCGCTCGAGTGTGAGTCTAAATTTTAGAAATTCCAGATTTGAACCTTAAGCTCAAAACCAAGTTTTAATGCATCAAATTCGATCCTCTTAGGCTAATTTTCTGAAAAACAGTTGTAAACTCATAGTATTACATGATTCAAAGCTCAATTTGTAAAATCAAAGCCCAAAGGTGAGTCAATTAAATACCAAGTTCAAACCAACTTTTATGAACATGATGTACATGCAACATGCATGAATTGTAACAACTTCAAAGCTCAAATACATGCTTAAATGAGCCAATTTCTCCATAAACAAGATGAATTCATGGTCCAATGCAAAAATATGAACATGCATGTGGAATTCCATGGACAAAAGTCCTCAAAACTCAAGAATGGTAATATGCATGCATGATTTATGCTATAATTCAACACATTAAGCTAATTTTGACTCCAATCTTCAATATAACAAGAATCAAGCAAGAACTAACTCAAGGACAAGTTTAAGAAGGTGGATTTTCTACCTTAGACCTTGATTATCAAGTGTAGGAAGCTCAATTTGCAAAGAATCCTTCAATTTTCCTAAGCCTCCAAGCCAATTTGTTGAAATTCTACTTCCTTCTCTCTAATTCTCTCTTGGTCGGTTTTGGTCTTATGGAATGGCTGAGGAAAAGTTTTGTTTGAATGAAATAAGGCTTCAAGTGTGTTGACATAGTGGCCCACTAGCATGGCAAGATGGTAAATAAGGCAAACTCTTATAATTTAGCATTATTTAATCTAATTTAATCATACCAAATCACATTTCAAATAAATATGTCATAAAATCACATAAATTATGATTAACACATATCACTAATCAATTTCAGATTCGGCCGCCGATAAGGCCTTCAATTTGCAGTTTAAAATATAGAACATGAACAGATAGTTTAACAGTCAACAGATAGAAATGCAATTAACACAGATACAGACAATCAATCAGTTCCAGATTTCAGTCAGTCAGTCAATTAACATGTTTAGTCTCATATTAGCAGTAATCAATGGTTAATCAATAAACAGTGGTGAGGGTTGTCATACCATGGAAGATGAGGATAGGCCTCGAAAGAACCTCAATGCATTTATTGATTACACCTATTCACCTCCATTTATGCAAGCCATGGAAGCTTTTGCAACGTACCAACCTTTAGATCCAAAGTTTGCCAACTACGAACCTTTGGATCAAGCATTTGCAAAAATGAATCTTCGAAACTCCTCTTCTACCTCACCATCCTCTGCATAGGACCCAGCTGTTTCTTCCTCTGCCCTACCACCCTCTACATGGGTGTAACAACCCCGATCCGTAATTAACTACTAATCCATAATTAATGATGTTAATTAAGTGGTTAAAAAGAGTTATGTGTTTATTATGTATTTTGTATGTTATTAGGGCCTTCAATCTGCTACTCATAGTAATATCTATTATGATTTATGCTTTGATATGAAATGATTTATGCTTTGATATGAATTTGATAGCCTAAACAGTCTTAGAAACTGAAATTGAGCACATGGATTGACTAATTAGAATTTTTGGAACCATCTGAGAAGTTTTGTTAAAAATTGATTCAGTTTAGTAAAATCGCATGTGATTAAATTAAGCTTTAATTGGAACTATTTTTGAATAATTGAATTTTGTATTAACCTTGACTAATTAAGGTTACTTGTGTTTGATTTAAATGATGCATGATTGGTACCTAATCTAATCCTATTAATGATCCAAGATGTGATTAAGTGTATGATGTGCTAAGACATTTTGTGGTGTTGAGTGTAGGGGATTAAAACCCTTGTGTGTGTGTGTGTTGGAATTTTGCATGTGTGTGCACATGTATTGTGCTCAAAGTGAGGTGTGTGTTGTGTATATTCTGATGAGTTGGGAATGTTGTATCATTCATTTGGCTTCATTGAGTTCATCCATGGCTTGAGTTAGAGAGAGAGATAACTCATTCTAGAGAGAGAAGCTTGTTTTTGTGCTAGAGATTGAAGAAACTAGGAGGGTTCATCTTCATTTCTGAAATTAAAGCCTTGGGTAAGGATTCTATGTCTAATTTCTGTAGCTATTCCTCCATGTATCATGATTTCATCAAGTTTTAAGCTACTTTCATGAGAATGCAAGAAAATGGGTCTTTGAACATGTAGATGGCTTTCATGAGTATTCATGGTAGATCATCTTTGAATTTTATCATTTTGAGTTTGAGTTTTAAAGTCCTTGCATGCATGTGAGCTTTGATCATGTCCATGTTTCAGAAATTCATGAGTTTCTTGATCACCAATTGCATGTTATGAAAACCATGAAAAGAGTTGAAATATTGCATGAAGGAATTTTGATTCAAATCTTTCAAGAATTGATGAGTTTTTTAATAAAAGATGTTTTAAGGGTCTTGTATTGAAGTTTTCTAAAGCTATTTTATGTGTTTGATCAAACCATGCAAGACCCCAAGGTTTGAAGGTGGTTTGGAAGCCATTTTTGTTAAGCTTGGTGTCTAGAAATTTACAGTTGGCTCGAGCGAAGAAGTGGTGGCTCGAGCCAACATTACAAGCTCTCAGAATTTTGAACTCTGCAGAAACTAGTTCGAGCGAAGGAGTTTTGACTCGAGTGAGCTCTGTTTGTGCCTTCTGTTAGCTCTAGCCAAGAAAAGCTAGCTCTAGCTACCAACTTATCTTCATCATGTTTTCAAAAGATGTTTTAAGTACATGTCTTCACTCCCATCTCTTTATGGGCATTCTTAGGCATGATTTATGAGCCGTTAAAGATTAATAAGCTAAGAAACAACATAAGTGAATTAGAAAATATGTATTGAATCCGAGTATATGGGCAATATGAACAAGTTATGCAGCATGGAATGAATGGGAAATTAAAGGGAGAAAACTAAGCCATGTATGGCCACATGAATAAGTAATAATGAGACATGTTTTGTGCCATGTGCATTTATGTTTGTAGGTCAAGATTCAAAGACTGACCAACCGTTTCTGGAAGCCCATCGTGAGTAACATTTCTGTAAAGATATGTTGATATGAATTATGTTCCAAACAAGTTATGATATGTTATGATTTCTGAAATGATATCGTTTACGTGAACGAATGTCCCATGTTTGAAATCTATTATGGCATCCATAGATAGTCCCCAGTCATGGGGGACGACATGTTAATGCGGGTCCATGACATATATATGATTACGAGATCTCGTTAGCCACTTCATTGTGGGGATATGTGTTTAATCGGTATCTAGAACCGATTACTCTAGTCGGAAGACGATATGTAATATGTTCTATGAGATGTACCATTATGTTATGTTCTGATATGAGACCGATATGAATGATTGTGTCATGATTTTTTTTACGGATATGATATATATGAAATTCGTTCACTAACCCCTTTACTTTAATGTTATTCACTGGGCTCTAGCTTACTGTTTTTATATATATATTTATAGGTGAGCGTTATGGAGGGCAAATGTAGGAGGGTTTTTACCGAGCCACTGTTTTGAAGCCTACCAAGTGTTTTGGGGTGCCTTCGAGTTGGGGCTAGGCCTAGAAGGCCGTTAGCAAGCTTTCGGTTATGTTATACATTTTTGTCGTGTACATCTATTTTTTTGTATAAGATATTGTGTTATATGTTATGTAATGTAAGTGGGTAAATTAACGCTTTTGCATGTGATTATTTGTTCATGTAGATGCACAGCTCGTTGGACTATTGGTGTTTTGTTTATTGCTTCCGCAAGCCCCGATTATTTTGATTATATAGGAAGGCCTTCGGTAATCCAAGGATTACTGGCCGGTTACGATGCTAAACCTATAGGGGCGGGTTTGGGTCGTGACAATGGGACACAGTTGCTCCTTCTTCCTCCAGGTTTACTGGCTGGGGAAGCTGGCCAAAACCGAATAAATCCAAACTAAAAGAGCAAATTCACCATCGATTCGTTGAATTCACTGATCCTCTGTCTATCCCTCTTTCTGTATAGAGCTCAGTGGTTCACCCCTATGTATCCATTGATCACCGACGCAGTCTGGAGGACAACCTACTTGTGGCATGGTACACATCTTCCATACCCACGAAGATAGTGCAAGCAACTCCTTATCCAGAGGAAGCACAAGGACACAATCTATCATTCTTGGCCAAGAAGGCAAAAGTTTGTTCTTCTAACTGGCTTGAATGTGTGAACAATCCCCAGTTCCCCTCTTCCTCAGAATCCTCACTAGATGGAGGAACTGAAACTTACTCTCTTCGAGAATTAGTTTCTTCCTTCCTACCAACCTCCAGATCTTCCCACTACATTTGAGCGTTACCAAGCTCAACTTCTGCTTGCAGCCATTTCTCACTTACCCTTCAATGTTCTTGGAGATGAGACTCCTCTTAAGAACTTCCGATGGGCCTGCGACATTATGACTCGGGGTCATGTTCTCAACCCCATTGCTTAAGCAGAGCTTCAGGCTTTTTTAGATCAACTCCCGCTTTTCCTCCATTGGTACTAAATTTCTTTGGCTACCACTAATTCTTTGGACAAAATCTCAGCCAAACAAATTCAAACCCAGTACGAGGTAGAGAATCTTATTGACGAATATAATGACTTTAAGAATAAGGATTCTGCATATTGGGATGATTTAGAGATGGACGAAATGGAACAAGGATTGAAGGAGATAGAGTTCGAAATGAAAGCTGAACAGCTTTTCCATCAAATAAGAACATATCAGCTACAATAACCCAGCTTGGATAGGACAGAGGACAAAATAAAGAAGGAACATAAATTCATTGACCACTGCTGGGACAAATTTCATGACCTTGTTATTCTTTCTATTCCTTATTTTTATGAGATTGAATTTGTAGCCAAAAGGCTTTCTAATGTAATTATTTACATATCAATAAAGCTAGGCTTTTCTTTCTTTATTTGGCATGGTCTGGTTTTATGTTCCAATTGTATGTTTGGTTGTATGATTGATGTGACCTTGCTTTTAACTCAGAAGCTATTATGTTCACAAAAACTTCAAACCAATCAAACTTACTCTCAAAGTGTGGAGACGGAATTTTTTTCTTAAGGAAGACAACTTCTGCCCTAAGCTTCACATTCCAATTGCATAACCAATTAGCTTCGAACTTAAAATTTTTTTCTTTGAAGAACAGCATATGTACTTCGAAGTATGGAAACTTCCCTTAGAAATTATACTGCTTACTTCTTAAAGAGTGAGGTTCTTTTGAGTTTCTTCGTTACTTGACCAAATACTGGTTTTGTAATGTTTTGTTTACCTTGAAGCTCAAAATATCAAGCATGAACTGTGTTCCTACAAAAGGTTCTTTTGAAGGACTTTATCCTTCATTGAAAACCTAAAAACATGCTTTTAAGTCTTTCGAACCAAATTAATCCCAATTACTCTTGAATTTGGGACATGATTCTTGTTTTGAAGTCAATTGCTTACTCCTAAAACCGTTTGACAATCAGGCTTTGAAGCCGGCCTCTTATTTTAAAGACCTATAGAGACTTTGAAACCAACTACACTTTGCCAAGTTGGATTCTCAACATATGTTTTCCTCCAGAAACTCTTTTCATTTTAAATTTGGGACCCTCCATACTTTAAAATAAGAGTTTTAATTTCACATGGACCCAAACCACAAAATAATCATTTCGGATCCACCTGACCCACTCAACTTGTTTGGGTAACTTTTGGACAGAAAGGTTTAAAAACCTCTTTCCTTCGTATTCCACCTATCTACTTGCCCAAAATTTCCTTTCTCTCTCTTTTGATCTTGTCTACAATTTTTTGCTTCTCATCCACCTTCCTTTTTCACCTCTTTAGTATTGGCTTCTCTGAAAGTGCAAGCCATTGAGAATGTGAGTCCCTCTGTAGCTTTAAGGAGATTCATCAATAAAGAATGTGAAAAATACAAAGCTGGTGAATGGTGTGCTGTTGATGGACGCATTCTTATTCCTTGTCGTCATGCTCAAGGAGAGTACGTACTTGGACCCATTTTCAAAGAGGCCCCTGCTCAACTCCCTACCTTATACCCTCGCCTAGAGGATCATTGCTTACTCTACGAGGGGGGCCTTGACTGGGGAAGCTGGAGGTTGAACCAATCCCACCGTTGTTGGCCTACAGTGCAACCTGAATGAGAAGAATGGTATGATCGAGTTGTCCCCGCTAAGACACTTGACCTTCAGGAACTCTGCCTCCTTGATGCCCTTCAATTGACCAGGTTTTCTATTCCTGAAGACCCTTTCCTCATACCTGTTGCATTATGTTTTTGGAATTCTTCTTTTAATTTTCTCCAATTTCGATGTGGCATGTTGGCCCCTATCATTCTGGATATATGCCATCTCTTAGGGTTATCTCCCATTGGCACTCCTTTTGGGCCTGACTATCCCAAACTTAATGTGCCTTTTTCTATCCCTCGTTTGAACTTCTCCTTCAGCGATTTTGCATACTCAGAAAACTCAAGAGAAGACCTTGTTTCAAACAGAGAGTTCTTCTCCTTTCTTTTGTATTGGCTTTGTAAATTCTTGTTTTGTACTTCTTCTTAGAGGATTATGGTTGAGTTTGCCCCACTTGCCAAGGCTCTTGCCTCGAAGAAGAGGATAGCCTTGGCTCCTTATGTTTTAGGCCATGTTTATAGAGCTTACTCTCAATTTTACGAGAAACTTCTGGATGTCAACCAAGGAGGCCCTTTATAGGTATTACAACTCTGGCCCTTTGCATATTTCACTGGTCTACATTCCAAGTGCTTAAGATTTTTGGTGCAAGAACCCACTACTTATGGAGAGAAATTTGCCAGGATTTCTTTATATCCCTCCAGCTTTGCCTACTATTTTACTTTCTTCCATTAACTCTCAGCTTCTCCTCCTTCTCATACCTTCTTCTGTCCCTTCGAAACCAATATTGGCCCAGCCTGGTTGAGGACTTTCTTGGCTAATAGAAACTGTTCCCAGCCTCAGCACAGGGATATGTGGGCTTCTATTCTAACTCCAAGAGAGCTTTTCATTGGCACTTTAAACCCTACAGCCTACAAATACATAGCAGAATCTTATTGCCTTGCTCAATTTGCCAGGCAATTTGGGCTTACCCAAGGGATCCCTATTCCTCTTTGTAGTCAAACTAACGCCAATCTTGTCACTAGAGAGCTAAAGGTGCAAAGATCAAGGTTAGAGGAGGCAACCTCCAAATTAATTCAAGGCTTAATCGAATTTCAGTTCATTCCCTTCATCCCACAAGGCACTGCACTAAAGAGGTACCAGAACTGGTGGTCAGCAAATATAGAAGTACACTTAGCCATTCCCCCTCAAGATCTACTAGTGGGTCTAGGCTTACCTTCTCAGGCCCAGCCTAGGGGGACTTAGCTCATCACTCCTTCTACTGCTCCTGTTACCACAGCTCCTGCTCCTGTTGTATCAGAGACTACTCTTGTTGCCTCTCATCTTTCTCCTAGAGTCACCAGGGCTGCTTCGAAGAGAGGCATGCATTTCCATTTTTTTCCTTTCTCTTCTCTCTATGATGTTTATAAGGCCTTGTTCATCTACTTATGGCTTTCTTTTTTAATGCAAGAGCTTCACAAGTAGAATCTCCTCAGAGAGTTCAGGCTTTGAATGTCCTCAAAGGCAAGCAACAACAACAAAGGAAAAGAAGACTTTTGCTTGATCCTGAGGAGGAAATACTTGAAACTCACTTGGAAGAGGAAGAAACAGAAAAAAGGAAAGAGATACCATTAAAAAGAAGGAAGAAAATGACAGTTTCTCCCTCTGACCTTATTAGGGACTCTACTCATGAAGCAGCTGCGAAAGCAATAGAAGAGGAGCACTCCAAAGAAATCATTGTATTTCAGAGGTCTGAAAAGAGGAGACAGCAGCAAGTACTAAGGAATAAAGCTACTGCTGCTGATGCACTCCAAAGAGAAACTGCAAGGAGGCAACAAACTGCTAAACATTATATCCTTCGCAGTTCTCCAACCATTACTACCACTTCTGAAACTAGTAATTTCCTTTTGTATCTCTAGTAATTCCCTTTCCCAAGTTTTCAGTAATGAAGCTTAATATTGTTTCATATTTCTTATTTTGTAGCAACTGTTATTTTACCTCCTCCTTCGATAAGGGTTTCTTCAGTCTTATCTGAAGTTGAAAGGCCATTAGAAGCAACCTTGAAAATGAGGAAGAAATCGACACTAAAATGCCTTTAAGTATAGAGCCCATCCAGGCAATACTTTCACTTCTTGGTTTTACACTTTTAATACCTTTTTTGAGGCAAAGCATTCCTATATCTTTATCCTTTGGCTTAACTCCCTATCTTCCTCATCTAACCTTTACCTCAGTCCATTTTACTCTCCCTACAATCCTTGTTGCTCCTTCTCCTCCTGAGGAGATCCCAGTTATCACTTCATCTCCAATGATAGCTAATACTCCTAGAGAAGCTACTAGTAGCTCACCAATTCTTTGTCCACCATCACTACCCAGCTCCAGTCCTTCTTTTCTTGACTTACTGGTGACCAGGACTATAGACACTGCTAGGGACACTTCATCCTCCTCTCCTATCCCTATGCAACCATCTCTTCTTTCCACTAGAGAACTTTCTACACTTCTAATGTCAGTGGAAGAGATGGATATTTTTGAAGCTAGGCTGGCTAGCCTTTTTGACATACCTTCTACCATTCCATCAGCTAGTAATGAAGCTAAGCCATTGGTTCTGGCCAACTCTTTCTTAGAAATTTTTGAGAGCTCTTCAACCATCAATAAGGCTTCTTCACCTCCACTGGACTTGGGCACCTGTTTGGAATTGCTAACATCATTCTGAAGGATCCTATTCGCAGCCTTACAAAGACCTATCATCAAGAATGGTTTCCTCCAGTGCTGTAAGGTCATTGAGCAATCCAACATGGCTATTTCAAGTCACTTGTCTCAGGTAGCAGCTACCATAGATTTTTATGTCAACATTTGCCATATTGCCAAAGCTGTAGAGGAAAAGCTATCAAAAGACAAGGAATTTATTTCTCAGATATATGCTGAGGTGTTTCAATTGAAAAGACAACATTCCCTTGCTTCTCAATTTCAAACCCAGCTCTTGGAGAAGAAGGCTCAATTAGAGGAAGAGTTATCAACAGTTAATCTGGCTTTGGATCGAACTGCTACAAAGCTACAAATCACCAACCAAGGGCTGGCTGATCGAAAACAGGACATGGCTACAGCTATTCAGTTGTTCCCATCCCTTAGGAGTAGAGAATCAATTGTACGGTAACAATTAAAACATTGTACTGATTTTTAGGCCAATTTATGGCTGCATGTACTCAATTCTATATGAAATGAAATCTTTATTCATTATTTGAGTGTCTTTATGCTTCTCTTGTTTAGCATTTTCTGCACTTATTGTGTTTCCTACACAGTTGGATAATAAGGTTTCAAGTACCTGCCATTAATTTTCTTAGGATACACATATCTATTCAGATTTCTTAACTGATATGCTCTCCCAAGCAAGACTTTATGAATTTAATATGCACCTTCCCAATTAGGTAACCATTTGCCAAACTTATGGCTTTTAATTCCTATTGGAAGTATTGTCTTACATACCAAATTACCTTTATCAAAACTAATGTGCTTAACTTTCTTATTATAGCTCTTGGCTGCCTTTTTCTTTTGGAACAAAATATTATTTAATGCAAGAATTCGAGCTTCATCTATACTCTCTAATTCCAAAAACATGCTTTGATGGTATCGCTCAGAAGTTAACTGATCCTGCCATTTCACCCTCAAAGACTTAAGGTTAATTTTTACAAGCAACACTACATCATGTCCATATACTAAAGCATAAGGAGTTACTCCTGTACTTGATCTTGGAGAAGTCCTAAAAGCCCATAATACATCCAACAACAAACTATACCAATCCCTAGAATTGTCTTCCACAACTCTTTGTATTCTCTTTTTCAAGGACTTTTTGGATGATTCTGCTTGACCATTTGCTTATGCATAATAAGGGGTAGAATTAACAAGACTAATCCCAGATTCTGCTGTGAGAGACTTTACCATCTTTCCATCAAATACAATCCCATTATCTATAGTTATGGTCTGTGGGATGCCAAATCTGTGGATCAGATCTTTAATAGATCCAACAACATCAGTTTGATCCACAGCTTTATATGGTTTAGCTTCAACCCACTTAGTGAAGTAATCTGTAGCCACTAGGATGAAACAATGGTGCTTCGAAGAGAGAGGATGTATTTTCCCTATCATATCCATAGCGCAACCTCTAAATGGCTAGGGCTTCACAACTGTATGTAAATCAGTTATTGGTACATGTCTTATCATGCCATGTTTTTGGCATGCTTGGCAACCTCTAGCATACTCTATACAATCTTTAAGGATGGTTGGCCAATAGTAGGAATGCCTTCGAAGTAACCATCTCATCTTCACACTAGACTGATGAGCACCACAAATGCCTTCATGAACTTCAGCCATGGCTGTCAATGCTTCCTTCGACCCTAGACATTCCAATAACAATCCATCTACTCCCCTTTTGTAAAAAGCATTATCATACGTTATGTATTGCATAGATTGTAATCTGATCTTTATGATGGCTATCAAAGATGGGCCAATTAGGTACTGCATTATTGGATGCCTTCAATCTTGATCTTGTAAGTCATTATGATTGACTTCTAACACCACAATCCTTTTAGCTAAAGGTAGTATTAATTTTTGATATGTTGCTTAACTTATGTTCATTTGAGTGTTATCCATTTTTCTAAAATTCAAAGCTTTCCGAGCTATATCATTGGCTTTGTTATTTATGAACCTTGGGATATAAGTCACATTTGCTATCTGAAACTGAGAAAGCAAATGTAATGCAACAAGATAGTATGACAACATGCTTGAACTTTGACATTTGAAAATTTTTTTCACTTGGTTGACCACCAATTGAGAATCTCTAAATATATCAACTGTATGAGCTTGTAATCCAATAACCATTTCCAGTCCTATTATTAAAGTTTCATATTCAGCTTGATTATTGGAACAAGTGGTTTCATCTACTCTGAAACCATGTGTGGTTTCTACCCGCTGTGGTGACTTAATTACAACACCAATCCCAATCAAACCATTGGCCTTTGATCCGTCGAACCACATCTGTCATGGCTTAACATTGATCATACCAAGATCTATTATCTCCTGGCTTTCCATTTGACATGGATGATCTGCCAAAAAGTTAGCCAAAACTTGTCCTTTTATTGCTTTTTGGGAGACATATTCTAGATGAAACTCTAACAAAGCTGATATCCATTTGTCAATTCTTCCTCTCAACATTGGTCTAGATAACATATACTTAACCAAGTCTGTGGTTGCAATTACCGAGACAACATTAGGCAAAAGATAATATATTAATTTCATTGCTGCAAAATTTAATGCGAGGCACAACTTTTCTACAGTTGAATATTTACATTCACAAAAATTTAAAAACCTACTAAGGTAATAAACTACTTGCTCATTGTCTTCTTCATTGTCCTGGGCTAGGAAAGTTCCAATGAATCCTCTGCTGCAACAATGTATAACTTCAAAGGCTTGTCGCTCTTTGGTGGCATCAGCACTGGAGGTTTGGCCAAGTAGGCTTTAATTCCTTCGAAAGCAGTTTGATGCTCTACTATCCACACAAATTCCTTTTCATCTTTCAACTTTAATAAAGAAGAAAATACTTTAGTTTTCCCTGCAGTGTTAGAAATAAATCTTCGAAGAAAGTTAACCTGACCAAGGAACTTTTGTACTTCTTTCTTACTTGATGGAGGTTTGGCCTCAATGATGGCTTTGGCTTTATTATGATCAATCTGTATTCCTTTCTTGTGTACTATATAGCCCAAGAAGTTTCCAACTGATACACCAAAAGCATATTTGAGAGGATTAAGTTTCAACTTGAACTTTCTCATTCTTTTGAAAGCTGTTTCCAAGTGAACCAAGTGTTCCTCCATGGACTAGGATTTTACTACAATGTCATCAATGTAACACTCTAAATATCCTCCAATGAGATCATGAAAGATAGTGTTCATTGCCCTTTGATATATAGCCCCAACATTCTTTAAACCAAATGGCATTTTAACCCATTCGAATGTGCCAATGTTCTCAGGACATCTGAATGCTGTCTTATAGACATCCTCATTTGCAATGCAGATTTGGTTGTAACTAGAATGTCCATCCATCATAGACAAAATCTTGTGCCCTGCTAAACTGTCCACCAATAAGTCTACTATGGGCATGGAATACTCATTTTTTGGAGTTGTTAAGTTCACGTTTCTAAAATCGATGCACACCCTCATTTTATCATTCTTATTAACCACAGGCACAATATTGGATAACCATTCAACATATCTGGCTGTTCTAATAAAGCCTGCCTTAAGGAGTCTAAGAATTTCCTCCTTGACCTTCTGAACCACTTCAGGACTCATCCTTCTTGGCTTCTGCTTGTATGGCTTGAAATTAGATTTCAAAGGGAGCCTATGTTCTACTAATGATCTGTCCAATCTAGGCAACTCATTATAAGACCAAGCAAAACAATCCTTATATTGTTTTAAGACAACCAATAACTAGCTTCTATCACAAGGACTTAACCAAGCACTGATATAAATGGGTTGTTGTGCAGAACTTCCCCCTAAATTAACTTCTTCCAAGGGGTCTTGTACTTGAACACTCACTAATGCTTCTCTTTTGATTTCTTCTGCCCTCAAAGCAACTTCTTGGTTTTGTTCTGCTCCCACTTTCTCTGGTTCAACATCTTTGCCTTCTTCTTCATAGACAAATTCTGTCCATAAGGCTTTTTCTTCCTGTATTTCTTGGACTTTTGTTTCGATGTCCAATGCACAGTATTTACCAAAGGTCAAAGACCTAACCTATTGTTGCTCCTACTTACAGCCAATTACCATGGCTTCTTTCTCTTGTTCTTAAACCTTGTGGACTATCAATTTTATGTCCAACATTGAAAACTTAACTAAAGCCAAGGGTCTGGCTTATTGGGTTTCATCTTCTTGCCTATAACCAGGCATCATTATCATCCTTGATGACAAATTCTTCATCAGCACTCTCCTGCACTAAGTGCTTCAAGTGTGCTACTTCCTCATCAGCCGTCACTTTGGCTGAACCATCAGGTTTTCTCAATATACTGAGGGGTGTCACTCCTTCAGTATACAACTTGACCTCTGCAAAGTCAGCACAAGCAATAAAGGGTTGCATTGATCTCCACTGTCTCTCCATTGCATAAGGCTGTCATTATCTTCTGATGTAGAGAGGAAGGCACACATTTGTTGGTGTGTATCCAATCCCTGCCAAGTGAAGCATTATACTTGGCATTACTATCTATAACAAAGAATGTCATCATGCAATCTCTATTTCCCACACTCAGGTTGATGAGCAAGATACCCTAAGCCATCTGCTTATCTCCAGTGAAGCCAGCAATGGTTATGCTAGTTGGGATTAATTTGGGGTTTCTTTTTCCTAGTTTCTTCAGAAGACTTTGGAAGTAGGTTCACTGCTACCCCATTATCCACCAATACCCTGTTCAGTTGTATCTCATCAAAAAAAGCCTTGATATACAAGGTCTTGACATGCTGTGTCATGGATATTGTAGGATACTCAAAAGGATATGAGAGATTAATACGCACTTCCTCACTCTCATCTTCAGTTTCCATTGGTGTGGCCACTTCAGACTCATCTTGAACCATGCTAACTTGTGAATCTTCACTAGAAACTGGAATAGGGTCAATCTCCTGACCTTCTTGATTTCCATCTTCAGCCTGAAACTTCTGTGGCAGTATATGCACCGTATTTACTAACACTGGAGGAAATGAGCCAAATTGAACTACTGGCTGCACTTATTTCTTTTCTAGGCTAACTTGTTCAGTTATTTCATAAGCAACTTCCATGCTGCACTCTGGTACTTTAGTACTAGTGACTTTTTTCGAATGGTCTGTTCCTACTAGTTTTTTGACCAAAAATGTATGTTCAGCTATGAAGGCTTTAAACATCTCATCTTCAACCATTTCTTTCCATTGGCCTAGTTCAACTTCTCCTTCTATCTCACTGTCGCTTTCCATCAAGGCCTTTTCAAGACCTGCTAAGCTGGATCTTTCCTTGGCTTTCAATTCAGTGTGAACTTTAGCTAACTATTCTTTGCTGAAACTTCTTTTATTCTGAGGAGCCAACTTTGGATTAGGATCCAATTTTGGACTTTGTCTTTTCTTTGTCTGGCTTTTTGACTGGGCCAATGAAGAACTCTCTCCACTTTCCTTCAGATCCTTTTGGTACTGAGTGTACCTACGCTGGATCTTCCTCCTTTGAGAACTAGAGATTACTGGAACCATATCTGGTTGGGTGCTTTAGTAATACCTAATTATTTGGAGACACCAAGAGAGGTTTAACCATTCTTCCTTGGTCTCCAAAGACACTTCTCTAGGCAGGCATTTCCTTAGGCTTGTTCTGCATGACAGACAAATCTGGAAAGCCAAGTACCCATGAACTTACTAGTTCAGTTACTAAACTAGCTCTTTTCGCCTTCGAAGCCAACTTCGAAGCTACCTATGGAGGCCATTGCTTAGCCCTGATCCCCTATCTTGATCCTTATTCAGGCCTTCTGTCAGGGTGGTTACCTTGCATCTTGTCTGAGGCTGATCTTGAAGGCCAATCTTTGGCTCTGATTCCATAACTTAAGCCCACTTCAGGCCTCCTTTCAGGATAATTGTCTTCCATCCTATAGTAGTTGAGTGGTCTAAACTCATACAGAGGTCTCTTACCCTTGGGGTGTACTCTAGCGGCTGGTGGTCCAACCAAGAACGACTGTTGTCTGGGACCAGTTGGGTATGGCCTCTTATTGTAGGTACTGGTTAGTTTAGGACATCTCTGCACATCATTGTAATACTGTTTTCCATCAATTGGGAGACCTTTCAACCCATTGTAACTTAACCTGCATCTGGGACACATCCTTTACATGACAGCTGCCTCTAGAAAGTCATCATCCAATGCCTCCTCACTAGAGTCCTCCTTTTGGTCCGTAAAGCTCTGTCCGTCTGCTAGTGAACTTCTGATATCTTTCTTGGAAGCAGTCTGGTTGGTAACATGCATCTACATACTAACCTCCTCCAATTCCTTCAAGGATACGTTTTGGAAGTCAGGCACACCAACATTAGCTGTAGCTTCCCCAATATCTGGGGATGGGTCAGAGTCAATCCCCATAGCTTTCTTTGCATTGGCTGGGAACTTTAAACTCCCCTTTCAAATCTATTCTTGGATCCTGTCTTGAAAAATAATATAGTTTTTAGTTGAATGAGACCAAGAATTGTGCCATTTACAATACATTTTCCCTTTAAGTTCTTCCGGGGAAGGAATTTTAACTCCCTTTGGTAACTTTAGGAAATTTGCTGCAAGCAAATGATCAAAACTATCATCTGCCTTTATTAAATCAAAAGAGTATTTCCTATGAAGGTCTTTCTTTTTAAACTACTGGTCTATTGTAGTATCCTTATGAATTAATGCCTCACAAGTCATAGGCTCTTTCCCTACGATCTCTGTTGCATCAATCTCGTAATTAGGATCTCTATAATAAGTCTTGTATGATGCATTACTTCGATCTTGTTCTTTCTCAAGTAATGATTCATATCTAGACACCTTATAGGTTAATTCCACTAAGTCTCGGAACTCAGTTGAGTCGAACTTCTTTCGAAGCCTAAACTCTAAACCATTTTGAGCCAATCTCACAAATTCAGGCTTTGGTAGAATGACCCTGCACTTGTTTCGTGCTCTTTTGAATCTGGCTATAAATTGAACAGCCTTCTTATCAGGGCTTTGACTCAACTTTGCCAAGTCTGCTATGAAAACTTCTGGCTCTGCTTGGAAGAATTGGGCATGAAATGCCTCCTCCATTTGCTGCCAAGTTTGGATAGAGACAGGTGTAAGGTTAATATACTATACAAAAGCTACCTCAATTAGAGAATTTGGAAAAAGTCTTAACTTCATGTAATCATTATTTATAAATTCACCACATTGGGCTGTGAACCTAGCAATATGTTTTACTGTTGACTGGTTTCCATTCCCATAAAAGAGAGCAAAGTCTGGTATTCTAAACGCCTTTGGGTATTCATGCACCTTATCCACCCATTTTGGGTATGGCTTCCTATACACAAGAGTTTGAACCCCCCGAGCCATAGGTCCACACATTTCTCTGACAATATCAGCAATTTGGTCCCTGGGAACTATATTTTGTGCTTGTTGGACTACCACTGGAGGAACAAACACAGGATTTGGTGGAAACCCTTATGCCTGAGGTTCTCTTGGTCCATAGAGAGGTATATTTGGGACTGGTTATCCCTGTGATACTGGCTGCTGTTGAGGGTATGGTTGACCTCTCTGAACCTGTCCTACGAAAGGACCAACAAAAGGTGCTGCAATAGGAAGAACATGTGTTGTTTCTCTCCTAACCGCACGAAACCCTTCTAACCCACCGGGTGTGAATTCGAATAGGGGATTGGTGAACCCCCTTGTGCCAGGTATGGCTTTGAACATGGGATTTGGAAACACTCTCATGCCATTTTCTTGTGTTTGCCCAAATCCACCAATTTGTATGGTTTCGCTGTTAGGTAATAAGGTATTTTGATTTACCACAGGCCTCGAAAGAGGCTCATACCATGACTGAGGTATAAGTGATGGTCTTTCATAATTTTGATTACTAGTCTGACCATTAGTATGTCCATTACTTTGCATAAGCTGTTTATCTCTAGCCAATCTTTGCTAAGGAACATTTGAATTTTCCTCCATATGCCTTGCGCTAGTTGGTTGATGGGAATTCATTCGATCCACAAAGGATGTTGCCCATCTCTCCATTGTGTACATTAACTGCTATCCCATGGCATCTACCAAGCTTCCCCATGGATTCATTGGCTGGGTGGATAGAACAGTGGATGGCCCAATTCCATGGCCTTGTCCAATATTTTAAACATGTGGTAGATGTTTTGAATTGCTGGTTTGTTCGACCACAAGTTCTGATGAGATAGGTGCTTCCATAGGATGTGTTATCATATTATCCTCTGGATCAGGTATTTCTACCTCTCTTTCTACACCTTCTTCCAGGCGTTCATTTTCTCCTTGTCTCATAGGTCTAGCTATTTCAATTAGTCCCACTGGGCGTGCCAAAAATATATGTTGGCTTTTTTGACTTTCGAAGGTTAATAATGTAATTTTAAGCGTGCCAACAAAGATCAATCAGTCCTTATAGAATATTAATTGCCAACCAATTATCAGACGATTGTGTTTTAATTCTCTCAACCTTAATGAAAATGACTTTTACTAGTAGCTTTTTAGGAGAATTTAGTAAATAACAACAAGTGAAGAATAATTTCAGAATTTCATTAAGTAAAATGAAAAACTTACAATGATCAGACCTAGCCTCATAAAGGTTTACAGTAACAAACTATTTGAAACTACTCTTAGGAATGAAGTGCAATACAGGAATTGAAGTGCAGAAATGTAAAGAACTGTAAAAACTGGAAAGAAAAACAAAGTAAATAAACTGGTTTTTTGCTCTGAGTCTGGATACTTCATTCTGGGGCCTTCTCTGCTATTTATACTTTTTAATGATAACCGTCGAAGTGGGTTTCTAACCATTGAAATGTCTTCCCATGATTGCTGAACTTGCTCTCTTACAGTTAGTCCCACTATGCCACTCTTGCAGTTAGGCTTCCTTTCTGATTTTGAATTTGAACTTTGTAAGTAACCGTTAGGCCAAATCACCTTGTATCCCTCGATTGTTCTAGTGCTACGCAGATCCATTATTATCAATATAGGCTGACACGTGTCAGACTTTGGTTGGCAACTTGTATTAACTCCCTAAATTGTCCTCTTCATGCTATGTGTTGAACTGTGATTGGCCTATACAAATATGGGAACCAAACTGATACAATTTAAATATTAGGGACCAAAATAATACAAAACTCATACTTTTAGAATAAAAATGTAATTATCCCTTAATAAATGGGAAGTTCCATTTGTACACTATATGAAATCTTAATACACACCATTTGTTGTTTTTGATATAAATTTTTGAACAAAATTTAGATATTCAGACCCAAATTTATGGGGGAAGAAATTGAATTATCCATATACATATAATTCGGTCAACTGTTTATGTCTGAATAACTACTTTTTTTCATAAATTTATGTCCAAATATTGAACTTTTGTTTGAAAATTTATATGCAAACAACATAGATGGTGTGTATTAAGATTTATTAAGTGTGTAAATAGAATTACCCAAATAATATATGGTTGGGGCTTGCAGTTCGGCCCATCGAACCCACTTTTGGGTCCCTTTTCGATAATCTGAACCGTTCACATTTTAGAATTTGTTGAATACATTATTCTTATAAAAAATCGCGTCGATCAGATAACGGATACTATGTATTCGGATCACTTTTTTTTATAAACTGTTAATTTTCTGACTATCCATTTTTTTTTCAGACAAAAGTAATCCGAATACATAATATCCGTTATCCGATCAACGTAATTTTTTACAGAAATAATGTACTCAACAAATCTTAAAATATGAATAGTTCTGATTATCGAAAAAGAAACCAAAAGTGGACCCAATAAGCCAAACTAGACCAGACTGTCCCAGACCTGGACTAGAGACAGTCCGGACCCATAATATGTACATTAATGCATTTTGCACTTATCAGGTCAAATTGATCATCTCACAATGTTGTTCAAACTTGGAAAAGCTACAATTCAACCACTTGTATTATGTCATTATGTTCAGTTTTCATTGGCATTGCATTTTGAAATCCAACGGCATTCCTTAAACTTATCAGAGCAGGTCCAACTGCATTTTGAAATCCAACGGCATTCCACCTACACTTCAGATTTTCCCACTCTAACCGTTGAGTATCAATCGACCAACTAATTTTCAAATATTCAAAACACATTTGAATAGATACAACACTAGAACTAGAATATATTTTTTGTGCATTGGTCCACCTTATATAGAATATATAGACTTAACATACAAGTAAACCACAGAAGAATTTCTTGAGAAATTTCCCATTAGATTATAACATGACATGGCAATATATTTATTTATTTACGTTGTGCTTAACTCACCCCATTATTAATTTATACCTAATTTGACTAGTGAACCCAAAATATAATTTTTAACCCAATTGTAGGACTGTTGAAATTTTGATTTAGTGCTTAATTTATATGTTTATTAAGTCCTTTGTACTTTATTCCAAACTATCTGATTTTATAATTTTTAGTATCACATACACATAATTAATTAGCACATTGTGTAATGTCAAGTTTTCCCTTCACCATTTTCAACCTAAATAACCAGTGTATCCTTCTTATTGTAAAATTAGAAAAATTATTATATACTTGCGGAGTATCACGTAACATTGTCTATTTGGTACTCTTGACAAATAAAAAATCTCAATACACATTAAGTAAATCATTATTTATCTTTCAACTACTTAGCAAAAGTGAATCAAGATGTCCTCCCACCAATAGATTTTTCTGCTATGTAATTGATTTAAAACACTACGTAAATAATATACTACATAATGTTTCGGAACTACTGAATAATTATATGTGGAACTAGCCACCACACATCTTAAATGCCAAGGGCCAAAAAGATATAATAATTCTTTGTTGTTGTTAAGTTCACTCCAAGAATATTCATAAATTAAGGCATCTTCGGAGGATCTTTGGTAAAGCAAGGTGCAACTTTTCGCATAACATGTAACTTTTTAAGGAGTGGTTAGAAACAGATGTTTAGGGTTCACTCCTTGAGAAGTAACTAACAGTAAACCAATGGCTTGTGGTTGCCCCTTTGCATTTGCATTACTTCAAGATTATTAGAGTTTTCAAAGCTCTAGGGGACCTCCAAAGGAGGAGTTAGTATAGTGCATACTTTAGGCATTTAAATATATATATATATAGTAGATTGTGCTTTGAGAAAATAAGAATCTTACATGTAACAAAACTTAAACTCTTGACCAGTAAAACTTGAACTCAAACCCTAGTGAAATACAGAAGTTCTGATTAATTGAACTAGTCACAGTTAGTTTAGGCTTAATGTTATCACTAAGGAAAGACAACTTTTTATGTATGTCATTGAGAATATGACAATTTTAATATATATGATTGTCAATTTTGCAGTAAATTTCACACTAGCTCCTTGGTTATGTACCAAAATGGTAAGTGATAATTAACATTCTTTCGGAACATCCTACTTATTATTTTGGTTTATTCCAAATTATTTATGCATTTTGATAAATTAAAATTTGATAATATATATATATATATACTTCCAGTTTTAACCTTAATCTTACATGTAATATAAAAAATTGTGAGCAAAGCTTTTTTTCGCCCTCAAAATGTGAGCAAGATATTTTATAACTCACAATTGGCTCGTATTTTGAGGTGAAGACTCACATGTATTAAAACATATTCTCGATATTTCAAAGAAATGTCTTATCCATTTTAGAAAGAGAACGTTCAAATATTCATTTAAACCTTAACAGGATGCATTCCAAATGTGGTAGTGTGAGTAAGTTGTAAGTATAAATTGCAAAACTTCAATTTTCTTTTTGTAATGATAATGAAATTAATGCATGCGTATTCCATAAATACTCTTCATATTTTCAAATATAGGACTTTATGGGTTTGCAACTATTTACCACACATGATTTAATTGTAACAATAATCTAGCTTAAACTTCCAAAATATTGATAATTTCACAATCTCAGACAGTTATCTTATGAAAATTATATTTCACTTCTTTTATTGGATTAAATTAAATTTTTACCCATAAAGTATTACTCATTTCCCACTTTAGTTTTTAAAAGAAAAGTTTCTTTCATATTGGGTCCCTCAAAATGAACTTAATATGGCACAATTTGCAATGAAGGTGACCCAAAAAGAGTAGTTTTCAAATTTTGTATTTTATATTTCCCTCTTTGGACACTTATGTTATAAATTAGTCCTTCAAATATCTAGCACAATCTAACTAGATGGAGAGAATTCCCACCATTGAAAGTCCCATCACCAAACACCCTACACCACTAAGCCCTTTCCTTCTCGCTCCACCACAATCGACAAACAACTCTATGTCAAATAAAGAAGAAATATATATATATATATATTTGGATTTGGATCCAAGTCTAGGTGGGAGTCTAGGTGGGTTATTGGTTGTTAATATGGCATTTTTAGTCAAAATTGGAATTGGGCCAAACTGAAAATAATTAGAAAATTTAAGGCCCTAATTATGTAAAATAAACTTTAGGGCCAAAGTAAGAATTCAATAATAGTTTAGGGAGCAAAATGTAATTTACTCAATTTTCATATTTCCCAAGTTATCCCTAATTACGAGTAGAATTTTTTTTTTTTTTTGAACTAGAAAAAAAAAAGGAAGCTCCGTGGAAACATTATACCTTCTGCAGGCCATGGTCTCGATATAGCCAGTTAACAGTCAAATTTAACTCAACTCAAAGGAATGGACCCCCCACCAAGGTAACAATGGGCTCTATACTTATTCCACAATAAAGGTTTTAAGGCTTCGTGAAACACAGTCTTTTGAAAAAAGTTACACTCCTGAGTATCAAATCGAAACATCTTGTATGAATGGAAAGTGAAGGTCCACTAGAACACCACCCGGTGGTCCTAATTACCAATAGAATACAAGTCGTTTTGTCCTACGTGTCTTCGTCACAAAACCATAACATTCTTTGGACATTGGACTGATTAAATTGAAAAAGTTTTGATAGTTGATGAATCATTTCGACATTGAACTAATGAAACTGAAAAAAAGTTTATGAGAACTTTTTTTTTGAAGATCAAAATAAGAAACAGATAATACTTGATGGGTAAAAATGTAATTTACTCATAAAAGGTTACAATCCAAAAAAGTTAGGGTAAATTATACTTTTCCCGTTTTAAGTTCATATTTTTTTCATTTTGATCCTTAATGTTAAATTTTTTTCTTAATATACTCACAAAACAAACTTCGTTAAATTTTGGACTGAAAATGCCACGTTGGTAGACCTTTAAATTAACTTTTTTACTTTGACCTTTAAATTGTTTTGTTTTTCCAATTTGAACTTTGAAATTTCGGATTTTGAGTTATGCCCTTGGAAAATTGTGAAACTTAAAGACAGCGGATCATAATTTATTCATTTTTATGTTAGGCGGGTACAAGTTAGTTTTGAGAGTAAATGAGAAAAATTACAAATTCTAGGGGCTAAATTTGAAAAAAAAATATTTTAAGAGTTAAAATGGAAAAATTATGAAACTTAAAGGAACATAATCACCTTGTTTGGGTTTGATTGATTTTCTAAAAAATAATTTTTGATTTTTTTTTATTTTTTATGAATTTTTTAATATTTTAAGTAATTTTTTTGCTTTCTATGTGCACATAACTTAGATATACATAAAAAGTAAATTATTTGTGAAAAACTATTTAAAAAATTCAATAAATATACAAATATATGAAAATGTACTAAATTTTTGTATATTTTTGTATTTGATGAATTTTTAAAATAAAAAAAAATCATAAAATATTATACTTTGTAAGTATATTTAAATTAGGTGTATATAAAAAATAAAATAATTTTGACTAAAAATAAAAAGGGAACCTATGTGTAGGTGGACTTATTCTCCAATAGATCATATGATAATTAATTACGTTTTTATCAAACACTATTAAAAAACTATTACTAATTGTTAATTTTCGTCAATGGTTTGAAAATTATTACAAAAAATGTTATTAATTTTCAATGTTCAGCGACAGCTGAAAAACTTGTTATTAAAAAATGTCACTATTTGTAAATTTTAATTATAATTTATAAAAATCGTGACAAAAAAATTATTAATTGTCAATTTTTAATGACATATACAAAAATTCATCACAAAATTTTTGTTTAACTACGATTTTATTAGGATTTAATAAAAATCAAATCTAACTATTAATACCTATGGATAATTTATTCAAATAAAAAATATAAAAATAAATAAAATAAAAGTGGGAACCAAACAAGATGGGTGTAATTTAACCACCGTTGGCGGGAAGCCCAACCCTGGCAGATCTCGTTATTTGGACAAAAACCAAGGGCATAATCCATCATAAAACCGCGCGTATTTTTTTTTTTCGTCGTCAGCATTTCATCTTCCTCAGTAGTTACTATAAAAACCAGTCTCACCTTTACAATTCTCAACTTACACACAGCAAACCCTCTCTCTCTCTAAAACAGAAAAAACAGATTTAGACAGAGAAACAAATCATACAATACACACATATATACATATACATAGAGAGAGAGAGAGAGAGAGGATGGAGTTGAGGAGGGGATTGGGGTTACTGACACAGCAATTCAGAGCTCTGTTGAAGAAAAACATCCTCCTCTCATGGCGACACAAGCGTTCCACATTTCTCCAACTCTTCTCTTCTCTCTTCTTCATCTTCGTCATCTTCTGCATCCAAAAAGCCATTCAATCTCGATACTCCTCCACCACCACCTACGACAACGTCTTCGATCCCAAACCCCTCCTTTCTCCTCCCATTCCTCCCTGCGAAGACAAGTTCTACATCAAGTTCCCCTGCTTCGATTTCGTCTGGAGCGGCAACGATAGCACTCGAATCGGATCCATTGTTACTCGGATTTTGGCTAATAATCCTGGACGACCTATTCCTTCCAATAAGGTAAATTTAGACAGCTTTGAAATTTTTTAAATTCTTCCTTTTTTTTCTTTTGTCCTTTTTTTGTTTTCTTGTAGGTTTTGAAATGGTAAAATTTATGTTTGTGTTGCTTGATTTGTCAATTTACTGAAGATTAGGCTTAATCGAGTAGAGGTTCCTTGTATTTCCAATTTTGCTTTGTGATTAGGATATAATCATTTTTTTTTTTTTTTTTTTGAAAAAATTATCATAAGTTTTTTCAATGTGGATAATTAAGTCCTCTTTTTTTTTTTATAAATTATTAAAAAAAAAAATCAATTCCTCTTTCTCAATTTTACCCTTCTTATTAAAATATGAACAAAAAAATTAATAGTAAATAATTTTAAATTTTTTTTAATTGTTGAAATCAAATACTTTCATAAACAAAAGCATTGGTATAAGATTCACTAATCATTTTATGCATTGAAAATATATGAATTGGTAGCTATGATGGAGTTTTAATAAAATTTGTCCTTTTTGGATTTTTTATTATTATTTTTTTCATATTTTGAAACAATAGAAAATGATGAATTTTATCCATAGTTCCTTCTTGGGAAATGCTACAATCTACATCCCTAAAAATGTGTACATCGTAAGAAAAGTTACGATTTTTGCAATGAAAGTTACGATTTTTTTTATGGAAGATACGATTTTTGTGTTGAAAGTTATGAATAGATGAAAATTGTTTATGAAATTATTGTTCATATTAAATGAGAAGGGTAAAATTAGAATACAATACGCCATTATAAAGAATTAAACTTTTTGAAACAATTTATAAGAAATAGAATTTAGTTATCTATATTAAAACTTTATAGGACTTGATAGTACAATAAGACTTATTGGTAATTTTTCCTTTTCTTTTTTTTTATTTTAATTTTTTAAGCTGTAAACTTAGTGTTTATGTAGCTTGATTTACCAACTTATTGAGGATTAGGCATAACTAAGTAGGTTGTATTTGCAATTTAACTTTGTGCTTTTCCAAACAAAGGTGTGTTGAACAAAACGAAAATTAAGATTCAGTATATTGTCATGAAATATTTTTTTTTCAGTTTTTTGAAATGGTAAAATTAGTGTTTGTGTAGTTTGATTTGTTAGCTTACTTAGAATTAATAGCTTAATTGAGCAGAAATAGTTGTACTTTCAATTTTTCCTTTTTCTTTTCCAAACACATGTTGAAAGAAACACAAAGTAAGATTCAGTATCAAGTCATGAGAAAAAAAAAGAAAGTATATAGTCATGAAAGCACCTCGTAGAAGGGGACAAAGGAGCTAGAAATCTTTCAATTCACAGCCCAGCAATACCTTCTTTAGCCGTTATATGGATAGGGCTCTTTCAATTTGGGTCATTGTGTCATTTCTTTAACTTATTTCTTTGATCTTATTTCTCATGGAAAGCAACCCTTGAAAGTCATCGTCTAATTGTTCACAATTTTATCTTCTCCTGCTAATTTTTTATTGCATTTGGTCCTTTTTTTAAAAATTTGTTTTGTGAAGAATACCTATACATTTAAGTGCACTGATTTCATAGTGATTATTTGATCATTTTAATTGATCCTTATTTTAAATGGGCCTACTTTTTTCAACTCTCACTCCCTCCGATGCATCAGAAGTGACTTGGTGCTGCTTTCAATACACACACTCGCTTTGAGTTTTTTTTTTTTGGCACCTTGACTTGATTGACCATTACCTTCCACTTGTGGCATACTTGAAAACAAATATTCCTTCTTCGACTTACACGATTTCACATTCATTCCCCTCTTTAAGTGGCTTTGTCTTGTTGCCTTGTATTGTTTCAATTATTCTGTGAGAACATCAATGATATACTTTGTCTCTTTATACACATTTTCCTCATAAACTATACCTCAAAATCATTTGCTTCCATGTCAATTCATTGTAATTCTACCCTCTTCCCCTTCCTAAAACTATCTGCGATAGCACTAATTTCAATATCTGCTAATTCAGTTTCCTCGAGCATGCTTCCTAACCTGCTGTATTCATTACTTCCTCCTCATCATGTGACTCCTTAACTTAAATGTTAAATCTACTGTCTTGGAATTTGCACGGTAATCTACAATAGTCGAGATAATTTTTCAGTTATTTTAATAAGGTAACAATAATGCAACATCTTTTTTTGTTTTCATCAGCTCCCTAACTCTGCACAACTTGTTAATTGCTGCATCTATTGGGATTTGCATGGAAAAACAACAATTGTACTACAAAATTTAACAGCTTGTAGCACCAGCTTGTAGCACAAAGGCTCCTCTTTTCAGCTTTTTCCCCAAAAAAATTATAAAAAATAAAAATAAAAATTGAAGTGTCTTTCTTTGTTCAGGGTAATTCTATACAGACAAAATTATATGCAGAAACTTCATACATAAGAATATCAGAAGGCCCACAGCTGTGTCTATAATTGCAAAAAAATTTCATTAGCATTTTCCTTTCCAATAATACTACAAAAGGAATAAATCTCAATAAAATCATAGAATCACTCTTCTATGCCTTGTTTGAGCAGGTTAAATCATTCAGAACAAAAAGAGAAGTGGATCAATGGCTTTTCAGCAATCCCATGCAATGCCCTGGAGCTCTCCATTTTGTGGAAAGAAATGCTACTGTAATAAGCTATGGTTTACAAACTAATTCTACTCCGGTTGGAAAGCAAGGGCATTTTGAAGATCCCACATTCAAATTCCAAATTCCTCTTCAAATCGCAGCAGAGCGTGAAATTGCAAGGTCTTTGATTGGAGGTATTAAATATCACAATTTTATGTGATACTAATTAAATCTTAATATGTGACGAAATGCATCACTAACTCCAATCTCCACAACCTCAGATCCAAACTTTAGCTGGGTTGTCAGTCTGAAGGAATTTGCACACCCTGCGCTGCAGATTTTCTCTGCTGTGGGTACAGTAGGACCAACTTTTTTCCTTGTAATTGCCATGTTTGGTTTTGTCTTTCAAATTAGTTCTTTGATTGCAGAGAAAGAACTCAAACTTCGCCAGGTATAGACTTCTTACCCAATTTGATCATAAAACAAAATCTTGCATTCACAATCAAAACAGTCTTCATTTTTTTGAAGTCACATTTCCTTAACAGGCAATGACTATGATGGGTCTTTATGATACTGCATATTGGTTCTCGTGGCTCACGTGGGAAGGGATCATCACGCTTATTTCATCACTTCTCACAGTTCTCTTTGGAATGATGTTTCAATTTGATTTTTTCAAGCACAATGGCTTTGTAGTTGTGTTCCTTCTTTTCTTTCTTTTCCAATTCAATATGGTAAGCTTCTTTCTACCAGATAAAATTTTGACGCAATTCAATATCGTCTTTTTGATCAAGCCAACCTTATTTTTGAATTCTAATGGCTGATTTGTCTTTCTTCTAATGCTAGATTGGTCTTGCCTTTATGCTGTCAGCCTTCATTAGCAAGTCATCTTCATCGACAACTGTGGGTTTCTCCATATTTATTATTGGTTTTGTAGCTCAGGCAAGTTCCCTTCTTTAAATTCTAGATCAGATTTTATTATGGACATAGTCATCATAACAGATCTCTCTTAATTTTTGCAGCTTGTTACACAATTTGGATTCCCCTATAGTACTAGCTTCACTAGTACCTATCGGATTATCTGGTCATTTTTCCCACCAAACCTTCTTGCTGAAGGTATTATATTGCTTTCTGATGCAACTGCCACTCCCAAAGATCCTGGAATCAGTTGGAGTAGAAGAGCGAAATGTGCACCAAATGATACGGAGTGTGTGTTCTCAATTGTATGTTCGCTCATTTCAACATGAATACTGAACATTTATAATCCTCTGTGTGTTTTTGTGCGTTTTTTCTTATGTATGTATGAGCTTGTATGTGTTTCTCATTCTTGTATCACTTTTGTCTCCAACAAAGCTCAACACTGGCCATTGACTTTCATATGTTTTGGCAGAATGATATTTATATATGGCTCATATCAACATTCGTACTGTGGTTTGTTTTGGCAATCTACTTTGACAATATCATCCAAAACTCATCTGGTGTGAGAAAACCAGTATTCTACTTTCTAAATCCTGGGTATTGGACAGGGAAAGGTGGAAACAAGGTGACAGGTAATTGAATTTAAACCAATAATCTATTTTCCTCAAATTCTGTTGGTTGCCTGGTGACTAATGCTTTGTCATGTTCTTCTTTTAGACGGCGGCATTTGTAGCTGCACAAGTTCAGTTCCTTCACTGGAAAACATTACTCTACATGATGAGGACGTACTTGAAGAGGAAAGCACTGTGAAGCAACAAGCAATGGAAGATGTAGTTGATCCAAATATTGCTGTTCAAATACGTGGTCTTGTAAAGTTATATCCTGGTAAAACAAAGATTGGTTTCTGTAAATGTAAGAAGACCTCACATTATCATGCCCTCAAGGTAAAAATGTCCTTTAACCTTGTGCACTTGGTAGTTTTTGGACTATGCTTAGAGGGAAAGATGAGTTTATTGTTCAAATAGCACATTTTCCCATTTGGTTTATTATTATTCTCAGATATTTGATAGTCCAATTTATTTAATCACACTATCACAGTAAGACATAAAATGATGTGTAAAATAAAAAGAAAGTGACCTTACTTTCAGGGCTTATGGGTGAACTTTCCAAAAGGTCAACTGTTCTGTCTTCTTGGACCCAATGGAGCTGGAAAAACTACCGCAATTAATTGTTTGACTGGAATTACACCAGTGACGGCAGGAGATGGTAATGAGGTTTTCATGTCCATCAATTATGATTTGTTTGGATAAATTTAGCAGGAAGTTAACCAACCATGACATGTCTTGGTACAGCATTAATATATGGGGATTCTGTTCGGAGCTCTGTTGGCATGTCAAATATTCGAAGAATCATAGGAGTTTGTCCCCAGGTGATTCCTTTTGTACTTTTCCATTTCTTTTTAGTTTTCACTCTTTCAATGAGATCATAGATTTGATTATCCCACTATTTCTATTGATTTCTGTTTCACTGTTTATAGTTTGATATTCTCTGGGATGCATTGTCTGGTGAAGAGCACCTCCACCTCTTTGCAAGTATTAAGGGTTTGCCCCCTTCTTCAATTGAATCGGTGCGTGCTATACAAACCTGATACTGATTTTCTGGATACTCATTTTGTTGCGTATCCACTTGATATTGTGTAAATTACAATAGACTCCAAAGGTTATTATTATATTCTAAGATAGTCCCTTTTTTCTCAAGCACAGGTGGCACAGGAATCATTAGCAGAGGTGAGACTCACTGAATCAGCCAAAATAAGAGCTGGTAGTTACAGTGGAGGAATGAAACGCCGCCTTAGTGTTGCAATTGCCCTAATTGGTGATCCGAAGTTAGTCATATTGGATGAACCAGTATGCAGATAAGAGAATCTTTGTTCTTCATTAAATTTATTCACTTCATCTGCTCACCAGAAGTTTCCTTTAATGTGCAGACAACTGGTATGGATCCAATCACTCGGAGGCACGTTTGGGATATAATTGAGGATGCAAAGAAAGGGCGGGCCATTATCCTAACTACCCATTCAATGGAAGAAGCTGACATTTTAAGTGACCGCATAGGAATAATGGCAAAGGGTAGGCTTCGCTGCATTGGAACGTCAATTAGGTTGAAATCAAAGTTCGGAACTGGTTTTATTGCTAATATAAGCTTCTTTGGGGTCACTAGTGGAACTCCTGATAGAGGAGAAGATGTTACCATGACGCATCATGAGACTGTGAAACAATTCTTTAAATCTGTAAGTTAGATAACAGAGCTTGTTTAACAATGTTGTTTAACCCATAAATATTGAATTTTCATTTTGGGATTGTTTATTTTGACAGCATTTGGATGTGGTACCAAAAGAGGAGAACAAGGCATTCTTGACCTATGTCATTCCCCATGACAGGGAGGAGCTAATGACAGTAAACAGCAACTTTTCAAACTGTTTAAAAGCTTTTGTGCTTATTGCAGGAAGAGATTGATATATCAGTTTTTAAAATAAAAATAAAAAATCTCAAAATGAATTTTCACCTTTTTTGCTCTTTCTTTCTTTCTTTCCTCGTTTATTGTCTCTCTTTTTTTCCTATTTGGGTCTATCTTCATTTTTCTGTTTTGGCAAAAAAAAATTTTTGGAGCCATTGGATTCAAGATTTAATTAGCAATGCAATTTCATAGTTCCCATGTTTCTTGAAGCCATCATTTTTTAGTTTGTTGCACCTCCTTTTTAAGGTTTCGGCATCCACTTTGGATTAGTACACATTTCTCCCAGCTGTCATTTTGCCTAATGATTTTAAAAGCAACTAAAGTGTTTTTGAATATGAATAGTAGACCCAGAATTTATTTATGAATTCACAAAAATCTCTTCTTCTTTTTCTTCTTTTTTTTTTTTTTTTTTTCTAATTGGCAATTTTGTCCCCACAGAATTTCTTTGCAGAGCTCCAAGATAGACAGGGAGAATTTGGCATAGCAGATATCCAACTTGGACTTACAACTCTTGAAGAAGTTTTCCTAAACATTGCAAGGCAAGCAGAGCTGGAATCTGCAGCAGCAGAGGGGAGCTTGGCAACTCTAACTTTGACTTCTGGAAATTCAGTTCAGGTGTGCAATGGATTTGATTATCTCTGTTGTATAATAATAAACTACATTAGCACACTTGTTACAAATGGATTTCAATTTCCCTCCCTTTTCACAATGATTATGCAGATACCTGTTGGAGCCAGGTTCGTCGGGATTCCAGGAACAGAATCTGCAGAGAATCCAAGAGGTGTTATGGTTGAAGTGTACTGGGATCAAGACGATTCTGGTGCCCTCTGCATTTCTGGTAACTCTACTGAAACTCCAATACCATCTCATGTTCAACTAGTGGCTTCTTCAGCAACCAATTCCAACAGAGCTATCTTAGGCCGAGCAAGACCGGTTCAAGGAATTGTCATTGATCCTAATCAAATTGGTACTATAAATTCTCAATGATATGGTTGATATATAGTTTGATGTGGTTGCTATTTATTTTATTTTTTTGTAAAATATCACAGAATTACAAAATTTGCTTTAATAATATTGTTGTATATTGTTTTTGTTATCATTCATACACTAACTTTTTCACTTTTAGCATGGAATGAGTACAATGTGTAAATTAAAAGTGCAATGATTTTAGTGTCACGATTGCTTGCTGGAAAAGGACATGGTTTTCACAATTTTCTGGCTCTAGTACTAGTACCTTATTGATGGAGAGCTCCACATGCTCTAGATTCCAGTGAATCCTAAACCCATGATTACTTATCATATCTTAGGTTTAGAATACATTTGGATTTAGAGGAAGGATTAGTAAAATCTTATCTTATCACAGGTTGTTTAAAATCACCAAATAGACAGTGTAGTCCAGTGGTAGAGCGGCGATCAATAGGGCAGCAGCCTGCTTTCACTTTTAAAATTATAATGGTAGGGGCGCTTGTAGTTTAGGGGTGCGCTAGCCTGCTGAAAAATGTAAGGGCATAGACATCTTTAATCTACCCTTTTGTATTCCTCTCATGGGCAACATATATAATCCCTAATATGGGGATATCTAGGACTCTTCTCATCCAAAAGTCCACTTTATGTCCAAATTAAGGGTTGACCAGGACATAATTCAATCCCATACCCTTGTCCCCAAAACAAGAAAGCATGGCATTCCATGAATCAATGGTTCTATCTGCCATCTCACAAAAAATAAATAAATAAAAATCTCTTTGGCATTCCTTCAAACTCCAAAAAAATATGACAAAGGAAAGAAGCAAAGAGCAAGTATACAAATTGTTGATTGCCTTATGCCAGGTCAAAAAAATAAGTATGCTCTCTCTCTCTCTCTCTCTCTCTCTGCTTTGTGCTGTGTTCCTCTTTGCAATCCCTGTCCATTTGTTGCAACCATCCAAGAGCTAGTCCTGCAATCATGTTGTGAGCTTCTATCAAACTTGTCTCCATAGAATGGTGTGTTGACAATCAATGTAGACATTGGTGCAAACCATTCTGCTTAAGGTGCTGGTGAAGGTGAAGATGAGCGTGTTGATGATCAAGTTGTCAAAGCGGCTGACTTTGTTGACACACTCAGGCTCCAATAGCAAAGAAGAACATCAAGTGGGCTTATAAGTTTCACTCACAAAGCTCAGTGAGCTTCAATTTTTCATGGAAGAGTGCATGATGACAGTAGTCTGCTGTTTTCATACCACAAGGATGGTGCCAAAGGATTGAAGGAAGCCAAAGAGTTAAGAAAATGAAATGTACGACCGAAAAAGGGGTCCAAATTGTGCCACAAATTGAGCACGCCAACTTGAGGGACACCTCATCCTTTCAAAAAAAAAAAAAAAATTGCCTGTTATATGAATCATGCAACATTGAACACCTAGACCCCATGTGAAACCTTGATGAAGACACCCTCCAAAGTAGTATCAACAAGACCCCATGCCTGAACCGTGAACCTGTTCTTGGCATTGTCAACTGCTTGGAACACATCTGCAATTCTGACCTCATGTTTGGGCAGCTCGAACTTCTGGGTTCCTGATATGTGGTATGTCTTGTTTGCACTCGGGAAGAGACGACGCACCATGCTGTCCACTTCTTGCTCATAGTTTGATGGTGTTGTAATAGTGAACACGTAAGAGCCCCCATATCTGGCCTTCAACTGCCAGTTACACATTTGAAGAATAAGTATGTGCCTAAAAGAAGTATAAAAAAACATTCGGAATTTTTATATAATTTTGACCAAAGTTGTGTCTGGCGCAAAAGATTTACTGTTATTCAGCATTTTGTACCAAAAAGTAAAATACATCATCTAAGAGAGGGCTACAGCTGTTTGAGTCCTTTGGAGTTGATGCTCACCCTCGTTATGGATTGTAGGAGTAGATACAGTTTCTGTGGGATACAAAGTCTCCTTCACCTTTAGGTTGTGGGTTTCAATGGCGGTGGTGGGTTTTGTTGCAAGGACGATGGCCGATCTCTCTCTCTCTCTCTCTCACTCTCTCCTACAAATGTGGAGGTTGGTTTCAATGGTTGTGGTGCTAATCTCAGGTGGGCTTGGATGGTGGTTGCCAGATGTTTTTCTGGTTGTTGGTAGTGGCGGAGCTGGGAGTCATGGGAGAGTAATGTGGGGCTGGGGGTTCGGGGTTGGTGGTGGCTGGTGGTAGCAATGGCAGCAAGTTTCCAAAAATGGGGAAGATGAGCAGTTGTAGTGATTATACCATTTTGCCCCTAGAAAAGAAATATGGCACATGAGGCGCACATTGCCATTTTCCGTCAAAAACCTAACACCCGTTATTGATTGGACTAAATTGAGATGAAATCAAAAAATTCAAAGGCAAAATCAAGTCAATTGGAATTGCAATGACCAAATTGATACAAGGGACAAAGAACGGGGACTACAAATGTATTTTGCCCTTTTATTATTACATTGGCAAAGAAGATTTTATCTTTATATATGCCATCACCGTGTCGAGTATATTTCACATTTTACCACAGTAGAAGCATTTAGGAGAACTCCACTAGACAAATGAAAATACTACAAGCATTACCTGTTTTGCATTTCCTACGCACTGCAAACTGCCATCCACAAATATTCCTAGTCGGTCACAGAGATGTTTCGCCTCTTCCATGGAATGCGCTGAAACCATTGAGCTATATCAGTGAAATTGTATGGGGAAAACAATTAAGACCAAGTTCAAAACTAGTGAGAAAGAAACTAGTGAGAGAGAGAGAGAGAGAGAGTACTAGTGAGAAGAATTGCTCTATCCCTCTTTGCCTTCATTACAACATTCCACAATTCATTTCTTGAAGCTGGATCCAATCCGGTACTTGGTTCATCCATGTAGACAACCTTACAAAAATTTTCAAAAATATCAATATATTAGCATGTTGGGGATACAAATCAATATCGAAAAAGATTTGAATAGCCTAGGTAAACAACATGACGATAGAGACATACTTTGGGATCTCCAATCAGTGAAATGGCAACACTAAGCCTCCTTTTCATGCCCCCCACTGTATTTTCCAGCTTCCTTATCAGCAACTCCTCCACTATGTAGATTGACCCCCTAAAGAGATTCTTCTACTGCCTGCACCAACAGAATAGGGAAGGATAACAATACATCAAAACTTGGAGAGGACCACCAACAAAATACACACAAGAAAATTACACAAAGATGTAAGTGGTTCGGCTCAGCATAACTATGCCTACGTCCATGGACAACAGAGATGATACACTAGAAAATAGTGGAGATTACAAATATGAGATATAAAAAACCTAAAAAACCTAAGCCCTGAAATTGTACATACTTCCCTTGCTCACTCATCTCACCCTCTCCTCTCTTGCTCTCTCCCATGTGCAAACCCAGCACACCACTTTTTTCAGTCACCAGTTTCTTCATATAATTTGACACTTCCCGTAAACCTGTACTGGCTGCCAATCAAATGTCCATTTTATCCATGGATGTAGGCTATAAGCTGAACCAAGTAAATCATTGGAGTATTTGTGTGTGCTAGTTTTTATTTCCCATTGATTATTGCTTGTTACTTTGATACCCAAATCGCCACCGTTCCATAACAAGAACAACATGTAACCATATTAATCCATAAATTTGCCTCGAGCCCATAATCTTGTTGCCATCCAAATACAACCTAAGCTTTCTGGCTTTCTATAAATCATGATATAAGCTAAGTCTCCCAAACTTCAGTGAAGTAAAATGGCCCTTGGACATTAAGTTCATATCCTAACAAATGATTAAATCATTTTTACCATTCTCAATGAAAAAGTCCACTAACCTATGGAGGGGCCTGGCAACCCTCCAAATGCAACTTCCTGTTCTCTATTAATCATCAGTTTGTTCTCAAATGGAAATGGATCTAAGCATGATAATCTCAAAGTGAAGGGTGCATTGACTTACTTGGTTTAACGCAGAATCTTAAGCCTTCCATAGAAAAGTAGGTGCTCCCTTGCTGTAAGTGTTTCCCAGAGCAAGCTGAATAATTGTTCAAGAAATTGAAAGAAAAAAAAAATGAGAATTTTCTCGACTGCGAAAAAAGAAGCAATGGAAACAGCTTACAGAGGTTACACACTTCAAGCTTACTCGTGCTGCGGACATACACCCATGCTGGTATATATTCTATCCATGTCAGTACTCATATCCAAGCCCTGAACATATGCTGTGCCAGAGCTTGGCTCTGTCAGTCCGATCATCTGCCGAGAAGGATATGTCAGCAGACTCAATCTATTTCTAATATTGTAAGAGAAGAACAAAGACTTAAAAGACCCAATGAAGCTTGGTTCAATATTATCGAGGATCTTATATAAAGCAAGATCTGAAGAGATCGCAACTATGAAGCTACCTTGATTAGTAACAGAATTTGGACCTAAAAATCTCTCTCAGAAATATTTGATGAGAACAAAATATTTTTAAAAAATGTCTACATATTATTTAAAGAGCGGTTTTTCATACTGACCATCTTGATAAATGAGGTTTTGCCTACACCATTGGGGCCAAGCATGCCAAAACATTCCCCTCGAGTCAAAGCTAGAGACAACCCTCTCACTGCTAATTTAGGAGGGTTTCCATCCACTGCCGGATACACTTTCTTCAGGTCATCGCAAACAACGGCATAATTCGGGTCTGGTTCAGTTAGCAACTGTTCAACCTTTTCTCTCTATCAAAAATAAATTAAAAATTAACCAAAAATAAAATGTTAAGGTGAAATAATCAATCATGCACTTGCATGAAGCACATCATGAGAGTGAGAGAAACCTGATCCAAAATCTACAGAAACCAATACAAGGTACAGAACAGTACAAAGATTCATCAACTTTACATTCCTACTGTGACAAATTTTGCAAACATGCAAGAGTGAAATTCAACAGAAGTGCCACACAGAAATCACCTTTTTCGATAGACACACAATTAGTTAAAATTATGCTAGGCCTTGATCGACAGTAACCAAGCAATAATTTAAACGAACAATTTATATAGGAAACCAAACGATTGTATAAAGGTTCTAAATGCCTTGAAAGTACAAGGACTTCTTTGGAACAATTAACAATCGAAAGAGTGAAGTATCCAAATAAACAAAGACAACTCCAGATGAAATTATCTAAGTTTACAAGAATTACAAGTGACAAATTATAGAGAAAACTACTCCTAAGTTAAGATAATCCACTCCTAAGACTTAAGGTGTAGACTACTCCTAAAGATAAAGAAAAAAAAAAAACTATGATAAGTTTGATGATTTGTTGATGTCCTCTCTCTCTACAAACTTTTCAGCCTTTATAGCTCTTCTTTACCACGACCCCATGATCTCCTCTATCTGCAACTGCTGCTGTGTAACTGCTACAACGGCTCCCTCACTTCCAAATCCTCAAACCACATCAAGCCTTCACTTCCACCTGTCGATCTTCACTTCCTTTGAGTTGACACGTGTCCCTAGGTCCTTTCAACCTTCCTTCGATAGAGAAAAATCCCCACCTTGTTCATGTTTCCCTCTACAAGTCACCCACTGAGCCCATGACTTAGCCAAAAACTGCTCCATCATCTACACTATTTAATGCACATTCTCAACCTCTCTCCAATTGCTTACCCCCTTAAACAACCGTTGAACCCTCACTTGATTTTGCCACATGTCGTATCCCAACTGGTCCACTTGCTGACAGGAACCAGCAAAAATGGGTGCAAACACACACGTAAATGGAACCATCCTCTCCATCATTGTTTTGGATGGTGAAGACCATGATTGACGATCCCATCCCAAAGGATACAAATAAAAATAATAATTAGAAATGAAATCATTAGATTGCTTTGATGCAAAATTAGGATAATCTTGTCTAATAAGTTTTCAAGTAAACGATGTGCAAGTGATGGGACCAATATGTATCACACTTGCATGGGGAACAAATAGACACTACGTTTACAAAGCTCTTTTATGAATAAATAACGAGAATAAAAAGAGTTACCTCTCGAGCAACATCAGCTTTCTCCGCTTGATCAAAATCTCTAGATTCATCGCTAATCAAACTAGTTTTTTCGGAAGATGAAGGCTGCCCTTGGAACTTTCGCAAGAGAAATAGGGGACTCTTTCTAACACCGCTTCTTGATGATATAACTTGATCTACGTAATATGCGACAAAAAGTAACACAAACCATTCCACAACCATGATTATCAAGAGTTCTTTCATGCCATTAGTGCTATCATTCAGATCTTTCCATTTCATCCCGCCTGCATTCGTATCACTTCCCTGTAGGGCATATTTTGAAAACTCATATAACATATGATATAGAGCCAAGCCAGGATATAATTTCATAACAGCAATCCAACCTTCTATAACAACAAAAAATCAATCATGTGATGAATAGATTCCACAGAAAAGCATAAACCTTAAGACAAATTGGAGGCAAACATAAAACACAGAGAAATCAGAAGCCAAAAGCTTTTTTGGTGCAGCTTTTGTAAGCTGAAAGCTAATAATCAGAAAGCAGAGGACAAAAGCACCCCACCTCCAACTTTCAGATAATCAGCTATTTTCAACTTATGTAAGCTATTTTGCCTACTAAGCTGAAAGTAGAAGTTACACCAAACAGTCTGACATAGATTCCCAAACTAAAAAATAAAAAAGAAGCTATAAGTAGCTCATATAAGTTGTACCAAACAGCCCTGAAAGAACCAATAAGCAGACACCATTCTCCCGACCAACAACATAACAACGTATTTGATGTACATAAAGGAAGTTGAGCTGGGCTTCAATTAAACTAGAAATTCAACCTCAACTGATTATTTTAACAGTTTATTTACTCAATTCTATTTAAGTGATTAAAACACTACTCCAATAATGGAAGTCATATAACATAAAATCTCAGTAGCTTTTCCTAGATGCCATTATTGTTGAGTCGTCCCTATATTTACTAATTTGGAGCATCGCATTTGTTCATAAAAGAACACGCAATGGCTACTCTTCTTACCTTGGAAATGGAAAACCAGTGCTTGGACAGAAAAAGCATATACAAACTTATTTCATGCCTTTAACGGTATCAAATTACTTAAGCAGCAAATTTCTCCCACTGGAAAAAGTAACAAAAATGAATTTATCATCTATGAAACAAGTTTTAACTGCATGACCCAAAATTTGGCATTTTAGAACATGTGGTTGCAATCAGAGGGTTTTTTGGACAAAGTCGGTGGGTGGTGGAATAATTATGTGGTCAGCGAACCCCTAGTTGCATGTTGGCTCAGAAATTAAAGTTGCTAAAAGGAGACTTGAAATAGTGAAATAAGGAGGTTTTTGGCTGTGTGGAGGTTTAGAAAGCGGAAGTGTTGGGTCTTCTTCAGTCCTTGGATGAATAGGAGGTCTCTGGAGGGCTCCTAGATGGGGATGTTGCTAGAAGGGAGGCGGTTAGGCAAGATTATGTTCATATAGCTCAGATGGAAGAGATTTGTTTTAGATAAAAATATCGATATTTGTGGCTGAAAGATGGGGATCGGAATACTAAGTTTTTTCACAGAATGGCAAATGGTCACCAGAGGGCCAACCAGATTGTAAGGATGCGAGTAGATGGGAGAGACTTGCTTACGAATGAAGAGATTATGGAGGGTATTGTGGGCTTCTATCAAAGGCTTTTTTGAGCTCAGGAAGGGGATTGGAGGCCAGGTCTGGATGGAGTTATGTTTGATGTTATTTCTGCAGGAGATAAGGAGGGGTTGAAGCGGGCTTTTACGAAGAAGGAGGTGTTTGGGGCTCTGAAGACCATGTGTGGTGACAAGGCTCCAAGTCCGAACGGATTTACTATGGCTTTCTTCCAACATTGCTGGAGTGTGGTTAAGAAGAATGTTATGGCAATGGCTATGGCTTTTTTCACTACCGAGCAGTTTGAGAGGATTTTTAATATGACCTTTTTAGCTTTGATCCCGAAGAAAGGGAGGCAAAGGATGTAAGGGATTTCAGGCCTAGCTTGGGAGTGTATATAAGTTGCTAGAAAAAGTTTTGGCGAACAAGCTTTGAGGGGTGTTGCAGAACGTGGTGTCTGAATATCAAAATGCATTTGTAGGGGGGGCGCAAGATTTTGATATGCAATGAGTGTGTTGATATGGAAGTTGATGCTCAAATTCGACAAAGGTGGCCTAGTTTGATATGCAAGTTGGATATTGAGAAAACCTATGATAATGTAAATTGGGAATTTCTTCTTTATATTATGGGTCGGATGGGTTTTGGGGCTAAGTGGTGTCAATGGATGAAATTTTGTGTATCCATGGTGTAGATATCGATTTTGGTGAATGGCTCACCAGCGGGTTTCTTTCGGACTTTTCGGGGTCTTCAACAGGGGGATCCTCTATCTCTTTTGCTGTTTATTTTGGTTATGGAGGCGTTTAGTAGACTATTATCCAAGGCTATGCATGGAGGTTTGTTGGAAGGTTTTAGTGTGGGTTCGCCATCTGGGATTGTCATTGGTGTGTCTCATTTATTATATGTGGATGATGCATTGGTCTTATGTAATGCGGATGTGAAGCAGTTGGGGTACCTACAATGTGTGTTGCTTTGTTTCGGGGCAGTTTCGGGTTTACGAGTTAATTTGAGCCAGTCAGAATTGATCCTCGTGGGGGAGGTTAGGAGGATGTCCACGTTGGCAACTTTACTGATGACTTATTTGGGGTTGTCGTTGGGTGCTAGTTTTAAGGCGAAAGGGGTATGGAATAGGGTGATGGAATGGGTGCAACGTCGTTTAGCGGGATGGAAGAGACAATATCTATCGAAAGGTGGACGATTGACATTGATCAAGAGTGTGTTGAGCAGTATTCCAACATATTTTATGTCATTGCATGTTGTTTCGGTTTCTGTGGCTGGGGCAGTTAGAGAAACTTTAGAGGGATTTCTTGTGGGGGAGTGGTGGGGAGGATTTCAGATAGCACTTGATTGGTCGTCCAAAGGAAGTGGGTGGTTTTGGGGTGCGGAGTTTGGTGCAGTTTAACAGGGCATTGTTAGGGAAATGGATGTGGCGGTTTGTATGGGAGCGGGAGCGGGAGCGGGATCGGGATCGGGATCGGGATCGGGATCGGGATCGGGATCGGTTATGATGCAAGGTGGTGGCTTCCAAGTTTGGGTGGATAAAGGGGATTGGCAACCGAAGGATGTGATGGGATCTCATGGGCAGGATTTATGGAAAAGGGATTTGGTTAGGGAGGGGAGAGTTTTGGGATAGGGTGGATTTTCGGGTGGGGACAGGAAATAAGGTCCGATTTTGGAAGGATAGATGGTGTGTGGAGGTTGTGTTAGAGGTACGGTTCCCTTTGATCTTTGGCATTGCTCGGGATAGGGAGGCCACTGTTGCTTCTCGTTTGGGGGGAGGGGATGTGGTGGTTTAGGATATTTAGCTTCGGTGCCGAGTCCAGGTTTTGGAGGTTGGTCAGTTGAGGGAGTTGCTCAGTTTTTTGTATGGTTTAGGGCTTTCGGGTAAGGGGGAAGATGTGGTGGTTTGGAATGTGGTGGGTGCTATAGGCCAGCTCTTGGTTCGGTCCTTTTATCGAAGTTTGGTGGGGGAGGTGGTGGGTGAATTTCCTTGGAGGATTATCTGGGTGCCTCGTGTTCCTTCTAAGGTGCCTCGTGTGCTGCTGCGGAGTCGGTTGATCATTTATTTCTTCTTTGTTCTATTGCTTATCGTCTTTGGGGGTTGATTTGTTCGTTGTTTGGGATTATTTAGGTTCACCAAAAGGAGGTTTGGGAGATGCTGTGGAGTTGGAGGAGGGCTCGAGTTGGGCGGCATTGGCGACGAATGTGGTCGTCGGTGCCGTTCTGCCTAATATGGTTGGTTTGGTTGGAGAGGAATAGGCGAACTTTTCAAGAAATTCATCATTTTGTGTCGTGGTTGGAGAATCAGTATTAGTTACTTTGTATAGTTGGTTGGAGAGTAGAGTTGATCCGGATTTGTTTGCATTCTTGGATTTTTTGAATGATATAATTGGTTAGACGTATTTAGTTTTCTTTTATAGTTTCTTTGTAATTTTTTGCATCATCTTGATGCTTTTTCAATAAAGTTTTATTATTTATCAACCAAAAAAAAAAAAAAAGAGAGAGAAAAGAAAAGGTAGCAAATAAATAAATAAATAAGAGGAAGAAGAAACGAGCAAAAGCATACAACATTCATTATAGACTAATAAAAGCTCAATTTCCGATATTTCTTCTACTTACTTGAGAATGTTGGATCATCAACTTTTTTCCCAAAATAAAAGGATCCAAGGAGCCCAGTTCCAAAGACCACTGCATATGCTATGACTGTAATCATCAAAATTATCATCAGACCACTCATGATATTCATTTTTTTTTTTTTTTTTTTTTTTTTTTTTCTGAAGTGAGAAGAGGAATTCAACTCATTACTCTAAAAGACATCAATAACTTGAGATACAAACCTGAAGCAGTCTTCACTTTTGAGAAAATTCCAGCAGCAAGAAAAGTAAAGGCAATTTGCAAATTGAGATAGACACAGCACGAATTGCAAATTGTAGTCATTGGCTTCAAAGAATTCTATAGCTGCAAGGAAGCAAGATGTACTGAGGCATATCAAATACGAGTCAGGAAGAAAATTGTTAATTTTCAGTATTATTACCTAGAATTGAGCAGGATAGCACAAAACATAACATCTAAGCTAAAGATATGACAAGGAAATAAATGTAAGAAATCGTCCAATAAGGGCCATCGCCAAGCCCATGCATTTTCATTATGATTCCTAAATTCTCTTGCTTCTCATAAACCAGAGATGTCAACATAACCTACATCAAAAAGCAAGAGATACATAACATAAAATACTCGGAAAAATAAATAGCATAAAGCTGATACAAGGAAACTAAAACGGAGATACGAATAGGAGGGGACCATTTTCCTCAAAAAAGAAGCTGTCAATGTCATTAGCCAATGCCTAACATTATTGATCATAGTAAATATTTCAAGAGTTTGTTGCCAAAAACTTGGGAATAAAAATAGATATATACGCCACCAAGAAAGAAACAAGAACATATCTAAGACTGTTTAATCTCCAAATTAATCATCACAAAGCATCAGTTTATGAAGATTGATTTTGCTAAAGAACAGTTTTTTGATACAGAATAGTCGCTCACATTCATGATAAGATGACTATACTCAGTCCCATACACCTCCAATATGTAGACAATTTTTAGGATGCATTTATTTCAGACTTTCAGCAGATATATTCATTTCAATTTTTTACACTTTCTTTTATTTTTGGGCAAATTACCAACACCCCCCTTGAGGTTTGACTAAAATACAGATTCCCCTGAGATTTGAAAAATTACAAATTGCCCCTTGAGGTTTATATTTGCATAACAAATTTTTTCAAACCTCAGGGGGGAATCGGTATTTTAGTCAAATCTCGAGGGGAGTGTTGGTAATTTGCTCTTTATTTTTTATGGGGCATATCTGCAGGAAAATCTCAATTATGTCTTTTTCTCACCTATCTTGGTGGCTTCAGTTTTCTTTGTGCTAGAATATTCAAATCATGATCTCACAGTCAGGATAAAGAAGAACAAACTATAATGAAATTCTTAAAATAAAAGCCTTGTCAAGTATAATTTGATAGAATGGATAGATTTTAAGCAATAAAGTAGAACATGTAAGACTCAAAACACTTCACTAAAAAAATTCGTAGTCTGGCAGATCATTTAAATGCTTACCGGATATAGTTGTAGAATGACCCATGTACAGAAGAGTGTACTAACAATATAAGAAATATCAAACCCCCCACTAATGGTTGGATGCTGGGGCATTTCTTTGACAAAATCAAATAGAATCTTGACACCAGGCCCACACAGAAACTCAAGGTAGGCATTGGAGGCCTGTATATTTATGCATGGTGAAAGTCAGTATCTGCCCTTATTGGTTGTTTGAAGCTTTTCTCATAGTTTGACATTTAATACAGTTAAATATACAAAAACAAAACATTCATGAACCCAACAAGCGGAGACTTAATGTCATGTGGGGGGAAAGAAGAAAAAAAAGCCCTACAGTGCTAATTAACAATGAAATGCATCTTAAGGAAGCCATATTCTAGTATGGAACTAAACTAATCAAGGTACTTTTGATGATTATAGACAAAACCCACCTCTATAGGCAAGTTTTAGCTTTCCCTTGTTTGGAAGTTTAAAAAGTGGAATGGGGAGGGACACAGGATGATGAAGCTTTAAAAAGTAGACCCTTCATCAAAAACTTGGAGAGCATGATTGGAATTTGGACCTGATAGCCTGTGGAGAGGCTATCAGACATGACCTGTCAGCAGTATTTAGCCATGAAGACTAACATTTTGTAAAGATGTGAGACTATTATTTGATGAGTCACATTTAAAGATGACATATCATCTTATACAAAAAGATTTGACGGTTGGAATACTTTTAAAATGTTTGAGGAATCAAAAGGTTAAATTTCTTTAAAACAAACCGAGTTTTTTGAGAGCAATACATTTTACTATTTTAGCAAAAACTACGAACGGTAGGACCTGACTTTTTATAATAAAATAAAAACATGGCAAAAATTTAAATGATCGTACATGACTGTACACTTTCTACAGCACCAAACTCAACCCCAGTAGAGAAAGAGCCCAACCACTCAAAACATGTTCCTCCTTAAGTGTGTACCAATGAGGAAAGGAAAAGCTCCTACAAGGGAAAAACTTGGAAGCTATGATGAATTCTAGGACTGCCAAAAATTGAAGAGACGTACAGAAAGAGCACCCTATGATTTATCTTTTCTTGACGATACTAATGTTAAATAAAGAGTAATGATATACAAAGTAATAAATAGAACTTTAATTTAAAAATAAAAAAATCATGTTATAGGAGCTTTGTTTCACCTCTTGGATGCAGTACGCATGAAAAAAGTTTTTTTTATTAATTTATGCGCGTGTAGGGTTTTGTTTACCAACCCCATTTTTTACTTGTCACTATTTATAGTTCCAAGTTCCAACGTTAAGCTATTTGATAGCTCTCAATTCCATGACATTTTTCTACATACAATATTTGTATATTTTTTCTCTTTTCATAGGCATTAGCCTGTAAGAATTCCAAATAACTCTGTATATTCAATTGTGTATGTTTACAAAGAGTGTATCAGTTATATAGCCCTAATCTATGACAGAAAAAGGAAATACAAAGAAAAGGGAATTGCCTAAAATTGCCTAATTCCTAATATACCATATATACAATATATATTCTCACATAGCCAAGCAAATAACAAAAGTAGTGGCAACATTAAAGAATTCAGTCGAAAAATAATACTCCTTTGTATACCACTTATTGTATTGTGTGCATGATAGATACATTTATATCCGAGAAAAACAGGTCAAGGAGGCAAAGACAAATAGGTTTGGAATTTGAGCTTCCCAACACGTCACATTGCAACCACTGCAAGCTGGAAATAGATTGAGAAGCTTAGAACAGATGCCAAATTCACTAGGTGAGAAACCCGCGCCACTACAAACTCCCCATTATCTGCAGGATTGCTCATGGTAGAATTGTACCACATATTCACATTAAAGTTTTTGTCGCTCGAGTTCAAGAAATCATAGGCTGTGAAAAATTAAAGGCCAAATGAGGCAATTGAGAATACAATTATTTATCATGCAAAAACCATGAGGAGTATCCAGTAAACCAACCTGCTACTATTTCATTGGTCCTCTTCTCTGAATTACCATTCCAGTAACCCTTTAAAAGCTCATCATTAATCTCATTAGATCTATTGCGCCACAAATTCAAACCCCGTAGACATTGTATCACTAGAGAGAGAAAGGGAGGGAGGGAGGGAGGGAGGATGGATGGATGGATTAGACAAAAACCTTTCCAAGTTAATAACCAAAACAGTACTTAACATGGGTCCATTTGTCAACTAGTCCACCCTACATCAAGTGAGTACCACTTACATTTTTAGAATCTCCCAAATCAACAACAAAACAAACACACTTTCTAGTGACTCTTTAATTTGTGAGTTTCCAGAAGTTTAGTGATCATGCAGAAGAATTTCATGATCAAACAGATGGCAGGATTTGACTAAAAAGATACAAATCTCCACAGCTGAATGCAAAAATGGAAGCTTTCTTTACTAGATATGTTACCCAAAGATGAGTCGAAGTCCTATTTCCTCTAGCCAGGCTTTGTCAGTGTGGCTGTAACATGTGGATTCTGTGACTTGTGTCCATGTATGCATGATATAGATGTGAACTTGAAACTTATATGACAGGAATTTAAAAGAAGATAAAATAAAGGGAAATGCTTTCCTAAAATAAATAAATAAAGAACTGTGATACACATCACTGTTCGTTTTCCAGTGGGAATCAAAACTACACCGCTTGGACTGCATGTAGGTTGAAGGATATAGATAGGAAAGGGAACCAATAAAGCTGGATCAACGAACATTGTCTGTGCTGGCTTGAAAACCATTCCCTGAAAAAATTTCACAACTCGCATTAGGAGCAGAACTGATATTATAAATAAATAAATAAGTATGCAAAACAAGAGAATCAAAAAAAAAAACATTTGGAGCGCTAATGAATAAGAAAGAAAGATGTTAGGTTGCCTTACTAATCATTCAAGAAGAATAGCTCAAATTTAATTATGGTAGTTGAGATATGGATGCTTATTGCATTTAAGGGCTTCTCAATCTATCCATAATAGCTAACTCTTCTCCAATTTTTATAAAGTTTAACCTCAAATTTTTCTATTGAAATTCATACATCCAAATGGAACCTTAAAAATTAAGAACAAAGGAATTAATTAAATAAAAATAAAACTTACAAATACACCACTGGGTAAAGCATTTACGACACCAGGCGATTTAAAAAGAGAAGACCTTGGGAAAAAGCAACCACCCAAATCTATCGAAAATTAAAGGATCGAGATTAGAACACATTCAAATATTGATTATTACCAAAACATCAGAATTCAGATAGAAGTTTGCTGTTGAAGAGAGAGAGAGAGAGAGAGAGAGTAGGATCACCTAATCCAAGGGTTTTGTTATTCCCAGTAAGAAGAATAGTTGCAGGACATGAATTGGTCTTCTTGCATGACTCATCTGGCAAGTCTTAAAATGGTGTAAAAGGATTTCTTGTTGCGCGATCATTGGGAAGTGGAATTTGCAACATTGGAGGGTTTTCAGGTGGTCTAGGGATGTTGCATTCGGTGTCTCTGTCCATGTCAATGGTGGGGCAGACATACCCAGGTGGGAATGGTTCTAGGTTTGGCCCCTTTCCCTTAAAATATTTTCTCGCATAATAATTGATAACAGCAAGCAATGCACAGAGGAAAAATGGGAAGGAGATGAGCCGACAGTTCGCCTTCTTGTTTCGTTTCTGGAAAAAACAAAATCAAAAACACAGAAAACAATCTCAAAAACAAGACATATCTGCAACAGAATAATTTAAAAGTTGCTAAATTTTATAACCAGAAATGATGCTATCAAGCCTAATTTCATGAGAATTCAATAGAAACCATTGAGAATATCCAGAAATGATGTTATCAAGCCTAATTTCATGAAAAAACACCAAGGTTGGCTAAGCCGTGAAGACTTGAGAATAAAATCCAAAGTCTCGAGTTCCAGTCATCCCAAGAGGCACTGAAAGTTTGTCCGGTCGTTAATTTGAGACTAATCAAAATGCGCACAAGTTGACACGGACACACATTTATATATATATTTTTTTAAAAGGCCTAATATCATGAGAATTTCAATAACAAAAAAAAAATTAAAAGGCAAAAAACATTGAGAATATCCAGATAAATGTAGGAAAAATAATTTGAAAAAATTGTGTTTCTTAAATGGTGAGTTGATTCAAGAAATTTTTTCAAAAAAGTAGATTTCCAAAAAAACAAAAGTGAAAATAAAAACAATACCAAACAAGCATTTTTTGTAGAATCGCCCATATCAAAATCCCAAACAATTTTTAAAAATCTAAAAGCAATGAAAAATAATTGAAGATTATTAATGAATTTAAGCGAGTATCATCATGAATTCACCACATTTTGGGGTTTCAACCAAACATTCAAATCTCCAAATAGATTTATCACATTTTTGGGTAAAAAAATTGATTGATTGATTGATTGATTGAGAGAGAGAGAGAGAGAGAGAGAGAGAGACCTGGTAAGCCAAATTCTTCCGAAGCAAAGCATCTGTTTGGGTACAGAAGTTGGCAGGACCTAGCGATGGATAGTCCATTGAAGGATGGAGCTTAGAGGTAGAGACCCAGATCCAAATGTGACCGTTACAATCTCTTGTCCCTCCCTCCATAGAAGAGAACTTTCACTCTCTCTCTCTCTCTCTCTCTCTCTCTCTCTGTCTCTGTTTTTCAACTCAGAATCGAACTTCCTTTATCGTTATATAGTTCATTATAAAACGGTTACAGTAAAAAGAATAAAAAACAAAATTAAATGGTTAAAGGGGAAATATATATGTATACTATATATATATATAAAAAGTGAAATATATATATAAAGTGAACAAGTCATTTGGTATAGGGGTGAGTAACGGATATATCAATCCGTCTAAACTGACCAAATCGAACCGAACCGATCCGTTACATTTTGGACGGATGCGTGATGACGAACGGACAGTTGCGGATTGATTTTTTTTAATCCGCCTAATTTTGGACGAATGGCGGATTTGAGATTTATTTGGCCGTCACCAAACCGCTGAACTGCCAACATCTCTAGTAATTTGTAAGACTTTGTATTTTCAATTTGTTTAGATATTATATTTATGTTTTCAATTGAAAAAAAGTTTAAATATTATGTTGAAAAAGAGTTTTCAACTTGAATATATTTTTTGAATTAAAAAAAATAAATGTAAACTACTGCTCTGTTCATGGTTTTGGTGGTTTAAATTATTTTTATATTTTATGAACCACATATTATAATACTTTATTGGGAAAATCGGTCTAGGATCCCTCTCCCACTTTTCGTAATGGAAGAGATCCACAAAATTTTTTTTTGATGTCTAAGGTCCCTTAACATATATGAGAGTCTCTTTCTCTTTCTTTCTCTCTCTTCACTGTTCATGATTTCTCTCTCTATCTCTCTCTCTTCCTCTCATCTCATCTTCTGATCACCAAACCCACCATCGGAGGTCTCACCTGGTCCTATGTTTGTTGAATCGGGTCTGTTCTAGTCTGCTCTATTCTATATTATTATTTTTTCTTTTTATTTTTTAATTATCTGTTTCAAAAATCAGAGTGATCTTTTTGTCAGCGATTATTGGTCCAGCCGATGATGTATTTCGGTTGATGGAGCTATTTCACTGGTGGTGTGTTGGTAGTGCACTACCTGTGAAGGTATTAGGAATGCGTAGTGCTTCGGTGGTGCATGGAAGCTTGGCTATGGCGTTGCTTCTCAAAATCCGACATCAATGGCATTTTTTCGGGGGTCCTCTTCAGACAAACATTTTCAGAGATTCTCCCACTCAGAGAATTTCTCTGGACTCCACAATCCAGAGAAAATTCCCAGCCAGAGAAATTCTCTCAACCAAAAAAATTCTCTGGGCATGACCAGATGCAATAGCTGAGTTGAAATACGGTGATACAGTCACTCTGCTGCCAAAGTATGCCTAAAGATGCAACAATTTCTCTGGGTTGTTGTTGCTGTTTTTTTTTTTTTTTTTTTGGTGATGTAGAAAATTTCTCTGGTTTTAAATCCAGAGAAATTCTTTGGTGTCCGTCGTCATCTTGTAAAACACAGGCATGAATCCATTCATTCGCAACTGAAGTTATCCAAACTTTCCTAGTTAGTTTTGATTAAATGTGCTTCTGAGTTTTGTTATTAAGATGTTATTAGTTTTGCTATCATTAAATTATTATTGTACGCTTGCTTGGCTTACCTTTGATCACCACTACAGTATCGGGGAAATGAGAAGAAAAGTAGAGAAATTCATCCAGAGAAATTTCTCTGGGCCAGAATTTCTCTAACTAATTTTCTCTAGACTGAAATTTCTCTGAATCAAGGTTGAGGGACCTTAGGCATTATGAAAATATTGTTGATAGACCTTAAATATTATGAAAATATTTGGTGTCCTTTATGCTATAAAATCATAATACCAGGGACCTGAAAAAAATACCCCTACTTTATTTGGATGAGGCATGCTGTAACTGTAATATGTGGATGAGGCATGCAGTGATTGTAAAGTTTTAAACTTTCTTTCTTTGGATAAGGCATGAGTGATTGTAATACTTTTTTAAGTCATTAATTGTAATTTTTTTTTTTTTTTTTGAGGAAGTGTACAAGTTGAATTATGTTGAAAATTCATAAAAATTTTAAACCGCCAAACCGATTCGCATTCATCCGCCAATCCACCAATCCGCTCAATCCACATCCGCCAAATTGGCGGACGGATGCAGATTGATTTTCTCCAATTCGCCAATCTGGCGGACGGATAGCGGATTGGAGATTCGATGGCCGCAACCGACCCGCGCCCATCTCTAATTTGGTATCTTGAAACTTCTTTTCTTTTGTCAATTGTCTATTTTTTAATTTAAAACAAAAACTTAAATAAAAATGAGCTAGACTTGAACCTTAGACCTAATGTTTGATAAACAAGACTCTAATTACTTGATCAAAACACAACATATATTAAATAATTTATTTCCCTTTTACTTATTTGAATTACACATATATCACGTGTGAACCACTAATATATATGATCACTAAAGAAGGTGCTCAATGTCAGTTTGGCTTTCAAAATTTTTATTTTGCCAATTTTGTTTCCAATTAAATGAGACGATCGAGACAAAATTGACAAAATTTAAACTTGAAATATTAAAAGGACACAAAAATAGATATATTTTGGCAATGTTTGGAAAGGCAAGTTGGGGCTAAATTAGCCACGTCCGAACAAAAAAGGCTAATTTAGCCAAGTAAAGACAAAACAGAAATCAACGTGTTAGGTTCAAACCCTTTGGGGGTAAATTTACCAAAATACCCTGACTGTTCCCTCTAAATCTGAGGCCCAATGCCTCACCACACACACAACCTTCCTAGGGCACATAACAAGCGAAGAAGGCGATTAATGTATACCAGCGGCAACGACATCTGAGACAACTTCGCAGAGGCAATCGGCACCGGAGTACGCATCTGCGGCGTCGAAGAAGACTCGCTAACAGGTCGGCAAATCGAACAGTTGGCTCATACGTTGGCGGCGGCGAACAAGAACGAACCCTCTCAAACATCACTGATCTTCAAGTAATGCTTTATGGCCGTTCTGATTTCGTTTCCCTTTTCGCGTAAATCCGTCCCCTGCTTCCAATCTCCTTAGGGTTCATGTGTGGAATCCCTTTCTCTATTAAAGACAATTTTTTTCCAAATTTTGAACGAAGTGTGGACTCTGTTTTTTGAATATGAATGCTTGAATCTGAAATCTAAATGCTGAAATTAGATTTCTCAAATTTCAAATTTCAAATTTCAAAGGAAGTGTGGAATCCCTTTCACTGTTGTGCCTCACCTGAAATCTGAATGTTGAAATTAGATTTTTCTCAAATATGAAACATGTCTGTTAAAGAAATGGAAAGTGGTGTAAATCATGTCTGTTAAACAAATGGAAAGTGGTTGATTTGTGAATGAAATCAAAAGTGGTGTAAATCTGTGAATGAAATCTGATTAGATGTAAATCTGTGGTGTAAATCTGTGAATGAAGTCAGATGTAAATCTGTGAATGAAATCTGATTCGGTGAACAATTTCATTTTGTGAACCCATTCTGTTACAAAATTGATTTTACTAACATTGGTGAATGAAAGTTGATTTCTTATCATTGGTGAATGAAAGTTGTAAATTGTTCATTTTGTGAATTTACCCCATTCTGTTACAAAATTGATTTTACTAACATTGGTGAATAAAAGTTGTAAATTGTTCATTCTGTGAACCCATTCTGTGAATGAAAGTTGATTTCTTATCATTGTCATTAAAAAGTTGATTTATTATCTGTGAAATACCTATTGATTTGTCAATGCTGAATGAAATCTAAGTCTGTGAATGAAATCTGAAATCTGAATGGGTTCTATGAATGAAATCTGTAAATCACATCTGACTCTGCTACAAATTTCTGTTTTGTAACATTGGTAACGTCAATGCTGAATGAAAAAAGAAATGTAAATGTATGTATTGCTAACACATAAATCTGAGAATGTCTCCATCTCTCTTCCAAAAAACAATCCTCATATCTGTTTTCATTCATATATGTCAGATTTTTGGGTTGTGGTTATTCAACTTCACTTCTTCAAACACTGTTAACTTGATTATTCATAAATCTAAATAAAACCCTCTGATGTCTTCATTCATACCTGTCTTCATTGAAAAATAAAAGGGTTCTGTGAATGAATATCTGATTTTATCTTCCCTTCTTCAAACACTATTAACTTGATTATTCATTTTTGGGTTGTGGTTATTCAACTTCATTCATATATGTCAATGCTGAATGAAGAAAGAAATGTCAGATTGTTGTCTACAAATTTCTGTTTTATAAACTGTTAACTTGATTTGTGTTTGTGTTATTGAAGTTCACTTTTTTTCTGGTTATTCATATATCTGCTTTTCTGTTAACTTGATTACTGTACTAGTGTTTCTTATTATATTTCCCTTATATTATGACAGTTGTCATAATATTACCAATTCTAATTGATTTAATGTTAATGTGTGATACCAAACATTGGGTTGGTGACATTCTGGACTGGGTGTGTAATGGATCGGAGTGTGAGTGGTTATAACTCTTTTTCAGTTGATCTAGTCTAAGTATATATAAATTAATTTTATATATATATATATATATTTTAAAAGTATGTCTAATTTTAGTCATGTGGATACAAACTTAATCTTTAAAATTATTTATATAAATAAACTATTCTCAAATTTCAAAAAACAACAGAAAATAATAATAATAATAATAACTAGGATAATAATAATAATAAAATTAATGGTTATATATCAAATCTGTACAAGTGCATATGGGTTAATGAATACTCCTACCACTATACGAAGCTACAGATGCACAATATTTTTACAAAAAATCAATTTCGTTAATGGAATCAAATTACGACTACGTTAGTCTTTATACGTTGTCATTTTGATTCATGTAAATTTAATTGAATTGTAATTTGATTACGGCTTCATAATTTCCAATGTCTTGAATTAATGTGATCATGAATTCTTCATTTTAGTCATGTAAACACACGGTGTTCATGCCATTTTTTATCTGTTAGGTTTGAAAAGGAAATTAGATATTTACCTTTCTATTAACACCTTTACAGTGAAACCATGATAATGTAGGTTGCTTTTCTTTAAAATAAACTGAACAAAATATGGAGTTTGTATACCTATCCTATGAAACTTGTGCATTAGCATATTCAGTTCATGTTTAACCTGATATATGGATAACATAAACTAATTACTTGTCACTTCCGAATGTTTGTAAAGCATAGCATGGCTTTGTTTACCTTTACTGCAACTTCTAGTACATGGCCACAACGAATGTGTGTCTGTGGACATGGCCCCTATATTGTTAAGATTTCTAGGTCCACCAAAAATCCAGGGCGTCCCTACTTTGTATATCCCCGCCTTGTGGTGAGTGACCCATTCTTTACCAGTCATAACTGCATGAACGTTAACAACCCATTGACTAATAGTTCCATCATTTGCACTCATCAGCCCTGTGTCAGTTGGATTGGTTAGTGCGAAGAACCAAGGCGAGAGAACCAAGACTATGTGTCACCCAGAGACGAAATTGTCATGCAATTGCGGGCTAATGTCATAGACATTCAACAATCCTTGCGTGTCCTTAAGACCATTGTGTATGTGCTATGCATTGTCGTTGTCATTTTGTTGTTCCATATGTAAGCAACGTTAGGATGTTGTCAGTATGTGCAAACACGTTACGAGGTTGTTAGTATGTTGGTAGTATGTTTTAGTATGACTTTAAGCTGCCTTTGCCTTCCTCTACTACAAAACGGTAGACGTATTAATGACTATCATAACTATGTCCACTACTGAGTTCCATGGAACCTGTGTATGTATGTTATTAATGTGCAATGGTTATATGCTGTCTAATTTAGCATCATATCTCTCTATTTGTTGTTATTAATGTGCAATGGCTTATGCGTTTGTATATAACAACCGAATTTGTGATGGTAATCTTTTGTAACCGTACATTAGTAATGGCTTCCATACGTACTTCTCCACGTACCCAATCCAAAACCAAAGGCATTGTCACAGAGAAGTGAAGCAGTCTTGAAGAGACACATAATCAGTTCAGCCACAAGGCCTCATGGGACAGTGACTCAATCCGAGTTTTCCTGCAGTTGATTGCAAATGAGATTACAAAAGGAAATCGACCATTCCTAGTCCTCAGCCATGCCAGGTACAAGTCCTTGGCAAGAAAATTTGAGAAAAAAATAGGAAGAAAACATGGCCTCAAACAGTTGAAGAATAAATACATGAGTTTGAAAAAGAGTGGCAAGCGTGGACAAAGTTGATGGATTCAAGCAAAGGAGTGTCAGGGATAGGGTTTGACAGTGACACCGGTATGTTTCGGGCACCAGAGGAGTGGTGGGACAAGATGGAATCGGTAAGTACATGTTTCTTGCGTTTCATATTTGTCTGTTAATAGTACATTTAAACTTATCAACTTAACTGCATCACTTGTTATATAAAATGTAACGTCTTCCTCTTTCATAAATCTCCAACTGTGCAGATAGACAACGTCTGTGCCAAGTTCAGGAAAAAAAACTTTGGAACATCGTGACTTGATGGAGACGGTCTTCATGGGGGCATCAGCTACTGGTAAGCACCATTGGACCCCGTGAGAGAAACTTGCTGAAGATGCCGATGACTCATCTGATTCTGTGCGCAGTTTGGGAACGTAGCCATTTGCTGATCCGATACCCGCAGAAGTACAGGACGTGGATTCAGATTCTTCACTAGAATCGGTTGTGGTTGAAAAGGGAAAAAGGAGAAAGACGTCATCAACAAGTGTTTCAAAGTCCAAGAAGGCAACAAGTGGAGCGTCAGTTGTTGCGAAAAGCATGAACAATCTAACAGATGTGGTGCGTACCAAGAATTAGCAGGTCACGGTGAGGCACCTCACAGGTAACGAATCGCTATACACTATCTCGAAGTGCATGCATTGGCTGACGACTATTCCATCCCTTATTGGTACGCCGCTATTTCATTTCGCCTCAACACTTATGGATAACGCAGATTACCGGGAGGTGATGATGTGCCAGCCTGATGATGACCACATTATAGGGTGGCTTACACAGAAGCAACTCCAGTGTACTGCGTCGGCGCCGTTTTTGAACCTTTTTGGGGCTTGCCGGATGTGATATAGCCATGTTATTAATGCTAAAGATGCCTGCTCTTCTCTTGCTTTGGAAAACTTTTAGTTATGTTATTGTTGGAACTGTACTAAAACAGGATGGTTGTGTCTGCATGTTTGAAACTTGTACAATGTTTTTTTTTTCTTGCTAGCTATGGTGCAGTAATGGTTTGCATGTTTGTCTTAGACACGATGTCTGAATGGTTGTGTGTTTTTTTGGAATGGAATATGATGGTTGTGTTTGAATTAAATGTTGTGTTTAGGAAACTGTTATGTTAGTTTGACGTCATCTTTTGTGGTTGTGTTAGCAATGGCTTATGCTGTGTTAATAGTCCCCTTGCTCAAGATAACGACCAGGTTCACTATTTGTTTAATTCATTTCATTATGTGGTAGTCATGACATTAGTGACGGCATTTTTTTACATTGAAAATGATGTTGGCTTATGCTGTAATTGGAAACTGTTCTTACACTTGAGTCCATGCATCACGCGCAAACTGATTGAAACAGTGCCACTCTTGTAGGTTTCGCGACAACAAAGACGTGATGAATCCCTGGGATGGAAGCAACAATGACGAGTTAAGGGAAATGCTTAATGGAATGGCTGTACAACTGCAACACAAACACAACTGGACATTTCTACAACTATGCCAATATGTCACAGAGTGGTATGAAAAACACATGGCTAAAACGCCATGTTGCACTTCTATATTGACCGGGAATGCATGGATATCCGAACTATATGCAGGCCATATGGGTTGATTTAAGGAAAATGTTTTCATGCCGAAGGAAGTTTTTGCCGCTTTGTGTGAGACATTAGTAAATGATTTTGGGTTACAAGTATCGTAATGTCCACATGGCTTAGCTGTTGAAGAAAGCGTTGCAATGTTTATCCACGTGTTGAAAGGGAAGCAAAATCGAGAAATTCAAGAATGGTTCCAACATTCGAGGGAGACTGTGTCTCAGCATGTGCATAACGTATTAGCTTCTATTAAAGAGTTCACTGTTGTTCATTGCCAGCCCACATATAGTCAGCATCGTATACATCCATACGTGCGGTCTAAACGGAAATACCTACCGTTCAAGGTACTACTGAAACACATTACCCAGTATTTGTGCGAAGTCCAGTTATTTTGTGTTTATTATTAAGTGGACGTGAAGTATGAAAATAACCATTACATGTACCCGTAAGAGTAACAATACAATTGGGTTGTTAGCAGGACTGTATTGGAGGAATAGACGGAACACATGTAAGTGCATAGGTTACGGGGCCAGATGCGACAACATATTTCGGTAGGAAATACTGTCACACGCAAAATATCATGACCGCGTGTGATTTTGACATGTGTTTCATCTTCATTTCATGCGGATGGGAGGAAGTATGCATGATAGTCGCATCTTCAACGAGATACTAACAAATAACATTGTCCCATTTCCACATCCTGAAGAAGGTAACACAGTGCCATGAATTCTGAATTGATGGGGCTATCATTTTTTGTCAAACAACGTTACTTGAAAATGAAGCACCATGTTTGTTTTTGGTGTCATACATTGTTGTCCTGTTTGCAGACAAATATTATCTTGTCAATTCTGGCTATCCAAACCGGATAGGTTACTTAGCACCATTCAGAGGCAACCGTTACCACCAACAAGAATTCCGACGTACTCGACGGAACAGGACGACAAACACACCAAGGGAATTATTTAACAAAGTTCACTCGTCGTTACGTAGTGTGGTGGAACGCACTTTCAGTGCCTGGAAAAATCGATGGGGGTTTATTCGAGACATGCCTCGGTATGACTTTGCAAATGAGCAAGTTCAGTTAGTAGGTGCGTCAATGGCGTTACATAATTATATACGGCAAAACACAGGTAATCCAACAATTGTTCACCCAATCTGTGACGAGGAAGAGGCTATGACAATAGTAAATGCCATACTAGAAGTTGAACATGACGAGGATGGTTTAATGGTTGGAGATGAGGACCTGCATATGGCATTGGTGTAACTTCACATACGCGTCAAGTTATGTAACTTGCGTAATAATAGAACATTAGGAAATATATAATAGTCCACCTAATTTTCGTAGGGTTGTAACATTGGTAACACACGTGGAACAGACTGTATTCAAATATATTATCATGTACAATATGTATGTGTTTACACAAGAATATAATCCCTTTCAGTTGGTGATGTGCCTAACTTTGAAAAACTAAAAACAACAGAAAAAAGCCATAGATGAAAAAAAAAAAAAAAAAAAACAACGTCAAACAAATAAGAAAAAAAAATGAATTCAAAATTTATCATGTGCCACGTCCATTAAAAACATGAAATGAAACAGTTTAAAACTACAAACAGCCAAGACTTTTATGAAAAATTATGCTTAAAAATTACAGTAGATTATGATTTTTGAGATCATAAATTAAAGCCAACACATGGAATACGAATTTTGTAAACTAAAAACAAATTAATGTATATAAATAAAAAGAAATTGAAAAGGGAAAAAGGAAAAAGAACTGAAATAAAAAAATAACATAATTTGTATTTGCCACATAATTTAAAAATAAGTACAATGGATATGAAAACCCAATTTTCAAAAAGTAAAAACAAATTAATGTATACCAATAAAAATGAAAATGACAAAAACGTAAATTTTTTAAAAAAAGAACCACAAAAATACGCCTGACCCACAAATTAGCATTTACCACGTAATTTACAAATAGGTAAAACACATGAAAACCCATTTTTGACAAATAAAAATAAATGAATGTATAGAAATTTAAAAAAAAAATGACAAAATCGTAAATTTTTAAAAAAAAAGAACCACAAAAATACGCCTCATTCAAAAAAATAAAAATAAAAAACATAAAAACAGAAAGATTAATGTTTCGTAGCTGGAAACTTTTCCCCCCTGAATCCCCCTAATGCCCAAAACGACGTCGTTTTGGGCATTTTCCTTTTCTTTTTTTTTTTCTTTTTTTTTTCTTCATTTTGCAGTCTGAAACGTAGAGAGGAAGAGGGAGAGTAAGAGAAAAAGAAGAGAGAAAGAGAAGAGAGGGGAAGAGGAGGAGAGAAGAGAAGGGCCCCTCCTGTGCCTCCGTCAGAATCGCCATCGCAACCCCGCCGCACTGCCACTCGGCCTCGCCTCGATCACCGCTGGCCGCCCCACCTTCGCCTCCAACCCGATTGGCCCCCTCCAATCCTTCTTCTTCTTCCTTCTTTCTTCTTCTTCTCTTCTTGGTTGATTCGGGGGATTCGGGGGCTCTAAATTCGAGCCCTCTAGCACAACTGAAACAGAAATTACCATTTGCCACGTAATTTACAAATAAATAAAACACATAAAAACCCATTTTTGAAAAATAAAAACAAATTATTGTATACTAATAAAAATAAATAAGAAATAAATGTACATTAAAGAAAAAGAACAAATTAATGTATAGAAAAAGAAAAATGACAAAAACACAAATTTAAAAAAAAAATAACAATAGAGATACCCCTAATCCCAAAACAGCTCATAAAAAAAATAAAAAAATAAAAATTCCAATGAGGCTGACGTGGAGCATTTCTTCAAGGAGTTGACATTCTTCAAAACACTTCAAGGGCATTTTGGTCATTTACCATGAACACACCTCACCAAAAAGTCAAAAAGCCAAAAAAGTCAAAAAGTCCTTCCCAAACCAAGCTTTTTAGCCCCAAGCTAAAATAGCCAAAAAAGTCAAAAAGCCAACTCACTTTCCAAACGGAGGCTTTATATACATATAATATTTTTAAATATTATATATAAATATTTATTCTATTATATAAAGCAAAAACATGAATTGGTATTCATACAAAATATCATAGTTGTCGGGCTCTTCGAACTGTTCATTTTGTTAGATTCTTCATTTATATTATACACACAAAAATATTAAGTTAATCTTATAATTTTAACTTATTCAATTTATCACATTTGTTACTAAAAATAAAAAAGAAAAAAATAAAAGAAAAAGATGGCCTATTTTTAAAAGGGGAAACTACACCCTAGTGGGATTATAAAAAATAATAAAATAATAAAAATATAGAGGAGTGCAAATGACACTTGCCTCTATAGTTTTTCACTTGCACCCCATATATTTTTGTAATTTTTTTTCTCTCTCCAACTATAACAATTCGAAAATTTAAGTTGTCCCTTAAATTTTATATTGGTATTATGATTGTATATGATAATATATTATTAAATAAATAATAATAAATACATAATCTAATTTGGCATTGGATTATCAAATATGAGATTAATTAGGGATTATTATTTGGGGCCAAATTAACAGAAATATGAAATTATCATACTAGTTGGGCCACATTAAAATTAAAGATAGTAAATAGATAAATATAAAAGTAAGAGTAAATAAATAAATAAATAATAATAATAATAATAATAATAATAATAATAGGTGTGGTAGTAAAATAAATAATTAATTTTCTGTTATGATAAAGTGTAATTTAATTAGGGATTAATTTATTTATATAGTTATATTAGAAAACTGGGTCCAAGTGTAATTATCTTAAATATTTATTAAAGATAAGTATAAATCCATATAATTTATAATCGAATTTGTGAAAGATACGCGCTGGCCACGTGCTGGCCAACTAATGTTCTCACCTCCCTATAGGGGAGGAGGTGATCACTGTTTGAAAGAAAAAGGGAAAAATGAGATAGATGAAGAGAAAAGGAAATAGAAAAGGAGAGCGAAAGAACATCTGTAAGAAGGTAGTAAAAATAAGAAGGAAATAATAAGGGTCAATATTAAGGTGAGTTATATTATACTTTGAGTCACCTTAATATATTTTACGTATGTTTTGACTTATTATATTTATTTTATACAAGTTATGTTTTATAAAGTATTATAAATTATATTAATATTCTAATTACATGGATTTTTTTCTGAACCCTATTTGCTTAAAATGAAACTCATGGATATGTTTATTTATATTTTAAAGAATATTTGACTACAACTTTATAAACAATTATGTTTTGTAAGTGCCACCACGGGAGTCCCACGCCTTAGGGAACTTAAATAACTATTGGCCTCTGTTTGGTCACTTTGTGGCCCTCTATTGTCATGGACCTATTGACCTCTGTTTTGTGCGGAGCAAAGTGCTGTGTGAAGATAAGTGCTACGCGGAGATAAGTGCTACACTATTATGGGAGCCACCTCTATAATCCGTACGAGCCACCTCTTGAATCCGTACCTCTGTTCTAACTGTCACTCCTGTGACCTCTATGCTGTTATATTCTGTTTTGTACTGTGGTTATGGTTATTTATTTACATAATCTCAGTTTTGCTATTTAAATGATTATTTGTTCAGACTAAGTTATCTTAAATATTTTAGTTACAAACTATCTATGGTTATTTTGTGTCCCTTATACTCTTGGCATAATATTTCTTACTCTGCTATGTGTTTATAGCTGTTTACCAATTTTCAAGAAACAATGCAATTCAAAAATAGCTTTTGGAAAGTCTTAGATGCGGGGCTGAGGAATAAACACACACTACACTTATGATATTTTTATATGTAAATATCGGCATTTTTGGTCAATAAATTTTGTAATAAAAATAGAAACTCTGATGATTATTTTGGTACCCTCACTTAAATATTATTTCCGCTCGCGCTTATTAATTTGTTCAAGAATTGGCCGAAGGTAACTTCAGTTACTAGCCATCACGATGCTTAACCTTTGGGTACGGGGAGTAGGTCGTGACAAGCGGTATCAGAGCAATGGTTTATAAAATAATAAATAAATAAATAAAAAATATCATTGGAGCATAGGACACACGCACATTTAAGAAACAGGATAGCGGGTAATTAGTACCTAAATATTATATTTTGTAAGTCGATTTAATTATATTATAATTTTATATGATTTTATATATATATATTTTTTTTTGTGTGTGTGCCCAATTTGTAAGGAATATTAGATATAATTTATATTTGTTATAGTAAAAGAAGGAAAAGAAACAAAGGATATCGAGTTCAAACACCCACCAAAATTATAATATAATTAAATACATATAATTTCTAGTTCAGTATTCAAAAAAAATTCATTTTGACTTTTTAAAAGTGGGTTCAAATTATAAATATACTAATTTTGAAACTATTTTCCATCATTGGAAAGTTCACAGATAAAAGAAATGGGAATTCATCTCAAATTTCTTCAACTCCTGCATATGATTCTGTCATTTCACTTCCAGTCACTTGTTTGATTGTGTCCTCCTTCTATTTTTATTTTTTTTTCTCGGAAATAAAACTAATGAAAAGTTTTTACAATCATCGATTGTTTCTCATTTTAGCCCAAAACAATTTTTGACAACTAGACAGTGAGTTATTTTTGGTAAATTTTTTTTTTTGAGATAATATTTTCTATCAGAATAATCATCTAATATATATTTATCAAAGTGCGCAACGGATAGTTTACATATATGACAAATTTCGATGACGAAATTTTTAAAAGGAAGAAAGATTGTAACAACCCAAAAATTTAAGTTGTCTCTTAAATTTTATATCGGTATTATGGTTGAATATGATAATATATTATTAAATAAATAATAATAAATACAAAATCTAATTTGGCATTGGATTATCAAATATGGGATTAATTAGGGATTATTATTTGGAGCCAAATTAACAGAAATATGGAATTATAATACTAATTGGGCCAAGTTAAAGTAAAGATAGTAAATAAATAAATATAAAAGTAAGAGTAAATAAATAATAATATTGATGATTATAATAATAATAATGGGTGTGGTTGTAAAATAAATAATTAATTTTCTGTTGGTATATGATAGATTGTAATTTAATTAGGGATTGATTTATTTATATAGTTATATTAGAAAACAAGATCAAAGTGTAATTATCTTAAATATTTATTAAAGATAAGTATAAATCCATATAATTTATGATCGAATCTGTGGAAGATACGCGCTGGCCACGTGCTGGCCAGCTAATGTAGGGAGGAGGTGATCACTGTTTGGAAGAAAAAGCGAAAAAGGAGAGAGAGGAAGAGTAAAGGAAATAGAAAGGAAAAGGAAATAGAAAAGCAGAGTGGAACATCCATAAGAAGGTAGTAAAAATAAGAAGGAAATAGTAAGAGTCAATATTAAGGTGAGTTATATTATACCTTGAGTCGCCATAATATATTTTACATATGTTTTGACTTATCATATTTATTTTATACAAGTTATGTTTTATAAAGTATTATAAATTATATTAATATTCCAATTACGTAGATTATTTTTTGAACCTTATTTGCTTAAAATGAAACCTATGGATATGTTTGTTTATATTTTAAAGAATATTTGACTATAACCTTATAAACAATTATGTTTCATAAGTACCACCCCAGAAGTCCCACGCCTTGGGAGACTTAAATAACTATTGGCCTTTGTTTGGTCACCTTGTGGCCCTCTATTGTCATGGACCTATTGACCTCTGTTCTGTGCGGAGTAAAGTGCTGTGCGAAGATAAGTTCTACACAGAGATAAGTGCTACACTATTGTGGGAGTCACCTTTATAATCCGTATGAGCCATCTCTTGAATCCGTACCTCTGTTCTGACTGTCACTCCTGTGACCTCTGTTCTATTCTGTTCTATACCGTGGTTATGGTTATTTATTTACATAATCTCAGTTTTGCTACTTAAATGATTATTTGTTCAGACTAAGTTATCTTAAATATTTTAGTTACATAACTATCCATGGTTATTTTGTATCCCTTATACTCTTGGCATAATATTTCTCACCCTGCTATGTGTTTATAGCTGTTTACCAATTTTCAAGAAACAATGCAATTCAGAAATAGCTTTTGGAAAGTCTTAGATGCGGGGCTGCGGAATAGACACACACAACAATTTTATGATATTTTTATATATAAATATCGGCCTTTTTAGTTAATAAATTTTGTAATAAAAATAGAAGCTCCGATGATTATTTTGGTACCCTCACTTAAATATTATTTCTGCTCGCGCTTATTAATTTGTTCAAGAATTGGCTGGAGATAACTTCAGTTACTGGCCATGACGATGCTTAACCCTTGAGTACGGAGAGCGGGTTGTGACACCAACTGCACTGTAATTTCCCCTTTTTAAAAACACACTTGCTGTCAATTTTTTGGAGACAAACATGATAAATTGAATAGGTTATGATCATTGAATTGATCTAATTTTTTTAGATGATATACACGAAGGAACCAAAAAAATGAACAATTCGAATCATTTAAACAAGATCTATGCTAGGCCCACAGAGCCAAACAACACCCTTCAATGGACTAATAGAATATATTTAGGATGTGTTTGTTTTGAAGGATTACACCATGGGATTAGACTATTAGTAAGGATGGACTACTAGTCCGTTGTTTGGTATTAAATTTTTGCTCCGGATTATTAGTCTTGTGTTTGTTGGTTTATTGTATGGGGGGAAGGGGGGTTGGGACAGAATTCGTGGGATGAGTTATCCCATAGGATTAGCCAATGAATTACTTTTTTTACCCTCAGTATTATCACAATTGCTAGCTTGTCCTGATCTATTAAAATTAGGCATGACAGAGTCCAAGGAAACTTCTTACATCTGTGTTCTATTTTTATTTTTATTTAATACTTTCTTCTCACGTGACAGACAAAGCAAATTTACTTTACTCTCATCTCAAAGATCTAGAAAATTATTTAGTAGTGCTAGATTATCATCATGGGGCTAATCTTGTCTATTATCTAGCTAACCAAAGTGAGTTAGGTCGGCTCTTTGATCCTACATTTGTGTAGGTGTTGGGTTTGCTTTGAAGTCAAAAAAAAATTTCATATTTGGTGCATTTATGGTATTAATTATACTTAATAAAATAGTCATAAAATTTAAAAATCTCAATTACAAATTAAAATAGATTTATGTAATATTATTAATATTCTATTTATTTAATTTTTTAAAAGTTCTAGTAAAAAAATTAAATAAAATTTATAATTCATATTTAATATTCCTATTATTTAGTAAATAATTCAAAAGGGCATAATAGTCTTTTGAGCATTTATTCTTTTCCATAATATCCCAAACAAACATGAGATTCAATAGAATAGCCCAATCTAGACCTCTAATCTCATGACTACACAAACATAGGATACAAATCCAGTCTAACCAAATAGTCCAGAGATAATGTATCTCAGGACTAATAGTCCAATGGATTACAATCCCCCCTTATCCAGTCCGTTCAAACAAACATGCTCTTAATGAGTTGTCAAAAATGGTGTCCGGCAATATAGTAACCTCGTGGTGGTGGTGGTGGTGGTGAGAAGTGGAAATATTGCAAATTTTTATTCTAACACAAAATGAGATGAGCAAAATGTGAGTGAATGAAAGATTAAGAATGAAAGATTAAGAATGAAGCTTACAATGAAATAGTAACCAGTGACTCCAGCAAATGAAGTAGCCATAGTTGCACTGGAGAGAGAGAGAGAGAGAGCTCTCCGAGGTGCCCTAAGAGCACAACCGATATCATCCGTACGTTGTACTGCAAAAAACCAACTACGACTAAAGGTCCTGCCAACTGCAATTGTTTCTTCAGTTCTTCTGCACTAATAATAATGGTGTTTGATGATGTCTCAAGCTCAAGTGCTTCCTTGTATATATATATATATAAGGGTGATGTTACTCAAATTCAAAAATTAAATTTATTTTTCAAACTCAATGATATTGCAATTCTCTTTTGCGTATCTACTTTAATTATCAATCAATTAGACTTGTATTTTATATTTCCATAAAAAAGATTAAGTCCAAAAAAACAAATTAATATGGGTCCACCTTAATTTATTTGTAAGAAAAATTACAAATCAGGTGTAATTTTCAAAAATAATCACATCCTCATGAAAAATTTATAACTTCAATAATTAAAATTTGTTAATTTTAGGATGAATCTGAAACAAAATAAAAATAAAAATAAATTAAAAAGAATCAGGGACTTTTTCCAAAATAAGCCAACCTACTAACATATTTCCCAAACTAAGACTAATTTGGCCGAAATTCCCAAAATAAGCTGAAGCGTGTTTCCAAAACACGCTTTTAGCATGTTTCTGGCCTAGGCGCACAAAATGAATAAAGTCATAAAAGCGTGGTTATAAATCACGCTTTTAATTAAAAAAATGTTGTTCCTTTTAGCATTTTCATCTTTAGTGAAATCATGTTTCAGAATTGTGCTTTCAATAGAAAGCGTGGTTAGAAACTACGCTTTTAAAGAAAATTTGCTTTTAAAAAAAAAGCGTGGTTCGTAACCACGATTTTAAACTGAAATTAGTAAACGACTGTTTATTATTATTATTATTATTATTATTATTATTATTATTATTATGATTGATTTCTCTTCAATCCACATTTTATAATTCACTCAGTCATCTTTTAGATCTCTATGTATAAATTATTCATATAAAATATCGTATTGATAAACAATCTAAGCTACCAAATTTTATTATTTTAATATTTAAAAATAAATTATGTAATTTTGAAATTATGTTTCTCATCCATTATTATTTTTTTAAAATGATAAAATTATATATACGATTATCATATCAATTTGATATTTACATAAATAATTTATATATAAATTTTTTTAAAAATAAACAGCATGAATTCTCTAAAGAGTAGTGATTAAGAGCTCTAAAACTAGAGTTCTGATTTAAGCTGTAATGATGTGGTAAAAAAAATAAAAAGAAAACCACAAACAAGCATGCATAAACATCATATCAAAGATTATTAAACTAAGATTTTACTATTGAATCAATAATCACCGCTTATGACTTTAAAAATATAAAAGTAAAAAAAAAATATGAAAAAATATAAATTAAATATTTGCTTAATTTACCTAATTATTTTGTTTTTTTTAATTTTTATTTAAATTTATAATTCAAGTATAATTTAAAAAGATCGATGATGGACAAAAATAAAAACAACAAATTAAAAATTAAAAATTAAAAAAGAAGAAGAAAATAATGGCCTCGAGACACGCACTCTCCCCAGAGAACATTTTGCGCAGTTTCAGAGAGATTTTGTAGGGCATTTCCCAAACTAAGCCCCTATACTAATTTATTTCCCAAACTAAGCCTACTTTCACGGAATTTTCGAAACTAAATATTTGTTGTTCCCTTAAATATTTGTTGCCAAGAAATATTTAAATAAAACTTCACACAGCATATACAAAGTATCTAATTTGCTAATTACTGCTACGAATAGGAAAACAAAATAAAGGTATGACTATAACACTTATAACACTTCAGAACGACGTAACTAGTTCAAACATAAGTATCCCACAAAAATAATTTGTGAAAACATTCAACATAACACAATACATAAAATAAAGCGACGAGTACAATACTTAACAGTTACATAAACAAATATTAGATAAACCTTTCACATACTCATTGTCGAAAGAGTTATTTTAACACACACAATACATAATTATGGATAACCTAATATAATTTAGTAGACAGATAGATGCCTAATCATCGTTCAAATTGACAATCTCAGAGTCCGAACAATCTGAGAGCTCAGGGTCAGAGAGGAGTGTAGGATCCTCCTTGATAGCCTTACCATTTGGTGTTATTCCGTTCTTCTTGGTATCCGACTTAAATATAGATAGTTTCATATCGCAAGCTGACCTACAGCACATTTGAAAAATCTCACGTCGAAATCTTTCACATAGTCGATCAACATTATTTGGATCTTTCTTTTGGATCTCAATTGAACGTGCTTTCGGCACCTTCAGTTGAATTTCCCAACATAATCTTTCCATTTACACGCGCTCTATAAATAGTGCAGGCCACTTTAGAAGTGTAACGTCTGCTAAACCATATCCTGTTTGATTAACAGATGGATCCTCCACGAAACCATATGGATCTCGATAGTACTTGGGCATGACAAAATGTCGCTCCCCAAACCTATCATGATAAGCACAAGAGGCATCTAACAAAGCAAACAATGTTTCAATTTCAACATCGCCACTTCCCCTTCCCGTTCCTCTTTCTCGGCATGAACTCTCACATCTTTCGAAGTTCTTACCCCCTGCGAGTCCCCTTCCCGTTCCTCTTCCTCGTCGTGAACTCTCACCTCTGCGATTCCTACCACTTGCCGTGATTGTATAGTCTATTTGATTTTTTCTTAATAAATGAATGATAGTTTCCTAGAGAGAACTGAGTGGAAAGGTTGTGTATTTACCATCACTCATATATAGTTGTTTGTCAACACTATTGCCATGTGGTCGTCTTAATGTGATTAATAATTCAAATCTGAAATGTGAGGAAAAAACAAAGCATCTAAGTCGCGCTACACAAAGTCACATGCCATTAAAAGACCAATCATCCATACGCTGTTTACTGTGGCCATGTGAACTTAACCATTTCATTGAGTCCTTTAATTTATTATGTCTGTTAAAGTCACTGCATCATTGCATGACTGAGAAATGTTGGACGTATCACTGCGACGACTTTGATGAGACTACTCACTGTATGAAAAAAAGCAAGAGGCCGTACCATAGCTACTGTGCCCATGTGAACTTCAACAATTCATAATGGGATGAGGGGGTGTCAGAACAAAACAACAAAGCAATTAGACCCTTTGTGTTTAAAAAGCCACCCTATGTAGCTTCAAATAGATTCATAAACCTTGAAGAGAAAATATTATAGAGTTGGAATGTATTGAAGATTAATTTGTAGTAGAGTACTTATAGATGGGTTTTTCAATGTATAAAACTTGAAAGTGTTACAGATAAAAGCTAGCCTAGTATGCAGACAAGAACAACACCAACTTAAATCAACACATAGTTAACTTGAAATTAAATTGGTTAAAATTTTCCAATTAAATTAAATTAAATATGTAAGGTAAAAAGTGAAATTAAACTATTTTATAATGAAAAATAAATTGAATTATATTTGTAAGCGGAAAAGTGAAATTAAGTTTCTAAGTGGATTTGAACTTTGCTTAAAACTTTCAGATATACACTGAGTAGTCAATAAAAGTCGAAGTGACAACTCCTATCAAGTTGATACATAGTTGTTCAGGTCATAAAGGTTGACGTGACAACTCTTTTACAATAATTTGAAACATACAGCTACCATATAAACTTCCTGAAGTATTAGTACTTCATTGTCAGCATGTGAGTTTAGAGTTTATAAGACATGAATACTTGCGTCCATCTCCATTTTGAATTTGTGCATGTTACAACAACTGTGTATATGTGGTATAAATATCGCATCATACCACAACAATAGTTTTATAGATATATCGAGCGATATCATCATGAGATATACGGTAGTTGATCTATATTCAGCAATGGATCGTCATTGGGTTGCAGATGGAGATGAATTTCAATACCCATTAAATCCAAATTTGTGTTACTCACATGCCGCCGTCAATACCATGAGAGCTGAGTGGGAATTTCGCATAACTCAAGCAAATGTTCTCGTTGAGCTATGTCATGAAATTAATAGTAAATTTCCTCGCGCGGTTAGTCATGCATATGCCAATTAACACTCCACAGTTGTTACAAAAGGCATTGCATCGTATCTGCGACGAAGTTAATCGCATGACCCAACGTTTGCAAAGGTCCAAACTAATGAAGACCGCAAATGAGCGTGCCGAAAATAGGTTAATGGATGATGCACACCAGTACTTCACTTGGAGCATGGATGTTATGTATGAATCTGATATTGAGATGTCAAATGATGATGATGATAATGAATGAAATTGTTTGGATAAATGACCAAACCATTTATCTTGTAATGGATTTGTAATGCTTATTCACGACTTATCAATAAAGGGAGAAATTTCAATAGTTTTTGAATAGTTCTTGTAATTCTACAAATAACAATTACCTTTGCTTTCTCTCCGTTATTGTTATTTTGAAGAACGCTAATTGAACTAGGCTTTCATGATTTTATACATTATTGAAGTGGAATATAATGATGATACTGAATGAACTTGGTTGCATATATGACCAAATGTTTTCATTCATTGTAATGGCTTTGCAATGCTTATATATAAGTTATCAATAGGAAGAGAAATCCGTAACGAATCTTGGCATGTGTACTTATAAATGTAGTGATTTCATAAACTTCAGGTTCATATAACAAATAGTTGAAATGCATCCGTAAGCTAGATGAACAACAACATTGTCTTACACTCCAATAACAAAGATACGACACAACATACAAACATATATGAAAGATAAAGGTGTTTAATTTCTCATTCCTCATCTGAGATGTAGTAGTCAGAGAGATATTTTTCATTGTTTAAGACATTATTTTGCTCAATCACTGTCAATTCTCCGTTGCTTGCTTCTGCCATTTCAGTGGCTAGCTGAAGCATGAAATGTCGACATCCCCGCATCAACATTCTGTTGTTCTCCTTCTTAATTCTGGTAACTTCTTTTTCATAGTCATTCACATTTCGTCTAGCCATGGTCAATGAACGACGATGAGGTACTGGTGCCCCAAAGTTACGTAGATCATTAAACAATCCTTCTTGCTCATTCTAACGCCCATTCCGCTTCCGGATATCAAAGATAATAATCCTTCGGATTCGAGTACTATTCGCTCTTATAGTCATAAGTAAATGGAGGTAGTAGCCACACTTTTGGATTTCTTTGACAGCGTGAACTTCCTGCACCTCTTGAAGACATTGTTCATAAAATAAAAACAATAATAATAATAGTAATTGTAGATATATTACTATTGTTATGACTTGAACAAACATCATACTGGGGGTAGCGCTATTTATAGACATGCAAAAGAGATGACATGGTGACGATAATTGAGATGTTGGGCCACTATGGAAGAAGTGATACCCGTGATATTATTTTATCTTATTCATTTCATGCAATCCTGAGTACCCGTGACTTTGTGTACCCGTGATGCAATCACTTTGGTAGACTTGATTGCCATTCAATTCATTATAGTTGCTTTTCTGACACCCCTCATCCCACTATGACAAGCTCAAGTAACATGGCTTGTTTTGGTGTTGTAGTGAGTAGTCGCATCGAACATGCACTTGCAGACCAAAATTACAATTTCATAAAGTTAGAAACGAAAGTAGAAAATGAACGGACGTGGTTGTCAAATAAAATAATAATTGTGGGTAGTCTTTTTCACAATGCAATCCCTTCATATTCGAGCAGTGACTTGTCAAATTAATCAGTAATGCAGTGAGTTGTCACATCGCTACAGTAAACTGTTTTCTGATGCTTGCTTTTTTAATACAGTAAGTAGTCACTTCAAACTGACGATTTCATTACAAATTGGTATTTGCAAAAAATTATAAATTAAATCATAAAATGAAACAGAGGCTTTAATTTTCTTTGTTTTAAAGCAATACTGTTCATAAACAACTATGAAATAGAGTTCAAGTAAATACACAACCTTCCAACTCACTTCAACTTACAAAACTATCGTTGATTTTTTCACCAAAACAATGATCAAAACAAAACAAAATAATAAAATGGCCACCTGATATGTAAAGAAGATTGGCACTGCAGCCTATATTTTATCTTATTTTCACTTTACGAAACTTTACAGTCATCCACGTTTCTCTTCTTTGCATTTTCTGCTTCTTTTTGTATTCGGTAAATTACACTTACCTCCCTTGAGATTTTTGACAAATACAGAAATCTCTCCTGTAATTTTAATAATTACAAAAGTTTGCCTTACTTTAACTGACAATATCAGGATTCTCTCATTTTTGTACTGTTGTCCATCCAACTAACTGAAGCTGCTGATGTCATCAAAAATAAATACTAAAATGCCCATAATACCCTCAAGTGTCTTGAAATGCCCATGAGCTAAGTTACATGAGATAAAATTGAAATTATTTTCTCAGTCGCAGATAGCACTGTGAAACACACTCACAGTGAAGTACCTAGATGTAGAACATGTACCTCAGTCAAAAACTTATGTTGCTTGGGGTTCTTCGAATACTGAGGGGAGTAAAGTTGAAACACAATCTCAAACTGGGCATGAGAATGAGTCACCCACAGTCAAGTAAGAAGATGTAGAGCATGTACCTTAGTCAAAAACTTTTGCTGCTTGGGGTTCTTCAAATACTGAGGGGAGTAAAGTTGAAATACAATCTCAAACCAGGCATGAGAATGAGTCACCCACTAATATTTGGAGTTGTAATAAAAATGGTGAGTCTAATGGTGGCAACAACTGGGCTGCTGACAAAAATCAGATTTTGGGAAACGACACAACGTTAAAGGCAAATGGCTGAGGGTCCAGTAGAGGGGGTTCGGGTTCTTCGAGTGAAGAGGGCCACAGTAAAGTTGAATTACAGTTGCAGACAGGATGGCAGAAAGATTCACCAGGTGATTCCTGGAAGAAGTCGAGTAAGAACGATGACCACAGTGATGATAGGAAGGAAGGAATGTGGGGTTGGCAAATTACAGAATTTGAGTGCCGGAGAAACTGTTTATTATTAAAGACAGAATACTAGTTTCATTCAAAATTACAGAGAAGCTCAATTTTGTTTCACAAATAAAAAATTTCTTCTTCATGATTGAACTTCTATTAATTAAGAACCTGTTCATAGTACCAGATGAACCTGTTCTGCAAGCTCGTAACCCAGTTGGCATGTGGGTAGAAGAGATAATTGGGGGTCAAGGCCTACGACGTCCAAAGCAAGTGGTTGGTCCAATTGGGGAGCTCACACAGTCAAGTAAAAAGATGTAGAGCATGTACCTCAGTCAAAAACTTTTGCTACTTGGGGTTCTTCAAATACTGAAGAGAGTAAAGTTGAAATACAATCTCAAACCAGGCATGAGAATGAGTCACCCACTAATATCTGGAGTTGTAATAAAAATAGCGAGTCCAATGGTGGCAACGAGTGGGCTATTGACAAAAATCAGATTTTGGGAAACGACACAACATCAAAGGCAAATGGCTGAGGGTCCAGTAAAGGGGGTTGGAGTTTTTCGAGTGAAGAGGGCCACAGTGATGATGGAAAGGAAGGAATGTGGGGTTGGCAAATTACAGAATTTGGCAGCTGTAGAAACAATCTCATTTGTAAGTTGTTGGTCCAGTTGGGGGTTAATCTATTCTATTATTAAAGAGGAACACCAATTTTGATGTCATGAATCTGAAGCCTGGCTTACAAATTTTTTTCTATTTTTCCTAAAATGACCATAACTTGCTAAATAATCTATTATTTTGAAACTTATATCAATTTGTAATTATGAGTAAAATCGTAAATTACTAACTCAGTAAATAACTTCCACTTTTCCACTTCTCACATTTTAGAAATTGTTGTGCAGTTCCACGTTTCACCATCTTCTCTCTTTTTCTTTTTTAAATTTTTTTTTTTATATTTTAAATTTATAACAAACTACTGTGTAAGTTCCACTGTTCATCATCTTCACTCTATTCAAAAACTAAAATTTGTTTCTTTTTTTTTTGGAGAAAGACTATTCAAATATTCAAAAACTTTTTTCTTTCTTTCTTTCTTTCTTTCTGTTTTTTTTTTATTTAAATATATATTTTTTTTTTTGGTGTGGAGAAAGACTATTGAAGAACATTGCAATCTTATAGTTTTGTTGCAAGTTGATAGAGTGGTTGTTCAAAATATATATCTACTGCTCATCTTGCATGGTAAGTGTAATATTGGTAATTATAATTTTTATCTTCTTCATTAAAAAGTTTCATTATGTAATCAGGTTTTTTGGGGGAACAAAAGCAGAGTATAAAAAATTTGTGTGTTTGTTTTCTTAATGTTGTATGTGTGTGTGTGCGCATGTTGTTTAAAAAAATCAATGTTCTTAAAATTTCTATTATATTATCAGGTTCTGTACTTTTTTTTTTTTTGGTAGTTTTATTTAATCTTGAATTTATGTGTGTGTGTGTTTCAAAAAAAAAGTATTCTTAAATTTTCCGTTATGTTACCAAATTCTTTGAAGAAAAAAGTACAGAATAAGAAATAAAATTTATTTATTTATTTATTTATTGTGTTTTTTGTAAATAAATAATTCATTGTTCTTAAAAAAAATTTAAAAAAAATTGTTTAAAAAATTATATAGTTTATTATTGTAAAACGAAAATCCATATGGTACCAAATGCAGCACAACTTTAATTTCTTGTGTATATAATCACCCTGTTTAAATCCATTGTGACCTTATGATTTGAATATTTGAAGTATTTAGGAAAGCCTCAGAATAAGTAAGAATCAAAAATTGTAAAATTATATTTTGGAATAAATAAATATAGCACTTTTACATCCTCTGTACAATTTTGATTTACAAAAACTATAACAAAAATTATAAATAAAAAATACTATACACTCCATATCACACCCTCTATTGCCCTAACTTGCCCCCAGTCCCACAACCCCGACCGTGGACCTCCCTCCCCGGTCTCCTGCCATAGACTCTCTGAATATCTGGCTCCCTCAATCGCAAATGCGGATCCTGTGGCGCTCCCTCCCCTGCATGTCGCCCTCCAGCAACTGCTTGTGGAGGCTGTGACTGTGACCCTCCTTCTCTTGGTTGTGCTGCCCTTGATCCTCCCTCTGGCCCAACATCGGATACTGTTGTGAGCTGTGAAACTCCCTCATCTGGTGCACCTATATCATGATCTGCGGCTGGACCTCAACCTTTGCCTCTGCCCGCACCCCGATCCCGGCCACGACGTCCGCCGCGACCATAACCTCGGCCTCTCTCTCATTAGATATTTTGTTATAATTGAGTAGATATGTGTGAGAGAAAAAGTGATTGAAAAGAAGAGAGGAGAGAGAAAAAGTGATTAATTGATAGGTAAAATAGAGAAAGTGATTTTGGAAATTGTTTTGGAAAATTTACAAACCAAACAAATTTTTTATAAAATTTTTCTCAAAATCACTCTACAAATCCAAACCAAACATACACTAAATTTATTCATAAATATTAAATTTTCAAATGGTAGAAGAACTATTTGATTAAGTATAGAATTTTGTAATACACATTTTCAATTAACTACACAATAAAAAACTTAGGCCTATGTGCTACAGTTAAATTTATTTGCATACATATTTAGTTTAATTTATTTGCTTAGTATATTAGTTGTAAAAAATTTTTTAATATAAAACACTTACAATATATAAAGAATTAAAAATTAAAAATGATCTATTTAGAGTTCAAATTAAGAAAATGACTTTAGGGTTTGCAAAATGTTCAATTGGTCTAACCTCTAAAACATTAGTAAATACAATTAATTAATAGTTTAACATGGGGTCATTTGCATTACAAGCTAAAAATTTACATGGGCTGTCCAATTACAATCTCACAACTAAAAAGCGCAACCATTTTACAATTTCACAATTCAGGAAACTCATGTAAGCATTACATAGTCTTCATCGACCAAGCCGCGCTAGACATGTTCGCCTGTCATGACCTGTCTACTAGCACTCACTGCAACGAGCGGTCAAATGCCTATCTGATATATCCATCTCATTCAGAATACGAGACATAGATTTACGACCTCATTTTACTTCTCGCAGACAAAGTACATTAGGCATTAAAGTCCACTACGGATCATCCCAATAATCTTGATGCGGTATTGGATTGAATTTAGTTTCCCAAACCCTCATGTATACAGGAAGCCTATATACTGGATCAATGTACTCGAATGGATTGTCACTGCATTCAAACATAACAGCGAGCATATGAGAACATGGATAGTGTCTTATCTCGTATTTGCCACAACTGCACGTGGGTTGATTCATGCACACAATCTATGTATTGCGAACTCATCCATAGTGAAAAGATGTTTGCACCTCAAATATGCAGCGGGGCTTATCAGACAATATTGATAGAAACTAATCAAGTTCATGTTTTTAGGTGTAATTAACTTCACAACATAATAAGCACAATTTAGTTTACATTACAAACTAACCTGTCGTACGATATCAACTGGAAAGTATTTCCCCTTGCGATGCCCTCCTCAATAGTTTTTTTTTATCTCTCTAGGGTATTGGAACTCATTTCGTGCATCTATTTCTGCTTGGGCTCCCATCTCATCAAAATATTTTACGAGCCGTCGAAATGTAAACTCAACCATAGCTGAAATAGGTAAGTTCCTTGCACCTTTCAAGACACTGTTGAAGCACTCTGCGTCATTGCTGGTCAATACCCCCCACTGATATCCACCGTCATGCGCAAGGGCCTACTCCACAGGATTTATCTTGCGGACTCAATCGATGGCATCTTGGTTAATAGTCTGTATCTGTTCTAAGTAAGCATTACACTTTCATCGTTGATGAGCACTCCCTGCTTTCCATAGAAGTTGTTTCAGCTCCTTATTTTTAAACTTTGTGTTAAAGTTACTACAAACATATCGAAGGCAGTACCAATGATATCCAACAAATTAGAGCGAAGGATTCAGCCAATGCTGCCTCACAGCAGCTAAAATACTTTCAGCCCGATCAGATATCAAAGTCACTCCCTGTTGATCCATGACAATATGTTCCCTAATATTTGAAATGAAGAACGACCAAGACTCCAAACTCTCCTTGTCGACAATAGCGAATGTAAGCGGTAATACTTTGCTATTGGCAGTGACGATCGTTGCTACAAGCAACACACCAGTGTATTTTCCGTATAAGAATATACCATCTATGGTTATTGTAGACGCGCCCTCGGGCTTCTGTGCTACAGTTCGAACTCAAATGTCACGGTTCTGAATCTGATCTCGCAAAGTGCAATGCAAGACTGATAAATCACCAAAGAGTCCAAATCCAGTAAATCGTTTTGGAAAACTGATTTTTAAGAAAGAAGTGCCAAACATGGACTGCTTTGCCAGATACAGAGTCGCCACCTAAATATTTTATTTTATTTTTTTGGGAAAATTTAGAAAACCCTGACTCGTTTGCCTAAGGCCACGTGTCCGTCATCACCAAAGTTGCCTTGGCTCAGGAACTTGGGTATGATTGGGGAAGGTCATCTATGAGCACCCCCGCTCGCCCGATTAAAGATCGGCCTATACTAAGCATGATATCTTGTTTTTGAAAACACATGCGTTCTTATTCTAGTTAATTAGCTAGAATTACTATGTGATGCGCACAACACACAAGTAGAGGCTAGATCGCCTAATTTGGAACAAAGCATTGCATATCTGTATGTTTGGAAAATGGTTTGAAGTTTGCTACTAGTAAGTAGGCTAAAATGCAGATTTGATGAATTGTTCCAAATCAAGTAATCCAACCTTCACCCACAGGCATTCAAACAGTTATAACAAATAAGCAGTTAGCCTCATGGCAAGCATGATTTCATGGCAACACTCACACACAAGCAGTATGCTAAAGCATAAACACTCACAGTGTACTCTGAACCAAAACAGAAACTAGTTAGTAATCAATGCATGATCCTAGTTCATGTTAAGATGGCTAATGCAACACATGCGAAATGCAACTAGAAATAAGCTCGGATATTCTAAGATGGCATAGGAAATGTGATATTTGATAACATGTATTCAAATTGGAATTGAAGTACAATGCGGTTAGTGTGATGCACCGAGCCTGGTGCATGCAATATAGATGAATGATGCAAACATGCATAGCATGAGGATGCTAAATAAAATATGCCCTAAGACTAACCATCAAAAGCAGGTAAGTAAAAGGGAGAAAGACATGGAGTTGGAATACATGCACACACGCACGCACACTTATTACAAAATTCGCCCTCTCGACAGAGGGTCCAAATAAATAATACAAACCAACTAATTAACTAACTAACAAGCTAATTAATTATTACATAATCGAATGAATAACTAGCTACAACTAATTATTACAAAACTTAATTAATCGACTAATTAATTAACTAACTACGAATGAAAAGCGACAAATAATGCTGCTCTAGTTCTGTTCAAAGAAGCGGAAGGTGTATGCTCGGTTCTTGTCCCGAAAGCTCTCCGAATGCTCTCTAAAGGCTCTGTCTGCAGGGTGTCCCTGAGACCTTGCTGCTGGAACTTACCAAAAAACATGCTGGGGAGTGCATCAGTGGCCCGCCGGCCATGGGAAGCCACTGCCGACCACCTGCTGGCCAAGGATGGTACACTGCCGGCCAAGGATGAGGAGGTGCCGGCCATCTGTAGGGTACTGCCGGCCACTGATGTACTGTGACACCAAGCTGCAATAGAGCACAACATAGAGAAAATTGAGGGTCTCCCAAGGGTATGTATGCACTATGCCACTCCATATCACCTCAAAACATCAAGGGGGAGGCATAGTTGGATCCAAGACCATCAATCACGCATCCCGATGCATGATGGCCAAAGATCGAACTTGTGCAAATCAATGCGAAATGAATGTACAAATAAAACACATAAGTGCCTAAAACTCTATCATGGATAATCAAGAGCGTTGGCGACCGAGAATTGAGACACGTTTCATCACTTGAAGTATGAAACGTTTCTCATTTCTTGTGCCTGGATTAACACTTAATCCAAACAACAATGCAATGCAAGGATGGCATACACAATGCTAACTCGAACATGCAATCATGCAATATGACTTAAGCATGCAAAATACAGTGTAATAAAAATGCAACAACATGTAATGGAACTAGCATGCGACAACATGCAAAGATGGAAGGAGCATACAACAATATGCAAGACAAGCATGCAACAACATGCAAGGGTGGAGCAAGCATACAACAATATGCAAGACAAGCATGCAACAACATGCAAGGGTGGACTTAAACCAAAATGGACAGACCTCAGCCGTGTCCAAATCAGTGGCGAAAATGCATCAAAACTAAGTCATGAAAGCATATATAAGCATGCACAATGCAATGGCTTAACAACTAGACCTCAAAACACAAACCTCAATCATGATAAATAAGCGATAAACATGGAAGTGTGACAACACTAAAGGCTCTGAAATTAAGTGTGAAATGATACCAAATCATTCAAACAACACAAGTAAGGCATGCAGGAGGACCTAAGGCACAAAGCCATCAAAGGGACTACACAAAGGGCATGCAATACATGGCACAAATGATTGCACCAAACATGAACAGAGGTTAAATAGGTCTAAACAAAGACTTAGACATGCTGAGATGAAGGCTCAAATACCTAGGCATGCAAGCATACAAGCTAAGCCATAAACTAGACAATAATGCACAACACTCAAAGACACTTAAAGCATGAATGAATTGGGAATATGACAATGCTACATGCTCTGAAATGAAGCATTAAATTATGCCAAATCATCTAAATAGCTTAAATATAGCATGCATGAAGCATTAAAACACAAAGCTAGTAAGGCCAATTGCACTACAGCTATACAAAGCATGAAGGATATGGCAAAGGCAACCCAAAAAAGTCCTAGAATATGTTAAAATGAGACTAAAACATGTATGGAAGTAAGCCAAAACAAGCTAGCATGGTGAGTATGAGGCATGATGCATACAAGGCAAATAAGGTGGATTACACTACACCTATTAAGACCAAGCATGGGATGACTCAACCAACAAAAATCAGAGTTATATCATGGCATAATAACCCCAAAAACCCACTGAGATGGCATCCCAAAGACTTAAGCATAGAGGCATGCACAATGATCCATTTATGAGGCATAAAACACAAACTCTCTAAGACATTGAAAGCATGTCAAATGCAGGTGTATGACCACATTTCATGGACTGAAATAACATTCAAGATGATGGCAAAGCATGGAAACATCACATGCATGGCATGGTAGGGGCCTCAAAACCCAAGGCTAGCCAAAGCATTTACACTATAACTATACAAAACATGAGTGATATGACCATGGAAGCCTAAAATAGTCCTAGAATAGCCCAAAATAAGAATAAAATCATGCTGGAGCAAAGCCAAAACATGCTGGAATGATGAGTCAAAACATCATGCACGTAAAGCTAGTAAGCAAGATTTGTTCTACAAGTATATGGAGCATGAAAAAGATGACCAAACCCACTTTAGACAGAGTTATGTCATGGCAAAACATCACCAAAAACATGCTGAAATGGACTCAACATAAGCTAGGCAAACATGCTACTTTGATGAGCCACAAATGAGATTACACTACACATACAAGAAGCATGCAAAATATGACCAAACCAGCCATGGAGAGAGTCAGGGAAGGTCCTAAAAGTCACAAAAAAGGGCCTGAACCAAGCCTCAAAAGTAAAGGGATACATGCTCCTTTGATAGGCCAATAACACGAGCAAACAAAAAAAAGAAGAGAGGGGCCCACCCCCTCTGATTTGAGACTTCAAAATCACATGCCTACCACTAAAAATCCACTAGATTTCAGTGGCTAAAAGTCCAAACAAAACCTAGCTCAAAGGCCTTAAAGCATGGCTCAAAACAAGGCCAAACAAAGCATACAAGAGGGTTGTACACCCCTAACACCAAAAAGACCTTAAACAAACTTCAAAAGCACTTAAATACAGAACTTTTTTCAGTTGAAAGAAAGGCCTAAAAAAATATGCAAGGATGGCCAAAATGAGGTACAAATAAATGCTAAAAAGGGGAAGAAACTCACCCTTGAAGACCAACTTCGAAACCTGCAATCTCAGGGGCCAAAAACCAAGTTTTAGAGCTCAAGTAACCCCCTCAAGAACCTCAGCTCAAAGATGGTGGTGTATCTCTATGTGTTGTAGTGCAAAAGTGCAAGAAAAATGGACTTTAGAGCACTATTCTATGCAATATAGAGAGAGTGTGAGAAATATAGAGAGAGAGAGAGAGAGATACAACTCCTTCAAAAATTTCTTCAACCTCTGATATACAAAAAGGATCCTTCCTTATATAGAAGAATACAAGAAGAAGCTTGTTAAACAAGCTTGGCAAGAGCTTCATCCTCCATACACGTGTATAGATGGGAGAGGAATGAAAACCAACTGGCTCAAAAGATCTGGCGTGAAACCTACTGAGACAAGGGCTCTGCCGGCCATCAGTGGTGGCCGGCAGTGGCTCATTGACGGCCGGTAGGCATCATCAATGGCCGGCAGTGGCAAAGGCATGGTCGGCAGGGCCAAAAAGAGGCCGGCAGTGCCTTCCACAAAGCATGCAGCAAAAGGCCAATACAAGATCCAAAAATGGGGCAGAAAGGATACAGGGTTTAGAAAGTTCAAACCTGTGACGTTCCGTCGTGAAAGTCGAGTACTCAGCGAGCAATCGAACTAGTTGTTGGGTGTACCTGCAAGCACAACCAAGTCTTGAGGACAGTCAAAAATGGGGTGTCTACAGTTATAACAGGCCTACAATATCTAAATCAATCAATGACGGGTTTGAAAGACCAGAAAACAAAGTGAAAGACGAGCATAATGGTTGTACCTCCGGTATATCTATGCTTCTATTGAACGATGGTGCCAAGATTAGATGTCTATAATGCATGCATGAATTTAGGCAACTGCCTATATGATTCATCCCAATCCCCGAATACCATTCTAATTGCCTTTGCCCTTGAATTCCACACCTTTTTGTATGATATACTGTAGTTTATGATCTTTTTGATATCTTCGATGGCATTCTTAATTGGCATATGAGGTTCATTCTTAATACGACAATCAAATATGAGTTGGATTATTTGGGTGTGAACACTTTAAACAAACATATATATATATATATATATAAATTTATTTTTTATACTCACCGCAACTTGTCCCAAAAGATGAAAAGTAATGTAACTAGAGTCAATATTAGTGTGGTCCCTGTTCATTCATGGGTATAAACAATGGTGAGGACCCCTGTACTGCTTTATTTCAAAAAGATCATGCTTCTTATTAAAAGATGCATGCAACCACCAACTGTAATCGTGCTTGCAAGCAGACACCTAAAGGTCTCGCTTGGAGGTTACGACCTTATACTCTCGATTATTTATTGCGTGGTACAATTTTACAGCATGTACAAGTTGCTTCTTATCAACGAAAACCATCCCTTTGTCCAACTCCGGATTTTCAGTGTTCCAGATCCGGTTACGGGAAACGACATCACGACTACTCATATCAAAATCACCACCCATGTGAATGTTCTCGTAGAAAGGGATTTCAGGTTTAGGTGGAATGGGGACATTTTCTGGGTCAACGGGGCCGTCAGCATCATCTTCTTCATCATTATTATCTGATCCGGCTAATAAATTTTCTTCATCACACATTTCATTTTCATCATCGTCTAGGGCGACATCAAGACCATACATGTCATTGTCAACAATATTGTTAACAAACCGTACATAGTTCACCATTTCCGCCATATTCCTAGCAACTTCAACTGGAGTGGTATGATGGCTGTAAGTGGGCACATCTTCTGTGTTATTGTGAAATTCATAATTGTATCCACCACGTGAACTTGATTCCACACCATGGCCCTCAAATGTCTGTTGTGTGTAGCCCTCTGTATAACATTTATCTGATGCATACATAGGAGACCGAAATGCTGTCGTGTCAATCCCCTGTGTAAGCAATGTAGTGAAGGGACGAGAATCTATCTGTGTCATATTCGAGACATTGTGTACAACCTCTTTATCAATGTACGCTTCCAAACAATTTGGTGGTTAGAAACTTGCATCAATACTTAATACGGTGTTCCATGTCTCATCGTCATTGATTGGTAATTTCTTGTATTTGCTGATTGCTTGCCACTAGCGATAAAGATATCTACATTTGAAGTTCAATCGGACATTTTCGCCGTAACTTGCCACTATGGACATGAACATCTCCTCCAAATTGTTAAGCGTGGTGCCAAGTTCACCCCATATATCCCTTTCGGCTCAGCATCATATGACACACCTTTATCGGGTTCCCGAATTATGTTTCCCCCTAGTAGAAGATAATTGGAACACTCTCCATATACTTGCTTCAATGAAACAAAAAACATTAAAATATCAACAATATACTTGTATTGGATTTTACTTGTAAAAGAATTATGTGAATTTTAACTCATTCAATCACAATTACTTGTGAGTCAAGAACTTTATTTAAGTAATCAGCAATTGTAATCCAACAATCATTATTGATTTTTTAATTAAAATATGAGTTAAAATAATTATTATGTTTTGGATTTTTTAGCTTTTTAAGAAAAAAAGCTTACAACACATAAAGAATGTTGATTTGTTTTGACATAACTGTCTATGGAACTCCTGTGTTCTGCTTTTTTCATTATTTATTACAATTAACATCATGCTCTTGTGCACGGTAAGTGTAAATTTTGCTTTTTCCTTATTTCTTCTTCTTTGTTTTGGTAATATTTCAGTGTTGATTTGATTTTTTTAAATTAACCTGCTTTTATTTTTGTGTTGGTTATATGAATTTGTTTAGGTGGACACTTGGTGGAAGGAAGTTGTGGGAGTCAAAAGACAACAGGAAATGGGGGCATGACAAGTTTGAAGAGATGACTCTCCAAGAAAGGCGCTATGAAAAGGTGAGGGTTTCATTGAGCTATCTGGTTGATGAATGTGGCTCATATCATAAGTGACATTTTTCTATAAAAATCAGCCCTCTCATTTTTGTCATTTTATATTTTTCAGGGTACAAGGAACTCTAGAGGTGAAACATTACTTCAAGACCACTAAATGTATAATGGTATGGAATGATATACCATAGAATGTGAAACATTACTTCAAGACCACTAAATAAGAAAGGATGGAATGCAATTATAGTTGTTAAAATATGAGTTTTGTATTATTTTGATGTTTTAAGTTTTAATTTTATCAATTTCATCTCATAATATTTTCAAGTTTAGTCAAATGAATCGGTCTAATATCAAACAAACAGTTTAAGTTATTAACAGAATGATATTAAATTGCATATTCAGTAGGTACACATATTTTTCATTTATTTTAAGTAGGATATATATATCCGTTTTCAAATAAAAAAATATAATAGATTTATCAAACAGTAGAAAGTTGTAATGAGATGAGAGTTGAGACAAGGAAAACACTTTTTTATTTTTATCCTGCCCCTAAAACAATTCCATTTCCAATATTTCAGAAGTACAATTATATGAAGATAATTATAGTAGACCTAATGGTTGACCCAATATTAATCACTGACCATTTAATGATGTACTGGAAAATTGACATCACAAAAGTAATAGTCAAACCCAAATATATCATATTAGAGCAACAAATAAGTATATATTTATATGAGGTGCAATTATTTAGACAACTTTAATGACATTTGAGCTTGTATTTGAGACTTTGTCCTAGAGTATGGGCATCTCAGTGTCTCATTACGATTTTTACTTCACAGTGACTAAAGGTTCAACAAAGACAACAATCATTGACCAGAAAATAAGGAACAACTCTTAGTCAATGTGGATGGGCTCTAAAATAATTCATTGTCCTCATCATTGGTGTAACCCTTCCAATTAGATATATCAAATATATACAGAATGAGCAAAATATATAAGAAAAATATTAAATATGTCCCTTTTTTTTTAATAATAAAATTATTATTGAATCCGATCAATACTATATCGAGAGGTGTTAATAAAGGATTGGACTTGTATCCCGTTCACATTGTAGAATAGACAATGTAATCTGGGCATGTGAGGTTTATTACAGGTCTCACTTTAATGATTTAATTTGTTTATTTCATTTACTTTATGTGTCGTTTATTCATATAAAAATTAAATTGATCCGATAATTATAATCATATAATTTCATTATGTTTGTTTTTTAAAAGAAAAATAAAATTATAATAGTCATCAATTTTTTAAAAATAAATGTGAATTAATTTGATTTTCTTATGAATAATATATATACGAGGGCTTACAAAATAAAAATAAAAAATCAAATCATCAAAATGAGATCTATGGTAGAACCTATAGTCTAGATACCACTGTTCAATTTAGACACGATGACAAATTTATCACACTAATTAAGAATTTTCTTATATATAATTTTAAAGTGTAAGACAAATTGTATTTTTTCTAAACCTTAAAGGAGGTGGGTGCAATTTACCCAATTAACAATGATCATATAGAATCAATGTATTGGCGTAAATAATAATTCTGGGTTGATTAAATCAATGCATTAATTGGATATAAGATATTATTCCAATTTAGTTGGTGTTTGATAAAAATGAAAATTAAATATTGAAAATTAGTAGTTAAAATTATTTAAAATTTATTATTAAATACTGAAAATTAGTAGTTAAAATTATTTTGGTATGTTGTTTTTGCATGAAGGTTCTTTTTCTCCATTTAGGATTTATTTTATATTTTGTACTCAGATTTATTTTATTAGATGACTTATTATTAGATGTATAATATATTAAATCTTGTGTTTTCTCATAAAAAAAAATAAATATAAAAATAAAAAATTAAGACTTGTACTAAAATTTAAATTTGATATTGTAATTTTGACACAAATAGACATGCAATGTATTCTATTATATAAATAAAGGATGTCACTATAGCGACCCCGATCTTTTTCCTTTTGGTGGTTGTATCCGGACTTACGTTCCGTAGATTCTGTTGTTATATATGTATTGTTGTCGTCCTTCAATTCCTTATTTTTGAGTTATAGGATGTATTGGGCAGGTTTGTTACAGGTTGGGAGTGTTTCGGAGCAAAGGGTTGCTGCCTAGAATTTTGGTCCTTCGCTCAAGCAAGCAGTTTGTCGCTCGAGCGAGTTATTCGTTTTTGGTCTTTCGCTCAAGCCAGTATTTCTTTGCTCGAGCGAGCGGCTACTTCTTGGTACAGACCTGAGAGCTGTGTTTCTTGGCTCGAGCGCGATCTTCTTCGCTCGAGCGAGCTGGTTTGTTCATCGCTCGAGCGAGCGTTCCGTCGCTCGAACGTGCGTCTAGTTGCAGACCTGAGGGTTTGAGTTGTACGCTCGAGCGAGAATTCTGTCGCTCGAGCGAGCTTCTGTGTTGTTGGCTCGAGCGAGACCTTCTTGGCTCGAGCGAGGGTTTTCTGTGTCTGGTCGCTTGAGCAACCAAGTCTTCGCTCGAGCGAGCCTGTTTTATTTAAATAAGTAGCAACGGTTTTTTCATCCTCTTTTTGATTTCAGAACCCTAGGTCTGTGTTTTCTCTCTCTTCACTCACCTTCTCTCTTAGGTTTGATCTACTTAGAGTGTATTTCTACCCTAGGTCCTTTGTTAAAAAGATAGAGTGGGTCAAGGGCTTCTTTTTAATCTGAACAATCTTGGATTTGGAGCACATTGGGTTTTCGTCATCTTCTCTATTTGAGTTCTTCACTTCGAGGTAGGGATACCCTACTCCATTCTATATGTTTTGTCCTAAGTTTTAGTCATTTTGATATGTTGGAGTTGTTGGGTTAATTTTGGGAAAAGATAGGGTTTGATTTATAATTCAAAATGGGGCTGTTTATCTGTTAAATATCATATGTTTGTAAGTCTTGAAAAATGATATTGATAGTGTTAAATTGATAAATTGAACCTTAGGGTTGATGTTGAGAAAAAAGGGGAAAACCCTAATTGTTGTAGTAAATTAATTTGTATAATTAATTTTGGAAAAAATATGGAATCGAGTGTATGTATATATATATTGATGCATTTATTTTCTGTTTAGAAATAGCTGCTTTGGGCTATCGGTGGAGGATAGTCGTGATTGTTGTAGACATTGCATGTTGATTAGGGAAAACTGAAACTAATCACATTGATTGAGTCATTAAATATGATGGTTGAATTAATATAGCAAATCTGTGTATTGATTGAATATTGTGTATGACAAATGTTTATTACATTGTATATGCATATTGTTTGGGAGGAGATAGGGGATGTACTCCATGGTTTGAGGGAAGATAGGGGATGGACTCTCAAACCTGTTGGGAGGAGAAAGGGGATGAACTCCATTAGTATAGCAAATCTGTGTACTTATTGATTTATGGAAGTGCATTGTAGTACAACAAATATGTGTACTTATCAATTGATGGAAGTGTTTTATTATGAGCCTTAGCCTCATTTAAATTGTTAATATCAGAAGAAATATTAATTTGAGATGTAGTCTCAGTTTGTTGTTTGGCTAGGTTCTGAGCCATGTCTGTATAAATGGAACATTGGGTAAATAATGGAAAGTGAAGCATATCATGGACATAGTGGTCATGAAACTGTATTGTGATAAAAGTGATTTATAAGTGTAACCATCTATTGAATGCTATTGCTTTAGTCAATTCGTATATTTGGTTTAGTATATTTCTGTTGGGCTGTGGCTCACCCTATACGGGAACATCATTTTCAGGTTCAGGTAATATGCTACCTCCAAGGACTTAGCTTGGAAGGATTTGAGTTGAAGACTCTGTTTAGATTAGTTGTTATTTTGTTTTATTTTGATATTACATGTAAACTCAAGCCGAGGGCTTAACTTTGTAGTTGAGTTAGTACTCACATTTTATGTCCAAGTATTGGCTTGAAAAGATGTAAGCCCGTAAGGCATTTCCTTTAGTCATTACATGTAATGTTTTCTTTTGAGGATACTCTGATGAATGGAATGATACTTTTATTTTCTTATGTCGCTGCATGTTAATATTGTATATTTAATGGGTTTATTTTGAGGGCGTGACAGTCACATTTAAAAATAAAATCAAAAAAAAAAAAAAAGAACGCTCCCTACATACAATCATTATCACATTTAATACTTGCTAAATATTTTTTTTCTTATTAATCAAACCGACTAACATTGTTAAATAATTCTTTTTATTTATCAAAAACTATCTAAAAATTTAAATATAAAATTAAAAATTCATAACATTTGCACCTACTTCTGAGTTACATGAATTAGGTATATTTTACATTTGTTAAAAAACTAGTATACTACAAAAAAAAAAAAAAAAAAAAAAAAAAAAAAAAAAAACAACTTGTGACTTGTCCACTTCAAGAATTTTTATGGTAAGAGCTCATCATAGGTCCACCTAAAAGAAAAATCTCAATCCAAACCATAGGAACACACCACTCTATTTTATTTCATGCAGTGTACCTAAAAAATTAAATAAATTACATACAAAATTCAAATATAATACCTTAATTGAGTTTTGAATAGAGATGGTAATTTTTCCCAATATCACTTCAATGACAAAATAGGGTAGGGACGGGGAAATTCTATTTTCACACACTTAATTAATTCAGTACACATCTTTTTTTTAATTTTTTTTTATTACATTTCTATCCTTCAATCAAATTACCAACACATCCCTCATTTTCTCTCTCCCTCCTTCACTCCCTCCCTCCCACCCACCCAACTCAACCCTAACCTTTGCCATTTCTGACCACCGGTAGTCACCTCCCTCCCTTCCGAAAATCACCACCTTCATAGCATTCCTCTCTTCTTGCCCAGCATTCATTATGAAAAATCTAGAAATCCGCTAGATATTGATTTGTGATTATGTATCAATTTAAAGCAATAAAACAATCTCAATCAACCAATTAAGACAAATCAACACAACAATTTTAACATAAAAAAATCACAATTGGAGCACCTCCAATTGTGATAAAAAAACTACGGGCAACAGCAACAAAACAATCCACTAAGAAGATATAAAGGAATTACATAGGTATACTCTCAATTACCTAGCGAATCCACGCTCGAATTGAACCAACCCCTATGTGCCTCTTCCAATCCTGTCTTCACCTCGGAATTGTCTTGACAATGAGTCACTCCAAAATCCACCAAAGCTTCAGACTCGAATTCTTCAGAATCCACCAAAGAACAACTCTCTCTTTTTTTAGAATAAACAAACAACCCTTTGATGTATACTTTTTAAACCATGAGTTGAACACTTAATTAAACATCAAAGAAAACCAACAAAATATCCCCAGATATAAACCTTAATATCCAAAAAGAAGATCTGAAGAAGTAATCCTAAAATCTAACAGAAACACGTAATTATAGAAATCTGGGACTGCGAAGCTCGCTCAAGCGAAGACTCTCTCGCTTGAGTGAGGAACCAAAAACGCATGTTTTCCATAAGTGGCTTCGCTCGAGCCATGCACCCTTCGCTCGAGCGTACATTCATCTCTTTCAGGTTTTTACACAGACGTAGCCTTCGCTCGAGCGAGAACTCCTTCGCTCGAGCGAGTAAGGGTGGACAGGCAACTTCGAATGTAATTTTGCATTTTTTGGCGAGCCGCCTCGACCTACTGGTATTGCCGAACCCGCCAAGGGGCGCTACCCCTTGGACCCCCGCGAGCTGACTGGGAAACTCAATCCCCGTCATAATCAGCAAAGTGGCAATCTTGAAAGTATTAACATCACAAACTTCTCTGCAAGACACAATTCGAGTTGGATTCGCATCTAAAAACTCATAGCCTCACTGAAATAAAAAGTGCGAAAATAAAAACAACTGAAAGGAGTTTTGTCAAACGAGATTGCCAAGAATAAAAACCTAACACATTACATAGACCATCTCCATTATACTAATCAAAGTTTTAATTTGTATATGGTGTAAAATGATGTGTATTGAGACAAAATTAAAAGTTTTAATTTGTGTATGGTGTAAAATGAATAAATTGTATATACTAAGATAAGTAAGGATGTTTAAATAGAATTACCTGTGGGGACGTATTTTCCTATTCTCACCCCCATCTCCATTATAATAATCAAATATAGTTTTATAATATATATATATATAATTTAATTTTTTTTAAATATAATAAGACTAAAACACTTAAATATTTTACTTAAAACACTCATTTTCATTTCTTTATTTTTCATTTTACATTTTTTAAGTCTCATTTTTTATAATTTATGAAAAATGCTAATAAAAGCCCTAAGGCTTATTTTTACTATTATTTTTTATATAGATAAGCCCTAACACTTATTGATAGTGTTGACAAAGTGTGTATATTAAAAGTGTATTGAAATGTGTAAAAATATTCTGGAATATATAGGAAAATATATTGGGATTATAATTTTTTTGATCTTGTTATGGATACTTATTAACAACCCTAAGCATGACCTATAAATTATTATCTATAATATACTATATTGTCTCTCATTTTTATTAATACCGCCATCCTTAAGACTATAAAATTATCTCGTCCGTATTTATCTCTCTCAATCTGATATGAGTGGATCCTTACATTGGCCTGCCTCATTATTATTCTTAATTTTGAGTCTATCATTTTAAAACAAAAAGTTTAAATTCAAAATTATGTAAAAATTGGGATCCAAAAAATTTGTACATTTTATACTAAGTTCAAAATTAAAATATTCTTAATAAGCCTCACTCAAATGGAGTCCAAATCCAAAAGATCCAAAATTATTATTTTTAATTCAGCTAGCAAGCAAACAAAAAAAAATTTAAAAGAGTAATGTTTAATCAGTAATTTTGTAGTTTATTATATTATCCTTTGAAAATGATATAATAGATAAGCTTCATTATGCAATTTTAATTAGTAACTTTGTAATTAAAAATATAAGAACAGTAACATTTAAGTGAAATTTTGTTGCATTTAAATCATTGTTTTCATATAATTTCATATTTTTAAAAATTGTGTACTGAATTTTGGTAAACTATGAAGTAACAAAATCATTTATTTATTTATTTATTTATTTTTATCTTTTTGAGTTCTTGAAATGATTCCTTAATATCTTAATCTGTATAAGCAAATTTTAGTAATTATGTTCAAACAATACTAATAAATATAAAAAATAAAAATAAAAAAGTCTTTAAGAGAGTTTAAAAGAATTATTCATTCACTGTTGCACTCTTTTTTACACAGAATTTACAATTTTTATAAGATTCTTATTATCTGTTTTATGAGAGTTTAAATTTTTTATTTTTTATTATTTTTGTGAACATTTGTTTGACAATCAAAAATAAAAACCCTAGAATTCAATTGTAAATTAAAAAATAAAAAATAAAAAAACCCTAACCCTAATTTGTGAATTCAAATTCAATTGAAAACCCTAGAATTGGGTTAGGGCTAGGGTTCAATTTGCATTACAAACTTTGGGTTAGGGCTAGGGTTCAATTTGAAACCCTAGAATTGGGTTAGGGCTAGGGCTAGGGCTAGGGCTACGATTCAATCTCTGAATTCAAAACCACAATTTCAATTCACAAACCCTATTCTACCCACATTGATATCAATTTCAATTCACAACATTTTCACATTCACAAACCCTATTCTACCAACATTTTCATCAATTCACAACATTTTCACAGTCACAAACCCTATTCTACCCACATTGTACCCATATTCACATTTTCACAAACAAAATCAACACATAAAATTCAAACTGAGAGAGAGACAGACAGACAGTCCGCATACCAGCGAGAGAGAGAAAGCAGAGAGCGACCCACAGAGAGAGAGAGAGCAAAGAACCCACAAAGAGAGAGAGAGAGAGAGAGAGAGAGAGAGAGCAAAGGGAGAACAAAGGGAGAACTGATCGGAGGAAAAAAAACGAAGTTAAAAAGCGTGGTTGCAAATGAGGGGGGTGGGCCATTTTATATAACTTTTAAAAGCGTGGTTACGAACAACGCTTTTTTTTAAAAGCAAATTTTCTTTAAGAGCGTGGTTTCTAACCACGCTTTCTATTGAAAGCGCGATTATGAAACACGCTTTTACTAAAGATGAAAACGCTAATAGGAACAGTGCTTTCTTAATTAAAAACATGATTTGTAATCACACTTTTATGATTTTATTTATTTTGTATGGCTGGGCCAGAAACATGCTGAAAGCGTGTTTTGGAAACATACTTCAACTTATTTTGGAAATTTTGACCAAACTAGACTTAGTTTGGGAAATAGGTTAGTAGGTTGGCTTATTTTGGGAAAAGCCTCAGAGAATCAACCACGCACTGATTAGTTTTCTCTTTTTTTTTCTTTGTTTTTTTTTATTTTTTATAGGGAGTGCTTTTCTGATTCTTGAGTTACTTTTCATGAGGATGGCTTTTCTTTAATAATTACAGAACATTAACATTGATATATATTTATTATAATTTTGATTTGAAAATGTTTAAATGTGATTTTAAAATTTAAATACTGTATTATAATCTTATTTATTGAAATAGAAATATTTGTTCAAAGCATGTTATGGAGAGAAGCTAAATTCATGTTTAAATATGGTAATAGCAACCCCTATTATCTTTACTTGAAATTGAATTCAATAAAGATAATCAAATTACCTGAAAAAGAAAGGTCAAGTTTCACAGGGAGAGGAAGATTTCAGCCGGATTGATGACCATTAAGGTATCTGGCAACAGGGCCAACCTGAGATTTAAGAGGCTTACGGCCAATTGTGAAAATAGGAGCCCTTTTTATATTGAAGAAAAAAAATTATAGATAAAACGATAAGTTATAATTTTTTTATTTGTTTATAACCACAAAAAACAATACTTGCATATATAATTATTAAAATTATAAACAAAACAATTTAATAAAACAAAATTAAGAGAAAAATATTATGAAAAAATTATTCAATTAAAACTAATAAAGACCTAGGTAAAAAAATTATGGCAAAATTATTTATTCTACTAAAATCTAATAGATGAAGAAGGAAAAAAAAATTAGGACCCATATATTGTATGTATTGTTCTTTTTTGGTCCAAACACTTTTTTTTTAATATATATTTTAGGGGTGAGCAGCGAATATACCGATCCGCCAAAACTGACCGAACCGAACCGATCCGATCTGCCACATTTTGGACAGATGCGTGATGACGAGCGGACGGTTGCAGATTGATTTTCTCCAATCTGCCAATCTAGCAAATAGATGGCGGATTTAAGATTCCTTTAGCCGCAACCGAACCGCCAAACCGCGAGCAACCCTAGTAATTTATAAGACTTTGTGTTTTCAGTTTATTTAAATATTCTGTTTGTGTTTTTAATTAAAAAAGAGTTTAAATATTCTGTTGAAAAAAAGTTTTCAACTTGAATATCTTTTTTGAATTGAAAAAAATAAACGTATTATTTATCTATATTTTTTGATTTTTAAATCTATCTCTAAAAATAATAAATAGAAAATTTGATATATGCTGATTAGTTTTTGTTTTCAAAAACAGATATAGATGTAACAATACAGAGACATATAATCTCTACTACTGCTGTGTTCATGGTTTTGGTGGTTTAAATTGTTTTTATATTTTAAGAATCACATATTGTAATACTTTATATGGATGAGGCATGTTGTGATTATAATATGTGGATGTAGCATGCAGTAATTGTGATATTCTAAAGTTTCAAACTTTCTTACTTTGGATGAGGAATGCAGTGATTGTAATATTTTTTTAAGTTATTGACTGTAATACTTTCTTCTCTTTTTTTTTAAGGAAGTGCACAAGTTGAATTATGTTGAAAATTTATAAAATTTTAAACCACCAAACCGATTCGCATCCATCTACTAATCCGCTCAATCCACATCCGCCAGATTGGCGGACGAATGCGGATTATTTTTTTTAATCCGCCAATCTGGCGGACGGATGGCGGATTGAAAGTTCCGTGGCCGCAACCGATCCTCGCTCACCCCTAATATATTTTCATTTTAATAAATATAGGTCAAATTACACTTATAAATAAATATGGGCTAAACCATACATGAATCCAATAAAATATTTTGAAACCCTTTGAATTGTTCCTAAAAAACACAACAAAAAAAAAAACCATTGACCTATAACATTTTATTAAATTTAAGGTCCTATTTTTGGGCCTTTGGCCAGGGTGGCCCTGTCTGGCAAAATGTCTAACTAGCAACTAAGCAAAAGGCCTAACTCTCGAAACATAGGTGTAGACACCCCATTTTTGACCGACCTTAAGACTCAGACATCACCGATTGAGCACTCGGTGATGTTGCATATTGTCCTCGTTCAGAAGTCTCAGAGTCACGGCCGTGCACCCTGCCTCCGGACTTCCGAACTCTCTTTTGTGCCTTGCCTCGATTTGCGAACCAGACTCGATTTTCCCTGTTTTCTTTCCTGAGGAGAGGGAGAGGTCCCGTAGACCATCTCTCAGTGGCCGTGGGCTACACTTCGTGGCCGTAGGCCATTTTGCCCATTTCGGAGCCGTCAGGCCGTGTGCCTCGGTTCGGGACCACCCAACCATCTCCGATTCCTCCGATTTTTGGCATGCATCTCATTTACTCCCTTTCGAGGGACACTGGGGTCTTAGATACCCACTTCGTGGCCAAACACCACTTTCGGTGCTTAACGGCCGGTTTTCGGGACCCCGAACTGCGTGTTTTGGCCCCCGAGCATTCGTTTTGCATCGGTTTTTGTTCATTTTTGGCAGGTACCTCTGTTTTATCACCAGGAAGATCACTGGAGGGTGGGAGGCCAGAAATTATCTCAGCAACCAGTTATGCTCCTTCGGCGCCCGTTTTTCTCACTTCCGGGCTAATGTTGAACACCCTAGGGCCATTTTCTTCAAGCCAAAACCACATATTTGTGTTGTACACACATGGGAGGATCCTAAAAACACATGGCTGGCCAGTAACTCTAATTGACCCTTTTGAACCCCTTTTAAAAGTAGCTTGTTGTCTCTCTTGTTTTAGAGTTGCCAATTTCCAACCATAGGGTCTTGTTGTACACACATGGGAGGACACCAATCTTTGGCGGCCGGCCAGTAATTCTCATTGACCCTTTTGACCCCTAGCCGGCCGGCCATAGGGGGTGGCCGGCCGGCCACCTCCAGCAAAAGTACCTAGCCGGCCTGCTTCCTCAGTGTGAGTCCATTCCAGCTGTGTCTTGGTTTTTCCCCAAAAATATCTCTATCCGGGGGAACCTTTTGGAGGGAAATAAGAGCTCATTTCCCTCCACTTTTGTAAGGATTCTTCTCTCCCTCTCTTGTCTAGATTGCTGTCCTCCCAACTCAAGAAGAGAGGTTCCAAGGATTGGTTTGAGCATATATATCCATATCATTCCATTTTCTTCAAGTTTTGGGTCCATTTCTCCATCATCTTCAAGCACCACCACCACCACTCTATTTCCAGCAGCTAGGAGGCATCCATTCATCAAGCAAAAAGGCAGCCAAGACTTGTCTACAAGGGTGAGTAGACTTTCCCCCTTTTTGTAGCCCATTTTTGCACCAACTTATTAGCCTATTTTCTTACTGTTTTAGGCTCCGACCCTAACTGAAAGGGTCCTTCTTTTGAGCTATTCTTCATGTTTGTTCAAGGGCTCAACCCTGTTTGAGCCCTCCATTTGGTACTTGCTTCAATACCATCTTGTATGCCTTTATTTTGCATGAAATTTCTAGCCTATGAGTGATCTATTTTCGAGCATAATATAAACTGTAAGTGGGCCTATTTTGAGCCCCTCTTCAACATTTGAGAAGGGCTCAATCCTGTTTAGGCCCCCTATCTTGCACTTGCTTCACAATCCCTCCAATTTATCGTAAATTTGCATGATTTGTTTGGCCTACATATAATCTGTTTCGGAGCATGTCATGAACTATGAGTAGGATTATCTTGTGTCCCTCTACAACATTGTAGAAGGGATCAACCTTGTTGGGGGTCTCCATGTTATACTTGTCATTATACCCTTCTTTGACCCCCATTTTTGCATGCTTATTTAAGCTTATCTAGCTTCTGTTTTCGGCCATCATCAGAGCTGGAAAGAGTCATATTTTGATCTTATTGACATATTTCATTAAGGGTCTTTACTGGTTTGATGAATGTTTGGGGTACCTCATGTTATAGCCTTATGTATCCTAGTTCTTGCATGACATTTTTAGCATGTTTGAATACTGAGTTGGGGGATGTCATCTACTGTAAATGTTCATATTTTTAGTCCCTCTTCAGTGTTGTAGAAGGGTATTTTTCCATTTGGGCATCGCATGTATCATTTGCTTCAATACCCCTCTTGGGGAGCCATTTTTGCATTCTTGCTTAATCCTATGTGTGCTTGCTGTTTAGCCCTTTTTATGACTGAAAAATGATTTTCTTGGGGCTGTCTTGCTACTTTATTTTCATTCCATGTCCATATTGTGCATGCTTTGCATAGTTATAGGCCATTTCGGGCGCCTAAATTCATGTTTCGGGGCCATTTCATGCATCGGGTGTACTTTCGCCTCATTCCAGGGCTGTTTTCCCCCACATTTCAATGCCAAAATTCATTTGCATGTTTGCATATCATTTCCATGCCATTTCATGCCTTAGGGCCATTGCCTCGATTTGCGTGCCCGTGTGCACGCATTTCGAGGCATCTCATTTTCTCATCTCTCGGCCTCTTATGTGAGTGTGGCTGAGGCTCTCTCATGTTAGTGTAAGTCCAATTTGCATTTGGAGTGCCATTTCATGCTTCCGTACCATTGCCTCAGTTTGCGCGCCCGTGTGCACGCATTTTGAGGCACTTCATTTTCATCCATCGGCCTCTTATGTAAGTGTGGCTGAGGCTCTCTCATGTTAGTGTAAGTCCAATTTGCATTTGGAGTGCCATTTCATGTTTCCGTACCATTGCCTCGGTTTGCGCGCCCATGTGCACGCATTTCGAGGCACTTCATTTTCATCCGACGGCCTCTTATGTGAGTGTGGCTGAGGCTCACCCATGTTAGTGTAAGTCCATTTTGCATTCTGTATGCCATTTTAGTCTCATTGCATCGTATATGCCATTGTCTTGATTTGCGTGCCCGTGTGCACGCATTTCGAGGCATCTCTTCTTTTTTTTTTTTTCTTCATCTCTCGGCCTCTTATATGAGTGTGGCTGAGGTCCTCTCTTGTTAGTGTAAGCCCATATTGTATTGTTTATGCCATTTTAGCATCATTACATTCTGTATGCCATTGCCTCGGTTTGCGTGCCCGTGTGCACGCATTTCGAGGCACTTCACTTTTATCCGACGGCCTCTTATGTGAGTGTGGCTGAGGTCCACTCGTGTTAGTGTAAGTCCAATTTGCATTGCGTATGCCATTTCATGCCTTAGGATCATCGCCTCGGTTTGCGTGCCCGCGTGCACGCATTTCGAGGCATCTCATTTTCATGGCATTATGCATGCTAGGATTGTATTTTAGTTGCATTCATGCATATCATGCATATTGCATCATGGTCGGGATAGGAGTTAGCACGGGCACTGGAAGCGAGGCACGTTTCGTAATCCGAGCAACGGAACGAGTCTCAATTCCCAAGTCACCGACACTCCGGATTACCCATGATGGAGTTAGGTTCTGTTGTAGCATTCACCTGCATTCATCCTATATTAAGTTGTGCAATTCGGCTCCTCGGCCATCACGCATCGAGATGCGTGATTGGTGGCACGAGGATCGAGGCATGCACATATTTGTGAAATACATTGCTATGCCCCTTTCCTGCTCTCTGTTGCAGCAAAATCAAGAATCAGCAGTCTTCCGAGGCTTGGCACGCACTTCGAGGAACCTTGCAAACAGAGGCTAATTGGGGCATCCCAGTGGATTTCCGCGCAAAGCAGCCCGGCATACATCATTCATCAATAGCAAGGCGTTTCGGCTTGTATGCGATTCTGACTTTCTTAGTTAATGTTAATTAATTAGGAATTTGTATATTATTTGACCGTAATATTTTGATTTGTATTATTCTTTCATTCGGGACTGTATTATTATTTATTCGGACCCTCTACGCGAGGACAAAATTGTAATAAGTGTGGGTGAGTGTGATGTATATCTTCCAACCCCACGTCTTTCTTCCTTTTTATTTACCCGCTTATGATGGTTAGATATAGGGCATGTTTCGATTAGCATACAGTATGACAGCATGTTTGCATCATTCATCTGTTTTGCACGCACCGGGCTCGGCGCATCATACAAACTGCATTTGTATTTCAATTCCAAATTGAATACGTGTTAGTTGTAGCATTTCATATGCCATGTTTAGAATAGCCGAGCCTGCTATAGTTTGCATTTTCGCATGTGTTGCATTAGGCATTTCTGTATATTTAGGATCATGCACGATCTCTAATCGGTTTTCTGTTTTGGCTTGGAGTACTCGGTGAGTTTTATGCTTTAGCATCCTTGCATGCGTGTGAGTGTTGCCATGAATAGCATGCTTACCATGAGACTATGTGCTTATGTGATATAACTGCCTTGAATGCCTGTGGGTGGAGGTTGAGTTATCTGAATTGGGACAATTCATCAAATGTTTGTTTTAAGCCCACTAGATGGTGGCAAAATCATGTTTTCTTAAGCCCACCCGAGGGTGGCAAATCCACGTCTTAGCCTACTTGCGAGTAGCACCATCAAACCATTTTCAAACAAACAAACATGAAATGTTTTGTTCCAATTCAGGCGACCCAGTCTATACTTGTATGCTGTGCGCATCACATAGTAACCTAGGCTAATAACCGGAATAAGAACGCACAATATTTTCAAAAACAGATATCATGGTTAGTAGAGGCCGGTCTTTGACCGGGCGAGCGGGGGTGCTCACAAAGTGACCTTCCCCAATCGTACCCAAGTTCCTGAGCCGAGGCAACTTTGGTGATGACGGACACGTGGCCTTTTGGCACCAAGTTAGGGTTTCCTAAATTTCCCATAAAAAAAAAAAAAAAACCATTTAGGTGGCGACTCTGTATCTGGCAAAACAGTCCATGTTTGGCACTTCTTTTCAAAAAATCTGTTTTCAAAAACGATTTGCCGAATTTGGACTCTTTGGTTCAAGATTAAGAACCGTGGCATTTGAGTCCTTTGAACTGTAGTGACCCAATATCGAACCAAAACGGGGGGGACTCGCACTCCCTTTCCCCGGGATGCGTTCGGGGACGTCTACAATAGGGCTTGTTTAGGGTGTCCTAAAAAAGTGCACTTTTTGTCTTTTTGGACTAAAAAAGTTAAGAAAAAAATATGGAGGTTTGGGTTAACTTTTTGACTTTTCACGAAAATGTGTGCAATATAATATTATTACACATGATAAAATGTCTCTTTTACCCTTCTCCACTGACGCAACCACAGAAACACGTGTCGCGTGTTTTGGGATTCTTGCTCGTCAACAATATTGTGCAACGGTACTCAATAATTCAAATTTTTTTATTCAGCAAATAGCACTGTGCAACGGTCTAATTTTTTTTACATTCATTACTTTTTCTGTTACAGGTCTTTTCCTTTTACCATTATTTCTTTTATAGTCATTTTTTTTCCCTTTTAACATTTTCGTTTTTAAAAGAAATTATTTTTTTACCATTATTATTTGTTTTCACAAGCACGAAAACAAATATTTTTTTCTATTTTGAATATTTTTATTATTTTTTGTATTCATTTTCTTTCGTTTCCATTTTTTTTCTTTTAACATAAATTTTTTTGGATTTCTGTCAATATTCTTCTCATTTTAACATTATTAAATTTTTATTCTTTTCCTTTAAACATTATTAATTTTTTTTATTTTCGTTTTTTTATTCAATATTTTTTTTCCATTCTGTTCATTTTAATTTTGGTTTTTTTTCTTTTCCTTTTTTAGTCAATAATTTTTTTTATTCTTTTCCTTTTTTTATTTTCCTTTTAACATTTTCATTTTATTTTTTACTCTTTTAACATTATTAATTTTGGTTTATTGTTTTCCTTTTTTTGTCATTTTTTGGTATTCTTTTCATTTGTCGTGGAATTTTTTCTTTTTCTGTTGTTTTCCTCTTTGTATTGATTATTATTTTATTTTTTTTCAAGCAGAGGTTGCAATTGTTCCATTATTGTCCGAAAATTGGAAACGAGTGGAACAAGTCTACTCTGTATTTTCGAGAATGCATATCGTAACATGTGAATAAAAAAAGATACACCACGTACATGCCAGTCATGCAAATTTCCTTTTTTTTTTTATGTTTTGTTTTTTTTTTCTGACCAATGGCTAGAAATTATTTTTTTTCATAGCCAGGTTGAGAACAAATTATTAGAAAATATATTGCAAAAACTTCCCCCATGTTTGTAGAAGTTAAAAAGTCTCTAATACTTCCTTTAAAAGTACACTACTATGAAAATTTGTACGCTCCGAAACACATGAGACTATTAAAACCAAACGTGTTTATGAATATGAATCTCAGTTACAGATATTAACAACCTTCAACAATATTCTTGTATTTCCAATTCGCCCCTACCGGTGTGCTTGTCGTACCAATGCGTTCGTAATGTTCACCCTTACTGCGGCCATTGCAGGGTCCGAGTCCTCTTCCTCCATCACATCAGCAACCCGTGTGTATTCGTCGTGGTCGGGCATTTGAGGGGCCACGTAATCGTCACGGTCTGGGATACGCATCATGACCTCATCAAGTTCACTATGTCGGCGTATGAAGTTATGTAACGCCATCGATGCACATACAAACGTAACTTGATTAAAAAAACTTAACTTCTGCATATTCCGCAATGCCCCCCACCTAGCCTTCCAGGCACCGAATGTCCGCTCAATACAACTACGCAGTGAGGAATGTGCCTTGTTGAACATTTCGTACTGATTCTGCGGTGTTCGATTTTGATGGGCATTTTGGTGATACCTATACCCCTTGTAGGGGGCTAGGTACCCTGCCTTGTTGCTGTAACCGCTATCCACCAAATAGTATTTTCTTGCAAATTTTGTTTCATTTCATTTTCAATTTGACAGTATTCTATACCATTTAAATTATTCTTCAATTAACTTGCATTGATTGGTAAATTTTTTTTTAAATAAGTAATTCTTTTGTTGAATAATTTCTCCATTTCTAAATTAATTTTATCCCAATTTTGTTCTCAATTACTCCTTCTCCCAATTCCTTTTGTTCTCAAAAATTATATTCCCAATTTCAGCATTGTTTGTGAATTATAATAATTTCTTTTATGACATTTACATTTTCATTATAAAAATTGTTCTCGTCCCAATTTCATTTGTAATTATAATTTCATTGTGAAGTTCTTTTGTTCTGAACAATTATAATTCCAATTACGCAAACATATTTGTAATTACTTTCTAATTCATTAACAAAATTTCTATTTGGAGTACTTTTGCAAGAAATTATAATAAATTATAACATCTCATTTTCATCTTCACATTCTTATGCACCAGTTCATTATTTTAGAAAACTTTTCATTTTCATTTGTTTGATTTTTTAAAGTTGTTTGCAAAAATTTTGAATTTTGGGAAATAAACTACATTAGACAATTGCGTTTGTTGACATAATAAAAAAAAGACTAAAATTTTCACAATTTTGTTGCCAACAAAATACTTTACTGAAAATTGTTAAATTTATAGATCGTACGTATTCATATTTCGGTTTAATATTTTGTACCTGGTGCGGGGTGCGGGAAGCGATGTTTATCTTTAGTTGTCACGTAGTGCAAAACCCGGCTGTCGTGCATGCTCCCATCCTAACTGGCAGAGACAAATGTGAAGCACAAATCAAAGTCGCATACAGCAATTATATTTTGTGTCGGCACGCCTTTCTGGCCATAGTATGATGTGGCGTACTCCTGCGAGACACGAGCCATCACGTGCGTCCCGTCCAATGCACCGATGCAGTCCTACGCAACGCACCAAAAAATAACATATTTTGAAATGTAACTACTCAACATGCGCTACATATTCACTAGTTTGCACAATCAATGTAAGCTCTCCATGATTAGTCCATATAAGCCCAACATTATTCTGTACTTGGTTTATGACTTGACAAAAACCTCTCCCAATAAAAAGACAAACACTTATGAATCTTTCAACTTTATAAAATTATATTGTTCTGTTTTAAAAATATAAAAGTTATATTTGATAATACCATTGCACATTGTTACTCAAACAGTTTATTCATAAAATATAATACCATCACATATATTTATAATTTACCTAACTTGTAACTATTGTTAAACAAAGTTCGAAATGTAAAATATGTAACCATAATATATTAATTTCATCATCTACTAATGCCATCAAAATTACAACTACTGTGAAGAGAAGAAAATAATTATTTAAAGTTGACACGTTTAACGGTATTTTGTTAATTACTTATCTTATAATTTATCTTTTAAAAATTTGGTAAAAAATGGAAATTGTCACCTTGAATGGCCGGTACCGCTACTATGACTGTAAATGTGGATGGCCCCCTTGTTGTACTTGTTCCGGCGTAAGGCTCCTACTATGAACTGATGTAAACGGTATCATAACTTGCATTACCTCATGAAAATTGCGTGACAATGTCTCCTTTGAGTGTTGGAACCGTTCTTGCAAATGTTTCCAAGATAGACCCTGCAATGCACAAATAAAAATGGCTACCTTTTCTTCCAGCGAAACGCCATGCTCCCGCTCCGGCAATGTCAATCCGAAACTGTGAAGCGCATCGCATAACATCAAGAATACTGGTTGTGACATACTGACATTATCTTCAAATCGGCCCTGGTGGCCGTTAAATAACTCAAACATCCATAAATGTCCCGAAAGTATTGACGTATTTCAAGGGACTCTGTAATAATTGTTGTAATAATATGTTGCCACACTGTTATAGGCTTCTATCAAGTTGTGATCTGTTTCGACCACCATTTCTCTCGCAATTTCATCGATAGCTTCCTCGACGGGAACAGAAAGTGCAACGCGGTGACTCGAACCTGCGTCGTTTGCCATTCATTTTTTGAGTTTGGCGAAAAATGTGAACAACTTCAAAAACTTCCAAGCAAATATAATTATTCAAGCTGATGGCAAGAGAGGAACAGACATATGACCACACTGTGAACTCTTCAAGGAAAAAAATAGGCAAGAGGGAAAGAAATAAATAGCCAAGGTTGTGGGGGTCATGTTTACACAAATGCGTACCTCTTTATGTAGGTCCATGACATTGTTCAAATATGTGGGAACCAAAAAACATTTTAATATTCTCCACAACATAGTATTTTGTGCAGCCATGCTAATAAACTGAATATCTTGCCTAATTACGAAAAACCTACTTTTCATATTAATTTTTGCCATGATAATAAACTAAACATTTTAATAATGTAAAAAAACAGAAGCTATCCATCACATACAGGGTACGCACATATTTACTGAAAATGTAATTTTTACATGTTCAGATTCCCACAAGCACAACAGTGTTCACGTGAACTAAAAAGACAACCTGCCATGAAAAAAAAAGGGGTACATCCATTACCAAAAAATAAAGGACAACCTGCCATGAAAAACCTATGGTCTACAATTGGAATTGGGATCCTCTACATCAATTCTCGCTTTCCTTTGAAGTTTTGATAATCCGAATCGTTCATATTTGAAGATTTATTCAGTATATCATACCTGTAAAAAATCAAGTTATTCGGATATCAGAAAGCATGTGTTCGGAAAAAAAATTATTATTCTAGTTCGATTTTTGTAAACACATATTTTCTGATATCCGATCAACTTGATTTTTTACAAGTATGATATACTGAATAAATCTTCAAATATGAACGATTCGGATTATCAAAACTAGGCCTCAAAGTGGGCCAGCAGGCCCTACAATGAGGGAGTGAAAGAGAGAATTGATGTAGAGGATCCTTGCTCCTACAATTATAGCATCTGTCCACAAATGGACAATATTGAAGGAAGTCCACAACAATCTTTGGGTATCTTTAGGTACAATTGTAGCACCAGTCCATCTCTGCCTATGCATTACCTCGGTCAATAAAATTATTGTCCGAAAATGTATGTATATTTTTTACACTTTACATCCATTATTATCATCTTTTTTACATTATTCTTTAAATTTGTGAACACACCAAATACACTTTAAAAATATACTATTTGTCAATTTTTCTACAAAAAATTAACTAATGAACATATCATCTTCTTTTTCTTACTTTGCTTTATTTTCTTTATTTTTTTTATTTGCTTTACCTTTTTTTTTAAATATAATTTCTTATTTTTTTATTATTAGGAGTTGTTGATTTTTATATAAAACAAAAGTTTATAAAATGAACTTATAAATCAGACAGATGAAATATTATTTATAAAATATTAAAAAATTGAGATGTAATGTAACCAAATTTTAAAAGATTTCAGTGTCATTTATATCAACCCCATGACAGGCACAACTTTAACACACAGCTGCATTCCCTTGTCCTTGGTAGCTGGGTGGGTGGGTGAGACTTTTGTTAAAGCATTTATATACTCTCATTACTTTCTTTTCTCATTTCCCTGTTCGAGTCACCAAGGGTGGTTTCCTTGAGGAGATCTGTTAGGTTTTGTGGGGAAGCAATGCATCCTACTAAGCTCTGTGGACTGACAGTCAACAATGGACAATGGACAGACTGGCACGAACAGAAGTTTACAAAAAGCTAAGCCCTCCAAAACAGCAATTGAAAGCCAGGATTATACATGTTTATCTAGAAAGAGAATGGACTTGCCTTAATGATTTGAAGAAGAAGAAAAAAAGCCCATAAAAGGAGAAGCACCAGAATCCTTTTCCACCTCAGGTTTAAAACATAAAATTTGCTGAAGAAAAAGGAACATTTAGCATCACTAATTATAAAATTGGAAACACAGAATATGTAAAAGTAGACTTTGCTCAGCATTGCTTTTTTCTCCTCTCTAGGAATCAATGGCTCATACTCTGTATCAATTAGTACTGAAGACAGAAGAAAATAGCACAAGAGCATGAAAGTCATTAGAAATGAATACCGAACATGGCTATGCAGAGCTGTAAATGAGGATTCTAATCTCCCCAATCCTGTGTTGCCAATCTGTAAAGTCCTGTAAGATCAATAGTGTTGACAGTTGGGGCAAATGCCATGTTATTTCAGCTGCTCTGCTCATGAATGTGTATTCAATACAATTTACACTTCAAACCATAACTGTAAACCAACTCATAACTGTAAACCAACTCATGCATAGACCACAGATACGAAAAGAAAACGTCCAACACATTTATAAATAACGTGCCTGCTGTAATTTAACTGAAGTAAAACAACATCCAACACATCACACACCAATTCCGTAATTTTAAAAAAGATCCAACAGCCACTATCAAACATAGAGGAAATAATAAACATAAAACAAACATAGGAGGTAGTAACAATTAAGAAAACTCCATCAGCATATTAATGAAACATGAGCCCTTTCCGATTTTGACTGAGGCCGTCAAAACCAAGGGCCGTGAGTTGGCGCTGATGGGCCACCCATAGTCTGGGACTTCTTGATTCGCAGCCAAGTAATGACGTCTGCGTCCGTTGGAAGCTGCAACAGTATTGCCTGATTTAACGGATTGTCCATTAGCGACATACCGTAAAGTATTAGTGGGTCTTGCCGGTCTAAGCCTTGTAGGGAGTACAACCTTGCCATACACTTGCGAATGCAGTCCGAGGCCGAATCTATGTACTCATGATGCACGCGGACTTCCTGTTGTTGTAATTTAACTGAAGACGCAAGGTTTTCCATGCTACTCGCCAAGAGTGATGCTCCAACATTCTGCCCTTTTTTCCGCTGCGATTGTGTTGTGCGACTGAATTTGCGTTTGCTCCGGCCACTCGTAGGTGTGTCATCAGCGTGAATTGGCGATGCCACAGCATGTCCACTGACCGGGATGTCCTCATCGTGAATTGCCGATGCCGCAGCATGTACACTGACCGGGATGTCCTCCTCTTGCGCAGAACTGTGGTGGACAGTTTGTCCATGCTGCGCGGATGGCTGGAAAGGGGGCAAACCACTGCTGTCTTCGCAGTCTTCTTTGTCTACCAGCAACGGGTTGTCCTCCGTGGCCTACGAGTTGAATCTTGCCTGGTGTCCATGCGAATTTCCCGGTTGCAGTTGCACCTTCATACACCCTTCGCATTAGGTCCATATGCTCCAACGGTTTCATTTTGAACTTTAGTGCATTCTTGTCAATCTGGGGAAAACCAAAACACGCAAACATGATGAAGTGAATCACGGAAGGAGGAGAAACATAACAGCAGCCATGGAAGAGATGTTGATGTTACAGGTTACCAGATTGCATGACTATTCAGCAAGTTGTTACCACATTCGAGCAAATATTCAGCAATATGTGCAACTCTTACATGTTTATTAGGGAACATACAATATGTGCATGAATAAGGGACAAAAATATTCAGCAATATGTGCATGAATATTCAGACAGTTGTTACCACATTACAGCAAAATATTCAACAATATGTGCAACTATTTAGCAACATATATCCAGTCAATATGAACATACAGCAATAAACTGTATGTAATTAATGCAGAAAAGCAAATGAAGTAAATTAGAGTTGATGGCGACCAAAAAAACAATGGTAGTAAGAAAGATTTTGTTCATCATAAAACACATTTCAGATTTTGTTTTAGATCTTGAACAAATACAGCACAGCTGCCAATAGACCTCAACCTAACCCAACACCCAGTCTCCTCCACAGCATCATTTGTCTTCTTCCAACTCTTTGGTTTGCCCACATCCCAAGACTGTCCCTTTCCTAATCCCATATTTCATAAACCCTATCATCAAACCCAGAAATCATGAAAGGTGTCCAAATTCCCCCCTCCTCCCTCTTTCACCCTCCACAACCCAACTCACAGAAATTTTTATAAATCTCCCACAGCTGCATAATAAAATATTTATATACAGGAAATGACAAAATGACAATGGTGGAACCCACGTTTTCGTATGCAGAAAAGGAAAATAGTTTTCATTTTCGTATTTCTTTCGTTTCCTATCAATTAAATGCAACCAAGAGCCTTATAGAAAAGAAGACATGTACACAATTTTGGAAAGCTAGAGGTAGCACCAATAAGGGAAACACAAATTGAAAGTTAAGATTGTTTGAAGAATTTTTATAAATCTATATGGTAACATATGAATCATTTGCACGTTGGATGTTACAAAGAAGAATATGGAATTGTTACCTTTTCATAATGGGCCCACCAATCGTCGGACGCTTGTATCAAACCAGTTGCTTCATTGTAACTTATCCCGGTTGGCCCATGCCTACTGTCCATCAGGCGTGACCACGACTGCCAATCCTTTTTCAGTGATGCGTACTTGTTTTGCAGTTGCTTCACCTCATGGACCTTATGTGTACGCTCCTCGAAGGCCTTAGCGATAGCCCTGTATCCATGCATTGTCATTGTATGGAAGCTGCCCTTGAAACCTGAGTCCAACTCTTTGATAACAAGCTGCAAGAACATGCGCACCGTGTCGGAGTCCCAATTTGCTTTGTGAGCTAGTCTGGATTGCGGTTGAGACTGTTTACCACCACGCTTACGCAAATGTCTCGAAGGTGTGGATGGCGATTGTGAGTGCTCCATTGTGGTACTACAATGCAACAGTAATTGTGAAAATGTAAAAAAGCAACATTGTCACATATCGAAAATGGTAAATAACAATATGTACTTAACAAATTCCCATCCATCTCCTTTTAAAACAATTGAATAAGCAAATAATTCGGTATCTGGATTTCATAGTTTCATGTTCATTATTGATGCGGTTCTTCTTGTTCATGCCTTCTATATTGTTGGATTATTGCTCTGAAAAAGGAACCTCATATATAAACATGCATACATATATATTAACTGCAATGATACATCAAATGTAGCCTCTGTAGCATGGTCCCAGTTAGGTAGTTAAATAGTATGGAGTTCTGCCCATTAAAATTGATTAAACAGAATCTGATCACCCTACGTACTTGTTCTGTATTTGTACATTACTTTATAAGCATTTGATATTGGAGCTCTACTGCTATAGTGTCTAGTATTTATGCAACTTGCCTTTGAGCAAATATAGATGCATCATGAATATTCATGTATTCATTTATCCATTCCAAACCAACTCATCCTTGTGGCTTCCATTTAGAAGAAGTTGTTATCTACCATTACCAAAAGCTATCAGTTGCTAATACTGAATCTGAAATGCTAGTCACCTGGAAGATCTTTTAAGCTTTGAACTGTTTGTACTGAGAATGTAACTCTCTGTATGAAATGCAAAATCTATTATCTTTAGAGCATGAACCTAAATTTTGTCTCGAAATTGGTTTCTGAGAATTGCTTGTCATGTGCTTATTACTCGAGATAATTGGAAAAGGAAAAACAGTTGTTTCTCCTGTTACTATGATCATTCATGTTTTAAGCAATGTGCACAGTTGTTTCTCCTTTTACGAAATCCACATAAGGTCTCATTCATAAAATTTGTTGTCATACACAACACGATGCTGGAAACACTAATGTCCATTTTGTTTTGTAGATGTTAGAAGAAGCAAAAAACAAACAGACCTAACAAGTTACAAGACACATCAAGTGAGAAATAAAAATATCAGAAAAGATCATAACGAAACATATAATAAACCCTTCAACTAAAAAAAAGAAGACATATAACAAATCCTACGAAAGAGTGTATTACAGAATTTCTTCATAAGAACACGAGATGAATTATATAACATTACTCCATTTTTTTAACAAATCAAGTTAGAGGATTTTGTTAATACCATTATTATTAATTCTTTTGTTGATCGTATGAGATAATTTATAAATATGAGAAGAATTATATTATAAGCTGGACAACACTATCTATAAGCTGAACAAGTAACAGTTAACACCAAGAATTTATACTCCACCTAGAACATGTATAAGGTGAACAACTAAAGACCAATAATAATTCAATTCTAGTCCAACCATGGAAATTTTGAACAACTAACAGTCTTACATGAGGGTGGAATTTTTCCACAACATGCTTTGGATGCTAGAAAAGTTTAACATCATTAAACAATTAAAGACCCAACAAACTCAAGCAACTGTTCATATTCGAACCTGATAATTGTGAACATTACAAGCATAGAAGCCCAACATTGCCAGGAGAAAAAAACAAGAAAAAAATTGTCAAAATGTAAAATATTTTGTCAATGGGTATCTGAGAAAACAAAAGCTTCACAGAAGAAAAAATCCCCAATACTATCACACACCCAAAAGAAAAAATCTACAATTTTTTTGAAGGGCTGTGTGGGTCATCTTCACCGACCAAAAACAGAGAGACCCAGAAGGGTAAAACATCGAACCACGCATATTGTATGATAGAGAGGTTAGGTTCTGGGGCAGCCATTAAAGACAAAGGAAAGTGGAGGAACAGAGGAGAGATGGGAAATGTACAGATTTGGTTCACAGGCCCAAAATCAGTGGCGTGGAAGAGATGTTACCTTGTTCTTTGTAGGATACGGGCAGAAGTAGTGTAGATCTGGTCGGCGGTGGTGCAGATTTGGACGAGGGATTGTCCTTCCTGTCGATTACAGTTTTGAGGTGATCGCGTCAAGGTTTGCGTTTGGCACGGCTGTGGAGGTGGTGCAAGGTGAAGGGTGTGACGGATCTCCGGCCGTGGGCGGTGTGTCTTCGACGGACTAGACTTGTTCAACCGATTGAGGGATTTGTGAGGTTGGAGAAGGAAAGGGGTTTTCTGATCGCGAATATTGTGATATATTCGACTCAAATGCACTTTCAAAAAGGAAGGGCAGCAACGTCATTTTACCCTCTACATAGTCAGACAGGGTTTTGCCGTCCAAACTTCCAAAATAAGGTAACTTTTTGGCTTTTTTGATAACTTTTTGACTTTTTATCTTATCTAGTAGATGCCATACTTGAGCATAGCAAAGCATTGGATGGGACAACGACCCATCAAGTCCGCTCACCTCCACCATCACCACCACCATTGCTATTATCACTGTTGTTATCACTGTTACCACCATCCTATCATCATGCCACCATCTCCACCCTTATTTTACCACTATCACCAAATATAAAAATATATATATTTTATTCACAAAATGTTTTTAAAAAAATGTTTTTCACATAACTTGAGCTATTAGACAAAACAGACTAATTTAATCAATAATACAAAAAGTTACATCTAAATCATAATCATTTCATTTTTTCTCTCATAACTATCAAATCAACTATTAAAAAAATAACTATCAAATCAACTATTAAAAATATTTTTAAAAAAAGCAAAATTGATCTTAAACAAAACAAAATTAGTCATGCTAAATTAGCTCAATCTGAACAAGTACAGAGTGTATCATGATTTCTTATTTTTTCTACAACTCAATTGGTGAAGAACACCAAGAAAAATTTTAGCCTCTTTCAGGCCAAAATCTATAAATAAATAAAAAAACATAAAATAAGTTAAAATAGTTAATAAAATAAAATGGTAAATTATACTGACACCCCTAGAGGTTTATGTTTATTATAGTTTCTCCTCCTCACCTTTTGAAAATTACATCTCTCTTTGAGGTTTAAAGTTTCATTACAGATTCCCCCCTCAGCAATTTAATTTTTTTAAATACCAATTTTGCCCTCACTGGGTAAATTACATTGACACCCCTCACATTTTAGAAATTACAATCCACTCCCTAAGATTTAAAGTAGCATTACTAATTGCCACCTCGGTTAATATTAGTTGGAAAAAAAATTCATTAAAAAAAAATTAATTGGAAAAAAATTATTTGAAAAAAAAAATTAATTGAAAAAAATTTTGTTAGTAAAATTTTTAAATTTTTGTTTAAAAACCAACGTAAACTCATTTTTTGAATTTAAGTTTGTTTCTCAAATTTACAAACTGAGACAACTATTTACAAACTAAAAAAAATATTAAATAAGTTTTTATGACATTTTTTGAAATATTTGTAAATATAAATTAAAAATTGAAAACGAAATGGTTACCAAACAGGTTTCAGATGGTAAAAATATTGTAAAATTAACAAATAATTAAATAAGTTATTAACGTAAGAAATAACTTATCAAAAGATTCTTAGGCTATATATGGTTTGATTTTTAGAATTTTTTTTTAAAATTAAAAATTAATTTGGTTAAAAAATAAAAAATAATTATCATTTTTATATAATTTTTATCTTTCGAGTGGTTAGAAATAATTTTTTACAAATTAAATTAAAACAGTCATACGTATGTATATAACCTACCCAAAAGTTAAAATGATAATTATTTTTTACCCTTAAATGATAATTATTTTTTATTTTTTATTTATTAACCAAATTAATTTTAAATTTTTTTTAAAAAAAATCTAAAAATCAAACCATACATAACCTAAGAATCTTTTGATAAGTCATTTCTTACATTGATAACTTATTTGATTATTTGTTAATTTTACGATATTTTTACCATCTGAGGCCTGTTTAGTAACCATTTCGTTTCAGTTTTCAATTTATATTTACAAAAATTTTAAAAACTGTCACAAAAATTTGTTTGATAATTTTTTTTTGTTTATAAATTGTTATCTCAGCTTGTAAATTTAAGAAAAAAACGTAAATTCAAAAAATAAATTTACACTAGTTTTTAAACAAAAATTTAAAAATTTTACTAACAAAAATTTTTTCAATTAATTTTTTTTTCAAATAATTTTTTTTCCAATTAATTTTTTTTTCAATGAATTTTTTTTCCAACTAATACTAATCGAGGGGATAATTGGCAATGCTACTTTAAACTTTAGCGAGGGTTGTAATTTTTAAAATGTGAAGAGTGTCAATGTAGTTTAGCCAGTGAGGGCAAATTGGTATTTAAAAAAATTAAATTGCTGAAAGAAAATCTGTAATGAAACATTAAACCTCAGGGAAGGAGATGTAATTTCTAAAAGGTGAGAGGGAACGGTAATAAATATAAACCTCAGGGGTATCAGTGTAATTTATCCAAAATAAAATATCACATGAAATCCATAATCGTTTCATTTTTTCTTTCACAAATATCACATCCAACTACAAAAAAAAAAAAAAAAAAAAAATCTAATCATTATCCTAAACACAAAAATTTCAACTTACTAAAATAATCATAAAATAATCAAAAATTAACCTAGCATCTTCTCATGCACCAGACGTATAAACCGCGCTTTTTTTTTTAGCAAGGCCTTTGAAAATGGAATCGACCCCCTCTCTATAACTGACCTAAATCCCCCACCATAGATTTCTAGAGAGGAAAAGAAAAAAACAGAAAAACAGAGAGAGAGAGAGAGAAATGGAGTTGCAGAGTGGGTTGGGTCTGTTGATTCAACAATACAAAGCTCTGTTGAAGAAGAACATTATCCTTTCATGGCGTAACAGGCGATCCACAATTGCTCAACTTCTCTCTCCTTTCTTCTTCGTCTTCCTCCTCTACGCCATCAGTCAAGCCCTAGCCAATCAACCAAACTCCGTCTACGATCCCCAGCCTCTTCTCGCTCCTCCAATTCCTCCCTGCGAGGACAAGTTTTTCATCACTCTCCCCTGTTTCGACTTCGCTTGGAGCGGCAATGATACCGCTCTAGTTGTATCGATTGTCGACCGAATTATGAACAACAATCCTGCTCGTCCTATTCCTCCTAACAAGGTTTCATCGTCCTATCCATTTCAAATTTTCCTTTTTTCTTTCTTTCTTTCTTTTTTTTTTTTTTTTTGTGAAGTTTTGATTCAATGCAGAGGGGCTACAAATTGCTCACAATAAGCAACAAGAGATTGTTGAGATTCAATATTACAATTATAACGAGAATAATATCGATAGGGCTTAGAAATTCACAATTAACAACTCAACTCAATCCACGATTAATAAGTTCAACACTATCAACTCCAGCTCCACAATGGAGAAAAATAATCAACTAAACAAATGATCAATTAATTCAATTCTTACCATTAACTTTTCAGAGTATACAAGAATGAATGGCCAATATATAATAGACTACTTCTAAAATTTTTAAAATACAAAAATAATTTTACAATAATTTTAGGAAGAGCATTAATAGTAAATATTACAAACTTAGGGGCTTACGTGACTTCCCTAGTCCTATGTTGGCTCTTATTTTTCTGAAATTTCTTTCTTTTGTTGCTTTGTATTTTGAGTTTGCGAACTCTGCTTATGTAATGATACAAGTTTTGGGGGGAAAAATGCTACGTCATGTAATTATAGCATGTTTTTGTGAATTTTAGATTTGTTAGATACAGTAAAACAAAAGTTCTATTTTGGTTTGAGTTAAATCTGTTTGGTTTTGCTTCCAAAATCCCTTTTTTTTTTTTTTTTTAAAAATTATTAGAAAGTAATTTGGTTAAACTAATGTCAAAAATATGTTTTCTATTTTTCAAAAAACACTTCCGCATAAAACAACATGAAAATGAAATGGCTTTTGAATTAAATGTTTTTTTCACCAGATTAGTTTTTGGTGTTTTTCGGAAAACAGATTTTGAAAACAAAACCAAATAGAAACATTGGTTAGATGTGGTATTCATAGTTTTGCTGATACTTTTTAAAATTTCTTTCTGGTTCTGTATTTTGAGTTTGCAAATTCTCAAGTAATAGTGATAAATGCAAACCATTTTATGTTTTTCGGTTGTTAGTTTCGTGTCTGTAGACTCTAGCATTTTTGGCTAATTGGTGAAATGAAACACATTAACTTCAACATTTGAAGAAGATGTGAGCATGGAAAATGCTTTTGTCTATGCTTTCCCCCTTGTAACAGTGCATATGATCACATATATAACCCTATATAAAATTGTGCAGGTTAAATCATTTAGAACAAAGAAGGAAGTAGATGAATGGCTTTATAACAATCCTACGCATTGCCCTGGAGCTCTGCACTTTGCAGTAAGAAATAAAACTGTCATAAGCTATGGTGTACAAACCAATTCAACTCAAATTGCCAAGCGAAATCAAAATGAAGATCCCACTTTTAAATTCCAAGTACCACTTCAAATAGCCGCTGAGCGTGAAATAGCAAGGACTTTAATTGGAGGTATTAAATGCAGATTCATGTTATGAGATCCGTTGTTTTCAATATGCATTGAGATGCTTTGATGCCTGAAACTGGCACAAGATCCTCTGTATCCAAATTTCTTTAATTGGGAGTGCATTGAGTATAGAGAAATAGAGATTTTGATCACAGAATTTTGGGTACAGAGGATATCTGGACATATGTAACTTTATTTGGCTAAATGTACCGCATATTCTGTGATTTTGAATGTGCTCAGATCCCAACTTTAGTTGGGTGGTTAGTCTGAAGGAATTTGCTCACCCTGGATTGGGAGCTTCTCTTAATGACCCTAATGAGCAAGCCAAGTTAAAAAGTAAGCTTATACAAGAAGCAGGACCAGCCTTTTTCCTTGCAATTGCAATGTTTGGTTTTGTCTTTCAAATTAGCTCTTTGGTGACAGAGAAGGAACTCAAACTTCGCCAGGTAATGATTTGTTACTATATGTTTGTTCTTAAGAGAAACTAGCCTTCTTTGGTCCTTGATTCCCAGAATAATTTGTTATTATTTTTTTTCCATATCACATTTGACTCACAGGCAATGACTATGATGGGTCTTTATGATACTGCCTACTGGTTGTCATGGCTTACATGGGAGACACTTTTTGCACTCTTTTCATCGCTTCTCACTGTTCTCTGTGGAATGATGTTTCAGTTTCCCTTTTTCACGCGCAACAGCTTTGCAATTGTCTTTCTTGTGTTCTTTCTCTTCCAATTCAGTATGGTAATTCTCTTTCTTCCAGTCTAAATTTTCTATCTGCATACTCAGGCCTAGCCCTATTTCTGATCAAGACTCGAGCAAGCCTCAGTATGAGATTTTGATAGCTGATCTACTTTCCCTTGCTCCTGACACTAGATTGGTTTTGCCTTCACGCTGTCAACTGTCATTCAAAGGTCATCTGCAGCCACAACTATGGGTTTCTTAATATTTATTCTTGGCTTTATGGGTCAGGCAAGTTTTATTTATCTATTAATTTTTTTCCATCTCCACTATAGTTGTAACATAATGGAAAGAGTTCTTGGGTCTCCTTTTCAAAATTCTGAAGTGAGCTATTGACTGAATGGTCATAGCAGATCTGTTTTTGTCTTTGCAGATGCTACGATTAACAGGTTTTCCCTACAAGAAGAAAGTTGCTGTTATATATCGAATCATGTGGTCACTCTTCCCTCCAAATCTTCTTTCCAAAGCCATTGAGTTACTTGCATTTGCAACTGCTACCGCTAAAAGTGATGGGATCAGCTGGAGTAAACGATCTGAGTGTTCAGTGCCAGATTGTGTGATAACAATTGTATGTTTGTTGCTAGCCTGATATATTTGCATGATTTGGTCTCTTATACTTTCTACTTAAAAGTAATCCCACGAATGTCTTTATCTGAATTTCTTTTGTTCTCTTCGTGGTTTTGCTCTCCAATAAAGCTCAATGCATGCATTGAAGTTGATTCCGTTTCCATGTTTTTGACAGAATGGCATTTTGATATGGTTTTTAGCAACATTCTGCATTTGGTTTGTTTTGGCTCTCTACTTGGACAATATAATTCCGAACTCATCTGGTGTGAGAAAGTCTATCATCTACTTTTTGAACCCAGGGTACTGGACAGGGAAAGGCAGAAACAAGGTTGAAGGTAATTGAATTTGAAATTATTATCTGATTTCCTTTTGCTCTCTTGTTGTTGGCTAGTTTTGGTGACACCCTTTATCTTTGTTTCTTTAGACGGTAGCATTTTTAGTTTCCTAAATTCAGTCCCACAAGTTGAACATAAAACTCCAGATGATGAGGATGTCTTTGAAGAGGAAAACACGGTCAAACAGCAAGCAAAGGAAGGTATAGTTGATCCAAACGTTGCAGTTCAAATACGTGGGCTTGTAAAGACATATCCTGGGAAGATAGAGATCGGTTGCTGTAAGTTAACAAGAAAGTCACATTTCCATGCTGTTAAGGTAAACATCTTTTACCTTTTGCATTTAGTGCCCGGCAGTGTCTACTTGGTCAGGCTGGTCAGGTTGAGATAACGCACTATATTGTATCATTTACACTATAATTGAGGTCCAACTAAATTATTCATTGTTCCTACTTCCTGCAAACACCATAGCTAAATTTAGTGTTTACACCCCATTAAAGAAGAAGAATAATGTGCTTGTATCCTCATTGTTTAGCATGAATCATGTTAACTAGTCCAAACACTACAAGAAGTTGAGGGAGGAAAGACTTTCTGCTGAGAATAACCATATAACATAAATGCAATCTTCAGGGCATATGGTTGAACATTCCAAAGGATCAGCTATTCTGCCTCCTTGGACCTAATGGAGCTGGAAAAACCACTTCAATTAGTTGTTTGACTGGCATTGCCCCCGTGACAAGTGGAGATGGTAATATTTGGTTTTATTTGAAGTTTTTATGTTCATGAGTTACAACTAACTTGGCTTGCTTGGATAAAGTGAGGAACAACCCAACTAACAATTAGTATCTTGTCAACAGCACTAATATATGGACATTCTGTTAGAAGCTCCGTTGGCATGACAAATATCCGAAAAATTATAGGAGTCTGTCCCCAGGTAACTTTTTTCCTTCATTTTTTAATATTTTTCTTCAGTATTCAAACCGTAAAAAAGGGCAGCCAGTGCACGAGGCACTCTTGTTACTGTAGGGTCTAGGAAGGGTCAAAAAGTGAGACTAATTTTGTTCCACTTTTCGTAGTTTGATATCCTTTGGGATATATTGACTGGTGAAGAGCACCTCCACCTTTTTGCCAGTATCAAAGGCCTGCCGGATTCTTCAATCAAATTGGTGCGTCCTCAACAAACTGCAAACTCTCTTCCAATTGGATGAGCTAAATTAATAGCCAGAATTGATTGGCTAGATTATCAAATGTTTTTCTAAGACTAATGCTTATTCATACACAGGTTGCACAGAAATCATTAGCAGAGGTCAGACTTACCGAGGCAGCCCAAAGGAGAGCTGGTAGCTACAGCGGAGGAATGAAACGTCGCCTTAGTGTTGCAATAGCCCTTATTGGTGACCCAAAGTTGGTCATTTTAGACGAACCGGTAAACAAATTAGAAGATCATTGCTCTTCATATATATATGCTCATTTACTTGATCTGGCTATGGAAACTTCACTTTATTGTGCAGACAACCGGTATGGATCCAATAACTCGGAGGCATGTCTGGGATATAATTGAGAATGCAAAGAAAGGGCGAGCTATTATCCTAACTACACATTCAATGGAAGAAGCTGACATTTTAAGTGACAGAATAGGAATCGTGGCAAAGGGTACGCTTCGCTGCATTGGAACCTCCATCAGACTGAAGTCAAGGTTTGGATCTGGTATCGTTGCTAATATGAGCTTCACCGATACCACTACATCCGAAGAGGAAGCCATTGCTAAAACACGCCATGAAGCTTTAAAGAAGTTCTTTAAACATGTAAGTTGGGTGTCAGAGCTTAGTTTGAGATTTTTTTTTTTTTCCTTTTTTTTTTTTTTGCCGTGAAATGCTTTGTTTTGACTTGTGGATTATTTTGACAGCATTTGAATGTGGTGCCGAAGGAGGAGACCAACTACTTCCTCAGCTATGTTATTGCCAACGAGAAGGAGCACTTATTGACGGTAAGCATTCATGATTTGATTTGCACAATTCGATACGAGTTTCAAGCCAAAATGCTAATAAAAAGTTTCCCAGTCTACTTTGCGTTGCTTTTGATATGCATTTTCATTCAATTGCATTTTCTTGCAATTGAATTTTTTGTATCAGAATTTCTTTGCGGAACTACAAGAAAGGGAAAGTGAATTTGGTATAGCTGACATACAACTCGGCCTCACAACTCTTGAAGAAGTCTTCTTGAATGTTGCAAGCAAAGCAGCACTAGAAACTGCCACTGTTGAGAATAATTTGGTAACTCTGACCTTGACATCAGGGACTTCAATGTTGGTAAGTAGGTGCCTCTAACCTCTATTATAAATGACAAACAAACAAATTAATCAACGCTCATTATTTAGCCTGAAGGCCCGCAACTTGGCCTGACCCAAGTGAGAATTGGGCTAGGCTTAGGCCTAGAGTTGAAGCCTGGCCCGCTGTTGGCTTGGTCTGTTGATCCATGTGATGTGGCATGTTGACTTGTGAGAGGCAGCCTATTAGTCCGAACCTCAAGCTAGGTAGAAAATATGAGGAAAAACAAATAAAAAATCCTCGTCACAATCATTGGGTTAACCTCGACAGCCTAGCCCATTGACAAGTGGGAGGAAATCTGATGGTTTGGCCCGTGTGCTTGGATAGTTAGCCTGTCTGGGCTTGCACCTAAGTATTGGCCCGCACCCTATAACGTTAGAAAAAAAAACCCATTGTGGGCTTGGGCACTATTTTTGTGGATCAGCCTGGCTCAATCACAATTCTTATACATGCCTAATTGATATATCTCTTAATTTTTTTTCTCTTTTTTTTGGGGGTCATTTTTGTTGTTGATGAAATGATTTATACAGATACCAGTGGGAGTGAAGCATATAGGAATTCCTAGAACAGAATCACCACATAACCCTAGAGGACTGATGGTGGGGATATACTGGGGACAAGACTCCAATGGAAACCTCTGCATTACCGGACACTCGGATGAGACACCAATCCCTGATAAAGTTCATAATTTAGTACTTCCATCTCCTCCCACGAGATTAGGCCATGAAGGGCCGGTTCAAGGAATTGTGCTAAACTTGTAAGAATTTTAAAATTTGAAATTCCTGATATCATTGTAGAACAATGGGAGCCGTGTGTTTATAGTTTTCAGAGGTTTTTGAAGAAGCTTTTGTGTCAACAGTCCAGTTTTTCCAAGTGTTGGGTGTTCTTTCTTGTAATACATTTTTGTTGCCAAAATCGAATGAGTGATAATAGATTTGTAGTGAAATATGAATGGGATTACTTCAACTTGCCAGGAGCAATGTTTAGAGCGTGTTTGGGATTTATTCTTTTAGCATCTTCTTTTAATTTTTCCACCTTTTTAGAAGTTAAAAAAGAAAATATAATTGAAAACTAGATAAAATATTATTTTGTGAATGAAAAAGTTACTTTAGATATTTAATTTTTTTTCAACTAACAACAAACAATTTTTTACAGACGCCCCACCCGCTTCATATCACATTTAGAAGACACTAAACTTTTTACAATTTCATAGCGTGCTGCAAATTTTACAAACTCAATAAGCTCACAAGAAGTTCAATAAACAAACTTTGATAGAAAGCAAAGGATTTATGTTCCAAATTCAATCCTGTAAAGCTCAAAAATACTTCTCCATGTATGTTTACAAGATGCATGAAATCAGCATCAGTGAAAATTTAACACGTTCATGAAAACAACAGAAAAAGCTCATCACTATTGCATTCTAACACACTTAAAAAGGTGATTCCATTGTGGAAACTATTCTGCATTTGCAATTCACTGAGTAAAGGAAGTAGGTCAAAACCAAAAATGCATTATGAACAGAAAGCCAGAATCATGTCAACACCAACCAGTTTCATAGTAAATTTAATTGCAAGTATAGCACAACACAACATATGATATACATCACTCAGAAAAAACACCTCTGATGCGAAGAAGACAATGTGGAATGGCTTTTTTAACACACCCAAATACATCTGTAGTTACATGTCAATATGATGGTTTATATGACATAATCATACACCACAAAGACAAACTCGGAATTCTAATGGACTTAAAACCTCACCTTTGGGACCCTGATTTTCTGTCAAAATCATCTTCGCCATTCTGCTTGGATAGCCTTCACTGAAATCAAGAGAAACAAGCAAACAACTTTCAAGGATTTGATAAAAGTAGAAAATTTTAGTTGGGTTTTTATTTTATTTTTATTTTTTTGACAATTAATTAGTTCTAAGAATAACAGATATCACCTCTGCAATGTAGAAAAATGGTTTGATAGATTGAATCAAATGTGAAGTGGTCAACAATGGACTCTTTCCTCAATTTCTAGATCCTTCCAAAAAGAATATCCTATCAGAAATTAACATGACTATAGTCTATGAACTGTTCAAGCTGTGTTAATCTACCTCAGTCAGCGTCGAGATATTGCACTTCAGTTTGGAAGAACAAAACTACTAGACAATGTGGGGTGGGGTGGAGGATGAAAGTGGAGGAAAGGGCGTTTGTTTCGCATGAGAGCGGTGGAAAATGCACGAAAGTTATCTTTCTTGTACAATCCATATTAGCATAGTAAATTAACTTCCAGTTTCTTGAAAACAATTCAGGAATTTTTTTATTTTACTTTTTATTTTTATAGTGAAAGTAGCAAACCATTTCAACTTTCTCATAAAAATTTCATCTTAATAAAATTGCATACTATAAAATAAATTTTCCTTTTACTTTATTTCTTTCACTTAATTTTCTATCACCTTACTTTCCATCATATTTTTCACTCTACCAAATGCACCCTCAGAAATGCTTCAGGAAATGCTTCCAAAAGACTTTTGAAAAAAACAGAAATGAACATAGTTGTGCATGGGAAGATTAAAAAAAATAAATTAAGTTTTGAGTTCTTCCATTTCTTACCATTTCCATCTCTAGATGACAACATAGATCTATCACTTTTGTTTCCACCTTTTCCACCCGAATGTATTGGTCTCTGTGCCCTTGGCGACGGCGAATTTGTTTTCTTGTTAGTTGAAGCTGGCAAAGAATGACGCCTAGTGAGATTCTGATTCTCAATTCCATCTTGGTCCAACCTTGGTGAGCCTTGTGCTTTCAGTTTTGCTTTTGCAGATTCAGTTGCTGCCATATAACTTGGCACTGCAGGTCTGTTTTGTACCCCATTCTCCGCACGTTCCTGCTTTGCTGCAGAAGAAGCCTTCCGGGCAGATTTCTGACTCTCAGTGACAGTTATATCTTCCCTAGATCTTAACTCTCCATTAGTCACAGGAATACCCTCATGTTTTCCACTATTTTCTGGAGGCTGGGATTCTATTGCAGTTTGATCATCACATAACAAATCATTTGCCTCACTCACCACTGGTGGTTCTAGAGTTGCTTCTATATCAGGCAGTTTGGACACAGTGACAGTTGTTCCTTTCTTTATCTTCTCACCGGAGTCACTGATGTTCTCCTCTGCAGTATTTTGATCTGAAAAGCTCAAAACCTTTTCCAGACCATACTTTGGCTTCTCACTATCAGCCTCGGACTGAATGGTGCCCTCCGTATTAGGGTTGTGAACCTTTCTCAGACTGCGTTTGACCTTCTCAAGCTCATTTTGTGGATGTTCCTGCACTGACTCTGCTGGATGACTCGAGACTTTCCGAAGGTTACGTCTTGGTTTCTCAATTTCAGAGGTGGATTGAGTCGAGACATTGTCAAGGTTTAAAGGAGGAATCCTCCGGACACTAAGCTTTACCCTGCCTGTTTCAGGGTCAACAGTTTGTGGGTTAACCTTCTTCTTCTGGGATTTTGAGCCAGGAACTTTCTTTGTTGAGGGAATTGGTTTCCACAAGAGGGATGCTGACCAGCGTTCTAACCAGTTTAGGACTGAATTTGGTTCTGTGGAATCATACTGTAGACGTAGAGACTTTGCAGTGGGGGATGAAGCAAGAAGCTATAAAAGACCCCAAAAAAATGAGGTAATCAGTCACCTGCCGAATGTGAAACAAAAGGGCTACAAAGGAAAAAATCAGAGATCAAGGGACCAATACGCAATTGAAATGGGTACATACTAACAATTAGTTATTACTTACTACTTCTTAAACTTAAACTTCCCCACCATCAACTATGAGGTGTGCAAAAATTTCAAAAGTTAATGAGCTTTCTATAGTTGATTTGATTGAGTTGTGTTTTTTTGCAAGTTATGTCACAGGTTTATCTGTTGCCAAATCATGTCGTCAGAATGGTTTGAACTTCTAAAAGCCTCTGGAGAAGATTTTAAAAATTATGTCTAAGTTTGCAACTTCATATGCCCATTTTCTAGTAAACAATGTCAGCCTAGATCAATTATTAAGACCTTGATCAATCTAAAAATTTAACTTCAATTTCTTATCCGTGACTTGAAATTCTCGGGTAGAAACTATAGATGCAGCACTTTGGCTAGAAGAAGAAGAAACTTGTGTAGTAAAACTATCAGCGATTATAAATAAAATTACTACTATCTTGAATTATATGACCTACACTTATGATAACTCTGTGGCTAGTTCAGGAGAAAGAAACATTCACAAATCACAACCACATATCTTCACTCATGATGCAATGCAGAACTTACCTCACGAACAAAAACATTTGCTGACAGCTTTGGTATCTTCACAGATGGGTTAACTCCAATGGGGTCCACACGTATGCTTTCCTGATTAAAAGATGTATATGAACATGTGAGTTAGAATTGAGACATGCAATACTACTTCAACAAGGTAACCTCAGAAAAAGGCATGCAATGTACAAATCTCAATCAACAAACCCTTCCTTCTTAACAAATTAATGATACAAAAGGTTACAAAAACAAAGTTCTTTATTGGCTACTACCTAATGCGAGCCGCCCCCCGGACTTAGAAGTACTACATGAAATATAAACAAAAGGCGCACAGGCTTCTACTTTATGAGTAGTAATATCATTGCTCCTTTAGGTAACAATGGCGCCACTCTTTGGCAAAGCAACAGTCTAGGAGATATGGTTTTTTTAATTTTCTTCCCTTAGAAGGCATGTCATGTCCTATCGTTAAGTGTTGCAACAGCAGGGTTGTTCATTCCTATCATCTCAGAAGTAGGAGTCGTAACTAAGCTAATGGCAGCCTTAACCTTTTCTGATAGAGGGGATTGAGAAAGAAATTGAATTTTGAATCGCCTAATTCAATAGCTCAAACAATAGGTGGAATTTGCCCTTTGAAGCATAGTTAACACTTGCAAAAGGGGGGTTGTTCAGTGAATGGGAAGCAAAGTTTCACTATAAACAGCTGAGTTCACCATAACTTCAGAAAAAAAATACTAGCTGACCCAATGACCATAGGCATAGAAGCCGAAGCAAGATTGGTCTTCTCTTCTCTCTCCAATCAAGTGAGGTGGGGCAATACAGATAACCTACCAGTGCCCAAGGGCATTAGTCACTATAGGAGGGCTTGCTTCCTTCTCTATTTTCTATTTTTCACTAACATAGCTGGAAGAGTTTGCCAAGATGTCTTCGTAAACAAGCACCAACTTCCAGTTTGTTCCCTCTTTTTTTTTTAACATAAATATATAATTTCCTTCCATCGGATGACAAATTAAGAATTGAAGTACATTACAGATTTTTTTTTTCCTTGCAATAAACAACAATAATGCACCAAATTCCATGTTGTATTGGGGAGAAGAGAACCAAATTTCGAAGAATGTAAGCAAGTCAATACAAATTTACATTGTATACAGCTCTATCATTAATGAAGTCATTATTTGTAAATAGAGTATATGAACTAGATAGCGTGTCTATCCTTAGAAATCTAGAAGGCAAGGGGAAAGGTTGCATGCAACTTTTACAAGATTGATGGTATGAAATCACCCAATTAGATTGACTCTAAAGAATGTCACTATTTGTGCCATGAACTTTTCATAAATGTCAAACATGGACTCTTAACATATGCAAGAAAATAATGAGCAACTTTGGCAGATGATTGACAGATTTTGTATGATCTTAAAACTGCTAGCATTGTCCTTCTAAGAGGTTACCAGAGGCTTTATGAGAATGCATTTCTTTTGCACTTGAAGGCCAACATCAGAACGCCTGACGTTTATTCCACGAGCAAGGGCCTGTAACTTGACAATTCCCAGCATACAGTGCAGAGTAGAAACAGCTTGTCTCCTCACCAAGTGCCCACGAACAAGCGCCTGCAACCTTATTATCCCTTTGAGGGCCCAAAATGCTCGTCGAGCCTTCAAATAAAACACTCAAATCAGTAGTGATATTTTTTTAAAACAAATAAAACTTACCAAAAATGTTATAGGAGAGAGGATATACATAAGAAACATTTTTTCCTTGTAAGATATGTATAATATATTTTTACTATCAGAGTTTGTTGAATTCGATTGAGAATTTGATACACAATCAGAGCCAGAACGTTGGCAGAAAATTGATACCCAACCCCTAACCTATTGAAGGCAACAACTTTTCACCGCAAAAATAGTACTCTGGGACTTTTGGGCGAGTGAAAATTACCAAATAACCCTTGAAAGCTGCCTGGACCTTGGTGGCAGATTGGTCTCGTCTGGTTCTTTCAGGATCATTCAGTGCATCCAGTTGGGAGGTTCCTTCTGTATCTGTATCTCTATTCCCAGGAAGTAATATCCCTGCTTCAAGAGGTAGGTCTGCACCCTCTCCATGTTCTTCCAAGTTCTTTTCATTTGTAGCAACAGTATTCAAGGCAACATCTGAAGCCACTGGAGGATCCAATGCTAAATCAGCTTCTGGTGCCTTTGCAGCAACCCATACCTCTTTCTCATTTCCTACTTTCTTCACATAAGAACCAAAGCATATATTAGGAAACAGTTTCTATATGCGTGGAAAATCTTGTTGAGTTGAAGCAATTGCAAACACAAGTTAAAACTAATAAATTAAAAGCATCAACTGGTAGAAAGGGTTATGAGAAATAGACATTTTCATTAAGTTCAATCCATTCTCAAGCTACAACCCATCCAAGAATTTAGCTGCCCATTGATCAATACATTCACAGTACCTCTCTTCCTTTGGAAAAATTAGATTTGGATGATTTCTTCCCAAAAAGCACGGTTTTGATCCATTTTCCTGGTGATTTACCCATTGCACGTTGACCAAAATCTGAAACCAAAACAACCTGAACTCAATTCTGTGCATTAATTCACACAATTACAGCTCAAACATATGTAACGCAAACTGAGAATGATACAAAACCAATTGAATATCATGCAACCTGGGAAGATTCAAAGAGTAAAAGCAAAGATAAAGAATAAGCAGAAGCAGCAGGATTATGTTCTCATACTCAAACCTACACCGATGTTGCAAGACCAATATAGACTACAGAACGTCAATTAAGTTCTAAATTTCCACCATTTAGAGAGATTCTGCTTTTCTTGATCTCTAGAGATTGGATGGCTATTTGTGACACATAATTTTTTATCTTTGTGTCATTTTTGTGTGGTTTTTATTTTGTCCTTTTTCTTTTGATCTTTGAGGACTCCTTGTCCTCCTTTGTACTGTTTTTCTTTTTACTCGATAAAATTACTTATGTTGCTGTTCAAAAATCAAAAAATCAAAAAAAAATAGTTCCAAATTTCCATACATCTATCTTGCAATGTGGAAGATGAAACTTGACTTAGAGAACTCAAAGTTTCATATTATTGTGTTATGCATACTACCATGACGCTCTATTAGATATACATGAATGTACATGAGCGTTTGTGTGTGTGTGTCTCTTCTACATAATTGCATATTTTCCTACAGGAAAGGTGTGTGTACACTTTTGGTAGCCATGCGTATGGTATGATATCAAATTTTGGTTTAATATACAAAAGGAAAATTTTGGTTAGTTTTGGTTTGTCCTATTTTCAGGTGTTAAACACCACTTCTAAATAAATGTGCTGGTGCTATAAAGGACATGTTGTTGGGTGCCAGAAAAATGTGGACTTGAGTGTCTGATATAGTGGAAAAATTGATATACAGTGGATACATGCATAAAGTGACCGATGTATTTTTAGGAACACCCAAGAAGTATCGGTGTTCAACACATTTGACCATGGTTAGAATCGTACGATTCACGATTTGATTCATACAATTCGATATGAGTTTCAACAAAAACGATTCGAATCGTGTTCTTGAATCAAAAATTGACTGAATCATGCAATTCACTAAGATTCATTGCGATTCACTACCATTCATTATGATTTGCTGCAATTCAGTTTTTTTTTTTTTTTTTCTTACATAATGCAAGAAACAGAGTCATTTTCACCAAACTATCAAGATATATAGAAGAGATCAATTAGTTATATTGACATACATAATGTTATATGTATATACATTCATAAATTTTAGTTAGATTGCTATTTACATCATTTTAAACACTATGAATGAATTTTTATACAAAAATATGAAATTATATATTACATATTAAATAAAATGAATCTTACCAAAATCATTCACGATTTGACAACAATGCATTCGACATCAACAAACATAATAACAACATAGAAGTTTCCCTACTAAGATTGTCTCATCCAAAACTTTTACAAATATTCCTACATACATATCCCTGTAGTTGGAAAGCATGTTGAGAGAGTCTCCCTCATCCAAATATTTAGAACCTTATAAAGGGCACTACCACCCAACTTCCTTTAGAGAAACCTCTAGGGCCAAAAAAAAAATTAAGAAATTAGAATTAGAATCCATTCTAAAGGCAAGAAAAAATGAAAAAAGGGCTTCCCAACTATCCATGAAAGCTGTTTAAGCAGCAATTGTGATGAAAATAGAACCCATTAGTCACAGCTATGCAATTAATTATCTTTGACATCTTTTTATGCAAATTTAAGCATTAAGAACAAAAGCCCATTAACTACACCGAGTTGCCTCTAAAGTTCCATACACTAAACAGTAAAAACCCCACTATGAATCAGATGGAAAAGTAATGTTAATCAAATCGTGCATAACCAAACAAATGCAGAACCACTATAATTCATTCAGCTAATTGATTTGAAAATGGAAAATCACACACATTCCAAGCAAATTCACATATCAAGAAATAAAAACCCCAAATTCCTCCGAGATCTATTCCTAATTACAGAAATACAACAAAACACAGTGATAGATTAACAAGAGCACAAATTGAATCAGATCTGAGTATTACCAGACAAATGCAGCTCTTTCAAACCCCAAATCTAACATTCCTGAAAATCAAAAATCACTACATATCTTCAGTTTATCAAAAATGAAACATACACTGAATGAATGTGTACAGAGAGAGAGAGAGAGAGAGATATAGAAGTAGAGATATAGAAAGAGAGAGAGAGAGAGAGAGAGAGACAGAAAGGTAAACCATGTGAGTGAGCTTGCAAATTAAGGGAATGCAATGTTGCTTTTCATCATATCACATCTCTCTCTACTGAACACTGAGCCTCTAAATGGGAAAAAATATTTTTTGGTTAAAATTAATAAATCTTTTAATATTTTTATATACACTGAGCCTCTAAAAGGGCAAAAACAAACGACTATGTGTAGATGTGTTTTGAAATTACATTCCTATCCTATCACTTCTGTTTCACTATCACTTTTAAAATAGAATTCTACTATATAATTTAAATTACAATTTGAAAACTTGTTTGGCAACTTTGTGATTCATTTCTCCACTTTTAACCTCTTCAGCCTTCTTCCTCTTCATTTCTGAAAAGTTTTCATGTTCATCATCTCTAAAAAGGTTCACGTGAATTGATCTACTCATTTTTCTCTGTTTCAAAGATCAGAACTGAAGATTCGTCACAAGTAGTGTTCATAGAGAACTCAGACCATTTTATAAATCATGATTCCTGTGAACCCGCTCCCTACTCATACCATTTCCTACAAATCAAGTGAATTACAATTTGCGTGTTGTGAAAGATTCATTCTATGAGCAACCAAACGACGACGACACTAATGTCAAATAAATCATAAATTTATTTCACATATTTTCTTATGGGTCACGGATTTGAAAATTTTAAAAATAATAAGATATTTTTTTATTAAAATTAATAAAATTTTAAATATTTTTATATATTTTATAAACTATGGTGAAAGGTATTTGTTAACATTTGAAAAAAAAGGAAAAAAAAAACATGGAATTGAAAAGGAGAGGTGGTGGGGATGGGATAGGGTGTGGACAGCCTCACGATAGGAGGATTGTGGTTTTCATCTGAACCGTTAGAATGGAATATTCTATTGGGATTTGCTTGGCACGAGTATCGAGGGATGAGAAAGGGGGGGACTCACGGTGGACCCGCGTTGTAATGGTGGCAAACAGGACCAGCAGACAGATGAGTAGAGTGAGGTGTACTTTATAAATGCAGTTATTTGTGGGACACGTGTCTGGAACTTGTTTTGTTTAAGACGCGTTGTGAAGTTACTTAAATGCCCTCCTTTTATGTGACGTGTCGGTGCACACGTGAGGTATATCTGGGAGCGTAGACTAGGACACTTGTGTGGTCGTTGGATGAGAACTGTTTTGGATCTTAAGTGAGTGGTGCACCGAAGCCACGACGACATTCAAGAATATGACAGGCTAACAATTTTATTTCGGATGGGTTGATTTTTTAATTTTTTAATTGAGTAATATTAGAAAATTTAAAAATTTTATTAAAGGTTTCATATATATATATATATATGTGTGTGTGTGTGTGAGAGATATTTGATAAAATTTTTGAAATTTTTAATATTTTTGTTTTTAATTATTTTAGTTTGTAATTAAAGAGTCTCGTTTAAAATAGATTTTTTGATTTTTTTAATTTTTATAAAAATAAAATAAAACAATTATGACTTGAATGTAATATTTTATCTTATTAGACTAAAAAATTGAATTTACCCTTTTATAATTATTGTAGCCCCAATTCACCTCAATCCAACGTCCTAAATGAGTGCTTAATTTAGGTTTCATTTAGAAATTAATTTTTATGAAAAAATTTATAATAAAAAAAAAAGTAAAGAAAATTAATGGGCAAATTACAGTAATGTTGTATTTAGTGAGGAGATTTGAGAAGAGATTTGGAAAGAGAAATACAAAAGGTAAGTGAAATATGAATAAAATATGCATATATTTCACCTAATTTCACACATATTTTCCCTTTCATTTTTCAAATTCTTTCTTAAATCCTCCAATCAATCACAATGTAAAGGACCCTATAATTTGGGGTTGTGTCACTTTAGTCCCTAACTTTTCAATTGTGACATATTTAACCCTGAATTTTAAATCTTGTTTCAAATAAGGACAATTGAATATACCATTGCTCAATTTCAAGGGTAAAGTCATCAATTTGATAAAATATAAACTAATTTAACAAAAATAAATGTCAAAAAATATTTTTAAATTTTTTAAAATTATTTCTACCCACTAATGATAAAATTATGTAAAATTCATAAATTTTTTGCACATTTATTTTTTTTTACCAAATTAATTTTTGTTGTGTGTTTGAATGATAATCATGTAATGGGTGGTTGTTTTTATTTTCATTAAATTAGTTTTTATTTTTTCAAAAGCCAAATATGGCGATAATTTTGATATCATTATTAAATCAATCCAGGAAGTCAAAAAATTTAAAACTAAAAACATTTCATATATTAAATATATCGATTACATATTAAAAGTCTAGCCAAACACATAATAAAAATTAATTTAGTTAAAAAAATAAATAAATGTGTAAAAGATTTATCAATTTTACATAATTTTATCTTTGGTGGGTAGAAATAATTTTTAAAAATTTAAAAATATTTTTTTGACATTTATTTTTGTTAAATTAGTTTATATTTTATCAAATTGACAACTTTGCCTTCGAAATTGAGCAATGGTGTCTTCAATTATTCTTATTTGAAACAATATTTAAAATTTAATGTCAAATGTGTCATAATTGAAAAGTAAGTGACCAAAGTGACACAAGTCCCGAACTATAGAAACCGTTAGTATAATTTGCCCAAAATTAATTGATTTTTTGTAATTATTTTTTAATTTTTTTTGCTAAAACCATGTCTTCCAAACATATCTTAATTTATTCATATTTCTTGGAACAACTTGTTAGAGTAATTCCAAAGTTACTTTTTATTTTTCATATGGTTAATTACACTTTGCCCTCTTTATATTTGTCATTTTCTCACTTTGATCTACAAAATTTATTTTTTTCACTTTAACCTTTCATATTTCAAATTTTTCTTACTTTACTCATAAAACTAATATCTATTCAGAATTAAATAGAAAATGACACATTGATAATCACATGACATAAAAATATTTTATTATATATGACTTACACCTTTGACATAAATTTAGAAAATAATATATTTTTTATATTATATGACCATTGATGTGAAATTTTTTTTCTAATTTTGAATAGAAGTTAGCTTTATGAATAAAGTAGAAAAAACTTGAGACATAAAGAGTTAAAGTGAAAAATAAAAAATAAAAAAATAAAAATTTAAAGGCCCATATTGAAAAGTGACTAGACATAAAGGGGGGTAAAGAATAATTTATCCTTTCATTATTTAAAGTTTAAAAAATGAATGCTCTTTATTTTAACTTGTAACGCCCTGGAAATAATGACATTTAACCCAACAATATTGACATGCTATGATATATAAAAGGATCCACGTTCTTTCACTCAACAGGGTTCTATTACAAAACGTATTACATGTTAACAACAAAAGCAAATGCCCTAAGGGCTTCTGACTTTCAAGTTAACACTTGGTTACGAAAATAGAGTGCTAGCTCATTTACACATTAAGCCCTAGGCTTGAATTTACATGTAACCGCAAAAGGAAAGACAAACAAAAGTCCATCCGCCACTAGCCTTCCAAGTTATGTCCTTGGAGGTGGCATGCTACCGATACACGAAAAAGATGTTCTATATAGGGTGAGCTCTGACCAGAGAAATATACTAAACCAATCATAAATAATGACTAAAAGATTAACAATTGATAGATGGTCCATTCTCTTACATTCTTTCATCACTTCAACAAGTATAAACAAAAGCAGATATATTCACACTTTCCATGACAAGCATACATGCTCGCCAATATTTTCTAGATAAGCATACATGCTCTATCTACGGAGTTCATCCCCTATCTCCTCCCAAAGAACATCCGGTTTAGAGGTCCATCCCTATCTTCCCTAAACCGTGGAGTCCATCCCCTATCTCCTCCAACACAACACAATGCATATATATATATCACAATTATACACATCACATATCAATACATAAAATCTATGTATTCTTCCCATCGTCATAACCCATGACTCAATTCAACTTCAATTCCTCGTTTTCCACAATTAACTATTCAAATTAATTAATCAATGTAATTAGGACGTTTCCATGATTAACATTACAACCCTTAGGTTCCAATTTCACTAATGTTTCAACATTAATCCCATGTTTCTATACCAAACATGCTTCTAGGTTTATTATAGACAAAACCCCAAACTTTTATAAAATTACACAATGGCCCAAAGTTTCCCAAAATTTCACAAACAACAACCAACATATCAAAATGCTAAAATTCAAAGACAAAATCTATAAAAGGAGTAGGATATCCCTACCTCAAAGTTTAAGCCCAAAAGGAGATGAAGACCCAAGAATCAAAGTGCTCCAAACACCGACTTTTTTCAGATTAAATCGAAGCCCTCGACAACCTCTACCTTTTTAACAAAGCAAGATGGAAAGGAAATGATCCTAGATAGATCAAACCTTAGAGAGTGTAAAGTTAGAGAGAAGCTCAGATCGGAGGATTGGATCAAAAGTTTATAAAAATCGATTTGAAACTTCATCATTGTCGGCCCGATATAAATAGGCTCGCCGGCGAAGACTTGGTCGCCGGCGACTGAACGTAAAACCGTAGCTCGAGCCAAAAAGGTCTCGCTCGAGCCAACATCCTAGAAGCTTCGCTCGGCGAATAAAAGCTCGCTCGAGCGAGCTCGACCCTTCAGTTCTGCAACTAGACGCGCTCGGCGGCGAACGCCGCCGGCGAAGACCAAACCAGATCGCTCGGCGAAGAATCGGCCGCCGAGCGAAATCATGGTGTTCAGTTCAGCCAGACGCGATCCTTTCGCTCAGCGAAGCCGCTCGCTCGACCCACGGACACAAAACTCAACGCCGCTCGGCGACAAACTCCTTCGGCGAAAAGGACAAAATTACAGGCGGCAACCCTTGGCTCCCAAATACAACCAACTGAAACAAACACGCCCATCACATCCTATAACTCAAATACAATATATGAAAGGGCGTAAGCAGACAACAATCCACTACCAACATCCACGGACACACGTCCAGGATCATCACGACAAGGGTAAACCGGGATCGCTATAACCTCCCCTTAAGGAATTTAGTCCCAAATCAAAACAAGTTTTTGAAAAGCAAGCCTCTCCTTTTTTTTTCTCCATTTTAAACAATGTCATAACACAACATTTAACAATTCGACCCATTACGGTCATCCACCTCGTATTAAGAGGCATTTCTCAACATGTACATTTCAACATGCAATTTCTTTCCATTTCAACCATTTCCCACATATATGGTTTACAATTTATATCATAAGCAATAATCATGATACAATTTTATTTCTATAATATAGCTAACATATGCAATATTATAATCAACTCCCATAACAAGGCAAGTTCTACAACATTTACATTAACCAAAACATACACCATGTTTTACAACTTAGGACATTTCAAATGTTCTTAAAGTTCATTACAATTTACAAAATTGCAACACTTGATTACACATCAACAAATAAGTCGGGATATTTCTCACGGACTCCCAACTCACGCTCCCAAGTGGCCTCCTCCACTCGTGATGTTTCCACAAAACCTTAACCAAAGGGATGGTCTTACCACGCAGACTTGATCCGCCTATCCAAGACTGAACCGGCCTCTCTCATACGAGGCATCCTCATCTACCTCTAAGTCGGTCCAATCCAACACGTGTGATGGATCCGGTTCATACTTAAAGCATACTTACATGAAACACGTCATGAACTCCGGCCAAGTGGCGGCAAAGCTAAACGATAAGCAACCTCGCTAATCCGCTCAAGGACCTCAAAGGACCAATAAACCGAGGGACAACTTCCCTCTTCCCAAATCTCAACAAACCCCGCCTAGGTGATATCTTGAGAAAAGCGTGATCACCCACCACAAACCCTAACGGTCTCCTTCTACGGTGACATAGGACTTCGGCGACTCGGGCGTAACAAGCCTCCTCGGATAAGCTCACCTTTCTCCGTCGTCTCCCTAACCAACTCCGGGCCCAACAAAGGTGTGTCACCCACCTCGGCCCAACAGACTAGAGACCTACAAGGGCGGCCATACAAGGCCTCAAATGGTGCCATACCGATACTAGATCAAATCGTTATTGTAGGCAAACTCCACCGGTGGTAAGTGCCTCCCATGTCCCATGAAATCAAGGACACAACCTCAAGCATATCCTCAAGGATCTGAATGGTACGCTCGGATGCCCATCGGTCGAGGATGATAAGTCAGATTAAAGGTCACTTAGTACCTAAAGCACTCGCAAACTCTGCCACAACCTAGCGAAAAACGAGGATCTCTATCACGAGGCGATCGTCCTTTGGGACCCGTGCAATCTCACTATGTCCCGAACATACAAGTCGGCAAGATGATCTATCGAATCTCTCACGCCATTGGAATAAAATCGCCGACTTGGTCAACCGGTCTCTACAACCACCCAAATAGTGTCACTACCCCGGAGTCTTGAAGACCTACAACGAAGTCCATGGTGACATGCTCCCACTTCCACTTTCGGCAATAGGCAAGGGTTGTAACAAACCGGTGGCCTTTGATGCTTTCGGCCTTCACTAGCGACAAGTAAGGCACTTAGACACCTAAGATCGCCACATCTCTCTTCATACCCCGCCACCAAACCGGCGACCCAAATCGATACATCTTAGTACCTCCGGATCGCCGCAAGAAGGCGAATGATGGAACTCTCGAGTACCTCCTCTCGACAGACTCGGCACAAGCAGGCCGGTCTCGGTATCTCAAACTCAGTGCGGATACGCCGTCAAACCTTTCTCAACTTTTCCTGGAGATCTTCTCTCGAGGATTCTACCTCAAGATCACCTTCGTGCCTCTACCACTCGAGTCACAAGTGTAGGGTCAAGCAACCACGAGAAAACAAGGCCGCGACCTCAACGGATTCGCCGAAGCAAGTCAAACTCGCCAAGTGCCCCAACATCTCCCACTCTCGGATGGCTACACTACATCACTAATGGATTTCCTACTAAGAGCATCGGCCACAACATTGGCCTTCCTGGGTGATAATGCAACTCAAGTCGTAATCTTCTATAAACTCCATCCACCTTCTCGCCTCAAGTTCAAGTCTTTCTGAAAAGCAGATACTTCAGACTTTTATGATCCGAGAACACCTCGAATCTCTCACCATAAAGGTAGTGCCTCCAGATTTTCAAGGCAAAGATCACGGTACCAACTCTAGGTCGTGTGTAGGGTAATTCTTCTCGTGTATTTTTAATCGACGTGAACCATAGGCTACTACTTTCCCTCTTGCATTAACACACAACCCTCTCGTGAGGCATCACAATAGATCGCATAACCCAACCCTCTCTCGGGATAATCAAGATCGAGCGGTGGTCAATCTAACCTTCAATTCTCAAACGACTTTTCACAAGTCTCACCCATACAAATTTGACTCCTGGCGAGTCAACCTAGTCAATCGAAGCGGTTAACTCGGAGAAATCTTTCACAAATCGACGGTAGTACGGCTAATCGACTGCGAATCTCAAACACATTCTTAGGGTCTTGCCTACCTTGCCTCAATCTTGGATGTATCAACAGACACCCTTCCCGAAACTACATGGCCTAAGAACTTGACTTCTCTTAGCGAACTCGACTTCCCAAACTTGGCATACAACCTATGGGCTCTAAGCAATTCAAGCACCACTCTCAAGTGTTCCTCGTGCTCTTGCTCACGAGGGTGAATAGATAAGAATATCATCCACAAAACGACCACAAAACGATCCAAGAATTCCGGAAGATCCGGTTCATCAAGTCCATAAAGATCGCCTGCGTTGGTAAGCCCAAATGGCATCACCAAAAACTCATAATGGCCATACCGCGTCACGGAATGCCGTCTTGAATATCCTCCTCTCGACCCTCAACCGGTGGTAACCCGATCTCAAGTCTATCTTAGAGAAACAACGGAACCCTTCAATGGTCAAACAAGTCATCTATACGGGCATAGGGTACTTATTCTTATCGTAGCTTTGATTCAACTTCCGTGAATCGATACACAACCTCAAGGCACCGTCTTTCTTTTTTAGCAAAGAGGGCCGGTGCTCCCAGCGATACACTAGGGCTTAACGAAGCCCTTATCTAGCAATTCTTGAGCCGAACTTTCAACTCAATCAACTCTGCGGTGCAAAAGCGGTAAGGTGCCATAGAAATCGGCGCCGTCTTGCACTAAATCAATAGAGAACTCGTCTCTCGGTGGGTGGCAAATCAATAAGATCCTCGGGAAAGACATCTGCGTATTCACAAACTACTCTTGGCAACTCAATCTGGGTCTCATCACACTCACCATTCTCAAAACTAGCAAGTAAACTACTAAGCTCATTCGCCATGACCGCACCTTGGCACAATACTACCAACCCGGTCTCCTAAAAAGTGGAAAAACTCCCGTTCATCAGACTGAGTAACCCTCTGGCGGTAGCAATCAATAACCGCCCCAGATGACGATAACCAGTCCATACCCAAAATAACATCAAAGCCCTTCATGGGCATAACTACAAATGGAAAAGGAAGTCGATGATCGTCGACCTCTAAATCACAACCTCTACATCCGTGCCTCAAAATTAACTCACCCCCAATAGGTGACACAACGCAAATAGGAGATGCTAAAAGTGCTAACTCCAGTTCCAACACAGATGCAAATGTAGCAGATACAAAAGAATGAGATGCACCCGTGTCAATCAACACTCTAGCAACCGAATTGCAAAACAAAAGGTACCTCTCACTCTTGATGGAGTCGCAGATTAGGTCTGCGCAGCAAAGATACACGCTACCAGAGGCCCATCTACGATCTACGCCTCTCGGAGCATAGGATCGCCAGACGATCGGGACGACGAGGCCCCGGATTGGCCCTCGAGGCTGCCAGATCGAGCTGGTTGAAATCCTCGTCTGTCTAGAACCAGACGCCTGTGGCACTCAACCGTGGGCAATACCTCTTCATGTGCCCGGCCGTCCCTGCGGTAACACGATCTGGCCGCCGCCTCAACTCGACTGTGGTCTGGTGACGAAGAAGCGACTCTCGACCCCGCCTTCATTGGGCAACAAGCCTTGTGACGGTGGCCACACTTGAAACAGTGAACTCTCCTGTTGCCCCTCCGGAGCTCGTAGACTCAGTCTTGGGAAAGTCGACTGCCAAACCACCACTGGGCGGTGAGGGTTATAACCCCTCGCCTCTGCCATCACCACTGTCCTCTTGGCCCCTCTTGGAGCCCCATGTTTCTCCTCTTCTCCTCCTCGTGATCATCACTCCATATGAGCTGCAGCATCCACCAAATGCCTGTACTCTCGAATATAAGGTCCACCTACTTTCAACTTGAGGTCCCACCTCAACTTCCGCTCAAACTCATAACAACGGCGCTCTTCTGTCGCCACAAGTTCAGGTGCAAACCTGGACAAGCTAGTAAATGTAGCCTCAAACTCGGCCACAGACAAACCCTCCTGCTTAAGCTTGGTAAACTGATCCCTTAGTCTCTCCCTAGCCACTGCGGATAAAAACCTCTCCTGGAAAGCATTCACAAACGCCACCCAAGTACCACCCGCACGAACTTTCTCATACTTCCACCATTGACCCGCATCTCCCTTCAGCTGGAAGGATGCCAAGGTCACTTTCAACGCTCCATCCTCAATGCCTAGCATTTCGAACGTCTTACTCATCTGTTCTAGCCACTCGTCTGCCTTCAATGGCTCCTTAGGGTCTCCAACAAACTCCTCCGGGTTAGACCGGAAGAACTCCCTCTTCAAGAAAGAAGGTCCTGCCTCAGTTGCCTGATTTCCTGCTCTGAGAATACCTAAGGCCCCCGCTATCTCTCGGGCCAAGGCACCCATGGCTCTCGACCCAGCTCGGCCACATTGGCACGACCAACCCTTCTCGAATCGGAACCTCATCCGGTAATGGCACTTCGCCTCCTAGGCCTACCACGCCTACCACCTCTTGCTCGTCCCGACATCCTAATAAAGGTAACACGAGCGTTAGCACATTTATAAACGTGCCAAAACTAAACACTCACGCCCTAATGCATGGATAATCGTAATTCATTCCACGTAAGCACATAAACACATATAGCACTTACGAATTTCATTTCGGGATGATGATAGTCCCATGCGTTACTAGAGTCTTGGTAAACAAAGATTGATCAAGTGCCTTTCCAACAAGACTCCCGAAACCCAAAGACCCTATCAACATCCTAAAAACTAAATCCCATACCCAAATAATCACATAAGCATGTTATCACATAAACATATAACAAGACACCTAAGTCTCTATCAAGCGAGACAAACCCATTGTGATCCTAATCACTTCCCGTACCCAAAGTATTCAACCCGATGCGCTCGATACCAAGTTGTAGCATACGGAAATAATGACATTTAACCCAACAATATTGACATGCTATGATATATAAAAGGATCCACGTTCTTTCACTCAACAGGGTTCTATTACAAAACGTATTACATGTTAACAACAAAAGCAAATGCCCTAAGGGCTTCTGACTTTCAAGATAACACTTGGTTACACGAAAATAGAGTGCTAGCTCATTTACACATTAAGCCCTAGGCTTGAATTTACATGTAACACTGCAAAAGGAAAGACAAACAAAAGTCCATCCGCCACTAGCCTTCCAAGTTATGTCCTTGGAGGTGGCATGCTACCAGTACCTGAAAAAGATGTTCCCATATAGGGTGAGCTACAGCCCAGTAGAAATATACTAAACCAATCATAAATAATGACTAAAAGATTAACAATTGATAGATGGTCCATTCTCTTACATTCTTTCATCACTTCAACAAGTATAAACAAAACAGATATATTCACACTTTCCATGACAAGCATACATGCTCTCGAATATTTTCTAGATAAGCATACATGCTCTATCTACGGAGTTCATCCCTATCTCCTCCCGGTAACATCCGGTTTAGAGGTCCATCCCTATCTTCCCTAAACCGTGGAGTCCATCCCTATCTCCTCCAACACAACACAATGCATATATATATATCTCAATTATACACATCACATATCAATACATAAAATCTATGTATTCTTCCCATCGTCATAACCCATGACTCAATTCAACTTCAATTCCTCGTTTTCCACAATTAACTATTCAAATTAATTAATCAATGTAATTAGGACGTTTCCATGATTAACATTACAACCCTTAGGTTCCAATTTCACTAATGTTTCAACATTAATCCCATGTTTCTATACCAAACATGCTTCTAGGTTTATTATAGACAAAACCCCAAACTTTTATAAAATTACACAATGGCCCAAAGTTTCCCAAAATTTCACAAACAACAACCAACATATCAAAATGCTAAAATTCAAAGACAAAATCTATAAAAGGAGTAGGATATCCCTACCTCAAAGTTTAAGCCCAAAAGGAGATGAAGACCCAAGAATCAAAGTGCTCCAAACACGAGCTTTTTCAGATTAAATAAAGCCCTCGACAACCTCTACCTTTTAACAAAGCAAGATGGAAAGGAAATGATCCTAGATAGATCAAACCTTAGAGAGTGTAAAGTTAGAGAGAAGCTCTCGAATCTGGAGGATTGGATCAAAAGTTTATAAAAATCGATTTGAAACTTCATTATTTCGAATCGATATAAATAGGCTCGCTCGGCGAAGACTTGGTCGCCGAGCGACGACCTGAAACCGTAGCTCGAGCCAAAAGGTCTCGCCGAGCCAACATCCTAGAAGCTTCGCTCGGCGAATAAAAGCTCGCTGAGCCAGAGCTCGACTTCAGTTCGCGAATTAGACGACGCTGAAGCGACGAACGCTTCGCCGGCGAAGACTAAACCAGATCGCTCGGCGAAGAATCGGCCGCCGAGCGAAATCATGGTGTTCAGTCCGTTTCAGACGATCCACTCGCCGAAGCGCCTGCTCGACCCACCGACACAAAACTCAACGCCGCTCGGCGACAAACTCTCGCCGGCGAAGGACAAAAATTCGCAAAGAACCCTTGGCTCCCAAATACAACCAACTCAAACAAACACGCCCATCACATCCTATAACTCAAATACAATATATGAAAGGACGTAAACAGGACAACAATCCACTACCAACATCCACGGACACACGTCCGGATCACTGTACGACAAGGGTAAACCCGGGATCGCTATATAACTAACTAATTCGTTTATGAAAAATGATTCATTTACACAATTTCTTTTCCCAAACCCCCCAAATAATGTAACGAGCAAAACTTAAAAAGTTAACTCACATTCTAACATTTCCTCAAAACTCCCTTTACATGCATTCTATTTTATCATCTCATTCAGGTGATCGTGGAGGGAAAAAAATTATGTGAATGTAACACTGCTGTTCTCTAATTTATATGCTTCAATGCTATTCTTTATTTACCTATTTATTCATACAAATTGTTTAGAGAGTCTTTTAGAATTCTTCAAACATAAAAAACTTAGAAATTTTTTTGTTAAAATAACCAATGTAATAATTACTCTGTTAGTGAAAATAAAATAGGACGAGATTAATTATAATAGTAAACAAGCGTCCTTTAAAAAATTTATTTATATTCACATTAAAATGTTTTTTTTAGAATATAATTATCGAATTTGTGAAACATTCATAATGTATTAGTATATTGTCCTAAGAAAATATTTTAACTTGCCAAGGTTCAATAGGAATGAACCTATGTAAGGAATGAACAAATAATTACAATAACTTCATTTTTAAGGGTTTAGAATTTAAGATTTAAGGATAAAAAATTGAGTCTGGGTAAACTAATAATTTTATATCTTATTAAACTTGAAGTAAACCAATAAGTGTACGGAAAATGTTTAAAATATTATTTTTTATTGAATTGAGTGACTAAAATATATTTTTTCGTCAATTTTAGTTAATAAAAATAGGTAAATAGATAGATAATTTATATTGAAAATAAATAAATAAAAATTATAATTTAAATTAAAAAATTTAAAATTTAAAATCTTATTTTATTACAATAGTCATATCCTATATTTTTTTTTAAAAAAAATATTCATTACAATTTTAAATGGGATGCACTCAACACATTTGTTTATGAAATGAAAAAATGATCATAGGTGTGGGAACAATTCCATATCTATCTATCTATCTATATATTATATAAGTAAAATATAATTTTCATGAGAAGAACTAAGAGAGTTCTAAGTGCTCAATTTAAATTTCTTAATTTTTTAATTTAAAAAAATAATTAATAAATCACACACTAACACTTTCTTTTTTAAACAAAGAATGTATTTTTTATTCCCAAAATCATTCTTTCATTACCATCAAACAAGGAAAGAGTTTTCCAATTAAGAAAAAATAATTAATAAATCACACACTCAAAAAATGAGATTTTTCAATTAAAAAAATTAACAAATCACAAACTCAAAAATATTTTTCTATTAAAATATTTTAAATTCTTTACCATAAAGTATAAAATAATTTATATAATTAAAATTTCGTAACATGTTTTCTTTTTCCCTCTCACCATGGCCATTACCACTCAATGTATATATCAAATCTCATTATTTTTATACACAATAAATGTTAATATGGTTCTTTAATGTTCAAACTCTCAATTCAATCTTTATTTTTTTAAATAATGAAAATACTAAATGTCATTATGTGTTGCATTTTAATTAGTTCATAATTAAATTCATGGAGTTTTATATTAAACCCTTAAATTATGATACCAAAATTACCATTTCAAATTACTTCCTTAATTTATGTTTATCATACCAAATTTATTTTCAAATTTGTTTCCCTAAGATTGCGTTAATGCATGATTTTGATACATTTATACATACGTATATCGAAAATAATTAATTCTTTAACTTAAAATTTAAACATTATTGAATCTTTAACATGGCTTGGGCTTCTTTTCAGTCCTCCATCGGATTGGAAAGGTGTTATTGGGCCTTGTGGCTCACTTTTGGGCCACATTTTGATAATCTGTATTATTCATATTTTAGAATTCGTCAAGTACATCATTCTTATAAAAAATCAAGTCGATCAGATAACGGTAAACATGCATTTATATTAGTTTTGTATGGAAAAAAATTGATGGTGTAAAAATGAACAATTTATACAAAATTGATCCAAACACGTGATTTATATTATTTAATCGACTTGATTTTTTGCAAGGATGATATAATCGGCAAATCCTAAAATGTGAACGGTTCAAATAATCAAGATGAGGTCCAAAAATTGGCCTATTGAATGTTTAATCCAATATTAGAACTCTCAAACTAATTCATACCGATCACGAATCGATAAATTATGATATAATTTATACATATTATTTAAATTTATTATTATCAAATATTTTTATTAAGATTAAAGCTAAATATGATATATAATTTAGGGCGGCTCTATCTTAAATAATTTTTAATATATGAATATATGTAACTATATATTTCATAGTGTTAACATAAATATATAATTTTTTACTTAAGTTCAAAATTTTTAATAGATATGCATAAATATGTTCATTTTTCTTATTTAAAAAATAAAAAACAATTATAGACATTTATTTACTAATTTAATAAATAAATGGGTCAAATAATTCATAAGTTGGGCATAGATCAAGACAAATTTTAATGATTAGGTAAAGATCAGTTTGGCATAAATATACAAGTTATTTATGTGTAGCTCTAATAAAAATAAATAAAATTTAATTGATTATAAATCATTTTTACTACATATTTTAGATAAATTTATATTATTATTTAATTTTAAAACTAATTATTGAGTATTTATTTATACTCGTACATAGCACTACAATTGCCACTTTACCGACTCTTAACACAAATTCAAAATAAAATTAATTAAGATTTTAAAGAGAATGTTTTTTTTTATATTTATTTAATAGTTTCAGAATACCAAAATTACTAAAATTTATAGATTATTGACACAAAACAAAATTAAAATGAAACTAAGATTTTAAAAAGAATAGTGATTGAAATTTATAGGTTTTTGACACAAAACAAAATTAATAAATAAAACGGTGATCCCTTGAATTATTATTTTTTTTTAATTAAGTAGTTTTAGAATACAAAAATTGTTAAAAATTATTAGTAGTAGACACAAAATAGAGTTAAAATTTGTATAATAAGATATCATAAATGCTTATTTTTTAACTATACAAAATTTAAATTTTAAAATTTTATTATTGCCATTTAACTCTTATCTAATTTTTAACTTACTATACCTCAATTCTTATTTTTGAGGGTTTTTTTTTTCTTTTACAAATTTTAACAAATTATATGTGACATTTCACTCTTATCCAATTTTTAAACTACTACCCTCTTTTGTTCTTCTATTATTAGAATTATATTAGTTTTTTTAAAAGATTTATCTTATTTTATTTTTGAATTTTTAAATTTCAACTTGATTTCTTTTTTTCAATCTTCATTTGATATTTGCAGAATTTCTCTCTAGCTCATTTTTTTGGAATTTATTTAAATTTCTCTTTTTATATTGTTATAGTTCATTCTCAAATTTAAACTTAATTTTTTTATCTTTATCTTATATTTACAAAATTCACTATCGCTCTTGATTTTTAGTTGAGTGTTTTTTTTTGGAAAGATTTATTTAATTTTCTCTTTCTAAATTCATCTTCATATTTAAACTTAAATTAATTAGTCCTACATATTTATATAAACATAATGAAATCACTCAAATCTATTATTTAACTACCCATCTAAAGTAATATCATAGTATTTAGTTAATTTTTAACATGTTTAGTGTAAGGGAGTTCAAGGTTAGGATGGTGTTTAGCGAGGCAAAACTATGCTAATGGTCCAACAATGGTGGAATGACTAGAGGATGAGCAGCAGCAATTGTCTGGGAGGTTGGAAAGTGATTAGCTGGGTGAGGATGAAGCAGGTAGCTCAAAAAGAAATGCATGACAGTGCCAAAATGGGAAGCATCTCCTCCAAATATTCAAAATTTCTCTTCTTGGACCTTGGGAAATGGGTCCTATCTATAGGCTTTTCCTTAGTACCAAGAGGACACCAAGTGGCCAAATAGAGAGAAGACTGTCCCAGAGGATCACATGGAATATTCTGCCTTGAGCCACCAGGCTGAAGGTGCCACGTGTCCCTCTGCATGTACTGTGTACTATCTGTTTGCCTCCGTAACTACCTTTTTGAGCCTCAGCAAGTGTAGTTTCGACGGGAATGTTTGGCACTACAACTCCTTTTTAAGTCTCAGTGAGTGCAGTTGCGGCGGGAGTGTTTGCTGCTGCACTTGCCTTCTCAACTTGAACCTCAGCAAGTGCACTTACAGCGATAAACCTTGTTGCTGCACTCATCTTCTCAGTTCCACTAAGCTAGTATATGCATTCTCAGGGCTGTATTAGCCTGCTATTGGCTATGTTCGTGTTCACCTCAGCGAAGCCTTCACCCTTAGCCACCTAACCTCAAACTCCCCAACTTTTCAGGGCGAAAACCACAGCTAAGCTTGCTATTAGCCATGCTGTGCCTTAATACTACGCCCAAGGGGGCTTCCTTAGTCCTGCCTGTGTGACTAAGGCAAGTTCGTGACCTAGGTAAATGGAAAGGAAGTCCCTTATGCTCGGGCTGCTCTACTCCTATCTTCGCGGGGTAAAGCGGTAAACTGGTATCTTTGGGCCTGCTATCAGCTCCAACCAGTAAGTCTTGAGACCTGCTATCAGCTCCAACCAGTAAGTCTTGAGACCTGCTATCACCGCCAAGGTAATGAACTCTAGAGCTTGCTATCAGCCCTAGGCTAGTAATGCCTTGGGACATGCTATCAGTGCCAAGCATTAGCCTTTACTTGTAGAGGGGAAGCTTTTCCCAAAGGTTATTATCACCTTGGTGGGATGTTTCCTCTGCAAGTTGGTTGCGGTGGCTGTAATTGCTACGGTAGTCATTTCTCGCAGCAAGTTCAAATGGAAAAACCGACAATATTGGAGATGGCCGTGCCAACAAAGTGTCTCTGCAACTTGGGAGCTGCTAGTAATGCCTCTGTAACTTAATTGCTTCGGTTTTCTCCTTCCCTCCGCAACTCCAGGTGGCGGCGGAACCGGCAATACTTGGAATGGCAACGATACCGACAATACTTGGAATGGCGGTGCTAAGACAAAGTGCCTCCATAACTTGGCCATCACAAGTGTTGCCTCTGTAACTTAGTTGCTTCAGCTTTTTCTTTTCCATAGCAACTTCAGATGGCGGCTAAACCGACATTATTAGGGAATAGCAGTGCTGAGGCAAAGTGCCTCAGCAATTTGACCGTCGCAAGTGTTCCCTCAGCAACTTGACCGTTGCAAGTGTTCCCTTTGTAACTTGACCGTTGCATATGTTGCCTTTGCAACTTGACTTAGGCATTTTCCTTCGTGGAGTCTATTTGAACTCTTGGTGGGTTGGCCCTCCTTTGGCCACTTCTTTTGGGCTTTAGCCCATGCTCTTTTTTCATTCTTAATCGCCTCAGAAGGGCGACCTCAACACTTAGGCCCATACTTAATTTGGGGTTTAATTTCTGACCCTCTACATTTTCCCCCTACGCGTATGAGGGACATGCTCCTTGTTTCCCGCGTATGCATGATGTCAGCAAGTAACCTAGAGGTTGCATCGATTTTTTACAGAGTCATAATGGCTCTGAAAATATGCCTTTTGACTGATAGTCATGATAAGCCTAGGGAGGCGTGTTGGCGCCTTTTTGCTGCTTTCTCTATAAACAGCGCCTCTTGGGTCCACCAGTCCTCCACTTCCGCCACAACACACTTTCTTGTCTCCTTGCCTTCTTACCTTCCAAAGTTTTATTCTCTTTCTTTATTCTCCTTCATGGCTGCCACCAAGTTTTTACCAGACAAGGTTGTCCCACCCAGTATTGAGTGGAGGAGGGCCCCATATTTTGGGGGACTTGCCGACCCATTCTGGAAGACAGGTGATTCTTTTGTCCTTGATGTCCTTTCTTTGGAAAAGCCTTTGCTCGTTTTTGGTGAGGCCTCTTTGGATGATGCTGACATGGTGAACCCAGACTTAGTGCTGCGGTTTCGTGTGGAGCATGGCAATTTTCCTCATTCATACATTTATTACCGCACTCACTCGGGCCTTCCAGCAAACTGGTCCCTCTAGGTTGATGACATTATTGCAGATGACGGCTTCGAGCAGTGCTTAAGGGATGCTCATCTCTTCAACGCCATTTTGATCTTGAAGGAGTTGTCTGTGCGCAAGGTACAGACCAATACTGATACGATTGTTTCCCGCTGGAGCCGCGACATTCACACCTTCGTGCTAGCTTGGGGGGAGATAGCCCCAACCCTTGAAGGCGTTGCTGTTCTCCTTCAGTTGAGCACCCATGTGGACTCCCCTTTTGATCCCGTATTTCTGACTGCTATGAAACAGACTACTGTCACTACTCTTCAAGGCACCTTTCGAGAGGCACGAAAGCATGGCTCTTGGTACAATCTAAGGATTCGGGAATTACTTCAAGTGTGAAAACTCGCATTTAATTATTCTTAAAAAAATTAAAAATTAATTAATTAATTTTATCTAGAGTTTGTCTGAAATATATTAGTGTATAAGTTAGTTTTAAATTAATCTAATTAAATCACTAACAAAGACATTATTAAGAATAATAATTTTGTGGGTATTCAATATTTATTATTTATAAATTATTTTAATTAGGATTTAATATGATAATTATTCTTACTAAATACCTTAGTTAAAAATCTTAGTGTATCAATTTTGAGAAACCCATACAAATACACACACAAAAAAAAAAAAAAAATCAGAATCGAATTCTCGGTGGTAAAATAATGCCACATGTTTGTTTGTATGTTAATGTAGGAACCATAACCTCATCATACTTTTTGGATATAGAAGATACGAAGTGGCCGAAGAGAATGATGAGAGAAGAGAGAGAGAGAGAGAGAGGGGGAAAGCCTTAACATGTTTATATATATGCATTCTACTCTTTGATTAGAAAATGTAAAGAAACCTGCGAAAGAAAATCTGCGAAGTGGAGTTAGAGAATAAGAGAAGGAGGTTAAAAAGGTTGCATATTTTTCTACCATTTCACTATTCCATTTCAATCTTACAACTAAGTAAGAAAACCCTCTCAACCCTCTCATTTTTTTTAATTGTTGAAATTTTCAGATTATATTCATATGATAAAATAACTAACTTATAGATAAAAAATTTTATATATAGGTATATAAATTTGTGATGTGTATATCAAATATTTGAAGATATTGATAGTCTTAAAGTCATGGTATTATTGTGGAAATAGGCTTGCATGTGTAGTTTATACCATTAAAGAGAGGATTAAAGATTTTATTTGGCCCTTAAATCTGCTAGAAAATTTGTATGAATTTTTAGACAATTTTATACTCAAAATTTGAAGATGATTTCTTCTACAAAATTGTTAAGAATGATGTGTACTTCACCCAGGAAGTTTTGCAACAATTATTGAGCTTTTTACGAATTTACACAAATTTTTAATTAAATTTGAAGTTGTAAGACATATTTTACTATATGTTTAAAAATTTATTAAGAATTCTATATTAAGCCAAATCTGGTAATTTCTAACTAAAAGATGAAATTTGAGAAGTCTAGTTTCATGATAAATTTTTAGATTATGGAGTTGATTTATGAATTTAAGTATGGAATTAATTTAAGAAAATGTGATAAATCTGTGTCATAAAATTTATGAGAATTTTAAAGAATTATTTATAAGTTACTTTTGGGAAATTATTTTTGAAAAATGGCCTAAACATCTTTATTGAATATTCTGTATATTTTCACGAATTTTAGAATTGTGTAAATAAATTATTTATAATTTTTATTACTTAAGGTATAACTTGGAAATTTCTGGACAGGTTTGAGATCATCACTTCAATTATTTATTTGGATAAAAATCAATTATTGTGTTAGTCTAATTCATCAAATATTATAAATTAGTAATCCATGTATGGGTGCATTGTGGTTTATTTAAATTTGTGCTAGTCTAATCATGTAAATTAAAAATCCATGCATGTGTGTGATTATGTTTTATTTTCTTTGTATCCAAATTATTATTTCATACCATGGTCTAAATTAATTGTTTATTTAAATTTTGTACATTGAATTATTATTGTGTGACAGGTATAATATTTTATGTTAGGAATTTTAATGAGTTGGTATAACATTATTGATGATTGAAATTTGAATATAGGGTTAATACCAGTTGTTCAGGATGAGTCCTGGTTTTTAATAATTTTTACGTAAATTGTGTTGCAAAACCCTAAGATGGCACATGGCTTATTTGAACCCTTATGGTTTGATTATTTTCTCTTAAAAAGAATGGTAAGTTGATTATATTTTCTTACTATGTTGCAAAACTCATGACATATATTTTGTTGCCCTGGCGTTTCATGCCAAATTATGTCAAAAAAATGGCTGAGACTGAATTTCGAGCTGCTGCTAATATTGAACCTTGGCTAACTTAAAGTCAAGACTTTATCAGTATTTAAAAATGTTGTAATGTTGAATGTGAACTTGTAATATATTTTTTTTTTTTGTTGAACTTTGACCATGTGAGAATTTAAATTTTCCTAATTAGATGTTAAACTTTTTATTTAGTAAGTTATTAGTTATTTAAAATTTATGATGTTTCAAAAATTTGGGGCGTCACATCAAGAGAGGCCCAAGAAGGACAAGATCACTTACTTCTCTTGGTTGAAGCATTTTTTTAAAGACTTGCAACTGGTTGTGGCCCACATTACTAAAGACAATCGCGAGTCCATAGTTGGGCCGAGCTACCGCGGCAACTTGTACCTGGCTGCTTTTGTTAGCTATTTTATCTCCTTTTTTGTCCTTCCCAAAAACCCTACTAAGAGCATCAATCCTCTAGTGTTCCCCCTTGCCGTTAAACTTTGCAACGGTGGTCAGATCCCTTTGGCTCCCCTCTTTTTGGGAAATTTATACTTTCGTCTGGACCTCATTCATCCGAACATTGAGAGATCCATGGGCCGCTATGATGTATAGAGCTTTGTTCATACCCAGTTCCTGACCGCCTTTTCCTACGAGCAATTTCCTGCCATGGGCCCCGTCCTTAAAGAGCATGAGCCTTTTTTTACCGACAAAGTCCTTGATGTAGAGGGTCGTCCTGTCCTAGATGCAGAGGGATGGCCCGTTACAAGGCAAGTGCGCCATTCCTTTCCTTGTATTTCCAGGTGGTCTGGTGTTGGCACCAACAAACCTTTCGTGGACTACATCGACTGCATGGAGGAGTGTGTGTTCCACATTTTTATCCAACTTCTTCCAGGCATCTTTGTTGTTCCATTCTATTTTTCCGAGGCTTGTCATGTTGATTTTTCTCTTGACAGCGTCCAGGCCAACTCCCTTCTTATTGCTGCTATGATACGCCTGGGGTTTCTACCCGTATGGAATGAGGAGGGCATGTCCAGCATTGTCTATCGACCGAACAAGGTCCTTAGATAGTTTAGTATGGATCAGGGTGTTCCACAAGCCCCTCCACCTCAGACAGATTTTCATTAGAGCTTCCAGTGGTTTGCCCCTGATTATACTGCCTTACTTATGGAGGGCTTAGGCCTTATGGAGTTGCCCTTACTTGGAAGGAAAGACGCCTTCACTCCTAGCAACAAGCTGTTCTGGTATCGCAACCTCAACTCCTTCTTCAATTTTTGCAACAGTGATCCAATTGTTCCTACAATGGAACCCATTCCGCAACCTGATCTATCCCTTCATCTCCCCTCTGGTTACAGGAAGCAGGCCAGTGTATTTTACCGTTTCAAGCTTTTGTCATTGCTTGCAATAAAGGAGCCTCATCCGTCTGGGGTAATATCTGTCCAACCTCTGTAAGTTGCTCTCCTCTCAATTGATACACCAATGCTTATGACCCGCTCCTGCCTGAGGGTAGTCCAAGAGGTAGAGGCATCAGTTGCTGAGGGCCTGTAGACTCAACTTTCCTCGCGTCCTCCTTTCGAAGAGCATCAAATTGGTCTCCTACAGTTCGGACTCCTGTCACGGTTCTGAATCTAATCTCACAAAGTGCAATGTGAGACTCATAAACACCAAAGAATCCATTCCGACAAATCATTTTTGGAAAATTGATTTTAGATCAAATAATGCCAAAACTGGATTGCTTTGCCTGATTACAGAGTCGCCACCTAAATATTTTATTTTTGAAAAATTAAGGAAATCCTGACTCGTGCCAAATGCCACATGTCCGTCATCACCAAAGTTGCCTCGGCTCGGGAACTTGGGTACGAGAGGGGAAGGTCATGACATGAGCACCCCTACTCGCCCGATCAAAGGATCGGCCTCTATTAAGCATGATATGTTGTTTTATAAACACGTGTTCTTTTTCCGATTATTTAGCTAACTTTACTATGTGATGCGCACAGCATACAAGTATAGACTAAAATCGCAAGAATTGGAAAAAAAAACTCATGTTTGTCTTTCGAAAATGGTTTGAAAGTGTCACCCTCAAGTGGGCCAAAGCGCGGATTTGCCATCAAACAAGATGGGCTTGAAACATGTTTTGTCACTTCGCAAAGTGGGCTTAAAACTCACAATCGATGAATTGTCCTAATTCAAGCAATAAAGCCTTTATTCATAGGCATTCATGCAGTTAATCACTTAAGCAAATAGCCTCATGGAAAGCATGCTATCATGACAATACTCATACTTATGCAAGTATGCTAAAGCGTAAAACTTACAGTGTACTCCAAACCAAAACAAAAGCTAGTTAGAAACAAAGTATGATCCTAACTATGTTAAAATGCCTAATGCAACACATGCAGTATGAATTAATAGGCTCGGCTACTAATATGACATTTGAATGCAACAATTTGATAACATACTTTGAAGCACGTTTTCAAATAACTATTGAACTATAATACAGTTTGAATGATGTGCCGAGCCCAGTGCATGCAATACAAATGAATGGTGCAAACATGCAAACATAAGGTATGCTAATCAAAACATGACCCTAAACTAACCATCGAAAGCGGTTAAGTAAAAAGGAGAAAGAAGTGGGATTGGAAGACATGCACACACGCACGCACCCTTATTACAACATTATGCCCTTGCGAATGAGGGTCCGAATAAATAAGCTAAACTAATCTAAGCTAAGCTAATTATTACAAAACAAACTAATTAACTAACTTAGCTAATTAATTATTACAATACAATTGAATAACTAGATATGCTAAACTAATTAAAATATTACAAAACAAATTGAATTAATTAATTACAACACATGTAATAATTAGCTACAACTAGCTAATAAAGCGATAAAATGGCCTCGCGGGTGAGGGAGATATGCATACTCCGTTGGCTTCTTCCCAAAAATCCACCGCCTTGCCTTTGGATGCCTCTGTTTGCACTTTGCTTTGACCTCTAAACCTCATACCAATTAACAGACTGCCTTTGCTAAAAAACAGGAACACTTTGAACAACTCTTCAATTTGTGGCCGGTCGGCTACCATAGGTGGTCATTTACCACTTGTCACTAGCTTCGGGAATTATATATGGTCACCACCACCAGTGGTGGCACCCTTTCCCTAGAATTCTCTTTTTTGCTGCAATGGAGAGCAAACAGAGGCAAATTAGTGTATTCTTCAAGGAATATGTGTACAACCTCCTTATCATGTCTCAAGCTCAAAGGAGTATGGCACTTAGCTCTCAAGCCACCAATCAAGCATTTCAATGCATGATGGCCAAAGGACCAAGGTTGTACAAGCTTAATAAATGCACACATAAGACTCAAATGGCCACCACCCTATCATGCATGATCAATGGTGACGGCGACCAAGAAATGCGACACATTTCATCACTTTGAGTATGGAACATCTCTCATTCCTCGTGTTTGGATTAACGTTCGATCCAAACACATGCAATGCAACGCAAATGCTTATTTTGTGCATGCTTTACTTTGCTCATATTGTTTACACATTTTAGCGATTAATCCTTTAACCGATTAAATTCAATGTGAAAGTCCTCTAATTAGAGAGGGGTCAACTAAGGGATGATTTAAGACATGAGAGAGATCATGCCTTTGGCTAGGAGGAACCCTCAAAAAAGAGTTAAAGCCATTTGAGCACAAACTCTAACTCATGCTTAAACACAACCTTAGGGTTGACAAATCCTCAAAATAAAAGGAAAAGTGAAAAATGAGGGAGGTTGCAGACTTTTAGTGTTGAAATGGCATGACAAATAATGCTAAACATGTAAGCAACACATACACAACATGTTAAGGGCCAAAAACATTGAAACTAGTGAAGAACACTACACTAGAGGCATGCAATACCAAACTTAAATGACCAAACCAACTCTGGACAGAGCTAAAACATGCCAAAACAATGATCTAAACATGCTGAGATAGAAGCTCAAAAGAATAGGAGAACATGCACACATGTTAGCCCACAAACATGGCATGATGCACAACCCTCAAAAGCAATGAAGAAGTGAAGTATATGAGAGTGTGATAGAGATTTATGCACTGAAATTACATGCTAAATGATGCTATGGCATGCAAACAACCCAAGCAAAGCATGTTGGAGGCCTTGAAACACAAAGCTAGTGAGGCCAACTACACTATAGCCATGCAAAGCAAGCCTCAAAGGACCAAGACCACTCAAAACAGAGTTAAAGCATGCTAAATTAGTAGCAAAAATGTGCTAGAGTTAAGCTAACACAAGCTAGAACAATAGGCTAAATCATCAAATATGCTAGGCTAGTAAGCATGATTGCATTACAAGTACAAAAAGCAAGCAACAAGTGACCCAACCAGCCAAAAACAGAGTAAAGCATGTTGAAGTAAAGCCTAAAACATGCTTGAACTAAGCTTCAAAAAGGTAGAAATACATGCACATATGTTAGGCCATCAACACATGCAAACAAGATACAAGGAAGGGAGGCCACCCCCTTCTATTTTGGACCTCAAAACCAACTTTCTACCACTAAAATTCCCCTAGAATTTAGTGGTTAAAAGGCCAAAAAACAGTTGTTTGAAAAGCTTGAAAAGATAGCACAACTCTTAGCAAATAGGCAACAAAAGAGAGTGAACCACCCCTAACTCCAAAAAAACCTTAAACCATTATTTTTAAACCTTAAAAATAGAGGTTTTTGTAGTTGAAAAATAGGCCAAAAATAGCATACAAAGGTGACCAAACTAGTAACTAAAACAAAACTTTAGAGAGGGTAAGGCTTTACCCTTGAAGCACAGCAACAAACAACACTAATTCTGAGCTCAAACCAAGCTTATGACCTCAAACCAAGCTTCAAGAGACCTCAGCTCCAAGGTAAATGTGTTTGGCTAAGGGGTTGTATGCAAATATGTAAAGAAAACTCACTTTCAAGCACTAAATAGGAAGAGAGAGAGAATTCTAGAGAGAGAGAGAGAGTGAAATTTTGCTTCTAAAATTTCTGAACCCTCAAAATGGGAGAGGGACCTCCCCTCATATAGAAAAACAAGCCAAAAGCTTGGCTTCATCCTTCCATACACGTGTATAGAGGATACACTCAGTGATCAACAACTGGCACCAACTGGCACCAACTGGCAAATAAATATCTGAAAAAGGAGAAAAATGGCCATCAGCCATCAGTCGTGGCCGATCGGCCACCACTGATGGCCAGCTGGCACAAGCCATGGCCGATGGACACTAGAGATGGCCGACAAGCCATCCTCTTCTCTAGATTCAAAGCAATAAGCTCTTGGTCCACAACCAAGCACAAAACAGACAAGTTGAGAGGCTCCAAGGCAAGGCGCTCAGCCGAGACCTTCAGAGACTCAAAACAAACACGAGCATGTGCAATCATCGGGTGTTCAAACGATGACGTGCAAGTCTTGAGGACGGTCAAAAATGGGGTGTCTATAGGCCCATGCCTCACCAAGTAGGAAAAGACTCCGGAAGGTATCCATACTTAGAAATAGTCTGCATTTTTTTATACTTCTTTGGGCTTTTTTATCTTTACTTTAGTAATCACATGATCTTTTCCTTTTCAGGGCCTATCGGCTATACCACATTTAGGCCCCGGAGGTTCTTTTACTGCCATCGGAATTTCCTCAGATTCAGACAACCATGATGACCTTCCCATTGCTTCAAGGGTTATAAGACTCAAAACTCACAGAATGGTACTTCCAAACGTTGAAGAAGAACCAACTGCTGAAGCCAAACCAACTACTGAGACTAAGCCAGTTGTTAAGTTTGAGCCAGATACTGAAGTTGCAGACATGGACGGAGGTTGTGATACCCCCCTTGCTGAAAACGAACAAGTCTCCCGTACTGTGGAAGTTGCAGCGAGCGGTGTAGTTCTTAAGGGTGCAGAACCTCCAAACCTTGCTGATTCTGTTCATTCTGACCGTTCTTCCATCGGCAGGGATGATTTTGTTCTAGAGACTCCGAGAGAGGAGTGTGACGTAAGAGAGCCATTAGAAATTGCACCACCCCCATTAGGAGCTGTATTTGGGGGTTCTTCCCAGTCCACTAAGTCTCCACTAGTTCCACAAATCCCACTTCCTAATGTTCAAGTTGCTGAGAGAGGTGCAGATGTAGCAGTTGTTCTTGCTATGGGCCCCCCAAACTTGGCCTAACTTGCAGAGGTAGCTGCCAACCTGGCCACTCATGGTGCTACTGCTGCTGCTGATGCTTCTGGCCCAATTGCCTCAGCAACTTCTGAGCAGCTCACTGATCTGTACCTCACTTACTTCCCTAAGGTACCAACTAATCTTTGGGGATCACTAGACTTTTATGTGGACATGGACACCACTGTTGTGCCAGATTTGAATATTGAGGACTATCATATAGACGACCTATTTTCGGAGTGACATGATGGTGCAGGCAGCTTTGGCCTTTCTCGTGAGGTCTGTTCGTCCGGTCGCCTCCCAGCATCTACTCATTCTAATACCACTGGACAGTCATCTTCAGAGGAGGTGCATCGCCTTCGGACCTTTGGTCGCTCTGCCAGTCTCCCCTCAATAATTGAAGCTGGTGGCTGTCACGCCCTCAAAATAATAACATTAAACCCATCAATTTAGACATGCATTGATATAAGAAACAAACATCATTCTATTCCACAGAGTAATTCTTTACAAGAAGCATTACATGTTAACAACAGAATCAAATGCCCTATGGGCTTACAGCTTTCCAAGCTAACACTTGGTTACAAAGAGGAGAGTACTAACTCAAATACACATTAAGCCCTTGGCTTGAAATTACATGTAATACAACAAAAGATAACCAAAACCACAAATGTCTGCCTGCCTCTAGCCTCCCAAGCGATGTCCTTGGAGGTGGCATGCTTCATGTACCTGAAAATGGTGTCCCATATAGGGTGAGCCACAGCCCAGTAGAAATACACTAAACCAACTATGAACAATAACTAAAAGATTAGCAGTTAATAGATGGTCAACACTTATACATTCATTTACATCTTATTACAATTCCATGACGATCAAGTCTATGTTACAATTCATTTTCCATTTCTTATTCAACATTGAGTTTGAAACCAAGGCTCAGTACCCTGACCAAAACCTTTGAAGAGATTATAGTTCATCACTAGAACACTTTCGAAATCCAAGGTAGATACACATTTTGGTGTTGTATCAATAACACATAAACCACTTCCATACTTCATAAATGATATACATTTTAGTGCTATATCAAATCAAACAAACATCTCAATAGATAAGCATATGAGCTATATCACTACTACCACAGATAAGCATATGAGCTATATCAACACTTCAATAGATAAGCATATGAATTGTATCATCACTCCAATGGGAGAGCATATGAGCTGCATCCCTGGGTCCATCCCCTATCTTTCCTTAACCATTAACTGGTTTAGAGGTACATCCCCCATCTCCTCCTAAACCGTGGAGTACATCCCACATCTCCTCCCATACACAAGCAATGCATATAAACACAGAATCATATACGCAATCAATCAATACATAAAGTTAATGTATTCCATCAACTGTCTACACATAATGCACATAAACACATTGGTCATGTGCACAATCTATCAATACATGAAGTTAATGTATTCTATCAACCGTCATACTCTATGACACATCCAATTGATTAGTTTTAGTTTGCCTAATCATCATGCATTGTCTACAACAATCAAAACTACCCTCCACCGGTAGCCCAAGCAATTATTTCCAAACAGGAAATAAATGCACAAACGGATAATGTATCAACATTTCAACTAGGTGAGCAATACATGATTCAACCACACCCTTTAGTGCCATACATTCCCAATTTCAACATTCTCAATTCAATTCCTCGTTTTCTTTAATTAATCATATACATTAATTAATTAAACCAATTAGGACAAATAGCCATAATTCACAAAACAACCCTAAAGTTCCATTTCCATCAATGTTCCAACATTAATTTCATCTCTCTATGCCTAACTTGCATATAGGTTTATATAATTAAAACCCCAACTTTTGTAAAATTACACAAAGGCCCAAACTTTCTCAAAATTATCCAACAACCCCCAACATATCAAAATGCTAAAATTCAAAGACAAAGTTCATAAGATGGAGTAGGTTATCCCTACCTCGAAAGATAACACCCAATGGAGAAGATGAAGAAACTCAATGTGCTCCAAAACTCAATATTTTCGGATCAAAACGTAGCCCTCGATGATCAACACAACTTTTACAAAGGCCGAAGGTAAGGAAAGCACTCTAACTAGATCAAACCCTAGAGAGAAAGGAGTTTCTAGAGAGAGAAGCTCTCAAAATAACTTTTTGGAAAGTAAGAGAGAGAGAGAGAAAGTAAAAAGTGATTCAAAATGCCTACCGCTAATCGATATCGACATTCCCGCCGGCGAAAAATACAACGCCGAAGATACAAGAATAAAGTACATCCGCTCGAGCGTGAAAACCAGTCCGCTCGAGCGTAGATTTCCCCCTCCCAGAACTTACACCTGAAATGTACTACCCGCTCGAGCTCCAACAAGACCACTCGAGCGCGACCCGCTCGAGCACAGGAAATCCGCTCGAGCGTGAAAAACATGCTTGCAGAAGTTTTGCAGAGCATCCAAAATACTGGGAGTGTGCAATATCCGCTTGAGCGCTCCAAGACCCGCTCGAGCGGAACGACCAAAAAAACAACAACAAGGTTTTAGATTAAGGCTCAACCCACCTACTTGAAACAAGCCCAACACATCCTAAAACTCAGAGAAATGGAATTAAAGGATAACAACAAGGTAGATACAACTGTTAATATCTACGGTACCAACTCCAGATCACTGTACAACAAGGGGAAAAACCCGGAATCGCTATAGTGGCGGTGCGAGAGAGTCCCCTTAGTCCTCAGGAAAAGTTTATTTTCTAAGTTATTAGGTCTTCTCTGAAGCTATTCCCATTCTTGTTTGCATCCAGGCGCTACATCCTGGCACATTTACTACTTTTAACGTTCCTGGCTCTATAGTGCAGACAGCGCTACTGGCGTCACTTGCTAGTTTCATTCGTGACCTTGCTACTAAGAAGATTCTAACAACTCCCAGCAAGTTCATGGAAAGTGCTAAGGCCAATCTGAGCGGCTTTGAGAGGAATGGTTTGGACTTATTGTGGATAAGGGATAGGCTTCAGGCAGTCGATGGCTTCCTTGAGCATGCAAACAATGTGGCAATGATTACATCCTTAGAGGAGACTATCAAAGAGTATAAGGGTGCCTTGGAGCAGCATTGGCAGAACCTAGCTCGGTTCAAAGAAAAGGACTCTGCGCTGGTTGCTTAGTTGCCTCGGGATGTGACCCTGATGGACTCCCTCATGATGGGCTTGATTTCATGTATCGTAACTTTGTTATGGCTCTTTTTCTTTGTACTTTTGCTATCTTTTTTTCTTTCTTCTTTTCCTTTTGAATATTGTAATCATGCTATGGAAAACTTTGATGTTTATGAGAAGCAAAGATATTGAGTCTTACTTCATTGCCTTCCTTTCATTGTCTTTACATGTTTTCTAAGGATAAGCAAAACTCTTGCTATGAACAGGACTTCGCCATGACTAAGTTTTTACAAGGATGAAATTTCACTAAGTATGAAAAACTTTCCCTAGACTAAGTGTTTACAAGAGTAACAAGTTTACTAAGTGTATGACACTTTCTTACACTTTGCTTTGGAAGTATTAACAGAGAAACTTTACAACTCCTTTTCTGAATCCATCATCTACTCTTGTCAACTTGTAATACCCGCTTGTAGCACGTCATGAGGACCTCTGATTCGGACTCCACTTTGTGTCACGGTTCTAAATCAACCAAAGAGTCCAAATCCGCAAAATCGCTTTTGAGAAAACAGATTTTTGAAAAGTAGTAAACATGGACTGCTTTGCGACACTGAGTCGCCACCTAAATATTTTAAAATGGGAAATTTAGGAAACCACGACTCGGTCAAGGCCACGTGTTCGCTATCACCAAAGTGGTCTTGGCTCGAGCTTGGGTACGATCGGGAAGGTCATTGTGAGCACCTTTCGCCCGTCAAGACCGCCTCTACTAACCGTGATATCCATTTTTGAAAACATTACATGCTCTTATTCCAATTATTAGCCTAGAATTACTATGTTATGCGCGCAGCACAAAAGTATAGACTAGATCGCCTAACTTGGAAATAAACATTGCATATCCGTTTTGTCTCGAAAAACGTGTTAGATTTTGCTACTCGCAAGTAGGCTAAAATACGGATTTTAATGAGTTGTTCCAACTTAGACAATCCAACCTCCACCCACAGGCATTCAAGCAGTTTATCATGTAAGCATTTAGCCACATGGCAAGCATACTGTCAGGTTAACATTCACACGCATGTGGTATGCTAAAGCGTAAAATACTTACATTGTACTCCGTGCCAAAACAATAAACTAGTTAGCAAACATGCATGTCCTAGTTCATGTTAAGTGGCTAATGCATCACAGGCGTAGATGCAATCTAGAGTAGGCTCGGCTAACCCTAAACATGGCATGTGAAATGCGCGAGTAGCACGTATTCAATTTGGAATTGAAAATTGCAATGCAGTTTGTATGATGTACCGAGCCTGGTGCATGTAAACAAATGCATGGATGCACGCATGCATTGCGTAAGGTATGCTAATTTGAATGTGCCCTAATCTACCAACATAAGCGGGTAAATAAAAGGGAGAAAGAAATGGGGGTTGGAAGACATGCACCCACTCACACACGCTTATTACAATTATGCCCTCGCTCGGAGGGACCAAAATAATAATACAGTCCGAATAATAAATGAATTAATTATTACAAGACCTCTAATCTAATTAAATTAAGTAAAATAAATAAAGAAAGGGGGCCTCAGCCCTGCCTCAGGACGCGCGAATGATGCATGCTCGATCCGACTTGCCCGGAAAACCCGTGTCATGGCATTCTTCGCTTTTATCGCCCGCTTCTCCAAAATTCCCAAAGCTTCATGACACCTTCTAAATGATTCGCAATAACCCACAACCGGGGAAGTGATCACCTTATCGCAATTGACCATCGCCGCATGTGGGGTTTATCGGCACAATATCTCGCCAGGAAAAATTCCTGCAGCAGTTTGACAAAGAAGAAGAAGACAACAATGCATGGCATGGGTTTTGGGGACATGTAAGCATGGTCATTGCCTCCTATCATGCTTGGGGACTCAAGGAGTAAGACCCTTGGTTCTGGGCCACCAATAGTGCATCTTGATGCATGATAACCCTAAGAACCAAGGTTGCATTTTGATGTGAAAATGCATGCAACACAAAAATGCTAACTAAGTCCCTATCATGCCAACATCAAGGGCCTTAGTGACATGGAAATTGAGGTGTGCTTTGTCACTTGAAGTACAAACACCCCTCATTTCCCATACTTGGTTTGACACCCCAAACCAAGTGATGAAATGCAACTTATGCAAACATGCCAACATGCAAACGTGCAAACATGGACCATGGGAGCCAAGATGCTAGCAAATTAAGTACCACACAACTAACACATTAGTCATGTAAAATGCTTAGAATGTGCAAGATGCTAGTGTGATGCAAACATGAGGCAAATATGCTATAGGATCAATAGGTTACAACACCTAGCGGACCAAACATGTAACTAACATGTGATGAGTATAAAGTAGTGGACTTAGCCACCATGGGGGAGGCCTCAAACCTCCCCAAAAACAGTAGCAAGATGTGCTCCAAAACAAGAACAAAATGTCATGCAAGCATGCAATTTGATGGGCCTAAGCCTAAAGCACCAAGGTGAACACCCAAGTGCCATTAACATGGCCACTCATGGCACATGTTGGGCAACCAAAAACAGAGATTCAACATGCAAGAATACACCCAAGTCCCACACATGGCAGCCCCAAAACAACTCAAAAAACATAAGGCAAGCGTTATGCACATTTCAAGGCCTAAAGGACACACCCTTAAATCATAAAAAGAGATGATAAATCTGAGCATATGAGCATGGAATATGGCTTGAAATAGCATGGTAAAAGGGCCTCAAATTACTTAAATGACTTAACCAATGTATATGCATGGATCATATACTCAAGGCTTGTAAGCCATCATACAAAACAAACATGTGAAGCATGCCAAATGTGACCAAAACAATGGCTCACAGCCCCTACACATGGTAAGATGATGCTAATATTCCCATGAAACCAAGCTAAAACATGCAAGAATATGGCTCGAATGCATGGCATTCTTCTAGGCACAAGAGAGCATTTCAAAGCAAACATAGGAGGCAAGTTAAAGGCTACAAAACCGACCAAAAACAGAGGTTAGAGATGGCCTAAAACATCCACAAAAGCTCTGAAATGAAGTCAAAACAAGCAAACATGCATGCTAGAGCTTCATACAAGCAAGGCCTACAAGCCAAAATACAAGACAACCAAACCAAGCATGCTATACATGACTAAATCAGTGCCTCACAACCCTCACGCATGGTAATATGATGCTAATGCCCTCATGGAACCAAGCTACAATGTGCAAAGAACATGGCTCAAATGCATGGCATTCTTTTAAGCATAAGGGGACATTACAAAGCAAGCATGAGATACATGTTAAAGGCTATGAATCTAACCTAAAACAGAGATCAAACATGTTCCAAAACACTCAAAACAACTCTGAAATGAAGCCAAATGTAAGCCTACATGCATGCTACCCTTTTAGCCCAAAACCAAGGCAAGCAAAAGGCCAAGGGGAGAGGGGTGTCCCTCCCCTATATACGACCTAAAACCATCTCCCTCACCACTGAAAACCCACTGGTTTTCAGTGGTGAGAAGGCCAAGAACACCAAGCAAACAAGGTCTAAGACAAAGGTCACCAAAATAGCCAAATAAGGCCTAAAAGGGTGAGCCTTTGTTCAAACCACAAAATGACCTTAATGAAGGTTCAAGAACAAGTAAAAACAAGAGTCTTTTATCTTAAACACAAACTCAAAAACACAAAGCAAAGAGGGTAGAAAGAGGTTGCAAAAATGGGGAATATAAAGTGATGTTCTTACCCTTGAAGATCCTTTGAAGAACAAGTGATGCAACCACTCTCTAGTGCTCAAAACTAGTCCAAAACCAACACAAACAACCTTCCAAGTCTCTCAAACTCGAGCTAAGGTGTAATGGTGTGTGTAATGGTGCAAAAGTAAGGTAAATCTACACTTCTAAGCCTAAAATCACACACACAAGAGGAGAGAGATGGAGATATAGATATATGACAGAGATATATGTATATGAGCTCTGGTTTTTGCCTTCAAAGACTCTAACCCTGATCCAAGAGGAGAAGCCTTGCTTATATAAGCAAGCAAAGCTTACAAGCTAAGCCAACTAAAGGCTCATCCTCCATACACGTATGGAGGGAGCAAGTGATAAAGGCATGAAAATATCTCGAGCAGTAAAGTGGTCGGCAGGGCAAAATGGTAATTTTGCCAAAAATAGTGCCGACCGGCACAAAATGGTGCCGACCGGCACTAGCCAGCCGGTGGTATGTGGGGATGCCTCACAAAGCATTCCCTGCCCCTCAAAGGCAAAACACAAGTGTTTGGTGTAAAACCAAACACAAAACAGTCAAGTTCGGAGGTCCTGAGGCAAGGCGCGCGAGCCGAGAACTCCGGGAACTCCGAACAAACACAAACATGGATAATCACCGAGTGTTCCAACGGTGACGTCCAAGTCTTGAGGACGGTCAAAAATGGGGTGTCTACACCACTACTGCTTACCTCAGCAACTTTGTAGGGGCCTTCTCATCTTGGCGAGAACTTGGAGATTAGTTGCCCCCGCATGATTGCATCTACTGTTTTCCATACCAAGTCCCCCTTATTGAATTCCCTGTGTTGAACAGATTGATTGTAGGCGCAAGCTATAGATTGATGATACTTTTCCATTGCTTGTGAGGCCTGATCTCTTCTTTCTTCGACTGCCTCTATGTCATTCTTCCTGCTGTCTGGAACTAAGTGTGCTAACATAGCCATTCTTACTGAGGGTACTACCAACTTAACTGGTAACACAACTTCAGATCCATATACTAGGGAAAATGGGGTTGCCTGAGTTTGCTTCCTCTTTGACGTTCTATACACCTAGAGTGCTACAGGGAGTTGTTCGGACCATGTACCCCATGCTTCATCCATCATTTTACTTAGTATTTGGATTAGGGTTTTGTTAGTTACCTCAGTTTGTTTGTTCTCTTGCGAGTAGTACAGGGTAGATTTGTGGTGCTTGATCTGATAAGTGTCCAACAATCTTCCTACATGGTAGTTCACAGAGGAGGTCCCATTATCAGACAACATCACCTCGGTTATGCCAAACCTACAAATTATGTTTTCTTTGATGAAGTTGGCCATTCCTGCCTCATCAACCTTCCTCATTGGTATAGCCTCTACCCACTTGGTACTAACTTCAGTCGCTGCAAGTATCCATCTGTGGCATTTGGATTGCTGCACTATAGGACCTACAAGATCAAATGCCCAAGTATGAAATGGGTAAGGGGTTTTGATGTTGTGTAGTTCAACCGTCGGTGCATGTATCAAGTTTCTAAACTTCTGGCAGGATTGGCATCTCCTTACAAAATTTTTAGCATATTCTTCAATTGTCGGCCAGTAGTAGCCGAGGTGAATAAAGTGCCCATATGATCATTGCGCTCCTTAATGCTCTGCTTAGTGGGCTTCCCTCAGCACTTCGTTTGCCTCATCTTTTGATAAACACGCTAAAGGTTCCCCTTCAAAGCTTCTGCGGTACAGCTTGCCTTGGTCAAGAAAAAAGCGGAGGGCCCACCTCTTAACTCTAATTGCATTGGCTTTGTTCTCAGGCAGTGTGGTATTTCCAAGATAGTTAATATACGGCTGCCTCCATTCCTCACTGCTTAAGAAATGAGTTTCTTCTTCTTTAGGATGGGACTGACATTTTGCACATTGCCTCTACAACTCAATACTTTTATTTTTCATCTTTGGCTAGTAATACCCTTATCTCTACATCCGTCGGTATAGACTGATATCTCCATCTCCGCTAGACTTAGCATGAATTTGCTTAAGTCTATAAGTTGCTTCTTGTCTACTGATGCACCTTGCTAGCAGGTTGTTAGGACCACGAAAATACAACTCTCCTTTGATGAGCAAGAATGATGCAAGTTATGCTGGTCTGATTGTTTCCTGGCTTGTTTTCAACGGTTGGATTATATCTGTTCCATCCATCAGCATCTTGCTCTATATGTTCTTCGGCTAACACTGCTGGTGTTATTTTTTTCTCGATGATGATGGATATACTATTATCTGGTATATCCACCTTTGCCCCAGTGTAGCTAAGGTATCGGGGAAACGGTTGTGTGTTTGAGGGGTGTACTGGATTTGGACATCCTCAAACTAAGTAAGCAACTTTTGAACTATGGTGTGATAAGGGGCCAATAGGGGCTCCTTCAAAGCGAAATCACCCATTGTTTGCTTGACAACTAACTTGGAGTCACCCTAAATTTTCAACTTACGGAGGCCTTTCTTTTTAACAGCGATTAGACCTAGTATCAACGCCTCATATTCAGTCTCATTGTTTGAACACGCAAAGTCAAGCTTATATGATAGATGAAAATTCTCTCATTCTTGACTGGTTAGTGTTATGCCAGCTCCACCTTTCCTAGCTCTAGAGGCTTCATCAAATTTTAAATCCCAATAAGTCTCAACCGCTGCTGCTGAGGCATAGACCTCACTAGGTAGGGATACCTCTGCAGGTTCATGTTTACTAGATAGGAATTATGCTAGCAAGTTCGCAAGTGCTTGGCTCTTAATAGCCTTAGGCATAACGCAAGTGATGTCATATTCTGTGAGAGCCAAAATCCATTGTGCCATTCTTCCCGTCAAAGCGGCCTTGCTCAATAAGTGGCGAACTGGATCACTTCTAGTTACAACTTGGATCAGGTGTGCCAAAAAATAGTGGCGTAACTTCTGCGTCGTGAAGATTAAGGCTAAACAATGTCTCTCAATTGGGGTATACCGTGATTCGACACTATTGACTTTGCAGCTGATATAATAGACTAGTTTCTCAATACCGTCTATGCCTCGGACAAGTAGAGCTCCAATAGACCAAAGTGAGGTACAGTAGCAGAGGTTTTTCAGGTTGTGGAGCAATCATTGTAAGTGGAGAGGTAAGTACTTGCTTCACCATATCAAATGCATGTTTGTGTTCTTGCAACCATTCAAACTTGTGATTCCCTTTCAGTAGTGTCCAAAAGGAAAATGTTATCTTAGCAAGGGCTGGGATGAACCTCCTAAGGTATGACACTTTGCCTAGGAAATTTTTCAAGGCTTTTTGAGAGTGTGGCGGTGTCATCTCCATGATTGACTTGATTTTATCCCCATCTATTTCAATCCCTCATTGGTGTGCCAAAAAGCCAAGAAACTTGCCTGCGGTAACTCCGAAGGCACACTTGAGAGGGTTTATCTTCAAGCAGAATTTTCGACAACATTGAAAAACTTTTTCCAACTCACAGAGGTGGTGGTTTGCCTCAGTAGATTTTACCACCAGATCATCCACATATCCTTCCACTTCATGATGTAACATGTCATGGAACATTGCAATCATAGCTTGTTGATAGGTTACCCCCGTGTTTTTTAAACAGAAAGGCATCAGTGTATAGAAAAAATTTCCCAAGGGCATTCTGAAAGCTATCTTTTTCCGCATCTTCTAGTGCCATTTTGATCTGGTTATAACCACTAAACCCGTCCATGGAGGAGAACATCTGATGGCCCGTGGTAGAATCGACAAGTGTGTCAACATGGGGGAAACTCATCTTTTGGGAAGGCCTTGTTCAAGTCGCGAAAGTTTACACAAACCCTAATCTGGCCGTTCTTCTTTTTCACAGACACAATATTTGCTAGCTAAGTTGGGTACTGTATAGACTCAATGAACTTGGCCCTCTGCAACTTCTCTACCTCTGCCTTAATCTTTGCCTCGAGATCAAGGTGATACTTTCAAGCATACTGCTTTATTGGCTTAGAGTTGGGGAAAGTGTCAAGGTGATGGGTGACAAGAGATGGGTCAAGACCATGTATCTCATCGTATGTCCAAGCAAAGACGTTACTGTACCGCTTCAGTAGTGTTATCAATTCTGCCTTAGCTGTTGGAACCATTGTATCGCTGATAAACACTGGCGTGCTTTGCCCTAGTAAGTCGCTGAGGTTGACCTTTGCAAGAACCTCCTGCTGCAGTTTGGATCTATCTTACATGCATTCAGGGACAGGCTTAGGCATCTCCGCCAACCATTCTTGGGACTCATCACCATCACATTTATTTGTCTCGGGGCCATCCTTTCAAGGTATGAAGTCTGGCCCCCAAGACCGTTATAGGTAGTAAACTATTTTGCCGTCCTCGTGCACCTTAACAATCTTGGGTGGAGGACTTATGGACTCGCTGCTCCTCTTCTGCCCACTACTTTCTAGAGCAGCCTCTGCATCTCGAATGTCTTCCAACCTTACCAGTCCTTAGAGTTTTATCCGTTGACAGCTCAATAAAGAAAACTACATCAAAATAGTGTGTCACTTCTACTCTAAATAGCTTTTCAAACGAATTTATGGTCACTGTGTGCTTCTCCAACTTTGCCTTTACGCATTGGTGATAACTCGATGAGATAGCCCCATATCGGTACATCCAAGCTCTGCTAAGTATCCTGTGGTAATTTGTGTCCACTTCAATCACATAGAACTTGGTTGCGGAGTGGATCTTGCCAACTACTAAGTCCACTACAACATGGCCCTTAGTAACTTTTTTCTTGCCATCAAAACCTGTCACGGTAATGGGTTGGTAGACCATCCTGGACTCTGGGATACTAACCTTTACAAAGGTGTTCGTAGTGATGATGCTTATGAACGCTCCATCATCAAGGAAAGCACGCTTGAACTCTACATTACTGATATAAGCTGTGACAAAAAGAGGACGGTTATATGGAAATGGGTATGCTCTGTCTGCCTCTGAAAAAGTATTGGCCCCATAATCTTCCTGGATGTGCCAAGGCACATACTCCTTAGCCTTAGCAACTTCAGTATGGTGCACTTCAGAGATGTTGATGAGGGGCTTTGTTGCTTCTAACCTGCTAGCTTGGCTCAGCCCCAGCTGGTCAAAGAAGGTACGAAACTCGATAGAGTTTTGCAAGGCATGAGCATGAGTACCCTCTGCGAGTGTTGCCTCCACAGGTACTGTTTCAGGAAGTTGGCCAGTCTCCTCACATCACGATTACCAGCATCTTTGAACTTCAACTCGAACACTTGCGAACAAGTTTTCTTGCCAATTTTCATTTTTTTTAATCTTTGTCGAACAACCAAATAAAATAAAAATAAAATAAAACCAATCACACTATTTTATTTTATTTTTTGTGGGTTATGTTAGAAGTGGATACATATCGGGCCGGATTGACACTACATAATAAAAGACTTTAGGGTAAATTATAAATATACCCCTAAGATTTAATTAAAATATGAATCGTCTCTTGTGATTTTGGAAATTACATTTCACCTCCTGAGACTTATAGTTAACAAATCGCCCTTTTTATTAATAAATTATCAAGTCAATTAACAGTTTTTAATTATGTTAGAAATATGTTTCAATTAATTATTTAGGTAATTTTATTATTTATTATTGTATAGGAGAGCAATATGAATTTCATTTTTTTAGTTAAGTCTGTTAAATAAAAAATTATAACAATGGCCTATTTGTAATTTTTCAAATCACAGGAAACAATTTGTACTTTAAGAAAAACTTATGGGATGTAATTGTAATTTACCCAAGACTTTATGTCTTTCCAAGCCCGACCCGACCCTATTTGCCTAAGGCAGGTCCAAAAAATAATTATAAATCCCAAACTCACCCATTGAGCTATATGTTTAAAAAAAATTTAAACATTTCATAATTAAATTTAATCACACATTATATTTTTTAAATAAATATATTGACATCGTTATAAATTTAAAAATTGTGTGTATAAATTAAAAGATTTTTTAAATAAATTCAATCATACATCACTATAAATGTGAGTTTTAATAAAATTAATAAAAAGAACGTGTAGATCCAAATTTTTTTTTAATGTATTATAAATAAACAAATAAATAGGGCCGAGTTGAAAGAATAAATTCCAAACCCAATCGATTAATATTTTGGACTAAAAATGTTGTTTCAATCCAACCATATAAGCTAAAATAACATTTCCCAAAACCTAAATAAATAGGGCTGGGCCGATGTCCACCCTAAGTTATGTGCATGGAAATTACCATGAATGAATGGCATGATCGAAATGGTTCAAATATTTTCGATTAACATGCAATGACTTTTTGAAAGGTAAATGTGGGCCAAATTAACCCAAGGGGTTGTGGCATTGTGGTAAAGTCTTGGGGTTTAAGCCCCAAGGTTACAAGTTCAATTCTCCTCCCCCTTGGGCCAATCTCCTGGGCGAAAGCATTGTTGGTTAGGAGGTTGGATCTCAAGTTGTCTAGTCAGCACTTGGTGTGGGTTCAATGCTCCCCCGCTGTGCGAGTCCTGACTTACTGGAGCTTGCCTTGTGAGGTCGGGACAAGCTTCCAGGTTATAATCTCTTGCTCGGAACGGCCAACAGGACACCCTGGTGATCTTCTCAAGGGGCGTTGCCTTGGACCTACAGGAGAGTGGGAGGATTTTCCTATAACAAAAAAAAAAAAATGTGGGCCAAAAAGGAAACAGGCCTCGTTTGGCAAATAATTATTTTAGTTTAAAAGTCAAAAAATTAATAAATAAATCAAAAAAATTATAATTTATACTAAAAGTTAAATATTTTATTTTCTCTTTATTTTTTACATATTTTTTCATAAAAAACTAAAAACTTTCATATTTTAATCAAAAAGTTATTAAAATAGCATGCTCCCAAACAAGGTGTGTTTGGTTTTAATTTTTTGAATTTAATTTTTTTAAAAATTATGTTTTTTATTTTCATATTTTTTTTGTTTCTAGTGAATATTTTTAAAATTTTAAATATTTTTTTACTTTTTTAGATACACTTTATTTAGATGCATTTAAAAAGTAAAATATTTGTGAAAAAATATTTTAAAAAATTAATAGATATACAAAAATATGAAAAATATACTGAATTTTCATATTGTTTTGGTATATTTGATATTTACTGAATTTTTCAAAAAAATTTCACCAAAATTATATGTTTTTTTAGTGTATTTACGTTAGGTGTATTTAAAATAAAATAAAAAATTGCTTAAATATGAAAGAAATTTAGTAAAATAAAAAAATATAAAAAATAAGAAAATAAAATTTTCTGAAAAATAAATTTTAAAAACTGAAAATAAACATACCGAATAATATTTTGGGTGTGTTTGGTAACGTTTATGTTTTCAGTTTATATTTACAAAAATTTTATAAACTGGTTTTTGTTTATTTTTAGAAAAACATAAACTACAAACGCGTTTAGTAATTAACAAAATGTTTAAAAAAATTTAAAAATATAAAAAAGAGTGAGAAATGGCAAGTGGTGGCAAGGGGCGGCGGAAGACGGTGGGTGGTGGGTAGTTGGTGGCGGGAGGGGGGGTGGGGTGGTGGTGGTGGGTGGGTGGGTGCGGTGGCGGGTGGTGGGTGGTAGCGAGTGAGTGGTGGTAGTGGTGGTGGCAGGTGGGTGGTGGATGGCGGGTGGTGGTAGTGGTGGTGGCGGATGGGTAGCGGATGGCGGGTGGTGGGTGGTAGCGAGTGGGTTGTGGGTGGTCGTGGCAGGTGGTGGCGGATGGTGAGCGGATGGGTAGGTGGGTGACGGTGGCGGGTGGTCGATGGTAGCGAGTAGGTGGTGGTAGCAGGTAGTGGTGGCAGGTGGGTGGCGGATGGCGGGTCGTGGCGGGTGGTGATGGTGGGTAGGTGGTGGCGGTGGCGTAGTGGGTGGTGGCGGGTGGTGGTGGTGGTGGTGGTGGTGGATGACGGTGGCGGGTGGTAGGTGGTAGCGAGAGGGTGTGGTGGTGGGTGCTGGGTGGTGGTGGCAGGTGGGTGGCGGGTGGGTGGTGGTGGTGGATGGTGGTGGTGGTGGGTGGGTGGGTGGCAGTGGTGGTGGTGGTGGTGGCAAGTGGGTGGCGTGGTGGTGGTGGAGGCGGTGGATGGTAGTGGCGGGTGGTGGGTGGTAGCGGGTGGATGGTAGGTGGATTGTGGTGGTCGTGGTCGTGGTGGTCATGGTAGTGGTAGTCGTGGCGAAAGGGTGGGTGGTGGTGGTGGGTGGTAGGTGGCAGGTGGTGATGGGGAGTGGGTGGTGGTGGCGGAAGACGGTGGTGGAAAATGGTGGCGGGTGGTGGCTACTGTTGGGTGGTAAAAAAAAATAAAAACTCAAAACTCAAAACTCAAAACTGAAAAAGAAAATATATTTCTTGTATTTTTATTTTTTGGTCAAATTTATAAACTGAGATCACTAATTTATAAATAAAAAATTTTATTAAATAAATTTTTATTTAAATTTTTATAAATATAAATAGAAAACTGAAAACGTGTATTTTGTTTTTGTGGGCGTCCATCATACGAGGATCAGCCTCCTCTCCGGCCTTCTTCTATCCAGCACTGTCCAGCAATGTGAAGGAGATTGGGACACGTGTTTTGCAGACAATCTAAGGGCCTGAAGGGGATGGAATGAAACGGTGTTGTTTTGGAAAAATGGATCCGTTTTGTTTAACACAGTAGTGTTTAAAATTAATTATTTTTATTTTTTGTATTTTTATTTTTAGTGAATATTTTTAAAATTTTATTTTTTATTTTCTTTTTTTTTTTAACTTTTTTAGATGCATCTTATTTAGATATATCTAAAAATTAAAATATTTGTGAAAAAATACTTTTAAAAATTAATAAATACATAAAAATACAAAAAAGATATTGAAACTTTGGTAAGACTTTTTAACTATGATTTGAGAATATGAGTTGTATTTTGAGTTTGTATGTTTTGAAATTATGATTTGAGGGTAGAAAATTTGTTTGGTTATGATTTTTGAATATAGTGTTGAATTGAGTGTAGAATTGAGTTTCGAAAGTTTGATTTGACATGTGAAGTAAGAAAATTTGTTTGGTTATGAGTTTTGGAAAGAGTTTTCAAAACTTAATTCTACTTGTTATAACTCATAACAAAACATACTACTTTCACATTATTGAAAATTCTGATCAACACTCATAATCAATATTTAATTTAAAATTTAAAACCTAAAAGGTTCAAAAAGTTAAAAAAAAAAAAAGTTCAAACAATTCAAAAAAAAAAAATTGCCTTAACCGGTCAACTTGTGAATTTCTAATGTTTATCATATTTTTTTGTTAAGTAATTAAAAAAAAAATTACAATTTAAAAAAAAATTGCAAATTCAAAAAAAATTGCCTTTTTGAATTTCTAATGTTTATCATATTTTTTTGTTAAGTAATTTGATATCAAAGTTCAATACATAAAAGTTTTGTTTCATAAACAGCACATGATTGATCGTGATCGTGTTAGACGGTTGGTCAACCGGCCGGTTGACTGGCCGGTTGACCCGTGAAGGTAATTTTTTTATTTTTATTTTTTGAATTGTTAGAACTTTTTTTTTTAACTTTTTGAACCTTTTAGGTTTTAAATTTTTAATTAAATAAGCAATTTTTTTTTTGAATTGTTTGAACTTTTTTTTTTAAAACTTTTTGAACCTTTTAGGTTTTAAATTTTAAATTAAATATTGGTTATGAGTGTTGATCAGAATTTTTAATAATGTGAAAGTAGTATGTTTTGTTATGAGTTATAACAAGTAGAATTAAGTTTTGAAAACTCTTTCCAAAACTCATAACCAAACAAATTTTCTTACTTCACATGTCAAATCAAACTTTTGAAACTCAATTCTACACCCAATTCAACACTATATTCAAAAATTATAACCAAACAAATTTTCTACACTCAAATCATAATTTCAAAACATACAAACTCAAAATACAACTCATATTCTCAAATCATAGTTAAAAAGTCTTACCAAAGTTTCAATATCTTTTGTATTTTTATGTATTTATTAATTTTTAAAAGTATTTTTTACAATATTTTAATTTTTAGATATATCTAAATAAGATGCATCTAAAAAAGTTAAAAAAAAAAGAAAATAAAAAAATAAAATTTTAAAAATATTCACTAAAAATAAAAAATATAAAAAAATAAAAAAAATAATTAATTTTAAACACTACTGTGTTCAACAAAACGGGTCCATTTTTCCAAAACAACACCGTTTCATTCCATCCCCTTCAGGCCCTTAGATTGTCTGCAAAACACGTGTCCCAATCTCCTTCACATTGCTGGACAGTGCTGGATAGAAGAAGGCCGGAGAGGAGGCTGATCCATCATACGAGGCGGGATAAGGATGGAAAAATATTTTGGGCCAAACATTTGCAAATTTGCAATTAGCTTCCTATCTGGACGCTAATCATCAGTTGTGAGTTGTAACGGTCTGTTGTAAGTTGTAACGGTCTAAAATGATTTAAAATTTGAAATTTGAATTACCATGATTTTATGAGCGCCGGAAACTGGAGTAGAACCATGCAGTAGGAAGAGGCGTTCAAAGTAGGGCCACAGAATCCAAAAGTATGATTAGTTTGGGATGTAGGTTGATTTTTTAGTTTTTTAATTATTTTGTTATTTTAGTTTGAAATTACAAAGTCTTGTTTGAAATGAGTTTTTTAGCTTTTTAAATTTTTTGTGAAAGAAAAATAAAATGATTAGAATTTTGATGTGATATTTTATTTTGTTAACTTTTTAACTTATTTTGTCTTTTTATGACTATTTTAACCCCCAAAAGATATGTCAAACGAATTGCCGTTTGGTAATATTTTCGTTTTCCGTTTTCTGTTTATATTTACAAAAATTTTAAAAACTCAAATAAAAACTTGTTTGGTAAAATTTTTGATTTATAAATCAGTGGTCTCAGTTTATAAATTTGGCCAAAAAATGAAAACACAAAAAATATGTTTCCATTTTGAGATTTCAGTTTTTTTTTTTACTACCCAATACTAGCCACCACCCGTCACCATTTTCCACCACCGTCTTCCGCTATCACCACCTACCACCGACCCCCTACCACCACCACCTGTCACCACTACTCACCATCTACCTACCACCACCACCCATCACCCAGCCACCACTAGCCACTAGCCACCACTTACCTGCCACCTACTCGCCACCACTACCTACCCCTCGCCACCACCACCACCACCACCACTACCACCCACCACCCACTTGCCATCCACTTGCCACTACCATCCACCACCCGTCATCACCACTCGTCACCTACTTGCTACCACCACTCACTACCCACCTGCCACCACCATCCACTACCAGCCACCTACCACCCACCCGCCACTACTACCCACCACCCCCTGCCACCACCACCCACCACCCACTGCCACCACCACAACCACCATCACCCACCACCTACCCGCCACCCACCTACCACCACCACCCACCACCACCACCACCCATTCGCTACCACCTACCACCCGCTACCGTCACCCACCCACCCGCTACCACCACCACCCGCCACCTACCTGCCACCATCCGCCATCTGCCACCCACCTGCCACCACCACCCATCACTTGTCGCCACTACCACCACCCACTCGCTACCACCCGCCACCGTCACCCACCGACCCACCGTCCACCCGCCACTACCCACCACCACCCACCACCCGCCGTCATCACCCACTCACTCACCATAACCACCCACCACCACTCGCCATCCGCCATCCACCTGTCACCACCACCCATCACCTGCCACCGCCAGCTACCACCGTCACCTATCCACCCACCACCACCAACACCCATCACCCGCCACCGCCACCACCACTCGCCACCACTACCCACCCGCCACCCACCTGCCACCACCACCCGCCACCCGCCACCACTACCACTACTATCACCACCACCACCCACTCGATACCACCCACCACTCACCAACACACCACCCGCCATCGCACTCCACCCACTCACCACCACCACCACCACCCGTTACCACCACCTATCACCACCCGCCATCCACCTCCCACTCGCTACCACCTGCCACCGTCACCCACCCACCCACCACCACCCACCACCACCAGCTACCCACTACCTACCGTCGCCACTTTCCTCCGCCGTCTTCCGCCGCCACTTGCCACCACTTGTCATTTCTCACTCTTTTTTATATTTGAAATTTTTTTAAACATTTTGTCAATTACCAAACGCGTTTGTAATTTATGTTTTTCTAAAAATAAACAAAAAATAAACAAAAACCAGTTTATAAATTTTTTGTAAATATAAACTGAAAACGTAAACGTTACCAAACACATATGTCCTCACAATTAAAGAAAAAGAGTGATAGTTAAAATGTGTGTTTTTTTTTTTTGGCCTAAAATAGTCACAAAAAAATAAAATAGGCTTTTTAGTCTAATAAGACAAAATATCACATCCAAATTATAATCATTTTATTTTTTCTCTCGTAAAAGTTAAAAAAAGTCAAAAAAACCTATCCCAAACGAGATTTTTTAATCCCAAGTTAAAATAATAAAAAAGTCAAAAAATCAAAAGCCAATCTACATCCCAAACCAGCCCTAAAATAGTGTTAATACACAGCATAACAATAAATTTAATCCATTTTTTGGTGCAGCAATTATATATGTTTCTAATTTTATGCATGATTAAATTTATAATTAACTTTATTATGTAGTTCAAATTTACTCTTATACCGGACTCTATCTTTAAAATTAATAGAAACCACATATTTATTTTTTATTTAAATTTCTAAGTACAAATTATATGAACCTAGTATTACTCTTTAATCCTATATAAAAAAAAAAAAAAAATTTAATCATAACATTAGGTGGTGAGATTTTTTTTTAAAAAGATTGAGAAGTAAATCTTCATTACAAAATAGATAAAAGATCAAATCAATCTAATATAACAGTATCACAATATCTCAAAAAGAGATAAACAACCTTCATAAAAGGAAGAATATAAACTTCTAGAGAGGAGGAGAATTGCTCTTACAAGGGAGGGAAACAAGCATCCACACAAGAAGAATTATTATATTAACAAATTAAAAATTAAGAAAACAAAAAAAAATAACAGATCTAAGTTGCCACTGAACTCATCTAAAATTTCATTGATTTGCAGCCTTCAACTTGGAATCTGAAGACCCCACATTCATTGGTCAAGATAGAATATTGAGGTTAAGGTAGTCACCTAACATGAAACAAATGCATTATCCAGCGTCAATATTGAGACTGAAAGGATCTGAAACCATATCTTAAATTTTGAGCTTGTGAGTAGAGAAAATAAAATGATGATAGTCAGACTGATGAGACATATATTAAATCTAAATTAAGAAGAGATGGAAGGGAAGGGAAGAGACATATATTAAATCTAAATTAAGAAGAGATGGAAGGGAGGGGAAGGAGAGGAGAGGGAGATAGAAGAGGTGGAGAAATTACTGCCATCTTCCTCTTTCATTATAAAAAGAATCTAGATTAAAAAATATGAGAAATTTCGGATTTTATAAAGAGGCACCGACTTAAATTTAGAGTGACATTTGCTATCAACAAGATTGTTTCATTCACATTGTTGCCTTTAATTTTTTTGTTTTGGTTGATATGTCTTTAAAATTATTATTAGTATAATTGTTCAAAATTATGATATTGTCAATTTTTCAAAAATAAAAAATAAGAAAATCCTTAGATTTTCTTGTTTGGTTTTGATTTTTGATTTTATTTTTAGTGATTTTTTAAATATTTTTAATTTTTTTATTTCCTAAATACACATAACTTAAATACACCTAAAAAATAAAAATATCAGTGAAAAAATATTTTAAAAATTCAATAAATATATACAAGAATACGAATATATATATATTTTTGTAATTTTTGTATTTAATGAATTTTTTAATATTTTTTTTTTATAAATATTGTGTATCTAAAGTTAGGTGTATCTAAAAAATATATTTTTTTAAATATTAAAATTGTTGACTAAAAAAAAATTCAATTTTTTGAAAAGTGAACTCAATTTTCTGAAATCAAACAATATGATTCACTCTGTTTGATTTCAGTTTTCAGAATTCACTTTTTAGAAAGTTTCTTTTTTTATTTTCCATATATATATTTTTGTTTTCACTGATTTTTTTAAAAATATTTTAAGCTATTTTTTAATTTTTAGACACATTTAACATAAATATACTTAAAAAGTATAATATTTGTGTTTTTTTTAAAAAAAATACACTAAATATTAAAAATATAAAAAGAAAAAATTCAATACATTTTTCATATTTTTGTGTATTTATTAATTTTTAAAATATTTTTTTTATTTAAATACATCTAAGTAAGATGCATTTTAAAAAGTAAAAAATTACCTAAAGTTTTTAAAAAATTTCACTAAAACCGAAAAAATATGAAAAATAAAATATTCAATTTTCAAAAAAATAAATTAACCAAACACAATTAATTTTTTGAATCACCAAATTAAAAAAGAGAAATGAAATTTAGTTTTTAAAGAAAATGAAATTTTGAGTATTCTCAAAATTCCCGCCCAAATGGCAAGCGGCACACATCACTGCCCTAACCCAACCATTCCACGCAGTAACTTCCAATCCTTGCACTATAAAAATCTCTCTCTCACCAACGCATTTCTACATTTTCTGTAATCTCTCTCTCTCTCTCTCTCTCTCAAGAAGAAGAATCAATGGAGGACTCAGTCAATGATCAATCTTCTGCAGCTGGTACCAAAATCTATGCCCTAATCGCCCTCTATAATGTGTTTGTATCTACTTGTGTGTGTGTGTGTTAATTGTCATGTATAATTTGAATCCCGATTTTGCAGCGAACGCGCGGAGATCTTCATCGATACTTCGGTATCCGCTGCGATCCGCCACCAAATCGAAGGAGGAGAAGCCACCAGCGGCCGAATTGTCAACTTCTTCTGCGGCTAAGAGGTAAAACCTCTCGATTTTCCGTTTTGATCCATATGTACTTACTTGTAAGAGAATCCTGCTTTTCTAGCCTCTACAGTATTTAATTTAAGGGTAAATTATAACTGTAGTCCTGTACTTTGGTCATTGTATCATTAGTTCATGTAATTTCCTTTAGTTCAATTTTGATTCTGAATTTGTGATTTTATTTCAATTTTATTCAATTGATTACAATTCTTAGCGATTTTTTTTAATATATATATATATATATGAAAAATATGCAAAAAAGTGTCATGTATCATATTTTAAAAGGTAAAATTATAAATTTACTCACCTCAGTTACTTAACTCCAACCAATTTAGTAATAATTTTCCTTAAAAAATACTAATCATATTATCAATTAGACCAATTCGATACAAAATTTAAAATTAAGGGTCAAAATTGAGCCAATTGAAAGTGTGGAGACCCAAATAATACAAGAAGTGAAATATAGGGATTACTAGTGAAATTTGCCCTTAATTTAATGCTCTGTTTGTTTTGTTGAATGAGATGGAATGGAATGGTATGGTGATTCCCTAGGTATTAAGAATTCAATTTGATTGTACAGTTCTGTGAGGAAACATCGGTTGCCCTACAAGTAGCATGAGTTAGTGAGAAAGCTTATATATGTATGTAAAAATATATCTTAGAGAGATATTCATCATATGCTTTGGGTTTTGTCATTCTAGGTTTTGTGTATTCAGAATGATATCCTCAAACTGCTTAGAGTTTCATGTAGTTTTCACCACAAATTTTGCGGAATTACGATTTGAGTTGATTATTGCTGGCAAATTAAGTTGAAAATTAGAGAAGATTGGAAAGTTAGAAATTTGGAGAAGGAAGAGTTTTTGTGGAATTGATTTGAGTTGATTCTTGCCGGCAATTTAATCCCAAAATTAGAGAGAATTGAAAGTCAATAGAGAAAATTGGAGAAGGAAGCAAGCGCAGTTTAAGCCAGCAAGACGTGTGTACTAAAACACGAACAAAATACAAAAGACAAAAACAGAAACAAGAAAAAATGTCCAAAATTCAAAGAACTTCATGATTCCTCATCTCCAAATAAAATTGTTTCCAAGAAACACATGAAACAATTCTAAACCCCAAAGGCAGTGGAAAGGGAAAGAGTGTGGGAGTGAGTCAAAGCTGTAAGAAAAGAAAAGAAATAGAAAAAAGCTTTTGATTAGTGCTTTACATGGAACCTTTACTAACATTTTATCACAACGGTATTCTGTTTCACATTTCAATCTTTTAGTAATGTGGCTTGTGATTTGATTGTGGTAATTTGTGGTAATTGATGGGGAAGTATTTAAAGGAGAAAAAAAAAAGATTAGATGGTTAAGAAATTATCATGATTTGAGAAGTATATAAATTACCTGTGATAAATTCTGGATGTATTGTTTACCTGCTTGCACGTGGTTGTTATTTTCATTGAGACAAGTTGCATGATATTGGGTATGCACTTGATATGAACTGTAACAAAAATCAATTAAAAGGTTTAGAAGAGAGATTGTACTGATGGTATGGTATTGGTGATTTGTTGTTAGTTTTACAAGTTATTGTTGTCATTTCTGGGTGAAAATACTATGATTTGGCAAAATAAAATGGAGAGTTACTCGTTTGGTTTTGTATATTTGTTTGATTAGTACAGAATATGACAAGTTAGCCTTCAGATACTTATAAGCTAAAAAAGCATTCAGTCTTCTATAAGTTAGCATTAATAATCACTTTTTTGAGTTGCCTTTTGCTCAGTCTTACTGCCATTCGAATTTAGAAAAAAAGTAAATCTCAATATGACTTCTCTTCCTGAAATGAAAATTTTGCAATTCTTAAAACATGGTCGGTGCAAATTCTGTTGCTTGTGCTGGTGTACAACACCGTGCAAGGTTTTGTGGGTGTTTAGGGGCTGCTAAACACTATTATTTCAGAATCCCCTTAGGGGCTAGCCACACGAAGTTTATGGAATGTTAAGTTTTTTTTCCCCCATATGGCAACTTTTCTAACTAAAGTTGCAGTCTATTGATTTGTTCCTGGGATGCATCTTTTCAGAGGAAGACCTGCACCAAGTACAAGTAAGAGTGTGGGTGTCCTTGATCTCTCTGCAAAGGACAAATTGGGGAAGCCTGCTAGAAGGCTTTCTATTCCTGCCAAGCCAACTGTCAGCACTGTTCCAAGATCAGTTGGTAATATTACTCCAATTTCTGAGGCTAAAGCAAAAAAGTCTGTTGATAGTCAAGCAAAAAATGACACACCAGTTTCTGATGTTTCCAAATCTTCAAACCAAAAGAAGTTCGCTGTTCTGTCATCAGCATCGTATTGGCTATCACAGATTAAACTGTCTGAATCTGCTGCGAAGCACACAATCTCTCTTGGTTTCTTCAAACTTGCTTTAGAGGCTGGATGTGAGGTATGACAGATCATATTCCCCCGGCATGAATTCATAACATAACTAAGATGGATTCTTATTGGCTTTTGTTTGGGATAATATCATTTAGTTCAAAATATTTTTTGTTGTTGTAAAGTTGGCTTGCAGTGCTTATGTTCATGTCTTAGTTTTGTCATCCATAAATTTTCATTATGATTTCTTCACTCTTTCTTTCTTTTTCTTTTTTTTTTTTTGTTTTAATTTTTTTTCTTTTTTTTTGGTTTAAAAAAATTGATTCAGCCGCTTCAAAAAATGAGGGATGAGCTGAAATCTTACAGGCGTCGACATAACATGGCTGAACTTGGCGAAACTGCAAAAGAATTATTTGAGAGCTACAATATATTAGAAAACTTTGAGCAGTTGCAAGTCTCTGAAACCTGTTGCCAAGCGCTCGAAGAGGGAACTCGCTCATCTGATGATGATGTCAACAGCTCTTCCTCTGTTACGGGAACTGGAAAACTGAAACCAAAGGTTTTGAACCCTGATGCTAGCGCTCAAGCTTCTCCAGTCACAGAATCAGCCAAGAAGGTTACTACTCAAAAAGATAATCCTCGAATGAAGAATAGGGGATCTTTGAATAAGAATCCTTCTAACAGTCGAACTACTTCAGAAACTGCTGGGCGTAGCATATCAAAAATATCCCAAAAGCCAATCAAGCAAGAATCTAATAAAGACGAGGATAAGATCAAGAAACAGGGAAAGAAAGCTGCCTGTGAACAAGGTAACCCACAGCCAATGTGTAGATAATCAATTTCATACTACATTTTCTATTATGTAAATTGACTTGTTTACTTTTACAGGTCCAGCCAGTCCTCTGCCCACTGACAAACCCAAAGATGAACCACTCCAAGAAAACAAAGAAAACATGGTAAAATACAATTTGGAAATATCATTGTGATAATATACTGAACTTTTGGTTGTCATTTTTCCCTGAGTATCAAATGATTTAAGTTATGCTCACTTCATTCTCACCCTTTGTTTTTCCTTGGTAGTGGTGATAATGTTGCTTCTCCTACCACAACCCACAATTGCACATACCAACATGGGTAGTTTGAATTAGTGTTGTTTGTTTATACTTGAGAGGTTGTGACTTGGAGCCATGGGCAGTGCCATCCTCTCCCAATGCATGGGATCCTCGGTCCCCAATTCTCCCAGTCTCTTTGTCCCAAAACATTCATGTCGATTGGATCAGGTCTTTAGATTATCGCACCTTGTGATTTTCAATGACCTAGTGGTTGTAAATGGTTTGGGATAGTAGACAGAGATTTGGAGATAGAGAATCCGTACCCTGCTCTCAATGTTCTGGCACATGTTTGTGTCATGAGAATCAACCTCTCCTCAGTAAAGGAGGGAGGCTGTTTACCTACTCTACCCCTCTTATACCTGCTGTAAGAGGGGGAGCTGGTACCTTTGTTTGTAGTCTGTCTATAATTGTTCGACTGTATATTTACATATATGCCCCTCTTACTTTCTCTTAATTGTTTTAGGATGCTCCTCCAATGGAAGAGATCAACTTGACTGAAGTCTAGACAGAATCTTGCACCAAGCATGCTGAATTATAAGTGGGGGGATTTTATTTTGTATAGAAATAGGGCTGTGGTGGAAGTGTTTCAGTTTCGTGATAAAGTCATTATTTTAAAATTTTCTTATTTGTCTTTAGTATTATACAATTATATATATTATGTTGGTGATTTGAGATTGTATTGAATCATTAAACTTGATGGTTTTTGCCTGATTTGGTAATTCTTGAAGTCTTGATTTGTGTCCATATAATATAATATGATTTCATACAAAATAGAGCGCTGCGATTTTGATTAATTATGATGCCATTCCGCTGCTGAAACAAGATTTTTGGTTCCCTACTATTATGCCTGTTTTGTTGATTGGAAATGAAGACTGACGGCCAAAAAAATAGTTCAATTTAACCACTGGTACTGTCTCACTCAAACTTGTTTCCCCAATTCTGTCATGGTAAAAATTTAATATTAGAAATTGGTTATTATTTATTTATTTATGAGTAAATTATAGCTGAAGTCCTTGAACTTTGCACTTTTTCCAATTAACCCCCCTCTTCTGCACTCCCTCACCCCCACATATTCTTGACCCCCCTCCAGCTACACCACCTCCGGCAGCCCCTTTTCACCCTTAGCCGCCTCTTCAATCGCTTTTAGCTCTCTTTTCTCGTTAGTCAAGAAATAATGGGGAAATAGGGTAATTACTGATGAGGCTATAATTATGATTAGCTCTCCTTTTACTTGGCTTTGATCATATGTATGATGGCTCTTGATTCCTATGTATATTATTAATGATGTGTCCAAACAGCATATATTTGTAATTTTATATTTAAATTAATTAGTAAATAATTTAATTAATGAGAAGGTCAAGCTTGAATTACCTGAGATATCTACATGCCAGGGATTTCCTGATCTAGACCATTTTCATATATATATGGAAATAATCAAAGTAAACTGCTAGATTTTCATTCATATTTTCACTTAGTCATCCATGGTGTCCGGAGAAGTTCAAGGTTGTCATGGAGACTTAGGCTCTGTTTGGGAATTTAGTTTTTTGAGTAATTTTTTGACTTTTTTATGAGGTGAAAAAAGTGAATGTTTTTGGAAATGATTTTTTTAAATGAATTAATAGTTGTGAAAAAAAAGTGTTTGATTGATGTGTACAATGTGATTTTTTACTATTGGGGTTGAATTTTTGACTTTTTGTGTCAAAAAAATTATACCCCAAACGGGGCCTTATTGTATAGAGGTTGAAGGTTGCCCCAAGTAGCCATGTCTAGGATGGGTGACTTTTGTTGCCCTGCTTTGGTTTTGGTGGCAGCAAGCTTTTTGGGTGTGTTGCTTTTATTTTGTTGTTCTGTGTTTCCCTTTCTGAGTTGTTTTCTCTTCAACTCTTGGCTTGGTGCTTGTACATGATTGAGTTATCAATTTGGTGTTAACATAGTTAGAATGGTTTTGTTTAGCAGTGATGCTATATCACTTGCTTTCTTTATTGATATATTTTTCGATGCGTTCATTGTTTTTTACATCAATAAAGTTATTTTTTGGGATATTTATACACAAATTTTAATTTATGAATTTATATTCTATTAAGTCTTAACTAAGATTTTTTTTAAGCTTTTAAGTCCTATTAAATTTTTTATAGTTGGAATTGTCCTTCAAATAATGATTGTTCATCATTTATGATTATTTATAAAGGAACATGATAATTTAAAATTTATTTTGATTTTCAAAATTTTAAAATATCAACTTTCAAATTGAAAATATATATATATATATATATATATGTGCAAAGAGAAAAAACTATTTTTTAAAAAAAAATTGAAAAAAAATGAATTATTTTTTTGTAAAAAGCTGAAAATTTTGTATCTATAAAGGAACATGAATATGAAACATTGATGTGTAAAGCTGAAAAAAAAAACTTTAAAAATAAAAAAACTGATAATTTTTTTGATTTTAAAACTGAAAAAAAATTGATAATATTCTCGGTTTTATTGGATAATTGAATTAAACTAATAAGTAGAGGACAAAAATATTTAATCTCATGCTCTATTTTTTTCATCAGTTAGTGAAACAATTATCTGAAATATTATTATGCAAAATTGATAATGTTTTTAATTTTAAAAATAGAAAAAACTGATAATATTCTCAGTTTTACTAAATAAGATTTATTGATTCAATTTTTTTTTGACAGGACCTAAGTTACTATAGCATTTATAAATAGGACTTTTAGATAGCATTTATAAATAGGACTTTTAGATAGTTAAGTCTTATCTTTTTTTGCCAATAAAAAAAAAGAAAAAAAAAGAAAAGAAAGTAGCCTTGTCTTGAAGGATTCTTATTCATCATCACCAAATAAAATAAAATAGAATAAAATGAAATGGTTAATTTAGGGTGTGTTTGTCTCGAGTATGTTGTGAGCCTCACTTTGATAATATGATAATTATAGTCATATAATTTTGGTTGGCTTATCTTCCAAATACTGAACGATATTTTTAAAATTAAATTTATTATTTATGTTTTTTAGAGAAAAATTTAATGAAATCACTGACCTAAAATTATGAGATCAATATAATTTTTTTTTTAAAAAAAATTATTAATGAATAATCACAAACAAATGATTTCCATGTTGAATAGAATAAGCCTAAAATCAGAATAAGCCTCCTAACTACTCTCATGTTGACCTATGGGCCCGAACTACTCTCATGTTGAACACTACATTTTTTAAAAATATTTATATATATATATTTTTAGTTTAAGACTTTTTTTAAAAATTGACTTATAAACCAACTTATTAATTTTTTTTACTTATTTAAATCATATCATCTTTTTATCTTTTTTTTTTTAAAATATTTTTTTGTAATAAATAAAATGTCTTATTTAACACTTCTGACCTAAAATTCTATATATCGCCTGACTTCAAATTTCCAACCTACTTGCATGCATAAACAGGAAAAGAAAAAGAAATATATTAAATAAAATAAAATAAAATAAAAGGTCCCTACCCACTTAACAATCATTGAATAATAGAACACAGACAAAACAAAAAATATATATATATACATAGACTTAAAAAAACTGCTCTAGTTACTTGTCCAAGTGTGCAATGACATCTTTGAACCACACATGCACAAAACTCTTTTTCTTCCTTACGAGTGAAGTCATAAACAATTAAAGCTTGACCTTGTCATTTTTTTGACACTAGAAACATCTTCGTCATAGATCTACCTATATATAGATAAGACACAATATTTAAATATATATATATATAAGTATTCGCATACGATGTTGGTGGGGAAGGCCTAAGCTTGGGACGTGCTTTTTTCATGGTTTGAGATTTCTTAAGTTTAAATAATTTTTTGAAACGAGTCCATATGATATTTTTTCTCGATTTTACTTGAACCCATTACTAGTGGACGGTAAGATTAGTATTCAAATTAGTCAATCATTAGACCGGATACCAAGTTACTAATATATATATATTCACTAAAGATGTGCCAATTTCCAATCTCATGGCCAAGTCAAACGCCACAAAATTATCCGCATGATGGATATGACAACAATTATCAATTGTTTGTCAACAGAGTAGAAAAAAGAGAACAAAAAACAATGATAAGTGTGTTCATTCAATTTTCCATATGCTTACAATACAGGCGCCTTCTTTATGCACAATTTTCTTCATCATACATCACTACAAAATCCACAGAAAAAAAAAAAAAAAACAAGAAAATCTAAAAATTCATATGCACTATTTCTTCAATACAAAGCACAAGTATACAAGAACATAAATGGCCAAGGATTCACTATCTCCAAATGTTTATGTCTTCATGTTCCAAAAAAAATTATAATCATTGAACCATGTGATGAAAATCTTGAAATATATTTAATGGTTGTAAATATTTTGGGACAGAAGGATAAGAACATTTGAGGACAGAAAATCTGTAGCCAAAATGAATAGACAAAAATCTCTAAAACCAATCACAGGACATGGTCTCTACTTGGAGAAGTAGATTTGCCCTTAGAGGTAGAAAGCGGCGGCAATGCAGGTTGCAGAAACATCAAGCTTCCCGGCTGAGAATTCGCCGATGAAGGTGGTCTGTTGAAGTAGCTTGAAGAGCATTTGATTCCATTTGGTGTAGCCGATGGGAAGCTAGAAACAACTGGAAAGGGCTCGCCAAACTTTGAATTCTGACCAACTTTGTTACTTTCAATTTGATGTCCTGGGTTCCCTCCACCACCACTACCACCAGCGCCAATGATCGATGTGAGAGCGGCAGCTAGAGCAGATTGGAAACTTGGATCGGATGTGATTGCCTTGGTTGCAGCTGCAATGGCATCTGTTTGTAGGGGCTGTTGAGGAGGGTTAGGGTTAGGGTTAGGGTTACCTTTTTGCATGAAAGTATGATAGAAGTTTTCTTGGGGCTGTCTAACAAAGCTCAATGAATTAACTTGATTCTTGTTGTAGGTTTGAGACCCATAGTTAAGGACCCCCATAGGTATAGGATTGGATTCTAAAGAACTAAAGTTGAGATTCGTGGAAGAATATCTTGGAGTTGAAAGGAAATTTGAAGAAGAGGTTATATTGAAATGGGAAGAGGAAGAGGAAGAGGATGGGGTTGGAGTGGTGAGGTCAAGAGTGATTGTTGGGTATGAAGGTGAAGATGACATTGAACAATTGGGTAGGTAGAACTGTTTTGATTTTGAATGATCAGAGAGATAAAAGTTGAGTCCACGGAAGTCAGCGGCAGTGGCAGAGGTGATGGTGCCACCTGATGAGGTGGATGAGCCAGAGAGGAGCATGGAAGCGGCAGCGGAGGTGGTGGAAGCCATGGCAGTGGCGGAAATAGGAAGTGGGTGGTTGTGTGTTCCTTCATAGGTGGTGGTCAAGATGGATGTGTCCTCAGCACATCTTTGAACCTGAAATTCATTAAGAAAGCATACTTATAGCATCTCCAAAGGTAGTAGGTATTTTATTTATTTAAATATTACTATAAAGTATATATTTTATTTTGCCTATCAACTATTTTATGTTTTTACTCCAATCATGCTCTTTATTTTAGCTATTTATCCAAATATTATTAATTTTATAGAATGCCACGTCAACAACAAAGATGGAGGGAAATGATCCTAATGATTAAATACATTTTGCCTAACGTTAAAGGCTAGCTACATGTAGCTAGTGAATATAAGTTGAGCCAAAATGCCTAATCATATGCCTAGTGCATTGGAATTGAAAAAAGTAAATCACACTAGGCATTTTAACTAACAAGTATTATATGCCTAGTGCATTGGAGATGCTCTTAGAGGGATTATTAATGGGGAAATAATCATTGATATCTGTAGTTTGAATAATGCTATATATACTAACCAGTGTACTAATTAGTGTACCGATGATGTGGCATAATTTAAGAGATTTTTTATTTTTATAATTTGTATAATGAGTAGAGTCAATAATAATATCATAATTAGTGTTGGTACACTAATTAGTATACTAATTGATACTTGTAACACCACCATAGTTTAAGTGATGGTTCATTTTCATCTTCATAATTTGAATCTTATCAATTTAAATTCCATACTTCTAATGATGTTTTAAATAGTCCGTTGACGAAAAAATGTTACATGCCACTTATGTCAATATTTTAGCAATTCCATTCCAAGAAAGAACATAAAAATTTTATAGTAGAGGTCCTTATAATTTTAAACAAAATTTGCTTTAATTACTATAATTTTGCATGTGTTGTTTTTTTGGGTTAATATATCAAGAGATAATGACAAAAGGATAACGTTAAAATAGAAATGAAAGTATAAGACTAAAATTGATAGAATTTTTTTTATTTTTTTGATCGACAAAGAAAATTTTTATTGATGAAACATACAAGGTATGAAAAATTATATCAATAAAGATGAGCTTGGAGCTAAGAAAAGCACCAAGCGCCGGTTGGTGAGAAACCAACAAAAGAGAGAGGGAGAGGAGAAAGAGAACAGCAGAAGCATACAAAGATTAAAGAAAAAATTTGTAACAATTATTTGACCATTTCTGATTCACAAATAAAGGTAGGGTGCAACTAAATAATTTCAAGATAAAATAATCTCGCATTTGGTAACCTTAAATTGATGAGTACTATTTACTTCATCAATTGAATTTTATTTTGTAGACCATAAAAAAACTAATTTCAAGAGGCTATTTTATTCCACATATGCTTGATTATTTTGTTCTAAAGAAAATGTGTAGCAATTTATGTTAATATATATATATATATATATAATTTTTTTTTTTTTTTGTGTGTGTGTGTGTGTGGCTGAATAACTGAAATAACCTCCCCAAATAAGTCATCCTAGAAATTTTTATTTTTGCGGCCAAATAACCAAAATATTTTCCCAAACAAAGTTATCTTAGAATTATTTATCCCAGAATAATTTTTTCCATTTAATCCTATCTGCGAATTAAACATATAAACATTAGATAATGGGAACACATTATTTATATACCTGCTTTCTTACAGGACATGATGGTGAAACAGTGCAACGATAGTATGCTCGAGGGCATGGATTTCCTTTTGCAATCTTTTGTCCATACTTTCTCCATTGGCATCCATCCACCATCTATATTTAAAAAATAAATAAATAAATAAGTATCAATACATGTTATTTCACCATACATTGTTCTATATTTATTGATTTTCATTAATAATTTTTTCTTTTCACTGAAATAACAACAGAAAATCCTTAACCATTGCACTATACTCTATGGGTGATTATTCAGTACTCCCAGAACATGAACACGTGATACTCCATAAAGTTTTGGTTGGTGGAAAGACATAAGGATCCACAATTTATGTTGATGATGGGAGAACAACATGGGGTTAAGTAATTGATAATTGATTTGGAGTATGGACACGTGATGCTCCAGGAGTATCGAATAATTTCCCCTATCCATGAGAAGTTATATTATACTAACCGTTGGGGTATCACATCGAACTCTCACAGAAACCCTAGCTTTCTTTGCAGGGTTTTGCTGTGAAACTTCATCATCTTCGATTCTTGTCGTCTTCAAAACTTTATTTGGTACCCATCCCTCTCCGGCTTCTTCTTCCTTCATTTCTAAGCTGTTCGCTGGGCTTGGCTTCACTGGAGTCTCAATCGGTCTTGTTTTAGACATGTCAAAATCACAGTGCAGTCCGAGAGCCAACCCTTCTTTATCGTCTTGTTGAATATCCTCTTTGCCTTTTCTAGGTTTTTCAATGTCCTTCTTTGAATCACTTGAAGTTCTTCCAAGACTGAGGGAAACAAGTTGATCAGGATCCTCGGTTTCTTCACGGGCTGTATTTGTGGATTCCTTCGATTCTTGTCGAGCAATGTCATAGAATTGCATCTGAAGGGTCTGGTATTCCTTAATAATCCGATTTAAATTCATTCTTAATCTTTTGTTTTCTTCTCTCACTTCGCCCATTTCGGCTTTGGCATATTCAAGCTGATTATCCTACATACCCATTCAAGAAATTGCATTTAGTACTGACATATAACAAGTGTTCTGTGAAAGATCTAAATTGTATGATACTTTCAACTCTCTCTAAATATTCTTGAAGTAAAATTTAGGGTACATTTCATTGTGTTTTTGTTTTCTGTTTTGTATTTTTATTTTTTGAAAAACAAACATGTACCAATGTAATTAACTCTTGGTACATGTGTGAACATTGCATGTATGAAATTGGAATTGATTTATATTGTTTTTAGTTGAACTTGAAGGGGGAGTATATCCCTAAATTGAGCAGTGGTGACCATTGATAGACAAAAACAAAAATCATATCATTTCATGGAATCTCAGAGCTAAATTATATTCAATTTTAATTCAAATCTGAAACTAAATTTAATTTTCAAGAACTTTCTACGAGGAGAAAAATTATTTCGTGGGTTTACTCAAGATAATTAACTATTACTTTCATGCTTCTTAAGAACAAAGATGAAAATGCTTCAAACCTGATCTTTTTGGACCAATGAAGATGCTCTTGAATTGGGTTCTGCAGATGATCTATCCATTGTTGGCATAATAGACATCTGTTTGAGAATTGCAGTTAAAAGTTAAAATATGCAAAAAAAAGTTAAAATATGCAAACAAGATCCATAACGAAATAGTTAATGATCCTAGCTAGGGTTATGCTATCGATATTGGTTTTACTTTTCTTTCATGAATCCAAAAAAAGAAAATTCAAATTCAATATTTTTGTCTATGAAGTCATGTGGTCTAACTGAGGACCAATCAGATTGAATTGCCGGTTATGTGCTGAAAAATCTTTTTCAATTACAAGTCATAGAGTGTGATCTCTTCTTAGTTGATTATGGTCAAATATTTCCTTTCATCTCAAAATGTTATATACAGTTATGCCGATCGTTGAACCGTTTCAGATCATCAACATATTGTTAATGAGGTTCCACGGATGAATATAGCCATCAATTTTTTCTTCTTGATCAAAGATTTAAACGAACAGGTCAAACTGTTAATAATTAATATAAAATTCATTTGTCATATCTACAACGAATGTTTCTTGTAAATTTAGGTGAAAGACAAAATAATCAAAGAAGTTTAATCATAAAATACATATGCATAGTTGATAATCCAACTTATATGCTGAAATATTTTTTGTTTAATTCATTATTACTCTTAAAAATAGCCCGAAGACCCAAAGAACAGCAAAAATTTTGTTACCTGATTGTCATTTCGATTAGGCGACAATGGCTTCAAATTATGATCCTCATGATCATCCCTTCCATTTCCAAACTGAAGCACAATAAAATCAATCAGCTTATCAGTATAGATAGTTTGAACTGTGTTGAAGTATATATATAGATGTGTCTAAGCATAAGACACGTGGTCGACAAAATTTCACAAAAGATATAAAAAATAGTCAAATGAAATAAGATTTAGATAAAGACCATCAAGATATTTTGAGATAACCCACCAGTGCATGTTATCATCCACAAAATTTAAGCCATTTAAGCCAGGCTTTATTTTTTTTAAAAAAAGAGAAAATTCTAGAGTTCTCTTCATCTCAAATCTGTAAATGTTTTCTACCCAGTCATCGGCTGTCATTTAAAAAGTTTGGAGCTTTTTCATATAGATTGTAGACTCATATAATTCATTTGATTTGAAGAGGTTCATAAATTGAATGAACAAGCAAGAGAAAGAAAAAAAAAATATTGCAAGCTCATGGTGATGTACTTTACTTTCTTTTCAATCCAAATTTCTTCCCTTTGCCGATCAAAAAAAAAATGCTCATAGGAGGGGGAAGAAGATGATTCACCTTGAGAACAATCTCTTCCTTGAAACTTTCTTCATTGCCGCTCGATTCAACTCGCTTCTCTTCCTTGATTCCACCTCCTTTACAAGATTTTCTCAAAGAAGCTGCCTCCATCTCTCTCTCTCTCTAACTTGTTCTCTCTCAAAATCTCTATCTCTCTCTAAGTTCTTATCTCATAACCATGAGTTGCACTTCTTCTCTTCTTATAAGGGAGAGCCTGCTGTATTTGACTCCTTAAAATTAATTAAAATTCAAATGGCTCCACCTAGCACACACACACACCACACACACACCACAACAAAATGTCAATGGTCCAGTTGCATTCAAGCAAATTAACCCAATAATTATAATATATTTTCATCCTCAATAAACATTAAAAATAATAATAATAAATAAAAAATTAACAACTTGAAGAATTCAACTTCAACGTTTAAGTCTTTCTTGTAGATAAACATGTCACACAAAGAAAGAGATTTGGCCGCAATAACCGGTCCCTACCGCGTACAACAACAACAACAACTATGTATATTTATATATCATTGAAGTTTCTTAGTATAATATTACAAAAAAAAAGTCACATGGGGTTGGTTATATCGGTCAAACTTGTCCTATCGTCGTCATCTTCGATCTTAATCGTCCTATGATGACCGGAGTTTATCTGCTTAAACGGTGGTCACTGTAGGAATAGGGTTTTGATTGTGTAAAGGTCAAAGATGGTTACTTTGTTGTTGATGCTATTTGACTTCATTTCCATTCACACCTTTTGTTTCTCATGACTTGCAGTAACTCAAATGTAAAATCATGTTAATAATCATGGTTTTAAATATTGCTCCTTATGTATTTTAAAATTTTGCTTTGTTTTATTTTGGTTAGTTTCTTACTAATTTGGTATTATGTTGGGTTGGTAAATGATTGATCTTTCATTTTGGTGTCAATGTTGTTGGCATAAATTTACTTTACTTTGATACATTTTTCACTCTCCTTCATATATTGATGTTTGTCTTTGTAAAACGTTATCCAATTTTTATTAATAATTTTTTTATTGATAAAAAAAAAAAAACATACTTTTTGGAATTTAGAATTTATAATCTTAATTAATACATGATGGGAGATTTGGTCAAAGTCTCATCCTAATAAAATTTTAATGCATTAAGAACAAATACAAAAGTAATACTAGATATCCTAGAACTTTTACTAAATTTTTTATTAAATGCCTCACATGGGTGTGGGACCCACATAGTGCGGTCCCATACTCATGTAAGACCATTGGTAGAAAATTTTGTAAAACTTTGGGGGTCTTTAGCATTTTTCAAAAAGTTTTTCTTGAAAAATCCAACACATACTACTATTATCAAAATATTAAATTTTAGAATAATATAACTTTTGATATAAATGTCGATTTTTAATAAAATTAGTATTTTTAGAATTCTCTCATCAAGATTTATCAAATAATATCTATGTTGACTATGAAGTTCTTTAAAAAAAAAAAATTACTGTCGCAATTGATATAAATAGTAACAGTAACATGTTACTTTGTTTGACAGTAACATATTACTTTAGTTCACAGTAACAAGTTACTCTAGTAATATTATCCAAGAATTTTTTTTTTTACTTTGTCCTTACTCAATAGAGGGTTCATGAAGCAAAATAAATTGAGTTGTCCTTTTCTAGGGGTGTAAATTTCGCCTGGCTCGGCCCATGTAAGGCCTTGCGGGCTCCTACCAAAATTCGGGTCAGGCTACGGACCAAAAATTAGGCCTAGGCCCAAGGGTATTAGGGCCTAGGCCGTACCAGTGGGCCTGGGCCTGGCCTCGGACTTGGGCGGGCCTGACCATTTTTTTTTTTTTTTAAAATTTTTTCTACCAAAAGTTTATTATTTTTCACAAAAAAAAAAAGGTACTGGGTGTTGGGCCGGCCGGGTCTCAGGCCGAGCCTTGAGTGGGCATTAAGTGGGTCGATGGGTTGGGCCTACGGGTCGAACCAGACTTCAAAATGATGGCCTAGGCCCAAGGTCTCGGCTGGGCTCGGGCCGCGGGCTATTTTTACACTCCTATCCTTTCCACCAAACAAGGGTCTAATGGAGAGATTTTGACTAAATTTGCCTTTATTTTTTCCTAAGAAAAGTATTGTATGTAATTGATATTTTTTGAAAAAATTACAAACAAAAGCCCATGTTTAACTCTTGTAACAAAATAAATTTAGTTTTTAATTTTGCCAATTTAAATCTTATTATTATTATTTTTTAGTTGGAACCATTTGTCAATTTTCATAAGTAAAATAGACGAGAAAATGAGTATTTTAGTTATAATCTCAACGCAATGAGTATTTTAAACATTTTACGTTAAGTATAATGATTAAAATATTATTTTTTCTTTGGTTTTAGTTAATGAAAATAAGCAAATTGTTTAGATTGAAAGCTGGATAAATTGCAACCATGGTCTCTGTACTTTGGTCTTTATGTCATTTTGGTCCCTGCAATTTCAATTGATTCGATTTTGACCCGGAATTTGGTCTAGTGTTTTTATGAAAAATATGCATATAGGACCCACCAAAAATAAAAATATGCATATAAGTAGCACGTGTCATATTTTTTAGAGTAAAATTATAAATTTACTAATCTCAGTGAGTTAATCTCAATCAATTCAATGATTATTTTTAGTCAAAAATGTTAACGACATTATTAATTGGACTAAATTGACACAAAATTTAAAATTAATTGTCAAAATTGTGTCAATTAAAAATGTAGAGACCAAAATGACATAAGAAGCAAAATGTAAAAACCACTGGTATAATTTGCCCTTGAAAACAAATTAAAAGATCAAAGTTTAAATTGATAAAATTAAAAATTTAGGATTTATTTTGTTATAAGGTTTAAATCTTAAGATTTTTATTTTTTATTTTTATAGTTGTCCATATGTTTTTTTTTTTTTTTATTTTTTTTTATCATCACCCAGATGAACATTTGCGATTGATTTTTTATGGGGAAATTACAAAAAAATAAAAAAAAAATCCATGGTTTGATCCTTGTAAGAAAATAAATCTTGATTTTTTTTTTTTGGTCAATTTAAATCCTAAAATTTTGATTTGTTTTCAATATAAACTAGTTGCCTATTTCCGTTAAGTAAAATTGACCCAAAAAAATGTATTTTAGCCATTAAACTCAATAAAAATGATTATTTTAGACATTTTATATATACCTTATATTGAGTTTAATGACTAATATACTATTTTTTTGTTGATTTTTAGTTAACGAAAATAGTCAAATGGTTTAAATTGAAAACAAATCGAAAGATTATGATTTAATTGATAAAATTAAAAATTAAAAATTAATTTTATTACAAAGGTCAAATCTTGCTTCTTCTTTTTTTTTTTTCTGTTATTATTTCATTTTTTATTTAGAAATAATCAATTAAAAAAAAATACATAGATAATATTTTCCAATGTACGTCGATGATATTAAAAAATAAGCCATGGATTCCCGTAGACTGACCATGAGACCCATCACTATTAACACAGCATTTTGTACATTTAAAAGATTTTTATTTTTTATTTTTTATGTCCCTATACTTTTTCATCCATGAAAACAGATACGGCAAAAAAATTATAGGACATACACTATTATTATTAGAAAGTTTATGGGATTAAAAAATTCTTCATAAATTTATCAAGAATTTTAAATTAATTTGAAATTGTTGCCGGTCTACTTTTTGAGTAAATCTTAACTATAAATTTAATTCTAAATACTTTTCTAATCCCCCCAACCTAAATTTGCTGGCTATAATTACAATTCATGTGTCTTAAAAGCCAGACCCTATTTATAAAACATAAGTGCACTTAAATCAAAACACTAACGCTGTATTTGATTGGAGGATTTGAAGAAAGATTTAAAAAGAAAAAAAATATATATATATGAAATTAGGTGAAATATAAATATATTTTATTCACATTTCACTTATATATATATATTTTTTTTAAATTTCTTCTTAAATCTTTTAATCAAATACAACATAAAAGGAAAGATTAATTAGAAAATATTGTGCACCAAACAAGCCCCAACAAATACCAAAAAGAGTGTACTCTGATGATCCACTTGTAAATTAGTGATTCAGCAGCATGCCCAATATCAACCTATCTCGGGATCTAGTCCGTTGACATCTGATAATTGGTTTCGATCACTCTCATCTTTATATGCACCTATTTTAAATATGGGATAGGTAGTGAATTTACGGTAGTGTTATCATAATACATAAATAAATAATACTTAAAATTTAATATTAATGGTTAATATTCACTTATGTAATCTCACAAAAATGGAGAAATTATTCAACAGATCAGGTACACCACGTCATTATACAGATGCTCTATACCAATTAATCAATGAAATTTTAAAGAATATAATAGTTATTGACAAAATTTTTGAAATTACTTCACATTTTGTGACTTTTTTCTTACATATATTCTTTTCATTGATCGGACACATCATTGATTTGGAATAACAAACCCTCGGAATAACTTCTCTCACAATAGGGAATTAGATCTAAATTTCTAGTCAAATTTTTGATAACTTTTTTGATACTACCGAAGTTTCATTTAATTTATTGTCTACTTCAATATAATCTTAAATTATTAAGGAGACTGTCGAAAGAAGAATGTAGTAGGGTGGGATTCAAAGAAAGGGTATAATTGGTATTATGTTGAGGTTCAAACAAACAAACAAACAAATAAATAAATAAATAAATAAGAACAAAGTAATTTAGATAGGTGGTGATCCAAAGAGGTTATCTAGGTGCTATTTGTAGCACCCTGAAAAAAAAAATATAAAAAAATAAAACTGGTTAAAGATTTGACTCACCCCTCTTCCCTTTTTGTTTTATAGTGCAAAATTCTAATCTCAATATTTTTGTACAATTAAATAAAAATGCTTGGAAAATATTGCATTGGTCATCATCATCTGCTATGTGGATGTGACATATATATAAGTAAGATGTTATATATTATTTATTATATTAATAAATAATATTATATAAGTAAGATTTTAAAAGGTCATTCTAATTAAATAATAAAATAAACAACAAAAAATAAAAATAAATTTGTCAAAAAAATAGTTACGAGTTAAGAAAAATTATTAATCTTTTTAAAAGTGTGATTTGAAAAATAAGATTTATTTAAAAGTCTATCATCTTTATTGATATCGTTCATATCATTATTATCTAATTCTGTCATGTTACCGTCATCGTCACTGCTACCGCTAAAACGCGTGAATCAAATGTGACATTTGATTCAAATTTTGACGCTACAATTTGAAAGTCTAGTTTTTGTGAATAATAATAATAATAATAGGGGTCATGACTTGGAATATGCCTACATTTACGGCTGTTTCATCCGGCGGCTGAAGTTCAACTTTCATATATATCGCATATACGGAAGTTAAAAAAAGACAAAAAGAAAAGAAGACACAAGAAGAACAAGAAAGAGTCAGCAAAACTTCCCAACACAAGGATTTTTTTTTTTTTTTTTTTTTTTTTTTTTTTTTTTAACTTGACCATTATATTAAGCCCTATAAATTTATCATAGGTCCCGTTTTGATAATTTAAATTATTCATTTTGTATAGTCTTCTGTATATATCATCTTTAAGAAAAAATTAAGTGTTGATAATTGTACATTTTTATTTTATCACACTTATTTTTTTAAAAAATGAATGGCAAGTATATTTTTAAAAATAGATTATTTATTTTATTTAAGACAAATGCAATTAAATAAAAGAGTAAATTACAGTCACCTTTCTTGAAATTCCTGATAATTACATTGATCTCTTCTCCTTTTTCTGAAATTACACTAACCTCCCCCTATAACAAACGGTGTTAATGAGAGGGTTAATTTAGTAATTTTAACATTAGGAATAATTTTGTTGATAACCATTAACTGTGCGATTATTATTTTGGTTATATCTTATGTGGTGTTTGGTTATGACTTTTTTTTAAAATTTTTTTTTTTATAATTATGATTGAAAAAATGATATTTGTGGTAATCAACCCCACAAATATTATAAATTGTATATAGTACACATAAAATGGTGTGTTTTCTAAAATAACATATTGTTATTACAAAAATAATGATGAAACAAATTAAACTTTAATTACACAAATATAAGAGAAGTTATTTCATAGTTTTTAATCAATACTTGACATCATATAGTTAAATTGTCTCAAAAAAGAAGAAGATAAAATTGATAAGTCTCACTATCTAGATTAATAAAAATCAAATTGGGAAACCACATATATTTATTTGAATAGTATTAAAAAATATTCTTAAATACTCACATGATTTGTCTTTCTCATTTGACTTTAATTATTCATACTAATATGTTTACCTAAAAAATAATTAATTGATTTATTTTATTTTTAATTTACAGATAAACACTTCAAATGTATACAAACCAAAATAAAATCCCATTATATACTAATTTAACAACTAATCACTGACTTTTGCAAAACAAACAAACAAATAGTCAACTAAAGGAAAGGGAGATTTACAAATCAACAGTAAATCTCAAGGGAGATCAGTATAATTTTAGAAAAAAGGACGAGAAGTTAGTATAATTGTCAAAAATCTCGAGGGAGATGAATCTAATTTATTCTAAATAAAAATGTTATGATTATCATATCGACTTAATTTTTTTAAAGAATGATATATACTGAAAATCTTACAAAATAAACATTTTGAATTATCAAAATAAGACTCGTAGTGTGCTCCAAGGATCTTGCCGATGAAATTCATATTTTCAACATGATTGAATTCTCATCCTATAGATATCTAGTAATTGTAAATTGTAATTTGTGGCGTGTGAAGTTGAGGTTTTCAAGTATGGAATATTTCGTCAAAATTGTGGAGGGAGGAACATCCAGTTGCTGGTGAGAGACGTTAAAACGTTTGAATCTTCTTGTTCTTCCTTCTTGAACTGTTTCATGTTCCACGCCCATCTCTGAATGACTAGTTTCTAACTATTTCGTTTAAGGACATGTAGCCACTTCAGTCATTAATCTGGATTGGTGGGCACTATTTGGGCATGTGGGGTTGTGTGATTTCTATTTTAATAATTCGAATCGTTCATTTTAAAAATAGACCATCCATTTTTTTGGTAACAAATGCAACAAATTACATATGTTACGATTGTTGGATTGACTTAATTTTTTGTGTGATTGATATATATGAAGTGCTCGACAAAATAAATGGTTCGAATTATTGAAACAGGACTTGTGGTAGACCTCACAAGCTTGAACAACGCCCTCTAGTCCAGATTAAGGATGGGAGGAGATTCACCTCCTTAATTTAACTTAGGTCTCTTGGTTGGACCGGTCTAGTTTTGGTCCATCCGTTTATCACGGGACATATTTATGATTTGAGTCTCTCAAGTTCAAAGAATTTAAGGGGTTTACGGGGCCCATTATTAATCTCATTTCATAATTCAAATCGTTTATTTTGTAAAATTCACCGTATATATCATTTTTGAAAAAAAAAAATTAGATCGATTCAATAATCATAATATTTTTTATCACATTTGTTTTCAAAAATAAAAAAAATAAATGACAAGTATGTTTTTAAAAGTAGATTTTTTATTTTTTTTGGTGGCAAACACAATAAAATAAAAAGACATTCATTATAAGCTTGACTTATTTTTTATTTTCATAAATGAATACATAGAGTCTTACAAAATAAACTGTTATGATGATTGAAATGGGACCTGTGATAGGCCTCACTGGCCCCTCAAGTTATCTCAAGTTCAAAGGCCAACCTTGATTATTTGATTTTTTAAGTCCCAATCTTTAGATCATCCATAGCAAAAATTCGATTGATCTATAGTGTATGATTTAATTGTCACTACAAAAAATTAAGGTTTTAGAGACCAAAATTTAAGGAAAAAATTATTTTTTAGGGAGCGAATATTGTTGTTGCGAAAAGTGCCGTTATTATATTTTAGCAACAAAAATTAGACATTAGTGATAAATTATTATCCTTTTGAGACCAAATTATTTTGTCTCTAAAAGTCCATTTATTAGTGACATTTTTAAAATTTTGTCACTAAAAGCTTTACTTTGGACTTTTCGGAACGACTTTTTAGCGACTATCTTTATAATGATAGAAATTCATCTCTAAATGTCTTTTACAACAAAATTTTTACTTTTAGAAACTAAAACCTTTGATCTCTAAAACTCTTATGTGTCGTCGTGTATATTTGTCTTCAATATATTAGATAATAAGTATAATTTTAAAAATAAATAGTTCATTTTTTTAAAAGTCAAATGTGATTAAAATAAGTGACTTATGAAACCAACTTAATTTCTTATGGATGATACAATAACCTAAAAACTAAACGGATTGAATAATTGAAGTAGGGTATGTGACAAACCGGACAATTGTTCTTTAATTTAAAGGTAAATTATATTGATCATTTATGAGATTTAAAAAAAATACAATAAGTCTTATAAATTTGAGAGACTAGATGAATACAAATAGTTTGTAGACACATGAATAAAAATAGATATAATATACGTATTTTAATGTAAAAAAGATAATAATATCATTTTTTATTTATATGACTAATAAATTATTAATAAAAGAGACTAAAGTGTTATGTGAAATAAAATTTTTAAAGAGTCTAATATCATTAAATCAAATATGTGTTTCTTTTCTAATCTCGAGACAGACTAGTATACTTGACCCTTTTTTTTGGATCGGAATTGACCCTTAATTTAACTCGACAGTAATACTGAAAAATAAATAGAAAAATCAAACTATAATTGAGATTCAATTCGAGTTGGTCATTCACCACGTGTATAGAAAGAAAAAGAAACATAGAAAAGTATTATAAAAAAAAATCAATTAGTAATTTAAATTTGTTAAATTAGTTATTACACATAAAAGTTTTATAAATACATATTATCACATGCTCATACATTTTCCCCTATAAGGTAATTGATTGGGAATACAACTTTTGATTATAGTGAAAGGGAAGAATTATGGTAGACAGCTCTAAAAAGAAGCATATTTAGCAATGATTTGAAATAAAATCATAATAATTTATAATTTTGATGTTATTAATATAATCATTTGGTTTGTAACATGATTAAAATGATTTATAATCGTAACTAATAGGCATAGTTCAGGAGGGTCCGACCCATGGTTATTCTAGATTGTCCAGATAATTACTTTGATTAGTTATCATTATAAAGCCCAATCGAGAACAGAGAACCCATAGTGGTTCAAACCCAATTACAGCTAGGCACGCATCGAGTAGGAAATTAGCCACCTGGCAGACAAAGATTTTGCAGAGTTATCGAGTCCACGAGCCAAACATTAAATGAAACTGTCAAAGCATTAAATGCAACAAGACTTCTTGCTCTGGGATGTGATGAAACCACCATGGCCGATGGCAAGTAAGTTGCAAGCTTACGGCCAATAGGACAGCATGAATGAACATGGAAATGATTAGTAAGAAACATAAGGAAGCTTCAAGGGAACATTTGGGAGAAGGTTGCTCAATCACTCTCTCTCTCTCTCTCTCTCTCCACTAAAAGCTTTCCCTCTGAGTTTTTATTCCTTCCATATGCTTATTTAACTTAATTGTCATTCCTTCCGTATGCTTATTGAACTTGATTATCAAAGAGTCCATAGGAAGGAACCATTTCCATTTCGGAACCTTTCTACGGGGACTTGTTGTAGGCTTAACTAGGAGGATGAAGGTCAATCATCTCGTGGAGTGTTTGAATCAGTTCGACCTATTTCCCACCAATCAAACTGTATTATCAGTAACTATAAATTCATAACTTTTTCTTATAATAAGAGGAGTTCAATTAAATTCTAAGCCTTCGTTTGAGAAGTGGGTTGGCTTTTTGGCTTTTTGGTGAAGTGTCCATATGTAATATTACTAAACTGCCCCTGGTATTAAATTTTGTTTTTATTTGGGCGGCTGTCCTGACAGTGACGTCACCTACCCAGGCTAAGTTTTTTTTTTTTTTTTTTTTTTCCAAATAATTTTTCATGTGGTGTTTATTTTTATTCTATTTTTATTTTTAATTTGTTTTCATTTTCTGTAAAATGATAAAAAGTGAGGTTTTATTTTATTGTCTTGTGTATTTTAAATAATTTAATTTTAATTTAATTTTATTTTATTTTTAATATTTAAATAATATTTAATTTTATTTAAATAATCTAAAAATTTAAATCGTAAAAATTTAAATAATTTAAATATTCAAAAAATTTAAATAATTTAAAATGTTAGTATTTTAATTTAAAAATAACTCTACACTAATCGTAACTAAACATATAAAACAAAACTTAATTAAGAAATTATTTTTAAAACTCATAACCAAACACATAATTCGAAACTCCATATTACTTTCACAACTCTACACTCAAATCATAACCAAATACATAACAAAAAAATTAAAATATTTAAAAATAGTTGTATAAAATAGAGTTTGAATTTTTTTTATAAAAAATTTTAAAATTAAAAAAATTTAAATCGTAATATTTTAAAATTTAAATCATAATATTTTAAAAAAAATCATAATATTTTAAATTTAAATCGTAATATTTAATTTTTGCCTTATTTATTTATTTTTTTGCCATATTTATTTTTATTTATTGTTTTATACATTAATTATTTATTTTTTGCCTTATTTATTTTTATATTTATTGCCTTATTTAATTACGTGGCGAATGGTAATTTATGTTTTCATGTTTTTTTTTTTTAAAAAAAATTTCAATGAGCCGTATCTTTGTCGTTATTTTTTTTTAATTTACGATTTTGTCTTTTTTTTATTCACCCACATTAATTTGTTTTTATATTTCAAAAATGGATTTTCATGTATTTTATGTATTTGTAAATTACGTGACAAATGTTAATTTCTGTTTTTTTTTTCCTTTTCCTTTTCCTTTTCGTTATATTTTCACATTTTTTATTTTAATTTTAATTTTAATTTTATTTTTAATATTTAAATAATGTAAATAATCTAAAAAATTTAATGCGATTTAAATTAAATATTCAAAAATATGTAAATCGTAAAAATTTAATCAATTTAAATAATAAAAAATTTATTTTAACAACAAAATTTAAATATTCAAAAAATTTTAATAATTTAAAATGTTAATATTTTAATCTTAAAAACAACTCTACACTCAAGTCCTAATCAAACACATAAAATGAAACTCAATTAATAAATTATTGAGTTAACTCATAACTAAACACATAACTCGAAATTCCATACTACTTTCACAACTCTACACTCAAATCATAATATGTTAAATCGTAATATTTTATTTTAAATATTTAAATAATGTAAATAATCTACAAAATTGAATAAGTAAAAAATTAAAATAAATATTCAAAAAATTGAAATCGTAAAAATTTAAATAATTTAAAATGTTAATATTTTAAATTTAAAAACAACTCTACACTCTGTAGACACCCCATTTTTGACCGACCTTAAGACTCAGACGTCACCGATTGAGCGCTCGGTGATGTTGCATATTGTGCTCGTTCAGAAGTCTCAGAGTCGCGGCCGTGAGCCCTGCCTCCGGACTTCCGAACCCTCTTACATGCCTTGTCTCGGTTTGCGAACCGGACTCGGTTTTCTGCTTTCTCTTCTGAAGGAGGAGAGGTCCCGTAGACCATCTCTCAGTGGCCGTGGGCTACATTTCGTGGCTGTAGGCCATTTTGCCCATTTCGGAGCCCGGTTCCCGGTTTTCGGAGCCATCAGGCCGTGTGCCTCGGTTCGGGACCGTCTAACCATCTCCGATTCCTCCGATTTTTGGCATACATCTTATTTATTCCCTTTTGAGGGACACTGAGGTCTGAGAGACCCACTTCGTGGCTGAATGCCACTTCCGGTGCTTAACAGCCTATTTTTGGGACCCCGAACTGCGTGTTTTGGCTCCCGAACATTCGTTTTGCATCGGTTTTCATTCATTTTTGGCAGGTACCTCTGTTTTATCACCAGGAAGGTCACTGAAGGGTGGGAGGCCAACAATTGTCTCAGCAACCAGTTATATTCCTCCGGCGCCCTCCGACGCCCGTTTTTCTAACTTCCGAGCCATTGTTGACCACCCTAGGGCCATTTTCTTCAACCCCAAACCACATATTTGTGTTGTACACACATGGGAGGACCCTAAAAGTCCATGGACGGCCAGTAATTCAAATTGAACCTTTTGAACCCCTCCTAAAAGTGGCCTATTCTCTCTCTTGTTTTGGAGTTGCTAATTTTGAACCACAGGGTTATGATGAGGAGACCTGGGAGGACACCTTTCTCTGGTGGCCGGCCAGAAAATCCTCTTGAGCCTTTTGACCCTTGGCCGGCCGACCATAGGGGGTGGCCGGCCAGCCATCTGCAACAAAAATAGCAGGCCGGCCATGTTCCTTGGGATGTGTGTCTTGCAGCTGTATAGTTTTTTTCCCCAAAATATCTGATTTCGGGGGACTTTGGTAGAAGAAGGGAACTTAATCCCATTTCTCTACATTTTTTCTCTCCCTTTCTCCTCCATCCTTGCATACATATAGCAGCTCCCTCTCTATCTCAAGGGTTGGAAAACTTGCTTTGAGGATATACATACATATCTCTCCATTTCTCTCTCATTTTCTCTAAGTTTTGCACCATTTCTCCATCACTACCAAGCACCACCGCCACCATTCCATTTCCAGCAGCTTGGGGAGCTTTCCAGCAGCTAGGAAGCAACATTCCTTGGTCCAAGAGGTAGCAAAAGTTTGGTTTTCAAGGGTAAGTTCATCTTTTCCTCTTTTGTAGCACTTTTTTGCACCATTCTTCTAGCCTATTTTCTTGCTGTTTTGGGCTCCAACCCTAACTGAAAGGGTCATTTTTTTGAGCCATTCTTCATTTTTGTTTAAGGGCTTAACCCTGTTTGAGCCCCCCATTTGGTACTTGCTTCAATACCCTCTTGTATGCCATTATTTTGCATGGTATTTCTAGCCTATGTGTGATATTTTTTTGAGCATGATATAAACTGTGAGTTGGCTTATTTTGAGCCCCTCTACAACATTGTAGAAGGGCTCAACACTGTTGGGGGCCTCCATGCTGTACTTACCATTATACCCCTCTTTGGCCCCCATTTTTGCATGCTTTGTTGGCTTGTCTTGCTTTTGTTTTTAGGCCATTATCAGAACTGAAAATGGCCATATTTTGACCTTATTGGCATATCTCATTAAGGGTCTTTGGTTGTTTGATGTATATTTGGCCTACTTCATGTTATACCCCTCTTTGGCCCCCATTTTTGCATGCTTTTTAGGCTTATCTAGCTTCTGTTTTCGGCCATCATCAGAACTGAAAATTGCCATATTTTGACCTTATTGGAATATCTCATTAAGGGTATTTAGCTGTTTGGTGAATGATTTGTATACCTCATGTTATAGCCTCTTGTTGGCCTTAATCTTGCATTGCATTTTTAGCATGTTTTCATATTGATTTGAGGCTTGTCATCCACTGTAAATGTTCATATTTTTAGTCCCTCTTCAGTGTTGTAGAAGGGTATTTTTATGTTTGGGCATTGCATGTACCACTTGCTTCATGACCTCCCTTACGGAGCCATTTTTGTATGCCATTTTAGCCCTACTTGTGATTGCTGTTTGGCCATATTTTGTACTGTAAAAATGTGAGTTTTGGGGTTCCTTGCTTCTGATTTTTCATGTCATGTATCAATTATGTATGTATGGTATAGCTGTAGGCCATTTTATGCATTGAAATCCATGTTTCGGAATCATTTCATACATCGGGTATTATTTCGCCTCATTTCGGGGCTGTTTTGCCCCTCATTTTTTCACTAATTTTTTCATGTTAGCATCCCATATTCCATGTCTTTGCCATGTCTCATTAGAGTGGCATTTCGATGCTTGAGGGTCTGTCGCGGGCACGCACTTCGAGGTATCTTGTTTTCATCTGATGGCCTCCTATGTGAGTGTGGCTGAGGCTCTCTCATGTTGGTGTAAGCCCATTATTGCATTGCGTATGTTATTTCATCCATAACATTGTGTATGCCCGGTTGTGTATTACCTCGTATGGCGTGTATGCCATTCCATGACATTGTGTATGTTAGGATTGCATATTAGCTGCATTTCATGCATATCATGCATATTGCATCGTGTTCGGGATAGGAGTGAGCTCGGGCACGGGAAACGAGGCGCGTTCTGTACTCCGAAGTGATGGAACGGGTCTCAATTCCCCAGTCACCGACACTCCGGATTATCCATGATGGAGTTAGGTTTTGTTGTATTTTCATATGCATTCATTTCATATTGAGTTGTACAATTCGGCTCCTCGGCCATCGTGCATTGAGATGCGTGATTGGTGGCACGAGGATCGAGGCATGCATATATTTGTGAAATACATTGCTATGCCCCTTTCCTGCTCTCTGTTGCAGCAAAATGAAGAATCAGCAACTTTTCAGAGTCTGGCACGCATTTCGAGAAACATTGCAAACAGAGGCTAATCGGGGCATCCCAGTGGATTTCCGCCCAAAGCAGCCCAAACATGCACCACTTCATTATCCGGAACGGAGTCAAGGCAGTCCCTAGCTTGCATGCCAGTTTACAATTTTTCTTAGTTAATTTGTTAATTAATTAGGAATTTGTAAATTATTCGGACCATAATATTCGGACTGTATTATTCTTTCATTTGGGACTGTATATTTATTCGGACCCTCTGTGCGAGGGCATAATTGTAATAAGTGTGGGTGAGTGTGATGTATGTCTTCCAACCCCACGTCTTTCTTCCATTTTATTTACCCGCTTATGATGGTTAGATATAGGACATATTTCGATTAGCATATAGTATGACAGCATGTTTGCATCATTCATCTGTTTTGCACGCACCGGGCTCGGCGCATCATACAAACTGCATTTGTATTTCAATTCCAAATTGAATACGTGTTAGTTGTAGCATTCCATATGCCATGTTTAGAATAGCCGAGCCTGCTATAATTCTCATCTTCGCATGTGTTGCATTAGGCAATTCTGTGCATCTAGGATCATGCATAGATTTCTAATGAGCTTCTGTTTTGGCTTGGAGTACTCGGTGAGTTTTACGCTTTAGCATCCTTGCATGCGTGTGAGTGTTGCCATGAATAGCATGCTTACCATGAGGCTATGTGCTTATATGATATAACTGCCTTGAATGCCTGTAGGTGGAGGTTGGGTTACTTGGAGTAGGACAATTCATCAAATGTTTGTTTTAAGCCCACTAGATAGTGGCAAAATCATGTTTTCTAAGCCCACCTGAGGGTGGCAAATTCACGTCTTAGCCTAGCTGCGGGTAGCACCATCAAACCATTTTTAAACAAACAAACATGAAATGTTTAGTTCCAATTCAGGCGACTCAGTCTATACTTGTTTGCTGCGAGCATCACATAGTAACCTAGGTTAATAACCGGAATAAGAACTCACAATATTTTCAAAATAAGATATCATGGTTAGTAGAGGCCGGTCTTTGACCGGGCGAGCGGGGGTGCTCACGAAGTGACCTTCCCCAATCGTACCCAAGTTCCCGAGCCAAGGCAACTTTGGTGATGATGGACATGTGGCTTTTGGCACGAGTCAAGGTTTCCTAAATTTCCCATTAAAAAAATATTTAGGTGGCGACTCTGTATCTGGCAAAGCAGTCCATGTTTGGCACTTCTTTCAAAAAATCTGTTTTCAAAACGATTTGCCGGATTTGGACTCTTTGGTTCAAGATTAAGAACCGTGACATTTGAGTCCTTCGAATTGTAGTAGACCCAATATCGAACCAGAACGGGGGGGGGACTCGCACTCCCTTTCCCCGGGATGCGTTCGGGGACGTCTACATACTCAAATCATAACCAAACACATAAAATAAAACTTAAGTAATAAATTATTTTTAAAACTCATAACTAAACACATAACTTGAAACTCCACAGTACTTTTACAACTCTACACTCAAATCATAATATGTTAAATCGTAATATTTTATTTTAAATATTTAAATAATGTAAATAATCTACAAAATTGAATAAGTAAAAAATTAAAATAAATATTCACAAAATTGAAATCGTAAAAATTTAAAATGTTAATATTTTAAATTTAAAAACAACTCTACACTCAAATCATAACCAAACACATAAAATAAAACTTAAGTAATCAATTATTTTTAAAACTCATAACTAAACACATAACTTGAAGCTCCACAGTACTTTCACAACTCTACACTCAAATCATAACCAAATACATAACAAAAAAATTGAAATATTTAAAACTATTTTTATAAAATAGAGTTTGAATTTATTTTCATAAAATATTTTAACAAAAAACAAAAAAAATGTTTTTAATTTTTTTTTTCAACTTTGTTTTTTTTGGGAAAATGTGTTTTTTGGGAAATTTTTTTTTATTTTTTGTTTGTGCTGCCGCATGCCCCTCTTCATGAGGGGTAGTTTCGTAAATTCTCTTGACCGTTTATTGTTGCCAACCAACTGTGACTCTTTTGTCCTTTACTGGCTAAATTAGCCTCTTTTGGCATATAGTGGCTAATTGAGCCCGGAAGCCTTTCCCAAACGGCCCCTAAGATATTTTGCATGTTTAAGAGCATCTCCATTGATTTAATAAATAAATTGACTAGCTATTATAATTTTTTAGCAATGAATAGTGACAAAATGTTCTGTTTTAGCAATGTTATTTCTTTTACTTTCTCACAAAATGTCAAATTAAAATGTTAGAAGTAGGCTCCACTGTGAGGAATGTAGAGACAAAAAGATTTGCCAAAATATACCTATAATGAGTTTCACCCATACTATGGTAAAAGACATGTTATTGTAAAAACAAACAAACAAAAAAAAAAGAGAGCATAAAACTCAATTTTGAGCACTGTAATAGCTAGCTAAACATTGTGTTATATTTCAGCATTGCTAAATTGTGTCAAATTTGGCACAAAAATTTAACCATAGCTAAAATTGACAACCCTTGTTGTTTCTACATCCCTCATGATATGACCCGCATATAACATTTTTATTTGATATTTTGTGAGAGAAATAGAAGAAATAGTATTTGCACCATTGCAAAAACATTGTTATAATATAGTATTTTGACACTATTCATTACTAAAATATGCCAATTAGAGAACTCTAAACCTTATGCCAAATTTGACACAAATCATATCAATGTTAAAATATAACTATCATTGAAGAAGAAAAATTGAACTTCTTGCTAATTTTTATAATAGCAACCCATATAGCTAGCAATTAAAAGAGAACACATAGTCAACCGCTACATATACATACGTATGTATGTGTACAAAAAAAAAAGAAGAAGATTTTATTTACAAAAATACAATGTATTGTGAAAATTTATTTTGAATTTTACTCCGAAAATGAGTGTGCTAGTGAGATGTGGACCACATCTGCAATAAATATTAAATTTTTTTTGAATAAATAGCCATTTTATTTATACTAAGGGTTATTTTGAAAAGTGATTATTTTAATTAATTTTTTAATTTTTTTTTATGAAAAGACGTATAAAAAATAAAAAAGAATTAACTTTTCTAGTTATTTTAGGTGATTCTTAAAATAGCCCTAAAAGAAAGGGGAGAGGGGGGAGAAAGAAAGAAATTGTACAGAGTAGTACATGTACCCAACAAATTGCCTTGATCTGGTTTCAACATCCTAATTGGGTCAACTATTGGTACTTTAATCATTGTTGTGATAGTTTATAAGCATCATCTCAGTCTAGGTAGGAATAAATTAAATACTTTTACAAATTGCTTACTTTAATTGCAAATATGATCTATGAAAAATATTTTTTTTAAGGTTATACTAAAAAACTTGGCTTCTAACAAGTCACACAAATTGATTAAACAACTTAAATCAATGGTATGGTGGCTGTATAATATAATGGATTGGGAGGAATTCACATTTTAAAAAAATATCAAAACCTTGGGACCTTTGCTAGAATTTTGGTAATTTAAGCTAATATATGTAATAAAAAAATAAAAACTAAATATTTAGTGGTGTTATTCATTTATTCTATTGATGTAGGTCAATGGTTCGCATCGAATTAATCAAGCATTGATTTATAATTCTGATGTGAGTTCTTTTTTAATGCACATTACAATTTTTACTTCAATTCATTTGACTTCTCATTTGAAAGGGTGGTGTTCTAAATTAAACTCAATAAATTAGTCACTTATGCTGTTTGCAGATCTTGGCTGCAAATCTAGCTTGAGAATGTAAATTTAAAATTTTCATCTTAAAAATGGCCTTGTAGGGACTTTTTTTATTTTTTAATCAATAAAAAGAAGAAATTTTATTAAGAAAAGAAAAACAATATGAACAAACAAAAGAATACTACTAGAAAATGCAGACGCTATCGTAACAAAACAATTCATTCCAATTACGTTGGCACATGAGGTAACATGCAATCATATGAAAGCAACAATTCAAAGCCTAGTTTGGAGAGCTTCCAACCTAAAACAGAACAAAACATAAAAAACAACAGAGAGAGAATAAGCACAACTAAGTTGCATATCATCTGATCTTTAACCTTTTAAGTAATATTCAATTAAAAAAATAAATTATACAAAAAATGAAATACAAATAAGATTGGTTCAACAAGTTGTTTAATTGCTTGCCATTTTGTCTTGGGTCTTACCTTGGCCAATTTATTAAGCTAGAGGGCAAATTTAGTAAGTTTTAAAGATTAAAATAATGCTTAAAGTGACTAAATTATAATTTTTGATACGTGTTAGTGGGTTTAGACTTTAGAGTCTAAGTAATCTTATTGAGAATCGGATAATGACTTATGGCAGTCTTGACCTAAATAGTTTATAATGGTGAGATTCATAATTTTGAAAGTACAATACTATAATATGTGTTAGTATATTAATTAATATACCAATTGATATGTGTGACACTATTGATAATTAATTTGTATCTATTTAATTATCTTTTATGCAATTTCCAAGAAGACTCTAAATATTAGCACTTTTATATGCCAGTGTCCATTGATATGGAAGTCAATGTTGTCAAATATTCTGACATTGCACTTCTTTAACTAAAAAAATATCAGGTAACATTGACAAGAGAGAGAGAGAGAGAGAGAGAGAGGGGGGGAGGTTTTTTTTATTTATTTTTTTGTATTTCATTGACATGAGAGAGAGGCTTCTACTTGATAGAATTATACTAAAAAAATGAGCAAGTTGTTAAAATATTTAAGCAAAATAATACACAACATCAAAAGAAATTCTATCAAGCAGTATAACAAATATGACCATAAACTTACACACATGAGGTAGCTCAACTATTCTCCAATGGACTTTTTCTTCTTTTTTCTTTTTCAACTGTAAATAGGTTAAGGGGGGTCTAAATTCTGGTTCCAAAAACTTGTAATTTTTCTTCTTTTATTTTTATTTTACAAACCAGTATGACTCCTTAGACATACCTATTTTTTGTAATTGTGATGCTTTATTGTTGGATTGTTGGTGGGCATTTTTTTTGTTCTAGTTTCTTTTTTCCTTATCTTTGTAATATTTTGTTATTACTAATAAAATGTTACTTTTCTTTTGTCGATCAAAAAAAGAGAGTTTCAGTCCTAATTACGCGTTACCAGTTTCGCTTGCATGTGGTGCATGCCCCTTGTGTTTAGCTAATGCAGTATAAAGCTTAAATTTCATTGCTTGATCTTGCCCATCCCTTACTTGTCCTTTTACTTGCATTGTTTGCTTGTTTGCTTATTATTGTTTAGGCTTGCGGATGAACTTTTTTGTGTTTTCTTGCCTTCGCAAACATCTCGGTAGCCTATCAGGCTAATCAGGACTTATTCTGAAGACTTATTCTTGGCATTTGGCAATGTTTATAACTTATGAAGACTTCTTCTAAATTGCTTTGAACTATAGTAATCATAATCGACTCTCTCTGATTCTATCTGTCTCTGCTTTTGCTGTACTACCTTTTCTTTTTTCAAGGGCTTGTATTGCATCTGTTTTTAAAAACATTTTTGCTTTTTCTGATTTTATTTTTAAAAAAAAGAGAGAGTAATTAAGAGATAATTCAACCAACCACCATGAAAAAATAACTTCATAAACATATCAACCATGTTTTTTTTTTGTTTTTTCCCCTCTATCTATATGCAAGGCTAACTTTGGGCATAACTTGGCGAAGCTGTCGCTTTTGGCACAAGAAAATTAACAAAAAAATAGATCCCAAAATTCTTTTAATTATTATATTAGCATATAAAAAAAAGTTCACTGGAATTTAAAGAGTCTCAACAAAATCTAGTATTTGGCTTCGGTGACCTTTTTTTTTTGGTTGCTAGTACTTTCAACTACAAAAATTACACTTTTGGTGACTAACATATAAACGTGGCTAAAAGTATTTTTTCCCGTAGTGAGTTATGATTTAAAATTAATAGATGGTTGATGTGGTACATTATTTAAAACTAATAGATAGTTATTTTTTATTGGAAGAAACCAAAAAACTTATTGATATAGTGAATTGTTTGAAATTATTGAATAGAATACGAGTGACAATACTACTTATCATTACTCTTTTCAAATTAACGTCGATTGAATCTTACCTTTGCTGAACTATGTCAAATGAAATATTGAATGGATTAGCAATTTTATCCATCGAAAATGATTTAGCTTATAAATTGGATTATGCGAACTAGATTAGTAATTTTACAGCTAAAACTGCAAGAAAAATGATGTTTAAGTAATTTTTGTTATAGTTTATTTGATACTTTTCGATTTAGATTATTTTAGTCATTTTTCTTATTGTAAACTTTATTGCATATTTAAGTAAATTCTAATAGATATATATTGAAAGTAACTTTTTTATGAGTACTGTCAAATACCAAAATAGAAAATTAGACACATAGTTATTATTTTTTAAATATGTATGAAAAGTCCCGTGTTGAAAGTTGCTTTGGACCCCCAAAAAGTCAGAACCGGCCCTGCCTATCTGTATAAATGAAATACAACATTAATCTACTAAACAAAAATGAAAAGTGTGCATAGTAAATAATGCAATATATATGTTAAAATGGTTGTACTTATCTAAGTTTACAGTAGATTTACATAATGGATATCCAATTACTATTTGTTTCTTGAAAAGCAAAAAAAAAAAAAGAAAAAAGAAAAAAAGAAAGAAGGGTTGAGAATGAGTCATTATAAATTTTCATTTTTAAAATGAATATATGAATGTCGTCAATTGACACAGCATTCATGGGTAATGCTAAGCTGTTTGATTAAATAAATTCAAGTCAATGAGTTGGATATTGCAGATGAAGGCAATCAATAACTAAATGGTTGTGCATTTGATCATAATATTATTTTGTGTAATTAGTCAACTTTCTCAAGAGCTTCCCACTAGAAATCAATATATATTGTTATTTTTGTATTATAAATGTATATAGGATGGTTGTGGATGTCACAAGACCTCAAATGTCAACTGTGAGTGCAAAGTTTTATATGTACAATTTGTACTGTATCTTACTAAGTCAAATATATATATATATATATGTATGTTTGTGTTTTCTATTTTCTGTTTAGTAAATAAGAAACATGTAAAAAAACAAATAATATGTTTGATAATACATGTTTTCAAAACAAATTTAAAAATAAAATTAAGAAAAAAAGGTTTAGTGAGCTAGAGGAGAATGGAGAGTTGTTGGAGGGATTGCTGGCGGCGAGGAAGGTTAAGGAGGAGTTGTTTTGGAAACAAGTGAAACATAATTTTTTACAACTTTTTTTCAAATATTTTGAAAATTGTTGTGTAATATTATTTTGACCCAAAATTATACCAAACAATTTCCACTTCTACCTCGTTTGAGAAATGACCGGTTTAACCAAAAAGTTATTAGAAAAACGAAAAAGCTAACAATCCATACCAAAAAGTTAAAGATTCTCTTTTCTCTCTACTTTTTGTACATCTTTTCATAAAAAGTCAAAAAGTCATCCCAAACATACTAATTTTTTTTTACATCACATTTTAACTAAAAAGCTAAAAATTTACTAAAAAAGTCTGTTCTCAAATGAGGCCAAAACTTTTTTGAAAATAAAAACATAAAAAAAACCCAAAAAAAAAAAAAATGCATTACCAAACAGGCCAATAGGCCCATTTGGGACACTAACCATAATTTGGTCCAGAGTAAGTTTTAAACAGCTGTGGTTGGTTGGGTCACTTATACGGGCTCCCTCATTGTTCTGCGGAGGCCCATTTTTTATGGACCACATTTTGGCCCAACAAATTTTGTGAACCATTTTTGTCCACCGAGATAACTATGCATTGGTTTCCCAACATAGATTTGGATTCTCTCATATCCATCTAATTTGAGGGGGTGGTTGAGCTTAATAGCCCATTTTGGGATTGATTTTAGTAATTTCAGTCGTTCACTTTTTAAAATCTGTTGATATTTATCTAAAATTAATATAATTAAATATTGATAGTTATAAGTTTAAATCATATTTAAAAAAATAAATAAATTATGCCACAAATATAATTTGAAGAATATCTATTTATTTTTTGTAATATAAATGTAATTTAAATATATAGGTATCGATATTCAATCATTTTTAATTTTTACATAGACATTTTACTCAACAAATTCTAAAAAAATAAACTATTCAAATTACTGAAGTTGACCCACAATTGACTCACCTCTCAAGTTAGATACCAATTTGAGATAATCCACATCATTTGAACATATGTCACCTAGTAGACATTGGTGAAGATGCTCATCCATCCTCTCATCATGTTTCCATAGAACAAGATGATTTAATGAATACTTTTATCAACTGCATTGTGCTGATGATCATTCAATTGCAGGGGACTATAATTTCATATTTATATTGAGAGTTGTTAAGATGTGTTTGTATCACAACATATATAACATAATTATACCATTTTGCTTTCGTTTGGAATGTGAGTTAACTTTTTGGATTTTTAAGTTTTTAGTTATTTTAGTCTAGAGCTAAAGTCTCGTTTGTGATAAGTTTTTTGACTTTAGTGAAGAAAAAAATGATTATAGTTTAAATGTGACATTTTATCTTATTTAGCTAAAATAACAAAATTTGTGCTATATGGCTATTTTAGCCCAAATGGGCATGCCAAACATAGCTTATAATAAATATTATAATAAGTTGTAATTTTTTTTTACCAAAATAATTGATAATGTTTTTCATCAGGTGTGGCAGTGACGATCGAAGGTGGTGAAATAATAAAACTAGAATAAAGGTAATTTTGTCCAAAAAAAGATAATGTCTTAAACTAAACAAGTATATTTTAGTTGTTCATAAATTAATACAAAATATTTTCTAGACAATTGAATAAAAAAATTTCAAATTTTTACACACACTTCATATATCTTTATACACATTTATGTATTTTGGTATAATTTCCACATATTTTAATAGTTTTTACACATTAAAAATATTAAGCACTATATTAATCACCGCCGAGTGATGGTTAGGAAAAAAACTGGAGACTTATCATTTATAACTCACAATTCAACTACGATGATAAGACAGGGAATTTCATTTTACATGATTGAATTTGTAATAATTTAAAAATTGACATGTAACTTATTATATCATTGTAGGTAAATTGAAAGATACTTTTTAAAGATCCATATTTTTTTTTAATACAAAATTCTCAAAGTATTTAGGACATGTTTGAATTTTGTATTAGGAAAAAAACAAGAAGAAGAAAAGAGAAACGAGAAACAAAATAGAAGGAATTTTTTTGAAGAAATATCAAAAAAGTTAAAAGTTAAAAAAATAATTACAAATTTGTGAAAATTCAACACTTATTTGCACAAATCTAATGCATAAACTCCTTGTACTTTCATAAATTTGTAATTATTTTTTTCAACTTTCCACTTTTTTATTCTATCTTTTTCTCTTCTTTTTTTTTTTTAATATTTTTTTTTGGTGTCCACAAATTCAAAACCCAATATAGGAAGAGAATAAGCTTCTTACAATTTTAAGTTTTTAATATATGGTACCTTTTAATCATTAAAAAAACATTATCTTTCAAAAAAAAAAATTAATTTTTTTTTTCGCCATAAATTAGTTTAGGGTGATTCTATTTACACATTATAAATCTTTTCAGTACACACCATTTGCTCAGTTTACACCACACATAAATTAAAGCTTTTAATTTTGTCTCAATACACACCACTAATTTTAAAATAATACCAAATTACCCTCGTCTTCTCTAACTAACCCTAACCCAAACCCAAACTCTTGCCCATCGCTAGTCATCAGCTACCGACCTCCACCTTTACCCCTTCATCACCCCTCCAATTCATTTTCTATCTTCCTCTTCTTCTTCTTCATTATCTAGATCTAGAAACCCTAGGCCTCTCTCTCTCTCTCTCTCTCTCGTTCTGTGGTGGAGAAGGCCCGAATACAAGAGGACTGTTGCAATGGAAAGACATGGGAGAGGGATTGCAATGGCGGGGGTAGGGGTGGAGTTGTTCGCGATGGCAAATGGGGGAGCAGGGCTGTTCGCGATGACAAGATAAGGGTGTACAACGATAGAGGGGTGGATGACGGAGCTGGAGGAGGCGCAACGTGGTATGAGAGAGGGGTTAGTAGTGGCTGCAACAGTAGAGGTTAATGGCGGCAATAGTGGTGTGTAGTAATGTTGGGGTTAGGATAACAGAGTCTAGGAAGCTGTTGGAGAGTAGAAAGGAAGGTTGTGTGTCACGACCCGCTCCCCGTACCCAAGGATTAAGTATCGTGATGGCCAGTAATTGAAGTTACCTCCGGTCAGTTCATAAACAAATTAATAAACGCAAGCGGAAGAAATATTTAAGTAAGGGTACCAAAATAATCATCGGAGTTTCTATTTTTATTACAAAATTTATTGACCAAAAAGGCCGATATTTACATATAAAAATATCAATAAAAGTGCTGTGTGTGTTTAATCTGCAGCCTCGTATCTAAGACTTTCCAAAAGCTATTTCTTAATTGCATGTTTCTTGAAAATTGGTAAACAACTATAAGTACATGGCAGAGTGAGAAATATTATACCAAGAGTATAAGGGATACAAAATAACCATGGATAGTTATTTAGGTCAAAACATTTACCTAACTCATTTTGGTAAATAAATCATTTAAGTAGTATAATTGAAATATAGAAATTATGTAAGTAAATGACCATAACTATGGTACAGAACAGAATAGAACAGAGGTCACAGAAGTGACAGTCAGAACAGAGATACGGATTCAAGAGGTGGCTCGTACGAATTCTAGAGGTGACTCCCACAATAATGTAGCACTTAGCTCTCCCACAATAATGTAGCACTTAGCTCCACACAGCACTTTTTTTCTCCACAGAACAGAGGTACGGATTCAAGAGGTGACTCGTACAGATTCTAGAGGTGGCTCCCACAATAGTGTAGCACTTAGTTCCGCACAGCACTTTGGTCCGCACAGAACAGAGGTCAATAGATCAGAGGGCCACAAAGTAACCAAATAGAGGCCAAGGTTATTTAAGTCTCCCAAGGTGTGGGACTCCCGTGGTGGTACTTATAAAACATAATTGTATATAAGGTTATAGTCAAATATTCTTTAAAATATAAAGAAACATACCCATGGGTTTTATTTTCACAATTAGGGTTCAGAAAATAATCCACGTAACTGAAATAATAATATAGTTTATAATAATTTATAAAACATAACTTATATAAAATAAATATGGTAAGTCAAAACATAAGTAAAATACATTTTGGTAATTCAAAGTATAATATAACTCACCTTAACTTTAATACCTTATTCTTTCTTTCCACTATCAAAGACTCTTTCAACTTCCACTATTTTTTCCTCTCTTTCCTCTCTTTCTTTTCTTTCCTTTCTTTTCTTTCTTTTTCTTTCTTTCTTTTCCTTTATTCTTGGCCCAGGTGAAACAGTCCTCTCTATTTATAGGGCGAGAGAGCAGACGTATTAATAATTATATAGATTCGTTTTTATCCTTAATAGATATTTAAGATAATTACTCTTTTACCTAATATTTTAATATAATTATATAAATTAATTAATTCTTAATTAAATTATACTTTATCATATACCAATGAAAAATTAATTATTTATTTTAGTACCACACCCATTATTATTATTATTATTTATATTTTGACCCCTAAACTTTTAATAATTATATTATTTTACAAAATTAGGAGGTTTTGGGGAAAGTGGTTCACTCAAATGTGTAGATCCTCCCATTTGGATGGTAGATCCTCCCATTGGTTCCAGTGAGATCAAAAAATCTCGGGTTGCAGGTTTGGATCTTCTTCGTGCATTGAACCATGGCATGAAGGTGAGGGTTTCCATCTTCATGGAGCTCCCTTGCGACAAGTATGTAGTATGGCTGACAGGCTAGTTGGAGGAGAGATTGGAGGAGTTCTAAGAGTTGTTCTTTTGGGCATGGGCATTGTGGATAGGTGAGGAAAACATTCTTGGCATAAAAACGGAAAGAGGCTTGGCGAGGCATTATTTAGCTTATTTAGTGATTAACACTTAACTTACACAGGTGTGAATGTTGTTTGTCCAGGCTTTATATAGGAGGAGGTCACACCAGAGGGGGGGGACGCTATATATAATATTACTAGCGCCCCCCCTGTTGAAATTGTACCCGTTAGGCAATTTCATCCGTTAATGGACGTACGGATGGTGACATGTAAGGCGGAGATTAAATCCGTGCTCACACCAAATAGTAATTACTATTTGATGTGAGTAACCGGGGCTTGGTGTGAGTAGACGTGACCATCTCCTGTCCACCCACGTGTCATGATCGTGGTGATTTTGCTTGGATATAAAGTAAAGGTGCACAGAATTCCGCATGAATGAACAGTAATAGATAGGAATTCAAATTTTAAATTCCGAATATCCGTATTTACAGCTGTCTATATATCTAGGTCCAGCCTCAGATATTTGTCGGTGGAGAGAGATAAGAGAGATATGCTTTTGCAGTTGGAGAGTTATTACATTGAGGTGATTTTCTGGTACCTTGTTTCGTCCATCTTTTTCTTTCTGCCATTTTTGTCGATTTATTTGGTATACAATGTTATACTCCTTAAAAGAGTATCCCGAGAATTACGAGCAGTTCACTCAAATGTGTGTAGATCGCTTTTTGACGTGGCAACTAGGACTGTGGGAAGAGAGCCGGCGGAGAGCTCTGGTGAAGTTTGTTCCGGTGTACGAAAAGCAGAAGGCAAAAATATCAAAGCTAAGGTGTCTGAACAGAAGGGTTAGCAGAGGTAACAGATCCTGTAGAAGTGTTCGTATAAAAGATTTGGAGTTATTTATAAAAAATGGAAGGAATAGGAAGCAGCCATTACCGGACCCCCCTTGCTTACTGAAGGTCAAGGACACCGGCGGCCAGTGGATATAGGCGTAGTTACCGTAGTCGTGCACCTTTTAAGACCCAGTATGTTTGCAGACGGTTCATTCAGAATATTCCCTGATTTATTAAGAAGACTAAGAGGGAAGTAAGAAAATTACAGCTATACGATGAACAATTAAGGGACGTTAAGTTTGATAATAAAGGCGTGGCAAGATTACTTAATGGTATTGAGTTGGGTAATAAGAGATTTGACCGTCAATCAGACAAGATCGTGGTTAAGGGTATCAAATTCATTGGTAATGTTCAATTGGGACAAGATGCTAAGGACGAAGCTGTGGTCCACCATGTGTTGTTTTTTGTCATCAGTGATAATAGTCCGTTAGATTCCATCCCTACAACTGACAAGATATTTATTGGAGTTGGTGAGAGTAATCCTGAGACCTGGATTGTTGATCCTGACCAGTCCGACCGGTTTCGGATGCTAAAGAAAATGAGATTCAAGCTCGTTGGTGGCAAGGACAAAGAGTACGTTCGTCACAGGATAGAAGTTGTAGATCGGTTCTTTCCAGTTGATGTTTGGACGGACTACAAAGATATGCTGTTGGGAAATGTTGGAAGCATTCAAAAGGATCCCATATATTTGGTGGCTGCTACTGTTAGTGGAAAGGAATGCAAAATTACTTTAAGGAGTCAAATGTACTTTAAAAATGTTTAGAATTGTAATTTGATGTATTTTTATTTTTAATGTTCAGGTTAATAGAGGTGGACAATATAAAAACTGGGGTTGTTAAAGGTGTTTCGACAAGTGATTTCAGTTGTATTGAACTTGCGTTGCCTAATTTATTTTCTCAATTGAGGTTAAGATACAAACAAAAAAGTATTAAGGTTGATAAAATATTGATAAAATATTCCCCAATTTGCGCACCCAATGCCAGTGGGTTGGTCAGAGTAAATGTTTATGATCGGAGGTTAGACGGTAATGATAGTTTGCAGGCGTGGTTTATTTTTCCAATAGATTGTCAATGCGAGTTAGTCTATTATGAGAATGGTTATTGTTCAATTAACGACAAACAGGTGCCATGGATGGTGAAGTATCGACTTGAGAATTCCAATATTAAAAGGGGGTTACGTATTGTAAAATGAAGGGGTATCTGAAGTATTCTACGAGTGACATGCCAGAAGATTCGCAAATGTGGGCCCCCTCTATTGTTGTGTTATCTAAAAAATATACTAATGATAATGTTGATGTCTGGCATTGTCTTCCAACGAAGGCCATTCCGATTCTAACACGGACTAAGTCTGTTGGCGAGTGGAGTTTTTCTATATTTGGATAAAAGATTCTACCGTTGGTTCCGGTGAGATTGAAAAATCTCGGGTTAGTAGTTTGGATCTTTTTTGTGCATTGAACCATGGCATGAAGATGAGGGTTTCCATCTTCGTCGAGCTCCCTTGCGACAAGTATGTAATATGGCTGATAGGCTAGTTGGAGAAGAGATTGGAGGAGTTCTAAGAGTTGTTCTTTTGGGCATGGGCATTGTGGATAGGTGAGGAAAACATTCTTGGCATAAAAACGAAAAGAGGCTTGGCGAGGCATTATTTAGCTTATTTAGTGATTAACACTTAACTTACACAGGTGTGAATGTTGTTTGTCCAGGCTTTATATAGGGAGAGGTCACACCAGCTGGGGGGCGCTATATATAATATTACTAGCGCCCCCCTGTTGAAATTGTACCCGTTAGGCAATTTTATCCGTTGATGGACATACGGATGGTGACGTGTAAGGCGGAGATTAAATCCATACTCACACCAAATAGTAATTAGCCGAGGCTTGGTGTGAGTAGACGTGGCCATCTCCTATCCACCCACGTGTCACGATCATGGTGGTTTTGCTTGGATATAAAGCAAAGGTGCACAGAATTCCGCGTGAATGAACAGTAATGGGCGAGAATTCAAATTTTAAATTCCGAATCTCTGTATTTACAACTGTCTATATATCTAGGTCCAACCTCAGATACTTGTCGGTGAAGAGAGATAAGAGAGATATTCTTTTGCAGTTGGAGAGTTATTTTACTGAGGTGATTTTCTGGTACCTTGTTTCGTTCCTCCTTTTCTTTCTGCCATTTTTGTTGATTTATTTGGTATACAATGTTATACTCCTTAGAAGAGTATCCCGAGAATTACGGGCAATTCACTCAAATGTGTGTAGATCGCTTTTTGACGTGGCAACTAGGACTGTGGGAAGAGAGCCGGCGGAGAGCTCCAATGAAGTTTGTTCCGGTGTACGAAGAGCAGAGGGAAAAAATATCAAAGCTAAGGTGTCTGAACAGAAGGGTTAGCAGAGGTAACAGATCCTGTAGAAGTGTTCGTATAAAAGATTTAGAGTTATTTATAAAAAATGGAAGGAATAGGAAGCAGCCATTACCGGACCCCCCTTACGTACCGGAGGTCAAGGACACCGGCGGCCAGTGGATATAGGTGTAGTTACCGTAGTCGTGCACCTTTTAAGGCCCAGTATGTTCGCAGATGGTATGTTCCGAATATTCCCCGATTTATTAAGAAGACTAAGAGAGGAGTAAGGAAATTACAGCTATACGATGAACAATTAAGGGACGTTAAGTTTGATAATAAAGGCGTGGCAAGATTACTTAATGGCATTGAGTTAGGTAATAAGAGATCTGACCGTCAATCAGACAAGATCATGGTTAAGGGTATCAAATTCATTGGTAATGTTTAATTAGGACAAGATGCTAAGGACGAATCTGTGGTTCACCACGTGTTGTTTTTTGTCATCAGTGATAATAGTCCGTCAGATTCCGTCCCTACACCTGACAAGATATTTATTGGAGTTGGCGAGGGTAATCCTGAGACCTAGATTGTTGATCCTGACCAGTCCGACCGGTTTCGGATGCTAAAGAAAATGAGATTCAAGCTCGTTGGTGGCAAGGACAAAGAGTACGTTTATCACGGGATAGAAATTGTAGACCGGTTCTTCCCAGTTGATGTTTGGACGGACTACAAAGATACACTGTTAGGAAATGTTGGAAGCATTCAAAAGGGTGCCATATATTTAGTGGCTGCTACTGTTAGTGGAAAGGAATGCAAAATTACTTTAAGGAGTCAAATGTACTTTAAAACTGTTTAGGATTGTAATTTGATGTATTTTTTTTTTAATGTTCAGGTTAATGGAGGTGGACGATATAAAAACTGGGATTGTTGAAGGTGTTTCGGCAAGTGATTTCAGTTGTATTGAACTTGCGTTGCCTAATTTATTTTCTCAATTGAGGTTAAGATATAAACAAAGGAAAATGCCTTAGACCCCCAGCTGGGGGTGCTGGGGGTCAGCTGCTATTGGACCAAAAAAAACAGTTTTATTTTTTGATTTGGCCAACCCGGTCGCCACGTCATCGGGGTTGACCAATCGGGGTCCAAGCAATACCCATAAACAAAAAAAGTATTAAGGTTGATAAAATATTGATAAAATATTCCCCCCTTTGTGCACCCAATGCCAGTGGGTTGGTCAGAGTAAATGTTTATGATCGGAGGTTAGACGATAATGACAGTTTGCAGGCGTGGTTTATTTTCCCAGTAGATTGTCAATGCGAGTTAGTCTATTATGGGAATGGTTATTGTTTAATTAACGACAAACAGGTGCCATGGATGGTGAAGTATCGACTTGAAAATTCCAATATTAGAAGGGGGGTTACGTATTGTAAAATGAAGGGGTATCTGAAGTATTCTACGAGTGACATGCCAGAAGATTCGCAAATGAGGGCCCCCTCTATTGTTGTGTTATCTAAAAAATATACTAATGATAATGTTGATGTCTGGCATTGTCCTCCAACGAAGGCCATTTCGATTCTGACACGGACTAAGTCTGTTGGTTTACTAGAGAGGCGAAGAGATTTGTTGTTAGGAGGTTTTGGGGAATGTGGTTCACTCAAATGTGTAGATCCTCCCATTTGGATGGTAGATTCTCCCATTGTTTCCAGTGAGATCGAAAAATCTCGAGTTGCAGGTTTGGATCTTCTTCGTGCATTGAACCATGGCATGAAGGTGAGGGTTTCCATCTTCATGGAGCTCCCTTGCGACAAGTATGTAGTATGGCTGACAGGCTAGTTGGAGGAGAGATTGGAGGAGTTCTAAGAGTTGTTCTTTTGGGCATGGGCATTGTGGATAGGTGAGGAAAACATTCTTGGCATAAAAACGGAAAGAGGCTTGGCGAGGCATTATTTAGCTTATTTAGTGATTAACACTTAACTTACACAGGTGTGAATGTTGTTTGTCCAGGCTTTATATATGAGGAGGTCACACCAGAGGGGGGGGACGCTATATATAATATTACTAGCGCCCCCCTGTTGAAATTGTACCCGTTAGGCAATTTCATCCGTTAATGGACGTACAAATGGTGACGTGTAAGGTGGAGATTAAATCCGTGCTCACACCAAATAGTAATTACTATTTGATGTGAGTAGCCGGGGCTTGGTGTGAGTAGACGTGGCCATCTCCTGTCCACCCACGTGTCACTATCGTGGTGGTTTTGCTTGGATATAAAGCAAAGGTGCACAAAATTCCGCATGAATGAACAGTAATGGCGGGAATTCAAATTTTAAATTCCGAATCTCCGTATTTACAGCTGTCTATATATCTGGGTCCAGCCTCAGATATTTGTCGGTGGAGAGAGATAAATATATAATAAATTATATATTTTCCGAACTGAGATTAAGTAATATTAATATAAATTCTACAGAATAATTAAAAATCTAGGTTGTTACATTGTGGAGATGAGGCGACCGGAGGCAAGGGGTTGCAGTGGCAATAGCGGTGGTGACAGTTGGCAGTGGCTATCAATAGGTTGAGTTAGGGTTTGTGGATGAAAGTAATGTAATATAGATGAGGGCAATTTGAATGTTTGATTGAAGGATAAAATTATAATAAAAAAAATTATGAATATGAGAAATTCTATTTCCACACACCTAATTACTTCAATGCACACACTTAATGAAATATTATTTTAATGGCAATTATACCCTAAACTCAAATGACCATAATTGACATCCACCAACACCCATTATATGAAAATATTCTCTATATACATCTTTTAAAAATAAAAAAAATCTCAATGTACACCTTTTGAGTTAAAAAAAAAAAAAAAAACTAAACCCTAGTTTTTCCGTTATTGTCACTTTACTTGCTACACACTCTATACTCCTCTATTACTTGCAAAGCAATACTCTCATATTACTTTAATCTCTAAGTTAATTTATACTCTATTAGTGATGAAAATATTAGTTTTTTCATGCAGAACTTTCTTTTTCTTTTTTTCCTTTCGTGGTTTTCAGTCGGACAACTAGTACCGAATTATTTCATTAAATTCGGACATCAACTACAAAAAGTTTTTTTAATTTTTTAATTTTTTTGAACAAATTTGTCGAATTGATCACTTTTAGTCAGAAATTAAGTTCCAAATTAAATGTATAATTTCGAAAAATCAGTGTCGAAATCCCCAAATCGAAAAACATTAAAAAAAAAGAAAAAAGAAAAAGAAAAAATAGAGTTTTATGGCAATGTAGTGCATAGAGATTTGGAAATGATAAATGCAATAACAAAATGATAAATGCAATAATAAAATAGAAAGATGCCTTATCTTCAACAATATTTTGGAAGGTTTTCAATGGTGTTTTCAATGGAGGTTTAGTGCCATTTTGGGGACCAAAATAAAAAGCCGCGTTTTTGTTAAAATGTCCAAAAACGCAAGTGGCAAAAACGTAACAAAATTGGTTTAGGAAGTGCCAAAAATGCAAGTGTGAAATTACAGATTGAGGCCTATGACAAAAAAATAAAAAAATAAATTTCTTATGTTGGGTAAGGGTATTTTGGTCATTTTAATTTGATTTGACACCATAAACAAATATTAAACTAAAAAGTCAAAAGCCAGCTTTTTACCAACTTCCCAAATCACTTTCCAAAAAGCTAAAAAGCTTGGTAAAAAGCCAAAAGCCAGCTTTTTACCAACTTCCCAAAACACAGGGTCTTCCGTGGAGGTTTTCAATTGAGGGTTTTCATTTCACTTCACACTGTGGTCTTAAATGGTCTTCACGTAGATCTACAAATCTAAAAGTAAAGTCACTCAATAAGGGTTTGTTTGGTAAGTGGGTTGGCTTTTTGGTTTTTTTTAACTATTTTAGTCTGGGGCTAAAAAGCCTAATTTGGAAAGGCTTTTGGCTTTTTTGGTTTTTTTGTGAGAGCAAAAAATGTAATGATTATGAGTTAGATGTGATGTTTTGTCTTATTGGGTTAAAAAACCTATTTTGTTTTTTATGACTATTTTAGTAAAAAAAGCTCAAAAGTTAGCTTCCCAAACGAAGCATAAGACCTTATTTGTCATCTTTTAAAAAAGTCAAAAAGTCACTATCCTATTTAAGGGGTTGTTTGGGGTGTCCTAAATAAGTGCACTTTTTGTCTTTTTGGACTAAAAAGTTGAGAAAAAAATATGGATGTTTGGATTATTTTTTTGACTTTTTATTAAAAAAATATGTATAAAAAAATTGTATAGGAGAAGATGGCGTAGTACACAGTACGAAATTGGCAGTCAGCCGGCTTGGTATTACATGGGAAAATATTGCCTTTTTTTCAGGCTTTGATTGGACAATGTTGTTCGGCCTATGGAGACTCACTACGGGTCCCTTTTTTCTAATAAAAACCGTTCAATATGTAGAACTCGTCGAGTACTAGATGCTTGTAAAAAATCACTTTGATTGGATATCGATAGCTATCTGATCGTGTTAGTTTTTTTTGTCAACTGTTAACTATAACACCATCTAATTTTTATACAAAACGGATTTGATCATGTAGTTAGCAATATTCGATAGACGTAATTTTTTACAAGCATATAGTACTAAACGAGTTCTACATCTTGAATGGTTCGGATTATCAAAACGGAACCCATGGTGAGCCTCCACGAGCTTAACTTTACCATTCAAATTGATTGAATGTACCCATGCAATTTTTTTTCCCTTTCCTTTCACTAAAGCTGGCCTGATGAGGCCTGACATCACGTACATTGATTGAACAAAAAGTGAATTTGTATTTAATATTTATATATTAATTTTTTTTATATTTTTTTTGATGAGTAGTGATAACTTTTTGATTTTTTTGACAACTTTTTGACTTTTTAGCTTTTTTCTCATTTGCCAAACTTAGACCCGTTTTGGGAACCTTACCAAAACGCAGTATTCTTAGCCCCAAATCAAAACGCCACGGACGTTGAAAAAAGCTGAACCACCATTTGGGAAGAGCTGGAAACGCAACTTTTTGTTTACCAATCTACCCTCATATCTCATAAATTGGGGCTAGGGCAAAACGAAGCAACATTTGCCTTCTTTAGCTGCTTCATTCAGCGAACTCCTCCTTCAAGCGGCGCCGAACAACTGACGACCTTGCCGTCCCTCGTCGAAGCTGCCGCCGGATTCGTCGTCCACGTCCTCGCCTTCACCGAATCTGCACAATCAGGTACGCTGAAAACCGTCTTCCATTTACTATCGCAACTAGTGACGAACCCAAAACCATGGAGGTTCCAGTTCTTCATCTTGTCGACCAACCGATTGCTGATTAGATCTGAAACACCAAGGTGTTCTGTACTTAGAACACCTGTAGATTAGATCAAATTTACTTTTAAAAACTAAGAACTCGATTTATTTCCCATTAACTGAAGTGTAGTATATATATATATAATATATGTAATATAGTGAGAGATATCATGGAGACAGCGAACGAATCCGCTTGAATCTGCTTCCATTGTTTGGATAATTTGGTACAATTTTTGTTTTTTTGTTTTTGTTCTGAAATATTTCAATTTGATTATATGAAACTCATTTGATAACTCTTTCAGCACATCATTGTAATCTTTGTGACTCGTCGGTGAATTTTTTTTCTCTGGTTTATGAGTCCTATGTATAGAAAAATCTGTTATTCTTGTTGTTCTCTCAGAGACGTTTTATCGAACACCTGATATGCAAGTGGAAATGTTGAGCTATGTATGAATGGAAGGTGAAAAACAGTTTGTAGCATTCTTCAAATCGTTTTAACATGTTATCATTAGTTTTGTTTTTGTAATTGAGAAACCCATTACTGTCAATGTAATAATTATTTATCCATCACACAAAAAACTATACCATTGCAATGAAAATCTAACACAAATTTCATTCAAAGATAAAAATAATTACGGAATATCAAATCACGAAAATATACTCTAAAACATAAAAGATTAGGTCCCAAAATTTATTCTACATTTCAATAAAACATAAAACATGAGGTCCCAAATGAATCATGTACAAGTAAATAATTCCAATTGATTCCATCCTTCAAATTGCTTCTGTAGTGAGTCTGGTCCCTCTTATTCCAAAGCCAACTAGCCTGTAAAAATAGTTATTAAGCTTTTCATTCTTCAAAGTTGCTTCTCTAGCGAGTTCAGTCCCTGTTGTGGAAATTACTAAAAACTGCAAAAAAAATTATTAAATTCCCCAATGAGTAGAACCATTTACAAGAAAATGGATGAACAATTAAATCATCCATTGATGCTTCTAAGTAAGATAAATAAGCAAGCCATAAACCTAAGAGATTCAATTATTTAGTATTAACATCCTTGTTAGTAAATTCACTTATTTGATATAGTTATTAGAACTATTTTGGTATCAAATAATATTTTACGCTTTTTTTTATGTATACTAATGAAGGTTATAAGATCAAAGGATTATCTTAGTGGACTATCAAGTGTGATGTTTGGGTCTTACCACTACAGTGAAGAGTATAATGCCACTTATTTAGTATTAACAGTTAGGTCAATTCACAAGAACTCTATAAAAAAGATATTTATACTACTAAAACTAACGATAACTAAGCAAGCATAATTATCATTTTCCAGAATGGTTGTTCAAACAGAGGTATGTAGAAGTCCATCTTAAATAAATAATTAAACAAAATGTTTGAGACTCGTAAACTACCCTTAATAATAAATAATAATATCAAATACATATATACTTAACAGTGTTCATCTAACAAAAAATAACTCACAATTATAAATAAAAACAATATATATACATATTATCTCTTATCTTTCCCCATGATAGTAGAGTTATAGTGTCATAAATAAATTGAGTCCAACCGAGTAGTAGATAGAGAATACAAACAAATCCCTTTCCTATTAGTTCATTACCTAACCATTGTGTCTTTCTTCTGTCAATGATCTTGTGGAGGTTCCATGATCTATCACAGTGCATTCATAAACAAATACAAATTCGTAAATTCAAAGTGCAGGTTGTTCACGTATTAACCTAAATTCAAAATGAACTTATTTCAGTTACTGTCTTTCATTCCGCATAGTAGATTATATTAGTTCAATTTATAACATGAACAAAAAAAACAAATGAGTATACAGATGGTGTCCTCCACGTCAAGTGCCACTTCGTCATGGCCACCAAGGATGTGTGATTGTGGGTTTGGACACTGCGTCGTAAAGATATCACGATCCGCCAAAAACCCTGGTCGTGCGTTCTACGTTTGCCCTAGAACTACGGTGCGTTTGTGTTGCCACTCTCTTATGCACTTAGTCACAAAATTCGTCGTTCATTTGTCGTTGTGTCGTATAGTATGCATGCTAACTATCTACTACAATTTTGTCCAGTAAAGATGTGCGTCGTGGGTTGGTTGGTATGACGAGTTTCACAGCACCAGCTTGCGTACTGACTAGCCACAAAATGATGTCGATCAGGGGTTATGAGCCGACGTTGCCTGCATAGATCAGAGCCTATGTATGCTTAGGACCGTCGTCGGTTTTTTGTGCGTCGTTGTTTTGGTGTTGTTGTTTCGAATGTGATGTGTTGACATGGATATGAACTGCGTAGTTACTTTCTGTATCACATATGTATGTTGATGTTAGTTAGATGTTTTGGTCCTGTTACATAAGATTTCCCCAACGTGTAGTACAAACGGACTTTGTCTTTCGGAAAGTGTTGTACTGTTTTGTGCTTATTACTGCAGTAACCGTGTTTACATTTTTATTTCACTTTTGGCCATGCAAACAATATGTACTGTACTTCATTTCTTTCTGATTTTGCATTGTAAATGTTATAAGCAGGACAACACTACTCATGGCAACAAACCGAACATCACCCTGTGCCCCTTCAAAGTATCGATGTAACGCTGTCACAGCAACCCAACCCCAGCCAGTCCATAAATGCCAATTCGACAGCGAGAATACAACGTAGCAAACACTTTTCTAGAGAAAACCGGCCTACTACATTCAGCCAAACAAATGAAAAACAAGTTCGACAACTTGAAGAAAGATTGGGTCGCCTGGAAGAAGTTGGAGAATGCCAGCCACGGCTTGACAGGGCTTGGGTACGACCATGAGACAGGCTTGATCACTGCACCTGACCATTGGTGGGCGAAAATGCAAGCGGTATGTTTTCACTAAACTTTTTTGGTACGAGTTACATTTATTGTTTTCTAATTGCATTTCAAGCTGTAGTAAAACATGTGTTTTCTCCTTCACAGATGAACAACCGATGTGCTAAATTCAGGAGTAAGCCTCTAGAGCATATGGATCTCATGGAACGGGTGTACTTTGGCGCAGCAGCGACTGGGGAACATGCATGGACTCCAACAGAAGTGCAAGACGATGCTACTATTGCGACCAATGCCATGGACGTGGATAGCGGGATGAGACCTCTGAGTGCAGGCACACCACCTCAGCCGGGCCATGACACTGTCGAGGAGAACGTGGTTGATAGTAGCCTTTTTGAGGATGCTCTCCCCGTCGGTGGGATGATTAGCCAATCCAAAACAAAAGCGGTATAAGCGGCAACGCTGTTGCTAAAGATGGACAATCTTGTGAAAGTAGTGAGCAAACAAAGCAGGGAGCTGAAAATCACGCAATATGTTGTCACGGGTAAATGTGACAACACAGTAGGGGACTGTCTTACACGGCTTATGACCACGCTTGGATTAGAGACAGGCGGTAAGTTGTTCTCATTCGCATGCGACATAATGGATTCACCCGATAACCGAGACATCATCATAGCCCTCCCCCAGAATTGCATTGTTAACTGGTTGACAGAGAAGCGTGCCTGCACCCCGGCCAATGTTGGCAGGGATCGTGAAGGGGGGGACACGACTGTTCGGGAGTGGTGGTGCTGCTGACTTGGACTAGGCCTTTGTGGTTGGATTGTCATGTTACTATTTGCTTATCATGGTACTGTAGTATGTTATGTGTGTTTTTAAGGTGCTTGTTTTTTTTTTTTTTTTTTTTGGATGGTGAAGTCTCGAGACAGTTTGCATTTCTTTTATTTTTGTGTAGACGTGTATGGATGCTTCTATTTGGACTTTGCAGGCTTATTTCAGTTTGTTGTGCTTCTATTTTATTATGATTTTTACCTTCTTTCTAATATTTTCAATAAATACTAGGACTGTAAATTTAGGTTTTATTTAAAATTTTAACAAGTTTGAAAAAATGTTTAAATTTAATTTATTTATCTTTGGATACAAAATAGTATATAGTAAATTTAATTGATTTGCTCATGATACTATTACTAATTCGCACATGACCTTAGAGCATGAGGAAGCAAACAGCTAAAAATTTACCCAACCCCACCCCACCCTAATGTACCAAACCTTAGGATGAAATTAATTTCTGTGACCAAAAAACAAAAAAGGGATGAAAATGATGAAAAGTAGTGGAATTTCTTTAATTGACGTAGTTATTATTTATTAGTTTTATTTATTGTGTAAACTTATTTATTCAAATTATTGAATATAGGCAGAAAAGTATGTACATTTCAATAAATAAACAAATTAGTTAGTTATTAGGTGCTTCTTATTTATTTAATGCCCAAAAAAAAAAAGGATGAAAAGTAGTTATATTTCTTCAATTATTATGATTTATTCTTTCTTAATTTGATTTATTGTGTATACTTATTAATTGAAAATATTTGATAGTGGTAGAAAAGTACTTAAATGTCAATAAAAAAAACAATTATTTATTTCTTTGGTGCTTTTTACTTATTTAATGCAAAAACATTTTATAGTTATCATCATGTACATGATTTGATTCAAAAAACAGTTCACTTTTTTATATTCAAAAAGTGGATGTCGCATACGTCCAAAAGCCAACAATCCTAAAGTTAGATGCAAGCATGCAATTCAAACTTGTAGAAACCTGCAAATGTAGTAGCATTCACATGCCAATAGTAGCCTACGTTGATGTGCTCATTGATTATGGTTCTGCAGTGAATGGAAGGTGTGGGGTAGTAGGCTTTGGACAATCACATGCCTACAGTAGCCTACGTTGATGTGCTCATTTCTTATGCTTCTGTAGGAGTGTTATATATCATGGAGTTGTGCAACACATTTTATCAATTAAAAGTTACAACTGGTAGTTCTTGTTTCATTTATAGTGCAACGCCTATGGATGCACAAGAGGATACTAGCTCGGGAGTCGTATGCAATGGCCAAATAAATGCTTGGATACGAGAGACGATCGGAGAAAGAGAGTTGACGACATCAATGATTTGGATGGAAATTGCTCGTGTTGCCAACGAGTACGTGTATGTTGACAGGACTCCGTTTCATACATCCGCATTGACTGGTAGCATGTGGATGTAGGAGATGCTTGAAGGAAGGAATGAATCATTTCAGCGAAATTTTCGGATGTCACAGGAGGTGTTCTTGATGTTGTGCAAGACATTAGTTGAGGATTGCAGCCTTCCAGTACCACAGCGTCCCCATGGTATAAACGTAGTTGAGAGTGTCAGCATGTTCATATTTGTGTTACGGGGTTTCACGAGTTGGGACATAGAAGACCGTTTTCAACTGTAACGACCCAAACCCGTCCCTATGGGTTTAGCATCAGAATCGGTCAAGAATCCGAGATTACCAAGGCCCGCTAATAAAGAAGACAAGATAATGTAGCATCTGAGGGGCATGGCGGAAGCCAATACAGTAAATAAACAATGTCCAATGAGCTGTGACAGTCTGTATGCAAAAAGATTTTTCATACATACATAGATATATACACAGTACAAAATAGCATGCACAATATTTACAGCCATTCAAAACAGGGACTAAATCCCTATTAACAGTACAGTAACAGTCTATACACTATAAACAATAAACAAAACAGATGCAGAGACAGACAGGGGACTAAAACACCCCTAAGCCATAGCTTGACAGGCTCGGAACCTCGCAGTGAGGTACAGTGGTTGGCTTGACAAAACTGGAGTCTACCCCGACGCTCCTAGCTCCGGTCTGGTGCCTGTTCACCTACATATATATATGAGCAAAGGAGCTAAAGCCCAAAGGAATAACATAATGCGAAAGGGGTTTAGAATGAATGTCCTTACAAGAATGAAAATAGTTCATTTCAATCAAGATATCGCTTGTTCAAGATAAAGAAATAAATATATGTGGTACATCCGTTAGCATAACAGTAAACAGGAGGACTAAAAAGACCGAGCAATCAGTGATGACCATCAATCAGTAAACAGTAGTGGATCCAACAAGGGAACCGACAGAGATCTCTATAATAAGAATAACAAGAATAAAGAGTTGCTAAGGATGCCACAATACGCCTGTAATATAGGACATACATTCATTCGCCAACAAGAGTGAGTCAGAAACAAGATGCTCAATTGTTTAGAAGATAATCATTTTTGAACATATCTTTACACAATTGTTACTCATAGAGTTCTAGGCTATAGTAAGCTAGAGCGCCTCCTCGGAAAGCCAACCCTACACAGTTACAGATTGAAAACACACTAAGCTTCACAGTTGGGAAAGATGATAACTTAATCCCTAATTTGTCTCGGTGTGTTCTACATCTATATCCTCATTAAGATGTCTTAAACTAGGCCTAAGAATGCCTAGGATAGGATGAGGATGCAAAGATGTATTTAGAAAACAGTTTCAGAATTTTCAGTGAAACAGGGCCCCGCTCGAGCACAGGTTAACCCGCTCGAGCATATAGGCAAACAAAGTTACCCGCTTGAGCGTCAACTTACCCGCTCGAGCGGACCAAAAAGTACTGGATAGGTGAAATTCACGTTTGATTGGGCGCTCGACACCTGCTTGAGCATAAGACACACTATTCCGCTCGAGTATAAATCCTCAGCTCGAGCATACTGTCAAACAGTGTAAGATGCTGGGAGCTCGAATTCTCCGCTCGAGCGCCACTAACCCCGCTCGAGTGGACGATCAAAATCTGGAAAATCCAAATTCGAACTCCAAGTTAAAACTCATGTTCAAATGCACTAAAATCGATCCTCTTGGGCTAAATTTTTGGAAAACATTTGTAAACACATAGAATGACATGATTTGAAGCTCAATTTATAAAATCAAAGCCCAAGGGTGTCTCAAACAAACTCAATTTCATATCCATTTTTCATGAGCAATCTTCAAACATGACGTGCATGCATTCAAACCAATTTAAAGCTTCAATGCTTGCTCAATTGAGCTCATTTCTTCAAGAACTTGGTGAAATCATGGATTATGATCAAAAGATAGACATGCATGCAAGATTTCCATGAAACCAAACTCAAAACTCTTCAATATACACATGCATGCAAGATTCAAGCCACAAATCAACATTTTTAAACTGAATCATGCCTTAGCTCTACAATTTGACATGAACCTTGTAAGAATCAACCTTAAAGACAACAATGAGAGGTTGAAATTCATACCTAAGTCTTGAATGCAAGATGAACAAGCTCAACTATACAATCTATACTTCAAATCCTTCAATTTCCAAGCAAATCTACAAGTGAACTCAAGTCTCTCACTTTTTCTCTCTCTCTCTTTATGGTCGGCTATGCTCTCAAAATGAGCTGAGGAAATGTTTACTAAGTGTATAACAAAGCTTCAAAAAGGTTTAGATAGTGGACCACTAAGTGGCAAAATAGTAATTAAGTCTAATTTGTGCATCTTATCGATATTTAATCTAATTTAGCCATACCAAATCAGTTTTCAATTAAATACACCACAAAATCATATAAATTCTAATGAACACAGAACATCAATCAATTTCAGATTCGGCCGCCGATAAGGCCTTCAATTTGCAGTTCAAACATAAAAACATGAACAGATAATCAAGCAGTCAAACAGATAGAAATGCCTTTAAACAGATACATTCAATCAATCAGTTCCATTACTTGTCATAATCAGTCTTAGTTTAGCAATATTCGATAGTTAATTGGTAAACAGTGACGAGGGTTGTTACAGTCTCCCCTCCTTAAAAAGAGTTTAGTCCTCTAAACTCGAGTTACCTTCATTCTAGAAGAAAACAGGGTTCAGTGGAAACAGTTCAGGATATCTTTTAGCCATATCATCTTCCCTTTCCGAAGTGGCATACACGTCACCATGGTTTTGCCAGTCAACTTTACTAACGGAATCTCTTTGTTTCTCAATTTCTTGATCCGTCTGTTCACAATCTGTATAGGCCATTCCTCGTAAGTGTAGTCATCACTCACCACTATACGGGTAGGCTCTATCACATGGAAAGGATCCCGAAGATAATCTCTCAACATAGAAATGTGGAAGACGTTGTGCATATGCTCCATTTTAGGAGGAAGCACAACTTGATACGCCACTGGATTGATCTTCTCAATAATCTCATACGGTCCGACATATCTTGGTGCTAACTTGTCTTTGACTCCAAAACGCGTCTGGCCCTTCATCGGTGTCACTTTCACAAACACATGATCACCTACTTCATATTCTCTGTCTCGTCTTCTGACATCTGCATAACTTTTCATCGACTCACTGCGCTACTGTTGTATCAATTTCACTTTCTCAGTCGTTTCGTAAACAATCTCGGGCCCAAGCAAAGGCCCATCTCCAACTTCTGCCCAACAAATTGGAGATCTATATTTTCTGCCATATAATGCCTCGAAAAGCACCATACCGATACTTGAATGATAGCTGTTGTTGTAGGCGAATTCAGCTAAGGGCAAATGGCTTTCCCAGTTCCCCTGAAAATCAAGGACACACATTCTCAATAGATCCTCCAGAGTCTGGATGGTCGCTTCGACCGCCATCATGTCGAGGATGATAGGCACTACTCGCCCGCCGGACTAATGCAAATTTGTAGGCTTTGCCAAAATCTCGATGTAAACTTCGAATCCCTGTTAGAAACAATGGACACAGGCACTCCATGCAATCTAATAATTTCATCAATATAGAGTACAGCCAATTTGTCCGCATTGTAAATTGTCTTAACAGGTAAGAAGTGAGTAGATTTAGTCAGTCTATCAACAATAACCCAAATTGAGTCCATACCTTTACTGGAGCGAGGCAATCCCACAATAAAATCTATAGTAATATGTTCCCATTTCCACTCTGGTATCGGTAAGGGCTGTAATAAGCCTGCGGGTCATTGATGTTCAGCTTTAACTTGTTGGCAATGAAGACATTTTGATACGAAGTCGGCAATTTCTTTCTTCATTCTCGGCCACCAGAAATTCAGTTTCAAATCTTGATACATTTTCGTGTTCCCCGGATGGATAGAAAATTTTGAGTTGTGGCCCTCTTGCAGAACTCTTCTTTTCAATTCAGAATCATTCGATACACACAGTCTTCCTTGAAATTTCAGTACATTGTTTTCAAATTTGAAACATGGTCTCGGTTTAGATTCTCTTTCTTCAATGATCTTCTTTAAGAAGTCATCATGTTGCTGTTTCTCTTTAATTTCTTCAATCAGTGCCGGCTGAGCATAAATAGCAGCTAAGGTTCCACCTTGTTCTCGCAAAACAATTTCAATTTCAGATTTTTCAAGGTCATAAAGCAACTCTTTTTGTCCAGTGAGCAAACAAGCTAAATTTGCAATTGACTTCCGGCTCAGTGCATCGGCAACGGTATTGGCTTTTCCCGGGTGATACAGAATCTATAGGTCATAGTCTTTAATCAATTCTAACCATCTCCGCTGTCTCATGTTCAGTTCTTTTTGTGTGAAGAAATATTTCAGACTTTTGTGGTCGATATATACTTCACATGTCGCCCCATAAAGGTAGTGACGCCAAATTTTCAGTGCAAATACTACTGCAGCAAGTTCCAAGTCATGGGTCGGGTAGTTCTTTTCGTGCGGTCTCAGTTGTCGGGAAGCATAGGCAATTACTCTCCCATTCTGCATTAAAACACACCCCAAACCCTTATAAGAAGCATCACTAAATACAGTATAACCATCCGTACCTGAAGGTAAGGTAAGAACTGGTGCAGTCACGAGTCGAGTTTTCAACTCTTGGAATGCGGATTCCCTTTGGTCAGTCCAGTAAAATGATATCCCTTTCTTAGTCAATTGAGTCAATGGTAAGGCAATTCTGGAGAAATCTTTGACAAATCTTTTGTAATATCCAGCCAAACCCAAAAAGCTCCGGACTTCTGTCACATTTGTTGGTCTAGGCCAGTTTACTACAGCTTCAATTTTCTGCGGATCAACGGAAATTCCATCTTTGCTAACAACATGCCCCAAAAACATAACATGATCAAGCCAGAATTCACATTTAGACAGTTTAGCATAAAGTTTCTATTCTCTTAAGGTCTGTAAGGCAAGTCTCAAATGATGTTCATGTTCTTCTCTACTCTTTGAATAAATCAGGATGTCATCAATGAATACAACAATAAAGTCATCGAGGAATGGTTTAAAGATTCTATTTATGAGGTCCATAAATGCAGCAGGTGCATTGGTAACTCCGAAAGGCTTAACTAAAAATTCATAATGTCCATACCTCGTTCGAAAAGCAGTTTTGTCTATATCTTCTGGTTTAACTTTCAGCTAGTGATATCCTGATCTGAGCTCAATCTTAGAAAACACTTGAGCACCCTGTAACTGATCAAATAAGTCATCAATACAAGGCAATGGGTATTTATTTTTCACAGTTACTTTGTTCAGTTCATAGTAGTCAATACACAGTTTCAGTGAGCTGTCTTTCTTTTTCACAAACAAGACAGGTGCGCCCTATAGTGAAGTACTGGGCCTGATGAACTTTTTGTCTAACAATTCTTGCAGTTGCACTTTCAATTCCTTCAGTTCAGTCGGAGCCATTCTGTATAGAGCTTTAGATACGGGCAGTGTTCCCGGAATCACATCAACAGTGAATTCAATCTCCCTGTCAATCAAATCCCCTGGCAAATTATCTAGGAAAACATCTGGGAATTCTCTGACTATGGAAATACTATTCACATTAGCATTACCATCAGTAGATACAGTCAATACAGAACAGAAATACCCTTTACACCCCTTCATAATTAGTTTAACAGCTTTCACGAAAGAAATCAAATACGGGGGAGGTACTACTCCACTTCCATTAAATACAAATTCGGGTAAACCAGGATGGACGGAAAACAACTTGCTTGGTCACACAATCAATGGTAGCATGATATTTTTGTAACCAGTCCATCCCCAATATTACATCAAAATGATTAATGGTCAATGGCAGTAGATCAATAAACAGATGCATATCCCCAACAATAATCTCACAAGCAGGATACATATATGCACATGTTATGGATCTCCCAATAGGTGATGATACAGCTAACAGATAATTCATGGGTTCTAAGGGTCTATTCAATTTTCGTGAAAAAACATACGATACATATGAATGTGTAGACCCCAAATCAATCAGTATATATGCATTTTGAGTACAAATAGAGAAGATACCTGACACAACGGTCTCAGTATTTTGCACATCTCCCGGTACTAGGGCGAACACTCGGTTCTGCCTCATGGGCTTTTTCCCGGTAGCTTTGGGGTTTGGTTTTGGTGCAACAGTTGATGTTGCGGCGCTGCCTGCAGCTTTACTATTGGCTTGTGGAGCAGAGGGGCAGTCTTTAACCATGTGGCCTACCTTGCCACACCTGTAACAAGCACCAGATAGTTTATAACAAACTCCCTTATGATTCTTACCACATTCGGAACAGGGTGGTATGGAACCACTCCCTTAGCTAGGGCTAGTTGTTGACCCCGTATTCTGTTTTTTGTTCAATGGGTTATGCTTGTCTTTCTTGAATTTAAAATTCTGTCTTTTACCACGACATTCAGACGCTGGTGTTTCAGTTTTCAGTGCTTCGATGTTCACTTCAGCCATCAAGGCTCGGTCAAGAACATTCACATAAGTCGGTAATTTCAGAACACTTAGTTTGTCGAGTATTGCAACATTAAGGCCACCCTCAAACCTTCTGGCCTTCTTGTAATCTGTGTCCACCATGTGTGGTGCATATCTAGCAAGCCCGATGAACTTTGCTTTATATTCAAAGAATGCATATTGTGCCTGCCTTAGTGCTCAAATTCACCACCTTCTGTCCCTGACACACTGAGGGAAGTATTTTTCAAAGAAGGCTACTTTGAATTAAGCCCAAGTCATAACAGTGTTGTCATCACAGGTAAGCATACATCACCTTCTAGCATTTTCTTGCAAAGTAAAGGTGGCCAACAGTACTTTATGTGCCTCCGAGCACGGAAACACTTCAAACAATTTTTCGGTCTCCAAAACCCATGCTTCAGCTTTTAACGGTTCAAGGCCTCCCTAGAAGGATGGCAGTTTCAGTTTGCTGAACTTTTGGGTGAGAGCAATTATATCCCCATCATTAACATTCACATTCTGTTCCGGTTGTACCTGAGGAGGAGATGGGGGTTGTTGATTCTGTTGTTGCTCTAATCTTGCAGTTATTAGTTCCATCATTCTTTCCATTCTTGCCATTCTTGCCTCAGTGGATGATGATTCAGATTCATTTGTAGTTCTTGCATTATCCATTTCACTATAAGCAGTTATAACAGTTATCAACATAGGCAGTTGCATACTTAAACGGTTTATCACATCAACACATATTCAGTTATGTCCACACAAACTTTTCATGCTCATACGATGCCCTAATTGTTTTTCTAGGACACCTTATTTGGACACGTGTGTGCAGTATAACTCGTGGTAAGGAAGTATCGCTCTGATACCACTCTGTCACGACCAAAACCCGCCTCTATGGGTTTAGCATCAGAATCGCCAAGAATCCGAGATTACCAAGGCCCGCTAACAAAGAAGATAATATAATGTAGCAGAGGCATAGCGGAAGCCAATACAGTAAATAAACAATGTCCAATGAGTCAGGATATCAGATGCAAAAGATTTTTCATACATACATAGATATATAAAAAGTACAGAACAACATGCACAAAATTTACCAAATTATCTGAACACAGGACTAAATCCCTATTAACAAGATAAGAATCTATACAAAGATAAACAGTAAACAAAACAAATACAGAGACAGACAGGGGACTAAAACACCCCTAAGCCATAGCTTGGCAGGCTCAGAACCTCGCAGTGAGGCATAGTGGTTGGCTTGACAAAACTGGAGTCTACCCCGTCTGGTGCCTGTTTACCTACATATATATATGAGCAGTGAGCTAAAGCTCAGTGAATAACATAATGCGTAAAGGGGTTTAGAATGAATGTCCTTACAGTAATGAAAACAGTTCATTTCAATCAGTATATCAGTTGTTCAAGACAAAGAAATAAATATGTGGTACATCCGTTAGCATAACAAGAAGAAAGAGGGTCCGAAAAAGACCTAGCAATCGATGATGGCCATCAATCAAGAATAGTAGTGGTTCCAACAAGGAACCGATAGAGATCTCAGAATAAGAATACCAAGAATGAGTTGCTATGATGCCACAATACAGCCTGTCTGTAATATAGGACATACATTCATTCCGCTAATGAGCGCTCGTAAAACAAGACAGTTCAATTGTTTAGAAGATAATCATTTTTGAACATATCTTTACACAGTTGTTACTCATAGAGTTCTGGACTACAGTAAGCTAGAACGTCTCCTCGGAAAGCCAACCCTACACAGTTACAAATTGAACACGCACTAAGCTACATAGTTGGGAAAGATGATAACTTAATCCCTAATTTGCCTCGGTGTGTTGTACATCTATATCCTCATTAAGATGTCTTAAACTAGACCTAAGAATGCCTAGGATAGGATGAGAATGCAAAGATGTATTCAGAAAACAGTTTCAGAATTTTCAGTGAAACAGGGCCCCGCTTGAGCGCAGGTTAACCCACTCGAGCGTATAGGCAAACAAAGTTACCCGCCCGAGCGTCGACTTACCTGCTCGAGCGGACCAAAAAGTACTGGATAAGTGAAATTCACGCTCAATTGGGCACTCGACACGCGCTCGAGCGTAAGACACACTATCCCGCTCGAGCATAAATCTCACCGGCTGCATCGTCAAACAAAGCAAAGATGCCGAGCTCGAATTTCACTCGAGCGCCACTAACCCTGCTCGAGCGGACGATCAAAATCTGGAAAATCCAAATTCGAACTCCAAGTTAAAACTCATGTTCAAATGCACTAAAATCGATCCTCTTGGGCTAAATTTCTGGAAAACATTTGTAAACACATAGAATGACATGATTTGAAGCTCAATTTATAAAATCAAAGCCCAATGGTGTTTCAAACAAACTCAATTTCATACACATTTTTCATGAGCAATCTTCAAACATGACATGCATGCATTCAAACCAATTTAAAGCTTCAATGCTTGCTCAATTGAGCTCATTTCTTCAAGAACTTGGTGAAATCATGGATTATGATCAAAAGATAGACATGCATGCAAGATTTCCATGAAACCAAACTCAAAACTCTTCAAAATACACATGCATGCAAGATTCAAGCCACAAATCAACATTTTTAGACTGAATCATGCCTTAGCTCTACAATTTGACATGAACCTTGTAAGAATCAACCTTAAAGACAACAATGAGAGGTTGAAATTCATACCTAAGTCTTGAATGCAAGATGAACAAGCTCAACTATACAATCTATACTTCAAATCCTTCAATTTCCAAGCAAATCTACAAGTGAACTCAAGTCTCTCACTTTCTCTCTCTCTCTCTCTCTATGGTCGGCTATGCTCTCAAAATGAGCTGAGGAAATGTTTACTAAGTGTATAACAAAGCTTCAAAAAGGTTTAGATAGTGGACCACTAAGTGGCAAAATAGTAATTAAGTCTAATTTGTGCATCTTATCGATATTTAATTTAATTTAGCCATACCAAATCAGTTTTCAATTAAATACACCACAAAATCATATAAATTCTAATGAACACAGAACATCAATCAATTTCAGATTCGGCCGCCGATAAGGTCTTCAATTTGCAGTTCAAACATAAAAACATGAACAGATAATCAAGCAGTCAAACAGATAGAAATGCATTTAAACAGATACATTCAATCAATCAGTTCCATTACTTGTCATAATCAGTCTCAGTTTAGCAGTATTCGGTAGTTAATCGGTAAACAGTGACGAGGGTTGTTACATCAACACTCGAGGGAAACAGTTTGGCATCATGGAATGCAAGTTCTTAAAGTGACGAAGTTGTTCACGAGAGCACATTGCCGACCGATAATGTCACAACATAGTAGACATCCGTACTTGGAGTCCCGACGAAAATATTTCCTATTCAAAGTGAGGATATTTATTTTTGGCAAATTTCATTAGTACCCACTTTCGGAAAGTAAGGCAAACTAATTTTGGGTAGTAGCATTAAAACATATTGATGATGATGTGTGAAATTTCAAGACTGTATTGGCGTGCTTGACAGCACACATGTCGAGGCATATCTCCCGCCTCAGGAGGCACTGCCATATTTTGGCGGTAAAGGACGCCACATGCAAAACATACTCGCAGCGTGCGATTTCGATTTGTGTTTTACTTTTATATCTTGCGGATGGGAGGGAAGTATGCATGACAGTAGAGTTTTTAACGAAGTAACACAAGACCTAGCCAAACAATTCCCCATGCCAGAGGATGGTAGGATGAACGGCACATTTTTTTTTGTTTGTATTAGTTGTGTGCATTTGATATTTATAATGGACCACCGTACTAATGCGAAATTATCAACATGCAACCAGGAAAATATTACCTTGTTGACGTGGGGTACAAAAACCAAAAAGGATTTTTGGCGCCGTATAAGGGATGCCGGTACCACCAGGAAGTGTTTCGCACAACACGACGGCCAAAAAATGCAAATGAAATTTTCAACACGGTGCACTCCTCCTTACGGAGTGCAATTGAACATACGTTCGGCGTATGGAAAGCGCGATGGAAATTCCTACATAACATGCCGCGATATGATTTCGGGAAAGTGCAGATGCCATTGGTTGGGGCTTCAATGGCGATATATAATTTTATATGCCGCAACTCGAGCGACGATGAAGCATTCAACAAGGTTGCGAATGCAGAGAATTTTACATTCAACAACATGCCAAATGTTGACGGTCTTGGTGACGATGATGATGGTAAACCAGAGGGCGATAATGACGTACATATGAACGAAGTGAGAAATTAATACGGAATGAATTAGTGCGACATCGGCGTGAACTTGGATTGTAAATCCTGTTCGGTCTGTACGAGGTGATGGCAAATGAAATGAATGTGTAAACAAGTAGAAAGTGTCCAAAAAAATGTACGGTTCTATTGGTAGGTTGTAGGTTCTGAAGGGCATTTACCAAATTGTAATGTGGAAATTCATTAATGTAATAGTGCAATTTGTTGGGAAAAATTAAGAAAATAAATATGTCATTGAATAATAATAATAAAAATAATTAACAAAACTGTCATAATAATTTGAAAAAAGTTGGTACTGGTATTTTGGTCTTTTGTAATAATTGTTTGGATAATTTGGTAATTGTTTATATTTAAAAAATAATATATTTACTAATGAACTTGTACTCAAAAAACAAAAAAATCGTAAAAAAGAGAATAACAAATTTGTAATAATTAAAAGTATTTGGTAAAATTTGGAAATTGTAGAATATGTAAAAAATAATACATTTAGTAATAAACTTGTAATAATTAAAACAAAATCGTAAAAAAGAGAATAATAATAAATTTGTAATAATTTTAATTATTTGGTAAAATTTGGAAATTGTAGAATATATAAAAAAAAATAATACATTTAGTAATAAACTTGTAATAATAAAAAAAATCGTAAAAAAACAGAATAATAAATTTGTAACAATTAAAAGTATTTGGTCAAATTTGGAAATTGTAGAATATGTATAAAATAATGCATTTAGTAATAAATTTGTAATAATTAAAAAAAATTCGTAAAAAAGAGAATAACAAATTTGTAATAATTTTAATTATCAGGTTTTATTTGGAAATTTTAGAATATATAAAAGAAGAATACATTTAGTAATAAACTTGTAATAATATTCCCAAAAAATTCATAACAAAAAAATGAAATAAAATTGTAATAAGTAAAAGTATTAGGTCAAATTTGGAAATTGTAGAATATATAAAAAAGGAGTAAAATTTGTTGCAAATTCTTGGTGGCAGTTAGGTTGGAAACACTGTTCACGTACTAAAGGGCATTATCGTAATTTCTAGGAAAAAGTAAGGGTATTTTCGTCATTTTGCATTGATTTGACACTTTTAAAAAATATTAAACCAAATATTCAAAAAGTCAACTTTTTACTAACTTCCTAAATCACATATTAAAAAGCCAAAAAGTTTGATAAAAAGTCGAAAGTCAATTTTTTACAACTTTTCAAAACAGCCCTTAACCTTCACATCATCTTATTTAAATCACATCACTTCTTTACCACATCACTTCAAACTCAACCCATACCTAATTCATATTTCATAAAAAGTCAAAAAGTACACTTATTTAGGATATCTCAAACAACTCCTAAATGTGTAAAATGATTACAAGTAAATGATATAATTATAACTTTTAATATATAAAAATAAAAATTTAATTAATAATCAAATTAATATATATATATACTAAGAAAAAATATATACTAAAATAATTAAGCTTGTGAAAGTAGAATTGCTCCATGAATAATGGCGTAAACTGAGTAATTGAAGCGTGTAAAATTGCTCCTTGAAAATCATCCTTATCCATATCCTAATTCTTGTCTGCATTTACCTTGATATACTAACATGCTACTAACTACTATCATCCTCCCTCATGCCCACGCTTAATCCCAACCCCAACCACACGATTATTTATAAATTCTTCCAAATCTCTAATTTCAACATCATTTGTGATTGAGATTGTTCATCTTAATTATAGGTCATTCAATAGATTATTTTCATAAAAAAATTAATTTGTTAGTAATTTTATGATTGAATTATATTTATTTTATAACGCACAAATTACATTTAAAATAACTGCAATCTTGAATAGACCATAAGAATGGACAAATATTAGGTAAGGTTGAGTTCGGACCGGACTGACATTATATTCTAAACACAACTCAACATCTCATCCAAAACCCATTCCTACAAAAATGTCTATACCCACTTTACTTAATAAATATAAGTTATTTATTTATTTATTTTATTCTTGAAAGACTATAAAATTATTTAGACTTTTGAAAGACTATAAAATTATTTAGACTTTTTAATAATTATTTGAATTTAACAAAATTTAATTGGAAAATAAATATAATCTTTTAAGAAGTGTTTTAATTTAAACTTTAGTGAGAAATGTATATCTGTACTTTTCTTTTATCTTTTATTATTTTTATAATTTATTTTGTAACTAAATCATATAAAAATTAAAATTAATATTTTATAAATGACAAGAGAGACTGAGTTGGATTAGAGCCTTTTATTCCCAACTCAATTCAAAAATTAAATGGATTCAAAATTTTAGTCAAACCTAACTTTATGCACTAAATATTTTTTTTTTCAAATCCTAAAATATTATAGTGGATTAAGCGAGTTGAACAGGAATAAGCTCAACAGAGGGCACAATAACACCACCCAGTAGGTAAAGGTAGGGGTGGCTATTAGTCCAGCGCGTCCAACCTACCCAACTCAACTCAATATAGCTATTTTTAAGATTTGAAAATTTTATTTTACCTATAAGCTAAATTGAGCTAAGATTTTATGGCCATTTAATATTCGAGTTGAGTTTGAGATAAATAGTTATAACTCAATTCAATACAGCTTAGTTCATTCATTTATAAAATATTAATTATAATTTTATATTATTTTAGTTATAAAATAAAGTAAAAAAATATAAAACATAAAAAAAGCATATATAATTTTTTTTGGGCTCAAATTAAAATATTTATTAAAAGTTATATTTATTTTACTATTTAGCTTTGTTAACGTTCAAAATTTCATTAATAAATAAAAGGATCTAAATAATTTAAATAAATAAAAATTAATAACTGATGCTTATTAAGTTAAAGTGAATGGATTTGAGACTTGAAATCTTTTTAAAATTACGGGTTGGTTTGTCATCTCTTAAATAATTTATTTTTTATCTTTTTTCTATCACATCACCCCTCTATTTTTTTGTACATCTTTTCGTAAAAAGATAAAAAGTACACTTATTTAGATCATCCCAAACAACCCCTAAGTTTAGAATGATTAGATTTGATTTAATATCGAATCAAATTAACTTTAAAATGACATAGGTTGGATTTGACCCGACCCGACCGAGGCTTGTCCACCCTAGGTGGGTAGAGAGGTCCACAACTAAAGAGCTACCTACATGAAGAGCAACAGAGTGTCAACACACTGGATCAAAAATTCCTTGTAAACAAATAGGATCGCAAGGTTATTGGGAAATGAAATGGCAGCACTAAGAACACGTCCTTAGCCATTCAATTTGTAAAGTTTTTCTCATTAAAAAGAAAGTGTGTGCATATAAGGTTTTGATCAAATTTTCTTTGGAACTCAGTCACAACACTATGTATAGATTGAAAGTCTACAGAGAGATGAGAGCCAGAGCTCCCCAAACGGCTTTCAAATGGTTCGCTTCATCAAGGTACTGTCTTTTCTGCAAAATCTTTGGGTTTCAGTTTATGGGTCTGTTGAAATAGGTTAAAACATTTCTGGGTTTTCTGTTTTTTTAATGACTCTTCTCAAATCCCTGTTTTCTGATTATTGGGTTTCTTCTGATATTGTTGAATCAATCAATTATGCTCTTAGTTGTTAGTTAAGGTAATCTGATCTTTTATTTAAAAAAAAGAAAAGAATTCTTATTTTTGTGGGGCATTTTTAGAGTTTATGTCGGTCCTGTTTGGGTGTGTGTTGTTGGAGAGCTTGATAAATCACAAACACTTTTTGATTATTGATCTACTACTATGAATTCAATGTGTGTAACCTCAGCATCCAATGTGTATTCCTGAATGATCTCAATTTTTAACTATTGAATCATGTCAGATTAATCAACATTTATATGTTTCATATGCATTGCTAGACTCATTTCCCAGGGCTTAAGCTTTTTGGGACAATTGTTGATCTGTGTATCAGAGCACAGGTTGTGAAGGTCTTGCGTTCAAGTGTCTCCTTTTGCATCTTGCATTCTTTCTTCTCTGTGCGTATGAATATCTGCATCCTCACGTGCAAGACGGGTTGCACATGAGAGAGGGTGTTGGAGAGCTTGATTGTACATTGTTTACTCATTTTCTAATAGCTTGAGTTTTGGGTAAAGTTGGTGATCTAACATGTATGTGTGTTTCATACCAGTTTAATTAATGCCATGTCAATTCAAATTTAAGAATTCATCATGAACATTTTTTACATTATATAATTTTTTGTGTAGAGCAGAATTGTGAATTAGGATTCTTGTAATAGATCTATAGTGCTTAGCAAGAAGTTTTGTTGAGTACCATGATTGAGCTATTGATTATTATTTATAGAGTTTTGCAAGGATTTTTGTCTAGTGGAGGCAAATTGGGGGAATTTCTTTTTTAGAACTATAGGTAAAAGATAATAATATTATTTAATTTCAGTGAGGGAAATTTCAAAATTTTTGTGGGAAAGAATCAAAAATATATTTTAAAAATGGAATTTTTGGGAAGTCTTTGCCATTGAGTTTCTGCTTTGTTTTCTTTGGATTGTGTTCAATTGTCTTTCCTTGTCTGCTACAATTTTGTCCCAGTATCTCTCTGCTATGATTTTTAATGGATTGCAGAATTTTTACTTTGTCTTGGACCTTTCATTTTTCAATCCATCAACGCTACTAAACATTTTCCACTTTTATGATCATTTTGCGTAATGACGATTAATTTCTTTAAACTATGTTATACAAGATTGGTTTTGGTGGTAATCGTAGTGCTCTTAATGTATGCTTGATTAAGTTGTTTTGCAGTTAAGTGTGTTTAATAATGCATGATTGTCTACTGCTTAAAAATGTGAATTCACTCCAAATTGGTCTAAGTTTTAAGTAAGAAAGACTTGACTTGCAGCTGAATATTGAATGCACTCATTGGATGTAGTTTTCAATGTAACTTTTTAGTTGACAATCTTATCGTGAGAGTTTTAGTCTTAAAAATTCAGTACTTAAATACTTCAGAACTAGAAATTAGTACTAAACTTTTGATATTGAATATTTTCATATTCCTATGGTAATACAAATCCCTTAGTTGCCCATTTTTTTCATGACCTTAACCTTTTGATTCAAATTTTAGAATCATGTCCACTTGCAATTCTGCCACCGTTAGTGATTCTGCATAGTAGATTTGTTATGCACGAAATTTTGTCAAAATATTTTCGCATAGTATTGTGTAAAGTATCTACACCTAGTGTCACATTGCTTGAGAGCATAAATACTTTGTTTGGAAGAACGTGTTTATTGCTCGTATATTGGTCATGTCAGGCTATATGTGTGAAACAGAATTAGTATAGTGATTTTCTGGCTTCTTCATTTCGTGATTTTCTCCATATAGTTTATTCCCTTTTTATCTGTATGCAGATTCGTTCATTCATTACCTTTTGCAACTGTAAATGCTGAAGAAATTTCAGGTTCCAAACCAGCTGAAGTACAAAACTTGGGTATTTGCTCCAACTTAAGCAGCATGTTTGTTCATTTCCCAAAACTCAATTCAACAATACTTTGATAAGGAAAAAAAAAACAAAACAACAAAACAGAACAAAGAACAACAAGAAGAAGATATTCGACATATAGCAAGTCAAAGGAGAAAAAATGGAGAGGGAAAAGGGACACAAAATACCTTACAATATAACAGCTTAGTACCTCTAAAATCACAATAATATTGACATGATTAATCTGGTTATCTTTAAGTTGTTTCTTTAGTTGATTTCTTTATATTTTTCCAAAATGCGTAGTTAATGGGATTTTAACTATTATTGGAAAGGAACTAGATTCTAGATTAAATATGGTTGACGGGTATAAAACACATGCAGCTAGTACTTGTTCTCCCTGTAATTTAAAGCAACAAGACTCATTTGATGATACTGTGGTCTTACTTAAGCACCTTAAAAGATCAAATAATATGAATCTGGTTGTCATCGTTTTTAGTGCAGGGCAAATGGACAGGATCCTCTAAATGGAATACGATTCTCGATCCTTTAAATGGGGAATCATTCATTAAAGTTGCGGAAGTAGAAGAAACAGGAATCCAGGTATGTTATCTGAATGTGTCATTCTGCAACGGCCTTTCTGTGTTCTTTACAAAGTGATAATATTGTTTTCTGTTCATACAGAGTATTGTCCAGTTTACTGAATGCATATCTTGGTCCTCGTAATTAGGCATATCTTCTCCTTATCTCGATTTTCACTTCTCTCACTAATGCAGACATTTAAGATTATACATTTCTCATTCTAAATACAATTACGCAAAGTTTTTCCAACCATTGACTGCTTACACAGCCATTTGTGGAGAGCCTGTCAAAGTGTCCCAAACATGGTCTACACAACCCGTTCAAAGCCCCAGAGAGGTTTGTGCTTCCTAATCCTCTCTTTCCTTTTGTTAATTTCTCCTTTTCTTGTTTGGGTTTTCTGTTATTGGATGGTCACAGAGATGCCTTGGTAGAGAAAATCATAATTTTTTAATTACTGTTTATTTGATATGATTCTCCTAAAAAACCATAATTTTCAGGTATCTTATGCTCGGAGATGTATCTGTAAAGGCAGCTCACATGCTTTCCCTGCCAAAGGTAATATTTTTCAAGCACACGTGTACACACATACACCCCCCCTCCCCCTTCTCCAAAAAAAAAAAAAAAAATAGACGTCTTTTTCTTGCTCTTTTTATTTTATTTTATTATCAATATTAGATAATGTTTCGCATTACTTTTGTACTAATTTGGCCTTATGTGTGCATTTCAGGTTTCCGATTTCTTCTGCAAATTAATACAGAGGGTGGCTCCGAAGAGCTACCAGCAGGCTCATGGTGAAGTTTATGTTACTCAAAAATTTCTGGAGAATTTTGGTGGTGATCAGGTACATAGTTATCCTGTATTGATTATTTTTTGTTTCATTGAACCAAAAGAGAATGAGAAATATATATATATATATATATGTATATGGTATCTGAATACTTGTAATGCTTGTATTCATTTTTAAATTGTTAAGCTATTAATCAGATTATTCCTGTAATCTTTTTCGGCATCGAAGCCTAATATAGTCATCAATTTTTTCTTTCTATCTAATTATTTTTTATTTTTTTCAAACCTCCTTTTTTCTTTTTATGAATTTCTTGCCTTGTCTGACCGAATATATTATTACAAATCTCAATAAAATTGAAGGACACTGCCAAGCTTTGTTTTAATTTTTAATTTTTTTTATTACATCTGTTTACCTTTACATCTTGTTTGGCAGGTTCGTTTCCTGGCTAGGTCTTTTGCAGTACCTGGGAATCATCTTGGGCAGCAAAGTCATGGTTTTCGTTGGCCTTATGGTCCTGTAAGTCACCCTTTTGTCAACTTACTCAATTGATTTTAATAGAACTATGTTACGCAACCTTTTAGGACAATGTTCTGTATCTATATACACGGAGACAATCCACCTTATACTTAATAGCGGTATAAAATGAGTTTGTTATTTAGTTTTAAATATAGGTATCAAGATATGTATCGGTATCGATGATACGGTCATATATCAGCCAATATCAGAAAGTAACAGACAGTGTCGACTGATATATCAGTGAATAATGGTATCGGAAGGTCAAAATCCCATTACGTAACGGCCAATATGATATGTAACGGCCGATTTTTAAAACTCTATTTCCTTCATATCATTTTGACAAGAAAAAGTTGATATATGCTTATTGTGTTTTAAGGACATGCTATGAAGAACAAACACTCCATTTTAATTTTATATCGAGCTCTTGTTACAATGATTTTTGAAAGAATAGTAACTAATGCCAGCATGAGCGATTTTTATAGTATATGGGTTTGGTGAAGAGCTCTACTCGACTGGGTAGAACCTTTCCTTCTTCAAAATTCAATAACTAGGTAGTAGGCACATAAGCAACAGAACATGACTGAATCTTTTATTCATTTATATAACTGTTGTGTCATATGTATTCATTTTTTTTAATCTTTTAATGACAATTTAGATTTCATTTCGGACAAGGAATACTTAATTCATCATTTATGATGTTTATTCTTTTCGGCCAAGTTCCAATCTTTCTATATATAGAAACATCTAATGGATCTACAGATTCCGTCATAATTTTCTGTTTGATCAGCTAGAAATTCTTGTTTTCACAACAGTGGATTACCTCTGATGATATGCATTTTCTGTACCAACTGAAAATTTAAAGAATTGTTTGTGCAGACAGTGATTATTACTCCTTTCAATTTTCCTTTAGAGATTCCTGTGCTTCAATTGATGGGTGCACTATATATGGGAAATAAGCCTGTTCTAAAAGTTGATAGCAAGGTGAGCTCTTACAAGTTCTTTTAAATACTAAATAACAAGGGAAAAAAATGATACTCTAAATTAGTATGAGATTCTAGTTTTTTGAGGCCATGTGACACGAATCAATATATTTTGTTGGTGACAAGTTAATGAGGGGTTTCCATTGAATCAACTATAAGGGTGTTCAATGAGATAACAAACCAACAAATGGATTTTAATAAATCTAGTTGTGTTAGAATTGCCAACTGCTCTTGAATGCCCAATACTGTTTATATATGCATATATATATATATATTGTTTTTGTTCTATTAGCTTCACTTTTAAGAATTTCTACTTGTGTTTTTATGTTGTACTTCTTTCCAATATTTTCTCTGTGTGACCACTATTTACTGACTGAAATGTTTCTTAGGTATGCATTGTTATGGAACAAATGCTTCGGTTGCTCCACGAATGTGGGTTACCTGTGGAGGATGTTGACTTCATCAATGCTGATGGGAAGACGATGAACAAGCTATTATTGGAGGTTGGTTTTCGCCAAAATGAGAATAGCTAATACTAAATTAATGTCAGAGCCCTTTTATCCTGTCTCATGCTAATTCACCAATTATCTCATTAAACCTTGTCACTTATTTTTTGTGCCTTTCAAGTTTTGGGTCTTTCAATCTTAGTTGTCAAACCTTTTTTATTTTTTTATATTTAAAAAAAAAAAAAAATTAAACTTCCAAATTATTGACCGTTATATTTCTGATAAAAATGAGGTTGTTAAGCCATTTATGACATGAACTGGTAATACTAATAATATTGTTCTGATTGTTGATGATATAATTTAAATTCTGTTTTGGATATTATTGAATTTAAATATTATTGCATTGAGAGTAGTTTATATTGCCATTATTGAACTCATAATGGGAAGCTATTAGTCACCAAAGAGAAGACTGGTTTATATGTAATGCTTGTTTAATTGTTCATAAAGTAGAATGCTACAATTCTTTAGCTTTGCAAATCAATTGGCAAGACAACCTAATTATTAATCAAGAATGGTTACATTTTTTTTGGGCATTATATCATCCATAGATTTACATTTTTGCCTGATAATTTCACGAACCTTAACAGTATAATAAGTAGATTGGTTTGTGAAAACTGAAAATAGTAACTGTATCCTTTTTTTTTGACCTATTGAATTACATTTTGCAGGCAAATCCACGAATGACTCTCTTTACTGGTAGCTCAAGGGTGGCAGACAAGTTGGCCGTTGACTTAAAGGGGCGCATCAAATTGGAAGATGCAGGATTCGACTGGAAGATCTTGGGGCCAGATGTCCAAGAGGTTTGTTAATTGTTTCTAGAACTTTTTAACTTTCATATTTCATAATCCCCTTGTATATAGGTCCTCGAGTTCTAGGCATGGATAATGCATCTTTTATGGTTCTCAAATGGAAGGTGGATTATGTCGCATGGGTCTGTGATCAAGACGCATATGCCTGTAGTGGTCAAAAGTGCTCGGCACAATCGATTCTTTTTATGCATGAGGTAAGCTTCTTCATTCTGATAGCTATTCAGTTCCGTGTGCTAGGCTTCTGAGATTTATGATTACTGGTTTACAGTTTTTTATTATTATTATTATTATTATTTTATTTTTTATTTTTTTTGTAATTATTTGTAGTATCATGTTTCTATCGTTTTCTACATTCTAATTTTTGACAGTACCAAAAATCTCATGAATTATCAAAATATCTGATTTTTTTACAATTGTTTATTGTATCCTCATGCAGAACTGGTCTAGGAGTTCACTGTTAAGTCAAATGAATGAACTTGCTGCAAGAAGAAAATTAGACGATTTAACTGTTGGCCCTGTTCTTACAGTAAGTCTGCCTATGCTTTTTTTTGGTAGTTATCATAAATCATCTTTCTTAATTGCTTGACAAAGATTGCTTAAAAGAGATGGTTAAAAGATTTGACTGATTGGTATAAAAAATTGTCGTAAAGATGGATATTTGTTTTATCATTATGTATTGAGATATCCATGTCCTGATTACCATATTATACATATCCATGTCATGTGCCCTATCTTTGCTTCTTGGCCTATACCCAACTATATATTTATGATTGAATCAATTTATATTAGCTCATCTGAATAAGATAAGAATGGGATTTTTAATTCACACATTTCATATATCAATGCTTGAAATTTTATACCTAAGTTGGGGTCTCTTTTGTTGTCGCAGTTCACAACTGAAGCAATGTTAGAGCACATGAATAAATTGCTTCAGATACCGGGATCAAAGGTACTCTTCGGAGGCGAAGCCTTACAAGACCATTCTATTCCTTCAATATACGGTGCTATAAAACCGACTGCTGTTTTTGTTCCGATAGAAGAAATACTGAAGGACAACAATTATGAGCTTGTAACAAGAGAAATTTTTGGACCATTCCAGGTAAATAAGAGGACAATACAGCTAAATGTTTCAGCATTTTTTAGTCTAATTTGTTTGATGAGTACTTAAAAAAAAGGTAGAAAATAGAAGTTTATCCTGATAACTGGAGTAGTAAACATCGAAATAAATGTTGTCAGTTTCTTGCAACTTGTAAAGGCTATGACGAGTTGCAAGCTTCTCTGATCCTTTTGACTGGTGCAATGGTATTGTTATGTGCCACAAGCATGAATCAATATAAATTCACTCTTTGAAGTTTCTTACGTTCTGTTTGTTTGGGCTAAAAACCTTTTCCAATGGAGAACTTTTTCCAGAAAATGTGATCCGAAGAAATATTTTCCAGTGTTTGGTTACAACCTTGAAAATAATGTGCTACTAATTGTATTAGTGGTGGTGGCGGCGGCAGGGCGGTGGTGCTGCTGGTAATGGGGTGGTGGAAGTGGTGACGACGGCAGCAGTGGGGTGGTAGTAGTAAGACTTTAATCCAGAAAATGTTTCCCTTTTCCCGCCCAAATAAGTTTTCTTCCGATGATTATGGAAAACATTTTCCGACGAAACAAAAGGAGCATTAGATATACCAAAGGATACAAGTGTTGGGGAGTGGTTATACAAGTGTTGAGAGAGAGAGAGAGAGAGATTTTTCTTTTTTATTTGATCAATCTTGTTTTGTCATATGTGAAAGCTACTTCTAGCTTACAGTTTCTTAAATCTCAGGTTGTTACCGAGTACAAGGATCATCAGCTCCCAATGGTATTGGATGCCCTTGAAAAGATGCATGCCCATTTAACAGCTGCTGTTGTTTCAAATGATGTGCTGTTTCTGCAGGCAAGACTTGAGGACTATTTTCTTATTCTTTGAAAAAATTAAGATTTACATTTTGGTTCGCCTAATTGGATCTCCTTATGAGAATCACTTCATAAATTGACACATTTGCAAGTTTTTGGTATCGTTGGATGATTATCCGAGTAAACATATTCATATTCTATATCATTGGTTTTTTGCGAATTGTGATTCATTTAAGGTACTATGTTGCATGTTTGATAGTCTGATGATCTTAAACAATGGGTAATCATTTAACTCAATTTGCAGGAAGTTATTGGAAAATCAGTTAACGGAACTACTTATGCTGGATTAAGAGCAAGAACAACGGGGGCTCCTCAAAATCACTGGTAAGTTTAAAAATTGTAAGTAATTTTTTTTTTTTGGCTTCACGGGGGGACTTTTTGAGTGCTTAATATGCCGAACACAAATGACATGGCACAGGTTTGGGCCGTCTGGAGATCCAAGGGGAGCGGGAATCGGGACTCCTGAAGCAATAAAGCTTGTTTGGTCATGCCACAGAGAAATCATATATGATATTGGTCCCTTGCCACAAAATTGGGAAACCCCTGCTAGTACCTAAGTCACGGCATAGACAAAGACCCATAAAGGAAATCGACGAGAGAGAGAGAGAGAGAGAGGGAAAAAAAAAAGAGTAAGTGAAAAAAAAGAAGTGGTGGGTGGTTAACAATCACAGAGAAATGAGTCAATGACATTCAAACATCAAAGCATGTTCTTCGATCCTGGAAAAAATAAAAGGAAATTTTGTTTTGAGATTTCCTGTTAATTCAAAGTTTATTTTATTTTTTGTCCTTTTTTTTAGGTTGCTGTTTGTAACTGAATGCAAGAACCAGGATATATGGTTTAGGATTTACTAGATCAACTGCTCCATATGCCTGGTCAGCGTCTTTTTGACCAATGGAGCTCACTTTGTCTTCCACCCAACCAATCAAGTTGGGTCAGGTGACATAAGGCAACCTCATTCATTCATGACTAGTGCTTTTATTGGTTTGGGAGCATCATGAGAGCAAAAGTACCCTAGCCATTTCTCTAAGCAGTAGAGGATTGAGATGAGTTTGTGCATGAATTTGTGTATTTGTAATAGGGCTGGCTAAGAAGCACATGGATAAATAAAAGAAGTTATTGAGCGCGAACATAGAACATAGGGTGGACGTGACTTTTTTTGTTTGTTTGGGGGGGGGGGGGGGGGGGGGTTGGTTTTGGGTACATGTATATTAGAGGAATCAATGTATATGTGAATATATTTCTATTTTTATTTTTTCACTTTCCTCTTTTGTTTTAATATATTTTATTTTGATCTCAAATTAAAATTTAAAAATTGTAAAATAAAAACTCACAAAGGTATCATAAAGCATATCTAAACACATGACACTTACATTGTGAAGTGTTCTCACAAAAACAAAATAATATTAAATAAAAAAAAAAAAAAGAATATTTACATGGCGGACTTACATTGTGAAGTGTTCTCACAAAAATAAAATAATATTAAATAAATAAAAAAAAAGAATATTTACATGGCGGACACGTGAACACGCATATTCTCAACGTATCTCTATTCTATACATGTCCAATACTAACATAGACATTGATTTTGAAGTGTCTATTAGGAGTGTGGGTGGTACGATTTGAGAATAAAATTACAAATGGTATTTATATGAAAACCCTCTATACTATTAAAAAATATCATTTTAATCCTTTAAACTATAATAGCGTACAAATGAACATCCTAAATTATTAAGAAATATCTTTTTGCCCCTTAAATTATAAAAGCATACAAATAGATCTCTTAAATTTTTGGTCTATTTCACTTTAATCCTTTTATTAAGATGTATAATTGGTAGGTTTTTATAATTTAAGAAATTCATTTATACGTTTTTATAGATTAAGAGGTGGATTTGATACCTTAGAGAGTTGAACTGATACTTATTGATGCATGGTTCAAGGAGAAGGCAAAGGTCCATTTGATACGTTTTGAGAGTGTCTAAACTGATACTTTAGGAAGTGTGTCTAAACTGATACTTCAGGAAGTTCCAAGACTTTGCCCTCTCATTGAGCCATGCATATCCCTCTTTGCCTTCTTCAGGCAACAACTCTGCCCAAGGCAATGAAAAGTTGGATCTTTTTATTGAAATGGACTAAACATAAAACGTTGTTCAAATTTTTGATAAAGTGGGCTAAACCAACGGATTAAAAAGATTAAGTTATTAATTTTAAGTGATAAAGTGACACCAAAGTGTGTAAAAAGAAATTGAGAGGCAACAAGTAATGCATAAAGTGTTCAAAATATTTAACAGAAGTATTGAAAAGGTGGGGTTTTTGATGAGTCGTCAAGTTAAGGGTCTGGTTTTGGAGGCTTGTACTGCATTGGAGCTTTGGGAGTTGTTGGAAACCCTAATAGTTTGTGGACTTGTTGAACATTCGTGTTCTTCGAATTTAGTTCATAATTTGATCGAAAATTGGAGGTCGAATTTGATTTGTCTATGTGTTAAGCATCTTTCAGACCTTCAAACATTGGATGTAGTTTCAATTCTGAAGTACTTTCTTTCACCGTGTAGAGGTGCATATAGTAGTATGCTAAGTGTGAGGAAGGAATGGGAGAGCCAAGCTTTATTGGCTATGGAAAAGGCGATGGATAAGAAACTTAGTGGGAAGAAACTGAGCCTGGCAAAAGAGGCCTCGGTTCTGCTCATGGCAGCACATGATGAGTTTTCAAATTCTGAATTGTGTTTGCATTATCTGCTTGCATCTTCAAACCTCGATGAGGTGATTTTGTCTTCTTGTATTAGCAAGTTGAATGGTTCGGAGATGATGGGATTGATTCAGTACTTGGGAAAGTGGTTGAAGAAGTACGAGAGATTTCCTCAAGTAGGTCCGTGTCCTAAAGCACCATCTATGTTGGGGTTGAAAGCTTGTGAATGGGTCCCTACGCTTGAAGACATTGTGAAATGTTTGGGGCTAGTGGTGGACGAGCATTTCTCTTCGTTGGTGTTGCATCCCGAGTTTCATGAAGAGTTGAGTTCTATAGAGGGACTCGTTAATTCTTTAGCTTTGGAAGCTAGACTCTGTTGTTCCATGGCAAATCTAATCGAAACTTTGAGAACTGAAGTTAGACGTATGTAACCTGAACTCACATCTCGTATTGCTACATCATATACTTCTTGATATATTTTGTATGATATTTAACCATTGGTGTTGTTGAAGTACTTTTTGATATGAACTGGAGCTAGTGAAAGTTAAAATTGCATGGCTGCTGGATTCTACTACTAACACATGAATGTTCAGAACTCCCTCTAGTTTTTGTTCCCATCTTTTGAGATTACAATCTTTATTTTTGAGTGTGTTGTCATCAAGTGAGTACTATACTTCAAAATTGTTGTTTTGAATTTAGTGGAAGACCTTTGTATTTTCTTTATATAATTTTCTGTGCTTATTAGTTGGCATGGTAGTTGAAGAGCAGCCAATTTTGTGTTTAGAGCAAGTAGTTTCTTGCATATCATCAGAAATAGGATTAAGGAGAGTTGGTTGGAAAAAATAAATAGATCCAACACCCCTAAAACATTTGAAAGAATAACATCCACCCTCTACAACAAAATTCCTTAATAAACCAACAATTTCACAGGAGGAGTTTTCTGGGCTTCAAATATCATATTCTATGTCTCTCCACCAGCTTTAATAGTAGACGCCGCAGATTTAATGTTCAGGTGCTCCTTAAACTTCTTCCTTAATTTAACTTGAAAATGAAATGGGGAATGCTCTTTTTTGTACTTAACAACAACAATTTTGTAGTTGACTTGGGATACATGGATTGATTGTTGTACAATGGAATTGGATTTTCCAAGATGGAAACATGCTTACAAGATGCAAAAAATCAGGACAATACTAATGATTAATGTTAGTGTGTTAATACCATATAAGTTGGAAAATAGATTCATGGTAACTATGTTTTTGGGAGGATTAAAAGACATGATGTCAATGACGAAATGGTCTTGTAGCGTTGATAGCATGCATGACTATGACTCTTGATGATTCTGTCGTAGATAAAAGAATTAAAACATCTCTGGCTTATTCTATTGAACTGAAACTTTGATAGGGAAGTTAGTGTTATTTTAGAAACTTAAGGTGAGGCCCTTACTGTTGTTAGAAACCTGGAACGGATTAGTGTAATCTATCTTATCATTTATTATTGCTCATGTGATGCCACTCGTACTGCAAGTATAATCCTAAATAATTTCAACAGCATAACATAGCATTCTAGAACAAGTTTAAGTATGTCGGATTATTATTTGTGGTTTAATCTTTTTGTATTCCATATAGTATGCTGGGATAGAGGATTTTTTGCACCAAAAAAACATGTTTGTAATTGGAAGAAGAAATGCTCTTGACTCTACTCTCTTTTTCCTTTTCTTTCTTTCTTTTTATTTATTTTTTTATTTTTTATAATATTTTTCTTCTGAATATAGATTGCGTATTGTTTGTAACCTCAGATCACTGATCATATCTAAATGCACACTATTTTTGGCAGGTTAACCATCACTTGGTGGCTCTGGAAAGTGACTGAAAAAGGGGAGAGCGATTCCCCTGAGGTTTTCAGCTGTATTTTTTGGTGCTGGCAGTACTGGCAAGATAGAAACATTTAATAGAAGCTAGTTTGCTCTTCAACCATGCCATGTTGAAAACTCAGTTACATTTGATTCTTGTTTTCCTCCATTAAAAGTTTTTAATTGAGACCACTATTCACAACAGTTGCTTATTGGGTAAAAGTCTCATGTTTAAATTTTGAGTTCATCATTCTTGACAGTTGTTTATCAGAATCCTGCTGCCACAAGTTCTGTTCTTGCTTATCTTCACCTGAAACCATCTGGGTGACCCGGCTAAGCCTCATTAGCGGCACCTGTTATCGCATGCTGCTTGTGAGTTCATTGATGTGATGTTGCTTTGTCTTAGAAGACAGCGTGAGGAGTTTGTGATTTGTATTTGAGACAGATAAGTTGCTAGTTCCACTTAGGGTATTGACTAACCATGTTTTACCTATAAATGAAAATTATTATTTTTTTTTTTATAAAAATAAAAATGTGCAATTTTACGAGGTAATTTTTATATTTTGTTTCTGGGTAATTTTAACATTTGGGAAAAGTGATGTAATGCTGAGCAGAAAATACTGCATGAAAAGAACCGAGTAACAGCATCAAATTAGATATGGCATTAGTATTTGGTCATTAGTTTGTTTTAAGTTTTGACAAATTAATTGCCTTTATATCTTTTCCAAGACAAACAAGGCTTGCACCAAAAATTCCCAAATTTTGCACTTTTCTGTACCTATGTGGAGCAACAGCTGTGTCCAGATCTGATCCATTTAGTCTTGGCAATTCATTCTAGTGATTTCATGGTCGGCAAATATGGATTAACTTGCTCTCCCAATATTGAAGAAAAAAGTAGGAAAATCAGATCCTGTTCTGGAGAAACCATCTGTGTCTTATAGGCAACAGTGTGAAGCCAGAGAAAAACCTAGAAATAGTCTGTTGTCAAGTACAGTTTGGATTGTAGGGGGGCCTAAGTGCTGGAATCTAAGGGTCTTATAGAGATCAAATTTCACAGTTGAGGATGCCAAAGGAATAGAGTAATTCAAAGACAGTTCCAGTGACTGAAAATATTATGACAGAACAGCACTTGTTAACCCTATGAAGCAAATTCATTAAGACACAAAGCAAGCTGTGACAATTCAGAGTCTGAAACATGTAGTAGATTGGCTCAAGAAAAAACGGAGCCCTTCACCATCAATCAAAACAAATCGACACTAGAGACATGATAATTTTAAGGTTTATGAGGGCTAAAACTCTTCAAAAGGCTAACATGTAATTAGTACAAAATTGCCTCATTACAGATGGTTTGGTTTGCTATCGAGAACTACACATTTTTCTGCAGCTAATCTTCTAGCTCATATGTGCATAGTTGCTACTGCTAAATGACTACTACAAGGTGCGTTTGAAAACATCTGCACAATAAACCGGCACAGCTTAAATGCCATCAATACGAGCGAAAGTAAATTTTAAGTAATGAATTACGCATAAATCTGCTGTTCAAATATCTTTACATAGGGGAAAATAGTAAATAAGACTGGCTCAATATACAAGCAAAATTTTGACAGATAGAATGGAATCCTACTATTGAGTTGTCCCATTTTCATCAGAAACCTTCTGTAAGCGTAAAAACCCGGTCAGCATAAGACTGGCTCAATATATAAGCAAAATTTTGATGGATAGAATGGAATCCTAATATTGAGTTGTCCCATTTTCATCAGAAACCTTCTGTAAGCGTAAAAACCCGGTCAGCGAGAGCCGGAGGCAGTATAGACATAGCATTTTGGATTTCCTGACAAATTATATTGACAGCTTAATTATGACAAAACATAAATTAAATGAGCATATTTGTGACTATCACCCAACAACCCATATGTACAAGTCACTAATTTGTTGACCTATCTGCTTAATCCGGATGGATCTGTGCAATGAGCACAGCACCAAAGCAGAAAAAAGAAAGTTTTTTTATAGGATCAATTGTGGCAAGCAGAGAACCATACTCTAATTGTACCACCTCAACCCAGCCAATTTGTCCACATGTTTTATTTTTAATTATTGTGTGCCAGCCATAAATATTCATTTAAACATTAAATCATATTCCTTGTTTTAAACCATATAAAAGTTAAAAAGGCGCAGAAGAAATAAATAATCATATACTAGAGAAAATAGAAACTTACATCTGCTTGATATCGAGCAGAAAAATGGATTAAAAGAATTGCTTTATTCTGAAACCTGTCTGCATGACTGATTATCTGGAATTATAATGCAAAAAGGTAAAAACAAAAATAGAGAAGCATTAGATGCCCAGAGAAATACAGATTAAAACGTTCACAAGGAATAATAAATAATGGAAACAACAAAAAGCCTTCAGATACTCAACCTCAGACAAATGAGTATGTCCATAATCTCTTGCGTTCTCCACTGTCTCTAAGTTTGTAACATAGGTGCTCTGGAAACAAGGAGACGAAACAAAGAAAAGTTATTCAAAGTGATGCTGACTCGCATATAATTTAGAAATGTATCATACTGAATTTTATGAGGTCAGCTATACCAAAATGAAATCAGATTAATGACAATGGCAATTCTTTTGTATTTATCTATAGTGTTTTCTTTCCTTCTTCCTTTTTCCACCCTGAAATTCTCCTCCTTATCTTACATCTCTTACTGAAGCTACCTTGCCAAATAATATTGAAGTAATTTGATGAAGTTTGAAAAGTTTGGTTGACAAAGAGTGTGTGCTTTTTGTCTGCTTCCATTCCTTCTCCTTGTTATTCTACTTCTCTTTATTTCTGTCTGAAAACCCCCAACAAAACATTTTTCCAGAAAAATAGCAGTTTATAATCCACCAAGTGTCATCCATTCTTAAAAAAAAAAATCATTGAAAGCCCATTATATGTCCTTTTGTCTTCACAAACCTTAAAACCATAAAAGACTATAAGCTCTAAACCATTTAAGAGATCCAAGACTACATCACTCACGTAATCTTAGTGTCTTCCTACATTATTGCAAGATTTAGTGCAGTTTGTAAATTTTGGGTATTCTTCTGATTTATGGGCCCTCTATGCTTCACATCCAACAGCGATTAGAATCAATTCTTAACTTCAAATTCCTTTCCAAAATTATATCTACAGCCCATGTTACTCCAGGTTCAACCAAAACATAGAACGTAACCCAAGTCATTTGTTTTTTCCATGACACCACCACCAGTGCGTGGAAAAAAAGAAAAAACAAAAATGAATGGTAAAACTAACTTCTTATCTCAAATTGTTAGACCTAGTGGACAGACAGATTTATCTGGAGAAAGTTGTAATTCCCTCGTCATACATCATATACACCAAAGCACCAGACAGTAACATGCTTCTTCCACTGGCCGAAGCTCCTATTATTAGTTTGACCCTACTTCTACCTTTACTAAAACGTGGATAAATTTAGAAATTAAAAAAACAATATTAAATCGTTATGCAAAATAAAAATGAAAAAATGGATTTTATGACGATATGAACAGAAGGAGTAACCATTAAGCTTAAGCAGATGAGTAAGAGACTAAATAACAGCCAATGAGTTGTACCTCCATAATGAGAACCTTTGCCCTCAAGACGTCAATATTTGTGTCATCAACAATGAAGTCAGACGTGGTGTCTCCCGTAAAAGCAATTTCAGGCATTGTAATAGCATATGTAATCTGCCAAAGTGAAAATTCGATCATGTATAACATAGGCTTTCTAACAAGAAATTAATGGTGCCAAGGGAACTTCATAAGGTTCATCTATGTTGTCTTGCAATTAGAAAATAATTGCTTCGACATAGTTTAAAAATCTTATCGTCCATTCCCTTTTTATTTTTTCGGGAAAAGGTGATGTTGAAATTGGTCTTTATGCTCCCAACCAGTTCTAAAAGTAAACTTTCCAATGCTGTTAAAGCACGACAGTACAGTGCTAAAATGTCATGTAACATGGAGGGGGTGGGTAATGGATTCGATTCTTTCTGCTGATCAAATATTTTTAAAAAATAAATAAATAAATAAAACCTTCTATCTCTGATCAGGTCTATAAGAAAGGGAATACTTTACAAGCCATGATACTAGACCATATTTGAACTGGTTGAAACAATATTAAAAAACTACTTCGAGGAATCTGGCAACGGACAAAAACCAATTCCTTTCTTCGATAATGACGAAATCCAGAAATTCAAAACCTTAAATTTTAGTTCCATTTAACTCACGAAAGAAAGAAGAAAATGAATTTTCCTCAACTTTTATTCAATCTTTTCGAGGACCACCAAGAATGTGCCATGATTGGAATAGGGCATATACTAAAATACAATAGTTTGAGGTAAAACAAGATGGTAGAAGAGAAGTTGTAAGAATTTAAAATATAATAAAAAATAAAAAGTTATGGAAAATGTTCACCGGTTTTCCTTCACGGCCACTACTTTTCCATATCTCTCTCAATATTTCTCTAAGATATAAAAAGAAAAGGAAAGAAAGAAAACATGAGAGGAAAAAATTGAACTTAAATAAATAGTGATATAGGTGGCCACAGAGTTTCATCTATGAGGATACTTAAAATAGTTAACATCCTAAAAACTCAAAAAACATTATTCTAACATGCTAAAAGCAACCATAGTCAAGACAAACCTCCACACCTGATGACTTCAAGTTCTTAATCTCACTTCCTGGGAGACCAATGTACTCCTGCTTAAGTTTCTGTCTTACTGAGTAAATTATATAACCCTGCTGGGACATGTGGAACATCCATTGGTACATAATTAGGGCTTAAAGAAAATATCATCCCTGGGTGTATATTACAGATAAACAGAAGAGAAAACGTGACATTACCTGGCTTGGTATGACATGGTAAGTCTTAAATGCTATTACTTTAAGATCCTTTCTCAAATAAAACTCTTCTCCTTCAATTTATCAAAAAAAATAAAATAAAACTCGTCTCCTTCAAATATAGCATTATCTAAACTTAAGCCAAAAGAAGGGAGAACAGAAGACTAAGCTACTCAAGTGACAAAAGCAATCTAGAAATTAGACATTACCTACACCCAAGCCAATTAGATTATGCTTCAGCTCTGAGTGATCCATTGCTCTGTGTGCCTCAAAGAGTTTTTCCACATTCTCTTTTATAGCTGTTGGTACAATAATTGTTGGGGGTGCCATTCTGTATAAGCCACGAGTTGCCACATACATAGGCAGTCCTCCCTGCGGAATAAAAACTAATGTCAGAAGTAGCAGTACCACAAGATGAAAAACATTTATTTCCATCAAAATAATAAAATTTTGGTACCCAGCAAATATATTTAAGTCTGAAGTTTAGTCTGGAAACTACAATTAACAGAGAAACTGAGGTTGGCAAAGAATTTTGGATTCAGAAGATATAATTTATATCAAATTCCTGAAGTGATGGAGACAGCCGGGATGCTAAAATTACAACAATCTGGAGAGGAAAAATATCAAGAAGGAAGTATCAATTCAAATAAAGTTTTTAATTTGCACATGGGAGAGGGTAGGGGTTGAGTTGGCTTAGTTGCATTGTATCAAAACAGTTTGAAAACTTTGTGAGCTCATTTTCCTGCGTAATAAATTATAGAAAAGTTTGTATTATTTATGCTTGGACTCTTTGGAGAACAATCCTTCCTTTATGAACGTACATTAAGTAGGGGAACATGCCGCAGTAAGTGGTTAATCAATCTTCTCCATGCAGTCAAAACAATGAAGCTTCTAAATACACCCTTTAAATTTCTCATTACAGCCTCCACATAAATAGTAAATCTGAGACCTTAAAGAAAAGTGTTAAAAAAAATGGAGTTGTTGTATTTCGAAGTACCTTTAAAACAATGCGCCAGAAAATTAATTCTTTGAGATTATTCAGATATAAACCCAAAAAATTTCTCATTCTTGCACAAAAGTGCAGGAAGTACGTATCAAAGAGCTTGCTAACTGGCATAAATCATTCAATCATAAAGAAAAATCGTCCAGTATACATTATTTGTCAAAGAATCACACAGCTCTGGACTAACAGAACCTTTTATTTTTTATTTTTTTAATATTACAAAAAGATAACTCACTAAGTATAAACATCTCCGTATCTATCCTACAAGTTATTCCAAACATAGATGAAATTTTAAATAACAAGTAGATAGGAGATGCAAATTACTAAAACACATATGCTAATCGAGAAAAACATACACATGTATACACACATACCCCTGAATAGATAGACATGAATAAAGTTGCATTTCATATGTGCATTACACACCAAAGAAAAGGAGAACTCAAAAAGTTGCACATTTTGGAACTAGCAAAATCTTAGACTAGCCAAGATGAAACTGAATTTCACTGACTGAAACAGTTTTTCATTTATGATCAAAATGGTTCCGATAACAAACAAAATTTCAATTGCAAGTACTAGTATAGACCAAGATTAATAAGATAACAGAAAAAACCATAAATACAAACACAAACATATATTTTGTACACATTTTTGTATGTACGTCATATATTTGTATATATAGAAAAGGGTAAGCAGAGCTGTTTACAATGTGATCCATGTGACCATGAGAGATGAAGATAAATCGTTGAGAAATGGCACGTTGTGGGCACCGGCCGATGTCAAAAGCCAAGTCGAGGGTCGGGAGGATTATACATGTCTCGTGCCCTGCTATTGACAGACCCTCAATTGGGTAACCTCCTATGGTCATTCCCTTCCTCTTCTTCTCCTTGTTCTTCTCCAAAACTAAACCTGAAGATGAGTCATCGCCAATGTGTTTCTCTTCTGATTTTGAACTTATCAGCTTCGTTTCCATTTCAGTAACAAACAAGTCCCAAAACTCTGGATTAAACTTGGAAAATATCTGTAAATAATAGAGAAAATGAAGGAGAAAAGTCCTTAGACCACATTTGGTATGAGGTAATGAAATGTTGTGAGAATGGAATGATATACCCACTTCATTGTTTGGTTGCCAACTTGAAAATGACATGTGAATGGTATAACCATTCTCATTTCAAAGTTTGGTTATACCTATTCAAGTGCTACAATGGGCTAAAATTTTATGTCTAAATGACTAAAATGTGATTGTACATATTAATGAAATTTACAACAGCAAAAGCAAAACAAGTCCAATTGAAACAAGAGATACACTTATTTCAAAGCCAAACTTAATATCAGTAGACAGAATTATATAACATCAAATATCAGGGAAAAAGGAATTCTCACTGAATCAGACAACACCAATTGAATGAGGGTTAACATTTCAAGGCTATTTAAAATGTAAGTAAACATATCAATTTTCACTTAAACCTTCATTACCTAAAATATAAGATACTATTTGGGGGAAAAAAATATTTGGGTGACCAACAAATTCAATCTATGCTTCAATTTTCAGCCAACTCAAGTACCACACATAATGACCAAAATTTTTAGAGGCAACTTTGAGTTGAGTACATAGGGACACCCATGAGGCTTAACTACACAAAATTTTAGATTCATCAAACGGTCAACCTGCCTCTATGGCATACCACTAGATTGTTCAGTTGTTTTTTTATCCTTTTTCTCTGACAAAGGCTTATTTGCATGTATAGATTTTTTTCGTCTTGCACTGATTGCATCTATGGATTCTCTCCCTTAGATACCCCATGTACATACACACACACATGCGACCGTAGTAGGTTTTAATTCCACACCCAAATGTAAAACAATTTCAAATTTTCAAAGAATTATTATTTATTTATTTATTTTTATTTTTCCTTTGCGGCTTGTTCTTGATTTGAGGGGCAAGATTATTAATGTAACTGCTATTGACATAATATTTTTTTTTTGATCACCAACAAACAAGAAATTTATTAAGGCACTAAGCCAAGAAAATGAGGATAAGGCATCCTCTACAAGGAAGACAATAAAAGAAAAACCAAAACTAACAAAAGAAAATACAAAAAGATGAAACAAACTAAAACTACACAGTACAAACTGACACCCAATCTGCCATAATCAAAAAAAGTAGAATCCCTCGGAAAACCGAACTCGCTGAGGCCCAAAAAGACACCAAATATCTCACCCTATCCCATAAATAATCTATATCCGGACAATTCCTTCAAAAACATGCGCATTTCTTTCCAACCAAACGACCCAAAAGATTGCAAAGATGACTCCACTCCAAAGCACCTTAGCCCTCTTCGACTTTCCAAAAGTTTGAAAATCATATAATAGCATTTGAGCACATCCTTTTGGGGCCACCCACACCACATTACCCAAACCAAACGCCATATGCCACAAACGCCGAGCCACCGAGCAATGCAAAAAGGGATGATCCAGAGACTCTCCACTCTTACAATGGGGGAAAAAAATCAGGTTTTTTTCTGGCTTTTATTTCCTCAATTTTATGGGCTATACAAACTGTGAAATTTTGATTCTGACCTAAGAATCGTAATTCAATTTAACAATAACACAAGCATATACACAACTTGAAATTTAAAATTTTGCACCAACCACCTAACAATAACAATAACAATAAACTAAAAGAAGAGGTTGAAATTCAAGAAAATCAATATAGATCAGAGTTACCAAATTCAAACTAATAACAGGGAATCACCTTTTATGAAAATGATTGATTGTATTGGGGGCAAAAGCAGAGAGTGTTGGATTGGAGGGCTTTAGAATAATACTACAATGTCCTAAGACAAGTTCCGGAGAGAGCAGAGCTGGTACTGAGGCGAGGTCAAACATGTGTGAGGACGAAGAAGGGGAGTTTCGCTGCTATTCAAACCTCTTTTGTACGCTATTATTTACTAGTGAAAGGGCCGCGTGCAAGGCATGCTAACTAATGCCCAGCTAGTGCCCATTACATTTGTGTATTTACATGAGTTTTGAGCTATTGCATAAAACACACAAAATTAGCAACTTGATCATGAATACAACAAGATCGATTGAACAATACCAAGTTTTTAACAAATACTATTACTTATACCAAAATAAAAAATAAAAAAACCTATTACAAGATCTATTTTCCCAACAAAATTGTCATTCCAAAACATATGATGTAATAAAAATAAAGCAATTGTTTCTCTATTTGACAAATGAACAAGTACTCAACCATCCTTAATGGCAGGACTTGAAATCCCTCATCAATTGTGAACCCACTTTTACTTGGTATATTATGAGTAAGATAGGCCAAACCATGCTTGTATGTAATGCTGTGAGACCTACCACACCATCTCCTCCATGAACTGAATTTTCTATTAAATCCTCAGCCTAAGTTGCTCTGCATTATATTTGTTAGAATGAAATATCAAGTTTTCATAATTTAGCATTTCAAATCAAATACTACCTTCTAGATCCCATCAACTCCTTCAATCTAAATGCATACCAAATAGATCAAGATCATGTGAATAATCAAACATGATTTGTTTGCAGAACTTTTATTCTACTTGCTTGAAGCATAAAAAAATAATTTAAAAACAATAAATAGAATGGTTATCAACCCTTCTTATTTAATAGTTTAATGGGGGAAAATAAAATAACATAAAAAAGCAATACAAAGGTAGACCATAATAACTATTATCAGACATCCTTATTTGCATGGATTGGAGCTAAGATAAGTAGCTAATCATCTGCTTGAAAAGAAGAAAACAGAGAACATACCTCCAAGCAAATTCTTATGAGGGTTAGATTCAAATCATTGTGTTTTATGCAGTTCAAACATTGAGCATGCATGCAAATTGACTCATTCAAAATTCAAAGAGAAAATTAATCAGCAAGATGGTGCAAATTACATAGCGAGGGAATTTCACATCTAAAAGCTAGACCAAACCCACAAGCTTAGTTTTTTGAGCCTTTCATATTTGATAATTAGCTTCTGGTAATAAGGTCTAGTTTGCTATTAGATGTTTTTAGCAACTTGCGTTCACTAAATTGGATCACAGATGGTCATTCCACAACATTAGTTCTAGATTAACAAGAAGCAGAAGCAAAATTAGATTCTATCTTTAAAAAATAAAAAATAAAAGAAAATAATAATAAATCATCATTGGAGCATAGTAGTGTTTTCTTTAATATTTGAAATAGATTTTGAGTGCATGAATGCAAGTGATGTTTCGGGTTTAGGTTTAATGATCACACTGGACTACAAAGTATTGGTTCAATAATTCCAATGATCTAATTAATCATTGGAACCTTCGTCTGAAAATAGATCTTTTACAACATGTGAAAGGAGTTTTTTCTATCCAACGGAAATTTTTTGACAAGTTCCAACTCTTCAGGGAAAATTTTTGTCTAAAGTTGGGGGATGGCAACAATATTAATTTCTGGCAGGACAAGTGGCTTGATGAGAGACCCTAGTTGCAGATTTTTCCAACTTTCAAATAATAAGGATGGAAATGTGGCTAATCTTTAGTCGATTTAGGTATAAAATATCATATTATTCAGTTGGGATTATGGTTTGAGGCCCAAAAAAATAGGTAAAATTAGTGTTTGGTCATTGCAATTTTTTTTGCAACTCACAAAAACTATTCCAAAAAAACTATTTTCACAAGAGGAGAAAAATGATGAACAAAGAAGGAAAAAAAAATTAAAAACAAAAATCAAATATTGTATGTATGAAAACCCTAACTTCTAAAAAACGAACCTCAACGATGGGAGAGGGGAGTGTGAGAACTCTGGCAGGAGGGAGAAGTGCAAGACCTCGTTCGCTGCTTAGCTGTCGCGGGCAGATGTCAACGGTGGCAGTAGTCACCGGTGGGTCTTCCTCCTCCGTCTCCTTTGATTTCTTCTCTCCCTCTCTCTTCTCTAGGCAACACAAGCGTGATTTGTGTTTTCTTGGTTTTCTTTTTGGAAAATGCTATCACCCAAATGATTTATTAAAATTTTTACCAAATTTCTCGCATGGTGTGGGACTTACATAAATTCATATGTACGTAGGTTTTATGCTCATATAAAAGGTTTGATAAAAATTTAGTAAATCATTTGGGTCTCTACCAAACTTCTTACATGGATGTGGGCCCCACATTATGACGCACTGACACGTTCCCAGGGCTGGCGTACGAGTGTCAGACACGACACGGACACGGACACGGACACGTGTCGGACACGCTGTGGACACGTGTCCGACACTCTCTCTAACGTGTCCTCTTTTTTTTTTCGAATTTTTTCAGTTGGACACGCGATCGACACGCAATGACACTTTCTGGACACGGATCGAAGAACCCTAAGCTGTTGGAGAGAGAGGGAAAGAGATCGAGGGAGAGATTGATTGAACGAAAAAGCCCTAATCTGTTCAAAAGAGATGAATCAAAGAAGCCCTAACCTAAGGTAATCTTCTTCATCTTCTCTGTCCTTCGCCTTCCCTGCTCTAATTCGTCTTCTCTGCTCGTCTTCTTCTCTAGTTCATCTTCTCTGCTCGTCTTCGTCTCTGATTCATCTTCTCTGGTTCGTCTCTCTTTTCTTCTTCTATTCTCTCTTTCTGATTTCACTCCCTTTTTTTCACTCCTCTCTCATTTTCTCCTCCCGTCTTTCCCTTCTTTTTTATTTCCTGATTACCTCTCTCTCTCTCTCTCTCTCCTCCCTTTTTTTTTTCTTTTTTTCTTTTATCTTTATTTTTATTAAACCTAAAATTTATAGAATAAATTATTTTTATTTTAAAAAAAAATCAATTTTTATTAAAAAAAATTAAGAAATGTGTTTATTAATTTTATTATTGTTATTATAATTGTATAGGAACTAATAATTATTTTTTTTTAATTTTAGACATAATAAATAAATAAAATTATATATATTAAACGTGTCTCCAGCGTGTCGTGTCTCCTATTTTTTGAAATTTTGTGTCTGCATGTCCGTGTCGTGTCCCGTGTCCATGTCTGTGCAACATAGGCCCCACACAAATCCACACATGTGTGGGTCCCATACGCATGTGAGAGATTTGGTAAAAAATTTGATAAATCATTTTGGGTCTAGCATACCTCTTTGTTTTTAGGCTGTAAGGGGCAAAACAGACATTTCAACACATAAAATGTTACTGTCCATCTGAGACAGAAAACACTATTCACTATACATTGGTGCTCTATATATATACTAGTTAAAGGGCTGCGTGCAAGGCACACTAACTAATGCCCAGCTAGTGCCCATTACATTTGTGTTTAGAACTGAAATTTATAAACATATCAAGTCTAGAGTAAAAAATTACACGAAGAGAAAAACATTATGTACATATAAACTAACTTAGAATTGAGCTATCTATTTAGTGGAAAACAATTGCAAGAGAATTTCTCTCTAAATTTCAATATATCACAAGAGATAAACATAACTGGTAATACTTAAAAGTAAGTGTAACAAAATAACCAAGACCATTTTTCACTTGTAGACTTGGAAGGGCGATCCTCATGGTGAACTGACTCGGAAAAGAAAAAAGAAATGTGACAAAATAACTAAGGTCATTTTTCACACTTGTAGAATTGGAAGGGTGATCTTCACAGTGAACTGACTACATTCCAGACGGAAGCCTTCTTAGCTTGGCATGTAGTTTTTGATTCACTTACTTGCTCAGCCATGAAAAAGAAAAGAAAAAGTTCGTAATAAACTCAAATATTCGCAAGAGGGAAAAAACAATTCATAATGGTTGCTAAAAAGATTAACATTAACATAACCAAGGTTATTCCACAGATTTGTTTTTGAGTGGCAAAAGAAAGGAAGAATATATTACAATGATCTAGGAGGAAAAAAAATTGCATCATTGTCCAAAACACCTCATCCCAACTGTGTTGGCACCTAGTGATGGACCAATCATGTGCACTCCTAGCAGCAAACAAACAAATACAAACAGAGTTGATAACAATTCAACTCAAACCAGCAATGAATGCAATACACAATAGCTAAGCTTAAACAGCAAGTAGAAGCAGTTAAACTGTTGCCAGGCGTTTCTTGCAATCACCTAGTTCTCTTAACTCAAAGTTTGGTTGTACACTTTCAGATGCACATTCATTCCCTATGTTTTGAGCACATTCATTCAAGTTTTTTGTGATCAAAACCAGTCCACCAGTGTAACAGCTCATCAACAGTCCCAGGTATGAAATACACATTCAAGTGCTTTCTAAAATGTATTTAAAAACAAAGAACAAAAAAAATAAATGGGCAGTCAACATTAAGCATGAAAATTTAATTGGTATTACTGAGTTTGCATATTAATTTAAGATATTTGGTAGAAGAAAAAATAAAATAATCAATTGCGAAATAACTTCTTCCAAACATCATTTCCCACCTCCCAACATGTAGACACAAAACAAAACATGTATTTTAAACATAATTAGAAATGCACTGGATAGATAAGAAAAATGAAAACAAAAGTGCAATTGGGAAATTATACCAAATGTTTTAGACTTGATCATTTGAAATGCAAACATTTGTTTGTTAAAATTAACAAATTGTTTTCAAACTTAAAAGTAGCCTACTTCATAAATGGTACACTTTTTGTTGTATAATTTATTCAATGCAGTTTTTGTTTTGTCTAAGTTGAAATAATGAATATATAATGCTTGAGATCATTATAACAATTATCTGAAATATTATGTATACAAATTATCAAGTAACAATTACCTTTAATTTGTGGTTACAGAAATTATGATAGCCAAAAATTAGAAGGTACTCACCTTGATCTTGTTAATCCTATGTATTTGGTAAACTATATTGTTGTCACAAAATCCATTATTTCCCTGCAATAGAGACCGAGAAAGTGTAATCTTAGCCTACAACTCTCTCAAATCCCATATTTGTGCACACATAACCAGAGAAAGAAGAAATGCATATCCATGTCTAGATGATTGCTGTTATACACCTAGAATTTGTTTATTAAATGATACACAAATGAAAAAAATATGAAGCAAGTAACAAAATCTACTAAAGGTAACAGAGGAAATTATAAAACTTATTGCAAACTCACATCACGTAGAAATATGAAACCACTAAATATGAAGCAAACCATTGGCCAAGACTCCAATGGCTATGTGTAGTTTTCCTCACATTTCTATTTAACCCTCAATAATGGCCCAAGGCACTGACCCCCAATCAAATTAAAACATGATTCATACTAATGTGGTATAATTCTCTTTTATGAATGAAACTCAAACGAAAGTCCTTTCCAAACCCCAAAAAAAAGGCAATGAAGAGAAAAGATTGGATCTTTAACAATTCAAATCGACGTTTAAGAGTGATCTTAATAAATTGTTGACGTTTATGGAGCATGTAAAGAAATATAGTGACACAATTTGTTAGCTGATGAACATAAGGAATACAAAGCCAAAGCAAAACCACCCCACAACCCTTCTAAATAGAAACAAAAACAGAAGCAAGTTCCACAAAAAAAACGTGAGAAACAAAAATGAAAAATAGGCAAAAAAATAAAAATCAGGACCCCCTTACGCAGCCAAAAAAAAAAAATGTATAGGATCTGGAAAAAAGGCAAAAACCCTAACTTTGTTAGTCGACCTCTCATAGAATTCCCATTTATGATCAAACAAGGAAGACGAAGACAAAGCACAACCACCACACGTCCCTTCAAAATAGAAATAGAAAAAGAAGCAAGTAAACAAAAAAAAAAATTTGTTAACAAAGGAAAATTAAAAATCAGACCCCCTTTTAATGCAAATAAATAAATAAAATAATGTAAAATAGCTGAAAGAAGGCAAGAACCTTAATTTTGTTAGGCAAACTCTCATAGAAGTTCATGATCAAAGCAGGAAGACGAAGACAAAGCACAACAAACCCACAATCCTAAAGCAAATAAACCAAAAAAAAAAAAAAATTGAAAACCCCCATTTTATGCACCCAAAAAAAAAAAAAAAAGCATAATGTTTAATACAAGGAAAGAAAGAAGAAACCCTAATTTTGTTAGGCAAACTCTCACAATACCTCCGTTCATGATCAAAGAAGGAAGATGAAGACAGACAAAGCACAACTACCACACAAAGCAAGTAACAAAAATAGAATTGCACCAACAAATTAATCATCTATTCAATTCCTCAAAAATCAAAGATAGGACAAAATACAAAACTTTTCCAATAAGAGAATTAGCAAGAACATACTTGTTGGTGAAGGGAACTATGTTAACCTACTACTTTTTGACCACATCAGTGATTATGTGGCAATTTGTCTTCCAAGTATTTTATCAAATAATTCAAGCAAAAAATTCAAACACCCAATGGATATTATCTTTAAAAAGAACAAAATCTCTAGTATTCAACCTAAAGAACTAAATTCCATCACAATATTGATTATATGAACTAAATTCCATCACAATATTGATTATATGTTTAGCCCGTCAGAGCTAGAATTGGGTTTTGAAGTTCAATCGTTGGCATTAAACACATCTTCAAAATTCATTTCAAAGCCAAATAGGAAAACACCAAAAAAAATTTGAATCACACAAATTGAGTTTTTAATTCTTTATTTGCACAAACCCTAAAAGTTTAACAACATATAAAATCCACAAAAATTAACTAAAAAATCAAAAAAATATTATAGACAAATTACAAAGCTAAATAATAAACCCTTAAAATTTTCTGAATCACACAAATTAAGTTATTGATCTACACAAAACTCAAAAATTTAGGAGTCATACCTGGATGAATGCCCAAAATAAAAATACCCACACATCATGGTAATCATAGAAACCAAAGAAAATGGAATTGATAACGAGAAGAACGATAGAAAAATCAGAACTTACCCAAAAACATTGTAGCACTTACTTTATTTTGTACACTTTGATTTTCAAATAAGAATATAATTTAAAAAAAAAAAAAAAACAATAACAACAAAAAACAAACAAATAAACAAACAAACGAACAACGAAATTTACCGTATCAGAACTCAGAAATCCATCTTCCAAAGACCCTATATAGAAGAAAAATCAATTTCTTTGATTGAATCTGAAGATATGGTTCGAAACTGTGGATTAGCTCTAAAACACACAACAAAATCATAATGAAATCAAACATTTAACAACACAAAGAACAAATAAGGAAGAGAAAAAATAACAAAATTGCAAAATTTACCGTATCAGAACTCAGAAATCCATCGAAAAACCCTATGTAAATTAAAAATCAATTTCCTTGATTGAATCTGAACACAATTCCAAGTCAATAAATTTATCAAAGAATTTTTCTTTCATAGGGCAAAAGAAAAAGGAAAAAAAGAAAAGATAAACAACTCATTCCTATGTTTGGGACTGAAAAGAAAAGATTAATCTTGGATTAAAAAGATAATAATTTGAACAATTCTTTTCAAAATGAATTTTTTTAGTGTACTAAAAAAAAAAAAAAAAAAAAAAAAAACTTACTTGACTCACTGTTTAAGGTGATTGGGACTTTGTTCAGAGAAGGCCTATCAAATTAGTATTAGTCAACAATTTAGATGTTTGGGACTTTGTGCAATTATCATTTTCATAGTTTTTTTCTATGTTTTTGATTGTCTTGGTTTGTATGAAATGTTGTGAAAATGTTTAGAAATATTTTTTTTTTTGTGAGTTTCAATAGAAAGTTTTTGTTATTGTGGCCTGTATGAACTAAAGGTTCACTTTACTAAGTCTAATTCAGCAATTAGAGGTTGCCAAGGTGAGCTATTGAATGTTACAATTCAGTATCTTCACTATATTGAAGGAAATCTTATACTATGATTCTCTGTCCTTGAGAACCAAAGTCTTTATGGGATTTTAATCTTGCATTTATTGTTGATAAGTTATTTGACAAATATTAGTGGGATGTAGGTTGAGGAATGGGCAAGTTCTTCAGGTGGAATGAGTGATTCTGAGGTCTGTGTGCCAGACACAAATGATGAAGAACATTACTTTACATCCGGTGATATACCCAAGTTGCAGTTTAGGTAGAACTTTTGATGAAAAACTGTTTATAAATTCTTTAGATCATTGTGTTTTAACAATTAATTGTGTATTTTTTCATTAGGAAAAATATTTCAAGGGCCCATTGGGATGATGAGATGGGAATGGCTGAGGTAGTTGGGAAGAAGGGTAGCATGTGGACAACAATAGGAATAGTCCGTAGCAGCAAGATCTATTGCTCAATTGAAGAGACTCTGTAAGTGATGTAATGATGTTCTTTGAATTTTCCACTCTTATCCTCATTGTAATGGTGAAGGCACACTGAAGATCAAAGTGATAATCAATAATATAAGGATTGATGAAGTTATTTGATGTTTACCCTCCTAACAGCAAATTTAGAAAGTCATCTCCTGGCAGTCCAAGTTTCGTTTTCTGCATGACCAGGTAATAAATATTGTTGATATTTTGAAGTTATATTATGCCTCTGTCCTCTTCTTGTTGCTGTCAATGATGTTTCAATCTCACTATTTTCCCCTTCATTTTATTTTATAACTACTTGGTGTTGTCTTTAGTGTTACCATTCAAATTATACACCCATCCTAACATCATAACCCTGATTTTCCGCTCTAACCATACCACAATCTGACCCCAAGATCAGATTGTATTATATATACTGTTAGGAGACTTCACAATTGTTAACCAAAAAAAAAAAAAAGACATTTCACAAGCAGACAACCCTAACTGCAACGAAAAAGGACGAAAAAATGACAAATTCAAACTGGTTCAATCTGTTTTTTGCAACTCACAAAAACTATTCCAAAAAAACTATTTTCACAAGAAGAGAAAAACGATGAACAGGGAAGAAAAGAAAAATTAAAAACAAAAATCAGATATTGTATGTATGAAAACCCTGACTTCTGAAAAACGAACCTGAACGATGGGAGAGGGGAGTGTGAGAACTCTGGCAGGAGAGAGAAGTGCAAGCGCTCGTTCGCTGCTTAGCTGCTGCGGGCGGATGTCGACGGTGGCGGTAGTCACCAGTGGGTCTTCCTCCTCAGTCTCCTTCGATTTCTTCTCTCTCCCTCTCTCTGTTCTCTAGGCAACACAAGCGTAATTTGTGTTTTGTTGGTTTTCTTTTTGGAAAATACCATCACCTAATTGATTTATGGAGGTATGGTGTGGGTAGTGAGTTGCCCTTTTTTTTTTCTTTTTCTTTTTTTTCACTTTTTTAGTTTAGGGTTAGAAAACTAGTTTGGGAGGGGTTTTTGATTTTTTAAATTTTTTTGATTTTTTTATGAGAAAAATAATATAATGATTATGTGTTAAATATGATGTTTTGTCTTATTATATTAAAAAGTTTATTTTATTTTATTTTTGACTATTTTAACAAAAAAAAAAACCCCCAAACCCTCTTCTCAAACCATGCCTAAATTTTTTACCAAACTTTTCCTATGCTGTGTGACTCATATAAATTCATAAAGTAATGCTAGGGATTTCAAAAAAATTATTAAAATTTTTACCAAATGTTTTATATGGGTGTGAACCCACACAATGTGGATCACATGTAAGTCTTACACCTATGTACGATATTTGATAAAATTTTTAGTAGCATTTTTTGGGTCTTTATCATTTTTGAAATTCATATATACGTGAATTTTATACTCATGTGAAATATTTGATAAAAATATTAATAAATCATTTGGGTCTCTACCAAACTTCTCACATAGACTCACACAAATTTACATATGTATGGGTCCCATATGCTTGTGAGAGGGTTAATAAAAAAAATTGATAAATCATTTGAGATCTCTAGCATACCCTTTTATTTTTAGGCTTTATTATAAGTAAATACCAAGGGACAAAACAAACATTTCAACACATGAGATATTACTGTCCATACGAGGCCCAAAACACTATTCACTATACATTGGTGCTCTATATATCCATATATATATATGTATATTGTATAGATATAAAAAATTAATTTCATCATACATTTATAAATATATATAAAAATAAATCACATTTTATTTTATAAAATAAATAATAAATATAATTATAAATTTAAATCATTCATTTTTTAAAATAAAACATGATTTGTTTTTGTTTTTATAATTGTTCGATACATCTAAAGTGAGTCCAAATTGAGACTCACAAAATGAGTGTAGATAAGTATGGAGAGATGAAGTATGGATGGATAAATTACACTAACACCTAAGATTTGGATTGAATGTAGATTTTTCCCATCACATTTGGAAAATTACATTGACCCTTGTTAGTGTAATTACTTTGATGGAGTTAACCTTGGGATGAAAAAGACATTTTTGCACCTCAACTTTTAGACGTGGAAACTAATCAAACAAATATAGATATTTTGCTCATGTCATTTTAGAGAAAACGACAATCACCCTATTTGGTTTTAACAAATAGTCCATCTATTAATAAAATCATCAAATTAATTAATTTTTTTTAATGATATCATAAATTTATTTCAATTAATAATTTAAGGAATTTTATTATTGTATCTAAGAGAGCAGTTGGGAATTTCATGTTTTCAATTAATTATATTAAATTTTGATACAAAAATATTTGTAATTTTCTAAACTATAGGTTTGTTTGGGAAGTGGGTTGGCTTTTTGACTTTTTGGATATTTTGGCCTAGGCTAAAAAGTCTCGTTTGGGAAAGGCTTTCTGACATTTTTGACTTTTTGTGAGAAAAAAAATGTAATGATTATGGGTTAGATGTGATGTTTTGTCTTATTGGGCTAAAAAACCTATTTTGTCTTTTTGTGACTAAAATAACTCTAAATCCAACCCAACCCAACCATTATTCTCAAACGAAGCCTATACTGTTTGGTAGAGCTGTGGGAAAGTGCTTATAGCTTATGCCTAAACAGCTTATAGCTTATAACTTTCAGCTTAAGCTGATTTCTAGTTTATTCTTAAAGCATCTCCTGCCCCACTTAAAGAATAAGCTGATTTCTGACTTCTAAAAAGCTATAAGCTAAACCAAACATATCAAAATAGCTTAAATTGAGCTGAAAGCTGAAATAAGCTGTAATTAAGCTCTGCCAAACAGGCACATAGGATGATCCGTATTTTAAACAAACTTAGGAAGAAGTATATTTGTAATATAGTCTTCATTTTTTAATTGACCCAAGAAATCCGTCACAGCAAATGATCAAAATATCTTCAAATTAATAATGCATTAATTTTAATTGCAAAATCAAATTTTATTAAGTATGATTAATCATGATTGCAAAATCAAATCTCATTAATTTACTACAATAAAAATAACAATTTACTGCCCCAAAATATATATATATATATATATATATTTAAAAACAGTTTTTAACCAAATACTATGACATCATTTACAAGAAAGAAAAATGAGTGAGACCACTAAAAAGAGGAGTACTAATAACTTTAAAGTGGTGTGGGTCCCACATAATGGGATATTTTGCAATTGTGTTTTTTTGTTTTTGATTATTTTTTTTGAATTTCCACCTTATTAGTGGTCAATTAGTGCTCCCAAATTAGTGGGATGAATCATTGTTGTACAAGAAATGCCAAACATGCATTGTGGACTCAAATTTAACAATAGACTATAAATTGATACGCATAAATTCTTCCCAATTTTATCAACTTGCCCGCACACAATTTTTTCTTGAACAATGTTACAGACCCCCAGTGACGTGGCGCGGCCTCATTGGCTGAAAATAAAAAATAAAAAAAAGTTTTTTTTCACCCAATCAGGGCCTTACACGCACGACCCCCAGCACTCCCACTGGGGGTCGGAGGCATTTTCCCTTTTTCCTAATCCTAATACAATTAATCTGATGATACCCAAATCTTATTTTCATTGCATTTTTTTTTCTATTAATTTGTAAAATATGATTTTGAATAACTTTATGCATTTGATTATTTGTGAACTATGTCAGAATTTAAAATAAATAATAAATTTTTTGTTTGAGCTTGTAAGAAAATTAAAATCTTATGTTCATTGATTTTTTTTTTCTCATTTGAAAAATGCTATTCCGCAATTAGAATTTTATACATAATTTTACACAAGAATAATATGATAATAATATGACAATAATATTTATGTAATTAAAGGCATCACAATGGACTCTTTGTTTTGAAGTGAAAAGGTCATACTCTAGCCAAGTCATCATGTATAAGATTTTTGTTTCAATTTTCTATTTATATATCACCAAGTCTTCTCATTTTATATTTCTAATAATCCTCCCAATCTGTTCAAATCATTGGCTCAAAATTGACAAAATATTCAACAAACTCATTTAATTTTGCATGTGGTTTGCAATTTTTTCTTTCTTTCTCTTTTTTTTTTTTCTTTTTCTTTTCTTTTAAAGTAAAGGGTAGTAAATATTGGATTTGTCAGTGACATGATGTGGTAGTATTCTAATCTAATTAACATTTTTTAGTTTACAATAAGGATCACACCATTATTGAATTAACGAGAGATAATGGTTGTCCACTAAGCCTCCGTTTGGGAAGTAGATTGACTTTTTGGCTTTTTTAGCTATTTTAGCCTTGGCTAAAAAGTTTGATTTGAGAATGACTTTTTGCCTTTTTTGACTTTTTTTGTGAGAGAATAGTGTAATGATTATGGGTTGGATGTGATGTTTTGTTTGTTGTGACTAAAATAGCCTATTTTGTTTTTTGTGACTAAAATAGTCAAAAAAGCCCCAAACCAAGCTTCCCAAATGAAGCCTAAATCTCATTTGTGCTTTCTTATTAGTTGGTAACGTCACATAGGACGGTGCTCCGTATTTTTTGGAAAAATTTTACCAATACATTTTGTAGATTGTATCATTTTGATTTCTATAATTTTAATTAGCTCAATTTTGTCCCTTAATTTTAGATTTTATGTCAATTTGATCTAAGGATTTTTGGCAAATGAGGTGAAAGAGGTTAAATCACTAAAACGATCAAGTTTATAATTTTGTGCATAAAACATAGCGCATACCACTCATGTACACATTTTTCATAAAAAAATAATAATGATTGAAATCCATTAGACCAATTTGAGGCAGTAAAAAAATTAAAGATCAAAATCAAATCAATTGAAATTATAAAAATAAAAAAGACTATGCATCTCATTGCATTTTTTTTTCTAAGTTATTTTTTATATTAATTTGTAAAATTTAATATTGAATAACATCATTCGATTGATTTCTGAGCTTTGTGTCACAATTTGAATAATTTTTTTGTTTGAAATTGTAAGGAAATTAGAATTGTCTGTTTATTAATTTATTTATTTTTTATATTTGTATAATGCTATCCCACAACTGGAATTTTCTAGAAAAGAGAATTTTGCACAATAATAATGTGACATTATTATTCATGTAATTAAAAGATATCTCAATAGACTTTTCATTTTAAAGTGATAAACTCAAAACCTAACTAAATCAGTATGTCTAAGCTTTTCATTTAAATTTTCTATCTATATATCACCACTCTTTTCATTTTGTACTAGTGGTCACCCGTGCGATGCACAGGTCTTTAGAAAGTCAATAATTACTAAAAAAAATTGCTATTTGTTTATATTTCTTAACATTTTTATTTGGTTTGTGTATATAAATCTTACTTCACATCATTAAAAATATTTAATATTTCACATTATTGAAAATTTAAAAAAACTAGCATACATTAGTAAATCATCACATATATAATAGCTAATTTATCTAAGAATTACTTCAGATAACCAAAAATAGAGTAATAAAGGCATATTATAATTAATCAAAATGACTAATATATTAAATTTAAGTAACACTAATTTTGCTTAATCAATAGTAGATATTACATTAATCATCTCATATAATATAATAAATTAAAATAAAATTAATTTTAATTCCCACTAAATTTAGTTAGTAGTTAAAATTTTTTATATGCTATTTGTTTTTTTGTTATATTGATTCATTAAACACAAATACGTTTGGAATGATTATAAAAAAAATTTAAAAAAATGTTTGAAAATGCATTATACTTGAATTGACAAACATAAAGAATATACATATTTAAATTATTCAAAAAAAAATTAACATTTTAAATATGAGATATCTTCCATTTTCTCAAACTCTGAATCTAAATAAATAAATAAATAATTTAAACAAATAAGAAATTTGTGGTTTAGTTCTCAAAAGAAATGAGTTACTAAAAATAAATTTAATTATGAATTATTTCAATAGGATAATCAACAATAAAAAATCAACTGATCAATACATTTAAAGTATAACCCATATCCAATAAATTTTGATATGTTCTTCATTTTCAATCTAACATCTACACAAAAAAAAAAAAAAAATTAAACACAAATAATCAATAAGTGGGAGAGTTACAAATTGATAATTGCAGTGCTTTTATAAATATAAAAAAAAGGATAAAATCTCAATTAAATGACACATTATTAACAAAAAGAAAGAAATAAGGAAAAATACAGATTGTAACAAAAAAAAAAATAATATCCATTTATATGAACTCACTTTCTGACAAATGCAAAAACTCATGCAAATACACATTTCAAATGTAAAACAAATATTTAAGATTTTTAGGTACCGATGAAATGGCAATGTTGATTGTTTTCCCTCCAATTTTCTATTCATGGTTTCTTTTGCAAGAACTTGTTTTTATATTAAAAAGATTATGCTTAAACAAAAGATATATATAGAATTCTATCATGTTTGAAATTTGTATGGATAAGTAATTGATGATTTTAAAAGATAAAATATTAAGTTCCACTTAAAGATAAACTTTAAAAAGATTAAGTTGAAATATATAGAAATTCTATAACAAACTAACAAAAGATAAATATAAATCGTTAAAAAAATTGTCATCTTTTTTGGATATTTATATCTCATTCTTATTCTTTTTTTTATTTAAATATTTTGTTATCTTTTATTTGAATTTTCATTAAATAGTTATATTTTTATTTTTGTATATTTTTTCATCTATATTTATTTTTTATTCATATATACATAATTACCTTTTTATTTTAAAAATCATTTGACTCGTAATATTTTTTTATTTAATTTTTTTTAATTGTTCATATATAAATAATTAACTTTTTATTTTTATAATTAATTGACTCGTAATATTTTTTATTTAGTTATTTTTTTTTTATCTTTTATTTGACTCTTTATATTATTTTGTAGTTGAAATTTGAATAGTTATCTTTTTATTTTATTTTATTTTATATTTTTATCTCTACCTCTTTGTTGTTCATATTTAAATATTTATCATTTTATTTAAATATATATAATCCTTTTAGCTTTTGAGATTTAGATACTTGACAAATGATTAAAAATTAGGAAAAGTGGGAGGGGATATTTATATCCCAATCTTATTCTTTTTTTTATTTAAATATTTTGTTATCTTTTATTTGAATTTTCATTAAATAGTTATATTTTTATTTTTATATATTTTTTCATCTATATTTATTTGTTATTCATATATACATAATTACCTTTTTATTTTAAAAATCATTTGACTCGTAATATTTTTTTATTTAATTTTTTTAATTGTTCATATATAAATAGTTAACTTTTTATTTTTATAATTAATTGACTCGTAATATTTTTTATTTAGTTATTTTTTTTTATCTTTTATTTGACTCTTTATCTTATTTTGTAGTTGAAATTTGAATAGTTATCTTTTTATTTTATTTATTTTATATTTTTATCTCTACCTCTTTGTTGTTCATATTTAAATATTTATCATTTTATTTAAATATATATAATCCTTTTAGCTTTTGAGATTTAGATAATTGACAAATGATTAAAAATTAGGAAAAATAGGAGAGGAGACTTGAGAAGTGACACGTAGGAGAGAGAATCCATAAGAATTTAGTATTTAAAGTTTGGAGAATTCTCATACTCCACTACATTTGAATTCTATCATGTTTGAAATTTGTATGGATAAGTAATTGATGATTTTAAAAGATAAAATATTAAGTTCCACTTAAAGATAAACTTTAAAAAGATTAAGTTGAAATATATAGAAATTCTATAACAAACTAACAAAAGATAAATATAAATCGTTAAAAAAATTGTCATCTTTTTTGGATATTTATATCCCAATCTTATTCTTTTTTTTATTTAAATATTTTGTTATCTTTTATTTGAATTTTCATTAAATAGTTATATTTTTATTTTTGTATATTTTTTCATCTATATTTATTTTTTATTCATATATACATAATTACCTTTTTATTTTAAAAATCATTTGACTCGTAATATTTTTTTATTTAAATTTTTTTTAATTGTTCATATATAAATAATTAAATTTTTATTTTTATAATTAATTGACTCGTAATATTATTTATTTATTTATTTTTATCTTTTATTTGACTCTTTATATTATTTTGTAGTTGAAATTTAAATAGTTATCTTTTTATTTTATTTTATTTTATATTTTTATCTCTACCTCTTTGTTGTTCATATTTAAATATTTATCATTTTATTTAAATATATATAATCCTTTTAGCTTTTGAGATTTAGATACTTGACAAATGATTAAAAATTAGGAAAAGTGGGAGGGGATATTTATATCCCAATCTTATTCTTTTTTTTATTTAAATATTTTGTTATCTTTTATTTGAATTTTCATTAAATAGTTATATTTTTATTTTTATATATTTTTTCATCTATATTTATTTGTTATTCATATATACATAATTACCTTTTTATTTTAAAAATCATTTGACTCGTAATATTTTTTTATTTAATTTTTTTAATTGTTCATATATAAATAGTTAACTTTTTATTTTTATAATTAATTGACTCGTAATATTTTTTATTTAGTTATTTTTTTTATCTTTTATTTGACTCTTTATATTATTTTGTAGTTGAAATTTGAATAGTTATCTTTTTATTTTATTTATTTTATATTTTTATCTCTACCTCTTTGTTGTTCATATTTAAATATTTATCATTTTATTTAAATATATATAATCCTTTTAGCTTTTGAGATTTAGATAATTGACAAATGATTAAAAATTAGGAAAAATAGGAGAGGAGACTTGAGAAGTGACACGTAGGAGAGAGAATCCATAAGAATTTAGTATTAAGAGTTTGAAGAATTCTCATACTCCACTACATTTGTTTATATATAGTACAGATATAGATAGATATAGATAGATAGATAGATAGATATAGATATAGATATAGATAGATAGATAGTTATAGATAGATAGATAGATAGATAGATAGATAATATAGAAGATAGATAGATTTCTAATAATTCGAAAATGCTTAAATCATTGGTTTGAAGATAGAGCATCATTTCTTCTCCCTGACCTTTTGCTGGCAGTATCGAAATCAAAAGATTGAGAAGGAGGAGAGCTGCAATTAGGGCCGGAAACAAAATGAGCCGAGCCGAGCCGAGTATTATTTTGTATTTATATATATATTTATATATTACTTAATATATAAATAATATATTTATTATATAATTTAAATAAAGATAAACGAGCCGAGCTTATGCGAGCTCGTGCTCGGCTCGTTTATTAAACGAGCCTAATATTCGAGCTCGAACTCAGCTCATTTACTAAATGAGCCGAGCCGAACCGAGTTTGTTCATGAACAATTCGGTTAATTTGTAGCCCTAGTTGCAATTCATGGTCTTAAAATCTTTAGTTTATGTTGTTTGATTCGAAGCTCTTATGTTATATTTGATTTATAGATTTAAGTAGAGATTTAAAAAGAAAAAAATAATAAAAAAAAAGTGAGTAAAATATGAATAAAATACATTGGAGGAGGATCCCATCCAGTTCAAAATCTGGACTAGAAGGCATTATTTGGGTTTGTGGGGCTGAACATGGGCCTCGTTTTGATGATCCAAACCGTTCATTTTATATGAAACTTTTGATAATTGTAACTTATTCAATTTATTCAATTGTAACAGTTGTTGTCCATTTTTTCGATGACAAACGTGATAAATAGAATAGATTATGATTATCGGATCAATTTAATTTCTTGTGTGAATAAAATATATGAAATACCTAACAAAATGAATAGTTTGAATTATCAAAATGAAGCTAGTGTTGAGCCCCACGACCCTTAACAGTGCCCACTACTCCAAATTTTAGACTGGAGGAATCTGTCTCCAAATACATTTCACACATTTTTTCTTAATTTTTTAAATTTTTTACCCAAATTAATAAACCAAACACACTTTTAGTCAAACTAACGAGGAGATCAATTTTTTGTTCGAGGTTCAAGAGAAAGGAAAGGAATCAACGGCTTGGATAGGTATCCCAACTCTAAGAAAGGCAAGGCAAAATGCCAATTTTCTCTATTTATTATTTTTGTTTTTTTGTTTTTTTTTTATTAAAGTTTTTTTAAATTTTTTTTTAAGTGACCGGTGAAATCACATGTACGAGTAAATATTGAAAATCTTGGCGGTATTGTTTGACGGTATTACTATTTGATGGGCACGGCCCGAGAGGGCCCAGCCCACGGCCTAGGGTCTAGCTCACAGCCCAGGAAGCCTCAACCCACCCCTATCCTAAGTTTTCCAATGTTGGGCCAACTGGGCTAGGACCAATAGCATTCAAACACCTGTCAAGCAGGGAATTAGCCACATAAGCAGTCAAAGATCCTGTAAAGTTATTGCACCTACACATCAGCCATTTAATGAGGCCATCACAACATTAAATGCAGTAAGACCTTTCACGTCGAAGTATGCAAAATCACCATGAAGGAGGATATAGACTTTCGGCCAACAAGACAGCTTGGAATGGACAAGGAAATGATGAGCAAGAGATATAAGGAAGTGTTCAAGGTACATTTGGGGATATATTTTTTTTCTCTTCATCTTTCTCTCTAAAACAAACTTCTACCTATTGTTAATTCTTTACCCTAACCTGACTTGACCGTTAGAGTGTCCGTTGGGGGAGCTATCCCCTCTGGACTTTTTTGCAGGCATGCGTCGAGGATTCATAACTAGCAAACCTGATTGAAGGTGCGGACGAGTCCGATCTATCCACCATTGACCATATTACATTATTAGTTGACGCTGTTTGTGGAAACTATCTCTGATAGACAATTGTGTTCATTGTCACCGGAGGGAGCTCATTTATCACCCATCTCTTACATTAGGGTGGATGGTCATGACAAGATCCATGGCTCCCAATACAATACTGGTAACCCTGAAACTAAGTCCTCTAACCCAAATAACCCACATTTATATTTCACAAAACTCACTAACAGCATCAACCAGCTGACCGAACAAAACCAAGTACTGATTAACGCTTTGCTCCAGCGTGACTTACCTATCCCTCATCTACCACCACAAGTAGTCCCCCCAAACCTGGAACAAACCCACAATCATCACCAACTCCCACCATATGTGTCCTAAGGAATATTTCTACCCTTCGTCCCGCAACCTCAACTGCTGAATCTTGACGATCTGTGTGCCCCTCCTCCAGGCTCGCAGCTCCGACAAGATGGACCACCGCTTTTCCATAACCACCCTCCACCGCACCACGCTACCGTCCATGAAGGAGAGGGTAGCAATGTTCAACCCCCAATTCATGCTTGTGGGGACAATGCCTCCGTTTGGGAGGAAGAACTACGGGCTATGAAGTTTCAACTACAAGGGGTCATACAGAACATGTAGCACAAACCTTTTTCCACAATCAACTCTCTTTTTACCACTTCCATTAGAGTTAAATCTCTACTCCCTAAGTTCAAAATGCCATCGATTGACACCTTTGACGGCACCAGCGATCCAGTCGACCATGTAGAAGCATATCAGACACTCATGATCCTCCATGCCTTTGGTTCAGCCAGTTTTCCCCAGACTCTGTCACTTCCTTCCACCAACTCAGCGAATCTTTACTGAGCCATTTCATCGGTGTTCGGCGGCAACGACATCCGACGACTCAACTGCTAAATATCCGGCAGATCGAGGGGGAATCGCTACATACCTTTGTCACCTGTTTCAATACAGAGGCCTTACAAGTGGAGGAAAACGATGACAAGGTCATTCTCATAGCCTTCATGGCCGGTTTGTGCCTATCGGACTTTCTCTTTTCTCTCTCAAAAACCCCCCAACTACAATGGCCACTCTCCTTGCCAAAGCCTAGAAATACTTGAATGCTGAAGACTCTCTAACAGCTCGCCAAGACTCCACATCTAAGGCCTCGCAATCTAGGGACAAGAGAAAAGAACCTGAGCCTAGGAACGCACAATATACTCACCAACCTCCTCAATATACAGACCGACCCCTCACGCTAAGACAGACCAACTCCTACCCAACCACTTGGTCGGTTTGAACGGTACACACCTCTCAACTCACCTATGGACGAAGTCTTGCACCAAATTTAGCATGACTATAACCTCAGGTGGCCCTAACCATCGAAAACCCCTCCACCCGGCGGACCAATTCAAGTATTGTCGTTTCTATCGTGACCACAACCATACCACTGAAGAATATGTCAACCTTAAAGACCAAGTAGAGGATTTGATTTGCCAAGGACGCCTCAACTGGTTCACAATAACCCGTCCCCACCAAAGACTTAGGGCCGACTTCCTAAGGCGTAACGACTGGCACACTCCTCCCAGACAACCTAAACCACCTAGGCGAAATAAGGACCAAGCCCTACAATAACCCTGAGCACAAGGTGGCCCGCCCTTCCAATAGACGAGATCAAGGTCATCGCCGGAGGGATTGCGTGTAGCGGACCATCCTGGTCAACACAACGAGTTGAGCTCAGAAAAATTAAACAAGGCTCCGATAAGGAAGTGATGACGGCGGCCCAGCCCTACAAACAACCCAAGCAATGGTTTGAGCCGATCACCTTAACGGATGTGGATTGCGCAGGCATTCGCTACCCCTACGATAACCCTTTAGTCATTTTCGCTCTCTTATCAAACTATAAAATTCGGCGAGTATTTATCAATAATGATAGCTCCTTAGACATCATCTTCCTCAATGCCTACTAATAGCTTAAGGTCGGGGAAGAAAAGTTGTTGCCCTTATAAACCCCTCTGGTCAGCTTTACCAGGGATCGGGTGACCTCCATAGGCTCCATCAACCTCCCAATCACTATCAGAGAGTATCCGCGACAGTCCACAAAACTCCTTACCTTTCTCATCATTGACTTTTCTTTCGCTTACAATATCATACTTGGCCACACGGCTCTCAACACCCTCCAAGCTATAACATCCACGTACCATATGGCCATGAAATTTTTGACTGATCAAGGGGTCGGCACGGTAAAGGGTGAACAGACGATGGCCAGAGAATGCTATGTCACCTCGTTAAAAGAGGTTAAAATGAGGGAGGCTAGGATCATCGAAGGCCTTCATGCCAGAGACAAGGAGGAGCTAATTAAAGGGAAACCAGTGGAGGAACTAGTTGAAGTACCCATTGATTCTGCCGACCTAACGAAGACGGCTAAAATTGGCAGACAGCTGTCTTCTCAAGCTAAAGACGACCTCACAGCTCTCTTAGTCGAGCACAACGATGTCTTTGCTTGGACTCATTCGGACATGCAAGGTATTGACCCTTCTTTTATTATTCATCGCCTCAGTATTGAACCTTAGTTCTAACCGTTCCGCCAAAAGCAGCACATTTTTCATCTAGAGTGTAATAATCTCATCGCTATTGAGGTGGATAAGCTGTTGAAGGCCCAGTTCATTCGAAACGTGGACTATCCCAAATGGTCATCCAATGTGGTCTTAGTCTGCAAAAGTAATGGCAAATGGAGACTTTACGTCAACTACTCTGACCTCAACCGAGCTTGCCCTAAAGATAGCTACCCACTACCCAAGATAGATCTATTGGTCGATGCCACGACGGGACACCAAATGCTTAGCTTCATGGATGCTTTCTTAGGCTATAATCTGATCTTAATGCATGCATCTGACTAAGAGCATGTCTCTTTCATTACTAGCAGAGGGACTTATCATTACTGCGTGATGCCATTTGGTTTGAAGAATGCGGGAGCCACTTACTAATACCTAGCTAATGCCATTTTTAAAAACCAAATAGGTCGGAATATGGAGGTCTACGTTGATGACATGCTCATCAAAAGCAAACTCTCTTCCGATTACTTAACAGACTTGCAAGAGACCTTCCAGGCCTTGCACAAATATAAGATGAAGCTGAATCCAGAAAAATGCACCTTCGGCGTTAGGTCTGGTAAGTTTTTGGGGTTCATGGTCAGCCATGGAGGTATTGAGGCCAATCTAGAAAAGATCAAGGCCTTAATAGAAATGCAGTCTCCTAGAACGGTAAAGGAGGTTCAGTGGCTCACGAGCAGAGTAGCCGTCCTCAATTGCTTCATATCAAGGTCAACCGAAAAGTGTCTTCCGTTCTTCAAAGTGCTTAGAAGGGCTTTCGATTGGAACACTGAGTCTGAGGAGGCATTCCAACAGCTAAAACAGTGCATGGCAAACCCTTCCCTTATTTCTTAAGCAATCCTAGAGGAGACCCTCTTCCTTTACTTAGCCGTCTCCCACACTACTGTCAGCACTACCCTAGTAAGAGAGGAAGACTCAATCTAGCACCCAGTTTATTACATCAATCGTACACTTCGAGGGGCAAAAAAAAATTATCCCTTATTGGAGAAGATGGCTCTAGCTCTAGTCATCGCCTCCAGACGTCTCTGACCCTATTTTCAAGTCCACTCCATCATGATTCTCACTGACCAACCATTGAAAAAATTTATGCAACAACCAAAGTCGTCAGTCAGGCTCATGCAGTGGTCTGTTGAATTAAGCCAGTAAGAGATCTCCTACCGACCCCGAACAGCTATCAAAGGCAAGGTGGTTGTAGATTTTATCCTAGAGTTCACCAATCTCACTCCAGACATACCTCCTCCACTAGCACACGTCATTTTGATACAGAGGACCCCCTACTCCTAGACTCTTAGCGTTGACCGTTCATCCCACAAAGAGGGGAGTGGAGCTGGCTTGATCCTCACGACCCTGGAGGTTGAGTACTTCAAGTGTGCTCTCCGCTTCCTATTTGCCGCAAGTAACAACGAGGCCAAATATGAGGCCCTAATAGTAGGTCTTCGGCTGGCCAGAGATATTGGGGTCGCCCATCTTCGAGTGTCTAGTGATTCCCAATTGGTCGTCGGACAGATAACCAGTGAGTTCAATGTAAAAGAGGAAATAATGTGATCTTATACATCGCTTTTCCCCTCACCTGCCTCTTTAATAGTTGTCATATCAAGCATGTCCCTAGGTCAGAGAATTTCTAAGCAAATGAAATGGCCCAGTTAGCTTCAGCAAATCAATCAAACCTTAGCTATGGTGTCCGAAGTGAATACCTAACCCACCCAGTAGTTTTACCAGATTAACAAGAGGTTCACTTGCTCTAGGATGAGCCTATTCCATGGGCCCAAGACATCATCTCATTCTTAGAATACGGAATCCTACCAGCGAACAAGTAGGAAGCCGACGAGATCAGGGCTCGGTCGTTTAATTATGTCATTATCGATGGCATCTTGTACAAGCAGGGATTCTCACGACTATACCTCAGATGTCTAAATGCTGACCAAGCTACCTATGTGATTGTAGACACCGCATTTTTGACTGCCCTTACGACTTGGACGCCACCGCTTGCGCAGCCAATCATGAATGTGTATATGCTTGTTAAGTGCTCGAAGTCCTCAGCAGAATGTCACAGCTTTGAGCCTTCAAACTCTATACACCTCTTGCCTTGTTTTGGACCACAACCATAGTTCTTCAAGCCTGAAAAACCTTGGGACCTGCCAGTCACAAGTGTGTTTTGGCAGATATTTTGGCCAGCTGTGCCAGCTGTTTCCACAGAAGCTTGCACCTATCTACACGTGTATGTATTGATATTTCTGAGGAAGTTTGATTTTTTTCTATATATAGGAGACCTCATTTTCCATTCTTGAGGGTTGGAAAATTTGGAGCAAAATATGTTCTCTCCCTCTACAATTCTCTCTCTCTCTTGTAAATTCCTAAGCTTTTGCAAGTTTTTGTCTATACACTCTAAACCAAACCTTGTGGTATTTGAGCTGAGGTACTTTTGAGCCTACTTTGAGCTCTTGAGGGTGTGTAAGTGTTGATTTGTTGCTTGGAAAGAGTTCTCCTCTTCAAGAGGTATAAGCCTTTGCTTATTTCTTTGCTTTAGTTTCTATTTTTCTTACTGTTTTTAGACTGTTTTTAGGCTATCTAAGCTCTAAAATTTTGAGCTGTAACTTGTGGTTTAAGGTCAATAAGGGTGGAGGGGTGGCTCACCATTCTTTTCACCTAGCTTCCTTGGCCTTTACCCTTGTGTTTCCCATCTCTTTGTCAACTTTTTTTTAGCTTTTAAATACTGAATCTCAGAGTTTTTTCAGTGGCTAAAACCATGTTTTGAAGTCCAAAAATGGAGGGGGTAGCCTCCCCTCCTTATGCTTTGTTTACTAGTTTACATAGCTCCATGTTTTAGCTTATTATTCTAGCTATTTTTGTCTTAATTCCAGCATGTTTTAGGACTATTTTTAGACTATTTTAAGACTATTTTTGGTTGTTCATTGCATTTGAGCTTTGTATAGCATGCTTGTAGTGTAATAGTCCTCATAGGTTTGGTGGTTTAGGCCTTAGCCACTAACCTATTTGAGTTGATATCATTTATTTCTTACTTTCTATACTTCTGTTCATATCTAATCACCACTGCAACCTCCCTCCTTTCCTGGCTTTTGCTTTGCTTTGAAAGTTATTTCAAACTAGTTGTTTGTTTAAAGCATGAGATTGAGGTATTGTTCTTAATGGTTTAATCCCTTTGGGGGTTCATTACCAATGACATGACACTTCTCTCATGCCTAAAACAACTATTGGTTTGGTGCTCCTTTCCATTAGATGACTTAAAGATCACCTTTGGACTTAATTGGTTAAAGAATGGTTGGTAATTAAAATGGATTAATAAAATGAGGACTAAAAATGATGTAAGATAATAACCTGGTCAGGGTTCAATCGGATGTTAATTGAACCCTTGAGTCTTGAATCGTTTCATACTTGTTCATGATGAAAACGATTCAAGAGTCATTGTCACCACTTTCCTTGATCAATCCATGATAGGAAGGAGGTTTGAGAGTCTTTGTTGTTGCATTTATTGAAATTATACCCTTTGGTTCATAGGCTATCATGCAATGAAATTGCATCGATTGATGGTTTGTGAATCAAACTTACCACTCCTTTGAGTTGTTTGATGACAATGAGGGATAAGTTGTACAAACAACCCTTGAGAATACCTTGGTTGTGCTTTGTTTGCTCTATGTTGCAATAAGAGGAACCAGGATTTTGTGGATGGCAGGCCACCATTTCTGGACGGCCACCACTTCTGGCCTGCTGGCCACTTTTGTCAAATTGAGTAGCAACCTTTTTGGAATAGAACAGAGTAGAGGCTGAGGTGAAAGATGTTCCAACTGTGCAACAGAAGCATTCTTGCAGCAGAACAGTGGGCTTTTCAGGTGGAAATCCGTGCATGCATGAGCATTCCTCGCTTCCCAGGGCTAATTAGTTAGCTTAGCTACTTATTTCATGCTGTATTCATGTTGTAATTAATTAGTTATTTGTAATTAATTAATTAGTGTAATTAATTAGTTAGTTCTATAGAATAGTTAATTAATTAATTGGTTTTGTAATAACTAGCTAGCATAGTTAGTTTATTCGGTTTGTAATAATTAGTTAATTTGTTTTGTAATAGCTAGTTAATTAGTTTAGCTAGTTAGTTTATTCGGACTCTCCTGCGAGAGGGCACAATTGTAATAATGTGTATGTCTTTCTCCCTTTTATTTACTAGCTTATGTTGGTTAGTTTAGGGCATCATATTTTGTTTAGCATCTCTCATGCCTTGCATCCACTTGTCTTGCATTTATCAAGGCTCGGTTCATTACTCTAACTTGCACTGTTAGTTTAACGCTTCTTTGAAAACGTGCTTAGACCACATGTTATCAAATTAATTCACATGTTATGTAAAGTAGCCGAGCCTATTTAGATTGCATATCGCATGCGTTGCATTAGTCACATTGCATTGTTAGGATCACGTATTTTTCTTAACTCTTTCATCTTTTTGGCTTGGAGTACTAGGTGAGCTCTTTTGTGCTTTAGCATATTGCACGAATGTGATTGTTGCCATGTCTAGCATGCTTGCCATAAGGCTAATTGCTTAAATGATGAATTGTTTGAATGCTTGTGGATAAAGTCTAATCGTTTGAATTGGGATAGTTTGATTCATGTACATTTGAGCTCACTTTTTCAAGTGGCACATTCACAAACTCTTTTAAAAAACAAACATGAAATCAAGTGTTTCAGTTTTTGCAAATTAGTCTATACTTGTGTGTGTGCACATCACATAGTAATGCTAGCCTAATAATCGGAACAAAAGCATATAATGTAAATAAGATTCACATCATAATTAGTAGAGGCCGATCTTTGATCGGGCGAGCAGGGGGTGCTCAATTCAAGACCTTCCCTTCTCATACCTAAGTTCCCGAGCCGAGACAATACTGGTAATGACGGACACGTGGCCTTTGGCACGAGTCATGGGTTTCTTAAATTTTTCAAAAATATTTAGGTGGCGACTCTGTATTTGGGAAAGTTGTCTATTTTTGGAAATTGGATTCAAAATCGATTTTCCAAAAGATTTGCTGGATTTGGACTCTTTGGTGTTTATCTATAACGATCTCGATTTTCCATCCATCGGTTTTGTATTCCGAACTTGGTTCTGTGGATGTCTATTGTGGTATATGTTTCAATTTCATCCTTTAATTATTTGAATTTGAGTTTAGAAATGTCTTGGGTGTGTTTCGAACAAGTTGGTTGAGCTTTGGTCTCTATTCTTGTTGCCCAGATTTTTGATGATCTACTCGAGCAGGTCTTATTGCCCTCGAGGGATTTTGCATCCTTTCAGCATTTTGTGCGTCTGTAAAAATACTGCAGGTGTGTTTTTCACGCTCGAGTGAGTCGCGCTCGAGCGGGTATCTTTGTGCTCGAGCGGGTGTTTGAAGTTTGTAAAAGTTCTAGATGAGTGTATTCTACACTCGAGCGGGTCCCTTTGCGCTCAAGCGGGTAGTGCTTTGGTGTTGTGCCTTGGTGCTCGAGCGGGTATTTTTGAGTTCAAGCGGGTGTAGTTTTTTGTGTCTTACACTCGAGCATTCTATTCTCCGCTCGAGCAGACTAAACGTATATCAGTTAGTAGCTGGGTCATTTTGGATCACTTTTTTGGTTCTTCCTTTCTCTATAACAATTCAAAACCCTAGTTTGAGAGCTTCTCTCTCTAGAATACCTTCTCTCTCTACATTTTGGCTAAAATCAAGTGATCTCTTCACCTCCCATTCCTTCATTAAAAAGCTTGAGCTTCGCGTGGGCTTCATTTTGATCCGAAAAGTTGTGGGTTTGGAGCACCTTCAAGTTTCTTCATCGTCTCCTTTGGGTTTCTTTTTTTGAGGTAGGGATAACTACTCATATTTATGGTCTTTGACATAAACATGTGGTCTTTTTGATTAAATGTTGAAGTTGGGAAAGTTTGGGAGCTAGAGTTTCAAATCTTGAAATGTGTAAAGAGGGGTTTTTATTTCTTTAAGCTATATATATGTATTTGAGCATTAAAAAGAAGTTATTGAGGTCTATTGATGATATTTGGACCTTTGGGTCAATTTTGAGAAAAATGGGAAAATACCTTGGTTGGGTTTAATTGGGTCATTAGTGTAATTAATGACATTTATTATGAGAATGTGAAATTGGTTTGGAAATAATGAAATCGAGAAGTTATGAGAATGAATGGTGGAGTTGGTTTGACTAGTCACTCACCTTTGAAAATGTTGATAACTTATCCATTGATGCATTTATTATCTGTTTAGAAATAATTGCTTTGGGCTATCGATGGAGGATAGTCTTGATTGTTGTAGATACTGCATGACGATTAGGCGAATTAAAACCAATTCAATTGAATAAGTCATTGAATATGACGGATGGCTTAACACATTGAATATGTGCTTTGCTTGATCATTTTATATGATAAGTGTTTAATACATTGTATATGTATGTTGTTTGGGAGGAGATAGGGGATGTACTCCACAGTTTGAGAGGAGATATGGGATGTACTCCTAAACCGGATGTTTGGGAGGAGATAGAGGATGGACTCCAGTGATAACTAAGCTGGCCAGAGTGTCCAAGATGAAAGTCCCAAAATCCTTATTGCGTTTGCGTAATGTAGATAAATGGAAGTATTGAAGTGTTAATGATATGAGTTGTTATCTCATTTGAAATTAAAGTATTGTTGATATGAGTTGTAGTCTCATTATATACTTTCTAGATGAACAGAGAAACATAACTATGACTTGGTTTGGATTATGGAATAGAAAAGAATGGAAATCATTTATATATATGTGTATCGATGATTATGAATTGGTTATGATAAAGATGTACGTTGGTTTATATGAGTTGAACATGTATCAAATGCTAATGTTTTACTTATTGCTTATATGATGTTTAGCATATCTCTACTAGGCGTTGGCTCACCCTATACGGGATATCATTTTCAGGTGTAGGTGACATGTCACCTCCAAGGACGTAGCTTGGGAGGCTTAGAGGCTAAGAGATCTTTTTGTGATTATCTTTTGTATTACATGTATATCAAGCCAAGGGCTTATTTTTGTGTAAAGAGTTAGAACTCTATTTTTGTTGAACCCAAGTGTTGACTTGGAAAGTTGTAAGCCAATAGGGCATTTACTTTTGTTGTCAACATGAAATATCTTTTGTAAGAATACTCTGATGTTAGGAATATGATATCTCTTTCTTGTATCATGAATGTATGATTATGGGTTTATTTGTAAGGGCGTTACATTATTTATTTCACATTGCACTCGTGAGATCAGATTTAGAACCGTGGGAATCTGATACTGTAGGGCTTATTCGTCTTCCGAAAGGGGGCACGAAAAGTTGAGCTACAGTGGTGAGAGAAGTCCATGAAGGGGTTTGTGGCAACCATTCTAGAGGACGGTCTTTAGCTCATAAAATCCTTCGCATGGGTTATTTTTGGCCCATGCTCAACCAAGACGCCATCGACTTTGTAATCAAATGTGACAAATGCCAACGCTTTGCCAACATCCCTTACGCTGCTCCAACAGAGCCGACACGCTCAGTAGTCCTTATCTCTTCGCCAAGTGGGGAATCGATCTTGTAGGCCCCTTGCCGACTGGCAAAGGCCAAGAAAAATTTGCCATGGTTGCCATCGATTACTTTACTAAGTGGGTAGAAGCAAAGCCCCTTGCCAAGATTACCGAGCGGAATACCACCAGGTTCATTTGGCAATCTATTGTGTGCCATTTCGGGGTTCCTTAAGCCATTGTCTCCGACAATGGTAAGTAGTTCGACAACGCCAAATTTAGAGAATTCTGCGAAGAGCTTAACATCAAACCCTGTTTTTCTTCCCCTGGCCACCCCCAAGCTAACGGCCAGGTGGAAGTCACCAACCACTCTCTGTTGAAAATAGTTAAGACCAAATTAGAGGCCGCCAAGGGACTGTGGGCAGAGGAGTTGCCGAACGCACTTTGGGCCTATTAGACGACGGCCAGAACCCCCACTGGGGAGACCCCTTTTCACTTAACCTACAGCGTTAAGGCAGTTATCCATGAGGAAGTTGGCCTACCGAACGCCAGGATCATCCATCCTGCTCTGCAACTGAACGAAGAATATCAAAGGGTCGACTTGGACCTCATCGAAGAGCTGCGAGAAACAGCTGCCGTCCGATTGGCTTCATACCAACAGAAAGTAAGGCAGCACTATAATCGCAGAGTCCGACCTAGAGAATTCACAGCGGGAGATCTTGTCATACGAAAAGTAACTCTTGCCACCAAAAACCCGACCGAAGGGAAGTTAGCAGCTAAGTGGAAAGGACTTTACATTGTCAAATCTACGCCACGGCCAAGCACCTACCGTTTACAAAATATGTGAGGCAGAGACCTCCCTCACCCATGAAATGCTGAGCAATTGAAACGGTATTTCCAATAAGACGGAGTCTTTCCTTGTTGTTTTGTTCATTTTATTGTTCGGTCCACTTGTTCATTTTTGCCATTTCAATACAATGTATATGCTTACAGCGGCACCACTGCACATCAATAACAAACATATTTCCCCTCTATTATTTGTGTTGTATAATATGCGCAGCGATATGCTACATTGAGCCTGCAGCACTCAAGCAGACTGAGCCTAGCAGACTGAGCCAAACAAGCCTCAGCCAGACTGAACGCCACGAGCCTCAGCCAGACTAAGCCCTTCAAACCTCAGCTAGACTAAGCTTGAAGAGCTTAGCTAGACTAAGTCAACCCCGGCCAGACTGAGCCACACAAGCCTGATCTAGATTGAGCCCTCCAAACCTTAGCTAGACTGAGCTTGAAGAGCTTAGCTAGTCTAAGCCTAAAAAGCTCAGCCAGCTTGAACACCACAAATGGCCTCAGCCAGATCGAGCCTGATGAGCCCAGCCAGACTAAGTTAACCAAGCCTCAATCAAACTAATTTTACCACGCCTCCCAGTTAACGCATGATGTATATACAATAATACTCACATCTTTATCTAATCAGTTTTCAAAGTTACAAATCCAGTTTTTTCACATTTTTGTACTTACAAAGATTGTTTTTATAGGTCCAACCAAACACAAAAAACAAACATAAATAAATAAATAAAACAAACAAAACAACAAATCCATCTTTGTTCTTTTTTTCACATAAAACAATATGCCCTAAGCCAGTTCATCTTTACACAAGGCAAAACAGCCACAAAAACAATTTATTACACCACCAACTAGAAGAATAGTCTTAGTAATTTAACACTAAAATTCTTACAAAATCTAAAATTCTTTACACATGCGCAAGTTACATCTTTACAAAAGCAAATATGCAGCAAAACAAAGTATGTAAGACTGTTGGCAGCAAAAATCTTCAATGCTTCCTACTTGCATCATCTCCTTCCTTCTGACTGGATGCTAGATCTTCTTTTTCAATACCCTCATCTAGGGGTGTCTGAGCAACATCTCCCTCTCTTGGCTTTAGGAGTTTGACGTTGATGTTTGGGAAGATCTTTGCTGCCCTCCGTTGGCAACTCACCCACCCACTATCCTAGTATATACTCAGTTCATGCTTGTAATAGTTTGACTGCTAAAAGCTCTGGATTATTTCTCCTTTGGTCTATCCTTCCACCAGCTCGACAACCGCCACATTTGACGGCCCAGCACTGCCTTCTTTCTCTCTGGCCAAGCTCCTGGTCACGGCTACGTTGACTGCTATTTGAAACTTAGGTGATAGCTTAAACTATTCCACCACAGCAGTGCACAGATCTGGATAAGCAGCCCTTTCTAACGCCATCATCTTGGCTAACTTTGCTGTCTTGGCGCTTTCCTCTTCCAAGGCCTTCGCCAACTCTACAGCTCGTGCATCCATCTCTTTTTTTTCTATCAGAGATGATTCACGTAGCTCTTCATTGTTGACTAGGGCTTCTTCCAACCTCTCATTCATGGTCTCAAATGCTGCTTGGATTTCTTGGGCTCGTCTCAGCTTCGCAACAAACTCTATTGCCTTCTCGGCCAGCTGCGCCTTAGCCTCTGCCAACTCTGCCTTGGTTTCCTTCTCTATTCACTTGGTGCGTTCTGCTACGAAGCCTTGAACCACTGCTAACACCTCCATCTTCTTGGCATTTTGCGCGTGCTTCAACCCTTGGTAGAAAATGCTTCGTGTCGCTTTTCACCAGTGTTCACACTCCACGTTCGCCCTCTCCAGCTCTGCCTGGGTTTTCTCAAACTGAGCTTTCAGTAGGGCCACCTCCATCTTTGCTCCTACACCCTTGCCCACCAATGTCGCTGCTAGTGTCAGCGATTCCATTTGTGTTGAACAGAATGCTTTCATCAGGTCAGCTTTCCCATACCTAGAGACGTCCTTGACTGTTGCATCCTCTATCGTTCCCAATACGCATTCTGTTGCCATTTGCGCATTACTTAACACGTTGGCAGGCTCTTCCCCCTGTTGGCGAGAGACCAACTACTGCCCATAGATGGCGAGTAGCCGTCCTCTTGGCTCTAGCCATTGTATTCACTTAGGCAGGCCTCTCCTCCTCTACCTTTCCTCTGCCATACTCTCTTTCCCTCTCCTTTCCTCTAGTGCCAGAACATTGCCAGTCTGTTCATTCACCTCACTTTCCTTTGTCCCTCTCACCTCCCTCATCTCTGCAATTAGGGGCTCAGACTCTTCCTCAACACCAATCCCTAGCCTAGGCCCCACTTTCACCTCGCCGCTCACCACCGTCACCGTTTCTTTACTCTTCTTCCGAACAGCCCCTCTCTTCTCACTCTCTGTCACCATCGTTCTTTTCTTCCTCAACACCTTCTCCATCTCCACCTTACTCCTCTCCTTTAGCGGGTCCACTGGTGCTTTCAGTGGCCCGAAAGTACTTAAGTCATTGCTTGCCAACGGTTTAGGCCTTGGGCGTGCTACCCTCTCTACCACCGCTTTCGGCGCTGATCCCCAACTCCTTTTCCTTGTATTTCTCTGCCACTGCTAGGATCCTCCTATCTTCTGCCTCTTGGGTCTTCCTTATCACCTCCACCTCCTCCGGCGTCAGATCTCCCTCTGCAGGCTCTGGCCCCAAGCCCAAAGCAAAAAGGGCAAAGGGCTTCACCAAGTCATCCCACTTTAACTCCTTTTTTTTCCCTCCACTGCCTCATCTGCTTTATCTTGCCCTCCGTCGCGGCGTCCAACTTCAGCTCCAGCGACTTGGTGGGACTTTCCACATTGTCCGTACCCCTCTTCCCCTGTTCTTTGATACAAAAAATCGCTTTGTCTGCCACCCTTTGACCGACGAGGGCAACCCGGCGACCAACCCTTTGCCCCCCACTACTTGCAGGGTTACTTACGTCTCCTGTTGATCGAACGCCTTGTAACAAGAGAACAACTCCTCCATAGACATCATTCTCTCGTCGGTCGCCCGCAGCCAGGAGATCACGTATGCCTTCAGAATCTTCCATGCTTTGGGCATCAATTAGCCAGGTGCCACCTCTAGCTGATTTAGCATATTGACGATGATTTGGGGAATTGGCAACCTCAAACCCTCGCGAAGTGCCTCTTCATACAATGTAAACTCCTAGGGCCTCACATCTAACACCCTCTTTGTTGCTAGTGGCAATCTCAACTCCACATTTGTTGGGATTTGATACTTAATCTGTAGTCCCTCCAGATCCCCCACTGTTAGTGTCGACCTATCCGCTTTTGTATGCCAATATTCGGGGGCCATTTGGCTTAGTGGTTAGACGACTGATATCATTGTTGTCGGAACGGGCTATGGTGGCCTTTCCCCATTCTTTCCTTTTTCCCACCCTATATGAAACAATCTCGTCGTCATCGCCTAATGTGTCCGGTGTCAAAGCCAGGGCTCTCTCTTTGTGGTCAGCCATCTTGACGGTCGCCCACTCTTGCTGGTCGGTCATTCATCTCGCTCGGCCACCTTCGTGGTTGGCCATCCTGACGGTCGCCCACCATTGTCGGTCAGTCGTTCACCTTGCTCGGCCACCTTCGCGGTTGGTCATCCTGACGGTCGCCCACCCTTGTTGGTCGAGCGTTCATCATGTTCGATCATCCTCTCGGTCGACCATCCTGACGGTCAACCCCCTTCACGATCGGCCATAGCGCCGCCTTCTCCTACCCACTCTCTCACACCTTCCTCGCCTTGGGGGACCACCTCCACTTTTTATATTCCTTTCATTGGACTAAATCTGCACTCGGGAATGGAAAATTACTAATGGGCACGGCCTGAGAGGGCCCAGCCTACGGCCCAGGATCCAACTCACGATCTAGGAAGACTCAACCCACCCCTATCCTAAGCTTTCCAATACTGGGCCAGCTAGGCCAGGACCAATATCATTCAAACACCTATCAGGCAGGGAATTAGCCACATAAGATGACAAAGATTCTGTAAAGTTATTGCACATACACGTCAGCCATTTAATGAGGCCATCACAGTATTAAATGCAACAAGACCCTTCACGCCAGGGTATGCAGAATCACCATGAACGAAGATATAGACTTTCGGCCAACAAGACAGCTTAGAATGAAAAGGAAATGATGAGCAAGGGATATAAGGAAGCTTTTGAGGTACGTTTAGGGATATATTTTTTTCCTCTTCTTCCCTCTCTCTAAAACCAACTTCTACCTATCGTTAATTCTCTACCTTAACCTGACTTGACCGTCGGAGTGTCTGTCGGGGAAGCTACCCCCTCTGGACTTTTTTGTAGGCATGCGTCGAGGATTCATAACCAGTAAACCCGATTGAAGGAGCGGATGAGTTCGACCCATCTACCATTGACCATATTGCATTATCGCTATTCAATAAATATTCTTAATTTGCACTAAGGATCATAATTAGAGGTGGTCGCAGATCAGTTGCGGCCTCAGAACCACCAATCTACCATCCGTCCGAAAATTGGTGGACTAGAGGAAATCAACCCACAACTGTCCATCGAATTGGCGGATATGGATTAGCAGATTGGCGGATGGATGCGAATTGGTTTGGCAATTTACTACGTGTACTACAATGATAAACAAAGATTGGGAAAAAAAATAGTCTCATCACATGCTTGGAAAGTTTATATATTATATAGTTTTTCTGTTTATACTCTTTATATGCTTGGAAATAGTTCATTCCCATTACAAATAATCATGGTGTAGTTCTCTTCTATAACCTTTAATAGAAGAAACTATATTTTCAATAAAATTTCCAAGTATGTTTTTCATAATCATGATAAAAAGCCAAAAACTACACTGAAATACAAAGAACGAATGATCTCTTTTGTTCAAAGCCTCTCAAAACAGACAAAGAAGTCAAGCACATTGCACATGAGATGTGTGAAAACAAACAAAGAAAGACTGATCTCTCTTTCAAAGCAACTCTCTTTCATTGACAATACCCACCAAAGAGACTCAGAAACAAGAAATCAAATACAACCTAGATAGCAAGTCTCTCTTCATCAAATAAGTGTTAAAATCCCAAAAGATGAAAACTAATGACAAATTCATATAAACAAGCATGGGAGAGAAGTAATAAAATAATTTGACACTTCTGAAAGGCAAAGTTATTCATAATAAAAAAAATTATCAAGTAAAATGTCAAATACCAATAATAAATAAATATAAGAAAATTTTAACACACCAACATTAACTGAAAATTTGAAAAAAAATATCAACAGATATATATATATATATTCACACCCAACATGAACTGAAAAAATATCAACTGATCAACACAGCAACAAGAATTGAAAAAATATGAAATAATGATTCTTCATCAAAAATCAAACTAACAGACAAATATATACATTCACACCCACACATTTCTCATATGTTTGGTTTGAAATAATGATTCTTTAAAATATTGTCCTATTAAAATGCTTAATTAGTGAAGGTGAAGTGTTTTGAGTGGATGACAGTGAACTGAAAAAATAGGAAAAAATTAACAATGCACAATCACTCACTCCAACCCTTTTTGATATATAACAACTAAAAATCATTTTGATGAATACACCAAACATGAATTGAACAAATATCAAATAATGATTCTTGAGAAGGGAAGAGAAAAAAGAGCAGAGTAGAGAAGACAAAAGAAGAGAACAATACCTTTTGATAGTGTAACGATTCCAACGGGAAAATAGGTCGGGCTGATCCACGCTTCTAACGGGTCTGCTGGCCTTGGCGTCCACGGAGTGTGCCTACAAAAAGGTCCAAAGGGGGAAGGTAATCCTCCAGCGGACTCTCCGATGATTGAGTTAGGATATGGTAGGTTGGTAGTATAGAGAGAAGATGGGGATGAAGAACTTAACTTTTTATGCATCTCAGAAGCTTCCTTATATTCTTTGCTCATAATTTTCTTATCCATTCCAGATTGTCTTGTTGGTCGAAAGTCTATATTCTAGCTCGTATCGTTCATGGTGAGTCTGTATCCTCCAGCCTAGAGGGTTTGTCACATTTAATGCTATGAAAGCCTTATTAATGGCTAATATGTGGGTGCAATAACTTTGTAGGATCTTTGTCTGCCTACATTGTTGATTCCCTGCCCGACAGGTGTTTGAATGCTATTGGTCCTAGTCCATCATTGGTTTCCCAAAGTTACTGGGCTTTAATACCTAGTCTGTGGGCTGGGTCCTGAGTCGTGGGCCGGACCCTCTTGCGGGCCCATCTATATCAGTAGTCCCCAATTCCAAAGTGTAGCTTTAGACTAACGAAGGGAATAGGAAAGATGGGAGGAGTGTGGTGGAATGAAGACGAAAGACCGAGGCAGGGGGTCAAGAAGAATGACCAACTAGCAAGGGCGGCTGACCGGGATGGTGGTTGGGTGGGACTCGCAAAGGTGGCCGAGTGGGATGGTCGACCGTGAGGAAAGCCGACCGTTAAGGCGGCCGAGCAGGATGGCCAACCGTAAAGAGGGGCGACCATAAGGAGGGGCGATCGTGGAAGTGGTCGAGCGGGATGGCTGATCGCGAAGAGGGCCGACGGTGCAAGTAGTCGAGTAGGATGGCCGACCATAAGGAGGGGCAACCGCGGAAGAAGTCGAGTGGGATGGCACGAAGAGGGTTGACTGCGAAAATGCAATGACGGCGTACGGGCTCGAGAAGCGAGTAAGCATGTGATGATGTGAAGTGGAATAGACGAGGGAGAGAAAAGAGAGTTAGTGGGGAGGGGGTTGGATCGTAGCCGTACACGTGGCGCGATGTGACGCCATGGATAGGAAATACGAATCGATGGGAGGATGTGAAGGGGTTGGTAGTGGAGATGTGGAAAATGCGGAGGTTTGTACTTGTTTGCCGCATTTTAAATTGGCGAATTTTAACCTTGATCCTTGGAATATAGGCAAACCCTGGGCATTTGGACTGGTGCGATTTACGTACCTTATTGCGAAGAATCAACACATTCCAAACTTTAGCGCCTACATCTCGGTGGACTCTTTCTTCTTTCACATTGCAGATTTCCTCGCCCTCTCAACCAAGGCGATATATAGAAACAAGAAAGAGATGGCACAAGACAGAGTGCCAACTCTAACATCGGATGCCTTAGGAGAGGATGACGGGGTGGCACTAGCGGAACAATATAGAGTGGAGAGGCGTGAAAAGAGGGTCGTGGAGCAGCCAGTGCGGCCTCTTCTAAGGATAATGATTATGACGGTTCAGCCAATTAGCCAAGTGGTGCTTGACCACTGGCATACCAAGGAGGACAAATCCACGCAAACGGCAGAGGATCTAGAGGAGCTGCGGAGTAAATACCAAATTCTGGCAGAGGTAGAGTTAAGAGTGCTCACAATGAAGGAGAGGGCTTCGGATGCATGACCGATAGAGTTCGCGCTGTACGAAAAAACGTTGCAGGGGGGACTGAGGCTATCCCTCCCACAGCTTGTGGTTGACGTGCTGAAGCGCCTGGAGGTGGCCCCAGGACAACTAATACCGCACGCGTGAAAGATTCTGTTTGCCTGGGTAATCGCATGGCCACAAGTGACCAGAGAAGAGAATGATAGTGGACGAATTTTTCTCCTGCTACCAAGTGTTAGGGCAACAAGAGACATGAGTGACTCTGCAAGCCATAGCAGGAAGGGGATTGGTGGCGGGACTACCTTCGTCGATAAAGGGTTGGTGGTCGAAGCAGTTTTTTTGTGGCTTCGAGTGGTGGAAGAGAGTTGCGCACAAGTTGGAAAGTCCCTGCGAAGTTGGTGGAGCCAAAGTTAGACGCTGAGGAGAAGAGGAGGGTCAAATGGGTGAAGGAGTGAAGGGAGAATGAGGGGTTAAAATGGAACAACCTTGGCCAACCCTCAGCCCTATTTGCCTTGAAGTTGGGGCCGCAACCATCCGAGGGAGATCCGTCGCCAGAGGAGACGGAGGCTAGGACGAAAGCTCAGGAGGCAGAGGACAAGTAGGTGTTTACAAGGGCGGATGGATATAAGGAAAAACAGTTGGGCCCAATGCTTAAGCTGGTCGTGAAACGGTCGATCCGACCACGACTGAAGCCGTCAGGAGAGAAGGATTTAGCAACGTTTGTCCCTCTACAAGCGCCAATAGATCCTCTAAGGGAGAAAAGTAGGAGGGAAGTGGAGCAGGTTTTGAAGAATAAGAAAAGGCAAGAGACTGCGGAAGGTGGTGAAGAAAGGCCCTTGGAGAAGAAGAGGAAGAAGGGGGTGGTGGAGATGCCCTTTGCGGTGGGAGGTGAGGAGACCAAGACTGGAGGGGATTTAGAGAGGGATAGAGCTGAGACCCCTAAAGTTGAGGCGATGAGCGGAGGGGAAGGAAAAGAAGGGGGCCAACTGTTGAGCATCCTACAGACCTGCTCTCCAAGGGATTGCCCTCAGCAGAGTTGGCCCCAGGCCATAAATTGGGAAGAGATCGGACGAACTCACCAGAGAGGAACATTGTTGTGGGGTCACTAGGAACTGCGACTTATCATGCGAAAGCAGTGACTGGCCACTTGGTGATGGATGGTGGAGACTCCTCGAAGGTGCAAAGGGATGTCAGAGCTGGGGCTGATCGGCTGTTAGGGGTTATCAAGGACGCGGCCGTGCAAGGTGTTGCACAATTAACGGAGGTCGGCCTCATGAAGGGACTTTGCTTGGCACAAATGGAAGCAACAACCTTACTAGCCACCCTGTTGGGCAAGGCAATGGGGGCGAAGGTGGAAGTGAAGCAGTGAGGGCCAAGTTGGAAGAGACGCGTGAGCAATTGCAAAGTGTAAGGGTAAAGGTAGTCGGCTGGAGGAAAGCGACGCGAAGCGCATACGCTAAGGGCTTAGCGTACGCTCAACGAGCAAAGAAGATAGAGGTGTTGGCGGTGGTGCAGGGTTTTTTGGCGGAACGTGCCAAAATCGACCAAACTGAGGTCGCTGCCGAACTGTTAGCTGTCAAGGCAGAACTGGAAACGACACGTCGTAGGGCGGTGTCGCTGGAGTTTGAATTGGCGAGTGAGCAAAAAAAGAGTGATGAAGCTCAAAAAGCCTGTGCCATTGCCAAGGAGAGGTTGGAGGAGGCCTTGGTGTATAATAAAGAGTTGCGTGAGACGTCTCTGAAGGAGAAGGAAGAGGCAGATGCACGGGAGGCAGAGTTGGCGAAGGCCTTTGAGGAAGAAAATGCCAAATTAGTAGAGTTGGAGAAGATGAGGCATCATAGAGGGTTGCTTACCCAAACCTGTGCACGGCGGCAGTGGAACAGTTCAAGCTATTGCTTAAGTTTCAAATGGCAATCAACGTAGTTGTGGCGAGGAGCATTGCCAGAGAAGGGGAGGCAGATGCTGGGCCGTCGACCGTGGCTACTACTGAACTAGTGGAGGGCCAAACAAAAGGAGAAATAATCTAGAACTTCCAGCAGTCAGACTATTATAAGCATGAAATGAGTCAGTACTGGGATAGTGGATGGGTGAGTTGTCAGTGGAGGGCTGCAAAAATTTTCCCAGAGATCGACACTAGGCTCCTAAGGCCAGGGGAGGAGGACATTGCTCAGACCCCACTGGATGAGGGTATTGATGAAGAAAATCTAATGTCTGGTGGGGAGGAAGGAGATGGAGGTGGGGGAAAGTGATGTACAGCTGGATGTACTGTTTTCCTTTGTTTTCTGTTGGTGTTTTTGTTTTTCCCTTGCTTTGTTTTGTTGTCGAATTGACATAGCTCCTTGTAAAGAATGGTTAACATTTGTAAAGAATTTGTGTTTAAATTTTGAGGATGGTTTGTGAAGTTTGGTTTTTATCTGCTTTAATGGTCTTTTTTTTTTTTTTTTTTTTTTTTTTTTTGGTACTTGGTATATAATAAACCTGTGCATGGAAAGATTTAAGTGGTGGGTGATGAAGTGGTTTATAAAGTAACTTGGCTAAGGAGGCTTAAAGGTGAACTACATGAATCATGTGACTATCTGTCAATAATTTGACAAAACGGCTTGTTACTATAGTTTGTAATATAAAACTGCTATATGTTTTGTCTTTGGGACTGTGCTCAGTCTAGCTGAGACTTTGCTTAACTCAATCTGGCTGAGCTCTTCAAGCTCAGTCTGGCTGAAGCTTTGCTTAACTCAGTCTAGATGAGCTCTTCGGGCTCAATTTGGCTGAGGCTTTGCTTAACTCAGTCTGGTTGAGCTCTTCGGGCTTAATCTGGCTGAGGCTTTGCCTAACTCAGTCTGGGTGAGCTCTTCAGGCTCAATCTGGCTGAGGCTTTACTTAACTCAGTCTGGCTGAGCTTTTCGGGCTTAGTCTAGCTAAGGCTTTGCTTAACTCAATCTAGTTGAGCTCTTCGGGCTCAGTCTGGTTAAGCTTTTTGGGCTCAGTCTGGCTGAGGCTTTGCTTAACTTAGTCTAGCTGAACTCTTTGGGCTTAGTCTGGTTGAGGCTTTGCTTAACTCAGATAGTACAAATAATAGAGAGAGCAAAATGTGTTTGTCATTGACGAGCAGTGGTGCCACTGTCAACGTATACATTGCATTGAAATGTCAAAAACGAACATTTGGATCTGCTAGTAAAATAAACAAAACAACAAGAAAGAGCTACATGTTATTGGAAGTATTGCTTCAAGTGCTCAACATTCCACGGGTGAGGGAGGTCTCGGCCTTCCATGTCTTGTAGTCGGTAGGTGCCGGGTCGCGACCTGGATTTGACAATGTAAGGTCTTTTCCACTTAGCTGCTAGCTTCCCTTCAATCAGGTTTTTGGTGGCAAGGGTTGCTTCTTGTAAGACTAGATCTCCGACTGCGAACTCCCTAGGTCAGACTTGGCAATTGTAGTGCTGCCTTACTTTCTGCTGGTATGAAGCTAGTAGGATGGCGGCTGATTCTCGCACCTCTTCGATGAGGTCCAGGTCGACCCTCCGAAAGTCTTCGTTCAGTTGTGGATCGGGGTGAATGACCCTAGGCGTCGGTATGCTAACTTCCATTGGGATGACTGCCTTAATACCGTATGTTAAGCAAAACGGGGTCTCCCTAGTTAGAGTTCTGGCGGTCATCTAATAGGCTTAGAGGACGTTTGGCAACTCTTCTGTCAAGAGGCCCTTGGCAGTCTCTAACTTGGTCTTGACGATTTTTAGCAGGGAGCGGTTGGTGACCTCCACTTGACCATTAGCTTCAGGATGGCTTGGGAAAGAAAAATAGGTCTTGATGTTAAGTTCATCACAGAATTCTTTGAATTTGGCGTTTTCAAACTGTTTGCCGTTGTAGGAGATGATGGCTTGAGGTGTCCCGAAACGGCATACAGTAGACTGCCAAATCAACCTGGTAGTATTTCGCTCAGTAATTTTGGCAAGGGGTTCTGCTTCTACCCACTTAGTGAAGTAGTCAATGGCGACCACGGCGAACTTTACTTGGCTGCGGCCAGTCGGCAAGGGGCCCACAAGATCAATGCCCCACTTGGCGAAGGGGTAAGGGTTGCTGAGTGTGATCAGCTTTGTTAGAGGGGCATGAGGGATGTTGGCGAAACGTTGGCATTTTTCACATTTGAGTACAAAGTCGATGGTGTCTTGATTAAGCGTGGGCCAAAAGTACTCCGTGCAAAGGATTTTATGAGCCAAAGATAGTCGCCCAGAGTGGTTGCCGCAGACTCCTTTATGTATTTCTCTCATTATGTAGGTGGCTTGATCATTATTGAGGCGTCTGAGGTATGGCCGTGAGATTCCTCTTTTATACAAGATGTCTTCGATAAGGACATAATTTAACGACCGAGCCCTGACCTTGGCGGCCTCCTGCTTGTCTGCGGGTAGTGTTCCTTGTTCTAAGAATGTGATAATGTCCTGGGCCCACGAGATAGGTTCGTTCTGGGGTAGATGGATCACTTGTTGATTTGGTGAAATTGCAGGATGGGTCAGGTACTCAACCCGGACGCCATGGCAAAGGTCTGATTGATCCACTGAGGCTAACTGTGCCATTTTATCTGCTTGGGAGTTCTCTGACCTGAGGACATGTCTGATATGAAAGCTATTAAAGAGGCAGGTCAGAGGAAGAGCAATGTCCCTGTATGATCGCATGGCTTCCTCTTTTGCATCAAACTTGCCAATTATTTGTCCGACTACCAACCAAGAGTCGCTAAACACTTAGAGATGGTCAACTCTGATGTCTCTAGCCAATCGAAGACCCGCTATGAGGGCTTCATATTCGTCCTAGTTGTTACTTGCTGCAAATAGGAATCGGAGGGCGTACTTGAAGTATTCTTCTTCTAGGGTGGTGAGGATTAAACCAGCTCTGCTACCCTCTTTGCGGGATGAACCGTCGACACTAAGAGTTCAGGAGTAGGGGTCTTCCACCTCAGTGGTGACGTGTGTTGGTAGAAGGGGTGCTTGCGGGGTAAGGTTTGTGAATTCCAAGATAGAATCTGTGACAATCTTGCCTTTGATGGCTGTTCGGGGTTGGTAGGAGATGTCGTACTGGGTTAGTTCAACGGACCATTGCATAAGCCTGCCTGATGATTCTGGTTGCTACATGACCTTTTTCAAGGGCTAATTAGTGAGGATCACTATGGAGTAAGCATAAAAATAGGGTCGAAGGCGTCTGGAGGCGATGACCAGGGCTAAAGCCATTTTTTCTAACAGAGGGTAGTTCTGTTCGGCTCCCCTGAGTGTGCGACTGATGTATTAAATTAGGCATTGTACTGAGCCATCTTCCTTGACGAGGGCAACACTGACCGCGGTGTTGGACATAACTAAGTAGAGGAAGAGGGTCTCTTTTGGCAATGCTTAAGAGAGGAAAGAGGGGTTGGCCATGCATTGTTTCAGTTGTTGGAAAGTTTCCTTAGACTTGGTGTTCCATTCGAAAGCCTACTGGAGGACTTTAAAGAATGGAAGGCATTTGTCATTTGCTCGGGAAATGAAACGGTTGAGGACACAACTCTGCCTGTGAGCCGCTGAACCTCATTGACCATTCTGGGAGACTACACTTATATCAGAGCCTTGATCTTTTCTAGGTTAGCCTCAATATCTCTTTGGCTAACCATGAATCCCAAAAACTTACCAGACCCAACATCAAAGGCGCACTTCTCCAGATTCAGCTTCATTTGATACTTGCGCAAGGTCTGGAAAGTCTCTCGTAGGTCTGCCAAGTGATCGGTGGAGAGTTTGCTTTTGACGAGCATGTCATCGACATAGACTTCCATGTTTCAACCTATTTGGTGTTTGAAAACGGCATTAACCAGCCGTTGGTAAGTCGTTTCTGCATTCTTCAAACCGAATGGCATAACATGGTAGTTATAAGTCTCTCTGTCAGTGATGAAAGAGGTGTGCTCCTAGTCAACTGTGTGCATTAAGATTTGGTTGTAGTCGGAGAAAGCATCCATGAAGCTAAGTATTTGATGTTCCACCGTTGCGTCGACCAATAGATCTATCCTGGGAAAGGGGTAACTATCTTTGGGGCAGGCTCGGTTGGGGTCGGAGTAGTCGACGCAAAGTTGCCATTTGCCATTGTTTTTGCGGACCAAAACCACGTTAAACAACCATCTGAGGTAGTCTACGTTTCTGATGAATTGTGCCTTCAACAACTTGTCTACCTCAGTGGCGATGAGGTTGTTGCATTCTGGATGAAAAATGCGTTGTTTTTGCCAGAACTGTCGAAATTGGTGCTCAATACTGAGACGATGAGTGATAAAAGAAGGGTCAATATGTGGCATATCTGAATGGGTCCAGGCGAAGACATTGTTGTGCTCGGCTAAGAGATCTATGAGGTTGGCCTTGGCCTAAGAGGACTCTGGCTGCCGATCTTAGCAGTTTTTGTTGAATCGGTAGGATGGATAGGCACTTCAACAAGTTCCTCTACTGGTTCCCCTCTAATTAACTCTTCCTCGTCTCTAACATCAAGGCCCTTAATGATCATAGCCTTCTTCATCTTGACTTCCTTCAATGAGGCGACATAGCACTTTCTGGTTATTGTTTGTTCACCCCTTACTGTGCTGACCCCCTGATCAGTGGGAAACATCATGGCAAATGGTACGTGGATGTTACGGCTTGGAGGCATTAAGGGCGGTGCGTCCTACTATGATGTTGTAAGTAAAAGGGCAATCGACGACGAGAAAAGTGAGTAGTTTGGTGGATTGCCGGGGATACTCTCCAATGGTGATGGGGAGGTCGATGAAGCCTATGGATATCACCCGATCGTCGGTGAAACCGACCAGTGGGGTTTGTAGGGGCGACAACTTCTCTTCCCTGACCTTGAGTTGGCACTAGGCGTTGTGGAAGATGATGTCCAAGGAGCTGTCGTTGTCAAAAAGAACTCTTTTGACTTTGTAGTTTGATAAGAGAGCAGAGATGACCAGGGGGTCGTCGTGTGGATAGTGAACACCAGTGCAGTTTGCTGCTGTAAAGGTGATCGGCTCAGACCAGTGCTTGGGTTGCTTATAGGGTCAGTCTCCTGTTGCCACTTCCTTATCAGAGCCTTGTCTAAATTTTCGGAGCTCAGCCCGTTGTGTCGACCGTGACGGTTTGCCGCACGCTAGTCCGTGAGCAATGAACCTTATTTCACCTAGCAAGGGAGTAGGATCACCTTGTGCTCGAGGTTGGTGTTGAGGCCGATTGTCATTCCGTTCAGGTTGTGCAGGTTGCCGGGGGGGTGTGTCTGCGGTTATTCCTTGGGAGGTCAATCCTAGGCCTTTGCTGGGGACGAGAGCGTTAGTGAATCAGCTGAGACTTCCCTGGTGGATCAGATCCTCGACCTGGTCTTTAAGGTTGACACATTCTTTAGTGTTATGGCCATGGTCTTGATGGAAACGGCAATACTTGGATTGATCCTTTCTGTTGTAGGGAGATCTTAAGGGTTGAGGCCATTTTAGGTTATAGTCGTGTTGAATTTGGTTCAGAACTTGTTCTATGGGTGAATTGAGAGGGATGTATCGTTCGAACTGACCAGGTGGGCGGGTTGGAGCTGGTCGGTCCGAGCGTATTGGGTGATCTGGATACGATGGGGGTCGGTGTATATATTGCGAGGATTGGGGCTTGGGTTCTTTTCTTTTGTCCTTAGAGGATGGGGTTTTGGACGTGGAGTCTTAGCTAGGAATGGCAACGGGGCGGGGCAGGGCCAGGGATCACACTCCCCGTCTCCGATCCCCGATGGTGAAAATCTCCCTATCCCCGGCCCCGATCCTTGACGGGGACCCTATCATCGTCCCTGCCCCCGGCCCCGCCCCCTAACGGGGATTTGGTTTTCCCGACCCCGCAAATTCCCCAGCCAAAAAAAAAAAAAAAAATTCATCTCATCATCATCAACATCAACAAAAAAATTTAAGAGTTGGGAAAATTTTAAATAAAAAATTATTTGTATATATATTACGTTTAAAATCAGAATAAAATTTAGAAACAAAAAATTTCATCCCAACTGTTGCTCATCATCATCATCATCATAGATCTATAGAAAATTTAAATTCAGAACAAAAAAATTATGTTTCAACAATAAAAAATCTATTTTATCAACAATCATCCTCAACATCAACATCAACATCAACAACAACCAGTATGTATATATATATGTATATATATTACGTTGGAGAGGAGAGCCGAGCAACAGTTGCGGCTTGAGGATAAACACGAAGAAGCCATGGCTAAGAGTTCAGAAATGAGATTGAAAACAAACACGAATGCTAAACCAGAAGATGACGATGGTACGATCATCGCAGTCGACAACAGCAAATCTGTTTCATCGCTGCTCAGATCTGGGGTAAAGAGAGAAGAACGAGAAAGAAAGAGAGAGAGATTGAGAGAGAGAGAGAGAGAGAGGTGGTGCTTCAATCGGCGACAGTGGGAATCGGAGATGGGTGGGAAGAGAGGGGAGGAGTAGAGGACGGCGAGGAAGGAAGAGAGAGATGAGAGACCACAGTTTTGTATTGTGTGTAAGGTAGGGTTTGGTTTATTGTATATATATATATAAGGGGTAGAAAAATAATTTTATTTCGGGGAAATTCGGGGATAGGGCCGGGGCCAAGCCGGGGCTTGAACACTGATCACCGTCCCCGGCCCGAAACAGATCGGGGATTGGTTTTCAAATACCGTCTTCTCCCCGTCGAGGGTATTTTTCAGGGAAAAACCACTCAAATCGGGATCGGGGTTGGGGATTCCCGTTGGGTCTGTTTCAAATTGCCATCCTTAGTCTTGGTGGGCTACCAGAGAGTCTTCGGCATTCATGTATTTTTGGGCTTTGGAAAGAAGGACGACCATGGCAGTTGGGGGATTTTTGTAAAGGAAGAAAAGAAAGTCGGACGAGCGCAAGTCGGCCATGAAGGCTGTGAGAATGACCTTGTCGTTGTTTTCCTCTCCTTGTAAGGCTTCGATATTGAAGCGGATGACATAGCTGCGTAATGACTTCTCTTCCGTCTACCGGATGTTTAGCAGTTGGGTCGCTAGATGTCGTTGTCCCTGAGCACCAATGAAATGGCTTAAGAAGGATTCGTTGAGTTGGCGGAATGAAATGACCGAGTCTGGGGGAAGCTGACTGAATCAGTGGCGCGCCGACCCCTTTAAGGTGACGGGGAAGGCGCGTCACATGATTTCGTCTGGGAAGGCATGGAGGATCATGAGTGTTTGATATGCTTCTACATGGTCGACGGGATCGGTGGTGCCATCGAAGGTGTCGATCGATGGCATTTTGAACTTGGAGGGAAGGGGAAGAGCTTTGTCCCTGATGGAAGCGGTAAATGGAGAGTTGACGATAGAGGAAGTTTTGTGCTGCATATTTTGCATAACCCCTTACAACTGTAGCTTCATGGCCTGTAGCTCCGCGTCCCATACGAGGGCATTATCCCTACAAACAGGAAGCGGGGGTTGAACATTGCTAGCCCCGCCTTCATGGGCGGCAGTGTGGGGTGGTAGGGAGTGGTTATGAAAAGGCAGCGATATATCTTGGCGAAGCTGCAACCTTGATAGAGGAGGGTGTAGACCGTCAAGGTTTGACGGTTAAGGCCATGAGACGAAAGATGGATATATTCCTTGGGATACATGTGGTGGGAATTGGTGGTGATTATGGGCATGTTCTGGGTTCGGGGGAACTATTAGTGGTGGTGGAAGGGAGGTTAGGCAAGTCGTGCTGCAGTAAGGCGTTGATCAAGGCTTGATTTTGTTTGGACAACCGGTTGATGTTATTAATGAGTTCTGCGAAATATGGAGGTGGGTTATTTGGGTTAGAGGACTCAGCTTCAAGGTTACCAGCATTGTGTTAGGAAGCCATAGACCTGGTCGTTACCATCTACCCTGAAATAAGAGATGGGTGAAGACTAAGTTCCCCTCGGTGGCAATGAACACAACTGTCGACTAGAGGTGGAAATTCCCACAAACGGAGCCAATTGATAGTGCAACGATTCTAAGAGGAAGATGGGTTGAGCTGATCCACGCTTTTGACGAGTCTGCTGGCCTTAGCATCCACGGAGTGTGCCTGCAAAAAGGTCCAAAAGGGGAAGGTAATCCTCTGGCAGACCCTCCGACGATCGAGTTAGAATAGTAGGTTAGTAGTATAGAGAGAAGAAAGGGATGAAGAACTTAACTTTTTACTCATCTCGGAAGCTTCCTTATATCTTTTGCTCCTTATTTCCTTGTCCATTCCAGATTGTCTTATTGGCCGAAAGTCTATATTCTAGCTTGCATCGTTCATGGTAAGTCTGTATCTTCCGGCCTGGAGGAGTTGTCGCATTTAATGCTATGAGAGCCTCATTAATGGCTGATGTGTGGGTGCAATAACTTTGCAAGATCTTTGTCTGCCTATATGGCTGATTCCCTGCCTAACAAGTGTTTGAATATAATTGGTCATGGTCCATCATTGGTTTCCCAAGGTTACTAGGCTTTAATATATAGTCTGTGGATTAGGTCCTGAGTTGTCCTCTTGCGGGCCCATCGGTATCACCTTCGACCGCCACTGTCGCCGCTCGTCGCCACTCGCTACCGAACAAAGCCCTGAGTACTAAAAAAACAATCAGAAGCCCTAATTACTGAAATTTAAAAACAAAAACAAACACAGAATACACTCACAGAACAAAGGTTGAGAAGAAAAGATCCATCAAAGAGAAGAGAAGAAGACCTTCCAATCGATGCTTCGATCGTAGCTTGTTGCCACTGATAGTCAATCGTCGTTTGCCGCCACTATCGCCGATCGCTACTCGTCACTCGCCTCCATTCAAGAGAGAGAGAGAGAGTGTGTGTGTGTGTTGTAGGAGTGTAAAAATGGCCCGAAGCTCGCCCGCGGCCCCGGGTAAACCCGACCCGTTTGGGCCCGGGCCTAAGCCTAGCCCGAGACCTTAGGTCTGGACTTGGGCCATCATTTTGAAGTCCGGCCCTGCTTGTGGACCCGGCCACCTAGCCCAGCCCATCGACCCGACCACCTGGCCCGACCTATCGACCCGCTTAAGGCCCACTCAAGGCCTGGCCCCTGGCCCGAGACCCAATGTCTTTTTTAATGAAAAATAATAAAATTTTGGTAGCAAAAAAAAAAATTTGTTCAAGCCCGTCCAAGCTTGAGCCCATGCCCAGGCCCACTAGACTGGCTCGCCTGAGGCCCAAATACCCTCTAGGCTTGGGCCTAATTTTTGCAAGAGCCCGCGATGTCTGACATGGGCCGAACCAGGCCAAATTTACACCCCTAGAGTGTTATATAGGACTACAAACACGTGAAATGGAAAAAAAAAGGAGGGTAAGTAAATGAAAGTGGCAGCTGGCGGGCGAGTAAGGGAATGAAAATGACGGCTTATCCGAGACTTGACCTGAATTCGCCAAAATGAAAATTTTTGATCTATATCCATTCGTCATGTGTCATGTATCCACTCAAAATGTGTTGGGTTAAGGCGAGTAAGTGAATGAAAGTGGCGGCTTATTTGAGACCTGACCCGAATTTGTGAAAATAAAATTTTTGGATCTGTATCTGTCTGCCATGTGTCATATATCCACCTAAAATGTGCTGAGTTGGGTCTGTTGTGGTGGATTGAATTATCCATTGCTCACCCCTAATCATAATATTGTTGAATTAGTAGGAGATAATGTTTGCTCACTAATTCAATTAATGATGACATTAGAATTTTTAACAAAAAATGATCACTGAGTTAATGAGGTTAATTCACTAAATTGATCAACTTTATAATTAATTGGACAAATTACACTAGTAGTCCCTATGTTTTGACTATTAGTTTTAGATTTCATGTTAGTTTGGTCTAATTGATAAAACCGTTAAGGTTTTTGATAGTAAATTATCATTGAGTTGATTGAGGTTAACTCACCAAGTTGAGCAAATTTATAATTTTGTCTCTAAAAGTATGACACATGCCACTTATTTATGTATTTTCTATAAGAAAATGCTAAAAATTGTAATCAATTGGATCAAATTGAGACAAAATCAAAAATTCATGATCAAAATCAAACCAATCAGAATTATAGGGATGTGGACAACCCATTTTTTGACCGCCCACAAGGCTCGAGCGCTTTGTCCGGTACACTTGATGATGAAAGTGTTGTTGTGCATGGTTCGAGGTTTCAACGAAGGGGCCATGTTTAAGCTCCGAAACAATCCCAAACCTTCCATATTCCCACTGATTATACCCAAGAAATCTATTTTTACACATTGTGCCACCTATACTAAGGCTAAAATAGAAAAATAGGGGAACACATTGAGGCCTGGCCGTGCCTCAGTGAGGGGCGGCTGTGGCTATTGAAGGCCGGTCAGGGCTTAGTAGCGAGAAACACTATTCTGGGCGGGAGGCTGCCAACTGTCCATTTTTGAAGATATTTATGATATTTCTGGCTCAAATTCTATAAAAATAACCATATATCTCTGTTTTGAGGGTTGAAGAATTCCAAGAAAGCCTCTATAACACCTTGAGAGCTCCTTCTTCTCCTTCTTCTTGTGCAAGCAACACTTTGAGCTAACCTACCACCTTGAACCTATATCCATACACCATATACACTTTCATACCTTAGCCTAGGAACCTTGGTTGAGCCTTGAATACCATAATTCAAGCTTGAGAGTGTGTTGAGACTTAATTTGAATCACAAGCAAAACTTACTTCTTTAAGAGATATAAGTTTGTTATCCTATCTTTTACTTCTTGTTCTTTCATTTGCTATATATTTCTTGTAGTTTTATGTGGTTTTGATTTTATTCCAAGTGTTTGAGTTTGGGTATGGAGAGCTACCAAAAGGGTAAAGAGAATTTACACTCTTTCTACACCTTACCTATAGCTCAAACCCTTACTTTTAAGCTCTTTTTCTTTATTCTCTACACTGATTTTCAGAGTTTAAAAAGGGTTAAAAATCATGCTTTGAGGTTTCAAAGTGGAGGGGTTAGCCATCCCTCCTTGTTCTTGCTTACTAGTCTTGTTTCTTCTCTTTGTTGTCTAGCTTTTTAGGTTCTTTTCATGCATTCTAAGCCACTGTTTTTTAATCTGTTTAGGGCTGTTCTTAAGTTGTTTAAATAGTTCATGCTTTGATTAGCTTGGTTGTTGTCTCATAAGTTTGCATACATAGCATGTTATACATTGTTCTTAGCTTTTCTTTAACTCATTTCCATGTTTGAGAACCTCATTTTAATAATCAAGTTGCCGTTCATCTCTTTCATTTGAGAATTATTTCAACCGGTTGACGGTTATTCAAAACGTGAACTAGCGATTTACGCTTAATGGCTTAATCTTTACAGAGGTTCATTGCCAACGATGTAGTCTCTTTTTCATGTTGAGAATCACCTCCCGTTTGACATACTTCTCATTTAGTGGACGTAATCTTTAGTGGATGTAACAATCATCTTGGACTTAATAGATTAAAGGATGGTAAAGGCTAATGAATTTGGCTTAAAATGAACCAACTCACATAAAGAAAATGAGTTATATTGCTTGGGGTTCAGCCAGATGTTATGCTAAATCTGTTGTGTCAAGGGTCATCTTATATCAATTCATGATGTTTTGGATGAACTTTGAAGCGTCTCTACCTCCCTCTTTGAGTTCTCTCTATGATAAGAGGGAGGGGTGGTTGTTGTTCATTTCATTTATTGATTTTTGTCCAAATTGTACATCGAAATCATCAAGCAATCAACTTGTTCATTGATGGTTTTGGAAACAATTCTAACTTTCTTTCGAGGCTTTCCCATGACGAAGAAGTGTGAGAGGGACAAACAGAGTCCAGAACACTCTGTCTGCACTATTTTCACTTCAGAGCACAAGACAAATTTTGCATGAAATTAAGGCACGACCGGTCTTCTTTAGGCTCGGTCGGGCTTCATTGTGGGTCTGCCGGTCATTAATGTTTGGTCAGCAGTGTATTTTGCAAAGAACATAAGGCAGTGGCTGAAGGTGAAACAGAGCAAACCTGAGGCAGACAGTGATGTTCTTGGACCTTGTGCATGTAACCCTTGTGTATTAATGCTCCGTGCATCATTGTAATTAATTAATTTAATATTGTTTGTTGTAATTAGTCTTGTTAATTATTAATGTTGTAATTAATTAATTTATTATTATTTATTTGTAATTGTTGTAGTTAATTAAACTTAGATAGTTAGATTACTTGTCATGGTTATCCTTATTCTAATAGCATAGTTAGCTAGTTAATTCTTTAATTTATTCATTCAGTTTTCTAATAAGTAGTTTAATTCGGACTTTCGGACTTTGATTCGCACCTTCTTGCACGAGGGCAAATTATTATAGACACCCCATTTTTGACCGTCCTTAAAGCTTGAGCATTACTGATTGCTTACTTAGTGATGCAGGCTATGCTATGCAAAGGTTCGATTTCTTTGGCAAGGAGAACTCCAAATCCAAACCTCACACCCTATTGTTGGACCAAAAATATTTTAGATCTTAAAACCCTCTCTTTCAAAATATTTTTGAAATAAAGTTCCTACGATGTTCCGAGGCTCGCATTTTGTTAAATGTTGCGCTTTTCGGTAAACCAAGCAAGGACAAAGTGGAATAAATGAAGGAGATATGAAATCTGTGAAAAATCTTCCAAAACATCTATTTTAGAGGTTTGGAGTTGAAGAAAAGATGAGAAGAGAGAAGAAACCAAGTTGGAGAAGAAGATGGGCATGAATCGCTAAGAGAGAGTCGAGCGATCCTCGCTAAATCAGGCCTATCTATTTGTACACTTGGATCTGAGCTATGATGCCACCACCGTTGGAAAGAAGACTTCTGGGGCTTCATTTTTCACTCAAGAATCTCCTAAAGCCGAGTCCGGATGGGGGAGATATGGTTGGTTGAAGTTAGGCATCAATCCGGGTAAGATCGAAACTGAGCGGCTTCACCAAAACAGAAATAACTTTTTGCATAGTTGGAATTTTGATGTAATGCTACCACCATTAAAAATCTTACTTCCAGGGCTTCAATTTGGATACAAGAATGACCTGAAAAGGAGTCCATATGAAGGAGTTATGCCTGTTTGAAGTTAGACCTGCATAGCAGAATTTGCCGTCAGCCACAAATGTGTGCAGTCAGCCACAAAAGTGGCCGGTCGGCCAAGATTGACCCAAATTCATTTTTTTTGAAGATATTTTTCCTCTAGCTGTTTCCAGTTTGCTCTAGCTATCCCAATTCAGATATTTTCAACCAAAGCTCTTGCTTTTGCTATATATAAAGCCATATCTCATATAATTCAAGGGTTAGAACATTGAAGCAATTTTGGGAACCTCTCTCTCTAAAAAAGTCCTCTCTCTCTAGAAATTTCAGAGCTAAATCTCTACCTCTCTCTCTCTATAGTTCACTCTCTCTTGCCCCTTTTGTGCATAGAAGTGCATAGAAGTAGAGAAATACTTCTAGTTTGCCTAGGCATCCTTCATCAAAGTTCCATATCATTAGGCTGAGATCCCTTGGAACCTATTTTTGGGCTGTTGAAGGGTCATTTGAGTCAAGAAAGAGGTTGTTTTTGTTGCTGTGCATTAAGAGCAAAAGGAGAAATTGCAGGAAGTAGTGGCCGACCGGCCATCAGGACTGCCGACCGACCACCAAGTATGCCGATTGGCTATCAGAAGCGGCCGATGGCCACCATTTTTGGCCGATCACCCCTCAGCATGTTCCTAAGGTGGGTCAAAAACAATCTGGAAGTTGGCATAATTTTCAGAGGTACAAAAGAGTGCAAATAGAGGCATCTTGAGGCAAGGCGGTGGATTTCCGGGAGGACGCGACCGAGTATGCATGCCTCCCTCGCCCGCGAGGCCATTTTACCCTTTACTAGCTAGTTGTAGTTAATTGCATGTTTTGTAATTAATTAGTTTAATTTGGTGTTGTAATAATTAATTAGCTTAGCATAGTTAATTAGTTGGTTTGTAATAATTAGTTTAATTAGCGTAGATAGTTAGCTTATTATTCGGATCCTCCGTCAAGAGGGCAAATGTTGTAATAAGTGTGCGTATGTGTGTGAATGTCTTCCAACCCCACGTCTTTCTTCCTTTTACTTATCCACTTTTAGTGGTTAGTTTAGGGCATATTTCAATTAGCATACTTATACTTGCATGCGTGCATCATTCATTTGTTTTGTATGCACCGGGCTTGATGCATCATTCAAACTGCATTGTATTTCAATTCCTATTTGAGTACATGTATCAAATTGTAGCATTCATATGGCATCTTAGATAGTCGAGCCGATTTAGTTGCATTTTGCATGCGTTGCATTAGGCATTTTGAACATAGCTAGGATCATGCATGATTTCTAACTAGTTTTTTGTTTTGGCTTGGAGTACACTGTGAGTGTTTACGCTTTAGCATACTGCATGAGATGTGTATATTGCCATGTTAGCATGCTTGCCATGAGGCTATTTTCTTTGTTGATAAACTGTATGAATGCCTGTGGATGAAGGCTTCATTGCTTGAATTGGAACAATTCATCAAAATGTGCGTTTTAAGCCCACTTGTTCGTGGCAAATCATGTTTTCTAAGCCCACTAGAGGGTGGCAAATCCACGTCTTAGCCTACTAGAGGGTAGCAACTTTAAACCATTTTCGAAAAACAAACATGAGATGTTTTGTTCCAAATTGATTGATTTGGTCTATACTTATATGCTATGCGCATCACATAGTAATTCTACATTAATAATCAGAATAAGAACACATGTGTTTTCAAAACAACATATCATGTTAGTAGAGGCCGATCTTTGATCGGGCGAGCGGGGGTGCTCATTTCAGGACCTTCCCCTCTCGTACCCAAGTTCCCGAGCCGAGGCAACTTTGGTGATGACGGACACGTGGCCTTAGGCACGAGTCAAGGTTTCCTAAATTTTCTAAAATAAAATATTTAGGTGGCGACTCTGAAATCTGGCAAAGCAGTCTATGTTTGGTGCTTTTTGATTAACATCGATTTTCCAAAACGATTTGTCAGATTTGGACTCTTTGGTGATTTATTAGTCTTACATTGCACTTTGTGAGATTAGATTCAGAACCGTGACAGGAGTCCGAACTGTAGTAGCTATGAACACGATTCGCGCCCTCGCGTGCGGAGCGGAGTTCGGGCGGTCTACAGTTTCTGGCGACTCTACTGGGGATTTAAAGAACTTGACTCGAACATCATGATATGTTGTTTTATCTACACTTATGTGTTTCTTTGCATTGCATTTGCATAGGTGCGCCTAAGTCACAGTGTTTGCCATTTGTATTCCTGAACAATTTGCTGGAGGCTTGCTTGGAAAAGCGTGCCATAAGGCTGACCGGTTATGGGCTCTGCCACAATGGGAACACAAGCCTCGGTTCTCCCGAGGCACCCCGGTTATGGGCTCTGCCACAATGGGAACACAAGCCTCGGTTCTCCCGAGGCACCCCTTTTGACCATTCGACCTAGTTGCATATCGGAAGCCTTATAGACTATTCCAAACTAGGACAGCTTGCTTACCTGAATGCAGGACTATGTGAAACTGCATGTTTGCATAGTGAACCCCTAGTTTCTGACAAAATAGGAAAGGGAAACCCTAACCTCTCATAAGGGTGTTTTGAGTGCTTTTGTGCAGAATGTGAACTCGTTGGGAATGTGTGACACAATCCTCTGAGAGTCTTAATATGGAGGAGGACCTCTTCAAACCTTGGGGATCATATTAGAATCAGACTTGTTCCATTTTGGGATGTTGATCGAAGTGGTAACATAATGGTAAAGTAAGAGTGAACCAAGAATTTTGATTCAGATAATTTTCCTATGAACAACCATCACTCTTTTTCCCTTTTCTCTTTCCACACTTTGAATTTGGATGTAAGGCTAGAACCATTAGAAATCTTGTTTCCGGGACTTCGATTTGGACACAAGAATGACCTAAAATGAAGTTCGAATGAGAGAGTTATGCTTGTTTCAAGTTTTAGTAGCTGTGCTGGAAGCAAGTGCGCTCAAGCGCAAAAAGTGGCGTTCGAGCGGACTACATGAATTCAGCAACTCAAAAAGAGTTTTTCTAGATCATTCTCTCTACTTTTGTTTTCTCTCTTCCTTTCTCTCATCCTAAGTCTGAAAAACCATAGATTTTTGGCCCAAATTCCTTCTCTTTCTCAAAGATTTGGCCAAGATCTCTCACCAAAAAGTGAAGAATACATGAAGCTCAACATTTTCACCTGATTGGATTTTGGATTTTTAAAAGGATGCCCTTGATCTAGCTTTCTTGCTTGATCCTTGAGGTAGGGGTTTCTAGTTCTCCTTCAATACTCTCATTTATAGATAGATTTGTGGTATTTTCCTTATATAGACACAAAATTTATATTTTTAAGCATATTGTGGTAAATCATGAGATTGGGGGTGTAGGGTTTGAAATATTGGGGTTTAATTGTTGGGTTATGATTATGGCCTTATGAAATTGGGTGTATAATTAATAGAAGAGTTGGAATAAAAAGTGTTTGGGTGAAAAGCTTAATTTCTCTTAAAACCCTAGTTTGGTTCATAAAAATAGAAGATGGTTTTGCTTAAATTGAAAGTAGTATTATGAAATTAGGGTGTTAAATTGTACATATACAAGTTTAATTGCATTTTGGAAGTGGTTGGAAATTTATGTAAAAGTTGCGATTGAACTAAATTTATGTTATAATATGAAACTAAATTTGGGTAAATAAATTTGTTAATGGTATGGATGATTTGAGAGCTGTGATAAAATGATGAAGTGAATATTTAAGAATTTTATTGTGTTATGTTGAATTGCATTGAGTTATGTTAAAATTGTGTTAAGTCTAGGTTGGGTTAAGATGAGTGTGAGTAATGATAAACGAGAGATTGTGAAATATGATGGTGTTATATGAAGGAGTTGTATCAAAGAAATTAATGTTGGAGATTTAATTTATAACCTTGGGTAGTAATTGATAATCAATGTGTTGTAAAAATTGAATTTGAAGACTTCATAATAATTTGGAAAAGTCAAGAAATAGTTTGAACCCAAGAATTTTGAACCCCTTTAAGGATGAATCTTTATGCCTCTATGGATGTGTTGTTATATTTTTGTAACAAAAACAATGAATGATTTGATGGATAATGGATAAGGTGGTGGAACATATTGTGTACTTGTTATGTGAATGGAATTTTAATAAATGGTGGATGTGTATTGAACTAATATGTTATAGAAATAATGGAAGATATGTTGGCATTGCCCACTAATTATAATGATGGATTGTGATATTACCTTGGGGTCCATTTCCCGCCATATTTTGAGCCGGCAAAGTGTGGCGCTTGAAATAGGTTCTGCCTTCCTTCCGGAGAAGCGCTCGGTAAAGCATGTGGTATGTTGAGGTTCCGCGTTCCTTCCGGCTTGTGACCGGTAAAGCGTGAGGTTCCGCATTCTTTCCGACTTGTGACCGGTAAAGCGTGAGGTTCCGCATTCCTTCCAGCTTGTAACCGGTAAAGCGTGAGGTTCCGCGTTCTTTCCGGCTTGTGACCGGTAAAGCGTGAGGTTCCGCATTCCTTCCGGCTTGTAACCGGTAAAGCGTGTGACTCATGGAGATGACTTGTTAATGGATCCGGTATTTGATATGAAATTAATTGAAAGAATGGAAAATGAAAGGGTAATTGGATTAGGGGTTGGTGATGATGAACTCAATGAATTGCTTGTGACTATAAGGGAAGATTATGAGTTTTGTTTTCTAAATAATTGAGAAGTTGAATTAAAAAGGGTTTGTTATTCTTGTGTTATGTTTGAACTCCAATCCTTTGGATTTCGATGTTATGGAGTATGGTAATTGGAAGTAGTATAAGAGAAAAATGAAAATGAAATGAGGAATATTAAAATGGAAATGAAATGAGTAATCGTTTGGAATCGAGTTAATAAATTTAAGATGATGTCCTTTCTAAGTGTACTTGTTTTCAAAAAGAATTTGAGGCTTCCTGACGATGAGAGATAACATTTATGGCAGGGAGTTTTCTTAAAGATTCAAGTGAAATTTTAAGAAAAAGATACTCTTCGTATAATATTTTCAACTTACAAAATGTCACCTTACTATATGGTATCACTTTGCATACATGATCATTTCTATCTATGTGTTAGCTATTGTTGTAGAACTATGAGATTCATATTAGGCATTAGTGCTCACCCCTTGTTGTTTTATTTTTTTTTTTTAGGAAAAAAAATTTAGATTGATTAGTCAAAGAGTTATGGAGTCTATGTATCTTTTATGTATAATTTCATCGTAGATGTGAAAGAAATGAATATTGTACATTGATGTTTGTAATTATTGATTTGTAGCTCCACAGTGGAAGCTTGACATTTATTATTGTTCTTATTGTATTCATTAAGAGAGAGAACATGTATTGTTATATATCTATTACTCAAGGGTAATAAATAAATATAAAAAAAAAATAGACCTAAATTAAAGGCTTTGGTAATGTTTTTGCATAATTAAAACTTGAGGCGTTACATCAAGACCTTGTTGGTGGCCGGCTAGTGTTAGTCTTACTTCTGGCAGTTACTTGACGAAGAAGGAATAGACAGTCGGCAGCACCAGTACAAAGCACTTTGCAAACACTTATATGTTCTCACTCAATCAGTTCACCAGCATCTAGTTCGCCCAAACCAGCAATGGCACAGAATACAACACAGAACGCGGAGGAATTTGCTACCATGATGGCAGCTTTCCAGAGAACCATGGATACTGTAAACCAAAGGATGGCTGCACAGGATGAAATTATCGCCGATCTACAACGTGTATCCGATCTACGATGAAATTATTCGCATCAATCGTGCATCCGATCCCGGCTGTTCAACCAAACTTGGATTTACCTCACCAGTAGAAAATCCCCAAATCCCAAATCTTTAGGAAATGTTTCCCCCGGCGTATAGGCCTTCGGTTCAATACCCTGCAGGAATCTTTCCTTTTGATATCTATGAAATTGATCCGCCAGACAACCTCACCATCGCCATCGATTAACCAACGACATCGCTAAACTGAGACTAAACATGTTAATTGATTGGTCGATCAAACTGAACCGATTGATTGTCTCAGATCTGTTTAAGTGCATTTCTATCTGTTGACTGTTAAATTATTTGTTCATGTTTCATGCTTTAAACTGCAAATTGAAGGCCTTATCGGCGGCCGAATCTGAAATTGATTAATGTTTTGTGCTAATTAGAATTAATGTAATTTTATGGTGTATTTATCTGAAATGTGATTTGGTATGATTAAATTAGATTAAATAATGATTAATTGCAAGAGTTGGACTTAATTACCGAAATGCCATGTTAGTGGGCCATCTTATAAAACATTGGAGACTTGATTTCATAACATTTCCTCAGCCTTTTTGAGAGCATAACCGAGAGAGAGAGAGAGAGAGAGAGAGAGAGAGAGAGAGAGAGAGAGGTAGAGAACTTGGCTTCATCTAGAGAGTTGCTTAGAGAATTGGAAGATTTGAAGGCTAATTGTATAATTGAGCTTCCCTTCTTGAAATTGAAGACTTAGGGTAGAGCTTTTGCCTTCTTATTTATGAATTTTAGTCATATGTTGCATGGTTCATGGGAGTTAGTGATCTAAGTCAAGCTTTGGTCTAATAATGTTGAATTGGAACTTAATCCATGCATGTATGTCCTTATTTGGAAGTTTTGAGGTTGTTTTCATGGAAATTGCTTCATGCATGTCCATCTTTTGACCAAAGTCCATGATTTCATCTTGTTTTTGGAAGAATTGGCTCTTTGGAGCATGAAGTGGAAGCTTTGAATTGGTTTAAATTCATGTATGTGCATGTTCATCACATTCTTAAGTTTTGAGCTAAAATTTGTATTTAATTAACTTACCTTTGGGATTTGATTTCTCAAATTGAGCTTTGAATCATGTTATGCTATGAGTTTACAAGTGTTTTCCAGAAAATTAGCCCAAAAGGATCGAATTTGACGCATTGAAACTTGGTTTTGAGCTTGAGGTTCAAATTTGGGTTTTCCAGAATTTGGACTCACGCTTGAGCGTGGAAAGTGGCACTCGAGCGTGAAATATGTGCTCCCAGCACTTTGCATTGTTTTACAGTCCGCTCGAGCGAGGAAACGCACACTCGAGTGGGGACTTGTGTCACACGCTCAAGCAGGTGTCGAGCGCCCGTCGAGCGTGATTTTCACACATCCAGTACTTTTGCCGTGTTTTGCAGTCTGCTCGAGCATGGGAAGTGACGCTCGAGTGGGGAACCTTTGTCTGCATGTCCGCTCGAGCGGGGAAAGCCACGCTCGAGCGGGACCCTGTTTTTCTGAAAATTCTGAAAATGTTTTTAAAGTGCATCTTTGCATCCTCATTCCATCCTAGGCATTCTTAGGCCTAGTTTAAGGCATCTTAATGAGGATATTGATGTAGGACCACATCGAGTCAAGTTAGGGATTAAGTTATTATTTTTCCCAACTGTGTAGCTTAGTGTGTGTTCGTTCTGTAACTGTGTAGGGTTGGCATCCGGAGACGCGTACTAGCTTATCTGTAGCCCAGAACTCTGTGAGTAACAATGTTGTAAAGATATGTTCAAAAATGATAATCTTTTGAGCAATTGAACTACATTGTTTTCTGAAATTATACTATTACTGAATGAATGATGTCCTAATTGTAAACTATATTGTGGCATCCTTAGCAACCTACTGTTTTTGTACTGTACTGTCTTAATGGGGATCAAGTCCCTGATCTGGGTAATTGTAAATATTGTGCATACTGTTTGGAACTGATTGTATATATGTATGAAAAGTCTTTTTGCATACAGACTGTCACAGCTCATTGGACATTATTTAATTACTGTTTTGGCTTCCGCCATGCCTTTATACTCTGTAATACTGTCTTACTGTTAAGCAGGCCTTCGGTAATCACAGATTACTGGCTGATTATAGTGCTAAACCCATAGGGGCGGGTTTGGGTCATGACACCAACCTTGGTCAAGATTGCTAGATTGGAGAAAGCATTGGAAAAATCCTAAGGCTTCAATTCCATTTCAGATATTGAAGACGGGTATGCTAAGGCTTTGGTCAAATTACCAGAGAAATTTAAGATGTCCCACATCGATAGATTCGAGTAAGGATCCGATTGTGCAGGTTTGGTTGTTTTCAGACGTATTGAGACCCATAGGTTTGTCTCGGGCACAAAACTCTCGTTATTTGGGAGAACCTTGTCTGATGTGGCGACCATCTGGTACACTAAGTTGGAGGACTCTACAAAGCGAAATTGAGAGAAGTTAGCCGAGGCATTTGTCAACCAGTATTCATATAACACTCAGATAGAGGTAACCATTAGTGAGCTGGAGGCTACTACCCAGAACCCCAAAGAATCATTTATTGATTTTGTTGCCCGGTGGAGAGCCAAGGCAGCCCGAATGACAAATAGACTTGCTGAAAAAGAACAAGTCCGACTGGTGGTCCAGAATATTGAACCAGATATGTTGCAGAGGATGATAGTGGCACCGTTATCTACCTTTGCTTCCTTACATGAGTTGGGGGTCTAGATTGAGAGTGTATTCAAAAAGAGTATCATCCACAGAACAAATGAACTTGCCAAAAGGCCATTCTCTCAGAATATCAATGCTAGTAATAACGTTATTCCACGACCTGCGGATGTCAGTAATGTTGTTTCAATAGCCAAGATGGTTGATCCCTTTGTTACTGCCACAACCTCACAACCTTCACAAAACACCAGCCCACCCCGTAATCAAAGAGTTTTTACTCCCCTCCATATGAGCCCAGCCCGTGCCCTCAAACTATTAATGGAAAAGGGACATCTCAAGCCTCTCAATCCTCATCCACTTCCAAACCCATTGCCACCCAAACATGACCCTACCTAGTATTGCATTTTTCACCAATAACATGGCCATCCTACAGACCTGTGCTATCGTTTACGTTATGAGATCTAGGATCTCATCGAAAACAAAGTCATCGCTCCACCCGCTAAACCAAACATAACAACCAACCCACTTCCTACACATAACCAAATTCCCCACCCAAAAATATTAACCACATCCATACACTACCGCTCACCTTCAACCCTAGCACATATATTACCTCATCCTACCTACCAAAATCGGAGGTGGTTATTCTAGAAGGCACAGACGTGTGCATGATGGATCTAACACCACAAACCCAATCTAGGCTCGTGGCAGTAAAAATGGAGAAAGAGAAGAATGTACTGAAGACAGGGTCGTTTGATACCTGTGTGATAGAGAAATGGGTCTCGTTCACAGAGGAATACGATCCCAGTTTATATTGTGGCCATCGATCAGCTAAAGCCAGTGGTCATCTTGCCAGACTTTCCCAACATTAATGCTATTGAAGAGAACCAGTTAGTACAAAATCCAAATGATTGACCGGAACAGGGCCTAAATGACTTGGCTGAATTGGAAGAAGACCTGGCCGAGCTGAAAGAGGATCTAGACAACCTTTACTTCTTTAAAGAAAAGGATACAAGCATTGTACAACTGGGATGGTGGGATCCGAGCCAGTCAGAAACAAGCAATGAATGGTTAAGTGAGGAAGAGTCAGATGTAGAGGAACAGATAGGAGAGATTGGGAAGGAAGAGAAAATTAGTGCTGGTGACAAGGCTGAGGCTGCCCCTCTGATTGAGAAAGAATAGGCACTGGAACAATTTTAAAGGATAATGATAGAAGAGATCTAGATAAACATAGCTCTGGAGCAGGGAAAAGGAAAAAAGAAAGAAGAATCCGAGACAACGGTGGGTGATGTCCAAACTACCAAGAAGGTAGAATGAGAGCCCAGCGATCGGAAAAGGATGTTGTGGAAGCTCAAAAAATATCAGGATTCAAAAACCAAGACTGTGGTTGAGGAAGAATTGTATGATGATGGGGTGCGTGATGTTAACATGCTCCAGGTAGAACCTGATGCTAGCCCGGCCATGACTGCAAGAAAGTGGTGGGAAGACAGCGACCTAAGTCATGCGTACACTGACGAAGGGTGAAAAGATGATACCCCGAATGACACCTAGTATACTGACGAGATCAATCATATGACCTAGAGTGGTCGGTATTTCAAACCCGTGACATTAGATTAGCTAGAGACCTTTGGAAAGGAGGCTGAAAGAGCAAAATAGAAGGATGTTGAAGAAAACCTGGTCTTGAAACAGCTCAAGAAGATTCGGGCGGATATATCAATTTGAGCACTGATAATGGCTTCTCGAGAGCATAGGCAAGCACTGTTAGAGGTAATGAACAGGACCAAATTTCCTATCGACACCACTGCTGACCAATTGGTATCGTTGATTACATTTGGGGACATTACTCCAGTGATATCTTTTACAGATAAGGAGTTACCACCTGAGGGTGCCAACCACAACTGACTCTTATATGTAACCCTAGAAAGTCGGGAAAAAGTGGATTCCGGTGGTGTTAGTAAATACCAAATTGGCGATCAATGTATGTCCAGTGAGGATTGCCAATGCCATTGGTTTGAGGCCGATTGACTTTACACCTACAACTCAGGCCATCCGGGCTTATGACAATACAAGCTAGGATGTTATGGGAATGTTCAAGAGCCATATCCCAATTGGCCCGTCTGAATATGAGGTGGAATTCCATGTCATGGACTTTTCGGCCATTTTTAATCTACTACTGGGAAGACCTTGGCTATATCAGATGAGGGTTGTATCATTAACAGTCTATCAGTTAATAAAGTACCCCTTCAAAGGTGGGATTGCCATTGTGTACGGTAATTCTGCAATCCATCCTGCCTAGGAAACCCCTGCGCCGTTATTGGAAATCATATATGGGGAGGAGGATGTGTTCCTTTCTGGCTTCTCTCTGGCAGAAACTCGGATGGTCCAATCCATCATGGCTGAGGGCGATGGGAACTACGTGAGTGCGCAATCCATCTACATGATGAACAAACAGGGGCATATTCCTAGATCAGGATTGGGCAGAAGTAGCAGGTAGGGAAGTACTGTCACTAAGGATATGAGTCACAACCCCCATGCTTTTAGGCTAGGATACAAACCTATCGTTGTAGATTGGCAAAGAAAGGAGCAGGAGTTTCGAGGAAGGTTGAAAGCAAAAAGAACAGGAAGGCAGTAAGAGTTAGTCCACAAACCAATACAGGGGACCTTGAACAGACCTTTTGTGGATTCTCAGAGCTCTGGTTTGACAAGAAAACAAAAACAAGGTATCCGGGGTTCGAGATCTTCTTCGGACACCAGTTACCAGAAGAAGAGGATGAACAAGCAGACTTGAGCCCTAGCACAGATCAAGGCGGGACTGCAAGTCTGGACATTAAAGAGGAAGAGCTGTTGGGAAAAACACTGGCTAACCCACTGGTAAGTTCTACTGCTGAAGCTGAGTCCGTCAACTTGGGGGATAGTTTTACTATTTTAATGATCGGGGATAACCCAGTGGCAGATTTCTCTAATCTTATCATGGATGCGTCAGAGGCTCCATACCTGGTCTGGAAGTTTGAGCAAGGTGTCATCGGCAGTTCTGGATCGGATAGTGGGTCTGGATCTGATTCCACTGAGTCTGTGGAGTTGGAGTTAGATTCAAGTTCCTCTGAGTCTGGTACTTTTGGGAGTGGTAACCCGGATACCAAAGTCCTATCCAGGTCATCTTTTAGCTTTTCTTTCGAGTCTACTGTAACTGTAGATCCAGACTTTTTGAATGGGAATGTTGTGAATTTTGCCTATTTTTCTATGCCTTTGGTTTGTTGTACTGATATTGATTTTCAAAATTTCGACTTAAATGAAGAGGAAGAAATTCCTCAGGTTTTGAAAATTTTGGTTGATCATGAGGAGGAGAGGCATGTTAAGCCCTGTACAGATGAAATCGTATCAATTAACGTGGATACTGAGAAAGATCCTTGCTTGGTCCAAATCGGGTCCACGTTGTCTTCGGAGGAACGTGAATGTTTAATCGCTTTATTAAAAGATTTCAAAGATTTTTTCGCGTGGTCCTACGAAGACATGCCTAGAATCGATCTTGAGATTGTATAGCATCGGATCCGTCTTGACCCTGAGGCCTGACCAGTTAAGCAGAAGCTGTACAGAGTCCGCCTAGATTGGGCTTTAAAGATCAAGGAAGAAGCTACCAAACAAATTGAGGCAGGGTTCTTGCTTTTATTTGAGTATCCAACATGGTTGGCCAATATTGTTCCAGTTCCAAAGAAGGATGGCAAAATCAGGGTCTGCATCGACTTCAGGGATTTGAATAAGGTTAGTCTGAATGATGATTTTCCACTGTTGCATATTGACGAGTTAGTAGACTTCACCGTCGGCCACGCGCTATTGTCATTCATGGATGGGTTTTCCGGGTATAACCAGATTCTGATGGCACTTGAGGATAGGGAGAAGACCATTTTCACTACTTTGTGGGGCACCTACTGCTATCGAGTCATGTCGTTTGGGTTAAAGAATGCTAGGGCCACTTATCAAAGGGTTGTAACCGCCATTCTGCATAACATGATCCACAAAGAGGTTGAGATGTATATGGACGATATGATTGTCAAGTCTAAAGATCGAGAGGGCCACTACACTGCACTAGAGAAATTCTTTCAACGGATCAGAGAGTGTAGATTGAGGTTGAACCTACAAAAATGCACCTTCGGTGTAACAACAGGAAAAATGCTGGGATTCCAGATCACACAGAGAGGAATTGAGGTAGATCCTTCCAAAATCAAAGCCATCTTAGAAATGCCACCACCGAAGACTGAAAAGGAGGTGCGCGACTTTCTGGGTAAAGTGCAATTCATAAGGTGGTTTATTTCAAAACTAACCTTGACTTGTGAATCACTATTTGGTTTCCCGAAGAAAAGAAAGAAATTCTAATGGGATGATCACTGTCAGTTTGCTTTTGAATAGGTCAAGCAGTACCTACAAAATCCGACTGTGTTATCACCGCCAGAACCGGGAAAGCCGTTGATTTTGTATCTGTCAGTGATAAATTCAACCATGGGATGTATGTTGGCTCAGGAGTCAGAGACCAAGCTAGAGAAAGTCGTTTAGTACTTGAGTAAGAAAATGTTGGACTACGAGACACGTAACACTCCCCTCGAGAAAGCTTGCCTAGCCTTGGTATTGGTTACCCCGAGGTTGAGGCACTACCTGTTAGCTTGCTTAATAATTCTGGTTTTGAAATTAGATCCCATCAAATATCCCTCTGAGAAACTAGTGTTACAGGTAAGCTAGCTTGTTGGTTGCTTCTTCTCTCCAAATTTGATCTCAAATATGTTACACGCAAGTCGATTAAAGGGAGAGCTGTAGTGGAATTCCTAGCAGATCACCCAATAGAGGGGGATGAAGCGGTGGAGTACTTTTTCCTAGATGAAGATATTCTGCAAACAAAGGAGAAAATGTGGACGATGTAGTTTAACGGAGCAGCCAATCAATACGGTTATGGGATCGGTGTGTTGCTGAAAGCACCCGACGACTCCCATATACCCTTAGCCTTCAAACTCCGGTTCAAAGTATCCAACAACGAAGCAGAGTATGAAGCGTGTATTGCTGGTTTAGAAGCCGCCCTAGAACTAGGGACAAAAAGGTTGAACGTCATCGAGGATTCAAACTTGGTTGTGTCTCAAGCCAATAGAGATTGGTGGGTTAAAGAGGAGAAAATGAAGGTTTACTATCAGGCCTTGGATATGTTAATTCAGAGGTTTGAAAAGCTAACGTTTACCCATTTGCTAAGGGAGAACAACTGGTTTGCTAACGCACTAGCAACTCTATCTTCTATGGTAAACATTCCATTGGGAGTCAGGATACGTCCGATCATTATTGAACATAAGTACACGTCAGCCTATGAAACCATTGCCGCGATATATGAGGCTTCAGACAAGAACCCCTAGTACTACGATATTTGGAATTTCTTAGAAAATGAGGCGTATCCGCTAAAGGCAAACACCAAGGATAAAAAGGGAATACGGCGTCTGGCCGTCCAATTTATCATCTGAGGAGGCAAGTTGTACGAAAGAGGCCATTTGGGAATGCATAAAATGTGTGTTGAGGAAGAAGCAAAACATCTGATGGAGGCCATTCATGGGGAAAAGTGCAGAACCCACATGAATGGTGTGATAGTCGCTCAAAAAATCCTTAGACAAGGCTACTACTGGTCAACCATGGAAGAGGATTGTATTGGTTTTGTTCGGCGCTGCCACAAATGCCAGATTCATGCCAATCGCATGAACATTCCACCGTCGAAGCTCTACAACATGACTTCACCATGGCCATTCTTTGTTTGGGTGATAGATGTTATCAGCGCAGTTACGCCAAAGGGGTCAAACGGACATGAATTCATCTTGGTAGCGATTGACTACTTCACCAAATGGGTGGAGGCCTAGTCCTACTTTGTGCTAAAGGCGTCGCATGTGACTAAGTTCATCAAGAACAATATCATCTATCGGTATGGAGTCCCAAACGAGATCATTTTAGATAATGGCTCGTACTTCAAGAAATAGGTGCTGGATCTGCTTGAGAAATACAACGTGGCTTTCCACAAGTCTTCAATATACAAACCGTAGTCCAATGGAGTTGTAGAGGTCGTGAACAAAAATATCAAGAATATCTTGCGGAAGATGGTGGAAACCTACAGAGACTGGCTAGATAAATTGCCATTTACGCTTTGGGGTTACAGAACCTCAATTCGAACATCTACAAGGGGGACCCCTTATTCTCTCGTCTATGGGATAGAGGTTGTTCTGCCAATCGAAATTGAAGTCCCGTCGCTACGAGTTATGGCTGAGTGTTAGATAGTGAAGGCGGACTGGAAACAAAGCAGATTTGAGAAATTAATGTTATTTGATGAGAGAAGGCTGAAGGCTTTGTATCATGTCTAGGGTTGCCAATGCCGAATTGCCAGGGTTTTTAACGAGAAAGTTAAGTCCATAAACCTTAAAGAAGGGGACATGGTGCTGAAGGACAACCGAGCTCCCATCCATGACCCTAGGGGCAAGTTCAAAGCCAATTAGACTGATCCTTATATCATCAAATCTATTTGGTTAGGCGGGGTGGTTATTCTCATGGACCTGGATGGCTTGGAATTTTCACAGCCAATCAATATGGACAAGTTAAAAAAATATTACCCTTGAGAGGCTTGCTAGGCTGAAAACTCGAAAGGGCGACCTAGGCAAAAGTTAGAGCATAAAAAAATTACAAATAAAGAAAAACTAAGCTCGTAAGGTTGAAAACCCTAGAGGGTGACTTTGGCAAAAGTTAGAGCGCAAAAGGAGAGAGTTAATACCTGAGTAAACCAGAACCAAACTATGTAAGGCCTGATTCTTTTCTTTAGGATACGTAGGTAATTTCATCCTGAAGTTCGGCTGTAACCATCTCTAACTCAACTGTCCTAGTCGTTCATATTTGATCAGGTCATCTTTCTCCATTATCGGTTAGCTCGATTGTGTGGTCTTCATGTTGGCAGAAGGGCCGGTGTGACCGTTACAGTTATGGGCAGTCGTGATATGTTGATTCGAGACTATACATCTCGAGGGTTGATTCCGTGTGTGTCAGGTGGTGATCATTCCCAAAAAATAGTTTTGAAAAGTTTTAATAAAAGCTTATTTTTCTTAAAATTTTACCCTTTTACAACTTGGACCATTTTTGGGACCGAAAGGAAAATTTTCAGTACTCGCAACCTTAATTACATTGATTTCAACACAAGTACATTCTCCAACTCTTTCATTTAACAAAGTTGTTTTTACATCATAAAACTTGAAAAGAAAGATCAAAGCAATAAAACTAGGGCACAGCTAAGTCAGGTAGCTCTATGTCTCCTGCTTGCACTCGCGGAAGTTTCCACAGCTAAAGATGGCCCAACTTGTTCTTCGTCTTCAAACCAAGCTAAACACTCGTCAGAAAGGGCATAACTGATGCTAGGGGTAGGGGCTAGAAGCTCCCTTGCCCTCCAGGCAATAAGGTATTGAGGCAAGTGTGAACCACGAATGGAAAATAAAGCCGGGTATTCCACTTCCTCATCTAGACGTGTCTGATCATGGCCAAACTGGCGTTTGAACTGGAAAGGGAAATAGAACATGCAGTGTGTGAGGCCAATCAACTGTATGCCCAGCTGCTGGGACATGCTGTAGCTCATCTCAACCAAATTAAGCTAGGGGCAACGCCAAGTTATGTCAATTGCAGATATGCTGTACATCCAATCACACCATAACCCTCTGAGAGGAAATCGACCAGCCGTTGGCAAAGAAGTAAGCTCGGGCTGAGTACTCAGGACAAGGGTCCACTACTTGTAGTTTATCCATCAACCATACCTGAGAAGGGATGAAAAATAAGAGAGATTAAAGAATAGAAAGGTACGATGAGAGAAATGCAAGGAAGAGGTTATGACAGAAAAACAGAGATTGAGTGTCGAGTGATGTGAGAATTATAAATTAGCAGGGTGGGAAATAATACCTGGAGAAGTAGCGAACTCCCCGCCAATCAGGTAGTCTCTCCCTGATGGAAAGCATCTAGGCCCATCAAGGTTTCGGCTAGTGCCAAACCTATGCAACTCTTACCCTCTTTCAGACATTAGGCCACTTTGATCAACTGGATGCTAGCTCCGCCGAAACTAGGGGCAAGGAGGAATTGTGCAAGAAGGCATAAACAGAGAGCATGTTGTTGGTGGCCTCGCCAAAAAAGGTCATTCCTGTCTCCAATAGCGGAAAATCGATGAACTAAACCGGGGATGTCTAGCTCCCCATCATGTGCCAAGGACCGAGCCTCGTGTAATGTGAGCCCACACATCCGTCCCAAAGCTTGGATGTGGCCAAAATGGGGCTGCAGCATGATTTCTCATCGCGCCGGGATTTTGTCAAAGCTTGAAATTCTTCGATTGTCGAACACATCTCCAGTGATCCAAAGCGAAACACATGAGTGATCGGGTTCCAACATCAAATAGCAGCATGGAGGAATGGAAAGCAAAGAGAAGTGCGGCTCAGAGGAAAAAGGGCATTTAGGCTGAAACTGTGAAAGTTCACCTTTTCTGAATTGTCTAAAGTGGCTACCCAATCTCGGAGCCTATTGTTGAACAGTGTCTCCATCTTGAGAGCAAAATACCAAAGACTTACTATTCTGCCATAAAAACAGCATAGGAGCACCATTTATAGAGGTTGAGAAAGAGTAGGGCATGACAGCTGGATAGCACTGATCGACCTTATGTTTCGGCCCAACCATGCCTCAGTGAAGCCCAGCCATGCCTATTTGGGCCCGGCCGAGTCTAAATGGGGCCTAGATCAGTGCAATTTCAGAAAAGGCTAGCCTTTGTCCTGGTGTACCATGGTTGTGTTTTAAGTCTTGTTTTGTTTGTACCAAATGTTTTTTAGTATTTTCAAGTTGTTTTCATTTTGTTTTCCTATTATCGAGTTGTATTTTACATTTTGTCTGGTTGTGGGTTACTATTCGACTCATGAATGAATGCAAGAACAGATGCTCGTTGTTTTAAGTCTTGTGCGAAGTTACCATACAAAGGTTACGCCATTCATCACATATTGTGCAAGGAGATCATTCAAAAATTTGTCTTTTATAAACTAACGGGTCCAACCCCGATCATTGTTTTACAAAGCAGCAAAACAAAAGGGTCTATTTAAAACTAGTCTTTAACTACAAAGCAAAACAGAAACAAAAATAGAAAATCATTATCATCAGCAGCAACCTATCCTTGCTTTCTTTGTCCTCGGTTGCGGAGGAGGTGTATCACTATCATCACTGGGGCTGCTAGACTGCATGTCAACTGCCTCCCCCTCCTCCTCAGAAGTTGTGTACTCCTCGAAGGACTCCTTGGGAGGTGAACGCTGCCTCACTCTGCCTCTCCCCGGGTCAGCTCCTCCTCTGCCCCTCACTAGGCCTCATCTCCGTCTTCTAGCTAGAAGAGGTCCTGCAGGTGCAGCTAGTGCTGGCTCAAGATGAAAAGAGAGAGAGAGTACAGATATCAGAAGAGGCCAATAAAGTTATGAGCAAGACTGTCATGACTGTAAACTAGGGAGCAAAAGCATACCTCAATCCCATGAGTGGCCAGAGTAGTCTGTCTTCTTCATACCATCAGAAGCAGTCGGTCAATCGTCCAGAAGAGCTCATCAGCATATACCGCGGGCACCTGCAAAAGGGAAGAGGATTTGAGAAAAGTAGACAGAAATAACAGAGGGCAGTGAAAACATAAAGTAACACAATGGGCAAAAACAAGAAGAAGTGTGTACCTACTTGACACTAGGAGCCATCACCAATCTGCGATCCCTCTCCTCAATGTGCTCAAAGGGGATCTGCTCAATCACCTTGTCTGGCCGCATGTATACGACCTTAGTCGGAATCATAGGAAACCCAAGAATGAGAGCGGCGGCGGGAGCGCCTCTAGCAACAGCAGCAACAACCTTTGGAATAGCACGGGCCACGTTGTGGGTAAGATGCGCCATCACCCAAGTCTGTAAGAAAGTGGTGAAGTCGCCGAGCTCATGATGTTGGTCACCATCTCTACCAAAATCAGGAAGTCGATCTGAGGACCATTATGAAGATTGTCCACTACCCTTATGCCGGGAGGAGAAGGATGTGGAATGTCTGGATTCACTACCCCTCGTGTCTGGCAGATGAACCTCTCCCTCAGGTAATAAGCTTGGCCAAAGGAGCCCTCAAACAGAATTCGCATAGTAGAGGCGTGCCGTCCAGCAACGTAGGTCGCCCTCGCTGCCTGAGGGATACCAGCCTAGGGATGCTAGTCAACCTATGGAAGCAGATGTCAAATGTCAAGGAGTTAAGTAGTATGGAAACATAGTATGGAAATAACGGTATAAGAAACAACAATATGAGAATAACAGTGCAGCAGAAAGAGTACAATATGGGAACAGTGCCGTATGAAAACAACAACAATATGGAAACAGTAGTATGAAAATGTAAAGACTAGTATTTTGTTACCTGATTCGCGGTGATGGTGTCAAAAAAAGGGCGAAAGTAAGGGAAGTCTCGATCTACTCGGTGGCGTCGCTCGAATCTAGAGTTGTAGTACCTTTGTATCGCTTGCATTTTTCCATGTTAAGCTTAGTCTGGCATGTGCTCATACTTTTCGCGTTAAAACATGGTTATGTGATTATATGTATGCACCTATTCCACTAATGGAATTGTGGTTTGAGGGTGACGGCGCCATTTCTGTATTAGACGTGGTTTGTTTTGTGTCTATGCCTTTTCTAGGCAAAATGTGGTTTGGCCGCGCACCTTATTCACTTCATCCATTGCATCATATTTTAATTTGTTGCATTCAGCATGTAGGATCACGATCTTTCCTCAGCAGATCATTCCTCACTTGTATCATATCACCCAATTACTTGTACTTTGTGGTCTCTCTGCGAAACACATAGTTTTGCATGTGCTCGCACCCCTTTCACGTTGAAACACGGTTCTGTTATGTGTAAGCATCCATGTTGGGCTGAAGCCAGTACTGAGGATGTAAGCACTTAGCCTGTGTTAGGCGTCGTTCGGCTCGTGCCCACTGCCTTTTCTATGTTAAAAGTAGTCTGATGTTGCATCTCCATCCCTTTATGATATTTGTGTGGTTTTGTACTACTTGTGGTTTGATCATCTCAAATACATTGCATCTCATTTGCGTTGTTTCATTACATTGTATATCATTTACATTGTTTTGTTATATTGTGCATGCATTTTATCGCGCTATTTTGAGCATCGCACTATTTTGTGCATTACATAGTATCATTCGCGCTATCTTGTGCATCTCACCTGCACTTGCTAGTGCATTGCATTGTTCGCGCTATCTTGCGCACCTTACCTGCACTTGTTAGTGCATTGCATTGTTATATACACTTCACTTCCCCCCTTTTAACTTGTGCTGTTACGCTCGTTATTTGTGTTGTTTCGCACCCCCCCTTTAACTTGCGTTGTTACGCTCGTTAAGTGTGTTATTTCACACCCCCCTTTTAACTTGCGCTGTTACGTTTGTTAAGTGCGTTGTTTCGCACCTCCCCTTTTTAACCTGCGCTGTTACGCTCGTTAAGTGCGTTGTTTCGCACCCTCTTTTAACTTGCGTTGTTACGCTCGTTAAGTGCGTTGTTTCGCACCCCCTTTTAACTTGTGCTGTTACGCTTGTTAAGTGCGTTGTTTCGCACCCCCCTTTAACCTGCGCTGTTACGCTTGTTAAGTGTGTTATTTCGCACCCCCCTTTAACTTACACTATTACGCTTGTTAAGTGCGTTGTTTCGCATCCCCCCTCTAACTTGCTCTATTACGCTCGTTAAGTGCGTTGTTTCGCACTCATCTAACTTGCGTTGTTTCGCATTTCTCATTACTTGCGCTGTTACGCACTTCATCTATCTTGTGCTGTCACGCATGTTGCTTATATTGCTATGCACATCTATGTAGACACCCCATTTTTGACCGCCCTTAAGACTTGGGCACTATCGATGGTTTACTTGTTGGAGAAAGGTGTGCAGTGCACAGGTTCAGTTTCTTCGGCAAGGAGAGAGGCAAATCTCAACTTCATACCCCATTGTGGACCAAAATTATTTTTGATGGTTTTTATACCTTAAAACCCTCTCTTTCAAAACATTTTTGAAATAAAATTCCCACGATGTTCCGACGCTCGCATTTCGGTAAATGTTGCGCTTTTCGGTAAACCGAGCAAGGACAAAGGGGAGATGAATGAAAGAGAGATGAAATCTTTGAAAAATCTTTCAAAACACCTTACTTAGGGGTTTGAAGTTGAAGAAAAGAGGAAAAGAGGGGAGAAAACTAGTTTGGGAGAAGTTCAGCATGAATCCGTGTAGGAGAAAGACGAGCGGTCATTGCTAAAACAAGCTCATCTGTCTATACACTTGGAGTTGAGCTATGAGGCCACCATTGTTGAAAAGAAGACTTCCGGGGCTTCATTTTTTACTCAAGAATCTCTCAAATCCAAGTCCGGGTGGGGGAGATATGGTTGGTTGAAATAGGGGATCAGTCCGGTTGGATCGAATCTGTGCGGCTTCACCAAAAAGGGCATAACTTTTTTCACAGGAGGAATTTTAATGCAAGGTTTGCGCCATTGGAAAGATAACTTCCGGGGCTTTAATCTGGACTTCCACTGGCACTTTTTGACCTCATTAGCCACCCATCGGCACTCTATCCGACCGGTACAAAAGATTGCCGGCCCGCCAAAAGTGCCCAGAACTCAGATTTTTGACAGATATTTATCAATACACTGTGGCAGATATTTTCAATTGGGATATTTCGACCAAAAGCTCTTATTTTGACATATATAGGGCCTTATATCTCATATGGCTTAGGGTTAGAACAAAAAAGCAAATCTTGGGAGCTTCTCACCCTAAAACATCCCTCTCTCTCTACACTTCCAAGTTCAAAACCTCTCAAATCCTTGGCCATTTCTTCATCACCACCAAGCACCACCACCACCACTCCATTTCCAGCAGCAAGGGGAGATTTTCAGAGGCTTAGAAGCAACATTCCTCAAGCCAAGAGGTAGAAAAGAAGTGGTCTTCAAGGGTAAGTTGCCATTTCCCTCTTTTGTAGCATTTTCTTGCCTCATCTCTTAGGCCTATTTGTTTACTGTTTTGGGCTCCGACCCTAACTTAAACTAGGCCTCTCTTGAGCCATTATTCATGTTTGTTCAAGGGCTCAACCCTGTTTGAGCCCTCCATTTGGTACTTGCTTCAATACCATCTTGTATACCATTATTTTGCCTGAAATTTCTAGCCTATGTATGATCTGTTTTCGAGCATAATGTAAACTTTAAGTGGGCCTATTTTGAGCCCCTCTTCAACATTGAAGAAGGGTTCAACCCTTTTTGGGCCCCCTATCTTGCACTTACTTCATAATCCCTCCTATTTATTGTAAATTTGCATGATTTGTTTGGCCTATATGTAAATTGTTTTGGAGTGTGTCATGAACTGTGAGTAGGCTTATTTTGAGTCCCTCTAAAACATTTTAGAAGGTACCACCACTGTTGGGGGCCTCCATGTTGTGCTTACCATTATACCCCTCTTTGGCCCCCATTTTTGCATGCTTTGTTGGCCTATCTTGCTTCTGTTTTTAGGCCATCATCAGAACTGAAAATGGCCATATTTTGACCTTCTTGGAATATCTCATTAAAGGTCTTTGGCTGTTTGGTGAATTCTTTGTATACCTCAGGTTATAGCCTCTTGTTAGCCTATTTCTTGCATTGCATTTTGAGTATGTTTTCATACTGATTTGAGGCTTGTCATCTACTGTAAATGTTCATATTTTTAGTCCCTCTTTAGTGTTATAGAAGGGTATTTTTCCCTTTGGGCTTTGCATCTACCACTTGCTTCATGACCTCCTTCGCGGAGCCATTTTTGTATGCCATTTTAGCTCTACTTGTGATTGTTGTTCGGCCATGTTTTGTACTATAAAAATGTGATTTTTGGGGTTGCCTTGCTTCTGATTTTTCATGTCATGTATCAATTATGCATGTATGGTATGGCTGTAGGCCATTTTATGCATTGAAATCCATGTTTCGAGATCATTTCATGCATCGGGTATTATTTCGCCTCATTTCGGGGCTGTTTTGCCCCTCATTTTGCCACTGATTTTTGCATGTTTTCATATCATATTCCATGTCTTTGCCATGTCTCATTAGAGTGGCATTTCAGTGCCCGAGGGTCCGTTCTCGGTTTGCGTGCCCGCGAGCACGCACTTCGAGGTATCTTGTTTTCATCTGATGGCCTCCTATGTGAGTGTGGCAGAGGCCCACTTGTGTTGGTGTAAGTCCATGTTGCATTGTGTATGCCATGTTTCAATGCGTTGTGCATGTTATGTTGTTAGCGTTGTGTATGCCATGTATTTGCATTGCATGTTTGTATGTTAGCTTGCATGCTTAGGTTGCATGTGCATTGTTGTGCATTGCCTTGCCTCTTGATCAACCATGATTGAGGTTGGGTCCCTTGTATGTTTGGTGTGCATTACATTTGATATTAAAATGCACACTTGACTCTTTGGCCATCATGCATGGAAATGCGCGATTGGTGGCCCTAGAATCGAGGCACATCCTCCTTTGAGTCACAAACATGATAAGGAATGTGTTTGGTGCATACATTGCTTGAATTGAGCTGCCATGCAAGTTTTGCCCTCTATTCTTTGTGAGTTGCGTGTTCGCAGAATTCATTGCCGGCCGGTAGTATTTAGTGCCGACCGGCAGTCAATCAATGGCTGGTGGATATATTTTGTGCCGATGGCTACATCCTAGTGCCGGTGGTCATTTCCTCCAGACGGTGGGATTCTCCAGTGTCCAGAGAGGCATCCTTGAGACTTTGGCAGATTTCAGAGGAACAAAGCAGGGAAAACAGAGGCAGGTTAGGCATGGCAAAGGCAATTAAAGCGGAATCCGAGTGTGCATGCATTGGGCCCTCGCCCCGAGGCGGTTTACTGTTTTTCTTAGATTAATTATTTTGTTAATTTAATTAATTTGTAATATTTAATTAGCTTGCGTAGTTAATTAATTTGTATTATTCTTTTGGTCCCTCCGAGTGAGGGCGTATTTGTAATAAGGGTGTGTATGTGTATGTCTTCCAACCCCACGTCTTTCTTCCCTTTTAGTTATCTGCTTATGATGGTAGACTAGGGCATATTTAAATTAGCATAATAGTATGAAAGCATGTTTGCATTTCATTCATCTGTTTCGCATGCACCGGGCTCGGTACATCATACAAACTGCATTGTATTTTCAATTCCAAATTGAATACGTGCATCGAATAAAGTGCATTTCACATGCCATCTTTAGGGTTAGCCGAGCCTACTCTAGATTACATCTTTGCATGTGTTACATTAGCCACTCAACATGAAACTAGGGTCATACATATGATTACTAACTGGTTTCTGTTTTGGCTTGGAGTACAATGTAAGTATTTAGGCTTTAGCATATCGCATGCGTGTGAATGTTAACATGACAGCATGCTTACCATGTGGCTAAGTGCTTATGTGAGATAAACTGCTTGAATGCCTGTGGGTGGAGGTTGGATTGCTTGAATTGGAAAACTCGCTGAAATCCATGTTTTAGCCTACTTACGAGTAGCAAATTCCAAAGCATTTTCAAAACGAACAGATATGCAATGTTTATTTCCAAATTAGGCAATCTAGTCTATACTTGTTTGCTGCGCGCATAACATAGTAATTCTACGCTAATAATTGGAATAAGAGCATGTAATGTTTTCAAAATCAGATATCACGGTTAGTAGAGGCCGGTCTTCGGACCGGGCGAAAGGGGGTGCTCATAGCTGACCTTCCCCGATCGTACCCAAGCTCCCGAGCCAAGACCACTTTGGTGATGACGGACATGTGGCCTTCGGCACCGAGTCAGGGTTTCCTAAATTTCCCCTTTTTAAATATTTAGGTGGCGACTCTGTAATCTGGCAAAGCAGTCCATGTTTGGCACTACTTTTCAAAAATCTATTTTCTCAAAACAATTTGCCGGATTTGGACTCTTTGGTTCAAGATTAAGAACCGTGACAATTTGAGTCCGAACTGTAGTAAACCCAATATGAACGGAACGGGACTTAACCCTCCCGGGGCGTTCGGGGACGTCTACAATCTATCTTGCGCTGTTACGCATGTCTACTTCTTTAACTTGCGTTGTTATGCATGTTTTATTTCTTCTACTTGCGCTGTTACGCATGTTTTACTTGCGCTGTTACGCATGTCTACTTCTTTAACTTGCGCTGTCACGCATGTTTTACTTGTTTTACTTGCGCTGTTACGCATGTCTTACTTGCGTTGTTACGCATGTCTACTTCTTTAACTTGTGCTCTCACACATGTTTTATTTCTTCTACTTGCGCTGTTACGTATGTTTTACTTGTTTTACCTACGCTGTTACGCATGTCTTACTTGCGCTGTTACGCATGTCTATTTCTTTAACTTGCACTGTCACGCATGTTTTTACTTGTTCACTTGCGCTGTTACGCATGTTTTATCTCTTTAAACTTGCGCTGTTATGTATGTGTTATTTGCGCTGTTATGCACATGTCTCTTTTTGCGCTGTTACGCATATTTTCTTTGCACTGTTATGCATGTTCCACCCGCGTTGTCTCGCACCCTCAGGATTGCATTGTCTTGCACCCCTAAACTTGCGTTGTCACGCACTTTTCACTTGCATTGCTATGCATGTTTCTAACGATATTGTACCTATTGAGTCTCTTTCTTTTACAGGCACGATATTGTATGTACGGTTCATTGAAGCTGACGCGACCAGCCGAACTGAACGGTATTGTATTCACTCCACGTGAAACATGGTGAAAATTGCATAATTTTCTTACATCCTTTCTGTTGGAATATGTAGGAATGTTATTCACTTGCTTAAAACTATTGCATTTATTGTATATAATTGCTCCGTTACAGCTCTCTTTACATAATCATAAGTTATGCTCTTGCATCTTGCATGTCATTTGCATTTTGCCCCAACCTACGGGCATATCTCTGCATAGTTATATCGAATGTTTGCCTGAGTCTTCAGCCTTGTCAAAAATGGGTCGTCTTTAGGCTTTGACACTCACTCCAGTCACTTTGTGACTTTCGAGTTCTGTCAAAGAGGGGCAACTGTAGACACCCCAATTTTGACCGTCCTCAAAACTTGGTTGTGCTTATAGGTACACCCAACAACTAGTTCGATTGCTCGCCGAGTACTCGACTGCCGCGGTGGAACGTCACAGGTTTGAGCTTTCCAAACCCTGTATCCTTCCTGCCCCATTTTTTTTTGACCTTGTATTGGCCCTTTTTGCATGCTTTGTGGAAGGCACTACCGGCCCCTTTTTGGCCCTGCTGGCCATGCCTTTGCCACTACCGGCCATTGATGATGCCTGCCGGCCATCAATGAGCCACTGTCGGCCACCACTGATGGGCGGCAGACCCCCTGTCTCAGCAGGTTTCACGCCAGATCTTTTGAGCCAGCTGGTTTTCACTCATCTCCCCTCCATACACGTGTATAGAGGGATGAAGCTCTTGCCAAGCTTGTTTAACAAGCTTCTTCTTGTATTCGTCTATATAAGGAAGGTGCCTTCTTCTATATTAGAGGTTGAAAAAAGTTTTGAAGGAGTTGTATCTCTCTCTCTATATATTTCTCACTCTCTCTCTATATTGCATAGAATAGTGCTCTAAAGTCCATTTTTCTTGCACTTTTGCACTACAACACGTAGAGATACACCGCCATCTTTGAGCTGAGGTTCTTGAGGGGGTTACTTGAGCTCTAAAACTTGGTTTTTGGCCCCTGAGATTGCAGGTTTCGAAGTTGGTCTTCAAGGGTGAGTTTCTCTCCCTTTTTAGCATTTATTTGTACCTCATTTTGGCCATCCTTGAATATTGTTTTAGGCCTTTCTTTCAACTAAAAAAAGTTCTATATTTAAGTGCTTTTGAAGTTTGTTTTAGGTCTTTTTGGTGTTAGAGGTGTACAACCCTCTTGTATGCTTTGTTTGGCCTTGTTTTGAGCCATGCTTTAAGGCCTTTGAGCTAGGCTTTGTTTGGCCTTTTAGCCACTGAAATCCAGTGGATTTTCAGTGGTAGGCATGTGGTTTTGAGGCCCAAAACCAGAGGGGGGTGACCCCCTCCCTTTTTGTTTTGTTTGTTTGAGTTTTTGGTCTATCAAAGGAGCATGTATCCCTTTACTTTTAAGGCCTAGTTCAGGCCCTTTTTTGTGACTTTTAGGACCTTCCTTAACTCTGTCCATGGCTGGTTTGGTAATATTTTGCATGCTTCTTGTATGTGTAGTGTAATCCCATTTGTGGCTCATCAAAGTAGCATGACTTTCTTGCATGTGTTGGCTCCATTTAAGTAGGTTTTTGGTGATGTTTTACCATTCCTTAGATCTGTTTTGGGTTGGTTTTGTCACTCCATGCATGCATAACACACTTGTAGCGTAAATCAAACAAACTAGCTTTATGTGCTTCATGAAATAGCATGTCATTCTAGCTTGTTTTCTTTCCATTTCAGCATGTTTTTGGTGATGTTTTACCATGTCATGACTCTGTTTTGGTTTGGTTTGGTTAGCCTTTGCATGCTCCTTGCACTTGCCATGCAATCCCATGAAATTGCCTAACATGCATCATGTTGTAACATGTCATTTTAGCATGCTTTTGGCTTAACTTCCTGAAGCTTTTGTCCATGTTTTGACAAGATTTAGGTCTAATTTTGGTTGTCTTGGTCATCCATGACTTGCTTTGTATAGCCTTGGTTCAATCTAGCTTGTTGGCTTTGTGTATTGAGTCTCCTTGCATGCATTACTTAGACTATTTCAATGATTTGGCATCACTTAAAATGTTATTTCAATCCATGAAATATGGTCATACACCTACATTTGACATGCTTTCAATGTCTTGGAGAGTTTGTGTTTTATGCCTCATGAATGGATCATTGTGCATGCCTCTATGCTTAGGTCTATGGGATGCCATCTCAGTGGGTTTTTGGACTTATTTTGACATGCCTTAACTCTGATTTTTGTTAGTTGAGACATCCCATGCTTGGTCTTAATAGGTGTAGTGTAATCCACCTTATTTGCCTTGTATGCATCATATCTCATGCTCTTCATGCTAGCTTGTTTTGGCTTACCTCCATACATGTTTTAGTCACATTTTAACATGTTATAGGACTTTTTTGGGTTGCCTTTGCCATATGCTCCATGCTTTGTATAGCTGTAGTGCAATTGGCCTTGCTAGTTTTATGTTTTAATGACTCATGCATGCTATCTTTGAGCCATTTAGATGATTTGGCATCATTTAATATTTCATTTTAGAGCTTTTAGCATTGCCATTTTAGCACTTCATTTACTCTTTAAACGTCTTTGAGTGTTGTGCATTATTGCCTTATTTGTGGCCTAGCTTGTATGCTTGCATACCTTGACGTTTGAGCCTTTATCTCAACATGTTTAGGTCTTTGTTTAGACCTATTTAACCTCTATCCATGTTTGGTTCAATCATTTGTGCCATGCATTGCATACCCTTTGTGTAGTGCCTTTGATGGCTTTGTGCCTTAGGTCCTCTTGCATGCCTTACTTGTGTTGTTTGAATGATTTGGTATCATTTCACACTTGATCTCAGAGCCTTTAGTGTTGTCACACTTCCATGTTTATCGCTTCTTTATCATGATTGAGGTTTGTGTTTTGAGGTCTAGTTATTAAGCCATTGCATTGTGCATGCTTATATATGCTTTCATGCCTTAGTTTTGATGCATTTTGGCCACTGATTTGGGCATAGTTGAGGTCTGCCCATTTTGGTTTAAGTCCACCCTTGCAAGTTGTTGCATGCTTGTCTTGCATATTGTTGTATGCTTGCTCTATCCTTGCATGTTATTGCATGCTTGTCTTGCATGTTGTTGTATGCTTGCTCCATCCTTGCAGGTTGTTGCATGCTTGTCTTGCATATTGTTGTATGCTTGCTCCATCTTTGCATGTTGTCGCATGCTAGTTCCATCACATGTTGTTGCATGTCTATTACACTGCATTTTGCATGCTTAAGTCATATTGCATGATTGCATGTTCGAGTTAGCATTGTGTATGCCATCCTTGCATCGCATTGTTGTTTGGATTAAGTGTTAATCCGAGCACGAGAAACGAGAAACGTTTCATACTTCAAGTGATGAAATGTGTCTCAATTCTCGGTCGCCAACGCTCTTGATTATCCATGATAGAGTTCTAGGCACTTATGTGTTTTATTTGTGCATTCATTTCACATTGATTTGCACATGTTGGATCTTTGGCCATCATGCATCGGGATGCGTGATTGATGGTCTTGGATCCGACTATGCTTCTCCCTTGATGTTTCGAGGTGATATGGGGTGCATAGTGCATACATACCCTTGGGAGACCCTCCATTTTCTCTATTTTGTGCTCTGCTGCAGCTTGGTGTCACAGCACTTCAGTGGCCGACAGTGCCCTTCAGATGGCCGGCAGTCCTTCATCCTTGGCCGGTAGTGTACCATCTTTGGCCGGCAGATGATCGGCAGCATCTCTCTATGGCCGGCAGGCCACTGATGCATTCCCCAGACTAGTTTTGGTAAGTTCCAGCAGCAAGTTCTCAAGGACACCCTGCAGACAGAGCCTCTAAAGAGCAACCGGAGAGCTTATTGGGACAGCAACCGAGCATGCATCCTTCCTCCTTCAAGGCAAAGCTGAGGCGGCCTAGCAATCTCATTTTAATGCTTACTTGTTAGTAGCTTTAATTTGTAATTTAATTAGTTAATTTGTTAATTATTTAAATGTTGTAATAATTAATTGTAGCTAGTTATTCAATTCAGCTTTGTAATAGTTAATTAGCTTGTTAGTTAGTTAATTAGTTGGCATGTATTATTCATTCGGACCCTCCGTCGAGAGGGTGAATTTTGTAATGAGTGTGCGTGAGTGTGTGAATGTCTTCCAACCCCACGTCTTTCTCCTTTTTACTTGCCTGCTTTTGATGGTTAATTTAGGGTCATTTTCAATTAGCATCCTTATGCTATGCATGTTTGCATCATTCATCTGTATTGCATGCACCGGGCTCAGCGTATCATACTAACTGCATCGTATTTCAATTCCAAGTTGAATACATGTATCAATTATCGCATCTCATGTGTCATCTTAGAATAGCCGAGCCTATTTCTAGCTACATTTCGCATGCGTTGCATTAGCCATCTTAACATGAACTAGGATCATACATTGATTACTAACTAGTTTCTATTTTGGCTCGGAGTACACTGTAAGTGTCTATGCTTTAGCATCCCTGCATGTGTGTTATTGTTGCCATGAAAGTATGCTTGCCATGAGGCTATTTGCTTATTTGATATAACTGCCTGAATGCCTGTTGGTCAAGGTTGGATTGCTTGAATTGGAACAATTCATTGAAATCCATGATTTAGCCTACTTACGAGTAGCAAACTTCAAACCATTTACAAACAAATGGATATGTGATGCTTTGTTCCAAATTAGGCGATCTAGTCTATACTTGTTTGCTGTGCACATCACATAGTAAGACTAGCTAATTAATCGGAATAAGAGCACATGTGTTTTCAAAAACAAGATATCATGTTTAGTAGTGGCCGATCTTTGATCGGGCGAGCGGGGGTGCTCATAGATGACCTTCCCCAATCGTGCCCAAGTTCCTGAGCCGAGGCAACTTTGGTGATGACGGACACGTGGCCTTAGGCAACGAGTCAGGGTTTCCTAAATTCCCCCAAAATAAAATATTTAGGTGGCGACTCTATATCTGGCAAAGCAGTCCATGTTTGGCACTTCTTTTTTAAAAATCAGTTTTCCAAAACGATTTGCCGGATTTGGACTCTTTGGTGATTTATCAATCTCACATTGCACATCGTGAGATCAGATTAAGAACCGTGACATTTGAGTCCGAACTGTAGCATAAGGCCCTCGGGGCGCGTCTATAGGAGCATGTGAGAACATAAAGGTTGAGTTGGTTTAAAACAATCGTGGCTCACGGAATGCCCGAAACTGCCTCTGCCGCTATCGAGGCCCGACTGGCCTTATTGAATCCCGACCGTGCTTCATTGAGGCCCAACCGGCTCTCAGTGTGAATTTAGTCTTTTTTTTTATTTTACTTTATTTCTTATATTATGGAGTTTTAATCTGAAAAATCAACAAAAGCAAACAAAAAAACAGTGATGAAGGAGAGGAAAAAAACAAAGAGATCAAAAAAAGAAAAAGAAAAAAGGAAGGGAATAAAAGCAAAAATATAAAAAGAGAAGGAAAGGAAAAATAGAGGAATTTTGTTCATTCTGTTTTGTTTTATTGCATGACTTCATGATTTGTTGCTTTCATTTGTTTCGTTATTTTGCAACACACCATATTGTGTGCATGGTTCATTCAGAAGAGTTCCAGATAAATCATTCGTGCCACAGCAAAATCATCATCCATTTTACCATCAAATTGGAACGCAGTGTGTTGTGTTCAAATTAAAGCCCATTGTTTTAACACATTGGAAAATTGGCTTTCACCTTATTACATTGTTTTGGTCATTTTGATTTTACGTCTCTTTGTGTAGAATTCGTGTTCACTTCTTTATCACTTTGCTAATTCACGTTTATGCGTTGTGTCTTGATTTGAATTATCTCCATGGACTACATTACATTTTCCAAGGCTTTCTTGGATTTATTTGCTCTTTCGTTGATCTAATTTCCTCCTCTCGCGTGAGACGCGTTAGGATTGTCCAAATAGGTTAAAAACATCAGCTGCACTCGGTGTTCACACCCTCCTCCTCCTCTCACATGATATGTGTTAGGATTGTCCAAATCGGTTAAAAATATCGAGTGTGCTCGGTGTTCACACCATCCTTCTCCTCTCGCATGAGACACGTTAGGATTGTCCAAATCGCTTAAAAATATCGGGTGCGCTCGGTGTTCACACCATCTTCCTCCTCTTGCATGAGACACATTAGGATTGTCCAAATCGTTTAAAAACATCAGGTGCGCTTGGTGTTCACACCACCTTTCCTCCTATTGCGTGAGACGCGTTAGGATTGTCCAAATCGGTTAAAAACAGCAGGTGTGCCTATTTGTTCACACCAATTCTCCTCCTATCGCGTGCGACGCGTTAGGATTGTTTACCCTGGTTAAAAACAACAGGTGCGCCTGTTTGTTCACACCACCTTTCCTTCTCTCGCGTGCGACACGTGAGGATTGTTTGTCTCAGTTAAAAACATTGGGCATGTCCTGGTGTTCACACCACTTTTCCTCCTCTCACGTGTGGCACGTGAGGATTGTTTATCTCGGTTAAAAACAACAGGTGTGCCTGTTGTTCACACCACCTTCCCTTCTCTCGCATGTGACGCACAAGGATTGTTTACCTTTATTAAAAACGACAGGTGCGCCTATTTGTTTACACCGTTTTTCCTCTTTTCACGTGAGACGTGTTAAAATCTCGAGTTACTCGGTTAAAATGTCAGGTTCGCCTGGGGTTTGCACTACCCTCCGCCCTCTCTATGTGAGACGCGATTTGGCATGAAGCGTTTTGTCCACTCTACATGCGACGTAGTCTGGCTTGTTTCTTGTCCACCCTTCCTTCGTGAGGTGTTGTTAGGTCTGTTTTTTTTTTCTTCTTACGTGAGACGTAGTTTGGCTTGTGCTTTCTTTGTCTTTTTCACATGAGGCGTGACTGTTTATTCACTTGTTTTCATGTGAGACACGACAGGGTTTATTTTGCTCTGATTTACATTTTCATTCAAACGTTGTGTTCTTGTTTAGATTATAACGTTGTTTCATTGCTTTATTTACATTCGAATGTTTCATTGCATTGTTTCATTAGTGTTTCATTGCATAATCATAGGTTGTTTGCCACATTTCGTTTTTGCACTTTGCCCTTGAGTTCAATCTTTGCATTTATGTCTTGATTTCTTGCCCAAGCCTTACGGCCTCGTTAAAATGGGTCGTCTATAAGCTTTGACATTCACTCACGTCACTTTATGACTTCGAGCTCTGTCAAAGAGGGGAAACTGTAGATACTCCATTTTTGATAGCCCGCAAGGCTCGAGCACTTTGCCTAGTACACTCAATGATGAAAGTGGTGTTGTGCATGGTTCGAGGTCTCAACGAATGGGCTATGTTTAAGCTTCGAAACAATCCCAAACCTTTCATATTCTCACTGTTTGTACCTCAGAAATCCATTTTTACACATTTTTCCACCCTATGCTGAGTCTAAAGCAGAAAGATAGGGGATCACATTGAATCCCAGAGGTGCCTCATTGGAAGCCGACTGTGGCCATTTATGGCCGGCCGTGCCTTGGTAGCGAGAAACACTATTCTGGGCAAGAGCCTGCTAACTATCTATTTTTGAAGATATTTATGACCTCTTTTGCTCAAATTCTATAAAAATGAAATTGTATCTCTGTTTTGAGGGTTAAACAAATTCTAAAAAGTTTATACACCTTCTTGAGAACTCTTTCTTCTTGTGCAAGCAACCTTTGAGCAAGCTTACCACCTTTAACCTATATCTATACACCATATACACCATCATACCTTAGCTTTGGAACCTTGGTTGAGACTTGAGCATCACAATTTAAGCTTGAGAGTGTGTTTGGACCAAGTTTGATTCACAAACAAAGAGCTTACCTTTCTTGAGAGGTATAAGCTTACTATCTCTTCTCTTGCTCTCTTTGTTATCTCTTGCTATCTAGTTCTTGTATTTTTGTATTGTCTTGATCATCTTTTAATTGTCTAAGCTTGGGTTTGGATAGCTACTAAAGGGTAGAGAGAGTTACCACTCTTTCTTGCACTTTCACCTATAGCTCAAACCCTTGTTTTTACACCTTTTTATTTGTTTTCTAAATTGATTTTTAGAGTTTAAAAGAGACTAAATATCATGCTTTGAGATTTCAAAAGTGGAGGGGTTAGCCACCCCTCCTTGTTCTTGCTTACTAGTCTTATTTTCTTTCTTTGTTGTTTAGCTTTTTGGGCTCTTTTCATGCACTTTGAGCCACTGTTTCCCACCCATTAAGGGTTGTTTTAGGGCTGTCCTAGGTTATTTAATTAATTCATGCTTTGATTAGTTTGCTTGTTTTCTCATATGTTCGCATATATAGCTTGTTGTATGTTGTTTTTGGCCTTTCTTTGTTTAATTTCCATGTTTAAGAACTTTATTTTAACAAGCAACCTATCATCCATTTCTTTCTTTTGAGAGTTGTTTCAACTGGTTAAGGGTTTCAAAATATGAGCTAGAGATTTATGCTTAATGGCTTAATCTCTACGGAGGTTCATCACCAACGACATAGTCTCTCTTTCATGTTGAAAATCACTTCCTGTTTGACACGCTTCTCATTTAGTGGACGTAATCATCACCTTGTACTTAATAGACTAAAGAATGAAAATGTCTAAAAATTGCTAAAATGAACCAACCCATATAAAGAAAATGAGTTATATTGCTTGAATTTGGCTGAACATTATGCCGAGTCTATTGTGTCAAGGGTTGTTTTACATCAATTCATGATGTTTCGATGAGCCTTAAAGCGTTCTTACCTCCCTCTTTGAGCTTACTCCATGATAGGAGGGAGTGGTGGTTATTGATTCATTGCATTTATTAATTTTTTGTCCAAAATCATGCCCTAACTCATCAAGCAATCAATTTGCTCATTAATGATTTTGGAAATGACTTCAGTAGCGTTTGGTAGAGTTTTCTAAATATGATTTGAGAATAGGAGTTGTATTTTGAGTTTGTGAGTTTTGGAATTATGATTTGAGTGTGAAAAAATTGTTTGCTGAATGAGTTTTGAAAAGAGTTTTGGATTGAATGGGAAATTTTTGATATGACATATGATATTTGATACAAAAACTTACAATTCATAACTAAACACATAACTTAAAATTCTATTCAAAACTCATAAAAAAAAATTTAAAAATTCTAAATTTTTTTAATTTAAAATATAAAAAATAACAGGTGCCAATTGTTGTAAGAAAAAAAAAATTGCACTGTACCGGTCAATTGGCCGGACATCCGATAGGACGATCGATCGGATGTTCATGGGGATGACCGGTTAGTCCAAATTTTCAAAAGTAGATGTGGAATTAATTTTTAAAAATAATAACCAAACATCACGCGCAAAATAAGAGGTAGAAATGCATTTTCAAAACTCTTCCAAATAGAGCCTTCGTTCTTCTCTTGAGGCTTACCATGAGAGAGAAGAGTAGAAGGGACAAACAGAGTTCAGAATAACTCTATCTGCATTGTTTTTACTTCAGAGCACAAAAACAGGATTTTGGATAAAATTAAGGCACGATCGGCCTTATTTGGGCCTAGCTAGGCTTCATTGGGGGCCGGTCGACCATTAATGTTTGGTAAGGCAGTGTGTTTTGCAAAAGCAGAGGGCAGTGATTGAAAGTAAAAACATGACAGATTCCAAGGAAGACAGACATAATTACTTTTGAAACCACAACGAGCATGCTATCCTTGTGCTTCCATTGTAAATTGTAAATTAATGATTTCAATATTGTTGTAATTATTATCATCGTAATTAATATTGTTGCAGCAATAATTTGTTGGATAGTTAGCTTATTTTGTTGCAATAAATTAGCTAGTTAGTGAATTATAGCTTAGCTAGTTAGTTATTTATTCATTCACTTGGCTTTGTAATAATTAGTTTAAAGCCGGACATTCGGACACTCATTCAGATCCTCTTGTGCGAGGGCCAACATATAATAAGTTGTATGTCTTCTAACCCCACGTCTTTCTCCCTTTTACTTATTTGCTTACGATGGTTAGTATAGAACATCATTTTTCAAATTAGCATCTTTATGCTTTGCATCCATTGTCTTGCATGCATCTAAGGTTCAGCTCATCATACTAACCAAATGTTTAAATTCATTGCTTGAATACGTGATTCATCACATGTCTTGAATGAAATCATATGCCATGTTCATAGCTGAGCCTATATAAAATTACATAACATGTGTGTTGTATTTAGTCATATTGCATTAGTTAGGATCATGTATATTTTTTAATTTTTTTGCTTTGTTTTGGCTCGGAGTTCTAGGTGAGAAATTTTGAGTTTTAGCATCTTGCATTGAATGTTTGTGTTACCATGCTAAGCATATTTTCATGAGGCTAATTGCTTAAATGATATACCTGTTTGAATGCGTGTAGATGGCGGCTAATTGTCAAAATTGGGACAAATTGATTAATGTACAAACTCACCTTTTCAAGTAACGAGTATCAAAAACAATTTTCAAACAAACATGAAATCAAATTGTTTCAATCTTTGCAAATTAGTCTATACTTATGTGCGTCACATAGTAATGTTAGTCTAATAAAACTGGAACAAGAGCATATAATCTAAATAAAAAACACATCATGATTAGTAAAGGCTGATCTTTGATCGGGCGAGTGGGGTGCTCAATTCATGACCTTCTCCTCTTGTACCTAAGTTCCTGAGCCAAGATTGTGAGACCCCTAACTTTTTTAAACCTTATTAGGTCCCTAAATTTTGAGTTATTATAATAAAGCCCTTAGTTCGTTGATTATTCGCAAATTAAACCCTAGAACTGAAAACGCATCATAGACAAACCCATACAAACCCTAATCGACCCTGGAAGCTTAGAAATCATTTATGACACTCTAATATTAATTATTTAACTCTTAAATTTTAGATTAATCACTCTAAACCTTAACTTCCGTTTTTTATAGTTTTCGTTCGGTTATTTCTTTTAAATTCAAAGTAAGATAATACAAACCAAACTATTTTTTCTAACACTAATTTATTAACTCTACACTTGAAATAAATACTTTAATTGAGCCCAAGCCCTCACATTTTTATTAAATCACAAATTGACCCCAAATGAGTACCATTATATATTTATATATACACTTGTACCCTAAAATCTTTTTTTAACATTATATTTTACAATGTCCAAGATTTGTACACCAAAAAAAATATAAAACAAGTCCCTCAAATCACCATTTATGGCCAGCCATACCTACATAGATATGATGAATGTACTTTTTGAGACAATTTTGCATGATTTAAGGAAGAAAATCTTTTTGACTTAGTACAAATTTTTATATATATACATGTATAGATGCAACTATATTGGTTTGATTAGAAGGAAAACCCTAACTAGATCATATTTAGGAACCTAATTAAGACCTTTAATCCTCCAGTATTCCATTGAATTCAAACTAAATCCAAACTATCCAATCCAATTCCAACCAAGGGGCATTTAGGACCTTTTGCACCAAATTCATTATATAAATAACCCCTCCCTTAGCATTTTACATACAAGAACAACACTTATACACACTATATTTAGCTAAGAGAGAAGAAAGGAAGGAGGGTGAGCTTGGTAGAAGAGAGGAGAGGAAGAAAAAGTTTGCTAGCAATTCCAACAACCCTCAAGTAAGCCACAACACAATTCTCTCTTTCATTTTCATTTTTCAAATACATTTTATTAGAAGTTTAAAATGGTATTTTCAGATGTGTTCTAATGGTGTTCTTGTGTTAAAAATTAAAGGAGTTGAGCCTTGATTATACCATTCTTCTATTTCTCTTAATCGGTATATGACTACATTTTTCCATATCAATCTCTCAAAATTTTCAAAAGCACAACTTCACCTTGAATTTATGAGTTTAATACATATTATTTAGCATGTTTTCATCACAAGAGAAGTGGAAAATTTCCCCTAGCTGACCTCTTTTCTCACCAACTTTCTATTTTCAAGAACTGTGCCAGAAAAATCTATTTTACATCCACTTTGCAAAAATTTTAGAAAAATGTATAAAAATCGTCTGGACCTCCATTTTATGTCAAAATATTTCTTCAGGAGTTAGCTTTCAAGTAAAATTGGTTTCATTGAAAACAAGTGAGCGGTTTGGAAGAAAATTCGATTTTTGTAACGGTCAATGAATCTGAACAAAGTTGGAGTATTTTTGAAATAACTAAAAATTTGGAAAAGCTATTCCATTTTTGAAAAATGTTCTAAGAACTAGATAAAATTTCCTACGAACCATATAAAGGCCGGGCTCTGAAAAAATCTGAAATAGCCCTTTTGAGTATAATCTTTAGGTAGTACTAAATCTGAAAATTATGTTTTCATTGGTGTTTTATGCTCTTGTGTTCATGAATATACTTATTAATTTATGATTATGTCTCGGTATGATATTACACGTGTCATAGGTTTATTTATTTTATTTTAATCCTTCGATAGTGCTCACACTTATGCAAATCTGGAAATTATATTCTTGTGCTAAATTATTCCCTTAACTACTTGAATATGCCTAGAGCTACTTGTGCCTATCTTTATATGTGAATCTCATGTGTTGTAACTTTATTTCCTTCTATTTGTACTATTTAGTTGTTCATACTTATGCAATAGATGTTGTTTCAAGAGCATGTCCTAACTCTGACTTAAATTATCTAACTCAAATGGGAAACTTAATGGGTGGTGATGGGTTGCGAATTTTGGACAAGTTACTAAGATATTGATTGGTTGACGGGATGCGTTCCCTATTTGGAAGTTAAAGTCTTGCGCAAGTGGTTTTCAAAACCTTTAAACAGAGCGGTTGTATTCGGACCCTAGGTATTTGGTATAAGGAGGGATCTGGGCAAGGCCCATTATTACCGTCTCTTTTGAGGCCCTGCGGTTAACGCTACGCGGTATATAACTGTTGGTAGGCATCCGAGATAAGTTCTGTAACAAAGCAGCAAAAGATAGGGCATACCGAATAATCCGTATCCGATTCTTGTGGTTAGGAGGACAATCTCTTTGGGGGATTTCTAGACTATTAACAACTAACCTTGTAACCTATGTTAATTACTTGAATGTCATGCTCTTTTCTCCTATTGTTGTAATTTACTATTGTGTATTAGATTGGGAAAAATGAACGGGGTGTGTGTGTGTGTGTTTATTGGGCATTCAAAGCTCATGGCATTTCATACCAGGTATCGAAGAATGTACGAAGCCAACGAAGAGTCAAAGACATTTGAAGACTTAAGTTTGGCTTAGAGAAAGTTCGAAACCATTTCGCTTATTAGTTTGACTGTGCTTTTATTTATTCTTGGATTGTAATAGTAATGGGACTCGTTTTGTAAATTTAAAATTTGAGACACTATAATTATTATTTACCTTGTAATCCTATGCCTATCTCTACGTTACTTATGAGACCTTGTGTCAATGCCTTTTAAGATTTGTCAAAAAGGTAGTGCGCTACCTAAGAAAGCTGGACTTAGAAGGAAGGCTAACTTGACTCCTCTAGCGATCTGGGATCTTACTTAGTTATTAGCCATAGGACTCATTAGTGTCGTTTCCTAGACTCCTAACCTTAGATAAACCCTGTATTTAATTGTTAATATATTCTCTCATGTTTGCGATTTTTGGGGTGTCATGGAGACACTTTAGTGATGACGGACTAATGGCCTTTGGCACGAGTCTCGGGTTTTCTAAATTTTCTAAAAATATTTAGGTGGCGACTCTGTAATCTGGCAAAGTAGTCCATTTTTGGCATTTGATTCAAACATCGATTTTCCAAAAGAATTTTCAGATTTGGACTCTTTTTGTGTTTTCACTATTTCGCATTGCACTTGTGAAATCAGATTCAGAACCACGAGAGTTCGAACTATAGGGCTAGTCATATTTGAAAGGAGCATGAAAAGTAAGCTACATCATCCTGAAGAAGTCTCAGTTGATAGCTCTGAAGAAGATCCTGAATAGAGTTCAGATGAAAATGAAGATCCAGAGGCCCCACAACAGTCAGAACCCATTGCAATCAAAAAAGGAAAAAGGGTTACTAAGTAACTCGGTTGGATGATCGACATAGTGGCCTATGTACTTCCAATCATTGAAGACAATATTCCTTGCATTTTCAAAGACGCCATGCAGAATGCAGAAAGTGTAAAATGAAAGAAAGCTATGGATGAAGAGACCAAGTCACTCCATAAGAACTAGACTTGGAAGTTGGTGCAACTTTCAAAAGGCAAGAAAGCAATCGGGTGTAAGTGGGTTTACACCAAGAAAGAAGGCATCCCAAGCAAAGACAACATTAGATTCAAAGCTCGATTGGTAGCTAAAGGCTATGTCCAAAATGAAGGAATAAACTACAATGGAGTATTCTCACCAGTTGTGAAGCACACGTCTATTCGTATCTTGCTAGCTTTTGTTGCACAGTTTGATCTTGAACTCGCCCAATTCGATGTCAAAAATGCCTTTTTACATGGAGATCTTGAAAAGGAAATATACATGTCCCAGCTAGATGGTTTCAAAGTTGCTGGAAAAGAGAATTAGGTCTGTAAGCTAAGCAAATAGTTGAATGGGTTGAAGCAATACAGTGGTACAAGCGATTTGATCGGTTCATGACAGAAAATAAATACACAAGAAACCAATATGATCATTGTGTATATTTCTGTAAGCTTTCCAATGGTTCCTTCATCTATTTGCTTTTATATATAGATGACATGATGATTACATCTAAGAGCAAGGTGGAGATTGATAAACTTAAGGCACAGTTAGCAGGAGTTCGAAATGAAGGATCTTGGCGTAGCAAAGAAAATTCTTGGCATGGAGATCAAAAGAGACAGGAATAAAGGCACGGTTTGTCTGATGCAAACCTAGTATTTGAAAAAGATGTTAGATAGATTTGGCATAAATGGGAAAACAAAAGCTGTGAGTACACCATTGGCCCCTTATTTCAAGCTTAGTGCTTCGATGTCTCCACGCACAGAAGAAGAACGGAAGCATATGACACAGGTTCCATATGCAAATGCAGTTGGTGCATTAATCTATGCTATGGTTTGTACAAGGCTTGACATCTCACATGTTCTGAGTATGGTAAGCAAATATATGCATGATCTAGGAAAAGGTCATTGGCAAGCAGTTAAGTGGATCTTGAGGTACTTATATAGCACAATTAATATGGGTTTGAAGTTCGAGAAAGATCATAGACTCGGACAGAATTTGGTTGGATATGTGGACTCAGATTATGCTGGTGACTTGGACAAATGCTGGTCAACAATAGAGTATTTATTTACACTTGCTAAAAGGTCGGTGAGTTGGAGGTCAACACTTCAGTTAATGATGGCTTTGTCTACTACAGAGGCAGAGTACATAGCAGTGACAGAAGCCTTTAAGGAAGCTATTTGGCTACATGGGTTGATTAAGGACTTGGGGTATTGTTCAGAATTACATTGAGGTATACTGCGACAGTCAAAGTGCCATTTGTTTAGCAAAAAACTAGGTTCATCATTCCTGCACCAAGCACATTGATGTCCGTTTCCATTTCGTCGAAGAAATTGTGAATGAAGAGGATACTCTACTTCAAAAGGTTAGTACTACAGAAAATCCAGCCAATATGCTTACAAAAGTGGTTTATGGGATCAAGTTCCAACACTGTTTGGACTTGGTCAACATCTTTTGGAACTAAGCACCTTTGGGTGCTTGGCAGTGTTGATCGATCGCTATGTTAGATAGAGAATCCTCGCCAAGGTGGAGATTTGTTGAAGATTGGCTCAGATTTTCTTCGTCAACAATGGCTACTGATTGAAGACAAATGAAGAAACTAGAGATTCAGCCGAGCTACTCATGGTAGGGTGGCTTATCTTGTTGGTGGCTGTCTTTAATATTGTCGGTGGCTTGGCTCTCCCAATGTATCTATAAATGGGTAGTGAATGAGAGGAGTTTTGTGTGGTGAAATCAGAGAGTGTAAGCAAAGTGTAAGCAACTGAGTAAGTGAGTGTGAATTCAATGAGAGTAGTGTCTCCTCCTCCTCCATTGTTGTAATTTTGTACTTTTCTTCATATAGTGAAATCCGCTGTCCGTGGACATAGGCGATTTGCCGAACTACATAAATTTTTGTGTGTTCTTGCTTGTGTGCTTGTTTTCTGCCTCCTAGGCACAACACTACATTGGCGGCAGAGGTATAAATGAATATATAGGTCTTTATCCATCTTCAAACTGCTTCGAAAGAACCTACTCTTCAGCTAGAGCAAGTAATCAAATTCAAGAAAGTCATCATTGGGACAATGAAGAAATAAACAGTTTGAATTGTAGAAATAATACGAAACAGAGCATGTGTTTGGAATAAAATAAGAAGTTGAATTGACACTTGCCAAAACAGAGGAAAAAATGTGGGCACCGAGTCAAGTTCTAGAGAGAGAGAGAGAGAGAGAGAGAGAGAGAGTATGAGGAATTTAAGTAGGTCTCACGCTATCTTTAGTTGAAGAATGTAGAAAGTAAAAGAAAAAAAAAATGTATTTTAAATTAAGTAAAATATAAATATATTTTATTCACTTTTTATTTATTTATTTCTTTTTCTTTTTTAAGTTCTTTCCCAAATTTCCAACCAAACATTGTGTGAATAGGATTCGTCAAACTAGAAGTATATATATATATAAAATAGGCTGAGTAAGAACTGAGGTTAGAGAAAGAAAGAGAGCATGGTCAATTAACTGCCAAAATGACTATTTGAGGTGTGGACTATATGGTACAGCGCGCACCATAATTGCTTAACTGTACCCTCAGAATTACAACCTCCAATTTTCTTGGGGGAAATACTATGGTACCCTTTAAAAGTGAGCACAATATTAAAAAAATAATAAAATTTTATATTTTTTAAGTCATAATAAAAAAATATTATAACTAAATATAATATGAGATATAATTTAAAAAATTATGAATTAAAATTAAAATAATATTATAACTAAATAAAAAAATTAGCTATAACTAAAAAATAAAATGACATAAGATGCACTGCATTAGAATTTCTCTTTTCTTCTTCTTCTTCTTCGTTTTTCGTTCTTTTCTTTTCTATTTCTTTTTTCCCTCCGCTTTTTTGCCCAAGTGTGTCTGCGGGTTGATCTTGGGCCTAAAATGTAAGCCCAGATCCTATCCAGAAATCTTGGCTTTGGGCCTACCTAGTGGCAGCCCATGATTTCTGAAAACAATGAAGTCTCACCAAAAAAAAATAAGGTTTTATACACAAAATTTAAAACTCATCTAATCACAAAACAAAATACTTACATCAATTAATCCTGCATATTTTTAATTATTATGAAAAAATCTTATATATATATATATATATATTTTTTAAATTTAAAGATGGTGCTACATTCTACCACCATCGAACTTCCATCAGACGCTCATTGAAGACTCGTCAGAATATTCAACATCATCGGGAAGCCGTCGAGGTATCATTTGAAATTCATTGGAGTATCGTTGGAGTATTCTGAACGTCACCGGAAGTCACTAGAATGTCTAGAATGTTCACTGGACGCTAAGAATATCGTCGGAGAATCATCGAAATGTCCAAAATATTACCCCAAAAAAATGAGAATAAAGTAGACCGAAAAAACACAACAAAATGTGCTAAATATTGATAAATTGAAATAAGGGGAAAAAAAAAATGTAACAACAACAAACAACAACAATGGGAAAAACAAATGTTATTTTCAATTTTTGTAGGGTTTAAGCAAATAATCTTTAATATTGATCAAACTGAAAAATATGTTTTGGAACTGTAAAATGTTATAGTTTTAAAGTATGATTTCTATTATGCATTTACTACAAGAAAAGTGAGCTTAAAAGACAGAAGCATTTGCGATGGCACACTTGCTGCCTCAAAAAGTGACTTTTTACGACGGCACAACTTGCTATCTTGAAAAAGGTGAGTTTTTGTGACGACACAACTTTCTGTCGCAAAAATTGTGCGTTTTTGCAACGGCACAATTTGCTGTCGCGGAAAAATAGAGTATTTACGACGGCAAAAATTGTTGTCGCAAATAAAAGAGAGTATTTGCGACAACAAAAAATGCTGTCGCGAAAAAGGAGAGTATTTGCGACGGCAGAAATTGCTGTGGCAAATAAAGGAAAGTATTTGCGACGGCAGAGATTGTTGTTGTGAAAAAATAGAGTTTTTGTGATGGCATTAGTTGTAATCGCAAAAAAAAAAAAAAAAAAAAAAAAATTTGTGACTATAATAAGTACCGTTGCAAAAAAAAAAAAAAATTAAAAAAAAAAATATTGTGGTTTTGAGAAAACTTCATATATATACAGTTACAAAATGGTTTGAATAAATGCAACGGTATTTTTCCATTGCAAAAAAAATTAAAAAAAACGACGCCATCTTACTCTTTTGATATAACATTTCTCTTCACTTATTTTTTCATCTTCCCGCTTCTTTGTCTCTTCTCTTTCTCTCCCTCACTTATCACTCTTATCTGTCTGTCTGTCTGTCTGTCTCTTTTTTTCTCTCTGTGTCTCTCGCTCATCTCTCTTCTCTCTGTATCTCTCTCGCTCATCTATCTTCTCTCTATCGCTCTTTATCTCTCTCGCTCATTTCTCTTATCTCTATCTTTATTCTCTGTCTGTCTGTCTTGCTCATATCTCTTCTCTCTATCTCTCTCTTTCTCTCTATCTCTCTCATTCAGCTCTCTTCTCTTTCTGTTTCTATGTCTCTATCTTGTTCATTTCTTTTCGCTTTCTTTCTCTCTCTCTTTGTCTATCTCTCGCTCATCTCTTGTTTCTCTTTATTTTTCTATGTCTCTCTCTCGTTTATCTCTTTTCACTCTCTTTCTCTCTCCCTCTTTGTTTATCTTTCGTTCATTTCTTGTTTCTCTCTTTTTTCTGTCTCTGTCTCTTTCTCTCTCTATCTCTGTCTCTTACACTCATCACTCTCTTCTTTCTCTCTTTCTCTTTCTGTCTACCTGTCTGTTTGTCTGACTGTCTATCTCTCTCTCCCACTATGTTTGCCTTGCTCACTCTCTCCCTTCCTTCTTCTCTATTTACCTAGCTCCCTCTCGATTTATCGATCCATTACAAGAAAATGCACTTTTAGCGACTACTTTGTCTTTCTCTCGCTCATCACTTTGTCTGTTTCTCTGTCTCTCTCTATCTCTCTTCTCTGTTTGTCTCTCACTCATTTCTCTCTTTCACCACCCATCTCCTCTACTACCTTCACCACTACTACAAATGCCATTCCACTACCACCACTATTACCACTTTTGCCACTCTACCTCTATGACTACCATTATTACCACCATCGCCACCACCCCACTGCCACCACTACTATTACTATCACTACTATTACTATTACCTCTTCTCCACCACCACCACTCTATGTCCTCTACCACTACCACAACTTCACCACTAATCTCCTTTGCCATCACCATCACCATCACCACCACCACCTCTTATTCACCACCTTCACTACTATTGCTGCTCATTCTTTTTTACAACAAAAAATTAGTTTTTTTTTTTAGTAACCAAAAAAAATGGGCTGCAGAAAAATATTTTCATTGACCACAAAAAATTAATTTTATTTTAACATAAAATATTTTTCATTAAAATATTACCCCTACTTCTACCAAATAAAAAAAAATAATAATTTTTTTCATTAAAATAAAAATAAAACAAATAAATTTTCAACCTTAGTAACTAAAAAAAAAAAAAAAAATTCATTATGTGTACGGTGTTACTGTACTTATGCTTTTCCTTTGGTGTTAGCTATTTGTTGAAAGAAATGTTACCTATATTGATTTGAACAGTGAAATATCATTACTATAAAAACAGTTAAAGATTACGCGTGCGTTTGGTTGTGTTTTGTAAATATGATTTGAGAGTATGAGTTACATTTTGAGTTTGTGTGTTGTGGAATTATGATTTGAGTGTAGAAAATTTGTTTGGTAAAGGGTTTTGAAAATAATTTTAAAAAGAGTTTTGATTTGAATGGGTAATTGTTGATGTGACATTTGATATGTGATACAGAAATTTATAACTCATAACTAAACATACAACTCAAAATTATTTTAAAGCACATAAGAAATTTTATAAATTTCAGAAAATATTTTTTTCGATTATATAAATCAATTGCAAAAAATAAAAAATAAAAAAAATTTACTGTTCCGGACAGTCGGTCGGACGTCTCCTTAGCAAAAATTTTGACAAAAAAAGAGAGCAAAAGAGCGGCTAAGACAGATTGATACAGAGTTCTCAGCAGAGCTTTTGAAACGTGATTACAAAATCCTCAACAAACATCATATTGAAACACAAGTGTAGAATCATGTTTCAAAAGCACAACCAAACACAGCCTACATTTTGACAAATAAAGATATTTTACATTTATTGAAAAATATGATAAAAAAAAGTTAGATTGATATTTTAATCACACTTAATTTAATTAAGTGTGATAATATATATTTTTTTATGTCACTTTTTAATTAAATGTGATTATATATATATATTTTAATCTCACTTTCTAAAGTGTGGTTATATATAATTTTTTTAATCACAACGTCTGCTTAAGTGTGATCAATATGGGTGTGTTTGATTGGACAGATTGGATAAGGGGGGATTCGAATCTATCGGACTTGAGTCCTGGGACTGTGAATCCCCCGGACTATTTGGTTGGATTGGATATATATCCTGTGTTTATTTTTTCATGGGATTAAATGTATGGAAATGACTATTTTTAATGAATCCTGTATTTATTGTTTGGTTTGACAGACTGGATATGATAAATGAACAAAAGATTATTTTATCATTTTTCAATTGTATACTAAGTAATAGTAATATTAAACATATCTTTAATATTTTAATTATTTTTAGCTAAATTGAATAGAAATTTATTTTATTTTATTTTTTACACAATTAAATAAATTAATTTTTTTAAAAATAAATAAATAAATAAAATATCAATAAAAATGTATATTATTTTTTTAATTAAAATTTTAAATAAATTTGTTTTTTTAAAAAAAAAATAATTAAGTAATAAAACTAAATAAAACATCTATTAACATTTAAATAATGAAATTAAATAAAATATAAATAAAATTTTAAAATAAAACATCAATAAAATATCTATAGAAAATTATTTAAAAATAAATAAATAAAACATCAATAAAAAGTTAAATAAAATAATTTTATTTTTAAATTGAGACATTTAAATCTTATTAAATTTTACTAAATATAATACATAATTAAATAATAGAGAGTCAAAATAGTCATTTCACTACTTAATCCCAACAGTAAATAACCCTCCCAAAATTGTCCCACACCCCCTAGGATAGTATAATACCCCATATGGAGGATAAGAAGTCCGGCCGAACTCTATATCTGACAGACTAAAAAAAAACAAACATTAAATTAAATTTATTATATAAATTACAATCCGCACAGTAAATAATCCCCTCCCTATCCCCCAATCAAACACACCTGTATGTTATCAGAAATGGTCCAAAATTTTCCAAATTTCCTCAAAGTTTTGGCGCCTATAATTTCCTTTTCCCTCCTCTCATTTTCACGTTCAAATCCCTCTCTCTCTCTCTATCTCTATCTCTATCTCTATCTGTCTCCATCTCCATCTCCATCTCACTCTCATTCCGACTCCTCCACCAGCGAGAGCTCGAATCTGCAGAGCATCAATGTCGAAGCACACTATAATATAAGGAACCAGGGATTCTAGAGAGCTCGAATTTGCTGAGCAAGCTGTTGCCCTCGTAAACCCTAACATGGGTATGTATTCTCTTCTCTCTCTCTCTCCCACACACTTTATTTATTTATATTTTATTTTTTTATCTTCAAGGCTTGAATCTCATGCTCTAGGTCGACGACCCTATGTGATCTCCAAATTCGCTCTTAATCTCCAAATTCGACTCCCTCAAGTAAAAGCTCCCTCACTTGTTTCATGGTTTATATATGTGTTTGCTTAATTTACTCTTTGAATTTCTTCTTTTTGCCTTCATTTTTGTTCTACATCTGTTCTTTATCCTTTTATTACGTTCACTAAACTTGATTGAATTCGCTGTTACTGTTTGTGTATATATATATATATATATATTTGTCAATTTGTGGTGATTTGTGATTTTGTGTTTTTGATTTAGGGTTTTCATCATTTCATTATAAAAAAATTTCGATTAATTCCTGTGAAATTTTTATCCCAATGTATGTGGAACTAGGTTTTTTTTTTTTTTCCTCTTGCCCTTTTGATTTAGGGATTTCATGATTTTGTTTTCATTATAAAAAAATTTCGATTAATTTGTTTTTGGAAGATTTACGATCAATTTGGCTCACTCAATGAAAATCAAAGTAAAATTATTAGTCGCGAAATTCTAAAATTATTACTCCCCCAAATCAGTTTACAGGGCAAATTGTTTTATGTTTTCATTATTTTTTTAATCAGCAGTTTTATACGTGCCTGATTTCATGAAGTAGTACATATATTTATGTATTTCATTATTTGTGTTTTATATGGTCTTTGAAGAATTTCTTCAATTGCTACTAAATTAATTAGTTGAACATTTGCTTTTCAAGTGTTTGTCTATCCAATATCCGTTAATAAAGATTTAACAGAGGAGAATCGCTTGAAGTTCCTTCACTGGGACCTGAACAAATTCTCTAAAATGTACATAGGCTTCTCCTTTCTTATGTTCAATTTTGATACTATGTAACACGTATCATTGACATGAATGTGACCTGATTCTTTTTTCCAGCAAAGCAACAGATGTGCTGTCGCTTTTAGGCAAAGTGGCTGTATATGCATTGAACTTAACTGGCTTCTTCTATTGTCAAGTAGCACCAACTTCAGGCACCAAGGGATTGCTAAATTGGTCATATTTTGAGTAAGTTTAAATAAAGACAGCTTCGTTTATGGCATGCTTCTCTCTTTTCTTTTCTTTCTTCTTCTTCTTTTTTATTTTTATTTTTTAATCTTTTCTAAAATGTGTATATTACTCTCTGAACATCTAACATGTCTGCCATATCATTTAACAAGTTGATGTCCATCATTTTTTTACATGGCATCTTGCTGGTTTAATCTTTGCCTGGTTGGTTTAACCTTAGGTTATGACTCTGGCAGATTGAGCAGTTTTCTTTTTTGTGAGCATTTTTTTTCAATTAAATAAATTTTCTTCCATTTAACATTATCAATGATGGTGATCAACATTAGTTACAGAAGGGAGTCTGAATTCAGCACCTCAAACCTGGTAGAGCTTGGATAGGCGGTGGGCATGTTGTCCATTCCTTAGGTTTTTTCCGTGTTCGTCCTTAAACTGAGCAAAAATTGTGCAAATAGTACCCTGTTCAATATATTAATATGTCAAAGATATAATTTGAAGATTGCAAAAGCCTGTTGTTTCATACAACACTCCTTTGGATTTTTGAAACCTTTAATTTGTTTATTCAAAACCATTGCGTTGAAACTTCTAAATGGAGGGAAAAGGAAAGGAAGAAAAAATGAGACAATTGCTTTATAATTCATGATTGTCTTCCTTGATTATAGTTTTTTTTAAGGATCCACATATATAATTGAGACTTTTAAGCAGCTACTACAGGACCCACTGATTGCTGAGAATCAATCTCTGGGATGTTGGCAGAGAGAGAGAGAGAGAGAGAGAGAGGAAATGAATGTGCTTTGGTGGTGAATTCTTGTGTAATGGTGGTGAAAGTGAGGAATGGTTTGCACTTGATTTTGTTTTGATAGAGTTTGTGTTCAGTTTTGTTCTATTTGTATGCTCTGATAGTTGCAGATTTTGATCTATATATTTGTTTTTTAGTGTTCGTTTGTGTAACAAACTAACTATTTGTTTCTGTATTTTTTCATGTGGATTCGAATATTATTATTTGTCGCTCACTGTGCATGTTTTATTTGATTATTTTGTGTGGCGTTTTCATCTTCTATTCATTCACTCCAAAGGTAGAAAATGTGTAATGGCTTGAATTTTGTGGCCAGTCAAATGTATTGAGTCTTTGGTTTTCTATTTGCTTTGGGTTGCATTATAATTGGTTTCTTTCTACTTAGTTTCTTTGGTGGTTATTCTACAACTGTAGTTATACAATTCCAATTGATGGTTTAGGTGACGATCACACCTGAAGTTACCTCAAAGAAAGTCTGCAGGGAAATAGTGAATGAGCTTATTGCATCATATCAGGAGTCTCACTTGGGCAAACGATGTCCAGCTTATGATGGCAGGAAAAGTTTGTACACAGCAGGGCCATTGCCTTTTGTCTCTCAGGGTCCGTTTGTTTTGGGAGATAGAATGGAGGGGATTGATAGTGAGGGGATTAATAGTGAGGAGATTGTTAGTGAGGGGATTAATAGTAAGGGGATTAGTAATGAGGGGATTGATAGTGAGGAGATTAGTAGTAAGGAATTGTTAAATTATTTTTATATAAAATAATAAAACAAATAAAAAAATATAAAAAATTAAAAATTATATTTAAAAAAAAAATTCCAATATATAAAAAATAATTTTTTTTTTAATCCCCTCACTATTTTTCTAATACCATCTCTACTTCCTCCTTACCAATCCCCTCTCCAAGGGTATTAGTAATACCAAGGGACTAATAGTCCTAAGGCTTTCTCCCAAAACAAACAAGGTTATTACTAATATCTTGGTATTAGCAATCCCAATACCCTCTCTTTCACCCAAAACAAACGGGGCCTCAGGACTTTGTCGTGAAGCTAGTTGAAAGAGAGACTTCCTCAAGGTGATTCCCTTTTTTTCTTTCAGCATCTACTGCTATTGGTGGATGCATGCACAATTATAGTGCATTATACAGCTATTCTTGAAATGTAGACAAAAGGTTAAGGCTTACTGTGTATTTGCTAATTTATTATGGATTTTGTTTAATTTTCTATGTCCGATTGCAGAGGGGTCCTTGATTGTTTTTTGGTGACTGAAGATAATAAACATAATTTTCTTTCCCCCCAGCGGCCCCCCCCCCCCAAAACCCAAACCCAAACCCAAACCCAAAACCCCTCTACCACAAAGTTCTGTGAGTTGTTGGCCTCCTAAAAGTGTTTAGAAGTGTTGAGACAATGAATCTATTGTCCATTTTCCAGCAAGTGTCAGGCCTGATGAAGTATTTTACATCTGTTAGTCAATTTTGCAAATTATATATTTATTTGTTTTTGAAAATTATGCTTGTGGTTCAATTAGTATTTAATGTCCTGTTTGTTTTAATTCCAGGAGAGAACGTGAGTTCAGGGTGGCAATCAAATTTGCTGCCAAAGCTGACCTCCATCACTTGCAACAGTTCCTACGCTGCAGACAACTTGATGTCCCCCAAGAAACTATACAAGTTCTTGATGTAGTTCTTAGATCAACTCCTTCAAATAAGTGAGTCTCATCTGACCTAAAAACAATTTGGCAAATGCTCTACCAAGCTGCACATCTTCATGCTTAGGTCTGCCCTTACCTATTTCATTACCTATGCCTTCACATCTCATTTGAAAGCTGCAGGCAGCATGTATATGCCAAAATAGGAAGCAGGGGTTTACCGGGGGAGATGCGAAATATATGTAGTAATTTTTTTTATGTATTTTCCTCTACATATCAATTTATGTAGATTAAGGAGTATGGTGGCTCCGCTAAACTGCATAAACTCTTGATTGCAGTTATGCTGTTTCTTCTCTCCCCAATTGGGTGATACATGTCATCTTGGGGATGGTATAGAATATTGGAAAGGTTACTATCAAAGCCTTCGCCCAACACAAATGGGTCTCTCCCTTAATATTGGTATGAATTTCTTTAATTGTTGGCCTTCATTTCTTTGCAATTTTTTTCCCGTTCCAAATTTAGAGCAGTAGTTTTTCTATTGACATGCTTCATTGAGATTATGTTGCATCCTTGCCTTAAGAATCTGATTCTTGTGTTGCAGATGTCTCAGCAACAGCATTTTATGAACCCGTTCTAGTTTCTGACTTTGTTGCAACATATTACAATGTTAGAGATTTAAGTAGTCCTCTTTCCGATCAAGATCGCATTAAGGTATTATCTCTAACTTTCTAGTGCAGTACACAATTGTTCATTTATATTTTATGTGAAGGAAAATGCCATAGTAAATTTTGCCATAAATTTTGCCAAAAATGAGGGGTATGTTTGGTTTGTGTTTGAGAGATGTGTTTTAGAGATAAAAAGTACGAAAAGATGTTTGGTTTGGTTTTTTGGGAAATTTGTTTTGGAAAATTGTTTTGAGAGAGAGTTTTGGAAAAAGTGATTGATTTGATGTGTGTGTGAGAGAGATTTGTTTGGAAAACTTGTTTGGTTTGTGTGTTTTGGGAAATTTTTTTGAGAAAATTTGTTTGGTAGAGAAAATTTCTAAAATTTGTTTGTAGAGAAAATTTCTGAAATTTTTTTCAGAAACACAAACCAAACCTACCCGAGGTTTTTGTTTGTTATGTTGTCATGGTAAAATATAAAGGTCTAGTGAAATTTTTATGGAGTTTGTTTTCCGCTACCCAACTTGGCAATAATTTTCTCCTATGTAACTTTGGTCAATATGTGTTAACATCTGCTTTTGTCGTTGCATATTATATTCCTTGCCCACATTACCCAACAGTTGACCCATTATGTTGTACAAATTTTTTTTTTTTTGGGTGATTCCAAGTTAAGAAAGCTCTAAAAATGGTTAAGGTAGAACTCATTCATAGCGAGGATGTTAAACGGTACAAAATATCTAGTGTATCGGTGCAACCAACAATTCAATTAACGTGAGCTACTTATCTTTGCTTCTTCTTTCTGCAAGTGACTTTGGTGTGTGGCTTATCATCACCGTGTAGCAGTAGGGGGAAAGCTTCACTAAATGCACATAAAGTTAGAAAATGGTAGAAGAATAACATAAATGAGAGAAAGCACAAAATTGGTGGATGTTCGTGTGTTGTGATACATTTAAAAGTCATAAGTGGTTGGGAAGTGGGAAGTATTCTTTCGTTACTCATAAATGGGAATCTTGGATTCTAAATCATAACAACCTTTAATGATTAAGTTTCTTCTTCAGTGGGAACAGTTTTACAGGAATTTTAGAAGCATCACAAAAAATATTAAATGATGCAATTTTTAAACTGCAAGCTTAGATCATTGTACCAGTTATGCCCTGTATCTTGCCAAAATTTCTGAGCTCTATATATATGCCAAAATTTTTGATGAAGTAACTGCATAAAAGTTGAATTTTGTTAAAGTTTAATGGGTAAATTACACCGATACCCCTTGAGGTTTATGTTTATCATAGTTTTTCTCACTTTTTGGAAATGACGTCTCTCCCTGGGGTTTAAAGTTTCATTACAGATTTTCTCGTAGCAATTTAATTTTTTTAAATACTAATTTTGTACTCACTGGATAAATTACATTGATACCTCGTACATTTTAAAAATTATAATCCCCTCCTTAAGGTTTAAAGTAGCATTACCAATTGTCCCTTCAGTTAGTATTAGTTGGAAAAAAAAAATTCATTGAAAAAAAAATTATTTGAAAAAAATTTTTGGTAGTAAAATTTTAAATTTATGTTTAAAAATCAACATAAATTTATTTTTTGAATTTACGTTTTTTTTTTCAAATTTACAAACTGAGATAACAATTTATAAATCAAAAAATTTATCAAACAAGTTTATGACAGTTTTTAAAATTTTTGTAAATATAAATGAAAACCAAAAATGAAATAGTTACCAAACAGGTTTTAGATGGTAAAAATGTTGTAAAATTAACAAATAATTAAATAAATTATCAACGTAAGAAATGACTTATTAAAAGATTTTTAGATTATATATGGTTTAATTTTTAGAATTTTTTTTTTTAAAAATTAAAAATTAATTTGGTTAAGAAATAAAAAAGAAAAAATAATTATCATTTAAAGGTAAAAAATAATTATTGTTTTAACTTTTGGACAGGTTATATAAATACATATGATTGTTTTAATTTAATTTGTAAAAAATTATTTTTAATCACTCGAAAGATAAAAATTATATAAAAATGATAATTATTTTTTATTTTTTATTTCTTAACCAGATTAATTTTTAATTTTTAATTTTTTTTAAAAAAAAATCAAACAATACATTGCTTAAGAATATTTTGATTAGTCATTTCTTATCTTGGTAATTTATTTAATTATTTGTTAATTTTATGACATTTTTATCATTTGAAGTTTGTTTGGTAGCCATTTCGTTTTTAGTTTTCAATTTATATTTAATTTTTTTTTAAAAATTGTCATAAAAATTTGTTTGATAATTTTGTTGATTTATAAATGATTGTCTTAGTTTGTAAATTTGAGGAAAAAACATAAATTCAAAAAATGAGTTTACGTTGGTTTTTAAATAGAAATTTAAAAATTTTATTAACAAATTTTTTTTTCAATTATTTTTTTTTCAAATAATTTGTTTTTTAATTAATTTTTTTTTTAATGATTTTTTTTTTTCTAACTAATATTAACCGAGGGAGTTAGGAAGGGGATTGTAATTTTTAAAATGTGAGGGGTGTCAATGTAATTTACTCAATGAGAGTAAAATTGGTATTTAAAAAAATTAAATTGCTGAGGGGAGGAATCTGTAATGAAACTTTAAATCTCAAAAAGGGAGATGTAATTTTCAAAAAGTGAGGGGAAATTGTAATAAACATAAACTTTAGGGGGATGTCAGTGTAATTTATCCAAATTTAATTTTAAGTGGTCTTTTCAAGTAATTGAGGAGAGTTTAAGATGTAAGGAATGGATAACAAATTGTTTTTGGGATTTTCAATTACCTAATGTTTCTCTTTAAATTATAGGGTTAAAAGGAATCAAACTATTTATTAAATTGAATCGAGTTCCCGGTTTGGGAGTTAGACTTGGATTTCGGTCTAGGCAATTTACTTTTTTAAGAAACTTAGAATTTGAGGTGTTGACCCCTTAAAAAAACCAAAACGGCCCCAGATTAGTATGAAACTTGGCACACATGACCGTTTTGGCACGAGAGACTTGTGGGAGAAGACGAGACTCGAATCGAGTTTCCGGTTTGGGAGTTAGAGTTGGATTTCAATTTAGGCAAATTAGTTCCTTAAGAAACATAGAATTTGATGTGTTGACGCTCCAAAATCATCAAACGTTATCGGATTAACACGAAACTTGGCACACACGACTACCTAGGCATGAGAGACTTGCAGGAGAAGACGGGAATCGAATCAGGTTTCTGGTTTGGGAGTTAAAACCGGATTTCGGCCTAGGCAATATAGTTCATTAAAAAACTTAGAATTTGAGGTGTTGACACTCCAAAATCACCAAATGGCATTGGATTAGCACGAAACTTGGCACACATGACCGCCTTGGCATGAGAGATTTGTGGGAGAAGACGAGAATCGAATTGGGTTTCCTATTTGGGAGTTAGAGTTGGATTTCGGTCTAAGAAAGGTAGTTCCTTAAGAAATTTAGAATTTGAGATGTTGACGTCCCAAAATCTCCAAACGGCGTCAGATTAGCATGGAACTTGGCACATACGATCGCTTAGGCACGAGAGACTTGTAAGACGAAACTTAAATCGGTTTCCCGGTTTGGAAGTTAGAGTTAAATTTCGGTCTAGGCAATCTAGTTTTTTTAAGAAATTTAGAATTCGAGATGTTGAATTCCCAAAATCAACAAATGACGTCAGATTAGCACGAAACTTGACACATGTCTACCTAGGCACGAAAGATTTGTGGGAGAAGACGAGATTAGAATCGGGTTCTTGGTTTGGGAGTTAGAGCCATATTTTGGTCTAGGCAAATTAGTTTCTTAAGAAACTTAGAATTCGTGATGTTGATGTCCCAAAATCAACAAACATATATGATCATTGCATCCTAATTTCGAAATTTTGTGCACATTCACACTGCATATGTATGATGCACATAGTTTTTTGAAGCTAAATGTAAGCTATATTGGTCATTTGATTAATTTTTGAACTTACTTTTTTCAAAAAAAATTTCAAGTCCACAGGCACACACGTGTGTTTAGATATTGGATTTGTAGAGAGTTAAAGATGCCTCCAGCCAACTCATTGTCCTGAAAAACAACTATAGTTATTTTCTTAAAGTGGCTCTATTATGTTTTTTAGGACAATGAGTTGGCTGGAGGCATCTTTCGAAATGTGTAAGAACTCATCAATCACTCTTGAAAGTAGCAATGGTTTTGATTTTGATAGATAAATCAGAACAAGCTATTTTGTTTCCCATTTATACTCTCTTGCAATTTGGTTTTGAAAATTTCATCAAAGTTTCATAAAAATCCTTCACTGGTTGAGACCTTAATGTTGTGTTTCGATCTTGGATTTCCAGTTTTCTCTTTTCTTTCTCTACAAATCCAATATCTAAACACACGTGTGCGCCTGTGGACTTGAATTTTTTTTTGAAAAAAGTAAGTTCAAAAATTAATCAAATGACCAATATAGTTTACATTTAGCTTCAAAAAACTATGTGCATCATACATATGCAGTGTGAATGTGCACATGCTCAAATTTCTAGAACAGATCGAATCTGTTGAGCACGACTTTTCGATATGTTTATCGCATAACTGTGGCAATCTTTTGGGAGTAAAATTTGTAAGATGATCAAAAAAAATTCCAAATTTTGACATTCTCTGTATTGTATTTCTCATCGAATCTCCTAAACAGACAAAATAAAAATTGTACAGATTGAAGTTGCAAATGATGATGGAGCAGTGAGAGCTGGATATTTCCTCCTGCGTCGGTAAGTTTTTTATTTTTTACCACTATATATATTTATGTATACATTATTTTGCTGCTGTTGATATATTTTTGAGAGAGTTGTTTCATGAATTTTTTATAGGAAGAAGCTCAGGGAGTGGAATGGGCAGGAAATTGTTGCTCGAAACCACTGAAGGGAAAGGGTTGTTTTGAAATTCATTGAAAATCGAAGTTGGTGACTCTTTTTTTAGTTCTGTTTTGACATTCACTTTGATTGCCTCAGTACTAGTGCCATGAGAATCTGAGATATGAGTCTTTTGGAGTAATTATTGGGTATTTTTATGTGGTGCTTTTCTTTATTTTGATTCGTATAATATGGTAGGATCATCACATTTATGTTGGTGTTTTAATTAATATGAGGAGTTTCATTTGATGATTAATTTTGAGTACTACATTTTGGCCACCCAAAAAAAAAAAAAAAGAAAGTACTATATGAGAAAGTGTTCACCAATTTGTGGGTGTTCCTGAAATTTGAAATAATTTGTTTGTCTGTGTACTTTGTTTTTTGCAGTCACTAGTTGTAACAAGATGTACAACACTTATGAATAGCTATAATTTATCAACAATGTTACAATTATTATTATAACTAGGAATCATATTTTAGGTAGGATTTTTTGGACCCACCCCAAGAATGTAAACCTCATAATTAAATGACATTCTTTAATCACATATTTTGAACGAACGTGAAAAGCCAATAAGAGCCTGAGTTGGGCATGTCGAGAAGAACATATATTTACAATGATCATATTGTTAAATCATATGTAGTTTATTATGTGAAATATCATCACTACATTTGTTTAATAGATCCAAAATTGGTGGATGTCATGTTTGTTGATGGATGTCATTCGAAACATAGAATCAAGTATACAAAACATGGTTATGTTCTTGATTAAAGGATTTAATTCCAAACCTTTAGACAGATCTCTAAAATGATTGCCACTTCCTAATTACTTCAACATCAATATCCTCAAAATTAATACACATTTTGCACTTATGTATGCTTTGTTATGCACACTAAAAAATTTCTTCCAAATGATTTAGGATGATATATCCAAAATTAGGCCATATTTGGCAGTTGATTTCCTAATTCAAGGAGTTCAACAAATTGTATTTGATCAAAATTATGTTCAACACGTGTTGTTATAGAAAATCTTAAAGAACCACGAATTCTAAATTGAAAAATTTTAGATGTATACCATAAGCTCTAGTTATGGCTATGGATCATGTTAGTGTGTAGTTACAAAATTTTTTAGTAGTCAAATTTGTGTTGTACTTAATTATTAGACTTGTGGTAGTTGGTTATGAAATTTTTGTGCTATTTTTGGTTATGACTAAGTCAATTTTAGTTATGTTATTTTGTGGTGTTGTGGTCAAGAACTAAAGTGGTCTTACTTATGAGGTTTTGTTCTAAATTAATTTGATTTTGTTATTATGACCAGAATTGGTAAATTGTGAAATATTATGGCTCAAATTGTAGGTGCATACTATATATGGTGTGTATAGTACAGCTTGTTAGGTGCAACTCATGGTTCTTGGGGTTGGGAGGTTGTCCAAGCTCAGCCTGTTGTGGCCGAGATTCGCCAAGCTACCAAGCCCGAATTGTAACCCGAGGTTGTCTGCCCAAGCCTGACCCGAGTTAAACCCGAATTGCTCGAGTTTCCAAATTGCCCGAATTGTAAATGAATTTCAGTTTTTTTTTTTTTTTGCAGCTACACTATGAAATTATTAAAATTTGATTCTATTTACAATTATTATTATTATTATTATTTTTTTATAGAAAATCATTAATACCATCAAAACAAATAATTTCTATAATGTAAGAGAGATACCACTATAGTAGTCCTTACAATTTATGAGTGAAAATAAAAAGAAAAAAAAGTAAAATTTATGTTATTTGTATATATAATATATATTCAATATGATTTAATAATATAAATTACTTTAATATCATGTAATGGCTAATAATTTATATGTATATTTAATATTTTTATATATCTATATATGTATAATTTGGGCTTTGGGTTGCTCGAGCTGCTTGACGTTTTTGCCCAAGCGTGTCCAAATTTAATTCGGGCTTCTGAATTTTTGTCCAAACTCGTACCGAATTTGAAAATATTTTGTCCAAGCCCTAAAAAAATTCAGGTTGGGCTCGGGTTGCTTGGGTTGAGCCCGCCCAAGTTGCACCCCTAACAGTTGCTAATAAATAACCCAAACCCAAATAGGTGGACTTGATGAGTCTCCTCAATACTATTCTGGTGAGGGTCTTGCTTGCTAGCACGTGTAAAAAATAACAAAATAAAAAATAAAAAATTTAAGACAATTTACTAAAGTTCAAAACTTTTTTCATTGATTTCAAATAAGGTTCTAAAAAGCGGTTGCGGTCAGAACGGTTATAAAGGTTATGCTATGGTAAAGGTCGTAGAAGAATCGCTATCTAATTTAATCGTGAATTTTTTTATTTTTCGTACAATTTGCAAAAAACTTACCGATATGCATATTTTTTTTTTAGAATCATATTTATTGGGTTTTAAAATAAATTTAGATAATTTTTTCATAATTTTTAAGTATGATCCAATATATTTCATATTTTTAAATCACTATAAAATAATTTTTTTTACATTTTATTTCAATAATTAATGACTATATGTCATAAATCCATGTTACACTTGTGGCAAATTTTTTTTTTATTGGACTTAGATGTATAAAATTATTTTTAATTATTATACTTGTGGAAGCATATGTGCATTTTAACTCAAATAGTTTTAAAAAAGTATACATTCTTAATGGAAGAACTTGACAAAGTACATAACATCATAGCATAAATCACAAATAATAGAGAGTACATTTTACATAATGTTACTACTAAAATTACATAATGTCACCACCAAAATGAGTGACGTGGTGCATCTTGGGATTCAGATTGTTGAGTTTGAAATAAAATTCTTCACTTCAAAACTAGTACCATCACCGCCATCACCACCACCAATCATCATGTCATCAGAAGTGCCTTCACCATCACCATCATTACCTCTTCCATCGAAACCAACACTATTATCACTTTGAGTTGGAGTAGAGTTGAGCTTGAGAAGTGCATCGAGCTTGATATCGGTGCCACCGCTTCCATCGCCGCCATCGCCGCCATCGCCACCATCATTTCTTATTGAATGAAATATATAAATATCCTTCTTGCTTCTTTTTAACCTGGTTCTCAATTTTAACTTTATTTTGTAGGTGATAAAGACTAATCTTTTGATTTTTTTATATTTCATCTATTCCCGCCTTCGTATCGGATAAGAGATAAAGTGCAAAATTACGCTCACACAAGGAGAATGATGTGGTGGTTTGACTTAATACTTTCATGCTTATTTTTTGTATGGAAGCTTTCAAGGACATGACCACCACTCAATAATAATCCACTACATAACATTATATTAATTAACACATAAAATAAAAATAAAAAAAATATTTAAATATTTATATTAAAAATTTATATAAAAAAATAAAAATAAAATCCGGATAAATGATGTTTCTTGTGCTAAAGGAGTAAAAAAAGTCCAAAGTTTCAAACTTAAAATCGGCACAATAACAACAATTTTTGGACACATTACAAAGTAACATTGCAAATTAGATTATTATATTAAAAATTTAAATAATTGGTTACGATTTGTTTCTTTCACTTGAGCATCCATATTAGGCTTGCTCCCGGGTAAGTACTTTTTTTTTAAGTCCATCCATCACTCTTATCATTTCATTTGATGAGTAAATACCAGATGAAATTGAGGATTTAAAAATATCCTTCAAAAATAAGAAAACAATTAATAATTGTAAATAAATATACATTTTATAATTGAAATCGTAACACTTACGGTACCGCATGCAAATCTTGATGCAATTGAAAAGACCATCAGTATCGATAATTTTCCAATACTCGGTGCGATAGCGACAATCTCTTTTAATTGCCAACTTTGCTCTATCTATAGCTTCATATATGAAACCCATTGTTGGCTTCTCATCTCCATCAACCAACCTTAATACTCGACTAGGGGTCATGAATTTTACAAAGTTGCTTTCTTTCAAAACTCCTTTTCCAAAATAATTTTTTTCATTGTAAGGTGTTTGCCTTCCCTCATCTAGAATTCTTCCACTGCCACTATTAAACATAGTTTTCAATTGTTGTTTATATCTAACAATACTTTCAATGGCAATAAATGTAGCAAATCGAAATCGGTGATGGCAGGTCAAATCAATTTTTACCTCCAGAATTTTTTCATTAAATCCAACACCCATCCACTATTATAAATGAAATTGGTGATGGTTTTACCATCTTCAATCACCTTTGCTACACTTTTCTTATTGGCTATGTTGGCTGTCTTTAGCATGAGATCGACACTATACTATGTAATAAGTCGCCCGTCCAATATAAATGTTTCCTTTTCTCATTAACATTTTCAAGGTGGGTTCATTATCGCTACCACTTGAACAACGTATTGTTCTCCAATTTCATCAACAACTTTATCTAACAACCCAAAATAATAAAGCAAATTTCATAGTCCTACTAACAATATTAGAGGCATCAATTGATTTGTGAAATATAGTACCTCTATTGCAGTACACTAAGAAGTTGATGATGTGTTGCCGAGTTAGACTGCTCCAACCATCATACATGATGCATACACCTCTCTTTGCCCAAATTCCCTTGAATGATCCTATCTATTCTGTCATTTCATCATGCTCCATGCCCAAATATACTTCAAAAACTTCATAAGCACTTGACCCTTTACTTGGCTTGGCCTACTTTCAAGCAACATCAAGCATGGGTTGTGTATACTCGAATCAAGCGCATTGAATGGAATACGATTATAGAGTATAAATTTCCGCCTGGACCTTCCAATCTCTCTTTTATAGCTTCAGTAATTCATTGTAGAGATTTTTTTACTCTTGCTCTTTTGGAGTTCTACATCCATTGCCCTCAACCTTGCTTCAGAGCATTGGGCTTAATCCACCACGCCCACTCCCACCCGCCACGCCAGATCGACGAAAAACATTAGACAATCTAACCCTTTTGGCATTCTTTGAGCACTACCCTACACCGTAACTACTACTGATCAGACAGATCCATGACCTGCAACACCTCGTCTAAATTGTTGCCTTTCCTTCCATTGTTGTTGTGAACGAATATTTGCTTGTCTAGCCGTGGTTATCTCTGGATCAGAGTCAGAGTCATCATCTCGAAGATCTACAAAATCTTCCTCTTCATTTTCATCATAGAAATCATCTCTCATAATATGTGCTTTCAATTTAGCTTTTCTTTTCTGTTTGTCTACTTTACTCATTTTCTTATTTTGTAAATGTTTCATCATTTCTTGCATAACTCTACTAACATTAGGACAAGAACGCACTTGTCCTGTTTGATGTGCTAAATGTTGTTTGAAGCGCGTAATCCCACCTTTAATGTAATGTCCACAAAATTTGCAAATAATATGATGCCTAGTGCCTTCAACTTGAGTTTCAAATTTCCAACCAATATCATTATTTGGGGGATCATCATTGGCACCCTTTTGTCGTGGTATTTTTGAATATGAATTCTGCGTCGTTAATACATTTTTTAAATTTATTTTTAAATGAAATGATTGTAAAAAAATATTTAAAATTAAATACTAAATAAAATAATTATAAAAAAATGTAACCACTATTTATACATTTGGATTTTACATGCCAATGTAATCATATAAAAATTTAAAAATAAATTATAAAAATGTTTTTAAAAAAAGAAAATTTTGCCATAAAAATTGTTGTCACAACATATTTTGTCATTAAAAAAAAAATTGTTATCACAACACATTACAATAAAAAAAGAAAAAAATATTTATAATTAAATGTTAAATGAAATGATTATAAAAAAATTCAACCACTATTTATACATTTGGATTTTACATGCTAATGTAATTAGGAATAAAGACATTTTTCATGGCATTGATTGAGCTATTGTTTTTATTTTTATTTTTTTTTATTTTAGAGGCATTTTTTTAAAAAATAAATTAATTTGTGCTATCAAAATTGTTGTCACAATACATTACAATAACAAAATTCTTTTAAAAAATATTTCAAATTAAATACTAAATAAAATCGTAATAAAAAATGCAATCACTATTTATACATTTTGATTTTACATGCTAATGTAATTATATAAAAATTAAAAAATGAACTATAAACAATTTTTTTTGAGGTATTGATTTTTTTTTTTTAAAAAGACATTTTTTAAAAAATAAAATTATGCCTTTAACAGTGTTGTAATAACAAACTAAAAAATATTTATAATTAAATATTAAATGAAATTATTATACAGTTCAAAAAAAACAAATGAAATGATTATAAAAAAAAATGTAACCACTATTTATACATTTGGAGTTTACATGCTAATATAATCATATAAAAATTAAAAAGTAAATTATAAAGAATTTTTTTTGAGGTATTGATTTTTTTTTTTCTTTTGAAAAGATATTTAAAAAAAAATAGTGACTTCAATATTGTTGTCACAAAACATCACAATAACAAAATAAAAATATTTATAATTAAATATTAAATGAAATGATTATAAAAAAAATTGCAACAACTATTTATACATTTGGAGTTTACATGCTAATGTAATCATATAAAAATTAAAAAATAAATTATAAAGAAAAAAATTCTTACATAGTTGTTTTTTGGGTTTCAATCACTTGAGTATTTGTTATCTTTTTGAATAACCTGCAAGAAAAAAAAATTCAATAAAAACTGATATATATAAAATGTATTAATATAATTATAGGTGTTATGATTTTTAGATATTATAAAAAAAATCAATCACTAATTATTATATATAAAATACTAAAAATAAATGCATAGCTCTAGATGTATATATATATATATATATATATAAAATCAATCACTAATTGTTATATAAAAATACTAAAAATAAATGTATAGCTCTAAATATATCACATAAATTTTGTAAGTTTTACAAAATTTAAAATATGAAAATCATTGCAAAAATAAAATTAATAAAAAAAAATAAAATTTGCTAGACACGGGTGTATCTTCCCAGGAAGCTGCATAAAAAAAAAATAAAATAAAAATAAAAAACAAATGTTATATTATATTATATAATTTATATACCTTCCCAAGGTGTATCTTCCCCAAGATGTTGCAAACAAAAATAAAATAAAAAAACAAAACAAAGGGGCAGCACTTCGGAGGAGATGAACAAAACAAAAAGTAGATCAGAGACTTCGGTCCAGGAAGCTGAGCAAACAAAACAAAATAAAAAAAAGAAGATCAAAGGAGATGAACCTGTGGAAGCAGCACTTCGGTGAAGACGTAAACATATCAGAGTTTTGTGTTGAAGAACAAAGGGGCAACCGGAGAGTCACAGAACAGAGGCAGGTTCATCTCCTCCCTCTTCCCTCTTCCCTCTTCTCTCTCTCTCTCTATTTCTTGCTCATATCATCCGTATTTCAAATCTGAAAATTTGTGGATGGATACACCTCACCTCGAAGTGGTTCATGTGCTGTAAAGCAATGCATTTGAACCAGTGATTGAGCCTCTGAATAATAAAGGTATGTACTACATCTTTTGTTTTTTTGTTTTTTTCTTTTGTTTGAACCAGACACTATCCGTATTTCTTTTGTTTTTTCTTTTTGAAAATAATCGTGAAAAAGCCACCGTTATTTAATCGCCACGCGGTCAGAATTACCGATACACCTGTGAATTTCAATCATACCGCAAAATCGGGGGTAACGCGTGGTGCCTACCACCGAAACCGTTACGTAACACTGCATTTTTAAATCTTGATTTCAAAGCTTTTTCAGCCATTTCTTCAATTTCAAAATAATTTTTACCTAATTTTTAACATTAAATAATGTTTTAGGGACACTTATTAATATACATCGTCTAATTACGAACTAAAAAGTTAATATATACTACAATCAATGAGTGACATACATGCTTTTATAATGTATTTCTTCAAAGAAAAGTATCAAGAAAGCATCAAGAACTTAGCAATATAATGACATAATTTCATGTTGAAATCAATGCATGATTCATAGGAATCTAATACATACAGGGGAGAGAGCAAGGTTTAAAAATGCGGTGTTACGTAACGGTTTCGGTGGTAGGCACCACGCGTTACCCTCGATTTTGCGGTGTGATTGAAATTCACAGGTGTATCGGCGTTACTACCGTCAGAAGCGGTCGAACGGTATGTAGAATCGCCAGAATGGCTTGTTACACCCATTACAGGGCTTTTTTCGCTAATTATTTTCAAAAAAAAAAAACAAAAGAAATACGGATAGTGCCTGGTTCAAACAAAAGAAAAAAACAAAAAAACAAAAGATGTGTTACATACCTTTATTATTTAGAGGCTCAATCACTGGTTCAAATGCTTTGTTTTACAGCACATGAACCACTTCGAGGTGAGGTGTATCTATCCACAAATTTTCAGATCTGAAATACAGATGATATGAGTGAGAAATAGAGAGAGAGAAGAGAGAAGAGAGAAGAGGGATGAGGGAGGAGATGAACCTGCCTCTGTTCTGTGACTCTTCAGTTGCCCCTTTGTTCTTCAACACAAAACTCTGATCTGTTTACGTCTTCACCGAAGTGCTGCTTCCACAGGTTCATCTCCTCTAATCTTCTTTTTTTTTATTTTGTTTTGTTTGCTCAGCTTCCTGGACCGAAGTCTCTGATCTACTTTTTGTTTTGTTCATCTCCTCTGAAGTGCTGCCCCTTTGTTTTGTTTTTTTATTTTATTTTTGTTTGCAGCTTCTTGGGGAAGATACACCTTGGGAAGGTATATAAATTATATAATATAGTATAACATTTGTTTTTTTTTTTTTTTTTTGGTGCAGCTTGCTGGGAAGATACACCCGTGTCTAGCAAATTTTATTTTTTTTATTAATTTTATTTTTACAATGATTTTCAGATTTTAAATTTTGTAAAACTTACAAAATTTATGTAATATATTTAGAGCTATGCATTTATTTTTAGTATTTTTATATAATAATTAGTGATTGATTTTATATATATATATATATATATATCTAGAGCTATGCATTTATTTTTAGTATTTTATATATAATAATTAGTGATTGATTTTTTTTATAATATCTAAAAATCATAACACCTATAATTATATTAATACATTTTATATATGTTAGTTTTTATTGAATTTTTTTTTTTGCAGGTTATTCAAAAAGATAATAAATACTCAAGTGATTGAAGCCTAAAAAATAACTATGTAAGAATTTTTTTCTTTATAATTTATTTTTTAATTTTTATATGATTACATTAGCATGTAAACTCCAAATGTATAAATAGCTGTTGCAATTTTTTTTATAATCATTTCATTTAATATTTAATTATAAATATTTTTATTTTATTATTGTGATGTGTTGTGACAACAATATTGAAGTCACTATTTTTTTTTAAATATCTTTTCAAAAGAAAAAAAATCAATACTTCAAAAAAAATTCTTTATAATTCATTTTTTAATTTTTATATGATTACATTAGCATGTAAAATTGAAATGTATAAATAGTGGTTGCATTTTTTATAAATATTTTATTTAGTATTTAATTTGAAATATTTTTTAAAAAAATTGTTATTGTAATGTGTTGTGACAACAATTTTGATAGCACAAATTTATTTATTTTAAAAAAAAATGTCTTTCTCTAAAAGAAAAAAATAAAAATAAAAACAATAGCTCAATCAATGCCATGAAAAATGTCTTTATTCCTAATTACATTAGCATGTAAAATCCAAATGTATAAATAGTGGTTGAATTTTTTTTATAATCATTTCATTTAAAATTTAATTATAAATATTTTTTTATTGTAATGTGTTGTGATAACAATTTTTTTTTTTTTAATGACAAAATTTGTTGTGACAACAATTTTTATGGCAAAATATTCTTTTTTTAAAAATATTTTTATAATTTATTTTTAAATTTTTATATGATTACATTGGTATGTAAAATCCAAATAGATAAATAGCAGTTACATTTTTTTATAATTATTTTATTTAGTATTTAATTTTAAATATTTTTTTATAATCATTTCATTTAAAAAATGTATTAATGATGCATAATTCATATTCGAAAATACCATGACAAAAGGGTGCCAATGATGAACCCTCAAGTGATGATATTGGTTGGAAATTTGGAACTCAAGTTGAAGGCACTAGGCATCATATTATTTGCAAATTTTGTGGACATCACATTAAAGGTGGGATTACGCGTTTCAAACAACATTTAGCACATCAAATAGGACAAGTGCGTTCTTGTCCTAATGTTAGTAGAGACGTGATGCAAGAAATGATGAAACATTTACAAAATAAGAAAATGAGTAAAGTAGACAAACAGAAAAGAAAAGCTAAATTGGAAGCACATATTATGAGAGATGATTTCTATGATGAAAATGAAGAGGAAGATTTTGTAGATCTTCGAGATGATGACTCTGACTCTGATCCAGAGATGACCACGGCTAGACAAGCAAATATTCGTTCACAACAACAATGGAAGGAAAGGCAACAATTTAGACGAGGTGTTGCAGGTCATGGATTACAATACGATGCAGGTGGTAGTTCTGTTGCAGGGGGTAGTGCTCAAAGAATGCCAAAAGGGTGAGGTATTACTAATGTTTTTCGTTGATCACAATCTGTGCGTGAAACTGGTGGGAGTGGACGTAATTGGATTAAGCCTAATGCTCCTGAAGCATGGTTGAGGGCAATGGATGTAGAACTCCAAAAGAGCAAGAGTACAAAGCAGCGAAAAATCTCTACAATGAATTTACAGAAGCTAAAAGAGAGATTGGGGTGGGCAGTGTCCAAATTTATACTCTATAATCGTATTCCATTCAATGCAGTTGATTCAGAGTATACACAACCCATGCTTGATGTTGCTGCTGAAGTAGGGCCAGGAGTAAAGGGTCCTAGTGCTTATGAAGTTTTTGAAGTATATTTGGGCATGGAGCATGATGAAATGACAGAATAGATAGGATCATTCAAGGGAATTTGGGCAGAGAGAGGTGTATGCATCATGTGTGATGGTTGGAGCAGTCTAACTCGGCAACACGTCATCAACTTCTTAGTGTACTGCAATAGAGGTACTATATTTCACAAATCAATTGATGCCTCTAATATTGTTAGTAAGACTGCTGAATATTATTTTGGATTGTTAGATAAAGTTGTTGATGAAATTGGAGAACAATACGTTGTTCAAGTGGTAACTGATAATGAACCTGCACTGAAAGTTGCCGGTAAAATGTTAATGAGAAAAAGGAAACATTTATATTGGATGCTTTGTTCAAAGACATTGTATCGATCTCATGCTAAAAGACATAGCCAATAAGAAAAGTGTAGCAAAGGTGATTGAAGATTGTAAAACCATCATCAATTTCATTTATAATAGTGGATGGGTGTTGGATTTAATGAGAAAATTCACTGGAGGTAGAGAATTCATTTGACTTGCCATCACTCGATTTGCTACAAATTTTATTGCCATTGAGAGTATTGTTAGATATAAACAACAATTGAGAGCTATGTTTAATAGTGATGAGTGGAAGAATTCTAGATGGGGGAAGGCAAAGACTGGGCAGCCCTATAATGTGAAAAAAATTATTTTGGAAAAGGAGTTTTGGTAGAAAGCAACAGAGCTTTGTAAAGTTCATGAGCCCCTAGTCAGAGTATTGAGGTTGGTTGATGGAGATGAGAAGCCAACAATGGGTTTCATATATGAAGCTATAGATAGAGCAAAGTTGGCAATTAAAAGAGATTGTCGCTACTACATTGAGTATTGGAAAATTATTGACACTCGATGGTCTTTTCAATAGCATCAAGATTTGCATGCGGCTGGTAAGTGTTACGATTTCAATTATAAAATGTATATTTATTTACAATTATTAATTGTCTTCTTATTTTTGAAGGATATTTTTTAAATCTTCAATTCCAATACGGTATTACCTCATCCAATGAAATGATAAGAGAAGTGATGGATGGACTTAAAAAAGTAATTACCAGACTGGAGCCTAATATGGATGCTCAAGTGAAAGTAACAAATCAAGTACGTACCAATTATTTAAATTTTAATAGTAATAATCTACTTTTGCAAATGTTACTTGTAATGATTGTCCAAATTGTAATTGTTGCTGTTTCGAGATAAACAGGAAACTTTTGGTACTCCTTTAACACAAAGAGTATGGAAACAATCAAATCCAGGTTTTATTTTCAAAATTACAATATATAAATATTTAAATAATTTTTTATCATATTTTGACTTATGTCTAATGTAATGTAATTTTGTGCAGTTGAGTGGTAGATTATTCATGGCAGTTGTGCTCCTGAACTTCAAAAAATAACTGTGAAAGTATTAAGTCAAACCACCACATCATCTCACTGTGAACGTAATTGGAGTACTTTTAGTCTTATCCATACGAAGACGAGGAATAGATTGAAATATAAGAAAATTCAAAGATTAGTTTTCATCACCTACAACATGAGATTAAAATTGAGACACGTTAAAAGAAGCAGCCAAGAGGAGATTGATAGGAGTTTTAATCCTATTAACTTGGATTATATATTTGAAGAAGATGATCCAATAAGTCCATGGATAGAAGAAAGGGAAAATCCTTTGCTAGATGGTGTGGATAATTCTGAATGGCTAGATTTGGTCTCAGATGATGATGGTGGTGGTGGCAACGACGGCAATGGCGATGGCAGCGATGGAAACGATGGTGGTGGCACCCATAGATATCAAGCTCGATGCACTTCTCAAAGTTTAACTCCTACTCCAACTCAAAGTGATAATAGTGGTGGTTTAACACCATCTAATGGAGGAGGTGATGATGGTGATGGTGAAGGCACTTCTCACTGTGACGGTGGTGGTGGTGGCGGCGACAATGGTGGTGATGGCTGTGATGGTACTAGTTTTGGTGCAAGAAGTGAAGATTTTTTTGGAGGATTTGGATTATGTGATGTTGGGGAACATTATGATATGGGAGAACCTGTTGCACCTTTACCCCAACTACCTAGGAGGTTTCGTGGTAGTGATACACGTAGGGATAAAAGAAGAATAAGAAGTAGAGAACAACAGCTTGATTCATCTGATAGTAGTCATAGTTATCCATGTCATCCTTACCCATCCTATAGCAGTGATAGCCAGAGCTATCCTTACCCACCTCAACAAAATTATCCTTGGCCCCCTCAACAACATGGTCCTCCAGGATACGGTTTGCCAAATTATCAACAAGCCCAACAAGAGTATGTTGATCCTTTTCTACCAAGGTATCCATTTTCTCTCCCAATGCACGAAACAGAAAGGGATGACATGATGAGCACATTTACTTATATATTTCCTACTGGATGGGGTGAAGGTAGTAGTAATTAAGCTCAACAATCTGATTCCCAAGATGCACCACGTCACTTATTTTGGTGGGGTGAAGGTAGCAGCAACAATCAAGCTCAACAATCTGAATCCCAAGATGCACCACGTCACTCATTTTGGTGGCGACATTATGTAATTTTAGTAGTAACATTATGTAAAATGTACTCTCTATTATTTGTGATTTATGCTATGATGTTATGTACTTTGTCAAGTTCTTCCATTAAGAATGTATAATTTTTTAAAACTATTTGAGTTAAAACGCACATATGCTTCCACAAGTATAATAATTAAAAATAATTTTATACATCTAAGTCCAATAAATTTTTTTTTTGCCACAAGTGTAACATGGATTTATGACATATAAAGTCATTAATTATTGAAATAAAATGTAAAAAAATTTATTTTATAGTGATTTAAAAATATGAAATATATTGAATCATACTTAAAAATTATGAAAAAATTATCTAAATTTATTTTAAAACCCAATAAATATGATTCTAAAAAAAAAAATATGCGTATTGGTAAGTTTTTTGCAAATTGTGCGAAAAATAAAAAAATTCACAGCCCAAAGAATCAGAATCACATGCGGCCTTTACACCCGCAAGAATCGCGCCGCCATCGCCATCACGGCGATCAAGAACCGCTTTTTAGAACCTTGGGAGAGAGAGAGAGGTCAGTGGACAATGAATTCAACTTCTTGGTTATGGCAGAAGTAATCTATACTCTTGCTGGTTTTTTGGCTTTCGAAAGTTATTGTTGTAATTATGAGCGTGCTAGCAAGGATCAATCAGTCCTTACAGAAAATTAATTGCCAACCAATTATCAGACGATTATGTTTTAGTTCTTTCAGCCTCAATGAAAAGGATTTTTACTGGTGGCTTGATTTAGGAGAATTAAGCAAATAACAATCAAACGAAGAACAATTGAAGCATTTCATTAAAATGAAAACTTTCAATGATCCAATTCAGCTTCGTAGAGGTTTACAACAACAATCTACTTAAAACTACTCCTATGAACGAAGTGCAGTGCAGGAATTAAAGAACAGGAAATGTAAAAACTGGAAAGGAAATAAAGTAGAATAAAACTGATTTTTTGGATACGAGTCTTGGGTTTTTTCTGGGGCCTTCTCTGCTATTTATACTTCTTAAGGATGACCATCGAACTGCACTTCTAATCGTCAAATTGTTCCTCCATGATCGTTGATCATGTTGCCTTATAGTTAGCTCCACTATATCATCACTTGCAGTTAGGTTTCCCTCCGAATTTTGAATTTGAATGTGAGTAACCGTTGAAGCCACATCACTTTGCATCTCTTTGCTGATCCAATGCTACTCAGATCTCGTAAGAACCAATACTAACTGCCACGTGTACGATCACGATCGAAAACTTGAATAGTCTTCCCGTATTGCCCTTATTCTGCCACGTGTTGAATTATAATCGGTTTATACAAAATATGTAGCCAACATTACCCCCCGCACTAATATATCCAATACTTGGTGATATTAGTGGATCAAGGTCTTTTATCCACGTCTTAGAACGTGCATGGGCTTTGCATCCTTTCAGAAATGCAACCGTTATTCATCATTTGCATTAAATTTACTTTTAATCTTTTGAACATCCCCACCACCTTAGTATTCGAACAGACTGATACATCTTTTATGGCCAAACCAATTCTCTCTTCTATTGATCGAGTATATGAAGAGTCATCTGATGATATTGTTCTTCCTCGAAAGAACCTTCATGCATTGATTAGCCACTTTTACCTACCTTTCTATATTCAAGTCATGGAAGCTTTTGCAAATCATCAACCCTTGGACTACGAACACACTGTCCATAATCCTTTGATTCAGAAATTTGCAAATATAGACATGAGAAGTTCTTTTACTCCATAATCTTCTGTATGGGATGAGGCTGTGGCTTCTTCTTCCTCTGAGGCTTCTGGTCGGAACTTGAGGCATGTGAGTTAAGGGAGCGAGTTAATCACCACTTTGTCGAGTTCACTGATCCTCTAGAATTCCCTTATGATGCTCGAAGTTTGGTGGTTTATCCTTACGTACCCATCGACTGCCGACGCAGTTTAGAGGACAATCTGCTTATAGCATGGTACACATCCTCCATGCCTACAAAGATAGTACGTGCTACCCAGCGCCCAAAAGAGGCACAAGGGTATAATCCATCGTTCTTAGCCTAGAAGTCGAGGCTTTGCTCTTCTGACTGGATTGATTGTGTTAATGCCCTTCCTCCTTTCGAAATGGAAGCCTCTATACCTCCTCCCCCACAAAATCCCTGCTGGACAGAGAGACTGAGGCTTACTCTCTCTGCGGACAAGGTTTTTCCTCCTTATAAGCCTCCACGTCCCCCTACTCCAGCTCAACGAAAGCAAGCCCAACTTCTGCTCGCGGCCTTCTCTCACTTGCCTTTCAATGCTCTTGAAGACGATGTTCCTCACAAAAACTTTTGATAGGCTTGTGATGTTATGACTCGGGGTCAAGTCCTCAACCCCATCGTCCAAGTAGAACTTTAAATGTTTTTGGACCAACTCCCGTTGCTTCTTCATTGGCACCGGACTTCTGTGGCCACCACCCGATCTTTGGACCAACTTTCATTCCTTCGAGTTCATGCCCAGTACGAAACAGAGAACCTCATCGAAGAATACGATGACTTCAAGAATAAAGACTATGCGTACTGGGATGATTTGGATATGGACGAGCTAGAACAAGGGTTAAAAGAAACAGCATTCGAAATAAAGGCTGAAGAACTCTTTTATCAAGTGAGAGCACATCAACTTCAATAGCCCAGCCTGGAGAAAATAAAGGATAGAATAAAAAAGGAACATAAATTTATTGATCATAGTTGGACCAAATTCCATGATCTTGTGATTTATTCTATTCCTTACTTTTATGAACTCGAATTTGTACCCAAAGAGGACCATTCGATGTAATTGCTTTTGTTTTAATACAATTAAGACTTTTCTCTTTGTTTGGCATTGTTTGATTTTATCTCCGTTTGCCTTGACAAGCAAAATTGGGGGCTTCGAACTTAACAATCTTATTTTTCGAATCCTGATTCAATCATCTCAAATGAAATACTAAAAAAAACCAATATGACCTTTTCCAATTCATGGAATACAGTTGACAAATTTTGCTGGTCTCCATTTAGAATCAGTGCTTCGAATGTAACAACCTTGCCCCTTAAAGCTTGTCTTAATTATATCCAACATGTGGTCATGGTTAGTACGATCAATTAGTTTCAAATTGACAATTTTTTGCTTCGAACAACAGTCCATACTTTCAAAAATATGGAAGCTCCCTCGAGGGTTGTACTGCTTTAATCCAAAAAGCAATCTTCAAACCAACTATTGGTTTTGATACTTCGAACAACAATTTCCATCCTTAAGGGATCTCAAGTTTTTCTTTGAAGGATTTATTCTCACTAAGAAACCCTAAAACAAGCTCTCAATCCTGTTGGGGTATACAAATACTTGAGTTGTCTTGGATCCTTAGGTGTGGGATGTGTTTCAAAGCCAAATGCTGTATTTCGAAGCTGATATCAGTATTTGAGATATGTTTCCCTCCAAAACTATCAACATTGAGGGAAACCTTTTGCATCCGTATTTTTAGTATTTTTTTTGTGAATTTCGTCCGTGTCACACGACTAGGTATATTTTCAGACATAAATTTTTTTTAAAAACCCTTTTATTTCGTGCTCGGAATTCACCTATTTGTCTGTCGTACAAACCCTTTATTTCTACCGACCTTCCATTTCTCTCTACTCTCTTTCTCAACTTCATCATTTGAAAAAGCTTTCTATCAATGGCTTCTTCTTCATTGAATGTATTAGTCGTAGAGCGTGCGAGTCCGTCTATAACCCTGAAAAGGATCATTGAGGCAGAATGTGAGAAGTACAAGGCTGGTGAGAAAAGCGCCATCGACGGATGCATCTTCATCCCTCGTCGTCATGAGCAACAAGACTATGTGCTTGAGCCCATATTCAAGGAGATTCTTACTGAGCTTCCAGCTTTATATCCACGTCTGGAAGACCATTGTTTCCTTTACGAAGGTGGTCTTGATTGGGGAAACTGGAGGATGAACTGCCCCTATTGATGCTGGCCCACAGTGAGACCGGAGTGGCAAGAATGGTATGATCGGGTTGTCCCTGATAGGACTCTGAACCTTCAAGAGCTCTGCCTTTTCGACGCCCTTCAACTATCTAGGTTCACTATCTCAGAGGAGCCTTTCTTAATACTTGCTGCTCTTTGCTTTTGGAATTCTGCTTTTAATTTCTTTCAATTTAGATGTGGGATGATGACCCCTACTGTTCTTGACATCTGCCATCTATTAGGATTATCCCACATTGGACAAGATTATCCTGACCTACCAATCCTTTTTTCCCTCTCCTCTTTTAACTTATCTTATAGTGGCTTTGTCAAGGCTGAGAATAGAAGGGAGGGCCCTGTGATTGAGAGGGAATTCTTTTCTTTCATACTATATTGGCTTTGCAAATTCTTTTTCTGGACCTCTTCTTAAAGAATCATGCCTGAATTCGCCCCTCTTGCCAAATCCCTTGTTTTCCAGAAAAAGGTGGCCTTAGATCCATACGTTCTAGGTCACGTATATAAAGCATGTTCTCTTTTTTGTGAGAAACCCTTGAATGCCAATCAAGGGGGTCCATTTTAGATTCTTTAGCTTTGGCTTTTTGCTTATTTTACAGAGTTACAATCTAAATGCCTTAAATTTTTTGTGCCAAACCCTACTACTCATGGCATGAGGTTAGCCAATGCTTCACTCTATCCTTCTATCTTTGCTTTTTACTTCTTTTTCTTCCATCAACTCCCAGCTTCCCTTCCTTCTTATAGCTTTTGTCCCTTCGAATCTACTACCATTGGCCCATCTTGGTTGAAAAACTTTCTAAGTGATAGGTTCTGTGCTTCACCTCATCACAAGAACATATGAGCCTCTATTTTGATCCCTAGAGAGTTATTCATTGGGACTATGAACCCCAGAGCTTACAAGTGCATTGTTGAGCCCTATTGTCCTACTCAATTTGCTAGGCAATTTGGCCTCTCACAAGGGGTTTCAATACCTCTCTGCAGCAACACCAATTTAAGTCTTACCAGCAGGGATTTAAAGGTTCGAAGATCCAAACTAGAAGAAGCAACTTCTAAATTTATACAGGACTTGATTGAGTTTGAGTACATCCCTTTCATTCCTCAAGGTAACCTATTGAAAAGGTGCCAAAATTGGTGGGTGACCAATATGGAGGTATACTTGGCCATTCCTCCTCAAGACCTATTAATGGTGCTGGATGTGTCCCAAGCCAAGCCCAAAGGAGCTGGAGTTGTCACTTCTTCCACTGCTCCTACCACTTCAGCTCCTGTGCCTGCCACTACACAGTCTACTCCTACTGCCTCAACTCCTCCTAGAGTTACTCGAGCTGCCTCAAAGAAAGGTATATATCCTTGTTTCTTCTCTTTTCTCTTGCTTTACAATGCTTTTAGCCTTATCTCTAGTTCTTCTTTGGTGAAGGTGGTGCGGGTGCCTCACAAGGAGATTCTGCTCAGAAGACCCGAGCTTTAAACATTCTCAGGAGCAAACAACAACAAAAGAAAAGGAAACTTTTACCTGATCCTGAAAAGGAAGCACTTAAGGTTCAAGCAGCAGAAGAAGAAGAGGCAAATCAAGAGTAAGAGACACCCTTAAAAAGGAGAAAGAAGATGACTGTCTCTTCTTCTGATTTGGTTGAAGATCCCACTCATGAGGCAACTGCCGAAGTAGTAGCAGAAGAACTCACTCCTGAGGAATCTGAATCCCAGATTGAAGAGAGAGAGATTGAGAAAGAGTAGGAAATACCAATACAGAGAAAAAAGAGAAAGAAGATGACTGTTTCTCCTTCTGATTTGGTCGAAGACCCTACTCATGAGGCAGCTGCCACAGCAGTAGAGCAGGAACATTCTAAGGCCATAATTGTTTTCCAAAGAGAGGAAGCTGCTGCTGCTGATGCAATCCAAAGAGAAATTGCGAGAAGACAGCATATTACTGAGCACTATTCCCTTCGTAGCTCTCCCATTATTGCTACCACTTTTGAAACAAGCAACTTCTCTCATGCTTTTATTCTTTTTCTTTGTCGAATTCTTGGTATTGAGATTTGACATTACTTTGTATTTCTTCTTTTGCAGCCACAACTACTTTGCCAATTCCTCCAATAAGGACTCCATCAATTTCAGTTAAAGTTGAACAATCTCAAGATGTGGAGCCCATTCAAATAATTCTTCCACTTCCTGGCCTTATATTTTCCATACCCTTCTTGAGGCCAACTATTCCTGCTCCTTTTCCCTTTGGCTTAACACCATACCTCCCTTACTTATCTTTTGATTTTACTCAATTTGGTTCTCTTTTGAGATTTATTTCTCCTCCTCCTCCTGAGGAAATTCCAGCTGCTACTCCATCTTTGATGGTAGCTAATTCTCTTATGGAGGATACTGGTAGTTTTCTAACTCATGGTCTATTACCTCTGCCTAGTTCCAGCCCCTCTTCCCTCGACCTATTAGTGGCTAGAACTATAAAGACTGCTGAAGATGCTCCACCCATTTCTCCTATTCATAAGTAGTCTTTTTTTCCTTCCACCGAAGCTCTTTCTGCACCTTTCATGTCCACAGATGAAGTAGACATCTTCAAAGCTAGATTAGCTAGTCTTTTCGACATACCTTCTACCTCTCCAATGGATAGCGATGAGACTAAGCCATTAGTTCTTGCTGATTCTCTGCTAGAAATTTTTGAGAGCTCTTCCACCAGCAGTAAGACTTCCTTGCCTCTAATAGACTTAGACAACTGTCTGGAGCTGCTAACATCCTTTTCAAGGATCCCTTTCGAAGCCTTACAAAGGCCTATAATAAGAAATGGCTTCCTCTAGTGCTGCAAGATTGTCGAATAATCCGGCATGACTGTCTCAGGTCATTTGTCTCAAGCGGTTGCTACCATTGATTTTTACATCAACATTTGCCATGCTGCCAAGGCTACAGAAGAGAAATTGGTGAAAGATCAGAGCTTTGTTTCCAGAATTCATACTAAAGTATCAGGGTTAAAGGAACAGCATTCCTCTGTCTCCCAATTTTGAACTCAATTATTAGAGAAGAAAGCTCAACTTGAAGAGGAGCTATCCGCAGTTAACCAGGCCTTAGATCGAACTGTCACCAAATTGCAGATTACCAATCAAGGACTGGTCGACCGAAAGCAGGAGATGACCACAACCATCCAGTTGTTCTCATCATTTAAGAATAGAATATCCATTGTAAAAGAACAACTGAGACATTGTACTGACTTTTGGGCCAATTTATGGCAGAATGTATTCAACTCTTTATGAAAAGCAAATTCTCAATTATCATTTGAATATTCTCATGTTCTTTTACTTAACATTCATTCTCTTCCTTGTGTTTCTCATATGGTTGGAAGATAAGGTTTCAAATATCTGTCATTAATCTTTTTGAGATGTACATATCCATTCAAATTTCTCAAATGGTATGCTCCAAAAGGCAGGACTATGAACTTGATATGGTCCTTCCCAGTTAGGTGACCATTTGCCAAACTTATGGCTTTTAATCTCTATTGGGAGTATTGTCTTCCATACCAAATCACCTTCATCAAAGCCAATGTGTTTGACTTTTTTATTATATTTTTTGGCTGCTTTCTTTTTTTGGAAAAGAATGCTATTTAATGCCAGAATTCTAGCTTTATCTATACTTTCTAACTCCAAGTACATACACTGATGGTATTGCTCAAGATTTAACTGGTCTTGGCATGTCACCCTCAATGACTTAACATTAATTTCCACAAGTAGCACTGCATTATGCCTATATACTAAGGCATAAGGAATGATTTCTGTACTTGACCTTGGAGAGGTTTTATAAGCCCACAATACATCCGACAATAGGTTATGCTAATCCCTGGGATTGTCTTCCACAACTTTTTGTATTCCTTTTTTCAAAGACTTATTGGATGATTTAGCTTAACTATTGGCTTGTGCATAATAGGGGGTGGAATTAACAAAGCTAATTCCAAACTCTGCCACAAAAGACTTTACTATTTTCCCATCAAATACAATCCCATTATTAACAGTTATAGTCTGTGGGATACCAAATCTATGGATTAAATCCTTAATGAATCCAATGACATTAGTCTAGTCTACAGCCTTGTATGGCTTAGCTTCGACCCACTTAGTGAAGTAATCAGTGGCCACTAAAATGAAACAATGATGCTTTGAAGAGGATAGGTGTATTTTCCCCATCATATCCATGGCCCATCTTGTAAATGGCCAAGGTTTCACAACTGCATGTAGGTCAGTTATGGGCACATGCCTTATTGTGCCATGCTTTTGGCATGCCTGGCAACCTCTTGCATATTCTATGCAGTCTTTAAGGATAGTTAGCCAATAGTAAGAATGCCTTCGAAGCAACCATATCATCTTCACACCAGGCTGATGAGCACTACAGATGCCTTCATGAACCTCAGCCATAGTTGTCAATGCTTCTTTTGGGACTAAATATTCCAACAATAAACCATGTCCCCCCCTTTTGTAGAGAGCATCACCATACATCATGTATTGTATAGATTGCAATTTAATTTTTCTGCTAGCCTTCGAAGATGGGCCAGCCAGATACTGCATTATTGGATGTCTTCAATCTTGTTCTTGTAAGTCATTATGATTAACTTGCAAGACCACATTCCTTTTATTTAAGGGTGGTATTAATTTCTGATATGTTGTTTGGCTTATGTTCCTTTGAGTATTACCCCTTATCTTGAAATTTGAAGTTTTCTGAGCCACATCATTGGCTTTATTATTCAAGAACCTTAGGACATGAGTTACATTTGCTATCTGAAATTGAGAAAGCAGATGCAATGTAACACCATAGTATGGCAACATGCTTATACTTTGATATTTGAAAATCCCTTTCACTTGGTTAACAACCAACCGAGAATCTTCAAATATGTCAACTACATGAGCTTGTAATCCAATAAGTATCTCCAGTCCCATTATTAAGGCTTCATATTCAGCTTGATTATTAGAACAAGTACTTTCATCCACTCTGAAACCATGTATAGTTTCTACCCCTTATGGTGACTTAATTACTATACCAATCCCAATTAAACCATTGACTTTTGATCCATCGAACCACATTTGCCATGGTTCAACACTAGCCATACCAAGTTCCATTATCTCTTGGCTTTCTGTTTGAGATGGATAGTCTGCCAAAAAATTAGCTAAAACTTGTTCTTTTACTGCCTTTTGGGGAACATATTCTAAATGAAATTCTAATAAGGTTAGTATCCATTTGCCAATTCTTCCCTTCAACATAGTTCTAGATAACATATACTTAACCAAATCTGTGGTTGTAATTACCAAGACAGTTGTAGGCAAACGATAGTATCTTAATTTCATTGTAGCAAAATACAATGCAAGGCACAGCTTTTCTACAGCTGAGTATTTACATTCACACGAATTTAGAAACCTACTAAGGTAATAAACAGCTTGCTCCTTGCCTTCTTCATTGTCTTGGGCTAAGAAAACTCCCAATGAATCTTCTGCTGCAGCTATGTACAACTTCAAGGGCTTATCACTTTTTGGTGGCATCAGCACTGGAGGGTTGGCCAAGTAGGCTTTGATTCCTTCGAAAGCAGTTTGATGCTCTGCTGCCCACACAAATTTCTCTTCATCTTTTAGCCTTAACAAGGAAGAAAATACTTTAGTTTTCCCTGCTGTATTAGAAATGAATCTTCGAAGAAAACTAACCTGTCCAAGGAACTTTCGTAATTCTTTCTTACTTGATGGAGGTCTGGCTTCAATGATGGCTTTATTCTGGTCAATCTGTATTCCTTTCTTGTGTACTACATAGCCCAAGAGATTTCCAAATGATACGCCAAAAGTACACTTAAGAGGATTGAGTTTCAACTTAAACTTTCTCATTCTTTCAAAAGCTGTTTCTAAGTGAAACAAATGCTCCTCCATGGATTGGGATTTCATTACGATATCATCGATATAACACTCTAAATACCCTCCAATGAGGTTATGAAAGATAGTGTTCATAGCCCTATGATATGTAGCCCCAGCATTCTTCAGGCCAAATGGCATTTTAACCCACTCGAAGGTGCCAATATTCTCAGGACATCTGAATGTTGTCTTGTGGACATCCTCCTCTGCAATGCAGATTTGGTTATAACCAGAGTGCCCATCTATCATTGATAAAATTTGATGCCTTGCTGAACTGTCTACCAACAAATCTACTATAGGCATATGATACTCATCTTTTGGAGTTGCTAGATTTAAGTTTATGAAATCGATGCATACCCTCATTTTACCATTCTTTTTAACTACAGTCATAATATTGGATAGCCATTCAACATACCTGGCTGTCCTAATAAAGCCTGCTTTGAGTAGGCTAAGAATTTCCTCCTTAACTTTCTGAATCACTTCTGGACTCATTCTTCTTGGTTTTTGCTTATATGGCTTGAAATTAGGCCTTATAGGGAGCCTATGTTCTACTAATGACCTATCCAATCCTGGTAGTTCATTACAAGACCATGCAAAACAATCTTTATATTTCTTCAGAACAACCAACAACTGGTCCCTGTCAAAAGTATTCAACCAAGCACTTATATAGGTGGGCTGTTGTATAGAACCTTCCCCTAAATTTATTTTTTCTAAGGGGTCTTGTATTTGAGAACTTACTAAAGCTCCTTCTTTGATTCCTTCTGCCTTCGAAGCAATCTCCTTGCTTTGTTCTGCTCCCAGCTTCTTTGATTCAACATCTTTACCCTCTTCCTCATAGACAAAGTCTGTCCATAAGGCTTCTTCTTCTTGTATCTCCTGGAATTTTGTTTCAATGTCCAATGCACAGTATTTATCAAGGGCCAAAACCCTGGCCTGTTGCTGCTCCTGCTTACAGCCAATTATCATGGTTTCTTTCTCTTGCTCTTGCACTTTCTGGACTATTGATTTTACATCCAATATTGAGAACTTAATTAGAGCCAAAGACTTGGCGTCTTGGGCTTCATCTCTTTGCCTACAACTAGGCATCATTGTCATCTTTAACGATGAACTCTTTATCAGCACTTTCCTGGACTAAGTGCTTCAGATGTGCCAATTCCTCATCAGCCGTCACTTCGGTTGATCCATCAGGTTTTCTCAGTATGTTTAGTGGTGTCACTCCCTCAATATACAAGTTGGCCTCTACAAAGTCTGCATAGGCTATGAAGGGTTGAGGATTTGTATCAATTTCCTCTGTCTCTCCATTGCCCAAGGCCATCATTATTTTCTGATGTAAAGAGGAAGACACACACTTGTTAGTATGAATCCAATCTCTTCCAAGTAAAGCATTGTACTTAGCATTGTTATCGATAACGAAGAATGCCGTCATGCAATCTATGGTTCCCACACTCAGGTTGATAGGAAAAATTCCCTGAGCCATCTATTTGTCTTCAGCGAAGCCAGGAATGGTTGTGCTGGTTGGGATTAACTTGGGGTTCCTCTTTTCTAGTTTCTTCAAGGAAGATTTCGGAAGCAGGTTCACTGCTGCCCCATTATCCACCAAGACTCGGTTCAATTGTATCTCATCGAAGAAAGCCTTGATATACAAAGGCTTGACATGCTGTGTCATAGATGTTGTGGGATACTCAAAAGGATAGGAGAGGTTAATACTCATCTCTTCTTCACTCTCGTATTCAGTTTCCATTGAGGTAGTCATTTCGGATTCATCTTGCACCATATTCACTTGTGAGTTTTCACTAGAGACTGGAATTGGGTCAATTTTTGACCCTCTTGGTTCTCATCTCCAGCTTGGAATTCATGTGGTAGTATATGTACCATATTCACTGATACTGGAGGAAACGAGCCAAATTGGATGGTTGGCTGTACCTGTTTCTCCTCTTGGCCACCTTATTCAATTACTTTGGAAGCATCTTCTATGCTGCATTTTGGCATTTCATTACTAACAAACTCCTTCGAATGGTCTGCTTTTGTTGGCTTTTCAACCAAAAATGTTTGTTCGGCCATGAAGGCTTTGAACATTTCTTCCTCAACCACTTCTTTCTTTTGGCCTAGGCCAACTTCTCATTCTATCTCGCTATCACTCTCCATCAAAGCCTTCTCTAATCCTGCTAAATTGGACCTCTCTTTGGCTTTTAGTTCAGAGTGAACTTTGGCCAACTGTTCTCTGCTGCAACCCATTTTGTTTTGTGGAGTTGATTTTGAACTATGGTTTGACTTTAGATTTTTCTTTCCTTCTATCTGCCCCTCTTTCTGGACCAATGAAGAGCTTTCTCCACTTTTTTTCAGGTCTTTCTGGTACTGAGTGTATCTACGCTGGATCTTCCTCCTTTGTGATCTAGAAATTATTGGGACTATGTTTGGTTTCTTTGTTTTTGGATGCTTTAGTAACACCCAATTATTTGGGGCCACTAGGGGAGGCTTAACCATCCTACCCTGATCTCCAACAGCATTTCTTTGGGTAGGTATCTCCCTAGGTTTGTTCTGCATGACAAACCAATTTGGGACTCCAGGTACCCATGAATCCACTAACTCAGTCGTTAAGCTGTTTCTTTCTTCCTTCGAATCTAGTTTCGAAGCTGTCTGCGAATGCCATTACTTAGCCCTGACTTCTTGTTTAGGGCCTAATTCAGGCCTTCCTTGTTTTGGGCCTAGTTCAGGCCTTCTATGAAGGTGACCACTTTCCATCTTGTGTGAGGCTGGTCTAGGGGGTCAATTTCTGGCTTTATTCCCAAAACTTGAACCTACTTCAGTCCTTCTTTCAGGATGATTGCCTTCCATTCTGTAATAGTTGGGAGGTCTGGACTCATGTAAAGGCCTCTTACCCTTGGATTGCATTCTAATAGCTGTTGATCCAGCCATGAGTGGCTGCTGCTTAGGACCAGTTGGATATGGCCTTTTGTTATGAGCACTGGTTGGCTTAAGACGTCTTTGCACATCCCTGTAGTATTGCTTCCCATCAATTAGAAGCCCTTTCAGCCACTTATAGCTCAACCTACACCTGGGACACATTCTTTGGATAACTGCTGCCTCCAAAGAATCATCATCCAGTGCTTCTTCATCAGAGTCATTTTCTTGACCTGTAGAGCCTTGTCCAACAACTAGTGAACTTCTAGTGTCTTTCTTGATAGTAGTCTGGCTGGCAACATGCATCTGCACATTGACCTCTTCCAATTCCTTCAAAGTAAATTCTGGAAGTCTGGTACAACAACATTAGCTGTATTTTCTCTAACTTCTGGGAATGGATTACTGTCGATCCCCATGGCCTTTTCTGCTTTAGTTGGGAATTTTAAACTTCCTTTCCGAATTTGTTCTTGGATCTTGTTCCGAAAAACAATATAGTTTTTAGTCGAGTGAGACCAAGAATTATGCCATTTACAATACACTTTTCTTTTAAGGTCATCTGGAGATGGAATTTTGACTCATTTCGGTAACTTAAGGAAGTTGGCCATAAGCAAATGATCAAATATGTCATCTGCCTTTATTAAATCGAAAGAGTATTTTCTATGAAGGTTTTTCTTTTTAAACTGTTGGTCAATTGTTGTGTCCTTATGAATTAATGCCTCACAGATCACATGTTCTTTCCCCACAATATCTGCTGCATCAATTTCATAATTAGGATTTCTATAATATGTCTTGTATGATGCATTATTTCGATCTTGTTCTTCCTCTAGTAATGCTTCATACCTAGACACCTTATAAGTTAGTTCCACTAAGTCTCTAAACTCAGTTGAGTCAAACTTCTTTCGAAGTTTAAACTCTAAGCCATTTTGAGCCAATCTCACGAATTCTGGCTCTGGTAGGATGATCCTACATTTATTTCGTGCTCTTTTAAATCTGGCAACAAACTGAGTAGCCTTCTCATCAAGCCTTTGACTCAATCTTGCCAAGTCTGCCATGGAAACCTCTTGCTCTGTATGGAAGAATTGGGCATGAAATGCCTCTTCCATTTGTTACTAAGTTTGGATAGAACTAGGTGTAAGATTAATATACCATGCAAATGCTCCTCCAGTTAGAGAATTTGAGAATAATCTTAACTTCATGTAGTCATTATTGGAAAATTCACCGCATTGAGCCGCGAACCTAGCAATATGCTCAACCGTTGACTGGTTTCCATTTCCATAAAAAAGAACAAAATCTGGTATCCTGAAACCTCTTGGGTATTCATGTACCCTATCTACCCATTCTGGGTACGGTTTCCTGTACACAAGAGTCTGAACCTCCCAAGCCATTGGTCCACATATCTCTTTAACGATGTCAGCAATTTGGTCCCTAGCGACTATATTTTGTGCCTGCTGAACCACTACTGGAGGAACAAACGCAGGATTTGGTGGACAACCTTGAGCTTGAGGTCCTCTTGGTCCATAGGGTGGTATGTTTGGGACTAGTTGTCCCTGTGGCACTGGCTGCTGTTGAGGGTATAGATGACCTCTTTGAGTCTGTCCTACAAAAGGACCTGCGAAAGGTACTGGAACAGGTGTTGTGTCTCTTCCAGTTGCAGAAAAACCTTCCAACCCCCCGGGTATAAATTCAAATAAAGGATTAGTGAATCCCCTCGTGCCAGGTATGGCTTCGAACATGGGATTTGCAACCATTCTTATGCCATTTTCTTGTACTAGGCCAGATCCACCAATTTGCATGGCTTCACTGTTAAGTACTGAGGCATTTTGACTTGCTATAGGCCTCGAAATAGGCTCATACCAAGACTAAGGTGATGGTCTTTCATAGTTTTGACTACTAGTTTGACCATTAGAAAGTCCATTAATTTGCATAGGTTGTTTATCTCTAGCCAATCTTTGTTGAGGGACATTTGGAACTTCTTCCATGTGTCTTGTATTTGTTGGTTGATGGGTATTCATTCGATCCAAAAAGGATGTTGCTTATTTTTCCATTTTGTTCATCAACTGCTGTCCTATGGCATCTACTAGGCCACCACATGGATTCATCGGCTGAGTAGATGGAACAGTGGATGGTCCAATTCCTTGGCCTCATCCAATATTATGAACATGTGGTACTTGTTCTGAAGTACTGGTCTGTTCGACCATAGGTTTTGATAAAATGGGTGTTTCCACAGTATGTGTTATCACATTATCCTCTGGATTAGGTATTTCTACCTCTTCTTTCACGCCTTCTTCCAAGCGCTCATTTTCTCTTTGTCTCCTACGTCTAGCCATTTCAATTAGTCCCACTGGTCGTGTCAAAAATATATGTTGGCTTTTTGGCTTTCGAAGGTTATTATTGTAATTATGAGCGTGCCAGCAAGGATCAATCAATCCTTACAAAAAATTAATTGCCAACCAATTATCAGACGATTGTATTTTAGTTCTTTCAGCCTCAATGAAGAGGACTTTTATTGGTGGCTTGATTTAGGAGAATTAAGCAAATAACAATCAAACGAAGAACAATTGAAGCATTTCATTAAAATAAAAACTTACAATGATCCAATTCAGCCTCGTAGAGGTTTACAGCAACAATCTACTTGAAACTACTCCTATGAACGAAGTGCAGTGCAGGAATTAAAGTACAGAAATGTAAAGAACAGGAAATGTAAAAACTGGAAAGGAAATAAAGTAGAATAAAACTAGTTTTTTGGATCTGAGTCTGGGGTTTTTTCTGAGGCCTTCTCTGCTATTTATACTTCTTAAGGATGGCCATCAAACTGCACTTCTAACCGTCGAATTGTTCCTCTATGATCGCTGATCATGTTGCCTTATAGTTAGCTCCACTATGCCATCACTTACAGTTAGGCTTCCCTCCGAATTTTGAATTTGAATGTGAGTAACTATTGAAGCCATATCACTTTGCATTTCTTTGCTGATCCAATGCTACTCAGATCTCATAAGAACCAATACTAACTGTCACGTATACGATCGAAAACTTGAATAGTCTTCCCGTATTGCCCTTATTCTGCCACGTGTTGAATTATAATTGACTTATACAAAATATGTAGCCAACAACTCTATATAACTATCTATACTATATACTTACTATATCTATATACAAATGTAGTGAAGTCTCGTAGACTTCCAAATCCCAATTCCTAATTTTCTGTAAATTCTAAAAATATAAAAAATTATGTGGCACTTGCTTTAAGCTAATTTTTCAATCTACTGGCACTTCTCTTCCCTAAGTTTTCTTTTAAAATAAAAACTCACAATTTTATATGTGATTTTGATTACAGCCATCTCTATCTCCACAATTTTCATTAAAATTGAAACTCTTCAGAAACGTTCTATATCTATCCATCTCCCTAATAGAAAATAAAACTAATAGATAGATATTAGAAATAAAAAAAAAAAAACCACACATCTATCCATATCCTCTAAAACCTCTCATCTGTTCCTTAATCCCTCTCCATACATTTATACTACTACAAATAATCCCAGCAATCTACTACTACAAATATCCATACATGTACTTCATTAACTCCTTATCAGCGGCCGTATGATTAGCTCAACGTAGTTGACGGTGACCACCACCCACCACCTCGCCTCTCGAATCACCAGTTAAGGCTCATGGAATACATGTCTTGGTTTTTCTTTTTGTTTTGCTTTAATAATTTTTTTTTTGTTCCAAACATTTGTGATTTTATATTTTGATTATAAAGATTGTAGAGGATTGCCCATTTTTTAAATGTATACAATTGATTACAGATTCAAATTTATATGTACAAACACCTATTATATAGACATGCACACTCAGAAGTATGTTTTTTTGTTTTTTTTTTGAGAGAGCAGGACATTTGAAGTCAAATTGTCAATCTATGCACATCTTCTTTCTTTCTTTTTTTTTTGGCTCCTAAATGTCCAAATTGAATCAATTTAAGAATTGAGTCTCCTCTGTGATCTATGTCGTCATGGAATATCATTCTACAGTTGTAAAATTTACATGACTATAAATATTTCTAATGATTGATGCTAGTAGTGTAACATACTATGTACGGAGTAAAATATATATTTAAAAATAATAAAATTATATAAGATATTGTCTCGAGTTATACATCTATTGTTAAATTTTTTTAATTTTTTGATTAGGTATAACGAAAAGCAAAACTTAACAGAAAATAGTTTTGGTTGTCAATGAAAAACAAATTTATTTGGATACCTATGACAAAATAGTAGAATTATATATTCTTAGGTGTGTTTACATATTTTGATTGAATTTACATTTGATGATTGAAAAATGCTATACATAAATAAAATTCATATTAAAAGTATCACATGAATGATGTGATAATGTCATTGTAGTAAGTAAATTTAAATTTTAAAAAATTATAAGTGACATTTCACTCTTTTCTAATTTTTAATCTACTACCTTAGTTCTTCTCTGATTTTTGAGTTTTTTTTATTATTTATAAATTTAAATATATATATATATATATAGATTGCATTTCACTCTTATCCAATTTTTAAGCTACTACTATCTCTAATTCTTCTATTATTAGAGTTATATTTTATTTTTCAAGTTTATCTTATTTTATTTTTCAATCTTCATTTGGCGTTTATTGAATTTCTCTCTACCTCTTTTTTTTTAGGATTCATCTAATTTTTTCTTCCTATATTTTTATAATTTATCTTCAAATTTAAACTAGGTATTATTATTATTATTATTATTATTATTATTTATTTATTTTTTTTTCATACATAGTGAGATCAGTCAAATATAACCATTTAAATTAGTATTAAGGTGCCGTTTGGTAATATTTACGTTTTCAGTTTTCTGTTTATATTTACAAAAATTTAAAAAACTCAAATAAAAACTTGTTTGGTAAATTTTTTATTTATAAATCAGTGGTCTCAGTTTATAAATTTGGTCAAAAAATATAATCCGCGCACCATTTTCCACCACCGTCTTCCGCCACCACCACCCACCACCCACGTCCCACGCCCTACCTGCCACCACCACTCACCACCACCCGCCATCACCACCCACCTGCCATCCACCGCCCACTACCCACCTACCACCCACTCGCCACCACTACCCACCTCTCGTCGCCGCCGCCACCACCACCACCACCACCCACCACCTACTTGCCATCCACCCGCCACCCGCCACTACCACCCGCTACCTACCCTCCACCACCACTCACCACCCACATGCCACCACCACCCACCACCCACCACCACCACCACTACCCACCCGCTACCCACCTGCCACCACCACCCACCACCCACAACCCATTCGTTACCACCCACCACCCGTCACCGTCACCTACCCACTCACCACCACCACCACCCGCCACCGTCACCCACCCACTCACCACCACCACCACCTACCACCTATCCGCCATCCGCCACTCACCTGCCACCACCACCCACCACCCGCCACCCACCTGCCACTACAACCTACCATCCACCACTACCACCACCCGTCACTACTACTTGCCACTGTCACCCACCCACCACCACTTGCCACCACCCGCCATCCGTTACCCACCTGCCACCACCACCCGTCACCACTACCCACTCGCTACTACCCACCACTTGCCACCATCACCCACTTACCCGCCACCACCACCCACCCGCCGCCATCCGCCATCCACCTGCCACCACAACCCACCAACTGCAACCACCACCACCACTACCCACTTGCTACCACTCGCCACTGTCATCCACCCACCCATTACCACTACCCACCACCCACCATATTCCGCCGCCACTTGCCATCACTTGCTATTTCTCACTCTTTTTTATATTTTTAAATTTTTTTAAACATTTTGTCAATTACCAAATGCGTTTGTAGTTTATGTTTTTCTAAAAATAAACAAAAATCAGTTTATAAAATTTTTGTAAATATAAACTGAAAACGTAAATGTTACCAAACAGATAGTATTTAGTACTTAATTTTTAACATGTTTAGCATTGTTCATCGCTTTTTATTACTTACCCCATGCATAGCACGGATTACCGCTAGTATATATATAAGCAAATGTAGTGTTATGTCAAAAGTTTCCAAATGTTTATTCTTAAATTCTCATAATTTTGCAAAAATAAAATAAATACATGGCATATGTCTTCATCTCCCTTCTCACTATTCAACTCTTCTCACTCTTTTTTTTTTTTTTTGGGTGAATTCACTCCCTCTCTTTATATAAGAAAAATATTTAAGAAAATCAGGTAATATCTTTCACGGAAGTTGTGGATATAAATAAATAAATAAATAAATATATATATATATATATATTGAACCCCATATGTCTACCACCGTATGACGTAAATTTAAATAATAAAAAAAAGGAACTCATAACTCTCACAACTCTTATTCCCACATATTATATAAATAAATAAATAAATAAAAAGTTAACATTTATTTGATTCATGTTTGCTTTTTAAAAAATAAAATAATTTGATTTTTATTTAGAAAAATGTGATGTTAAAAATTTAAATTTAAATTTTCTATGATATCCTTGGCTCCTTACTTCTATCCCAAAGTTAAATTTGAATTTAAATTCTAAACCTCAAAAATACATTATCCTTGAAGTAAGTTTCCATATAAATTTGAGCAACCACCAAACCCAACATTGAAAACAAACCCCAACAATATCTATATGTTTTTTTTTTTTCCTTAATGCAGTTATGATCATAAAAATATCTTTATGCTGTGTTTGGTTGGGGGATTTAGGGAGGAATTTGAAAATAGAAATAAAAAAAGTGTGTGAAACTAGATGAAATGTATGTATATTTTATTAACATTTCACTTACTTTTTCCATTTCCCTTTCCAAATTCCTCAACCAAACACAGTATTAAGGTATTAGTATTTTATATTTCCTAACTCCAACAGTTTATTTGTTTTTCCTCTCTAGGGAAGATTGTAATATACATAGAGTTTTACAAGCAATCCCTCAAGGTCCATCATATTTTTAATTGAAATCTATTTAGAGCCATAAAACTTCCATGCAAATTTTTTTTTCATCTTTATTCTATTATATATTTAATGATAGATCATTTTAAGCAATCTATTCAAATTCATATAACTTTACATAGTCTATATAATTTTACATAAAATCTACATAGGTCTATAAATTTTTCCATGCAATTGCTCTAGATTTATAGATCTTTGCATGTAATTTGTGGCAATACTTGAATTTTTATTGAATAATTCATGCATATTACAATTATTAACCACTTCATTTTAACTCACTATAATAAATATATATAATGCATGTTTCTCAAATATATCATTTGTTCTATAATATTTGGTATAACTTACTACTATACACTATTAGTCTCTATTGGTCTAATTATTAGTTCTGTATGATATTTTAGAAATTCATTTTAATGATTGATTGCAATTATTTAATTGATATATAATTTTTTTTCTATTTTTTTTGGGTATTATTTTTATTCTAACTTTTGTCCATTGTATTGTTTATATGAGAACTTTATTAATAATTTGTGTGGTATGGCAATTTTCAATATTTAGTTTGAATAATTATTCATATTGTTTAGCTTAAGTAGGAGATATTATGGCTCTTTTTATTAAATGATTAGTTTTATATTAAGATATTTTTCTTCTTAATCTTTTTTTTTGGAAAAAACTTGAGACTCCTTGTAGGAAAAGCTGATCAACTATTATTATTAATTTGGTTCCTATTGAATCATCATTTAATCATGTTTAGTAAATTTAAAATTTTATAAATTTAAAATAAACATTTATTTCATGGGGCAGAATCCAATTGGGTTAAACATTTTGACGGTAACTTAATCATAACTACTTATTAAATTTTATAAAAAAAAAAAATTGAACATTAAAAATACTTATCTTATTCTACTAAAAAAAATACAAAAACATCTAACTTTTTTTTTTTTTTTTTTGGGTCTAGATGGTGAAAACACCTAATTGAATATTAGCTAAATTAATTGGCATATGTGGTCATGATCAATTGGGTTAGATATTTGACTATAACTCAATCATAACTATTTGATTATAAAAAATATAATAAATACAAAAAATTTAAAATTTTCATAACCATTGGGATATTTATCCTGTCATCCAAGGTTCACTAATTTTTTTTAAAAAAAAATACTTATTGCATAAGGACCCCAACAAGATAAGACCTAATTTTGATATATCAAAAATCTTGAATCACTACTAATCTAAATCTATCTTTTTCTTCTTTTTTATTTTTATTTTTTATTTTATCAATGACAAAAGAAAACTTTTATTAAAAAAGGAGAAGAGAGAAAAGAAAAGAAAAGAAAAAGTTGTAGAAAGGAGGAGAAAGAAGTCCTCAGAAGCAGAAAACAAAAAGCTAAGATTCACACACAGATTTGCCATCACTAGAAATCAAGAAAGGCGGAATCCCCTTAAACGGCAGAGCCACTGAAACCCAAAATGATAATAAAAATGTGATTTTCTTCCATATTTAAATCTACCTTGTACTATTATTGATTTTCTCTCGTATCTAAATCTATCTTACACTACTACAAATTACCACGTCAAATCTCTATCACAATCAAAATCGACTAACACCACCATATTATATTCACCCCCACAATTAAAATCACATCTCTCTTTATCTTTCAAATTTTAGTTTTATAACAAATTTAAATATTTTTAATAAAATATTAAAAACAATGAGAAATATAAATTAAGATTGAGCAATATACACATATTTTAAAAGGTTTCATTATTTTTTAATTATAAATAAAATTTTGGCACTCTCGTGCATAGCACGAATTTTATGCTAGTAATACTATATGTACATTGTATACACAAATATGGGTGTATCATGTAGCCCGACCTCAATTTTAGATCCTCTATCCATATTCTATATCCTAACATATCTTGCCCCTTTTACCGCTCTGATCTCATTATAATTTATGTATGTTTTTATTAGACTTTCAAAATTTAATTTTTTTAATTCAAATTTTAACGATGTGGGAACACCAAGAAGGTGGGATAAAAAAATTAAAATATTGATTTTTATTAACACACAATAAAATTTGAATAGTATCACTATTAAATGAATAGTTTTTTACTAACACCCCAAAAAAACTTATCACTATTAAATGGATAGTTTTTTACTAACACCACAAAAAAAACTTATTATTAACTAGATACTTTTACTAAAATAAAGTAGTACAAAATATAATCATATTTTATAAGTAATTCACTTAAAAAAATTATAATAATCAACATAAGAGACCAATCTCTTTCTTCCTTTCTTTTTTCTAATAAAATTTCACTGCTTTTAGAAAGAAAAAAAATGGTCCATCATGTACTATATCATTTGTTTGTTGCAAAAAAAACTTCACATGTGAGATTACCAATAACTTTTTAACCGGGGCCAATAACTCTGTTTTTTTTTTTTTTTTTCTAAAGTTTCTTTGCAGTCTTTATTTAAAGCTATTCTACAAATAAGTCTACGATTTTTTTTTTACTAATTTATACATATACATATATATATTAATATACTTTCTAAATAATTTCTTAAAATGATTTTTTTTTATTATGTATTTTAAGTTTCTATTTATCTCTTAATTAAAAATAAAATAAAAGAATTAATTCAATAATTAGAATTACTCTTTTATTTTAAGTTATTAATTATTTTTCAAATTTAATCAATTTTTCTACTGTCAGATTGAGTGTTACTTTGCTATTTTAAATTTAACATTATATAAACTATATTATATATTTATTTAAGTTACATTAGATAGTTGGTTCAAAATTATTCTCTTGTATTGCATAAGTTTAGTTTTTAAAATAATTATACATACGTACACATAATTATTTTAACTAAATTATATAAAATTGTATTCTGAAATTTTTTCTTTCACTTGGGGATTGCATGAGTTAATTGTTAGTATAAATAAAATAAACAATTAAAACATATTTTTAGGGCGAATTGGGTATAAATTCACTTTCAGTCATTTAAGTTTATAGATTTTTCTATTAATATTTGTTGACCAAAATAATTAAGTTTTCAAGAACTAACCTAATGGGTGATCTGAACAAGACATAAACATAACTTTTTTAAAGAAATTGGAGTGTGAAAAGTAAGGGTTAGATGAGGACACAGAAAACAAATAAATAATTGTAAAACATATTGCATGGCAGGTTGATTGCAACAGCTGCCCCACTTGATTAGATTATAAGATAACGTAGAAATTAAAAATTATTTTAAAAATTGCTGACTTTTCTGGTAGTCAAAGATTGTTTTAAGTGAAAATTCTTTAGTTGGAAAGTACAAAATCTATATATATATATATATATTAGTCGCTTGAGATTCGTCTTTTCTTTTCGATTTTGTCATTTTATTTTGAATAATTTATTAATGGTGGCCGAAATGTTAAGTGAATGTTTTTTCGTAAATACGCAAACATTCTTAGTCAATTATGCAATAGGTTTTTTCGTAATTACGTAAACATTCTTAATTAATTATGAAACAGGTTTTTTTTCGTAATTATGTAAATATTTTTGGTCAATTATGAAAAATAAATCTTTTATTTTTTAACAAATTACAAATACACCCATAAGGTTTGTTTAAAATATGAATCGGTTCTATAATATTATAAATTAGAACTATCGTTTGTTATAAATTTTAATTTAACACAATATTTAGGGGAAAAAAAACTATTATCCTATTCAATAATAAATTATCAAAATTGTTTATAGAAAAATATTTCTCATATCATTAAAAACTGTTAATTTATTTAATGATTTACTTATTAACAAAGTGGTTAATTGAAAAATATTTTTCATATCATTAAAAATTGTTAATTTACTTAATGATTTACTTATTAATAAAATTGGTCATTTATTATGCGAGTATGATTTATGTATTAATAAAATTAGTCATTTGTGTATATATATGTGTATATTTTCTTCTGCTTCTTAATTAGTTCAGTGAATTATCGTAGCAGTTTTTTTAGATAGAAGAATTATATTAGTATTTGTTTTATATTTATCTGTTGAGAAAAGTTACACACCATAATTTTTTTTAATAATTCGGAAGAAATGTTAAAGACTCATAAATTCACCCAAAATGATATGATAATAGAATTGGAGTCTGCATCATTAGGTGTATAACAAATATAAAAAAAAAAGAAAAAGAAAAAAAAGATGCATATCTATAACTGTAACAACCACACCATGTGTAATATTTTACATTTTATTAATTAAAGAGATTTGGATTGTAATTAGTCATTATTCTGATTAATTTGAGATTTATGAGAATTATGCAATCTGATTCGTGTATAATTCTATGAAGGATTTATTTTGAAATTAGAAATTGAATGTCCAAATGGCTTGAGAATGTGAAATTGATGAGTGGAATCAGTTTAATTTTGAGTATTGAACCATACGGGAGTTTAAATAAATATTCGATTCAGTTTAGTAAAATTGAGATTTGATTAATTGGGTCTGAATTAGAGTTAATTAATTTAATTAAGTTATGAGAATTGAAAATTGAGATTATTATAAATTAAATTAAATTATAAGGTGTCCAATTTGAATATGTAATTTATTGATGAAGATTTTGAGTTTGATTTGAAATTGAAGGCCTTAATGATTTGAGAAACCAAAATCGATGATAGCAATAAGTTTGATTTGGTATTTGGAGCCTTTTGGGAGTTTGATTAAAAATTTGATTTAGATTAATAAATTTAATTATAATTAATTGGTCCTTAATTGAAGTCAATTGGACTAATTAAATTATGTGGGACTTGTGATTAATTATGTTTAATTAAATTTTGATTAATCAAGATTAATTAAAATTAAGAAATAATTAATTAAGTTAATGGATAATTAGTGACTATTCTAAGCCTTCTCAAATTAATTAAAATGAAATGTATATTGGAGTAAATTCTAGAACCTTTTAAGTCCATATTTTGTATTGTTCAACCATTCATTTGCTTGAAATCATCCTGGACGTAGAGAGAGAGGGAGAGAGAGAGAGAGAGAGAGTTTGTGCTGGAACTCAAACCAGCGTCAAGGAAAGACGAATACAAGATGGGAAGTAAAAAGAGAGAGAGAGAAGGGGGGAAGCTCAAGGATTTCCACAAATTAAAGGATTTCCACAAATTAAAGCTTTAGGTAAGAAATCTAAGCTAAAATTTTATAGGAAACTCATCTAAAAGTTGAATTCAAGAAGTAATTGATTTTAATAGGTTTCATTGTTACATGTCTGAGTGAATTCTATGAATATTTGAGTTTATATTTACATGCATCATGGATTTTGAATAAATTGGGCTATTCCACTTCATATTTTGAAGAGAAAAATGAAAAGTTTTATGAAAATCAAGTTTATGAAAATTTGGAATTAATCTTAAAGTTAGATAAAGTTTTGATTTTATAATGAAAATTAAAAATTGATTTAATTTTGATCATTAATCCATGCATGTAATGTAATTTAAGAGTTTTATTCAAATTAAACATATTTTGGAACATCTATGATTATGAATTAAGTTTTGGGTTACAAATTGAGTTGAGTTCAAATTCTAAGAGATTGATTTTGTAATTCATCATTTAAGTTTGATTTTTGTTATTTATCATGAAATTGGATTCCATCTTTACATGCATCATAGGTTTTCAAGGGTTTTGAAGATTTAATTCAAATTTTTAAAAGAAGAAGAATAAAGTTTTGACAATTATAAGTTTATGAACAAATGAGTTTAATTTTTAAAATTAAAGGAGTTTTGATGTAAATAGTTTAAAATTGATCATATTTTCTTAATTATTTAAGAGTTTGTATGTTTTTAGACAAGCCATGTATGAACCCAAGTTTTGAAATTATATTTTGAAAGTTTAATTCATGTTTTAGAATTTATGAGTTTGAAATTGGGTTTGACATGAAGAAAATGAATTAATTCTAAATTTAGACAAATTAAGAAATAAATTATGATTTGAATTTGATAATCAAGAATTGGTTTGATTTTAATTTGAATTTCATACATGCAAATATCCTTCTAAGAGATTTATAATTTTAATTTCATGTTTTATAAGAAAAAGGAAGAAAAGTTATGATATCATAATATTCATGAAGTTTTGGTTTTATTCTTGACAAATCAAATAGGGTTTTGTATTATAATTTAAAATTAGTCATGGGTTCATGTTTATTAATGAAATTACATATTTAAATGGAGTCAAGCATGAGCCTAAGTTTTGAAATGAAGTTTGGGAACTAAATCTTCAGTTTTGAAAATTCAGAAAATTTACAGACCGCTCGAGCGACCAACTAGTAGCTTGAGCGAACATTTCGAGATCTTAGTATTTTTGCAGACTATGCAGTCCGCTCAAGCGACCAAGTGGTGACTCGAGTGGTCAAGCCTTTTCAGTATATTTTAAAAAATTACATCTTTGTCATATTTTCATCATCATATCTTTCTAAGCATTCTTAGGCATAAATTATGACTCATTGAGGATTAATAAGTTAAGAACTGACATAAGTTAATTGATTATGAAGCAAAGTAAGAAATTAGTTTATTTGAAAAGAGAGAATAAGTAAAGTAAGAATACGTGAAATAAGAATTCGGTTTATTTGGAGAGAAAATAATAAGAGAAGTTATATGTGATCAAGCGAATAATATTGTGTTTCAATATATTTGTTTGTGTGTTCTATGTAGGTAGTCATCCGAGGTCCAACACCTGTGCCAGCCCACTGTGAGTAATACTTTTGTAAAGATATGTTATTAAAGTGTATTTTGAATTACCGTAAGTTCATTATCTTAAAATGCTATTTCGTTACAATGAATGATTGTTTCTTTTGAAATGTAATTGTGGCATCCTTAGTGTAACCCTTGCCTGAGGGGACCAATACCATGGCCTACGACCCTCACTCGGGGGAAACAATATTGCGGCCTACGGCCCTCGCCCGGGAAAAACAATATCGCAGCCTATGGCTCTCGCTCAGGAAAAACAATACTGTGGCCTATGGCCCTCACTTGGGGTAACAATATTGCGGCCTATGCTACATGGCCCTTGTTTGGGGGTAATAATACCATGGCCCATTATTACGGAGATCTCTGATGTAGACCTAAAGGGTCCCTATGTTGACCCAAAGGGTCCCTATGTTAGACCTATATGGTTCCATCGTGCATTACTAGATGTACCACATATGAATATGATTTGTGAACTTTGTTATGACAAGTATTCGCTTATGATATGATTCGAAGTCATGTGATTTGATTTTTTGTAATGATAGATATCATTCATTTAATCTCTGTATACTGATATTACTCATTGGGTTTTAGTTCACCCATTTCCCTTATATATATGTAAGTGAGTAATTGGAGGATCAGCATTAGAGTTTGCCTTGGAGTCAATCCTTGGTCAAGCCATCCATCATGCGCCTCTGTGTTGAGGCTTTAGTTCTGCTTTGTCAGAGTTTTGTATTTTGATTAAGTTTTAAGTGTGTGTGAGATATGTATAAGATATGTCTTTGTATGTGTAATATGAATGTTTTAATTATTTCAGTTTACCATGTATACACAGCTCAATGCACATTCTTATTTTTGTTTTGCTTCCGTTTCAGGTCCTGATGTTGATTATTTATTTTTGAAATTTTGTCTTTGAGGTCAGATTACAGGCCGATCGAGGCCTAAACCTTTAGGGACGAGTTTGGATTGTGACAATATCATAGCACATAATTTTATCATGGCCCTCTAATTTATTAGTTGAATATGAAAATCTCTAATTTAAGGTATAATGTTTCTCAATTAATTTTATTTTTTTATTTTTTTATTTTTTTATGTGTATAAAATCTAATGAGAGACTACAAGTAACAAGTAAGTTTAGTCTTTTTCCTCTGTTAGGCCTAAGCCTAGATAAGGAAACACGAAGGCCATTTGTCGGGCTTTGCGTAGTAAGATTGTCGACTCAATTCAGGAAAAAAAAAAAAAAAGTGCTAAAAATGGAATGTAGTGTTGATTGGAACATTTTAAAATTGTAGTACAAATATAAATATGTCCTTATGTTAGCTTTGAGGACACATTTGAAAGTACTTCAAATAGTTGGGCCTGGGGTGACTTTCAAAGTAGATTGTGTCAATTTGCTTTCAACACTTGGTGGCCACTGGTCACATGCTACTCTAGGGCCTATTTCAAAAATAGATGGTCACAAGAATACCGGTGACAAGACTCGACCTGCAATATCAATTAATTCTTTCACAATCTAGTCAAATGAGAAATTTCTTATGATCTAACCTAAGAATTGAATCCTGAATCATTATGTGAAGAGTATACCCACTAATCACGTAGTACAATCCTCAACGTTACTTCCTTTTTCAATATTGGTGCGATAGACACCTTGAAAAAGTCAGAGCCCGCTCTCGACACCTAGAGCTAAAGAAAAAATTTAGACACACGTTACTCATAATGATATAAAATGATAGCAAAATTAATCTAACATTCCTCTCCAACTTTAAGTAGTCGGAAAAGTCTACAAAAAAAAAAAAAAAAATTGTTAGATAAGGTCCCTTACATCATTTACTTCTATTTTATTTTTAAAAAAATACCAACTTTACCTTCACTCTTCTCTATTCTCTCTTTACATATTTGGGTCACTTCTCTCTCTCCCTCTCTCTACTTATTTGGGTCTTTCTTCTTTCTCTTTCTCTCTCTCTCTCTCTCTCTCTCTCACATCCATTTCTTTGATGCCTGGGTATATAACTCTTATCGTTCTACTTTAATTGTGTTTATTTTACTCATGTTGCAAATGTCGAGAACTAATCTGAGGCCTCATCGACCGTTTAGGTCCATCGTTCTTGAAACCTTTCTCGGATTTACATCTCCAATTTTGTTTTGAAGTTGAGTTTTTCTTGTTTTGGAAGTATAGTTAGAGTCGGGGTGGTCATAGGCTTGTTGGGCTATAACAAAACCGCACGTGCGAAGAGTTTCTGGCAGTTGGGGACTGAAATAACCGCACATGGGGGAATAGGCACCACACGTGCAGAGAGATGGGATTTCTGTGAGGTTGGTCCTTGACATAACTGCACGTGCGGCGGTGAGTGTTGCACATACGAAAGAGTATGCTCCACACGTGCACGAAATGTTGATGTCCGAATTTTTTTTCTTTTTCTTCTCCTTGGGCTAAGTGTATCTCTTTTCCTCTCATCTCTCTCTTTCTCTCTCTCTCTAAAAACATGTTTCCTCTCCCTTCTCTCTACAGACACCATTCACTACCATAAATTCTTGATTTTTTCAAATCTATTGAAGATTTGACCCAATTTTCTTCATTAATTTTGGAGAGCTCATCAATGGTTACATTTTGTGCAGTGGCAATCGGATTTCAACACTATCAATTTTGAGATTTTTTTCTCTCTTCTTCTCTCAATCTTGAGGTAGGGAGTTTCTTTGAGTTATATATATGATTTTGGCATGTTCTAGTCTTTTTCTTGATGTTATCTTTGGGTTATGAGTTGGGATTTGAGTGAAGGTTTTGAACATGTTTTAAAAATGGGTATTTCTCTTCCCTCTCATGAATTGATTTTTATTTATGAAATGTGTAACTCTTGGAAGTCCATTGGTTAAAACACTTCTTAAAAATGAAAAAATTCACGTTGGGTGGAAACCCTAGATTTTGAAATTTGAAGAAAATGTTGGAATTATAGAAGAAAGATCATATGTTATTATGTTGTTATTAGCCAAAAGACAACCTAAGAGGGGGGGGGGGGGTGAATTAGGTTTTTACAATTAAAAATTAATAATACCCTAATAAAAATTATGACTAGCACAATAGATAAATATAGTTAATGAAATAAAAATAATTAAAACAAGTGTTCTAACAACTATGTCAGTTAATGATTTTAGCACAGTGAAAATGTGAAATATAGCTACAGCAATTTAAATAAAATAAAGAGATAAGGGAGAGAGAGGCAAACAAATTTATAGTGGTTCGGTTTCAACTCGGCCTACGTCCACTCCTCAAGTTTCACTTGAGATTTTTTACTATGCTCTAGCTTCACGGGGGTGCTAGCAACCTTTTTACAAATGGAGCAATCCTCCATGGATTTTACACAGACTTTCTAAGTCAAGAATATTGAGTGCACTGCACTTTTACAAGGTTGAAAATAAGGTGTTTTTGCTTTCACAGAAAGCTACAAGAATTATCTCTTAAAGATAGATATAAAAATGAAGTTTTGGTTTTTCTGTAAACCTCACATAGGAAAGATGGGCTAAAAGCTATAAGTCTCAGTGTATAATTTCTGAGAATAGATGTGAGTGATTATAGATCAAAGAATATTTTCAGGTTTTTGCAACTTGTTTACATTAGAGACATTGGTATATATAATGAAAATTATAGCCGTTTATAGCCGTTGTAGTCATTTGAATTTATAGTCGTTGTACTCGATCATTACTAATTTGAATATTTTCCACTCCATTATTACAAATTTGAATATCTTCCACTTGAACCTTTTGAACTGCTGCTGTGCTGGGCTGTTTGAACTCCTGATTTAATCAAATATTAAATATATTCTAACAACATTTAGGATACAGGTTTAGGTGAGAAATAATGGGACAAAATAAAATTTGATTTTATTAAAACATAAAATCATCAAAATAAATGTTGATTCTATTTTTCTCTTTTAAATAAATCATCAAAATAAATTTTGATTATATTTTTCTCTTTCAAATAAATCACCAAAATAAATTTTGATTCTATTTTTTTTTGTTCCAAATAAATTAAAACATAATTAAATAAATCATTAAAATAAATAAGTCTAACAGTTGTTAAATCATCTATGTAATGGATGAATTTTTGTTGAGGAATTGTCATGGATAGTATGATGAGAATACTTGGATCATGGAATAATTGGAAATTGTGTAGCATTTGTGAATACAGATAGTGTCATATGTCACATGGATATGATTATTGGTCATTAAATTGAGAGATGTTGATAATTGCATTATATTAAAGGCATAATGTTGAAAACTATGGAAATTGTAAAATTTCATTTACATACATTCATTTGCATAGCTTTGAATACCGATTATTATGGCTATGTTTTGGAAATGAATTTATTGTTTTGATAAAACAATTAATTGATCCTGAAAAGGTTTTGGGGTAAATATGTTGGTAAGTCCAGATAGGAAGTGTAGATTGGTATTGTTTAAGTTGGTTTGAGTGTCTAGGGTAAAAGAATGAAAACACGCGCGAGTAGGTACCACGTGCTTTCCGGTTAGGAGCCAGTAAAGTGAGGATTGATAGTGCTTAATATGCCTATTTACAAACACCAGTCTAGGTATTACTTGAGTTGTATTTACCACCCCACTGTGTATTATGAAAATTGATGCGATGATGTATTTTTGAAAAAGCATTACATATGATTTTCAAAAAGAAATAAAGGTATAGATTTTTGGAGCGTGTCAATGCATGGCATGCATGTTGTGAGACTACTTAAGCATATATACTTTGTTAAGATCTTCTTATTGAGCTTTGTGTTCACCCCTATTAGATTTATGTAGGAAATGATGTGGTGATTCCGCCTTAGTGAGGAAATATTTTGAGAGCACGAGGCTCTTCTATTTTTTATTTTTTATCTATATGTTTTGACAAGTGAAGGGCTTTAATTGTATGGGTTTTTGGATAACCATCTTTTGTATAACCGAATTTAAGCCTCAGAGCTTGTAACCTTTAGGGCATTTATTTTGCATTATTTCTTTTGTTTTCATTGTCGCACATGCTATAGATTCACCATTTAAGAATTTGAATATATATTGCATGTGGACTCTTTTTGTAAATCCCTCACATAAATGGAATACAAATATAGAGATTTGACCATTTGATTTGACATTAGTGTAATTCAATGAATTTATTATACTTATCATTATGCCAATTATTTGGGGGCGTTACCCCAATATATCAATGTTGTTGGTGGCGACAATGTCGATGAGGTCGGGGTCACTAGGGACATGAACGATGGCACAGAGACCGTCAATGGCGGTGAGTTGGAGGGCAGTTCTGTCTTTGCTGAATCGGACCTTTTCGACTTAAATGAAATGGGTTTGGGGGGATTTGGCTTGAATTATGGGTAGAGGATTGGATGGGTTAGTAGTGGTGTCTAGGGCTAGGGTTTGTTGTGGGGTAATTATTGAGAAGAGTAAAGTAGCCAAAGTGGCTTGTAATGGTAGATTCTTTAGATTAGTACTAGTGGGTTTTCTGTTGAGGATTGATTATGGAATTAGAAGCTTTGAACATTTGGTAGTTTTGGGGGTTGGATGAGAGAGAAAGACTTGGTTACTATGGAAGCTTGAGGAGTGCAAGAGGTTGGTGGAAGCTTGGTTACTAGGTAAAATTAATCTGAATTTTTCTTCACAGAGAAATTTGTTTAAAATTTCACTGGACATCTACCAAAGAAATTACTTTGTGAAGAGATTTTTTTTTTTTTGAAATTTCATTATTAGACTTATACCAGAAATTTCACTAGACCTATACCATAGAAATTTCACCGGACCTATACCAGAGAAACTGTGTATTTTTTAAATTTCCCTAGATAATTTTTTTGAATTTTCTTTGTGTATTTTTGAATTTCTCTGAATTTTTCTTCAAAAAGAAATTTGTCTTAAATTTCACTGGACCTAAGTCAGTGAAATTTCACTGATGTGTATCTCATTTTTTTCTTTATTTCTACCCTCTCTCCATCCCTTATGTCTTTCTTCATCTCTCATGGATTAATGAAATTTCTCTAATTAAGTGAGAGAAATTTCACTGACTGAAGATAGTCAATTCAATGAAATTTTGTCAAATTTTTCTCTCGAAATTTCATATTCATCATCGATCTTGTTTGATAGATCTTGACGAGAGCATTTCAAAAATATAATTTTTTTTTTGTTGAAAATGGACATCTAAATCAAAAGTTATTGAATTTTTAAGTTCTTAAATTTCCAGTCCTAACATTGTCCATTTTTTTTTTTATGTTGATTGTAGAGGGTATTTTGGTCCAACATCTGAATACAAAGCGCACAATTTTCTTTCATGGACTTGAGGCATCATGCTTTTTTTAGTGTCTTTTATCCTCTAAATTGCCATTATTAAGGATCTTTAAAAAAATTCTATAATGATGTGTAATATTTTGAGACTTATTAAATTTACTTAAATATATAACAAAATTACAGTAAAAAAATCAAAATAATTAAAGCACAAGTGACAAAATAAAAGTTAACAAACTCTAATAAAATATTATTTTACTTAATTAAATTTGAATAATTTAACTTATCCATTAAATCATTTTCAACGGATAAATCGTTATTATTAGTTATTAATTAGATAGTTATTCTCCTCTGACTTTCTTTCATTTTTTAGATATAATTGGAGGATGGGGATGGATGAATAATATTGCTTTATTTTTTAACTATGTATTTCGGGGGTTTTTTAGTGAATTATTTTCATGTTCTAGTTTTTTTTTTTTTTCAAATTTTTAAATACAACTAAAAAAAATATTTGTGCAAAATCTTTTTAAAAGAATCCCTAACGATTAAAAAAAAAAAGAGAGTAATATGTTGATTTTTTTTTTAATCTTTAGTATTTTTAATATTGTAGCCAATTTTGGGGGATGAATTATGCTGACCTCCTTTAAATTTTGGACAAAATATAGTTTTGAAATAATTACACTAACCTCATTTTTAGTAAAGTTTAAAGAATCAAAATTAATACAAATAATGTAAAAACAAAAAGATAAACAAAGTAAAATATATATATTTAAGTGTGAAAGAGATGATATAATTATTTTTCTATCCATATGACTATAAATTACTCATAAAAATATGTTTAAGTGTTATGTAAAATAAAATTTTCAGAGAGTTTAATATAATATAATTGGGAAAATTATTGATAAATCCCATGTAGAAGTGTTTTAACTCAAGAAGTCTATGAAGGAATTTTTTAACTCATTTAGTCCTATATATGTATAGTTTTATTCCATAAAATCTTTTTTCTTGATTTACACTATTTTCTTGGACACTTATGCCCTTATATTTTATTTTGATACCTTTATAAATATTTTTTGAACGGTTAGCAATTTTATGATGTGAACATTCATATTTTAAAATTCACATTGATAGAAATGTAAAATTGGCCCGTGCATGGCTGAATTACCATGGCAGTTCGGCTCGTTGACAATGTGAATATTCATATTGACATGTTAACATTCACATTAATAGGAGTGTAAAATTGGCCCGCGTCCCGTGGCGGTGCGAAACCCGCCCGCGGCCCATGAGCAGCCCGGGGAGGGCCCGGTCCGGTCTGTTGACAATGTGAATATTCACATTGACATATTAACATTCACATTGATAAGAGCATAAAATTGGCCATGCCCCATGGGCGACCAAAAGCCGGCAGTTCCATTTTTTGACAATGTAAATATTCATATTGACATATTAACATTCATATTGATAGGAGTGTAAAATTAGCCCGCGCCCCGTGACTGCTCGAAACTCGCCCACGGCCCATGGGCGTCCCGGGGCGGGCCCCGCCCGGCTTGTTAACAATGTGAATATTCACATTGACATGTTAAAATTCACATTGATAGGAGTGTAAAATTAGCCCGCGCCGCGTGGCTACCCGAAACCCGCCCACGGCCCGTGGGCGGCCCGGGCCGGCCTGTTGACAATGTGAATATTCACATTGACATGTTAACATTCACATTGATAAGAGTATAAAATTGGCCAGCGGCCCAGGGCGGGCTTGACCCGGCCCCTTGACAATGTGAATATTTACATTGACATTGATATGTTAACATTCACATTGATAAGAGTGTAAAATTGGCTCAAAGCCCGACTGCAGCCCGAGGCGGGTTTGGTCCGACCCATGACAATGTAAATATTCACATTGACATGTTAACATTAACATTGATAGGAATGTAAAATTTGCCCGCTGCTCGAAGCTTGCCCGCGGCCCGGGGTAGGCCCGACTCGGCCCGTTGACAATGTGAATATTCACATTGACATGTCAAAATGCACATTGATAGGAATATAGAATTGGCCCGCGGCCCGTGGGCTGCCCGAAGCCCGCCCACGACCCGGGGCATGCTCGTTTGGATTCGGACCCGAGCATGTCCGAGACCCTAGGTTAGGGCCTAGGTCATCACTTTGAAGCCCGGCCCAGCCCATCGGCCCGCTTAAGGCCCATTCAAGGCTCGATCCGAGACCTAGCCCGCCCGAGGTGCAATGTATTTTTTTGTGGAAAATAATAAAATTTTGGTAGAAAAAATTAAAAAGAATTAAAAAAAAAAGGCTAGGCCCGCCCAAACCCCGACCTAAGCTCGAGGCTAAGCCCAGGCCCACCGGCCTGACCCGAGGCTTGATCCATCGGCCCATCCAAAACCCGAATATCGTTGTGCCAGGGCTAGGACTTGGGCCTAATTTTTTGGCCTGTGGCCCGGCCCAAGAAAGGCTCGTTTGGGCCTAGGCTCGAGCCTAGTCCGAGACCCTAGGCTAGGGCCTGGGCTATCACTTTGAAGCTCGGCTCGGCCCATCGGCCCGGTCAAGGCCCGTTCAAGGCTCGGTCCGAGGCCCGGCCCGCGACGAGGCCTAGTGTCTTTTTTTGTGAAAAATAATAAAATTTTGGTAGAAAAAATTAAAAAAAAAGGGCCAAACTCACCCCGGGCCGTGGGTGGGTTTTGGGCAACCACAAGGCACGGGCTAATTTTACACTTCTATCAATGTGAATGTTAACATGTCAATGTGAATATTTACATTGTCAACGGGCTGGGGCGGGCCAGCCCTGGGCCGCTGGCCAATTTTATACTTTTATCAATGTGAATGTTAACATGTCAATGTGAATATTCACATTGTCAACGGGACGGGCAGGCGGGCAGCCATGAGGCGCGGGCTAATTTTACACTCCTATCAATGTGAATGTTAACATGTCAATGTGAATATTCACATTGTCAACAGGCCGGGCCGGGCCGGGCTCGCCTCGGGCCGCGGGCCAATTTTATACTCTTATCAATGTGAATGTTAACATGTCAATGTGAATATTTACATTGTCAACGGGTTGGACCAGGCTCGCCCCGGGTCGCCCATGGGCCGCAGGCTGGTTTCGCACTGCCACGGGATGCGGGCCAATTTTACACTTCTATTAATGTGAATGTTAACATGTCAATGTGAATATGCACATTGTCAATGGGCCGGGCTCGCCCCGGCCCGAATCGAATTTTTTCGGGCACCCACGAGGATCGACATGGGCCGGGCCCCTACACATTGACGATATGAACATTCATATTGACGGTGTGAACATTCACATTAGGGGTATTTTGGTAATTATGTCACCCATAAGACTTATTGAAACATAAGAAAATAATGTGAACTAAATGGAATATAAGTAGATGAAAATGGTATTTTGGTCTTCTTATCTCAAATAGGACCTAATGGAATAATAAAAAAGAATATGGATTAGATGGAATAAAACTCTTAGAAAGTGGATTTATCAAAAAAGCTCCCAATATAATTATATCAAATTTGTGAGGTTATAGTATTTTCATCAAACATTTGGAGAGGTCATCATAATTTTACCCATTTGTTTTGCTTTTTAGACGTAAAAATAAAAAAAAATAAAGATAACAACAACAAAAAAGTGGCAAAACAGTTTTTAAAAAACCAAATCATATAGATGTGGTATTGTTTAGTTAGAGTAGAATAAAAATAAAAGAAAGATTTAAAAGATTATGTTCCTGAAATATTTGTTTTAGGAAAATGTCTCGTAACTTAAATTTTGTGGCTCAAAAGTGGCTCAAATGGCCAAATTGGCCATTTTTATGTTGTTCCTCAAAACGACGTCGTTTTTGCCATTTGAGCCACTTTTGAGCCACAAAATTTGAGTTACGTAGCATTACCGCTTGCTTTATGGGTTTTGTACCTGATAGCATCATTATTCAAATTGACACAGAAGCATACATCATTGGTATGATTATGTATAAGAAAATATAGGGAAAATTAAAACACACATCCACACCCCCCCCCACACACACACACACACACACACACACACACACACACAATCTATAATTTGAGCTATATAACAAAATAAATTTTGTCAATTTACACTATATTCTTTTGATTTGTTTTCAATCTAAATTATCAATCTATTTTTGTTAAGTAAAATTGATAAAAATAGAAAAAAGAAGAAGGTATTTTAGTCATCAAACTCAATATAAGTGTATATGAATGGTCGAAAATACTATTTTTTTTTGAGTGTAATGTTTAAAATATTATTTTTTGTCAGTTTTACTTAACAAAAATTGTCAAATGTTTAGATTAAAAACAAATTAAAAAGTCAAGATTTATTTTGTAACAAAGGTCAAATCTTGGAGAATTTTTTTGTAATTTCTCCAAAAATATTTTATAAATCAAACAGTATATATAGAAGGCTAGAAACATATTGCAGAATTTATACATCAACAAAAATATTAAAAAGAAAAATAAATTATTGCAAGTGATATATATATATATATATATACTAGGTAAAAAAAAAAAAAGAAAGTCCTGTGCAAGACACGGGTGAAATGTTAAAATAAAAAATTTGTGTGAAAAAAATGTAAATTAATTAGATTATTTAAATTGATTATTTGTGTACTATCTTTTATGAGAGGCATAGATGACTTAACTTTCTATAAATTTTAAAAATTTGGATTTAAATGAAGCATTTTTATATATTTTATACATCTTAATATTTTAATTTAAAACTTGTTTTCTAATTTGTATGCAATATTAAATAAATAAATAAATTATTAAGTCAATTAACGATTTTTAATGATACGAAATATATCTTTCAATGAACAATTTTGATAATTTTATTGATACATAGGAGAGTAGTTAGAATTTTTTTTTTTCTATTTGTTTTGTTAAATTACAAATTTTAAGAAGTAGTTGAAATTTCTATTATTCTAGGGGCATTTTATATTTTAAAAAAAATTGATGAGTGTATTTGTAATTTACTCAAAAACAAAAGGTTTATATTTTATAACTGACTAAGATTTTGTGCATAATTATAATAAAACCTTCATTTAAATTAGAACTATCAAAAATGATAAATATTTCAAATAGAAAAGGACAAAATAGAAAAACTAAAACACAAGTTATGATGAGTAAATAATATAAAATAAAAGGTAAAATGGGAAAATGAAAAAGCAAATAAATCACTGCTTATATATATATATATAGAATAGATATAATGCCGTTTGGAATCTTTAAAGTTAGTAAACAAGATACTTATTGCCTTTCCAAAATGCCAATGAGTAAATAATATAAAATAAAAAGGTGAAATGGGAAAATGAAAAAGCAAGTGTAAATCACTGCTTATGTATATAGAGCGGAAAATATTTGGTGGTCTAAATTTTTGTGACTCGAATAACTCAAATGTGTTAAAATGATATCGTTTTACATCAAAAATGACATCGTTTTGAGTGTTTCGAACCATTCGAATCATGTTTTTTGAGATCACCTAACATTGTTGATATAAAATACCGTTTGTAATCTTTAAAGTTAGCGAAAAAGACACTAAAGAAACACAAAGAAACTTCACCTAGCCAATTGCTAACTACCTAATTCATACCGTGATAATTGTTTCAGAATAAATACTATTTGCCTTTTCGAAATGTCAAACTATAATTGGGACATATAAAATCATTGTCACTAGACAATTGTTTGGGTCAACAATAGCATTTAATGGTCCGATGATGGCATGTCACAAAAGCAGTTTTGGAGTGTTCTATGGCAGCTTCATATTCCGAATAAAATCAAGATATTCGGCTGAAAAAAGTATCTTTGGGTTGTTACCGATGCGGGCAAATTTGTGGAAACGCCATATCATGAATATGAATTCATGTGAGTGGCGTGGACATGAGATTGAAATTGTGAGTCATTGTTTTCATAATTGCTAGCTTGCGATGTAAGTTTGGATATCAAGCTCGATCTCTATGGTTATCAATTTTTTGTCTGTTATCAATTGTTTTGAGTGGGTTTGCAATCTTATGGCCAAGTATAATATGGAGTTGATGAATTTATTTATTACTATTTGTTAATGCTTATGGAATCATAGGAACTCAGTTATTTTTTAAAACAAGTGAAGTTCAATGAATGAGGTTGTATCTTTTACTAAGAAGTATGTAACAGAGTATGCTCAAACTTAACAATGCAGCCAAATTCCAGTGCATCCTGTGCGGGTACGAAGGTGGGTCGTGCCAAGAGAGGTTGTGTTTAAATTGAATTTTGATGGCTCGGTTCCAAAGACCCAAGTAGTTGCTGGTATTGGGATTATTGTTCGAGACAGTAATGGGGCGGTTATTGCTTTTATGATTGAGCGAATTCATTATTTGGAGGATGTTGATTGTGTGGAAGCATTGGGTGCAGTTAAAGCGCTTAATTTGGATGTGATTTGAGTTTGGATAATATTCAGCTTGAAGGAGATTCTCTATTTAGTGTCTGCAATCCAAAAAAAGACGGATAACTTGTCTTGTTATGGTCATTTGGTGGGTATGGCTTAGGCGCTCCTCTTGTGATTCCATTCTTCATCGGCCTCGCATGTTTATAGAGAAAACAATTCTGTGACACATTGTTTAAGTAGGTTAGTTTTTGATTTTGATTCATCACGAGTTTGGAGGGAGAAAGTTCCTCTCTCTTTAATGGCGTTGGTGGTTTCTGAAGTTCCCCTTCTTTGTAACTGCTTTTCCTATCTTGAAAATATATATATAGCATTTAATGAGCCCATCAACCTTTCACAAACAGCTCTATTAAATTAGTTAAAATTTTATTATATTTTAATTTAAAAATTATTATTTTTATTTTAGTTATACATCTTTTTAGTGTTATTTAACAAATTCCCTATTCTTTTTTTACATTATTTAAATATTATTTTTATTCATTTTAATTTAGAATTATTTTTTATAAACTCAACACAATTAATTTTAAAATATGAGAAGTAATATGTTTTAATATTTGATTAGGTAAAGTCACTAGTTACATTTATTAAGTTAAAATCATCAAAACTAATAATTAATTTTATAGTTAATTTGATGAAATGAAATTTAGTGATTTACTCACTATTTTAACTAAATAATGAAAATAACTAATTGATAAAGAAAAAGATCCTCTTACACGTGAATGTATCTTTTCGGATACACGTGGATGATTCTTCTCATTTGATGATTTTCTTCATATTAACCTTTGGATTTAAGACATAGATTGATATTGTTAAATAAAATTTTATATAAAATTTCTGAATATTAAATATTATTCATATTTTTTTGTATTTATTTTAAATTTTTATTGAATTTTTTGTGCAGTTGTGATGTGATTATCGGTTGAAGACTTCTTTCATATTAAAACGTTCGATTTAATATAATTTTCATATTTATAATTTATCTCACGAAATCATTACAAATACGTAAAAAAAAAAAAAAAAAAAGTCTAATTTTGTTTCTTCATTGTTTAGCAAAATCCATTTTACACAATTGAAAAACACAAAAAAAAACCTTCATATTCTTCATTATGAGGATGAAATCTAATGAAATTTAAAATTACAAACAAGATGAATAAATAAAATCAAAAAATCACAAGTCTCAAATAAAGAAATTAATCTAAAACTTAAATATATTTCATTTACAGTAAATAAATTTTTTTGAAGGTTCAAGTTTATAATTCGTTTTTGACTTTTTGTTAGGATGATTTACATAAATAACAAGAGTTGACGCTGAGACTTCCTTTCTTTCTTTAATTGGTTAGATGTTTTCCTTCTTTTTCTTTTGGGCCTTGACCTTTAATTTGGGCTTTAAGTGAGTTTTTTTGTATAAGAATTGGAAGTTTTGGGGCCCAAAATTTAGTCTACTTTTTGGGGCCCAAAGCGATTGCTTTGTGACCTTATGGTCAGCTCTGATTTATTTAGGCTAGTGAAGGAATTTCATGGATTATGCATGGAAATCAATGAAAAATTGTCATGAAGCAAAGAATTAAATTGCGACGGAGACCGTCCTTTGTTGACTAAAAAGAATAATGAAATCTGCAGTGCTATGCAACAAATATTGTTTGCAAAAAATCAATAATTAAATATATATATATAGGAAGCAATAACTTGTGCTAATTATCTATCAAAATAAAATGAAAAATATGCACATTCAAAGAGCTTTCTTTCAACAGTAATGCATTCTTATACATATTCAAAGACGGCTCCAATCAGCTCATTGACCTGAAAAACATATCAATTACAATAATGAGTATATGAAATTCCTTATTGATTTTGACGTAGGTGGGCTCATAGAGGTTTTTGGCCCACCACTTATGTCATAATCCAAACCCGCCCCTATAGGTTAAGGACATAACCGGCTAGTAATCCCGAGATTACCAACGGCCTCAAACCAAAACAGACATAACTCATCAGAGAAAAGGGGCCAAACGGAAGCAAAATTTAAATCTTTGTCCACAGAGCCGTGCTTATATGCACATCGAACAAACCATACACATATACGTTAATAACCCACGACAAAATACAGTACCATAAAATCCTTTACAGACAGGATCATCCAAACTGAGTCAATCTATATCAAAACTATATACAGATATACACAAAGTCCTTGCTAACAAGACCAAAATATAAATACATAACAAAATGGCAAGGATGGGTCTCGTGCGTGAGACACAAGGCTAACTCTCCAAAACTCATGTTGTTCCTGGCAGATTTCACTGGAGCTGGGTTTGGACTTCTCTTGGCTTACCTACAAACACATGAATGAGCGTGAGCGATAGCCCAGTGAATAATATCAAATCAAATACAGAAGTTACATAACAATGTAAAATAACATGTTCCAAACGGGCTTGGGCCCAATCCATATTTCTATTTAACAGATATATAACTATACGAAATTCAAATCAAGTGACTGTAGTTCCAAACATTTTGGCCTTTGAGCAATTCAGATTTCCATTTATGTCAAAACAGCCTTCGGCCCATTCATTTATGTCAAAATGGCCTTCGGCCCATTCGTTTACGTCAAAACGGCCTTCGGCCCATACATTCGTGTCAAAACAGCCTTCGGCCCACTCATTCATGTCAAAACAACCTTAGGTCCATTCATATATGTCAAAACGACCTCCGGTCCACTCATTTCTATCAAAACGACCTTTGGTCCGTTCATTTCTGTCAAAACGACCTTCGGTCCATTCGTTTACGTCAAAACGGCCTTCGGCCCAAACATTCGTGTCAAAACGACCTTAGGTCCATTTATTCATATCGAAACAACCTTCGGTCCATTCATTCATTCATGTCAGACTTTTGTCCACAATCCCAATTAGAAACTCATAAAGCTTATAAGAGAATCAACAGTTGGACATTGCTAAGCTTTCAAATATCAATATTACTCATAGTGATCGGCTTGTGAATTTGCCCTGGAGCTTGACCCTACACATTTCATGAACACAAAAGGGTCACTAAGAGTTCAATCCGTTCTTTAATTCACATAATCCTCTTTAGGCTTTATTCTTATCTCGTTAACTCATTTACAATGCTCAATGCATGCCTAAGAGTGCTTACAAGTAAAAGGGAACGGAAAACGAAACACAGAATGCATGAAAAAAATTTCAGAAAATAGGGTCCTCGCTCGAGCGTGGACTTAGCCGTTCGAGCGGACCCTTAAGGCCTGTAAAAGTGCTGGTTACATGAAAAATACGCTCGAGCGTGAAATAGGACACTCGAGCGTAAGGCCTGACTACAAAAGCTCCCTGCTCGAGCGTGAAATATCCCGCTCGAGCGAACATCCAACTCTGCAAAAAGTGCTGGGAGCACGAAATTTACGCTTGAGCGGAGGTTCTCCCGCTCGAGCGGACATGAAAATTCTGGAAAACCCAGAATGTGTTCTTGAGCTCAAATTCGGTTTCCAACCAACATATCTTGCATGCTATGGCTCAAATCTCAAATATAATTATACTAACATGAGGTAAACCCCAAATCTCAATCCAATGGGGCTCAATTCATAATTAATTCACATGTATGCCCTAATCTCCCATCAAACTCATTCTTATATAACAAATTCATACATTCAAGCTCATATCTTCATAAATTGTACATGCATGTGATGAATTAGCCACATTCTCAACTTAGACAATACAAATGGTGATCAAAACATGAGTTTCAACCAAAACTCTACTTGAATCATGCATTTTAAGCTTATACATGCTATTTCAACACAATTTCTTACATGCATGCATATATCAAGCTTTAATTCAACAAAACCAACCCAATTTCATTTCAATCTTACTCTTGATCACCCAATTAGCTTGAACACACAAAATTACAAACTATAATCTAAGAATTACTCACCTAGAAACTTTGATTCTCACAATCTATAACAATTCTTGGATTATCTTCAAGGTTCCCAAGCTTTAAGCTACAATTTGCACAATTCTGTCCTCTCTAACAGCCGGCTTTCCCCCTCTCTCAAGGTTTGATCAGCCAAAATGAATACATAGAAGAGAATGGGAAGTGTGGTGCCCTTACCCAACAATTCCTACTAACTCATAATAATAGTAATAAATAATTGGGCACCAATTTACCAATTTAATCAACTTAATCTGGTCCGAATCAATTTTTCAAGTAAATTTCACCGTAGACTCTAAAAATTATGCCAATCACAATGGCGTAATCAATTTCGGGTTCTGTGGCCGATAAGGCCCTCAATTTAATTTCCAAAGCAGATTATTCAAATAGATATTCCTACGGTGAACAGATAGAACTTCAAAATCACATATATTCACAAAATGGCACATAAAATCATGCTAAACACATAATCATACGCAAATTAAGGACCAATTAGCATACTACGGAATAGGGGTATCACAACTTAGAGCCCAACACACGGTTCAAACACTAAAACCCAACATTATTGGAACCCAACGTTATATTAAGAACCAATGGCATCTAAACACTTGTCAAGAGGAGAACCAGCCACGTAAGTAGACAAAGATCCTACAGAGTTATTGCATCACACATCAGCCATTAATGAAGCCCTCGTAGCATTAAATGCGATAATCTCTTCACGTCAGAGCAGGTAGCCTCACTATGAACAAGACAAGCTAGAGCGTAAACTTTCGGCCAACGTGACAGGTTGGAGTGGACAAGGAAATGATGAACGAAGAATATAAGAAGGCTTCCAAGACACAAAAAGGTTAGGTGCCCTATCGTTATTCTCCTATCATTCGCCATAAACTCCTCTCTCTTCTAACTTGACTGTCGAAGGGTCTGCTGGGGGACTCTTCTTCTCCGCTAGGCTTTTGTACAGGTACCCCGGTGGGCTCAGTGTTCAAGGAACGACGTTGGAAGTGTGGGCCTATGATTAGCAGCACTATCAGTTGGCGCCGTCTGTGGGAACACCATTCCGTCTGACAATTGTGCTCATTATTACCGAAGACCCGTTCCCGATAATCCCTCATCGCTGGCCATCAAGGTGAATGGTCACAACGAGATCCATGGCTTCTCAACAAAACGTCGTCGACCCTTAAGCCGACCCTACCAATCTAAACAACCCACCTCAGTCGTTCACAGAACTCACCAACAGCATCAACCGCTTGGCCGAGCAAAATCAGGCCTTGATCAACGCTTTGCTCCAGCGAAACCTCCTTATACCTCCTCTACTGCCACAATATATCCCTCCCAATCAAGAACAAACCCTGAGTCATCCTTTCCAGCAAGCTCACCTCTCAAACTTAGAGGGTCGGCAAGCTCCACCCCAAGACATGAACCCGCTACCTCGAGGTTTACATCTGTCCGGTCAAACACTTGCCCCTGAAGGAGAGGCTAGTAGTGTTCAGCCTCCACTGCCCTCGGGGGGTGACAATGTTCCTATCTGGGATGCGGAACTTCAAGCCATGAAACTTCAGCTTTAAGGAGTTATGCAAAACATACAGAATAAACTCTCCACAACAGCCAACTCCCCATTTGTCGCCTTCATTAGAGACAAATCCCTACCTCCCAAGTTCAAAATGCCCTCAATCGACTCTTTCGATGGCACAACGGACCCAGTTGACCATTTGGAGACTTACAGAACCCTAATGATCCTCCATGCTTTTCCTGATGAGATCATGTGTCGGGCTTTCCTCGTGACGCTTAAGGAGTCGGCTCGACTATGGTTTAGTCAGCTACCACCGAACTCCGTTTTTACTTTCCAACACCTAAGTGATTCCTTTCTGAGCCATTTCACTGGCGCTCAACGCCAGCGGTGTCCGGCAACACAGCTTCTTAACATTCGCCAGACGGAGGGGGAGTCGCTACACAGCTTTGTCACCCGCTTCAACACTGAAGCCCTACAGGTGGCGGAAAACGGTGACAAGGTCATCATCACGACTTTTATGGCCGGTTTACGATCATCTGATTTCCTCTTCTCCCTCTCCAAAAACCCTCCAACCGCCATGGCCACTCTCATTTCCAAAGCCCAAAAATATATGAACGCCGAAGACTCTTTGGCAGCCTGCCAGGATACTACAACTAAAAACCCAACCTCCAGGGAGAAGAGAAAAGAATCTAAAACCAAAACCACCCAATAGACATAGCAAACCCCTCGGTATACCGACCGACCCGCTCGCCCCGATTGATCAACACCTACCTAACCGCCTGGTCGGTTTGAGCGGTACACTACCCTCAATTCTCCCATGGAACAAGTCTTGAACCAGATCTAGCGAGATTACAACTTGAAATGGCCCCAACGCTCACAGTCTCCTTCTAACCGGCGAGATTAATCCAAGTACTGTCGTTTCCATCAGGACCACGACCACAACACTGAGGAATGTGTTAACCTTAAATACCAGGTAGAGAATCTGATACGTCAGAGTCACTTCAATCGGTTCACGGTAGCCTGTCCCCAACAGTGGCCAAGGATCGAACCCGCAGGGGGCCACCGCCAACAAGCCCTTCTCCGACAACCCCTACAACCTAACCGAGACAATGATCGGCCCCCATTACAACCTCGACCCCAAGGCAACCCTGCTTCCCCGGTCGGAGAGATTAGAGTCATCGCTGGCGGGTTTGCATGCAGAGGACCATCTTGTTCGGCCCAGCGAGCCGAACTAAAAAAAATCAGACAACGCTCCGATAAGGAAGTCCCCATATTGGATCGTCCCTTCAAACACCCCAAGTAGTGGACTGAACCCATCACCTTTATGGAGGCCGACTGCACAGGCATTCGTTTCCCCCACGACGACCCCCTCGTCATCTCTGCTCTCCTATCCAATTACAAAGTCAGACGGGTGCTTGTCGACAATGGCAGTTCTTCTGACATTATCTTCCTAAACGCCTATCGCCAGCTCAAAGTCGGCGAAGAAAAATTGTCCCATGTCTAGACCCCATTAGTCGGCTTCACGGGGGATCGGGTGACGTCCATAGGTTCCATCAATCTTCCCATCACCATCGGAGAGTACCCACGGCAGACCACCAAGTTACTTACTTTCCTTGTTGTCGACTGTCCTTCTGCGTATAACATAATCCTTGGCCAAACAGCCCTTAACGTTTTCCAAACTATCACCTCCACATACCATCTAGCCATGAAATTTCCCACCGACCTTGGGATAGGGGCCGTGAGGGGCGAGTAGACAATGGCTAGAGAATGCTACGTCGCCTCACTAAAAGAGGTCAAGTTGAAGGAAACTATGATCATCGAAGGGTTCGACGTCAGAGACGAAGAAGAGTTAGTCAGAAGGGAACCAGTAGAAGAACTTGTTGAAGTCCTTATCGATCTTACAAACTCAGCCAAAATAGCCAAGATCGGCGGCAGCTAACTATCCTTGCAGGCCAAGGTCGACCTCACAGCTCTCTTAACTGAGCACAATGATGTGTTCACCTGGACCCATTCCGACATGCCAGGCATCGATCCCTCTTTCATCACTCACTATCTCAGTATCAAGCCCCACTTCTGACCTTTTGGCCAGAGATAACATATCTTTCACTCGGAACGCAATGCTCTTATTGCCTCTGAAGTAGACAAACTACTGAAGGCGCAATTCATCCAAAATGTGGATTACCCCAGATGGTTGTCCAACGTAGTCCTGGTCCGCAAAAACAATGGTAAATGGAGACTCTGCGTCGACTATTCTGATCTTAATCGAGTTTACCCCAAAGATAGTTATCTCCTTTCCCGAATAGATCTGTTGGTCGATGCCACTGCAGGACACCAGATGCTTAGTTTCATGGATGCTTTCTCCGGCTACAATCAAATTCTGATGCACCCGGCCGATCAGGAACACACCTCCTTCATCACAGACAGAGGAACTTATCACTATCGTGTTATGCTGTTCGGACTGAAAAATGCCGGAGTAACTTACCAATGTCTGGTCAATGCCGTCTTTCAATACCAGATAGGCCGGAACATGGAAGTCTACGTCGACGACATGCTAGTCAAGAGTAAACTCTCCTCTGATCATTTGGAAGACCTGCGAGAAACCTTTGAAACCTTACGCAAATATTAGATAAAGCTGAATCCAGAGAAGTGCGCTTTCGACGTAGGATCTGGAAAGTTCTTGCGCTTTATGGTCAGCTAACAGGGCATCGAGGCTAACCTTGAAAAGATCAAGGCCCTGATAGAAATACGGTCTCCCAGAACGGTCAAAGAGGTTCAACGGCTCACAGGCAGAGTCGCCGCCCTCAACTGCTTTATTTCTCGAGCAATAGACAAACGTCTCCCATTTTTTAAAGTCCTCCGACAGGCTTTTGGGTGGAACACCGAATCTGAGGAAGCTTTTTAACAACTTAAGCAGTGCGTGGCCAACCCCCCTAATCTCTCAAGCATTCCCAGGTGAAACTCTCTTCCTCTACTTAGCCGTATCAAACACTGTAGTTAGCGCCGCCCTAATTAGGGAAGATAGCTCAGTACAACGTCCAGTTTACTATATCAGTCGCACTTTGAGGGGGTTGGAACAGAACTATCCTTTATTGGAGAAAATGGCCCTCGCTTTAGTCATAGCCTCAAGGCGTCTTCGGCCTTACTTCCAAGCTCACTCCATAGTGGTTCTCACTGACCAGCCTTTGAAAAAGGTCATGCAATAGCCAGAGTTGTCAGGTAGACTGATGTAGTGGTCCATTGAGCTCAGTCAATTTGAAATCTCTTACCGACCTTGAACAGCAATCAAAGGATAGGCCGTTGTCGATTTTATCTTGGAATTCACTAATCTCACACCGAACGTGCCCTCTCCGCCAACGCAATTCAACTCCGAGGCAGAAGACCTCCATTCCTGGACCCTTCATGTTGATGGGTCATCCTGCAAAGAAAGAAGTGGGGTCAGTCTCATCCTCACCACCCCCGAGGGCGGGTATTTCAAGTGCGCCCTCCATTTTCTATTCGACGTGAGCAATAATGAAGCCAAATACGAGGCCTTGATAGCAGATCTTCGTCTGACCAGAGACATTGGTGTAAGCCATCTTCATGTGTTCAGTGATTCCCAACTGATCGTCGGGTAGATTACTGGAGAATTCATTGCAAAAGAAGATACGATGTGGGCCTACAGGTACATTGCTCTCTTTTTTGTTCGCCTTTTCAATACTTTCCAGATCAAACACATCCATAGGTTAGAAAACTCCAAGGCAGACGAAATGGCCCAATTAGCCTCGGCCGACTAGTCAGACCTCAACCACGGCATTTGCATTGAATACCTGACCCATCCAGCTACTTCGCCAAATTAGTAGGAGGTTCACTTCCTCCAAAACGAACCTATCCCATGGGCTACAGACATTCTTCTGTTTTTGATGCAAGGGGAGTTGCCAGATGATAACCAGCAAGCTTCCAAAGCCAAAGCCTAGTCATCCAATTACATTCTCATCGACGGCCTACTGTACAAGCGGGAATTTTCATGCCCATACCTCAGGTGTCTCAGTCCTGCTCAAGCGATCTATGTCATGAGAGAAGTTCATGAAGGCATTTGTGGTAATCATTCGGGTGCAAGGTCTCTGGTCCACAAAAACCTCCGCACCGGTTACTTCTAGCCTACTCTTAATCAGGATGCCGCCGAATTTGTGCTCAAGTGTGACAAGTGCCAGCGGTTTGCCAACATCCCTAATGCTCCACCAACAGAACTCATCACACTCAACAGTTCTTACTCCTTCGCCAAGTGGGGCATTGACTTGGTCGGTTGTCTACCCACTGGGAGGGACCAAACAAAGTTCGCCGTGGTTGCCATTGACTACTTCACCAAATGGGTAGAAGCCAAACCCCTTGTTACAATCACTGAACGAAACACCATCAGATTCATCTGACAGTTGATCGTGTGCCGATTTGGAATCCCCAAGCAATCGTTTCGGACAATGGCAAGTAATTCGACAATGCCAAGTTCAAGCAATTCTGTGCAGAACTCCACATTAGACCATGTTTCTCCTCCCCAAGTCATCCCCAAGCTAATGGGCAAGTCGAAGTCACCAATCACTCCCTCCTAAAGATCATCAAGACTAAGTTGGAAGCTGCTAAAGGACTTTGGGCAGAGGAATTACCAAACGTACTTTGGGCTTATTGGACGACTGCTCGAACTCCCACTAGGGAGACCCCGTTTCGCCTAACATACGGTGCCGAAGTAGTCATCCCAGTGGAAATCGGCTTGCCAACCCCTCAAATTTTACACCCGAATCCTGAACTAAACCAAGAGTTGCGTTGGCCCGACCTAGACCTCATTGAAGAACTCCGAGAGACAACTGCTATCTGACAGGCGTCATACCAGCAGAAAATGAGAACACATTATAATCACAGAGTCCGACCACGAGAGTTTGCAGTGGGAGACCTAGTCTTATGCGAAGCCACCCTTGCTACTAAAAATCTGACCGAGGGCAAGCTTGCAGCAAAATGGGAAGGACCTTATGTTGTCACGGCTAGACCCCGCCCAGGCACTTACCGTCTCCGAGATATGGAAGGTAGAAACCTGCCCTATCCATGGAATGCCGAGCACTTGAAGCGTTATTTCTAGTGAAATGGCATCTCCTGTTGTTGTATTGTTCAATTGTTATATGATCTCTTTTACCGATCTGCACACTTGTTCATTTTTGCCCTTTCCATACATAGTGTAAACTTGTGATCAACAGGCTATGCCTTAAATGATAACAATTTGATATCTTCATTATCTGTGTTGCTTTCCAACGACAACCTTTTTCACCAAGCCTCAGTATGACTGAGCACAAAGTGCCCAACCAGACTGAGATAGCTAAAGCCTCAACCAGACTGAGCATGAAGAACTCAGCCAGACTGAGATAACTAAAGCCTTAGCCAGACTGAGCACAAAGTGCCCAGCCAGTCTGAGCTAACTAAAGCCTCAGCCAGACTAAGCATGAAGAACTCAGCCCGACTGAGATAGCTAAAGCCTCAGCCAGACTGAGCATGAAGAACTCAGCTAGACTGAGATAGCTAAAGCCTCAGCCAGATTGAGCATAAAGTGCCCAGCCAGACTGAGTCAACTAAAGCCTCAGCCAGACTGAGCACAAAGTACCCAGCCAGACTGAGTCAACTAAAGCCTCAACCAAATTGAGCACGAAGAACTCAGCCTGACTGAGATAGCTAAAGCCTCAGCCAGACTGAGCATGAAGAACTCAGCCAGACTGAGATAACTAAAACCTTAGCTCAACTGAGCCCTTCCAGTCTCAGCCAGACTAAGCGCGAAGAACTCAACCAGTCTAAGTCAAAATTGCTCTTATCCAGACAAAGTAAGCAGTTACAATTAGTCGCTGCCAGACTTAGTTAAAATTACAGTTTGTAATCACCTATTTTTACTAATCCATAAAAATTAAGCCTGCTTGCCCATTTTCACCATTTTTACAAGATAGGTTACTTATCAAATTTCATATTTCCAAATTTTTCTTACCCATTTTTATCCAATTCTACTCAGCCATTTTTTCCATTAAAACTTTACAAATCCAAGCAATAACAACAATAACAACAATATGAGAACTCGTCGTTTTATTAACACACTTGCACTTTTATACAATTCATTACAAAAATTACATGCACAAAAAAATAAAAATAAAAATTTACAACGATTAATCCCCCTAGTTGGATGCGAGATCTTCCTCTTTAATCCCTTCATCTAAGGGAGTCTGGGCCACATCGTCTTCCCCTACCTTCATGCGACTGAAGTCCACGTTTGGGAACAGCTCTTGTGCTTTGTACTTGAAGCTCATCTAGCCGCTGTCCCAGTACTGGCTTATTTTGTGCTTGTAGAAGTCTGAACGCTGAAAGCTTTGGATCACTTCTTCTTCACTCCTACCTTCAGCGGCCACTCCTGACGGCCCAGCACCCGCTTCCCCCTCTTTCGCCAAGCTCCACACAACCGCGGCGTCAATGGCCATATGGAATTCGGCAGACCCCTTAAATTGCTCCACAGCAGCCACACATAAATCAGGGTATGCCGCCCTCTTAGATGCCAATTTGGCCCTCTCTTCTGCCAAGGCCTTCTCAAAGTTTGCAATTCGCCCATCTACTTCTTCATTCTCTTTAATCGCCTGGTCATGCAGTTCTTCGTTGTTAACCAGGGCTTCCTCCAACATTTCCTTGGCGGTGGTGTAGGCCTCCTGGATTTTTCCTACCTTCTTCTGCTCGCCCGCCAACTCAAACTCCAGGGATACCGCCTTGTGGCGCACCACTTCCAGCTCTTATTTGGTCTAGGCAAGCTCGGCGGCAACACGATCTGCTAAGTAGTTCTGCACCACCGCTAGTACCTCCATCATCTTTGCCCTCTGAGCATACTCTAGCCTTTTGGCATACACACTCCGCACGGCTTTTCTCCAGCCCACTGTCTCTGCCTTTAAATTTTGCTGCTGTGCCTTAACCCCTTCCAGCTGGGCCCTTAGCGACTCCCCCTCCATCTTCGCACGCGCTGCCTTATTCATTAGGGTAGCCGCTAGGGTCGCCGCCTCCATCTGCGTCGAGCATAACCCCCTTAAGAGGTCGACCTCTGTTAATCGCTCCATCGATCGCATGGCTGCATCCTCCACTACTCCAACGAGACGGTCGGTAGTGACTGTTACGCCCATAACTCGCCCCTAAAAGTTTGGGCATGACCACTTCAAAAACGGACATAAAGTCTGACATGTATAACATATAGGGCCTGAACGGAAGCATTTAATACCATAAAATAATGTAAACCAATATCCATTGAGCTACCACTACTATGCCAGGATCACACACATTACATAAGGTAGATGAACATACAGTAAATATACACCTGAACATCAGTAATAGACATACACATATACAGACCCGACCCCATGAATGGGCGTATAACAAAAGCATTAGCGAGGAAGAGGTTATACACCTCTCAATATACAAAGCCCAAAAGCTTGGCAAAACCACACAACACACAAAGGCTTTATTTAAGTGCCTGGACATACTAAGGTTAATAAAGCAGAGACGAGCATCAGGGTCAGGATTAACTCCAGGTTGAATACCTACAGAAGTAGACAAAATACAGAGTGAGATAGGCTCAGTGAATAGTAGTACTTCAACAATTTCATGTTCAACTTAAATAATAATACATATCAATGTGTATGTGAACATAGAAATCATGTGGTTAATCTGATTTTGCACAAATTTTCAGAACAGCCTTGTTGGTTCACAAATTCACGGATTGGCCCTTGGCCTGGTGGGTTCACATATTCACAAATTAGCCTTTGGCTTTATAGATTCATAACTGAGATTCATAACTTCACAACTTGGCCCTTGGCCTTTTGAATTCATAGTTTCATACATTGGCCCTCGGCCTCATGGATTCATATTTCACAAAACGGCCCTCGGCCTCATGGATTCACATTTCACAAAACGGCCCTTAGCCTCATGGATTCACATTTCACAAAATGGCCCTCGGCCTCATGGATTCACATTTCACAAAATGACCCTAGGCCTCATAGGTTCACATTCACAAAATGGCCCTCAGCCTCGTAGGTTCCAAAAGTCATAAGTTGGCCCTCGGCCTCATAGGTTCATAAATTCACAAGTTGACCCTCGGCCTCATAGGTTCATAAATTCCTTCATCATTCTCATATATTGACATACTTAACTTGCGTAAAACAGAGTGCTAATGATAACTTTGACATAAAGTAAAGCATAGTTATAGATTGACACGGTTGTCTTGTGTATAACAGGGTGATAACAATAATTATTTACAGAAAGCACATGTGTCATTACAGTACTATTCATGGTGACAGAACAATTCACATCATAATGTGAGTCACATAATAATGTTAGACCTTTGTATTCATACTATAGGCTTTGGACGACTTCGGGTCCATGTATATCACAACAGAATAATCTCAAACTCATATGAATGTACATAGCTTTTCCAATTGTTTGGTTCTTCGAGAGTGTTCACACTTAATGACTTATTAACTGAATAATCTTAGGTTCATACGGATACCATTGTTCAAGGTTGAACGTAAGTTCTAAAGTCATACCGGTGTACGCAAATCTTTTAACGTTCACATTGATTCCCAACCATCATAAATGTTCGTGTAAATACTTACAAGGAATAGAGCGTTAGTGGCATTAATCATCAACGGTAAATAAAATATATGTGGAGAAGTGGTTTGGAAATACTCTTCAGATCCTGGGAGACGCTGCTTATCCTCAGCTAGTCACCTGAAAAGATGGAAACACTTCGGTCGGGGGTGCCGGAATTAGTACTCCGACGGACAAGTTAGTTCAGACACTTAAGATAGCTTCTTGTCTAAGTTAAGTGGAGTGATTCTTACATACCTTTCTAGATTTGTGGTTCTTGTATTTATACTTACTTTTCTGGGCCTTGGGGCCTGAGCCTACTTTTATCCCATTCACCTTATATTCATTCGAATCTACTGACCCCCGTATATTCGGCCTCACTAACGCATTCAGCGCCCTAGTTACGCAATACGGAGCCGAGTAGTATCTAGTTTCTGGGGTACGTGTATCCCGGCTATTCCACTTATTCGGCTCCCACAATTGCCCCCCAAGCACTTCACCGATGACAGTTGGCTGGAGTGCTTGGTTTTGAATTTCGAAAGGTCAGAGCCAAAATTCGGCGGCCGGCCTCATCGTCATGCGGATATCTAAGCGCACACCTTTCGGTTGTCGTGTCGACTTTTCCCCTTCGCGCATGTGTTTATTTATTGCGATTTAAAATTTTGACGTCCTTTCATGTATCTCGTGACGCTCATCGCTGGATTGCCTTTTGGATAATCCCTGCAACTCTATTTTCCGATATCCCCTTCGTCCTTTGTAAGTTCTCTCCTCCTTTGTTTTGAAGATTTTTTCTGGTTTGTTCCTTCCTTGGCGTATTTTCACAAACTATAGGACATGGCGAAACATCTGAAAGACCTCCTCTCATCAGATCGAATCGCTGGCTTTAAACGCCATTTCTCCATTCCTAATGATGTCCATTTGTCGCTTGTGGCAGACGGCAATCTTGATATGGAGAGGGAGGATGAAACCACAATTGTCTTTCCTCTTTTGTCAATTGCAGAGGGTGGAGTCCGTTTCTCCCTTCACCCATTTCTTAGGGTTGTGCTTCGCTATTGGGGTTTAATCCCTTCCCAACCTAATGTGAATTTCTTTAGAATCATAATGGGGATCATAGCACTCAACCGTCGCCTAAGAATTAATCTTGGCATTCCAGCCATCCGGCATTGTTATGCCTTGGCTAAGTCTTCTGGTCGGTGCGGGCGTTTCTTCCTTAGGGCCAAGGATATCGACCATCAGCTGATTACTATGCTTTCCAGTTCTGGAAAACGAGTTGATGACGTTATGGTCGTTGTCCAGGGTAACTGGGAATTTGGCGAAGGAGAGGATCATGTCGACTCTATTCCTAGATGGAGGGGCGAGCCAGGTGGCTGATTGCCTTCTCGCCTTTATTATTTGTTCATTTTTATTGTGAAGCCTCTTCTTTGAAATGTGACGGCTTGTCTTGTGCATGGAGCATTTTGAAGAAAGTTTTGCCTTCAACTAATGGCGCCGTTCTTTCGGATATAGAAGTCGGACTCAAATATTTTGGCCGTCGAAGTCTTCAGAAACAAGGGAGGTCGGCGCATATTCTGCTTCGTTACAAGTCGACATACACGACCTTTTCGGTGGCGAAAAATATCCCTGTTCCGGAGGGCGAAGATTCTCTTATCGCTCTTATTTTATCCGACTTCAAAAACTCGAGGCAGGTTGGTTTTGAAGGGTCTGATTCAAAGCGGGACGTCACTAATGTTAGCGAATCAGATCAGTCTGAAACCGAATCTGACGAGGTATTGAATTCGGCCGATCCCCCATCTACTTCGGGCCGAGGGGATCTTTCACTTGACGGCGCTGTTCATGGTTTGGAGAGTATTCCCGCCACAAACCCCGAAGATATGGCAGGGTTAAGCCTGACAAAACTTGCTAGGAAGGCGAATGCGGAAAGGTTGGCCGCGCGGAGAAGAGCCGAGTCCCTTCCATCTGAAATACCGCCCGCCACCGAATCTCAATTCTCCCTACCTGTTAGCAGATCAGAGTCCATGCGTGTTGTTGAGGTGGAAACGGTAGAAAATCGGAATGCCGAATCTACTGTGATCGTGTAAGCCGACCAAGACATTGAGGCAGAGAAATGCCCTACCGAGTTTGAGGCTAGCTCAGTGGAACACGGCGACAAACGTCCTCGATTAGAGGGATCGAACGTGATCGTTCCTTTTGTCATTCAGCCGATGATAAGAAATATGCCGGTTTCTTTCGATGCTTCGGCGCTTAAAGATCCAGAAGTCGCATTTAGCTTGGCCACGTTCGTGTTGTCGCCGTCTGACAAGGAGGCTTTCTGGGTGGAAACAGATTTGAATGCGACAGCACTAGCCACCCAATCGGCGCTTTTGGTACATATTCGAACTTAGCTTCACTTAATCCAAATACTGTTGAAGTTAAGGTTTAAAATGCTTGTTTTGCAGACCGTCTGATGGATAGCCGATTTGGGCTGTCGCCATCGCGACGCCGTCAAAGAGATTGGCCACCTACGCGAGGAAGTTGAAGGCCAGAGGAGAAGGGCCGAGGTCGAGGCTTTGAGGGCGAATAAGGAAGCCTCTAGGACTGACGCCGAGACGGAGAGGGCTCGTAGCGCGGATTAGTTGAGATCGGATGTTGAGAAGAAGGCAGACGCGTGCGAAGATGCGCTCAAATTGGCCTGATCTCGCATCGAGGCCGAGTTGGTTTGAAATGAAGGCGGCGAAGGAAGTAGCCGACTCAGAGTCTTCCAAAGTGTTCGAGGCCGGGAGAAATGCTGGGCTTGCCGAGTACGTTGACCAAGTCCCCAAGTTTGAAAATCGGGGATTCAAACATGGCTGGCGTAAGGCCCTTGCTGCTGCTAATGCTTCGTTGATTATGCCAATACCATATGAGCAAGTGGATGTTGAGCCATTGGAGTCTGATTCTGATGGTTGATCCGGCCGACTGGTAGTTTTTAGGACGTCGAATGTACTTTTACAGTTTTTATCTGTTGCTACAGTCATGAGTAAATCGTTGTGTTTAGTAACTTGCGTATATATAAAAAATTTCATGAGTTGTGCTCAACTGGTTAAGGAAAATGTTGAATGCTGTTGTTTTCGGTTGTGGTTAGATCGACTGCTTAATAAATCTGCCCTTGCCTTAGCTAGCTAAGGCACAGATTGATCGGCCGTTTGCACATGAAAACTCGGACGATAAGATCGATAAATCTGCCCTTGCCTTAGCTAGGGTGGGAGCTTGGGAAGCCGAATGGGCCCAACTCGCAGAATGGATAAGGCACAGATTGATCGGCCCTTACGCTTGAAAATTTGGCCAGCAAGATTAATTAATCTGCCCTTGCCTTGGCCAGGGCACGAGCTTGGGAAGTCGAATGGGCCTAACTCGCGGGCTGGCTAAGGCACAGATTGGTCGCCCGTTACGCTTGAAAACTCGGCTGGCAAGATTAATAAATCTAGCCTTGCCTTGGCTAGGGCGCGAGCTTGGGAAGCCGAATGGGCCCAACTCACGGGCTGGCTAAGGCACAGATTGATTGGCCGTTTGCACTTGAAAACTCGGCCGGCAAGATTAATTAATCTGCCCTTGCCTTGGCTAGGGCGCGAGCTTGGGAAGCCGAATGGGCCCAACTCGCGGGCTGGCTAAGGCATAGCTTGATCGGCCGTTTGCACTTGAAAACTCGGCCGGCAAGATTAATTAATCTGCCCTTGCCTTGTCCAGGGTGCGAGCTTGGGAAGTCGAATGGGCCCAACTCGCAGGCTGGCTATGGCACAAATTGATTGGCCGTTTGCACTTGAAAACTCGCGGGCAAGATTAATAAATCTGCCCTTGCCTTGGCCAGGGTGCGAGCTTGGGAAGCCGAATGGGCCTAACTCGCGGGCTGGCTAAGGCACAGATTGGTCGGCCGTTACGCTTGAAAACTCAGTCGGCCAGATTAATAAATCTGCCCTTACTTTGGCCAGGGCGCGAGCTTGGGAAGCCGAATGGGCCCAACTCGCGGGCTGGCTAAGGCACAGATTGGTCGGCCGTTTGCACTTGAAAACTTGCGGGCAAGATTAATAAATCTGCTCTTGCCTTGGCCAGGGCGCGAGCTTGGGAAGCCGAATAGGCCCAACTCGCGGGCTGGCTAAGGCACAGATTGGTCGGCCGTTACGCTTGAAAACTCGGCCGGCAAGATTAATAAATCTGCCTTTGCCTTGGCCAGGGCGTGAGCTTGGGAAGTCGAATGGGCCCAACTCGCGAGTTGGCTAAGGCACAGATTGATCGGCCGTTTGCACTTGAAAACTCACGGGCAAGATTAATAAATCTGCCCTTGCCTTGGCCAGGGCGCAAGCTTGGGAAGCCGAATGGGCCCAACTCGCGGGCTGGCTAAGGCACAGATTGATCGGCCGTTTGCACTTGAAAACTTGGCCGGCAAGATTAATTAATCTGCCCTTGCCTTGGCCAGGGCGCGAGCTTGGGAAGCCGAATGGGCCCAACTCGCGGGCTGGCTAAGGCATAGATTGGTCGGCCGTTACGCTTGAAAACTCGACCGGCAAGATTAATAAATCTGCCCTTGCCTTAGCCAGAGCGCGAGCTTGGGAAGCCGAATGGGCCTAACTCGCGGGCTGGACAATTGTCATCCGACTGTTGACGTTTGGGAGTGCTAACGTTGCCTCGGGAAGGCTGCAAACATTGAAGGATAAATGGAACGGGTGCACACCAGAGGCCCTACTTATTTCTATTTAGGCAACTGGAGAGGGATGAAGATTGACTAAATCCGATGTCGCAATGAGTCGCAGTAGCGAGCCTACGCGTTCGGGAAGAAGAACGTCCAAGGACCGGGTAACACAGCAGCCCCTTAGTCATCGAAACAGATCGGCTCGACAGGATAGTCAACCAAGAATCGAGCCTGATGCGACGCCACGACCGCGGAGTTTTGCAGTTTCTGTGAGGAATAGACCAATGACGGAGGCAGACTTTATCATTAAAGACCTAGATGTGGCAGTCGAGTTCGTTTGACAGATATTCCCACCAGAAGTCCAACAATCGATGGTCGGACATCGAGATTTTGAAGTATTTCGAGACGGCATCCACGGGGCCGTGAAAGGAACATATACTGCTTATGAAGTCGGCATGTATCTGCAGGAAGCGCGACGTAAGAGCTAGAAAAAGGATGAAAGGAATCGCAGTTTGGAGATTCGCGCAGAAAAGGTTGAGCGTGAGCTTCGGGAACTGAAGAATGTTCGAGCGAGCGCGTCGATTGCGGCTGATCAATCTAAAATGGTTGGTGCGGAGAGAGGAACTCAACGGACATCGGGTTATGAAAAGGGGTTTCAGGATGGCCTGAAGGTTGGGATAGAGAAGACCAAACAGGACCTTGTCAAGGAGGTCTGTCGATATGAAAATCATGGATTTAAGCACGGCTGGATTAAGGCCCTTCAAACCGAGGGCTCTCTCGAAGCCGTGGGAATTGATTCGGCCTTTCCCCTGTATCATCGGCATCACTTTCCTTATCCCGGTTTTGAAATTGAGAAAAGCGACGATGAGGGTGCGGAATGAATAGACATTGTGCTGAATAAATAGAATTTCTTTTCTTTTCAGCGTTTGTATTTGGTCTTGAAATGTTATGTGTTTAACTAATCGTATTATTTCATCTTTCTGGCAAGTTTTGTGTTGTATGGCGTAAATGTTTAGACATGCATTGATCGGTCTGAATTAAGAATGATTCTTATTGAATATTTATTCGGCCAATCAAGTGGTTCGAATACAAACCTCAAAAAGGCCAATTGTGATATCCACGAAGGCACTCCGAATTCGGAATCTTATTCGGCCTTAATAGGCTTAATTGGCCTTAAGGTGTCATGCACCAAAAGGGGGCTTCAAATCTGGAGACCTTATTTTGGCCAATCGTGACATCCACGAAGGGCGCTTCGAATCCGGAGTCTTATTCAGCCTTAGGGTGTTGTGCACCAAAAGGGGGCTCCGAATCCGGAGGCTTTATTTTGGCCAATCGTGACATCCACGAAGGGTGCTCCGAATCCGGAGTCTTAATCAGCCTTAGGGTGTCGTGCACCGAAAGGGGGCTCCGAATCCGGAGACTTTATTTTGGCCAATCGTGACATCCACGAAGGGTGCTCCGAATCTGGAGTCTTATTCAGCCTTAGGGTGTCGTGCACTGAAAGGGGGCTCCGAATCTGGAGACTTTATTTTGGCCAATCGTGACATCCACGAAGGGCGCTCAGAGTCTTATTCAGCCTTAGGGTGTCATGCACCGAAAGGGGGCTCCGAATCTGGAGACTTTATTTTGGCCAATCGTCACATCCACGAAGGGCGCTCCGAATCCGGAGTCTTATTCAGCCTTAGGGTGTCATGCACTGAAATGGGGCTTTGAATCCGGAGACTTTATTTTGGCCAATCGTGACATCCACGAAGGGCGCGCTCCGAATTCGGAGTCTTATTCAGCCTTAGGGTGTCATGCACCGAAAGGGGGCTCCGAATTTGGAGACTTTATTTTGGCCATGGAAGGCTTAATCGGCCCTCATTAACTAAGGCTTGGGAGCGAGCATGAGAAAACGAAAGACTTTGTATTGCAAAGGTGGAACATATACAAGTACCAAGCCCACAAGTCGGGTCAATGATAGAATTTACGTAGATGTGTAGAATTCCAAGGCCGTGGCAGGCTTCTTCCTGACATGTCTGAGAGTCGATATGCCCCTGTTTCTGCGATGGATTCAATTTGATAGGGGCCGTCCCAGTTTGGACCCAATTTTCCATTGGCCGGTCTCTGGTCAGCAGGACGTACCTTCTTTAGGACAAGCTCTCCTGGCGTGTATCGGCGCAACTGAACTCGCTGATTATACGACTTAGCGAGCTGCTGCTGATAGTGTGCCATGGATGCCAGGGCGCGGTCTCTTCATTCCTCGATTAGAATCAGATCTAGGGCAAGCATCATGTCGTTTCGGCCTGTGTCAAAAACTTGAGATTTTATAGTTGGGCGGCCGATTTCCAGGGGTAAGATTGCCTTGGTTCCAAAGCATAGAGCAAACGGCGTTTCTCCAGTGGACCTCCTCGGCGTAGTACGATGGGCCCACAATATACTCGGCAACTCTTCGACCCATTTGCCTTTAGCTTTTTCCAGCCTCTTTTTGATGCCGTCCAAGATGGATTTGTTAGAGGCTTCGGTTTGACCATTGCTTTGGGGGTAGGTCGGTGTTGAGAAGTAAGGCCGAATGCCATATTTGGTGCATAACTCTCGGTATACGCCACAATCGAACTGGGTGCCATTGTCTGAGATAAGAGCTCTCGGAATGCCGAATTATGTTATGATGTTTCTTCATACAAAGCGTTTAATGTCGGCATCTCGTATATGTGTTAGGGCCTCTGCTTCAACCCATTTTGTGAAGTAGTCTGTGGCGACGATTAAGAATCGCTTGTTCCCTGGGGCCCTAGGCAATGGCCATACGATATCGAGTCCCCATTGTGCAAACGGCCAGGGGCTGGTGATAGAGCTCAACTCTTCGGTAGGCAGATGGGTTAATGGGGAAAACTTTTGGCACTGTTCGCACTTTTTTACATAGCTCTCCGCATCAGCTCTCATTGTCGGCCAATAATATCCCTGCGTTATAGCTCGATGGGACAGGGAGCGTCCGCCAGAATGGGCACCGCAACTGCCCTCATGTATCTTTGTCAGAAGCTCCTCCACTTTGTCGGGGTGCACTCATTCCAAATATGGACCAGAGAGGGACTTTTTTTAAAGCCCTCATTGCAGATCCAGATAGTATCGTAGGGCTTTATTTCGCAGCTTGTGTGCTTCTTTTTTGTCCTCTGGGAGTTGCTCAGAAGAGAGGAATGCAACAATAGGGTCCATCCAGCTTGGTGCGGATTCTATAACATTGACGTGGATTTCCTCCGAAGGGTCGATACTTGGCTCCGGGACGAAGACTACTTCAATGGTCCGTTTGATCTCAGAATTGATGGCAGAGGCTAGGCATGCCAAGGCATCCGCGTGTGTGTTCTGGTCGCGTGTTATTTGGTTCAATTCATGATGGTCAAATTTTGCCAGCAAGGAATTGGTCGTTTTCATGTCGGCCGCCATACGGTCGTTTCTTGCCGCGTACTCTCCCTTTAGCTGATTGATTACCAACTTTGAATCACAAAACACGAGCAGACGCCGTGCGCCGAGAAAGTGCTCATTCCGCAGACCGGCTAGAAGGGCTTCGTATTCGGCTTCGTTATTTGATGCTTCGAAGCCAAGCTTGACGGCCTGCTCAATTACTACGCCGTCCGGAGACATGATTACAACTCCGGCGCCACTGCCCCTTTGGTTAGATGATCCATCACAGTATAGTTGCCAAATATCCCCGACATAAATTCTCCAGTTCGGCTTCGGTAGAACTTCGGCCTTTGGTCGATCAGGTTTGAGGCCGGCAAGCTCGCTGGTGAATTCGGCAACAAAGTCGGCCAACACCTGCCCCTTGATTGCAGTTTTAGGTAAAAACCGAATGTCGTATTGGCTGAGTTCAAGAGCCCATTTTGAAATATGTCTTGATGCTTTTGCACTCCGTAGTACTGATTAGAGGGGATAATCTGTTAGCACCCCAATGCTATGTCCCTGGAAGTAATGCATCAGCTTTCTTGCCGCCATGACTAGGGCTAAGATGAGTTTTTCCAGCGGAAGGTAGTGTGTTTCGGCATCAACCATTGCCTTGCTCACATAATACACTGGTCGTTGCTCCCCCTCCTCATCTTTTAACAATACGGCGCTGACGGCCCTATTGGAAACTGCCAGATACAGGATGAGCGGGCCACTAATGGCGGGTGTGGTCAAGAGAGGTACTGAGTGGAGGTACGTCTTGAGTCCGTTGAAGGCTGATTCGCATTCGGCGGACCATTCAAAAGCCTTACCCTGCCGTAGTGTTTGAAAGAATTGTCGGCAGCGATCTGTAGACCGGCTGATGAACCTATTAAGTGCGGCGGTCATCCCCATCAACTTTTGGACTTCTTTTATTGAACGGGGGGAGCTGAGTTCCAGGATTGCTATGACTTGCCTCGGGTTGGCTTCGATTCCTCGGTGATTGACGATGTAACCCAGGAATTTGCCAGAGCCGATTTCGAATGCACACTTGGAAGCATTCGGTTTCATTCTTTATTTGCGTAAGATGCTGAATGTCTTCTCTAGATCGGCTATATGATTTTGTTCTTCTTTGGACTTGACCACCATATTGTCGATGTATACTTCCATAGTGTGGCCGAGTTGCTCTTTGAACATGGCGGTGACCAATCTTTGGTAGGTTGCCCTTGTATTCTTCAGCCCAAAAGGCATAACTTTGTCGCAATAGGTTCCTCTTGGGGTGAGGAAGGCAGTTTTGTCCTAGTCATCCGGATGCATGGCGATTTGATGATAGCCTCTATAAGCATCGAGGAAGCTCATGCGTTGATGACGTGCTGTCGCGTCGACAAGCTAGTCGATTCTAGGTAGAGGAAAACAATCCTTGGGGTAGGCTTTGTTCAGATCCGTGAAGTCGACGCACACTCGCCAAGTCCCTTTTTTCTTCTTCACCACCATTGTATTGGATAGCCACGTAGGATAAGTGACTTCTCTAATTGCCCTGGCGTCAAGCAGTCTGTCTACCTCCTCAACAACGGCGGCAGTGTGTTCTGCGGCTGACTGTTGGTCTTTCTGAATGATCGGCTTACATTTCAGATCGACATTCAGATGGTGCTATGAGACTGACGGGTCTATTCCCGACATTTCGTACGGAGTCCACGCGAAGACGTCAAGTTTGTTGAGCAAGAAAGAGATCAGCTGCTGCCTGTCGGCTTGATTCAGAGAGGCGCCGATCATGAAAAACTTTTCTGGGCTTCCATCAATGTCAACTCGGTCTAGGTCTTCCGTGGCCTTCTCATTTGGACACCGCCCAACGTCATCCAGGATCTCCTGATTCGGCACCTCAATGGAGTTTACTTGTAGTTCCGTTGGCGTTCTGGCGGCAAGGAGATGACATACTTGTGCCGATTTCTGGGATCCGCGGATTTGCTCAATGCCATGTTCTGTTGGGAAATGTAGCAGTTGATGATAGGTGCTTGGGACGGCCTGCATTGTATGCAACCACAATCGTCCCATGATGAGATTGTACGGTGAAGGCAGCCGGATGACCAAGAACTCCACATCCACCGTTCTAGAGCCTGCTCGAACGGGTAAGCTGATCTTTCGCAAAGGGTACTCTGGAGTGGCATTGAAGCCAAATAGTGGATAAGGGGCCGGAGTCAGGTCTGACTCGTTGAAGCCGAGTTTGGTGAAGGTTTTATAATACATAACCTCCGAGGTACTGCCCTGGTCGATAAGAACGCGTTCGACGGTGAACCGGTTTACGCGCAGCTCAACAACCAACGGATCGATGTGAGGGAACGTTACACCGATCAGATCAGAATCGTCAAAGGTGATACTTGGCGTCACTCGGGCCTGCTTTGCTGGCGTGAGTTGTTGTTGGGGGCCTGGATACAATTGGATCACATGTACAGCCGGGGCTGCTGGTAGGCTGTATATCATGTGGACGGTATTGAGGGGAAGTGCATCCTGTGGAGGGGCTGGTGTTTCGACCACACTCTTTCGGATGCATTGGTGGAGACGTTCGTCCTTTGCCAAATCCTCAAGATGATCCGTTGAGGCATAGCGGCCGTCAGTTTCTTGCTGTCGGACCCGAGATCATTGATCATCTGCCCTTGAGGGCCGCTCAGAAGCCTGGCGCACCATTTGTTTGGATTTTGCTATTGCCGAGGCCAGATCGCGACGGAGGCGTTCGTTCTCAGCAATGATGTTGTCCAACCTCTGTTCGGTTCGCCTAGCTTGAGCCATGGTCGCTTGTATTGTCGTTTGCATTCGGTTTGAAGATGAGCGGAGGTCCGAGGCAAGTCTTACTGCGATAGTTTTTGGTCCAAGCGAGTTTGCTGGAATGAGATCACCTCTTTGTATGGTCTTGTCGGTGGCTACCGGAGGATCTTCAATCACGCCTTCCATGGATGTAGTTGAGTATTCCCACAGACGGCGCCAATTGGGGAGAAGTGGTTTGGAAATACTCTTTAGATCCTGGGAGACGCTGCTTATCCTCAGCTAGTCACCTGAAAAGATGGAAACACTCCGGTCGGGGGTGCCGGAATTAGCACTCCGACGGACAAGTTAGTTCAGACACTCAAGATAGCTTCTTGTCTAAGTTAAGTGGAGTGATTCTTACATATCTTTCTAGATTTGTTCTTCTTGCATTTATACTTACTTTTCTGGGCCTCGGGGCCTGAGCCTACTTTTATCCCATTCACCTTATATTCATTTGGATCTACTGACCCCCGTATATTTGGCCTCACTAATGCATTCGGGGCCCTAGTTACGCAATACGGAGCCGAGTAGTATCTAGTTTCTGGGGTACGCGTATCCCGACTATTCCACTTATTCGGCTGCCACAATATACATTTTTGTACTATTACTCACAGTGCTGCAACAGCGTGCCTGTCCCTCCCGGGTTGTGACCTACACACATGCACAACTTATACGTGAGTTCTTTTCTTAATTCATTTCCTGCTTTATTTTACTTTGAGTGAATTTACAGGCATCTTAAGGGCACCAGACACAGATTTCAAAGATACTAAAGGGTTAAGCATGCAAAACGGAGCGAACGAATTTTTGCAACATGGGCCGCACCAAGGACTACACATGAAGTTTTGAAACCTATTTCTCCAACTCAATATATATAAAAGATTACCAATCTTGCAAAACACATTATGGAATTTACACCCATTCATCTTCTATTCAAAGAAAGAAAGGATTTTATGAACATTTCCATGTTCCCCAAAAATCTCTAAATTTCTAGTATTTTCACCAAAAACCAAACATTTCCCATCCTCATAAAGGAACCCCGTTAAATCATCCTCTAGAGTTGAATGACTAAACAAACCCACTAGGAATTTAATAAAATGATTTGAGATTAAACCCATTTTGGAAATCTCTACATTTTAGATCACAAAACCAAAATCAACATGATTCAACTCAACACCATTAAATATAATTCAACATATTTCAAAAGAAATTCTTAAATTCCATTTTAACATTCTATTATGTCATCTAAAACATGAATAAATCATTTCCCCAAATTTCCAAATTTCCTTTCTCATTAGAACATAACTTACAATGCTCATAACAAAGTTCATTCGCAAATTTTAAACATGATTTTTAAATACAACCAAATTCCAATTAAACTTGTACACATATAATTCAACCTACCAATTTCATGATTCTACTTTCAATTTGGGCCAAATCATCGATTATCATCATAAATCAACCTAGGGTTTCTAGAAAATTTAGAAATTTCAAGAAAAACTCAAACTTCTTAACCCATTACTTTTTCTTCCAATTCCCCCTTGATTAAACATCCTAGGTTCATAATTCATAATCCAAACCCAACAATAAAACCCAAAACTCTCCAAACCCGAAATCCCTAAATTTCCATAATATAACTATATGCTCAAAATGTAGATTTTGCATTTATATACTCCAAAATACCACAAATCTATCTTTTAATGGAAGCATTGAAGAAGAACTAGGACCCCTACCTCAAGATTCAAGCAAGAAAAGCAAGTTTGATGAGATTCCTCCAAAATTTCGAAATTCCAATTGGCTGAAAAAAATGTTGATCTTCTCTTGTTCTCCATCCTTGGTGCAAGATCCATGGTGGATTTGTTGATAAAAGTGGAGGAAATCAAGGTTTTGGGGGCTAGGGTTTTGGACATAGAGGAGGGAAGAAGAAGAGAGGAAAAGAAAATGTAAGAAATGGTCCAAAAATCACGTTTTTGAGCTGCTGTCCCGCACAGTCCCGCACATGCGCAGCTATCCCCGCACGTGCGGACTTACTTCCAGCACAAATGTGAAAACTTCAAATGGGTATAACTCTCTCATCGGGATTCCGTTCTAGGTCGTTTTTGTGTCCAAATTGAAGCCCCCGGAAACAAGCTTTCCAATGGTTCCAACCTCACATTCAAATTCTAAGTATGGAAGAAGAAAAGGGCAAAAGAGTGACAGCTGGTCAAAAACTCACACCCAAATTTGGGGCTTTTTATCTAATCTTATCTATATATCTTGTTAAGGCTTCAATCAAGGTTCCAAACATCACCCAAGGGTCCTCAATTATAATATTTAAAGTTCACTTGCCAACCCATTAATATCAAGAGTCTGACAACCATACAAGTTTTTAAGGTGACGGGCACTACTATACATCAATCCAATGTGAATTTAAAATCCGAGACGTTATAGTGACCTTGGCTTCCCTACCTTCTTCTACCGACCAACCTGCCAGTGCGCGTGCGTGGTACATGGTGGTTTTCAACGCGACACTCGTCTCTGGTTTGCTAACCCCAACTTTCCCTTCACTAGCACTGAGGGATACTTCTGGCGTAGGCCCCACCGTCGTCACCACTTGAGCACTTGGGCCCATGTCTTCCTTCCCCACTTGGGCACTTGAGCCCATGTCTTCTTTCAGCACTTGGGCACTTGGGCCCATGTCTTCTTTCACCACTTGGGCATTCTCCTTTTCTGGAGCTTCCACCGCCCTCCACTCCTTCATCTTCTTTAAAATAGGGGCGTCCATACTCCCCTCTATCGCCACTCTCTTTTTCTTCGTTTTCTTTAATACCGCCTCCACCTCCTGTTTGCCCCTCTCCTTCAGCAGGTTTACTGGGGGCAGCAGCGGGGCAAAGTCAGTTAAGTCTTTGTCTCACAATGGTTTGGGCCATGGTCGGACCTGCTCCTTCATCACCAGTCTAGGCGCAGGCCTCAATTGTGTTTCCTTATACCTGTCTGCCTTGGCGAATGCTCTCCGCTCTTCCGCCTCCTTCGCCTTCCTCCTTGCCTCCAATTTCTCCAGCGCAAGATCCTCTTCCGTTGGCTGCTCCCCCAAGCTCAAGGCAAACAGGGTTGAAGGTCGAATCAGGTCATCTTACTTTGCACCCTCCTTCTCCCTCCACTTCTTCACCTGCTTCACCTTGTTCTCAGCCTCCATGTCTAGCCTTGGCTCCACTGACTTCGTAGGGACTTTCCACGTTGTGCGAACCCCCGTCCCACCGTTCGCCGATATATAGAACCATCTCGGCCTCCACCCCTTCACTGAAGATGGTAAGCCTACCACTAGACCTCGGCCCGCTACCGTCTGTAAGGTCACCCACGTTTCTTGTTGGCCGGAGGCCTTGTAGCAAGAGAAAAATTCCTCCACTGTCATAGCCACCCCCCCGTTTGCCTGTGGCCATGCGATCGCGCAGGCCATTAGTATTTTCTAGGCGTTGGGCATCAGTTGCCCTGGCGCCACCTCCAGCCGGTTCAGTACGTCCACCACTATTTTGGTGGAGCGGCAGCCTTAGCTCCCCCGCAATGCCTCATCATACAACGTAAATTCTGTTGGCCGTGCATCCAATACCCTCTCCTTAGACGTGGGCAACCTCAACTTTATCTCTGTCAGAATTTGGTACTTCCTTCGTACCTTCTCCAACTCCTCCGCCGTGAACGTAGACTTGTCGGCGTTGGTGTACTAGTGGTCCAGTTCCACTTGGCAAATTGGCCTAGCGGCTATGATCATCGTCACCGGGCGAGCCTGTGCTGCTTGCCCAGCCCCTTCTGCTCCCTCTTCTCTGCTCTGTATTGTTCAGCCAACTTCACTGCGTCGTCCTCTCCCAATGCCTCTAGCCTTATGGCTGGCACTTTATCTCGAGCCATCCCTCCTACATGTCTGCGTATCGTTTCGGACGTTGGCACAAGAAAGTTCGGAAAGTGTTGCAGAGGTGTGTCACATGAAACAAATGAGTTCAACTCTGGGATGTGTTGGTTTTTTGCGAAAAGATAAGTAAAACGAATAACTCCAAATGCTCACGGTTTGCCTATATTCCAAGGATCCAGATTAAATTTTGCCAGTTTGAAAATTTTCGAAAGCTTCCGCCCCCCGCCTTTTCTATGCCCTATATTAATCCTACCCATTCATTTCTTGCCAACGCATCACCTCCCTTATTACGGGATCATGTCACGTGTACGACCATGATTCACTACCCTCTTTCCCTTCCCTGTCTATTCCACTTCACATCACCACGTACCCCGCCGCTCCTCGAGCCCCGCGCGCCGCCACTTTCTCCCTCGGTAACCCTTTACGGTCGGCCCTCTTCTCGCTCAGTGACCCTTTGCGGTCGGCAATCCTCTCAGTCAATCTTCTCGCTCGATAACTCTTTGCGGTTGGCTTTCCTCCCAGTTAGTCAGTCTTCTCGCTCGGTAACCCTTTGCCGTTGGTCCTCCTCACAGTCAGTCTTCTAGCTCGGTCTCTTTTTGCGGTCGGCCTCCTCTCGATCGAACTTACCCCTCGATCCCCTTTTGCGGTCGGCCCTTCTCTCGATCGGTGTTCTTTCCCGGTCGCCCTTCGCCATCGGCCTTCTCTCACTCGGCCACCCACAATCCCCGTCTTCTTCCTTATTTCCTTTGTTGGACTGAAGCTGCACTTGGGAATGGGGGACTACTGATGTAGGTGGGCCCATAGAGGTTTTTGGCCCACCAATTAGAGCCCAACACACGGTTCAAACACTAAAGCCTAACATTACTGGAACCCAACGTTACACCAAGAACCAATGGCATCTAAACACTTGTTAAGAAGAGAACCAGCCACGTAAGCAAACAAAGATCCTACAGAGTTATTGCACCACACATTAGCCATTAATGAAGCCCCTGTAGTATTAAATGTGATAATCCCTTCACGTCGGAGCAGGTAGCCTCACTATGAACAAGGCAAGCTAGAGCGTAGACTGTCGGCCAACGTGACAGGTTGGAGTGGACAAGGAAATGATGAATGAAGAATATAAGAAGGCGTCCAAGGCACAAAAAAGTTAGTTGCCCTATCATTATTCTCCTATCATTCGCCATAAACTCCTCTCTTTTCTAGCTTGACCATCGGAGGGTCCGCTAGGGGACTCCCGTTCCCCGCTGGGCTTTTGTGCAGGTACCTTGGTGGGCTCAGTGTTCAGGGAACGACGTTGGAAGCATGGGCCTGCGATTAGTAGCACTATCATATTTTAACATATTATAAAAATAAATCAATTAAAACTCCAAAATGTGTTGTGGGAGGGAGTTAAATTGATTTCTTTGAACTCTAGGTTGTATTCTTTATTTAAGAGACATAATTCTGAGTCTAACACCAGAAACTAATAAAATGTTAAATTAACAATTTTCATAAAACAAAAATGAAAGTGCTCTGTTATTTTCTTTTCTATGTCATATATTTGCTATCTACATCTGCTTCTGCAAGTATATGCTATACACATTGGTAATGAATATCATAAACTACATAGTATATGAAAAACAATATCAAGTCATGATAAAAACTGAAACAATTCAGTAGCAAAAATATGCACTAAAGAAGTACTTTAGAGTACATGTTGGAATGTGTTCCACATCGCCTGAAGTTACCCCATTTGTATTGGTTATAAAGCACCAGTTTCCCTTTCCTTAATCCCTGAGTTTTAAGGAGAAGTTTGTGCTGGACTTTTCAATTTGGTATTAAAGTTTGGTTGGGCCTATAATTGGTATGATAACTTGAAATTGCAGATATATATATATCTATATATATATATATTTTACAATGAAGTTTTAGAGTGTGGACTGAACTTTTCAATTGTACAGATATAGTAATATTGACTCATGGTAACTGAAAATTGCAGTGAAAGTCTCTGGATAGAGCAATGTGGGCTTGACAAATGCGGCAGAGGTAGAAATGATTATCTGGAGTTTGATCAAATTTGGTAAGATAGACCCTTCGCATTATTGTAAATTCGATCAATCAAAGAACTTTGAAGTAGCCAAGTTAAGCAATTTCAAGAAATTTGTTGGGGGGATATGTACTTGTGATTATCTAATGTATACTCTGTGCAGAAAAACAGAGCATAAATGTGATGAACTAAGGGAGAAAGTGAATGATTAACTCAGGTTCTTTACGGCGAAACATGGGTGTTCAAGAAGGTTTGAATATGGCTAATCATTGAAGTTGAGAAAGCAAGAGAGAGTAGCAAGTTCTAAATTGGGTTTAATATGCCCCCACACTCACACACACACACACACACACAAAAATAGAAGCTTCCATACAGTTAACTGCTATAACTGCCAAGGGCGGGAAAACAGATCCTAGTTGTTAATGTGCACAGTGCGCACCCTATTGCTTGGATCATACCCATAACATAAAGGACAATGCTAACATAAATTACAAGAAAGTGCTCAGCCCTGGGTTTGTGAGGAAAAAGAGATGAATAAAGATGGAGAGAGAGAGAGAGAGGTGCTCAGCCTTGGGTTTGATGAGAATAACGATAAGAGAGAGAAAGGGAAAAAAAGCAGCCAAATTTTCAAACCGGTCAATCTCAGTCGTGGATTATCCTATGATCCAATGGTTTGGATGGTTCAAAATGAGCACAATGGCTCTATTTGCAGTAGTGAAAAAAAATAATAAAATTCCTTTTTGTATTACAGAAAGAGACCAAAAAAAAAAAAAAAATACAATGTTTTCAATTTTAATTTTAATTTTGCTTTGCTTTCAATCTTTTAGCATTTAAAATTTTTTTTTTTCAATCTTTCAGCATTTTTTAAATTTTTTTTTATATTTGTCTAGTCAAATAGAATGTAAATATTAATTTTTTTTTTTACAAAAAGTTTTAAAATGCTCATAAAAGATAAAAAATAAATTATAAAAAATTCACTAAAAAATCTATATCCAAACAACACCTATAAGATTGGAAAAAAAAATTGGTTGAAAGTTATTAAAATGACATGTGAGCATTGAAGTACTATTACTATAATTTGACAATTTACTACTATTTATTACCAAATTATAATTTTGACAAATGCTAATAGCATTTTGCATTAGAAATACTCTTAGTCATTATTTTATTTTATTTTTTTGGTAACAAGGAGCCGAGAAAAGGGTGAAAGGGTAGGTATGTAATGTTTTCCTACCTTGACTTCGTTCTCTCTCTCCCACCCTAACTATAATGCTCCCATGTTACCATAATTTGAATTTCATGCAATTTATGTAAGTTTTTAATAATTAAGATTTTCAAAATTTAACGGCAAGTCAACAATAAGAAGGTGGGACAAAGAAATAAAATAGTGAATTCCAAACCCAAATGCCAATTTACCTTTACTAATCCCAAAAAAAAAAATTTTAAAAAAAATCTAATAATTCAATTGCTTCTAGTTTTGTGAAATAAGACTGCCAGTCAAAGCACTTTTCTGTTCATAATCCATAAAACTAAGTATTTAGGATAGGAGTACCTACAGAAAACTTTGTATAAGAACTATTGAGACAAGCAAGCTAATGTTCATCTTTCTTCTACCTTACTTCCCATTGTTGGAAAAAACTGAAACAGAAATAATTCGAAACAGAAACCCAGAAATTGGTTTGTGATTCTGTAAAAGTCTTGAAACACTGGAACAAAAACTGTGTTGAAAAAAACTACCTACATTGTTTCATTTTAGTATATCTCATAAAGGACACAACAACTATATATATCACACTAGTAGTATATCTCATAAAGGACACAAAAACTACCTACTGAGACAATCAAAGAAAATGTCGAAACACAACCTAAAGTAACCACCCTGTACAGAGACATTTTTTCTTTTCATAACCAAAGAATAAGTCATAGTGTAGGGGGCCCTTTTTGGCTTTTCCAGGCCTGGCTTCTTGCTTATTTTTCAAAGATCAGATCAAATAGGAGAATAGATTACACAACCAAGTGTGAAACTTATGCTGAGTTTTTTTCTCTCCCATCGTCCTTCTCCTATTGTTACTTTTGCTCAGTACTTCTCTATTTTTCTAAACTTCTCCATTGACAGAATTCCTTCCTTTTCTTTTCAATCCTTCATCTTCTCTTCTGCTTCTTTATCTTACATGTATGCTGATCCTACCACTCTGAATGATGACCTTAGGCAAGCTTAAAAGACAGTCTGGAGCATTTTCCTTTCTCCTAGGTGTATCCTCATTGGAGAGTCCCTTTCCAGCAACATGCACTCTGCCTGTGGTTTTGAGAGTTACAACCCTAGCCAATGGGCCAGACAATTTGGCCACATCCAAAGCATTCATTTTCCTTATGTCCATCCTATTATTCATGAGTATGTGAATGCCAGTGTCTAGATCACTGAGCAGCCTTCTGCTTACGCTATTCTGATAGAGAACCAAAAACTTTTGCACAAGCCTAGTTTTTTTTTTGCCTTCGTGGTCAATACCAACAGGTTTAAGGACTGGTGGACTATTCTTAGTGCATATTCCAAGAGTCACTAGTGGAATATTTATATTGCATTTCCCCTTCCTATCGACAGAGTCAAATTTGTAAGTTACTCATGTTCTTTTTTTTTTTTTCATCGACTCTTTTATTCATGTTTACAGCCTTTTATTTCTTAATCAACTGATAAACCTAGAGAGCTTGGTGCCTGCTAATATCCCTTACCCAGTACCTCCTTTGCTAGCTCAGACCTCTGGTAAAGCCAAGGACAAGACTCCCAAGGTTTATGCCAAGAAGCCTAAAAGAAGGAGGAATTCATTGGATGACTCCTTCATGGATTTTACTTTTAAGGCTTATGATGCAGAAACTAAGAGAATGAAAACCAAGCAGAATCCTTTTCATTCCAAGGCACCAACTACTTCAAAGGAGGCTAGCAAAACTACCCCAGGCACAGAGACTGGCTAAGGTCCTGATGTAGATGACCTCACCCTTGAAGAACAAAGATTTGTTCTTTAGAACCTGTCCTTGCTAGAACAAGCACTGGTCTATGAGGCTGCTCCTTCCTCAACAGCTCATGTGGACACTTCCAAGAAAGCCCCTTCGTTAGATGAGGACAATGTTCCTATCATTTCCCTTCTTGCAAAGTCTGCCAAGAAGGCCAAAATCCCTTTGGTCTATATTTTTTCTTTCTTTCTCTCTTTTTCCCTTTTACTTAGTTCACCACTTAAACTCCTCCCTTTCTTTTCTTTTCAGTTGAAGAGAAGAAAGTCGCTGGTGACTGAGGATACCAGCAATCCCTTTAGGGATTCTGCTCCTTCATCTTTTGACTTGAACCCCCAACAAAAGGTTGCATTTGTCCCTTCTATAGCAAAGATAGTTGCCAAGTTGCCGCATTATGTTGCAACTGCTGTGCTTGTTCCTCATCTGCAATCCGTTTGTCTTAGGGATGATGAGGTCAGAGCCTACCACCACTCTAGCTTTGAGTCTTCAAATAGTGACAATGCAGCCCTCCAACTTAATCGACAGAGGTTCCGTCGACAAGATGGTGCTTTATCTTTAATGGCTGGGGCTGGTGCTGAAGCTGAAATATAGAGCCTAGAAGAGAAAACTCCCCATTTCAGCCCCGAGATTGAAGATCTCCCTTTAAGGCTAGGCTTGAAGATCCCTATATTGATTCTGTAAGGTAGGCCTTCAATGTAACACCAGTCACTGCTTCTGAGCAACTTATGACAGATTCTGCTGAGTTAACCTTTGAATTAGCTCAACCTGCCACCCTATTTTCTCCAGAGCATATCTTGCCACACCCAGGTGTGTTTCTTTACCATTTCCTTATCTCTTGCCTTTCTCATTCATTGTTTTCTTACTTTTTCCCATTTTATATTGGGACATGTGTAGTTGCTAGCTCTGAAATCATTCCTGAGCTTGTTTTCGAAGCTCCTATTGCAACTCTTCCTGTACAATCCATGCCACAACAATGAGAAGGTATTTCTTACCTTATTCATGTCATATGTTTCCATATGTTTATTTCTTTTTTCCATCGACCACTCTATACTTAATTTATTTTCTAGTCTTGTTCTTTTAGGCCTTACTGTTGATGGCCATTCTCCGGGGATGGAACAAGCTCCATCCCCTCATCTTGTCACTAGTGCTTCTCCTACTGAAGTGAGGGTTACCCTCGCCTCTAAAGTAGAGGTTCATACTCCCCAGGCTACCCCTCTTTGAGCCTTACCTTCTCATTCTATGGAGGTATCACTATTCTTCTCTTTCTTTTGATCTTTCTTTCACCTTAAATGTCCTAACCCCCTTTTTATATATATATATATATGTAGGCTAGCACTTCTCCCATGGCCTAAACTCCTGACCTGCTTCAGCAAGCTAGTGTCTTTCAGCTGTCAGTTGCCAATACTACTTATGAGGAAAGGTTTCTGAAACTCCAATCCTCTTAACAACAAGAAGTTGACCAGTTCTTTCTGCTACTAAGCCTCCCCTTTGAAGATCTTACCCTCACCAGGGTTGAAAAACTTCTTAGTGAGTTTCAAAGATTTATGCCTTTAGCAGAAAGGCTCTTCGATCCTGATCAATTCTACATCTTTCAAGGGTACAGTTTGAAGCTGAGATTAAGGTTGCTAATGTTGGGATGGCCTCTGTGAGGCAAGCCTCCTATACTCTAGCCAATGCTTTTGCTAGAACCCAAGCCATTTACAGGGCTAGTAAATCCATCGATGAGAGGAAGACTGCTATTCTGGCTCAAATTCAATAGCTCCATACAGAATTGGCCACAACTGAGGTTCAACAAGCTGCTTTGATGGGGGGAACAAAGCCATATCAAACAACAGATGAACTAGCTCTTGGCTTGGCCCAGCTGCCCTCAAGGGAATCTTTTCTAGGTTAAAGCAAAAAGGAGTGTCGTTTTGTCTTCCTGGGCCAGTTTTGTAACTGCTCTGCAAGCGGACTAAGACCTTTTTTTTTTCTTTTTTTTTTGACTAGACAGTGAAATGTACATAGACCCACTTGAATATTATTAATGAAATCATTTTTTTAATTTTATTTTACCCATGCTTGATGCTTTCCCACATGGTTGGATAATATTTGTTTAAATACTTTCTATTTATAACTCTTTTGTGTGGGACTCCCTCTATAGATGCAAGATGATAAGCTCCTCCCTTGAGAACCTTGTAAATCTTGAATAGCCCTTCCCAATTTGGAGACCACTTTCCAAAATTTGGATCTTTGCTTCTTAAGGGCAGTATGGTTTTCCGTACTAAATCTCATTCTTAAAATACTTTAGTCTTCACTCTTTTATTATAAGTTTTTTCAACTTTCCTTTTTTGAGCCAAAAGATGGTTGTAGGCCATAACTCTTCTTTCTTCAAAATCTTGTAACTCCATCACCATGGTCCTAACATACTCATCGACAGGGATGTCATAGTGCAAGGCCACTCTACTAGACTAGACTGGACTGGACTGTTACTTCTAAGGGCAATATTGCATCATGGCCATATACCAATTCATAGGGGGTAGTCCCAATACTATTTTTCTTGGAGTTCCTATAAGCCCATAATACATTAGATAACAAATTTTGTCAATCTCTAGGGCTCTCTTTTGCAATCATTTCCAACATATTTTTTATTATTTTGTTGGTGGACTTAGCTTGCCTATTGGCTTGAGCATAGTAAGGTGATGAGTTGAGGATTTGAATGCCATATTCTTTGGCAAACTCCTTGATTTCATCCCTATTAAACATGGTGGCTTGATCCACTATGATCGACTAAGGTAAACCAAACTTATGTATTATGTACTTTTTCACAAAATCAATCACGTGGCTTTGGGTCACCATTCTTAGCGACACTGCTTATACCCATTTAGTGAAGTAATTTGTAACCACTAAAATGTAAGAATGTTGCTTTGAGGAAGGGGGAAAATTTTGCCCAATCAGGTCCATTGCCTATCCTCTGAAAAGTCGGGGTTGTACCATAGAATGCAATACAACTGCTGGCATTCTCTACAGACTGCCATGCTTCTAGCATGCTTGACATCTCTTGGAATAAGCTATGCAGTCTTTTTTTACTGTCGGCCAAAAATAACCATATCTACTGACCATCCATCTCATCTTCTCTTTAGCCTGATGAGCATCACATATACCCTCATGCACTCAGTCATTACCTTCATTTGCTCATCCTGGCCTATGAATATTAATCTCATGCCATCATGGGCCTTTCTAAACAAATCATTCCCCAGGATGACATAATTTAAGGCTTGATACTTAACTTGTCTGCCAATATTTTCTCCAAGTTTCCTCAAATATCTGATCAAAGGGTATCTCCAATCCTTTTTTGCTACTTCTATGTGCATTATTGACAAGAAATTTTTTCTGTTGATTCCTTAATCTGGAGAAACTTCTCCTTTGAATCCTGATTATTCTTTCTTGGCTTCTCTTTGGAATTCTCACTCCTGAAGCTGCCTGGGCCATTTCGTTGGCCTGCCTATTTTCTATTCGGAACATGTGTAGAAAACTTACATGGCTGAAAAAGCTTATCAGCCACTTGACCTCAACCATATATTCTTCTAGGGCTTTGTTAGCACACCTATACTTCCTTTTAATTTCCTTAATGACCAATTGTGAATCCCCAAATACTTGCAGGCTAGTAATTCTGAGTTCTATGGCCAATTCTAGACCTATGAGCAAGGCTTTATATTCAGCCTGATTATTAGATGTGATGAATTGTTCATCTAATTAGTGTGAGAACTGATGAACTCGGTCACTAGGTGCTACAAACACAACACCAGCTCCAATACATTCTTCTGTTTTAGAGCCGTCAAACATTTGCCTCCAGGGGGTATTTTCTGCATAGTTTACTTTAAACAAATCCTCATCGATGGAAGATCCAGGGTGCTTAGCTAAAAAATCAGCCAAGGCTTAGCCTTTAACAACCTTTTGGGGAACATATTTGAAGCAATATTCTATTAGAGCCAACAACAACTTACCTTGTCTTCATCTCATAATAGGCTTAGATAACATGTACTTGATTATATCAATTTGGGCTACCACCTATACTTCTGAAGGTAACATGTAATGCCTTAGCTTGATGGTAGCAAAATATAAGGCCAAGCATAGCTTTTTTACTGAACTATATTTGGTTTCTTGATCATTTAATCTTCTGCTAAGATAATAGATGGCCTGCTCATGGCCATTCTCATTATCCTGAGCTAACAGGCACCCAATGGACCCTTCACATGTTGAGATATATAACTTTAGCGGCTTCCCTTTGATAAGAGGCATTAGCACTGGTGGATTTGCTAAGTATTTCCTAATTAAATCAAAACCCTCTTGCTAAGGCTTTCCCTAGTTAAAGTCCATCTCTGTTCTGGTCTTTAACAAAAGTAAAAAAGCAAGAGTTTTCCCTGCCAAGTTTACTATGAACCTCCTCATGAATTCACCTTTCTTAGAAAGCTTTGCATTTCTTTCTTGTTAGCTGGTGGTGGTGCTGCCAGTATAGCTTTGGCCTTATTTGTGTCCACCTTAATACCCTTCTGATGAACCAGGAAGCCTAAAAATTTTCCAGCAGAAACCCCAAATGCACACTTTGAAGGATTCATTTTCAACGTATATGACCTCATCCTTTAAAAAGTTTGTCGAAGGTGGTCTAAATGTTCATCAAAAATTTCTAACTTGATGGCCACATCATCTATATAGACTTCTAAAACCTTTCCAATTAGATCGTGGAAGATTAAGTTCATGGCCCTCTGATAGGTAGAACCTGCATTTTTTAGACCAAACGGTATAAGAACCCACTCAAATATGCCCACAGCCCTAGGACACCTGAAAAATGTTTTTTTGGATGTCTTCTGGGCTGATAAATATCTTATTATACCCATCATGTCCATCCATGAAAGAAAAGATTTTATGCTTGGTTGTTGAATCAACCAACAGATCAGCTACAGGCATTAGGTACTCATCTTTGGGAGTCGCAGTGTTCAAGCTCATGAAGTTTATGCAGACTCTCAATTTGTTATTCTTTTTTATAATAGGAACCACATTTGACAGTCACTCAACAGATCTGGCAGTCTTTATGAACCTTGTTTTAAGGAACCTTTTAATTTCTTCTTTAACTAATAGCACTACCTCATTAGTCATTCTTCTTGGAGGCTGCTTATGGAGAATATGATTACTCTATGTTGGGAGCTTATGCTCAACTAATGATCTATCTAAATCAGGCATTTCATCATAATTCCATGTAAAACAATCTATATAATTAGCAAGAAGGCCAACTAGCCTTTCCTTGTATTTATTAGATAATTTTGCATTGACAAAAATGGGCCTCTTATAGGCTTCATCCTCTAAGTTAAACTCTTCTAAGGGGTCTTGTACATTAGCTCTAAGATCATCAAACTTAGCAGGTGATGCCTACAAATGTTCTAACTAAACCTCTCTATAACTAAGAGGGTTGTTGTTAATCACACATTCAGCCCATGAACATAAAGGTAAAATTCTAGGACTGACCTTATTTGCAAAAAAGAAACAAAACAATCTAAAGAAAGTAGACCTAACTATGCTAACATCCTCCTCATCATCGACTATTGTATTCATCATTTCACCATCTTGTTCAGTTACCAGTTCAATGATTGGTTCACCCTGCATTTTTTGTATTAGGTTGGGCTTGGCCAAGTCTTGGCTTTGTCGGAATCCTTCATCTATGTAGGCTTGAAACTCTTCAGGAGCAATGCCCCCTTCCTTGTGTTTTCAGTTCTTCAAAAACCACCTCCACTGGTCCTAGGCTCTCTTTATACAATGCTACTTCAATGTTGTGAACATCTGCTATGAAAGGGTTAGCATCAGCCTAGTAAACCTCCATGTCATCATGCGGCTTGCTCCCTTCTTAGTTGGTTAGGAAGATGAGGGCCTGATGCAATGAGAATGGTACACACCCATTCAAATGGATCCACTCTCTTCTTAGCAACAAATTATAGTTAGAGGTGGAATCGACCATGAAGAAAGTTGTGCCCATGGTCCTTGCTCCAATTTGCAATTTCAGGACTGTTACTCCTTTGGCGTTGGACGAGCCTCCTGCAAAGTTACTAATTGAGATGTCAATAGGTATCAAAGCATCCACTATTTTTCCTAACATCCTTAGAGTCTTGGAAGGAAGGATGTTAACAGTGGCCCATTGTCGTCCAAGACCCTGTCAACAGGTACTCCATCCAGGTGTACTTGCACGTATAGAGGTCTTAGGTGCTTAATCAATATCTCCCCAGGCTTTTGCAGTACTACTTGGTCTCCATCGACAGACTTGACTACTTCAATTAACCTTATTGTTTTGGCCTTAGTTTCTGCTATCTAGGCCACTACTTCTGTGAAGTCTTCCACATCACCAACCAAGTGCGTTGGTTGGTCTGGTCTGGCCTGAAAACTCTTGGGAATGGCCATAATCACATTACAATACGTAAGGGGAAAATTGCCAAACTGGATGGCCATTTTCTCTCCAAAATTTCTAGAACTTTCTGACTTAAGCTCATCATTTTCCATGTCGATAGGCCCTATCATCTTGATTTCTGGGGCCATCTCTTGGCTACCCTTCATGGCCTTATCATCAACTTATAGTTCCTTCTCTAATTCTCTGTTAGAGCAAAGCCTCCTCTGTGATGGGTATGGGTTCCTCACATGCCATCGACGGCTTGGGAATTTTCTTGGTGGCGTTCCCTGGTGTTAGTACTACCCTATTTTTTGATGCATAAGTCTCATCATCCTTTTTTTCTCTAGACCAAGTCAGGTTTTGTGCCCTTGGTGGTTTCAAGCCCTAATTTTCCAGCCTGGACATTATCGCGTGAAACTTCCTCTGCTCCTTTCTGTTTTGTGTTCTTGTTTCAACCATAGGTTTCCAATCTCCCTTGGGAAACTTTGGATGCACTACCCCCTGCCAACCAAAATGTGGTGGCACAGGAGGCCTGATCATTCTAGGCTGCTCCAGCCTTGACTTCCTATTTGGCCTGTGTTCTACTGGGCCACTGTGTGGCCTAGGAACCATGCCTCCCTCTGACCTTTCCCTAGGCTATGTGAATATGTCCTAGCCTCTTGATTGTAGGACCTCTGAGCCCTAAAACTTCTTGGCTAGCTATTCTGATTCTGGTATTTATGCTACCTTAAATATGCTCTGACTACATTAGCCTCTTTCAAGCAAGGGTTCATTGGCATCCCTTGGTAAAGGAAGGGCCCATCTCGCTCCCCATAATCCGCTGTATCAATGATATAAACTCCTGGGTCAACCCAGTCATACAGCAATTTTGCCCCATTGAAAATTTGCAAGTCATCCTGGCCCATGGTGTTAAACCTTGGGCCACAATCCTTCAATTGTTTCTACACCTTGTTGGCTACAATAGCTTGTGTTTTTTTCTCTCTATCACACACCTAAAACATACAAAGTGGTCTTGATAGACCATTGGCTTTTTTCTTTCAGCCAGAAGCTCTTTCCTCAGCTTGTGAACTCTCTTCAACTCACTTAGCAACACTCTTGGATTTCTAGTTGATCACTTAGATTGGTAGACACCATGTTTATGTTCACCACCTCTGGAAAAGGATTCTCATCGATAGCCATAACCTTTTTGTCCTTTTTAGCCTATTTCAGCACTCTTTTTTGAATCAAGTTGTAGACACCCCATTTTGACCGGCCCTAAGACTTGGGCACTTTCTTTTTGAACACCCCATGATGTAAATTGGAATATGTCATTTTATGAATTTCTCAGCCAAAAAAAAAAAAATCAAATTGAAATTTTAATCCCAAACCTCACCCATATTGGCCATCACTAATTTATAGTATTTTATAATTTTCTATAATTTGGTGTGGTGATACATATTTTAAATGTTTTGTTTGGATATTTGATAAAATGAAAATGATAAAAAAAAATATAAAAAGAAAAACAGAAATAAAACATAAAAAAAATAGAAAATCAACAAAAAAGAAAAAAGTGGGTGGAAGATGGAATGGGACGGTGGTGGAGTATTTTTTTAAAAGAGAAAGTGGAGTGGGTGATATAAAAAAAGAAAAGAGAATCAACATAAGGGGCTAGTGGTCTCGGGGGTGATAAGAAAAGAGGGAGTGGCCTCCTAGGTGAGAAAAAAAGAGTCGAGGGATAATATTTGTTTAGAGAGAAAAAGGGGGTAGACAGGCAACATTTGTTGAAAAACAGAGAGAGAGAGTAAGAAAAAGGAGGAGAGGACAACCCATACATAGAGGGGACGGACAACACACATGGGGAGGGGGGGATCCAATGACTCTCTCTCTCTAAAACCAACCAACCACCTTGGATCAAGCTCTGGCTCGGCTATATCACACAGATACACATCCATGGGCAAGGGGGCGTCTAAGCTAAAGAACACACGAAGGACACACACCTCTCTCTCTCTCTCTAAAATGAACACACACGGGTAGAGAGAGGGAGGAGACCTCACACACTCATCACCCACACACCACCCATGCACACACACCATTCACATACGGCATACACACACGACACCTCACTGAAACACACCATACATGGCTAACACACACACTCAATACACCACTCATCACCCACAGACTACACATGCACACATGGCCAACCCAGCCACTGCTACACACACAGAGCACATACACACACGGCCCATCTCACTCTCTCTCTCTCGGCAAACCCACAACACACATCCATTTTGAGAGACTCATACACACGGCACACACTCACACACACACACCACAACACACAAACCCAGCCACTGCCACACACACACGACATACACACAGCACACACGGACACACTCTCTACACTCTCTCTCTCTCTTTCCACAGGTGCAGCCCTCTTCACCATCGTCTCGCGCACACTCGTTGCATGTAACAGGAGCACCACCGCGAAGCTCCCCTTTACTGCCTTCGGTCTCCATTGCAGCACCACTGGCTCCGCCAAGGCCGATGCTGCAGTTTTTGGTAGAGTTTGAGTTGTTTTCCTAGAGAGAGAAAAGTTGATAACGAGAGATAAGCTAGGTCGGTGCTCCTGCTATGGGTTTCACGGTCCGTCGGCGTTATCCCTGGATCAAATGAAATTGGGTTCTGTGGTCCTTCATGGATTCCTCTCGCCGACCCATGGTTTTTATTTTGGTGTGCATGTGTTGGCCCGAGTTGCTGGGTTTTGATATAGCTTTGGCTATGAAGATTGGCCAGTTCATGGAGATGGTTGACCATGCTTACTAAGGCTGTTGCTCATCACACATCAGCAGCCTTCATAAGAGTGGTTGGTTCTGAGTTTGTTTAGAAATACTTGGGTGGGGCCCGCCATTTGAAGATAAGTACATGGGCCGACGTGTGTAGGTCGGTTGGATGGAAGATTTTATTTTATTTTGAGTGTTGGTGAGAATTTTTATTTTATTTGTCTCTCTCGGATTTGTAATATTTAAAGTGTTGTAATAATCTCCCACCCCGCTTCTTTCTATCCCATTCTTTAATTGCTTTCCCTAATTGTACATATATATATATATATCTGACATGCCATGCATATCCGTGCTTTGTATCCATGTTTCATGCATCTCGATCTGGCTAAATTTGCATTTTTGTGATTTAATTGATTATTATATGATTTTGTGCGCTATCACATGTTTTGCAATGATTCACATGCCATATTGTAGAAGCCGGATCTTTAGAAACATTCTTGTGTATGTATTGCATTAGAATTTTGTATATAAGATCATGTATATTTTTCTAATTTTGTTTTGTAGCTGTTTGAGAGACGTCGATATCTCTGTGAGTTTTTTATGCTTTAGCATCCCATTTGTGTGTGTTTTTCTTACTATGTGTTAGCATTCTACCATGAGACTAATTGTTTAAATGATAAACTGTTTGAATGCCTGTGGATGAAGGCTTATTGCTTGAATTGGAATGATTCAACGATTGTACATTTTAAGCCCACTTTGTAGTGGCAAATTCACAAACTTTAAGCCCACTTTGTCAAGTGGCGAATCAAACCCTTTTTGAAAAACATACATGAAATTGAATTGTTCCAATTTGAGCAAACTAGTCTATACCTTGTATGCTTTACATAGTAAATTTTAGGATTTACTAAATAATCAGAACATGAACATATAAAGAAAATAAAATTCATATCATGGTTTAGTAGAGGCCGATCTTTTGGTTGGGTGAGCGGGGGTGCTCATTATTGACCTTCCCCTCTCATACCTAAGGTTCCGAGCCAAGCATCCTTGGTTACGACGAACAGTGGCCTTGGCACGAGTCATGGGTTTCCTAATTTTCCAAAATATTAGGTGGCGACTCTGAAATCTGATGATGCAGTCCATTTTTGACAAAATTGCAATAAAATGGATTTTCAATAAAAGTTGCCAAATCTGGACTCTTATCTACGTTTCACATTGCACTTGTGAGACTAGATCAAAGAGATCTCGGGAGTCCGAACTGTTTAACGCGCGTGGGTAACCCCCCGGGCATGTTACACAAGTCCTGCACACTATTGCGAAAAGTTACACAATTATTAGTTGAATGTCTGAATGAAGTATGCCATTTACAGTATTCTTTGCCAATTCTATCTTTTTCTTTCCGGATGCTATGGCCTGGGGACAGTGTTTAAATTTTCTCAACTAATAACTCATCGAACAAAGCATCTGCCTTTGATAAATCGAAGGAGTACTGTCGATAGGTTATTTGCACATTTTTCCTAGTTCGCTGAATAGAAGACATATTTACTATTTTTTTTTTCTTTTTTAAGACTTCACAAGTCATTAGTGTTTTGTTAATTACTTGAGCAATTTCTATGTCTACTTTTGTCTCCAGCTCTATGTCCTGGTAATATGTTCCTAGGGCAACAACCTTCTTTTGTTGCTCTTCCCTAAGAATAGACTCATAACTAGTTGCCCTAGATGAAAGTTCAAACAAATCTCTAAATTCCATTCCTTTAAATTTCTTTCTTAATTCGAAGTCTGAGCCATGTTGGGCCAATCTTATCACCTCTATCTCAGGCATATAAACATGGCATCTATTTCTAGCCTTTTTGAATCTGTCGATATACTGTTCTGCAGATTCCCTCTGCTTTTGCCTAAATTTGGCTAAATCCATCACACTAATGTCCGGCTCAGTCCTGTAAAATTGTGCATGGAACTTGTTTTCCATGTCCTGCCATGTAGGTATTGAGTTTTTTGGCAGGTTAATGAACCATATGAAGGCCACTTTAGATAATGAGTGTGGGAAAAGCCTTAGCTTCAGGTTATCTGAATTAGCCTCTCCACATTGGATAGTAAACCTTCTTATGTGTTCTATAGTCAATTGTCTTTCTTCTCTAGTGAATAAGAAGAATTTAGGCATTTTAAAGTTTCTAGGAAGAGGGGTTTCATCTACCCAATAAGAGAATGGCTTTCTGAACATTGGCCTCTCTTGAGGCCTAGGCTATATATTTCTTGAATTATTTCTATAATCTGATGTCTGTTGATCTGGGCTAGTTCAAAATTTGGTTCCTCATGATAGACGCCATACCCCAGTCCTTCATTTACTTGTGGCTGAAATTTTGGTGCAACAAATCCCTCATATAGCTGGTAGTGCTGTTGTCGATGTGGGTGCAAACGAACACCTTTCTCCTCAAAATGTCGAGGGGGTGATCCAGGTCTTCGTTATGGCTCATGATTCCTAAAACCTTATTCTTAGTATGCCTGCTGCCTAGGTTTTTGGTTGCCCTTTGGTCTTGGGTTATCATAGTTTGGTTGCCTAAACCTTTGGTTAGTAAATTTGTGTTGTCGTAGCCTTGGTCTGTCGACAACAGGTTCCCCATATCCAGGGGCTCTAAATTGCCCCCCTGGCACAGGCCTCTGGTCAGCAAAGTCATACTATCCTACTCTTGGTCTGTTGACGGCAGGTTCCTCATACTCAGGGGTTCTTAAACTGTCTCCCTAGCATAGGCCTAACCATGTTGTGCATTGGTTCTTCCTGTTCCAAGGTCCAACTCTGCCCCTCTTGCTTTGGTCTATTATTCATTTCAAAGGTTGGATTATAGTGTGATTTCCCTTCCAAGGCCTCTCTTTGAGCCATTGGCCTAGAAAGACTAGATTGCCTTCTATAATTGATATTAATTTTAGTTTCTTTATATATCTGATTAGGGTTCATTTGAAACCTCTCTTGCTCCTCATCTTGGAGGGTTGGAGCCCTATAAAAAGAGACACTACTCTCGTGAATTCTACCTTCCTTAGGAGTTTGAAATTGTACCTTTGTCACCTGTGCTTCCACTTTGACTGGTGGTGGAGGACTACAGGTAGGATTGAACCCCCCAAACATTCTGAGCTTGGCCCTCATACTTTCTGTGAGGTGTTCTGGTCTCATCTCAAAGGTATGGCCATGTTAGGCAATCATTTCCTCTATTTGTTCAATTGCCAGGCCATAGTGTTGGCCTCCATTGGTTGCATCTTGACCATTTTTTAATCCTACTCCGTATTTGGTTGCCACTGATTGGCTATTCGCAATGACCTTCATGTCTTCCCCGAACTCAGGAAAGCCAGTGGGGACACCTGTTTCCTCAACAAGCCTTTTAATTAGATCCCCAAGAAGGCCTGGTTCATCAATAACTTTCTTTGCTGGCGTTAGTAGTCTCAGTTTTTTCTGTTTTCTTCTTTACCATTACTCTAAGTTAGAATGGTCTCACTGAGTGTGCCAATTTATGTTAGCAAAAATTTAGTTTAGTCCCAAACAACAGTGATTAATTGACAGGCTTCAACCAATTTTAATAAACACAAAAAGATTAGGATTTTTGTGATTGAGTTCTATGCCTTAAACAGACTAAGGACTTCCACAAAAAAAAAATTTTTTTAAATTTTTTTTTTTTAGTCGCGTCAAAGTCTTTTAAAGCCTTTTTTCTAGTTTTTTTTTTATTTTTTTTTTTTTTTTTTCTTTTTTATTTCGCATGTTGTGCCGGCGCATGTCGCATTAACTTTTTTTTTTTTTAAAAAGCAAAAAGAGCTCTTTTAGCTTTAAATTGTTTTGTTGCTGCTGGTGTTTTTTTTCTTTTTTTTATCACACATTTAGCAATATTTTTATTTTAATAATTAATAATCCATGAACTATTTTTAATTACTAAAAAAAAACTTTTTAAAACTAAAAGTTTACTTTAATTAAAAAAAAAAAAAAAAAAAAAAAAAAAAGGGAGACAAAAAAAAAAAAAAAAAAATTTTTTTTTTTTTTTGAAATCGTGAACCATTTTTATTCCAACACACACCACCACACTCCTCCACTATGCCACATGCATATATACATAATATATATATATTATATAATATATATTATTTATAATATAATAAAATATATATAATATATAAACCATATATTTAAATATAATTATTTTATGTAAAAATAAATAAAAAAAAAAAAAAAATTAAAAAAAAAAAATAAATAACAAATATTTTTAAAATTAATTATATTTAGGATTTTTAATTAATTATTTGGCTGTAAAAAATTAAATTAAAAAAAAAAAATTAAAAAAAAAATTAAAAAAATTTTTTTTTTTTTGTTTTAAAAACGTTTTGGCTATTATTAAATTTTTATAGTCTTTAAATTTTTGATTTTTTTTTTTTTTTTTTTTTTTATTATTTTTTAGCCAAAACCTTCATTTTTTTTTTATTTTTTTTTTTTTCTAAAAAAACCTAATTATCGGCGACTAAAATGTTTTAGTTTCGCCACTAATTTTTTTTTGGCTACTATTTATTTTTAAAAAAAAAAAAAAAACGCGCCACAAACAAAACAACCTTTTATTAGAATTACACATTCAAACAACATTTAACAAAGCTAAAAAAAAAAAATTCAAATATAATTCAATTTCATTTTCAAAAAAAGTCTTCATTTTTTTTACTAAATAAATAATCTTTCGCCATTTGGGCAACTTCTTTCTTTTTTAAAATTAAATTTTAGTCGCCATTTGTGCTTTTTGTTGTAGTGGGAGATAATTAAGTAAAGAATGATTTGAACAGAAAAGAATATGTATTTATTCAATTAAATTGTCACTTGCTATTAGTTATAAGAACCCAAACAAGAACAAAGAAATGAAAAATACAACAATCGATAGAGAGAAAAGAAGTGGGGGTTGAAAAAAAACTATTTCTAAACTACTCCTAAAATGGCTAACTTAGAACTACTTCTAAATAATTCTTCACGAATGTGATTTAAGGGTTGCTGATCATTATGATCTTCATTCCATCTCCCTTTTATAGTTGACTCATGGCCCGACCTTTAATTCTAATATTTCTGGATTCTCTGCCTTTCCTCATGATTATCCCCCTGTTTAAGGAACTGTTTTTTTTATTATTTATTGTTCTCTGAATTCTCTGCTATCATGTTTCATAGCCTTCTCCTTTCAGTCCCAGTTTATGCTATGTCAACTATTTTAGCCATCCTTGCCATGTCATCGCTATGACTTGTCGATGGAAGATTCCTAAAATTTAATACCAACAATATGGCTAAGATTATTTTGTTTCATTGATTTTGCGTTCAAAGTTTTGTTTTGTTTTATTTTTTTTCTTTTACTACTCAATCAAAAGGAAAGGAGGCATCGGAGGACATGATCTGGGCAAGTTAGAATTTGTCTTCTACGTAATAAGGATATGTGTGTCATTCAAACTCAACTCAGCCCGAATTGACATCAACTTAGGCTTGTTGTGGGAAATAAGTTTAAATTTAACTTATTAATTTTTTTTGGTTTTTTTTAAAAAATGTGTAAAAATGTAAAGAGTTGATGTGATTTAAATAAGCCAATAAACTGGCTTTTTTCTATGTTCCCAAAAGAGGCTTTAATGTAGTCATTTCAAACTTGATTGTAAAATAACATTCTAAACTTTAAGGCCATGTTTATTTAGTTTTTGGGAAGGGAAATTAGACTAATAATCCATGGAACTCACCTAAATAGTGTTTGGTTGGGAACATGAGTGGGGGGATTAACTATCCTCTTGGATTAGTAATCCCTCATGTGGTAGGACTAACAAAGTCATGAGAAGGTTGGGATTAGAAGATTAGTAAATTTTTGAATGATTTTTAAGTAAAAATTATACTTTTTATAACCCAAAAAATAAAAATAAAAATTGTAATATTAAAAAAAAAATTGCAAATTAAAAATTATTAATTTCATATATTAATACTATCTATAGTATTACTAATCCGATGGTATACAAACAAACACTATTTATCATGCATCTCCAACCTAATACCACAACACTAATAATCTCCTCGCTCATTTCCACCGTACTTTTAATCTCATCCATCCTATGAAGCCAAACAAATGTGGCCTAAAGTTTTAAGAGACTTAGGCCACGTTTGTTTGGTAAATTAGATTGGATGGGATTGTTTGTGAGGGGATGGTTAGTGAAGAGATTATTAATGTAGGGATTGTTAGTAAAAGGATTAAGTAAAAGCGTATTTGTTTTGATGATAGTATGGGAAATAGTTAGTGATGGGATTGTTAAATTATTTTTTATATAAAATAAATAAATAAAAACTATTTCTATATTTAAAAAAACTAAAACAAATATTAAAATAAACAGATGCACATGATGAAAAAAAAATTAAAAAAATAAATTTTTTATATAAAATAGACTCGATCCACTCACTATTTTTCTAATCCTATCTAAAATTCAACCAAGCTAATCCCCCTCCTGAAGAGGATTACTAAGCCCTTCACACTATTAATCTCCCCTCCCAAATCATCACCAAACAAGGTATAGGTGGGACCACACTCATACTAATCCAATTCGGCTCCTTACCCCGCTAAACAAACATGGCCTTAAGACTAAACATAAAAACGAGATCATATTTGAGGTTATGTTTGTTTGGCAGATTAGGTTGGATGAGATTATTAGTGAAATGATGGTTAGAAAAGAAATTGTTAATGTGGAGATTATTAAGTAAAAGTGTGTTTGTTTTGATGATAGTGTGGAAAATGGTTAGTGATGGGATTATTAAATTATTTTTATATAAAATAAATAAATAAATTATTTCTATATTAAAAAAAACTAAAACCAATATTAAAACAAACAAGTGCACTTGGTAAAAAAAAATTTAAAGAGTGAAATTTGTATATGAAATAGACTCAATCCATTCACTATTTTTCTAATCCCATCCAAAATTCACCCAAGCTAATCCCGCTATTGAGGGGGATTACTAAGCCCTCTACACTAGCAATCCTCCATCCCAAATCAACACCAAACAAGCTGTAAGTGGGACCCATAGCCATATCAATCTAGCCCGACCACCCACGCCGGTAAACAAACATAGCCTAAAAGTTAAGGCTTTCGACAATAAACTTCTTTTAAAATTTTCTTATAGGCCTTAGACGATAGTCTAAGTGGCCTAATAGTTGAGTCACTTCTAATTTACTCAAATGAAATTAAAATAGAATGAAATAATCATTTCTTCTATAGAATTAGGAGAATTTTATTAGACACACGTACATACCATATACACCCTTAGTTACGCCATTTTCTTCTTTAGTTATGACTAATTTTCTTCTTTAATTATGACATTATTTTGAGATATTTGATTATGATCTTTTTTTGTTTTTGGTTATGAATTTTGTTTAGTTATGACTTAGAAAGTATGAAATTATACCATTTTCTTCTATAATTATAAAGTGCATATGATACACCTCTTGTACCATTGTCTTTTCCATAGAGTTATAGTTCCCTAATAATGATTTTATCTGCAATGCATTTTCTATCAGTTTTTTTTAGTAAACTAAATGTGAGAATGAAAATTTTGAAGTTTATCTTTGAGAATAATCATTTCCAATATTTATGTCATGCAATTTTACAGACAATTTATAAAGTTTAATCTTTTAGTCTGCAACTTTCTCACTGACATTCCCCTAATTTCTCTCTATCCAAACACACACGCTCAAAATCTTTATTTTAAATGGTATAGAAAGAAAAACAGAACAAATAATAGAAAGTAAAGCCAACTGCAAACTATATATGCAGACAAAGCTATACTTCAAACATGGTCTAAAACCTATTTTCTATTGTAATAATAGACATATGTTCCTCATAGATCATAAGAAGATAACAAAGTTATAAGTTCGCGCATAGAAAGCGATTATCCTAAACAGTGAAAAAATCATACACCAAACAACAAAAGTATATGAGTAGTCCTTCATCAGCCAATTCAAGCATTTTCAACAGGTTCATTTGTATCTGCATACAGCATATTGTTTCCATCCCACCTCAGCAGCCTGTTCCTACGTGCAGATTTTGAATCAAATCCATAAGAAACTCAAAATTGAAGTATAACTAATAATATATATATAAAACAAACATATGAGCACAAAATTGGTGAACAAAATGTACTTTTCTGTGCACGTAACAATGCTGTTGAAGTATAGCGATATTTATTTGTTTCAAAACTTACTAATGCAGTACGAATCTTCCAGTCAGAACTACAATTCTTTCCTGTGGCACTCCAACCTAAGCATATATATAGTTGCATTTTGTTAGAAGATTTTTGGTCAATATGTAAGAATAGATAAATAAATAAATATAGAATCTCAAAAATGGTAGAAACTTTTGTGATCCTTACAAATTTCTAACCCAAAAGCTCCCTGCAATGATTACAGTGAATATCAGCAACCATGTTAGCACACTTCATTCGATACTGTGCTGCGCCAGCAACATCCACATTGACTTTGCAAAACACCAAAGCAAATGCAATGCAAATTAGCTAGAAGATGCTGAAATTGGTCATTGTTGAATTTAAAATTCTTGGTAATAGGAAGTCCAAATTGCATTTGTTGTGATGAGCACTAATCTCGAATCAAAACTCAGAACTATCTCTGCCCACCAAAGAAGTTTCATAGAATTGTATTAATGATGATTAACTTACACATTTGCAAAGATACCAGCGTCATCAATCATTACGTCCTGGAAAGCAGATTGAAACAGTAATTAGAACATAGACTTGCTTTCTGCTTTTAAATTTTTTTTTAAAAAAAGGTAAATATGTTTTATATGAAATAATCATATGCTAAAAGCAATATATATGTTTATATATACAGATATATACAGATTTTTCTTGCAATCTAATTCAAGCTAATATGAGTACAGATTAGATATATTATTGGTTCAAAACTTACACACTGACCCATTTTTGTGATGCTTTAGATTGTGTTTGTATCTGGAATTTGTGGAGGGATTTGCATAAGGAAATCATTTCCCTTTTATTTTTCCTCTACAAATCTTTGAGAAATTTTTTATTATTGGTTCAAAATGCATGCACACAGACCCATCTTGGTCTCTAAAAAATTTAGAATCAGTATATGAGTGTACAATTGTTCTTCAATGCAGTAGTAACAAATAAGAACTCACTACAACAAAACTGACTTTTTACGGCACCACATCAACGGCATACAATAAATGCACGCCGTAGTTTCTCACTTTTACGACTTTCTTTTTTTTCATGTCATAAATACTTTTCCAACCACGGCGTGTCTATTGCTTAGGCCGTGAATGGTAATAACAATGATTTTTTTACGACTTGCAATGCATGCCGTAAATAATAAAACTTTCAACGACGTACATATGGTGTGTCATTAATATATCAATTATACATGACGCACAAATGCCAGCTGTGAAAAGTGAATACTTTTCACGGCGCACACAACGCCCGCCGATAAAGTACTGCCTTTTTACGACGCACAATGTCTGCTGTTAAAAGTATTACAACTTTTTTACGACGGACAATGTATGTCATAAATTGTATGATAAAAAACAATGAGGCGCCAAAATAAAATTTCTGGCGCCAATTCACCAAAAAAAATAAAAAATATTTGGCAAATATACATTTACTGTTTTTTGCTTCTAATGGATTCTAATCATTAGACACTGGTTTGAAGGAGATCCATCACCGATACGACAACTGGCTCAATAGCGGCATCCATCACCGTTTCCCTCATCATCTTTTTGCTCACTTTCATTTTCTAACTCGTCTCTTTGCGGCTTTGATTTTAACAACTCCACTTAACAGCGTCGCGCAGAAGGAGGAAGATAAGGGAAGGTATACAATCATACTCATCTCTTCTATTCTCTCTCTCTCTCTCTCTCTCTCACAGATTTACGAACAAGATTGAGTCAGGTCGAGTCGAGTTGCAAAGTTATTCTGATGAGTCTTTGCTCGGGTGAGAGACCAAGTCGAAGAGGAGTCAGACCTCGTTTGGGTTGGCAGCAAAGACAAAGCACGGCGAGGTCGAGAGGAAGAAAGGAACTCTGTGGACAGAAGAAGAACACAGGTACATTTTCTAGGTTGTTTAGATTCTTTTCTTGGCTACCAAACAGAGTGTTTTCTTGGGGGCCAAACAGATCATCTAGTTATGTACATAAGTTTCCTAATTGAATTGTTTTTTTTGTTTCCCTGTTTTGATTTTGTGTTTTATTAAGAACTACCCTAAATTGGATGATGACAAATATGCTGTTTGGTTTGGGCCACCTCTGTGCTGTACACCTCTGTGATGTATCCTAAACTTCTATACATGGTTGTTTTCCTCAATTGTAAGTCTCCTTTGAAACTTTTCAGATGTTTCCCTAGCATTTGTTCGCATTTGTAAAACAAATGAGGTGTAAGTCAGTGATGGATGCAGTGATTAGACTCTGTCATTTTTTGATTATAGGAAATGGCTGCCACAGATTATTTAGAAAACTGGATTTAGTCTAGGGTCTGTTAGTCCTCTAGTGTACTAAACTGAAAATTGTGATTGATTTCAAATTATGATTTTGAACGATAGACCTGCTATTCCAATATGTTGTGATAAAATGTGAGGCATGTGCTAATATGTTCTCTATATACTAAAAGTTGAGATTTAAAAACCCATTTTAAATCATTTTGCTTCCCCATTCTAAACTTTTCAAACATGAAGAGGAAATGAAAAAAAGAAAGAATAGCAGGAATAGGACACATACAAAGAGGCAGTGTAAAATCAGCCAAAACTCATTACCCCAGATGAACAAACTGTCCTGAAGAACGTGTGTATAGCTATCAGGCTCTGACACAATTGTTGATGTAGAACACAATAAGTAAAGCTACAAATTGGAGATTTTCATATGGGCATGCTTCAAACCTTACTGCGTAATCAAATTTGGGTTAATTTTGGGTATTTATGTTTATTTTCAAGTCATTATATTTTTGGTCACTTTTAAAGCCTGTGATATAGTAAGTACACAGGCCATGTTCTTGGTCAACCAAATCATTTAATGTTCACATGTGGTATATAATGTGGGTCGAGGATTGTGTTACATGTCAAGTTTTCCACTTTTGGGATCCTAATCTTAGTAGAAGTGGGAGTTTAGCAACCTAAACATAGCAACACTTATTCTTCAACTCAGTAGAGTGGATTTTGATAATTAAAGATTGTGCTATTTTGTGATGCAACCCAACCTTGGAGAGTAATTCCTAAAGAATCAAAGTGGGATTCCCATAAGATCCTTCTCTTTCTCTTTCTTCTTCCTTTTCTTCTGTCTTTAATTCTCTACTATTAGATTCTGTTATTTTAATCACAAACCTGCCTTAGCTTCTTTCTTTTGTTTCATTCCAAAGCCTATATTCCATGAGCTAATCCTTTCCTTACTAAATTTGGACTTTAAATCAACTCCAAAACCCAGAAGTACTTTTTTCCTAAAATTTTCACACAGCATTATGAAATTCCTAAAATCTCTCACTTTCAAATAAAGCCAAACTCCAGTCACTTCTCCTCTAAATTTAGGTTTAGATATAACACGTCTTAAGACTTAAACCTGGAGTGTGATGATTTGAACTAGTGAGAAAAAGTTATTTTATTTTATTTTTTTAAATCTGGCAAGAGAAAGAATGACAATCAAAAGATATGTCTGAATTGGCTATCAAAGCTATAACAATTACTTGATTGAAAACAATGGTTTTATGAATTAAGGGAATGGCATTTTTCTTTATTGAAAGGAAAAATGTCTTGGAACTAAATAGAGATGAAATTATTATTAATATTATGTTCATGGTTTTCTTTTTCCAAAAAGAAGGTTCAATGTGATGTTGGCATATCATATAGCCTAATCTTCCAGAACAATATTTTATGCCATTACTGAAAGTGAAATTGGCAAGGGAGTTTTTATATGATGGACTGAATATTTTGATGTGTTCTTATCAGGACCTTCAAAAAGGACTTGATCTTGGTGTGGTATCCTCGGAAGTCCTGCAAAATTATTTTGATTTGGAGCAATATCCTTTTATTTCAGAACTAACTCATCGATTCCAGGTATGCTTGGTTTTGGTAATTACTTTTGTGAGTGATTTAAAGGCTGTTGACCTTAAACCTATTCCATCATTTATTTTAGTCAGTTTACAGTATGTGCATGTGGAACCCTCACTATTCACTTATCTACTTGGTGATTAAACAATTAATAAACATAGATAAAGTACAATCGACTAGGGACTCAAAGTTGAGCATCAAACGCCATGATGTTGTAGGGATTCAGGGATAGATTATTGGTAGATCCCAAATTTTTACATAAACTAGCTATAGAAGAAGCTATATCGATTACAACTACTCCCTTAGCACAGTATGAGAGACGTAAAGAAAATTTCTTTGAAGAGCTTGACTATGTTATTACGAATGCTGTCAAGGGATCAGTTGTTGATTTCTTCACTGTATGGCTTCCTGCTCCAATCTTGTCTTTCCTTTCAATTAGAGATATGATAGATACACTGGACAACGTAGAAGCATTAAAGGGCTTACTTGGTTCCATACCTGATGATGCAGTTCAAAAGAATATTGTTGGGAAGGACTGGAATGTGAATCATAGAGTTGCATCAGTACTTTTCGGTGTTTTGAAGCTTGCCGATGTTGGATTTATTTCCAGTATTGGCACTGTAGTTGCCTTAAATATTTTGTATGCAATACGCAAATTACTGAATACAGCACTAGACACCAAACAACGGATTAAAAGATCACCAATACTTAAAACATCAGTTGTGTATGGGGGCCTTTTGGGAACTTTATCAAATCTCCGGTATCAGGTAGAGCAAGTAGCATTAGCTACAATTATTTTCTTTTCCCATTTTTTTTTTTTGTGTTTAATATGGCGAAAATATACCAGAACCAGAACTTGGGGAAAAATTGTATCTTGCTTTGTTTTGACCAGCATATCCGGTATCTTGATCTAATGGAACATTTGTTTTCAATGGTAGGTTTGTTTGAGCCAGAGAAGGAGCAGTACTTACCTTAACCCATCACGGTCTATTCAAATCCCCAAAAAAAACCCACTCAGCAAAGGCCCAATCCATTTAATCCGTCAAAGGTCAGCTCAAAAAAGAACCAGCCAATGTCAAAAGGCCCACTCTAAAAAAGCCCAATCCAGTCAAACCTGTCTAAACCAATCCAATTCAGATACATCAGGTATAACCAAGTTGAAATCCTTGTTGGTCAGCATTTAGGTTACACCTATCCGACTCAGCAGACCCGTGATGGCTTACAGTCCAGAAGAAGCTGTGGCCATGAGAACGACCCTAAACCAAGGAATTGCTATACAAGGTGAGACCAATGCTAAAATGCAGCGCCCATCTGGGGCATCTACTACACATCCAGTCCTGGGCCCCCAGCCGAACTTTGACCTACCTCCGCCAACTGAAAATGTGCAAGGTCCGGATCCTCGAGGAGGGGTGGCTCGAGCTCGAGTTTTTAGACCCCTGGTGCAGTCTTATGAGAGGCTTTATCCCCTTGATGTTAATGATCTCAACTTGACCTCAGTAAAGATTGCTAATCTTGAGAAGCAATTTAAAAAGGCACGGGGACTTGATTCCATTCCCGACATTGAGGATGGGTACACCGAGACTGCCATACGGCTTCCAGACAGATTCAAAATGCCATACATTGACCATTTCGACGGGTTTAGAGATTCTATGGTACACATCCGGCTTTTCTTGGACATCCTAAAACTGGTAGGTCTGACTAAGCCTCAAAAGCTCTCTTTGTATGGGAGAACCCTGTCGGGTATAGTAGCCACTTGGTACGCCAAGTTGGAGGATACAGTGAAGCAGAACTGGGAATAGTTGGTTGAGGCATTTGTCAATCAGTACTCTTACAATACCCAACTTGAAGTGACCATTCAAGAGCTCGAAGCAACCCATCAGAATCCTACAGAGTCTTTCACAGAATTTGTTGTAAGGTGGAGAGCAAAGGCGGCACAGATGGTAGATTGCCCTTCTGAGAGGGACCAAGTGCGGATAGTCGTGCAGAACCTTGAGCCTAACTTGTTGCAGAAGTTAATAGTTGTTCCACTATTCACCTTCAAAACTTTGCATGAATTAGGGGTGCAGATTGAGAGTGCGTTCAACAGTGGGATTATTCCCAGAACAAGTGAACCGATAAGGAAGGTGATTGCTGGGAGTACCACTGCTGGTAGTAGCACTACTCCCAAACCCACTGAAATCAATACAGACACCACAGCCGATCCTTTTGCCAAACCAAGCCTAGAAACAGCCAAGCCAGCCCGAGCTCAAGGCAGAATTTTCACCCCCCTCTATATGAGCCTAACCAGCGCACTAAAATTTTTGATGGAAAGAGGGTATCTGCTAAACATAACCCCACCAAGTACTGTGTGTACCATCAGCAGCGCGGTCATGGCACCGATCGTTGCTACCACCTTCGTCACAAGGTCCAGAATCTCATCGACAACCAGACGATGGCTCCACCTCTAGACCCCAATGACCAAACATCTCTTGCCTACCTTAACCTCATTTATACACTACCGCCTACCTTTAACCCCAGTATATACATCACTCCGGCTCATTTACCCAAGCCTGATGTGTTCATTTCGGAAAGTACTGATTTGTGTATGATGGATGCACCCAATCCGGTTCAGGAATGCCGAGGGTGCAACATGAGTGAACCCACTATTGCTGAGATGTTGGGAATGATTGAAGACCTTCAAAAAACAGTACAGATTTGACATTTGGCATTTCAATCCAGTCACCAAGGTCCTCAACCTTGGGGCAAACTGTAGGTGAAAAAGGCCAATCCGAAACTATTCCAAGTCTGGGTGGTAACATGGCAACAACAACTGGGCTTCCGCTCCGACATAGCAATCCAATCCCTTGGCCACGCAGAAGCAAGTGGCAAAGACAAAGCCGGGGCAAGTATTGATCCTTATGCACAACTTCAGTGGGTTATCAAGGCATTGAAGGTCAAAGGGCTAAGTAGATAGCAAATGCTTACAGTTGTTGCAAAAACAGTGGACGACACTTTTGCTACTCGGGATGAGGGCATTCTGAATCAAGGGGCAAGCCGGGACAAGGGATGTTGTACTAGAAAGACCCCTTTCAGTTCCAGTCCTACACTCGAAAGAGATCGACAAACCCAGTCAACACCTGCCGACCCTTTCGCCGGTACATCCAATACAACCTCACAAACCTCGAAGTACCCACCCCGAGGCCAAAGGTTCTTCGCTCCGCTTTATATGTCCTTATACAAAGCCATGAGTGTGTTGATCGAAAAACGCCATCTCAAACCACTTAAGCCTCGACCTCTCTCGAATAATCTCCCTTTCTCACATGATCCGGCCAAGTACTGTGCCTTTCATCAACAAGCCGGTCATGGCACTGACAGTTGTTTTCGCCTTCGCCATGAAATTCAAGACCTGATTGATAAGAAAGTCATCACTCTACCTGAAAATCCCAAAGCTGTCAATGACCTCCTCCCTGACCGCAATAGATTGCCATGCCATAACATAAAACCCACAAATAGCTTGCCAATGGCCAAACATTCCCCTAGCCAACATATCATGCCCGCTAATGAGCCTGAACCCATTGAGTTCGCCCTAGAATCTTCTGGTTCCAATATGAGCAAAAGGAACAATGTCTTTGAAGAGACGGGAAATTCACTTGATCTTGATGTGTGGAAGATTTATGAAGCAGTGCTGCCAACACTAGTGGCTGGAATGAGGAACCTTAGTCTCAACTAGGGTGGACCTTAGGTTCAACTAGGGAAAAAGTCTGAAATTAATCCTTTTGGGTGTGGATGTGTATTGAAGGTAGGTCTGGGCCTTCCTATGGGCTACTTGAAGTTGTTTTTGAATTCTGCAGATGGACTTGGAGAAGGGTAATCCCCTTTTGGTCTCATAAATGCTTTATTTTGTTTTGATGTGTGTCTTGTAAATAGTTTTGTCATGAATGCTATTTTCTTCCTTTTCTTGCGTTGTAGCGTCAGTTAAGTCTTTTCCTTTGAGCCGCTCTCATGTACCCTCAGGTCTTTATCTTTATAAGAAAATGGAAGTCAAGTTTTTGATCATTTTATTGTGCCTATAGTGATGCATGTGTGACCTTTTGTAAATAGAAAAAGACTTTGAATTTTTTTTCTGAATGAAATTTCGCTAATAAGCTCAAGTGTTGAGAAGGATCCCTTGCATAGTTTGAGTGAATTCTGACTTGCCGGCACAACGTCATTTACGATTTCAAGAATTTTCAACTATTTCTTTTGCAAAGCTTGTGAAGTTAGGTTCAGAATTATGTGTGGTATTTTACATTGTCCTGGGGATTCTCTTCGCCGTTTGGCGATCATTTTGACAAGCACAAGGCGGCTTTCAGACCTATAAGTATAAAGCAACTTTCAGATTTCACAAATCATAGAATCTCTCCCCTTGGTGTTTTTTTTTTATTTCAAAGAGAAAAGAAATGGACAAAAAAAACAAAAGGAAGAAGAAAAAGAAAGAAGAAAAGAAAATTGAAAAGAAATTAGAAAAAAAAATGAAAAGAAAGAAGAGTAGAAAAGAAAAAAAAGGAAAGAAGTTAATTGTCAAGCCAGGGGCATCCATTGGAATGAAATCCAATCAACTATCAGGAAAGGAACTTTTGTCTGAATTCGGAGAAGCCGATGTGCGGAAGTAACACAGTGCAAAAAGAACCAACCGTCAAAATGGAGCAAGAGAAAAGAAGAAGACATGTTGGAGAACCAAGCTCAAATCAAGGCGAAGTCAGTTCCAATGATTAGGGCAAGGGTGACCATTGATCAAATTCACCACATTCACCACAAATGTTGTAACATTATCCTTGAGAGGCTCGCTAGGCCGCAAACCCGAAAGGGCCACCTAGGCAAAAGTTAGAGCATGAAAAATGAGAAATTAAATAAATAGAGCTCGCAAGGTTGAAAACCTCGAATGGGGGACTTTGGCAAAAGTCAAAGCGTAAAAGGAGAGGTTAAATACCCGAGGGAACCTCAGCTATGAACTACGTTGACTTGATTCCCATTCTTGGGATATGTACGCAGCTTCATCCTGAAGTTCAGTCTCAATCATATCCATCTCATTCTGTCTCAACTCAATCACCTTGCCCAAGTCATGTTGTCAGCTTCACATCAATCCATGAGCTATATCGACTACTGTGCATATCATATACTTACACTGGGTAAGAAAGGACTAACTTGAATCGACAAGTGGAGCAATTTTCAATACTTGAACTTATCAGTAGAATCTCTTTCTTGAGCAAAACAGGAATTAAAATTGAATTTTAAAGGGAGCATAAGTAAAACTAGGGGCACGATCAATGATCAATTACCTTGAGTCTTTTTCTGCTTTTGGGTCAGTTGTGAGTTCTGTTGTGTCGTGCCTAGTGTTTGTCTCAGTCTGCGCTCTATATCGAGTCACCATAGCATGTCGTTATTCGGGTCACCATAACACGTCTGTTGTGTTGTCAAAAAGTGTTATTCATCGAGTCACCCTAGCAGGTCAGTCACTCAAAAGATTTAACAGAGTGGCATTGTCAAAATTCCATACACAAATGTTCACTCCAAACTCGAAGACAAGTCCATGTGTGGAATTCATAAACGAGCTGAGAATGCCCATGCAACGGGCAACACATTTATGATCAGTGTATATGAGGAATCTATCACTGCTTTGCAGGAGACTGGAGTAAGTTTCTTAATATGTCAGAAGAGAAGCATGAGTCTGATGGGTTGACAACGAATCTGATGATCCCCATTACCTGTGCCTGCATAATGTTGAAAAAAGTGGCCACTGGCTGGACACTAGGGGCAATTTTCAGTGCATTTGATCGGGTCATCAATGGAACAAGGGGCATAAACCCAATCGGTGGCCAATGGCTAGACACTAGGGGCAATTTTCAGTGCATTTGATCGGGTCATCAATTGAATAAGAGGCATAGATCCAACCTATCTCTTAGCTTGCCAAAGTCATCTGTTGGGCACTTTCCCCTGGATTAGGGTGGGTTTACCCTCATGATGATTCTGATATGATTCAACTTTTGAAAACTATCTCCGACCATTTTGAAACTCTCTTGGGGATTACCATATTCCCTCTGATTAATGCATGTGTGTTATGCCTACATGTTCATACATATGGGTTGCTTTGAATTGCGTGATTGGCTGCTCTTGCTATTGACTTTGTTTTGTGCTTAACAGAGTTTTGTTGAGTTGCCTCCCTCTGTAGTACATTTCAATAGGTTGTGGCAGAGCACCCTATACTCATCTCATAATGTACATGACGCATTACACTGAGTGTTGCTCGTTTCCCTCAATATGCTTCCACTGTTGCATAGAATATGCTCACCTCATGCGTAGAATATGGTTTCCATGTTGCATAGAGTGTGCTCTTTACTTATGCGTAGAACATGCTTTTAGTTAACATCATACATCATTTGTTTATCTTGTATGGAACATGTGTTGTTAGTCAATATGTATTGCATTGTAAACCAATCATTCTGTGTATCCACCGCACAATAATCTCACTTATATATTTATCACACAATCATTTGTTTTGTTCGCACTTTTTTGTGCACCTCACTTGTATAGAGCATGCATTTTATCGCACTTTCTTGTGCATTTTTAACTCGCTCGCACTGTCTCGTGCACTTACTTTTTGTATCTCACTCACGCTTTCTTGTGCATCGCACTTTCTTGTGCACTCGCGCTTTCTTGCACATCGCACTTTCTTGTGCACTCGCGCTGTCTTGTGCACTCTCTGGTCTAGGAGACCTTAAATCCTCTGAAGGTGCAATTCCTTTGGTGTTTGTCGTACCCGAACGACTTCCAGTGGTCTGGTATAGCCACCTGCCCGTGTTTGCGGTGAGTTCCTAGGAGATCAACTGAGACGGTGGAAACTCGAGTTCAAATGGCCAATGCCTAGAATGCAAAGGTTCGAAATTTCCGAGACTAAAGTATGGTTTAAATACCCAGGGGTGTCTTGAAATCTTTATGGAAGCCCCATAGGTTGAGGTAGCGTATATGCACCTCAATTCTGGATACTGAACCAACCTGGTCTGTTACCTTGTTAGAGAATAGGGAAACCTGCGACCATAGTTAGGGAGAAAAGTAGTACCTGTGGTTCGGAAATGCAAGATGCAGAAGAGGAAGATCCCCAGCAGCATAAGGTGAGTCATCGCCAATTGCCTCTGTAAGGTACTTTCAAGAGCATCGCTTCCTAACCACATCATCGTATCTATCATAAGTGTTGCATAGCATCTATCGCATGCATCTATTGCATCTACTGCATTGCATCCTTTCCATGTTAAGCCTGGTTTGGCATGCGTCCATACTTTCTTTCGTTGAAGCATGGTTTTGTGTTAATGTGTACGCGCCTATTCCACTAAGAGACTTGTGGTCTGAGGGTGTCGGCACCTTTTCTGTGTTAGACGTGGTCTGTTTTGTGTTCATGCCTTTTCTAGGCAAAATGTGGTTTGGCCGTGCGCCTTATTCACTTCATCCATTGCATTGTATTTTGTTTTGTTGCATTTAGCATGTAGGATCACGATCTTTCTTGAGCAGATCATTCCTCACTTATATAATCCCATCCAATTACTTGTACCCTTGTATTCTTTCTGCGAAACACATAGTTTTGCATGTGCTTGCACCTCTTTCGCATTGAAAACACGGGTCTGTTATATGTAAGCATCCATGCTGGGCTAAGGCTAGTACTGAGGATGTAGGCACTTAGCCTGTGTTACGCGTCGTTCAGCTCGTGCCCACTACCTTTTATGTGTTAAACATAGTTTGATGTTGCATCTCCATCCTTTTATGATATTTGTGTGGTTTTGCACTGTTTGTGGTTTGATACAATTACATTGCATGTCATTTGCATTGTTTCGTTACATTGTGTATCATTTACATTGTTTTGTTGTATTGCATATCATTTTACATCCTGCCCCTGAACTATGCTGGTTTGATTCCTTGCAAAGGGATACGTAGGCAGCCTACGGGCGCAACCATTTATTTATCTGTATTTTGTTTGTTTGTCCAAGTCTTCGACCTTGTCAAAAATGGGTCGTCTCTGGGCTTTGACATTTACTCACGTCATTTCATGACATCCGAGCTCTGTCAAAGAAGGGCAACTGTAGACACTTCATTTTTGACCGCCCTTAAGGCTTGGGCACTACTGATTGCTTACTTAGTGATGCAGGCTATGCTATGCAAAGGTTCTATTTCTTTGGCAAGGAGAACTCCAAATCCAAACCTCACACCCCATTGTTGGACCAAAAATATTTTAGATCTTAAAATCCTCTCTTTCAAAATATTTTTGAAATAAAGTGCCTACAATGTTCCGAGGCTTGCATTTCGTTAAATGTTGCGCTTTTCGGTAAACCAAGCAAGGACAAAGTGGAATAAATGAAGGAGAGGTGAAATCTGTGAAAAATCTTCCAAAACATCTTTTTTAGAGGTTTGGAGTTGAAGAAAAGAGAAGAAGAGGGAAGAAACCAAGTTGGAGAAGAAGATAGGCATAAATCACTAAGAGAGAGTCGAGTGGTCCTCGCTAAATCAGGCCTATCTGTTTACACACTTGGATCTCAGCTATAAGGTCACCACCATTTGAAACAAGACTTCCGGGGCTTCATTTTTCACTCAAGAATCTCCTAAAGCCGAGTCCGGATGGAGGCGATATGGTTGGTTGAAGTTGGGCATCAATCCGGGTAAGATCGAAACTGAGCGGCTTCACCAAAACAGGAATAACTTTTTGCATAGTTGGAATTTTGATACAAGGCTACCACCATTGGAAATCTTACTTCCAGGGCTTCAATTTGGACACAAGAATGACCTGAAAAGGAGTACATATAAAGGAGTTATGCCTGTTTGAAGTTGGACCTGTAGAGCAGAATTTGCAGTCGGCAACAAATGTGTGCAGTCGGCCACAAATGTGGCCGTTCGGCCATCACAAGTAGCAGGTCGGCACCAAAGATGGCCGGTTGGCCAAGAGTGACCCAAATTCATTTTTTTTGAAGATATTTCTCCTCTAGTTGTTTCCAGCTTGCTCCAGCTATCCCAATTCAGATATTTTCGACCAAAGCTCTTGCTTTTGCTATATATGAAACCATATCTCATATAATTCAAGGGTTAGAACATTGAAGCAATTTTGGTAGCCTCTTTCTCTAAAAAAGTCCTCTCTCTCTAGAAATTTCAGAGCTAAATCTCTACCTCTCTCTCTCTATTGTTCACTCTCTCTTACCCATTTTGTGCATAGAAGTGCATAGAAGTAGAGAAATACTTCTAGTTTGCCTAGGCATCCTTCGTCAAAGTTGCATATCATTGGGCTGAGGTCCCTTGGAACCTATTTTTGGGCTGTTGAAGGGTCATTTGAGCCAAGAAAGAGGTTGTTTTTGCTGCTGTGCATCAAGAGCAAAAGGAGAAATTGTAGGAAGCAGTGGCTGACCGGCCATCAGTACTGCCGACCGACCACCAAGTATGCTGATCGGCTATCAGAAGCGACCGATGGCCATCAACTCTGGCCGATGGCCATCATTTTTGGCCGATCACCCCTCAGCATGTTCCTAAGGTGGGTAAAAAATAATCTGGAAGTTGGCATAATTTTCAGAGGTACAAAAGAGTGCAAATAGAGGCATCTTGAGGCAAGGCGGTGGATTTCCAGGAGGACATGACCGAGCATGCATGCCTCTCTCGTTCGCGAGGCCATTTTACTGCTTTACTAGCTAGTTGTAGTTAATTGCATGTTTTGTAATTAATTAGTTTGATTTGGTGTTGTAATACTTAATTAGCTTAGCATAGTTAATTAGTTGGTTTGTAATAATTAGTTTAATTAGCGTAGCTAGTTAGCTTATTATTCGGACCCTCCATCGAGAGGACAAATGTTGTAATAAGTGTGCTTGTGTGTGTGAATGTCTTCCAACCCCATGTCTTTCTCCCTTTTACTTATCTGCTTTCAGTGGTTAGTTTAGGGCATATTTCAATTAGCATACTTATGCTTGCATGCGTGCATTATTCATTTGTCTTGCATGCACTGGGCTCGGCGCATCATTCAAATTGCATTGTATTTCAATTCCTATTTGAGTACATGTATCAAATTGTAGCATTCATATGCCATCTTAGATAGCCGAGCCTATTTAGTTGCATTTTGCATGCGTTGCATTAGGCATTTTGAACATAGCTAGGATCATGCATGATTTCTAACTAGTGTAGACACCCCATTTTTGACCGTCCTCAAGACTTGGACGTCACCGTTGGAACACTCAGTGATCACCCATGTTCGTGTTCGTTTTGAGTTCGCGGAGCTTGCTTCAAGATCTCTCAACTCAACTGTTTTGTGTTTGATTTTGCATCAAACACTTATGTTTTTGCTTCTAAGGGAAGAGAGTAGCTTGTTAGCTACCCCTGAAACCCACCGGCCCTGGCTTGAGGCCATCGGCCGTGTATTATTTCTACTGGCCATTGGTGTGACATACCATTGGCCGGTCGGCATCTTGTGTGGTCGGCCGGCCATCTGTTTGGCCGATGGCCTCCTTTTATGGCCGACACCACCTTTTTGCCTTTTTTAGGCATAATGCATGCCAGCTGTGCCAGCTGGAATGCACAAACCCTGCCTCCCATGCATGGGTGTGGCTGTTTTGAGCCTTTGACCCTTTTGATCCAACTTTTTGCACCCTTTGCTCAAGCTTGTTGAGGAAGCTTGACCCTTTGTCTTAGCTTCCTCAAGAAGCTTGCACCCTTAACTTAGCTTCCCTTGGAAGCCTTGACCCCTTTAGGATAGCTTCTCTTAGAAGCTTGGCCATTTCCCTTGTCTATATAAGAGCCCCCTCCTCCTCCTTTGAGGGGGTTGAGCAAAAATCAGAGCAAAATATATATATATATATATATCTGATATACACTTTCTCTCTCTATATCTCCCTCTCTCTCTTCATTGTGTGTGTGTGTTTAAGGGCCAAAAGGGTGATTTCTTCTTAGTTTTGCACTAAGACACACATTACTACACTATACTTCGACTTTGGGAGGCATTGAGGGTTTGTTCTTGAAGTTTTGGACTAGTTTTGATCAGAAGAAGGGGGCTGCACTTGCTATTCTCCAAGGGTTCCTCAAGGGTAATACTTTCACTTTAGATTCCCCAATCTTGCACTAGTCTTTAACCTGTCTTGCTTGCTATTTTAGACTTTGTGTATAACTGAAAAAAGTCTTGTATTTGCATGCTTAAGATACTTCATTAAGGTTTTTTTGGTGTTAGGGGTCGACCTCCCCCTCTTAGGCCTTGTTTGGCCCTTTTGGTGCTCTCTTTGTTAAGCTTTGGTATCCATTGTGTATTGTCCTTCTCACCACTGAAATCCAGTGGATTTTCAGTGGTGAAGAAGAGGTCTTGAGGTCTTGCATAGGAGAGGGACACCCCTCTCCCTTTGTCTCTCTTTTGTCATTGTTTTTGGCTCATAAGGGTAGCATACATGATTAGTTGTTCTTGGCTTCATTTCAGAGGTTTTTGAGTGTTGTTGGGTCATATTATGCCTCTATTTTTGGTCGGATTAATGGCCCTTTTCATGCTTAATATACTTGCTTTGTATTTCTCTCTTTGGCCTAGGAATGCATCATGCATGTAGCTTACCATGCTCTCATATTTTGGCCTAACTTTGTGAAGCTGTTAGCCATGTCTTACCATGCTTGAGGTCTATTGGGTGCTGTTTTGACCATATTTTCCGTGTTTGGTATAGCCTCTTTGCATTTTGTCTTGTGAGCCTTGAGGGTGTGAGTCATGAGCATGCTTGAGTTGGGTGGTTTCAGTGATTTGGAGTCATTTCCCATGCTATTTCAGTCCATAACCCATGCTCGTATGATTGCATTTATCATCCCTTTCATGTCTTGAAGAGTTGTTTTGTTATGCCTTGAAATGAGCATTGTGCATGCTTAAGTGTTTAAGTCTTTGGGGCTGCCATATCAGTGGGTTTTGGGGGCTCATTTTGCATGTTGAAACTCTGTTTTTTTGAATGCTTAGTCCATGCCATGAGTGGTTGGGGTAGGTGTAGAGTAATGCTTCACTTGGTGGCTTTGCATGCCTTTTGTTTTGGACCCATTTCCTGGCATGATTTGACCATGTTTCATGCATGTCCTAGTCGTATTTCGGTCTGCCCCTAGACTGTTTTCAGTCATCTTGGCCTTGCGGGGCTTGTTTGACATGGCCTTAGCTCAAGCATCTTGACTAGCTTTGAATCTTGGACCAATTGGCATGCTTGTTTGTTTGACATTTCGGCCCCTTTTGCACCACCTTTGGCCACTGTTTTAGGGTGTGGCTGAGGCCTCCCATTTCAGTCTAAGTCCATTCTTGTACATAGTTGTATGTTTGACTTGTTACCTCTCATTGCATGCTTGCATTGCACCATGTTTGCATCACATGTTAAATTGCATTGTATTGCCTCTTGCATGATTAGCACGTTGTATGCTTGCATAATAGATTGCATTGCATTTGGCATGTTTTGCATCTTAGCCTCATGGTGCATTCTTGAGCCATGTTTTTATACATGCATTGGATTGCTTGGTTTGGGGTGTCAAACCAAGCATGGGGATGAGGGGCGTTCGTACTCAAAGTGACGTAACGCGCCTCAATCCTCGGTCGCCAATGCCCTTGACCTCAAACATGATAGGGCATAAGGCACTCATCTCTTTTGTTGCATGCATTTCACATTGAATGGCAAACTTGGCCTCTTAGGCCATCATGCATCAAAATGCATAATTGATGGCCCGAGGGTCGAGGGTCATGCTCCCTTGAGTCCATTGCATGATAGGGAGTGTGGCCATGCCCACATTCGCTTGAAAATTCTATGCCATACACTGCTTGCCCTCTATTGCTGTCAACTGCAGGATTTTGCAGGAAGCAATGGCCGGCCGGCCACTTACAGTGCCGACCGACCATCAGTGTCTGGCCGGTGGTCCAACATTTAGCCGATAAGCCCATTTCCATGGCCGGTGGAGTTTAATTGTCGCAGGTGGCACTCCAAAGCACTTAGGAGGAAGTTCAAAGCAGTTCTGGAAACTTTCATGATTTTCAGAGGAGCAAGACAGTGTAAACAGAGGCAATAGTGCTATGGCAGCGAGTTTTCGAGCGGGACGAGTCAAGCATGCATCATCCCCGCATTTTGAGGCAGGGCTGCGACCGCCTTCTTTCTACATTTAATTTGTTAACTAATTAGAAGTTCTGTAATAATTAATTTAGCAGTATTCATTTGGTTGTGTAATATTTATTCGGACCCTCCGAGCAAGGGCAATTGTGTAATAAGTGTGTGTGAGTGTGTGTATGTCTTCCAACCCCCACTTCTTTTTCCCTTTTACTTACCTGCTTTCAATGGTTAGTACTAGGGCATATTTAACTTAGCATATCTTATGTCATGCATGTGTGCATCTATACACTTGTCTTGCATACACCGGGCTCGGCGCATCATACTAACTGCATTGTATTTCAATTCCAAGTTGAATACATGTTATTTGTAGCATCTCATATGCCATCTTAGATTAGCCGAGCCTATTCTAGCTGCATTTTTCCTGTGCTGCATTAGCTATCTTAACATAAACTAGGATTATGCATTGATTACTAACTAGTTTCTGTTTTGGCTTGGAGTACTAGGTAAGCTTTTATGCTTTAGCATCCTTGCATGCGTGTGAGTGTTTGCCATGACAGCATGATTACCATGAGGCTAGCTACTTATGTGATATAACTGCATGAATTCCTGTGGGTGAAGGTTGAGTTATTTAAATTGGAATAATACATTGAATGCGAGTTTTGAGCCCATTTGAGAGTGGCAAAACCATATTTTCTAAAGCCCACTTGAGGGTGGCAAAATTCATGTCTTAGGCTACTTGCGGGTAGCACCATCAAACCATTTTCAAACAAACAAACATGAAATGTTTTGTTCCAATTTAGGCGACTTAGTCTATACTTGTTTGCTGTGTGCATCACGTAGTAAATCTAGGCTAATAACCGGAATAAGAACGCATATGTTTTGAAAAACAAGATATCATAGTTAGTAGAGGCCGATCTTTGATCGAGCGAGTGGGGGTGCTCATAGCTGACCTTTCCCAATCGTACCCAAGTTCCCGAGCCGAGGCAACTTCGGTGATGACGGACACATGGCCTTTGGCAAACGAGTCAGGGTTTCCTAAATTCCCCCATTAAAAAATATTTAGGTGGCGACTCTGTATCTGGCAAAGCAGTCCATGTTTGGCTTTTCTTTTCTAAAAATTTATTTTCTCAAAACGATTTGCCAGATTTGGACTCTTTGGTTCAGATTAAAAACCGTGACAATTTGAGTCCTGAACTGTAGTGAACCCAAATATGAACAGAACGGGATCTCCTCCCAGGGCGTTCAGGGATGTCTACAACTAGTTTTCTGTTTTAGGTTGGAGTACACTGTGAGTGTTTATGCTTTAGCATACTGCATGAGATGTGTATATTACCATGTTAGCATGCTTGCCATGAGGCTATTTTCTTAGTTGATAAACTGTATGAATGCCTGTGGATAAAAACTTCATTGCTTGAATTGGAACAATTCATCAAAATGTGCATTTTAAGCCCACTTGTTCATGGCAAATCATGTTTTTTAAGCCCACTTGAGGGTGGCAAATTCGCGTCTTAGCCTACTGGAGGGTAACAACTTTAAACCATTTTCGAAAAACAAACATGAGATGTTTTGTTCCAAATTGAGTGATTTGGTCTATACTTGTATGATGTGCGGATCACATAGTAATTCTAGATTAATAATCGGAATAAGAACACATGTGTTTTCAAAACAACATATCATGTTAGTAGAGGCTGATATTTGATTGGGTGAGCAGGGGTGCTCATTTCAGGACCTTTCCCTCTCGTACCCAAGTTCTCGAGCCAAGGCAACTTTGGTGATGATGGACACGTGGCCTTAGCCATGAGTCAGGGTTTCCTAAATTTTTCAAAATAAAATATTTAGGTAGTAACTCTGAAATCTGGCAAAGTAGTCCATGTTTGGCGCTTTTTGATTAAAATCGATTTTCTAAAACGATTTGCCCGATTTGGACTATTTGGTGATTTATCAGTCTTACATTGCACTTTCGAAGATTAGATTCAGAACCGTGACAGGAGTCCAAACTGTAGTAGCTATGAACACGATTCGCGCCCTCATGCGCGGAGCGGAGTTCGGGCGGTCTACAATTATGTAATAAGTTGTATGTCTTCCAACCCCACATTTTTCTCCCTTTTACTTACTTGCTTATGATGGTTAGAATAGGACATCATTTTTCAAATTAGCATTCTTGTGCTTTACATCCATTGTCTTGCATGCATCTAAGGCTCGGCTCATCATGCTAACCCAATATAAAATGTTCAAAATTCATTACTTCAATACGTGCTTTATCACATGTCTTGAATGGAATCATATTCCATGCTCATAGCCGAGCCTAAAAACTACATAATGTATGCATTGCATTAGTCATATTGCATTAATTCGGAACATGCATATTTTTCTAATTATTTTTCTTTGTTTTGGCTCGAAGTACTAGGTGAGCTATTTTGAACTTTAGCATATTGCATGAATGTGGTTGTTGCCATGTCAAAACATACTTCCATGAGGTTAATTACTTAAATGATATAACTGTTTGAATGCAAATGGATGAAGGCTAGTTTCTTGACTTGGGATAGTTTGATTAAATGTCCATTTTAGCCTACTTTTTCAAGTGGCAAATTTATAAAACAATTTCGAAATAAAACATGAAATCAAATATTCCAAATCTTGCAAATTAGACTATACTTATGTGTGTCACAGAGTAACAATAGCTAATAACCGGAACAAGAGCATAAATGTAAATAAAAATCACATCATGATTAGTAGAGGCCGATCTTTGATTGGGCAAGTGGGGTGCTCAATTCATGACATTCCCCTCACGTACCTAAGTTCCGAGCCAAGACAACTTTGGTGATGACGGACTAATAGCCTTTGGTACGAGTCTTGAGTTTCCTAAATTTTCCAAAAATATTTAGGTGGTGACTCTGAAATCTGGCAAAGCAGTCCATTTTTGGCATTTGATTCAAACATCGATTTTCCAAAAGAACTGCCAGATTTGGACTCTTTCGTGTTTTCAATGTTTCACATTGCACTTTGTGAAATCAGATTCAGAACCACACGGGAGTCCGAATTGTAAGGCTATTCGCCTTCCGAAAGGGGGCATGAAAAGTCGAGCTACAAGGGACTGAAATAATACAAGAACCAAAGTATAGGGATATAGATTCACTCACTGGGGGTTATTTAACTCTTCTCAACCTAGTCTAGACTGATTCACAAACTAGAGAACTAATAACTCTATTAGGCCCATAAGTCGTATCACAAAAAAGAAAGACATGACTTTGAGGTCCTCTTCTTATTCTGCACAACTCATATATGTTGGTGCTCGAAATGAAAGTAGTCATTTAAAAACTAGCCATTGTGAAGAAACTATGCACAGAAGATACTCGTTCATAAAATATAAAAACTAACCATTTGAGTCGTCGTTGGGAAGAAACTTGCCACAAAAGAAAGCCATCTATAGAATACAAAAACTAACCATTTAAAAGCACGAACATTTATAAAATAAAATAAAAAAAGTAACGTGTCCGTGTCATGTCCATGCACCAACACTCATCGGACATTTCTCGACAGGGGTCCAACACTCATCCAAATATGTCTTATTTAAAAAAAAATAAAAAAAAATATAGACTTAGACATTTGGAGGACATAGAAAACGGATTCCTATTTCTCAATGATATTCCATGATCAAGACAATTGGTTAAATCCCGTGAAACCGTTTCATAGAAGTTCATTGATATCTTCTTTTTATAAAGCAAATCGACTTCGATTCTTAAGCAATCCACATCACTTCTCCTTCTATTGTAACAAAAGATTCCCTTTGGTGCAAGAAGATGGGGTTAATCCGTGTCATCTTGACACTTCAGTTGGTATTTTTTCATGAAAAAAAAGACATGAGATAACAACTCTAGAGTTTTACCAAGATTTCGAATAGTGGTCCCGAATTTAAGTTGATTATTTACTACTCTTTTGCAAAATTCGAAGAAGTTTCCATAGAACTCCTATCTTTATTTGATCATAAAAATCCAGTTTTCAAAGATCTCTTCCTTCTCTTTGGGATTGAACATCAACTGCAGCGATTCGATAACCGGCACATTGGGATAGATGTAGAAATAATCCCAACGTGTTACATGAGGCAAATATTGTATGATTGTTCAATTTTCTGCAATTTTTTTTCCATATCTCCATATAAATAACGCAATATTGGTTCACAATCAATAACATTTTCACCATTTAGAGTAACAATGAGCCAAAGAACACCATGCATTGATGGGTGGTGAGAACCCATATTTGATAGAGTGGAAGATATGAGGAGATTCTCAAGCGAGAAAAAGGACGATATTTATCTATGTTTTTTTATTTGATAATTTCTTGTATTTTCATCGGATCTGTTCATTTTTATGTTTAGAATCAATTTTGATTTTTTATTTTATTTTATAGATTTATTGCTTTGATTTGAATAAACCTTGGTTTCGGCGTATTTGGAGTTCCTCCATTGCTTTGCTTGTCTTCTTACTTCGAGATAAGGACTTTCTACATTCTCCTATGACTTTTAACTTAGTTATTTGTTGATTGTGTAACAAATGTTGGGATTGGAGGATTTTAGACAAACCTAGGGTTTTGGTTTAAAATCTAAAGAGGGGTTTTCAAATGAAGGTATTTGAAATGGTTATGGGTGTAGACATGAGGATGTGTTGTGTTAAATTTGTTGATTTTGATACATAGGTTGGATGTGGAAGAAAATAAAGCTTGCCGTAAAATGATTCAAATAATTATTTTGTACAAATAATGAAATTGGTATTGGAAATGTGAAATTAGATGAGTGTGTATATAAATGGTGGAGTTGGATGTGCATCATCTCTCACCTATGAAAATTTGGATAATTTATCTGTCTTGGAAATTATATATCTGTTTAGAAATATCTATTTTGGGCTATCAGTGGAGGATAGCTATGATTGTTATAGAAATTGCATGAGGATTAGGTGAACTGGAATTAATCTCTTATTTGTTGTCATTGAATATGGCTGTGCTTTAAATACATTGTATATGTATGATGTTGGGAGGAGAAAGGAGATATACTCCATGTTTGGGAGAAAAAAGATGATGGACTCCATTGAATTAAGTTGGCATGTCTGTCTAAGGTGAAAGTCCCAAAAATCGCGCCTATACATGGGTTTCGATCTTGCGGATGAAATTTCTGTAAAATGACAAATTTAAAGTGTTTGTGTAATGATTGTATTGGTTAGAGAACCATTGAGTTGTAGCCTCAGTTGGATTGTTTGGATAATAATGGACTTGACTTACAGATTGAGGTGAAATGAATTGTCATGAAATGAATTAAGATAAAATGGCTTGAAATATGAAACTTGGCATATTATGATCTTGTAAGACTACGAATGATTTTATCATGGGCATTGCATATGCACATTATACTTATATCTCTGTTAAGAATCATACTTTGTGTTAGATTGTTTCTACTAGGCTTTGGTTCACCCTATTTGAGAAAACCATTTTAAGGTGTTGGTGATATGCCTCCGCCAAGACAATAGCTTGGGAGGAATTTGAGCTGAAAGCTTCTTTTGTTTATTATGTTATCATTTTGATTTAAGCCATGGGGCTTTATATGTACTGGATTTGTATCCATTTCTGTTGTAACCAAGCACAACCTTGGAAAGATGTAAGTCTTTAGGGCATATGAATATTTGTTTAACTTTGTTATTACTACTTGTAGCACATGCTGTAGATTCAGGATGAATCATTTATGAATGTATAATGCATGTGTCACCTTTTGTGTTTCAACTTTGATTAATGAAAGATTACTATTTTGTTTATGTCACTATGTATATGTTGTTGGGAGTCGATTTATGGCATTTATTTCGGAGCGTTACATTTCAAATAGTGGTCTCGAATTTAAGTTGATTATTTACTACTCTTTTTCAAAATTCGAATAAGTTTCCACAGAACTCCTATCTTTATCTTATCATAAAAATCCACTTTTTGAAGATCTCTTCCTTCTCTTTAGGATTGAACATCAATTGCAACGATTCAATAACCGGCACATTGGGATAGATGTAGAAATAATCTCGACGTGTTACATAAGGCAAATATTATATAATTGATTTTCTATAATTTTTTCCATACCTCTATGTAAATGACCCAATATTGGTTCACAGTCAATAACATTTTCACCATCTAAAGTAATAATGAGCCAAAGAACACCAAGCATTGATGGGTGGTGAGAACCCATATTTAATAGAGTGGAAGAAATGAGGAGATTCTCGAACAAGAAAAAGGATGATATTTATCTATATTTTTTTATTTGATAATTTCTTGTATTTTCATCGGATCTGTTCAGTTTTATGTTTAGAATTAGTTTTGATTTTTTTTATTATAAATTTATTGCTTTGAATCCCTCGTATAATTTCTTTATTTATTATGATTCTAATTGTGTCTACACACCCGTTTATACCTTAGATCTAGGAATTTATCCATCTTCCACAAAGGAGCCGAATGAAACCAAAGTTTCATGTTTGGTTTTGAATTAGAGATGCTCATCCAGTAGTAAATAAAATTATTGATGGTACTCGTGAACCTATTTTTGGGTTTTTACATTATGGAAATAATATTATCTTTGGGGAAGCATGGGACAAAAAACAAATCCACTTGGTTTCAAATTTGGTACAACCTGAGATCATCATTCTTTTTGGTTTACACAACCAAAAAACTATTCCGAAGGTCCATCCATCGCAGAAGATCCTTCTCCATCCCTTTTTTGGGAAGAAAAGAAGGATCCAAACCTACACCGAGGTATTGACGGTGATTATCAAATATCGTAGAACAAAATATGATATGATGAGTGAGATGGAATGCAGTAGAAACAAAGACAAGAAAGGGGATACCTAACAGTCAAAGAGAGCTCTTTCATTATAAATTCTCTCATTTTACACTACTCATATATATAGGTGCTCGAAACAAAAGTAGTCATTTAAAAACTAGCCGTTGTGGAGAAACTATCCACGGAAGATAGCCATTCATAGAATACAAAAACTAACCATTAAAGTAGTTGTAGAGAAACTAGCCGTTGGGGAGAAACTAGCCATGAAAGATAGCATTTATAGAATATAAAAACTAACCATTTAAGAAGCACGAACATTTTTAAGAAAATGACATATCCGTGTCATGTCTACATGAACATTTCTAAGAAAATGACATGTTCGTGTCATATCCGTGCACCGGCACTCGTCGAATATTTCTCGACACTTGTCTGATACTCATCCAATTGTCTTATTTTTTTTAGAAAAAAATTATAGACTTGGACATTTGGAGGACACGTTTCCATTGATTTGACAAATACGAAACTAATTGTAAGTTTGAACAAAATAATTTTGAATATGATGAATAAAAAATGTTATTTTATATAAATTAGTACTATGTTGCATTTTTATTGTATTGGAATGATATTCATATATTTATATAATAAATATATAAAATTATATATTTTATGCATGTCCTCTTCGTGTCATTTCTTACAGTTTTTGAATTGCCACACAGGCATGTCTATGTCGTATTCATGTCCCATATCCATGCTTCTTAGCTAACCATTGGAAGCTAATCATTTAATGACAAAATTCACGGAACCAAACTTTTATGATATTGAATTCAGAAACTAGTATTTAGGTGGATATTATCGCAAATTATGCAACATCCATGGAACACAACATTACATAAAAAATTAATGGAACATAGTAGATTTATGGGATTAGTTTTTGGGAGAAAAAAATGACATGTACATAATGATGTTATGAACTTGAAAAGATGTACATAATGATGTTACTTGGTTAGCATGTTCCCCATAAAGCAAAGAAACACATCATATTCACATCCATAACGCTTTATTGCACAATAATGTAAAATGTAGTTAATTGGTACTTGAAGGATTTGCTAGTGTGATTACGAGTTTCAAACAAGTTTATGATATTTCGTAGTTTAGTTTAGAAACATTGTTTACCCTTAGGCAAACATAGTGATATATTCAATGAAAACAAGGGTAGAGCATTTTTAGAATGTATATTAAAGATTTCAATTTGTACATTTTATTTGTATAATTCTTATACGTTTTGATTTTTTTATTGTTTATAAGAAGGTATTATATTTGAATGTGAATTAATGAATATTTTAACACTTTATGTTTCATATTTGTCAATATATATGTGGCTGTGTTGATGTTTTGATTTGACAAATAAAATACATGGTGCAAACTTGTAATATCAACTTAATTTGACAATATTAATTTTTTTTATAAAAAAAAACTTCAAGAGAATTTGATATTTTGTAACACCAAAATATCATTATAGGCAGACCTGTCATTGCAAAATGTCACTTTTTCGTATAGGAAACAAATAGTTATATAAAATAAACTGAAAACATTTTTGAGAGGGCAACATTGCCTTCATAGAAGCCTTTTCTTTTGCAACAACAATAAAAAGTGACTTTAAAAAATATTATGACGACATAATGTCTTCATAAAAACTCAACTATGCCATTTCAAAAGGTTGGAGATGGTATTCCTGCTGTTCCAAATGCTTTTGACAACCCCTGCCTATCAAAATGTGCAATCAAAATATTTCTTACAGCAAAAAAAAGTTTTTTTTTTTTTTTTTTTTTTTTTATAGTAGAACGTATGTTTTCTAGTAGTAAATGTGCAAGGTCCTTCATAAACAGAATTTGGCAGTCAAGAGAGAGCAACCATATGATTGGCTGTTTTCAAAGTAAAAAAAAAAAAAAAAAAGAAAAGAAAAAGAAAAAGAAAAAGAGAGAAGCTTGTTTTGGGATCGTTTCATTAACAAATCCTAATTAAATGTGCGTCAGGATTGGAAATAATATTAATGATAAATATGAGTGTAAATTTAAACTATTCATTTTATAATATAAAATGTGATTTATTTTTGTATTTATAATTGTCTGATGAAGTTAATTTTTGGCATGAATAACCTTTATTGTGAGACTTGTAAATGATTCAGATTATCGTATGAATTCAGATTGGGGTTTACAAGAGGAATATGAAGAGATGAGGTATTAAAGGGAGTTCATCATATAAAGAAAATGTAAATTACATTTTTCAATTCTATAATTTGAGTAAAATTTTACGTTAGTCATTATTTTAATTTGAAGAATTATTGTCAATACTTTAACTGTAGTTTTAATTGTCTTTCCTTCTAAATTTCCATTAATTTTTCGACGTGTATACCTTAATGTTGTGTTTGGTTGAGGGATTTGAGGAGGGATTTGGAAAGAGAAATGGAAAAAGATATGTGAAATGTGAAAAAAATATACCTACATTTCACATAATTTCACACACCTTTTCCCTTTTCCTTTCCAAATCTCTCCCCAAATCTCCCAACCAAACATAGCATAAGAGATTGAAATTTGTATTTTGATCTCTAACTTGAACAAAAAGAACAAATTGAAACTAGCCTTCAAATGTAGGGGATCAAATTATTCAATTTGGATCAAACTTGAAAAATCTAGAAACCTCCTAGATGTTGATTTGTGATTATGTACCAATTTTAAGCAAAAAATAACAATCCCAATCAAACAATCAAAAGAAAGAGACACAAAGATTTTACGTGGAAAAACCACAATTGGACACCTTCCAATTGTGATAAAACCACGCCACGCCCACCGTAACAATCCACTAAGAAGATATAAAGGAATTACACAGTATCACTCTCAATTATCTAAGCGAATCCACAACGCCTAATTGAACCAACCTCTATGTGCCTCTTCCAACCCCATCTTCACCACGGAATTGTCTTTACGATGAGCCACTCCAGATTCCACCACGCTTTAATCAATTCTTGAATCCACACGAAGAACAACTCTCTCTTGTGTAACAAACAAAACCTTCAATGTAGCCTTTTCGGATCATGAGTTGAATACTCAATAAGACATCAAAGAAAAATAAAATATCCCCGGATATAAACCTTTAAGGACCAAAAGAAGATCCGAGGACTTCAATCAATTACTTAGTTTTGGGAGAAAACCAAGTATTTATAGAGAACCAAAAGTAATCCAAGATTGGGAAGCAATCAAACTCCTTGAGAAATCCGGATTACGAGGCTCGCCGAGCGAGGCTTTCGGCTCGAGCGAGGAGAGTAAATTCGTGATTTCTACTAGTGCCTTCGCCGGCAGCGGATCCTTAGCTCGGCGACCAATCACTTTCTTCAGGTTTTTGTATGGACGCAATCCTTGGCTCGAGCGAGCATTCCTTGGCTCGAGCGAGCAAGCCTTAGCTCGAGCGAGCACTCCTTGGCTCGAGCGAGCAACGGCTGACATGCAATTTTGAATGCAATTTTGAATTTTGTGACATGAATGGCGACTCGACCTCGTAATAATCAAGTGGCAATATTGAAAGCATTAACATCACAAACTTCTCTGCATGGCTCGATTCGGGTTGGATTCGCATCTAAAAAACTCATAGCCTCACTGAAATAAAAGTGCGAAAATAAATACATCTGAAAGGAGTTTTGTCAAACGGGGTTGCCAAGAATAAAAACCTAACAAAACTAAAAAAATTAGAAATATAATTTATCCAAAAAAATATTAATAAAAATAATATGTAATTCAGATTTATTCCAAATATATATTGCGGGTTGAAATTTATCACCCTACTTGTAAAACTGACTCAATCCATCTATATATATTTCTTCCAAATTTATCAATCTGCCAACCCACAATCTCCTCCTAACCCTAATACAAATAATCTGATCTCATTTTATTTTCATTTTCATTGCATTCTTTTTTGTAATTTATTTTTCTATTTTAATTTGTAAAATTTGATTTTGAATAACATCATTCAATTGATTTGTAAAATTTTATATTAATTTATTTTATATATTATGTGACAATATCACTATTCAATGAACATTTTTAATTTACAACAAGGACCATAACATTGTTCAATTAGAGGGAGATGTATTTTTTCATATCACCAATTTTACAAATCCAAAAATTTACCAACAAAATTACCTAAAAAAAAGAATCAAGAGTATACATTCATTATAGGAGTGACTTTGTAACGACCCGCACTTTGAATCAGTCTTGCTTGCATGTATTTTGTATGATCTTGAATTGTCAAGTTTGAAATCTTGATACTTGCCTTGTTTTGCTTTGTCTTATTGTAAGTTGTTGGAATTCGTGTTTTGTCTGGAGTGTAGCCGAGGTCAACTCAAAGATAGTTTGCCTTTGAGCCTTTATGCTTTTGAGCGCTTTTGGAACCTTAGTCGACCTCCATCTTCACCCGGCATGTTGCCGAGATGTTACCTTTTGGGCAAGTGTGTATCGCCGAGGTCGTGATGTTTTGTGCTTGTAATCTTTGTCCTTGGTGTATGGCCTAGGCCGAGATGTGGTACACCTGTGCCAAGGTGTGGCACACTTAGTCAAGTGTCGCCCTCCCTAACCTTTGTCTTTGTTGACTGGTCAAGTCTTGTCTTTGGCCGAGGTCATTTCGCCGACGTGCTTAGCCGCCAAGCGTGTTGTGTACGCTTTGTCGAGACTTGTCTTGTCTAGCGCCACCTTTCTAATCGCACAATCCGGTGATGCCACGTGTCCGAGCCGAAGGCTATGACAATGATGTGCCTATAATACATCATTGTGTATCTTTTGATTATGATTTTGGTCTCAAATCTTTGTCTTGTTTAGAGAGAGAAGCTCTAGAACTTGGAGTTAGAATTTTAGTGTGAGAGTTGAGCTCCGAGCTTGATCGTGGAAGATCGAACCGCTGGATTTCAGCTTTTGAGGTTAGATTCTTGTTCTACATCGATTGTTCCTATTGATCATCTAGATGCATTGCATGATTGGATCTGCTTTTGCATGTCATGTATTGATTTGAACTTGGTTTTGAAAGAGAAAATGTTGTTCTTGTGTTCTTAAAGGAGAACCTTGTTTTGATCCGAAAGTTTGGAACAAGAATCATGTTTTGTGTTTGTTCTTGCATAATTTTCTCGAATGAGTACCCTAGTCCACGTTTTTGAACTCTTAGCTTGAAAACCCCAGATTTAGATATGTGAGTTGGATTTCAAAGATGCATGATCTTGTTCTTCGTGCCCTTTGAAAGGAAACTCGTTTTCCTAACTTTGCCTTGTTTTGGCTTTTCGAGTCCACACCTCGGCGGGGAGGTGTAGGACCTCTAGACCTCGATGGTACCAGTGCACTTCCGTGATGGGAAATAATGTTTTGATTCCTTGCATGTATGTGAAGCTCGCTTTTGAGAGTATGGTTTGCTATGTGATTGTAGGACTTTGATCTTTGCTTGAGCCTACACCTGAAGACCGAGGTGAGTGGTGCTTTTAATAAAGCTATGTTATAAAGCTTTTGATAAATCTTGCTTGTTTCGCTTTGGTAAAAGTAATTGCTAAGCATGAATGATTAGCCTATTTTGATGTTTTGTATATGGGCTTGTTTTGATGGTATTCTTGAAAGTCCCTGTCCGGAGGACTCTAAACTTTAGCAAAGACTAGAGGAAAGGTAAGTATGAACTTCTTGATGATGTCCTTGTAATGAGTTGAGCTTTGTTTCGGTTTCTTTGGAAAGTCCTTGTGCCGGAGGACTCTAAACTTTCAAAGACATCTTGTTAAAAGGATACGGTCCTTTCTTTGGAAAGTCCCTTGTCTTTGGAGGACTCTAAACTTTCGTGATACATCTTGTTAAAAGGATACGGTCCTTTCTTTGGAAAGTCCCTTGTCTTTGGAGGACTCTAAACTTCAAAGACATCTTGTTAAAAGGATACGGTCCTTTCTTTGGAAAGTCCCTCTTTGGAGGACTCTAAACTTTCGCAGTACATCTTGTTAAAAAGGATACGGTCCTTTCTTTGGAAAGTCCCTTGTGCTGGAGGACTCTAAACTTTCGCAGTACATCTTGTTAAAAAGGATACGGTCCTTTCTTTGGAAAGTCCCTTGTGCTGGAGGACTCTAAACTTTTGTAGCACCACTTGGTGAAAAAGGGCTACGGGCCTAAGTCACAAACTTCGGTGAAAAAGGGCTACGGGCCTAAGTCATATAAGCTTGATATGTTTTGTCTTGAAGATTACCTCGGCTACTACTTGTGCTATCTCGGCAAATGTTTTGACTTGTAAGACTTGTTGGATGAATACGGTTCATCACTTGATTCGATACAACTTGATTTGTCTTGTTTTGGAAGGAACCTCGGCTATTGTTTGAATGGTTTTGATATGCTTTGTTTTGGCAGACTCCGGCTATTATTCATGCAAACCTTTATTTCTAGTACCATTCATCGAGTTTCCAAGCTCACCTCTCTATATATATGTAGGTGATGAAGCGTGACGGCGGCGCCTAGAAGTATTTGTACAATTTTGTTTTGGGATTTTTGTTATGCCGACTTGACTTGCTTACATTTGTTTTGTGTTTACCTCGGCATATGTGTTACTTGGCTGATTCTTGAAAATCATGCTTCTTTGCTCGTAATCATTTGTATTTGTATATGCAATTTGAGAAGCCTTTTGATCGAGGATGTAACTTGTACTTGTTTTGTTATCTCGCCGAGGTGCGCTCATTATGTATGCATTTACATTTGATCTATGCCTGACTCTCAAGGACCATTTGTATTTAGTTTATTCGCTCGCATATGTGAGCCCCTATGATTACTCGATGTGTGTGAAATTTTGTAAGCGGCCTTTGGTAATTACGGATTCTTGGCCATCTCGACACCCACCTACTAAAGGCGGAGTTGGGGTCGTGACAGTGGTATCGAGCACAAGTTCCTCATAGTACGTTGATTCACACACTCGAGTCCTAAAGAGCATAGGATTCCATTTAGAAAGATGCTAGGGTTGCATCATATTGCTTGCTATTTGAACAAGGTGTGCATTGTCTTGACTTGCTTAATTGTTACTTGCTCATGAGTTATTTGTTTACTTGCTTTAAAGTCACACTTTGTATACTCATAGTATCATGAGGAGAGGTAGACCTCCACTTGCCCGAGATCACCAAGACAGTTGGACAGAATGGAAAGATTAATGGAAGGATTGACCCGTGAGTTAAGGCAAATAAGACAATGAAGACGCTTAGTACTACATCGACCAGGCCGAAGCGGCATTTAATGGCGAAATGTAGTCCCTCCTCCACCTCCCCGATTACAAAGTCGCTCCACAGCCAGCCTTATATGGAGATGGCACAATAGCTTTGATCAGGGAGTTCAAGAAGATGAGACCACCAAGGTTTTCTGGAGGTATTGAGCCAATGAAGGCCGAGGCATGGGTTTTGGAAATGGAGAAACTGTTTGAGATTTTCCCCAGCACCGATGTTCAGAAGGTGACTTTAGCTGCATTCACCCTGGACGACGATGCTCGGAGATGGTGGATGATGACGGAGAAACTAACCTGGTTTAACAGGCAAGGTTTTTGGAACTATTTTACAAGAAGCATTTTCCTCGGCTCGGAATCGCATAAGGCTACCGAATTTCAGACTTTGACGCGAAGCGAGCGATGGCGGAATATGATCGCTTTTCTTGAATTGGTAAGGTTTGTACCTCACATGATCAATGATGAATACATGAAGGCTAGGAAGTTTGAAAGTGGGCTTCATGGACCGATTCAAGACCGGGTTAGCTTCGCCGATATGCCGACCTATCTTGAAGTCTTGAACAAAGCCGTTTTGGCGAAACCAACTTGAACAGTACGTAACTCGGAGAGAATCACGGAAGAGACAGAACTATGACAACCACCGAACAGCTTGAACACCAATAAGAAGATGAACAAGGGCAGTGCTGCTTATCCGAAGCAGGAAGGTAATACTAAGCCGACATGTTCAGATTGTGGGAAGCAACATTTTGGAGTTTGTCGTCGGACATCTGGTGCTTGCTATGAATGTGGAGAAGTGGGTCATTTTGTGAGTGATTGTCCTAAGACAAAGGTGAAACCAAAGAAGAAAGGTGAGAATACCTCAGTGCGGTTCAAAAGAATAATCTTTGGGAAAGGACAGATGAGGCAGGCAGTAGTATTAATGCACTAATGGGGATACTCGTAATCTTGAGGCGGTAGTGTCGTATACTTTTAATTTGCTCCTAAATGCTTATGTGTTAGTTGATTCGGCCTCACGCACTCGTTTGTTTCTACTAAGTTTGCGAGAAGATTAATAGGAAATTAGAATCTCTTGATTATGTGCTATCTCAGTGTCACTCCGTCAGGAGATCCATGATTGTTGCATCCATTTATAGAGCATGTGTTGTTGTCATTGAGCATGTTGAATCGCTAGTTGATTTAATGCCCTTGAATATAGATCAATTCGATGTTATATTGGGAATGGATTGGTTAGTAGCAAACCACGCACTCATTGATTGTGTTTCAAGAGTGTCACATTGAAACCCCCAAACCTAGCCAAGTTATTTTTCAGTAAAGGAGTAATTCCCCACCTTACTTAATCTCATCCATGAAGGCACGTAAGTTGATCCAAAAGGTTGTAAGGGTTATTTGTGTAGTATATTGAAAGATCAGGATGGAAATGTTAGTTTAGCCGACATCCCGCTTGTTAATGAGTTCGCCGACGTCTTTCCTAATGATTTACGGCCATTTGGTCGATAGAGAAATAGAGTTCTTGTTGATGTTATATCGAGAACACGTAGATCTCCAAAACACCATATAGAATGGCCCCAAATTAACTTAGAGAATTGAAACTACAATTGCAAGAGTTGTTGGACAAAGGGATTTATTAGGCCGAGCACATCACCATGGGGAGCACTGTGTTATTTGTTAAGAAGAAGGATGGCACACTTCGCTTTGTATTGATTATAGAGAACTCAATAAGGTCACCATTAAGAATAAGTACCCACTACCTAGGATTGATGATTTACTTGATCGGTTACAAAGGAGCACAGTCTTTTCCAAGATTGACCTTAGGTCGGCTACCATCGCCTTAAGGTTAAGGCAGAGGATGTTGAGAAGGCGCCTTCGGACTAGATATGGCCACTACGAATTTTTAGTGATGCCTTCGGATTGACCAATGCCCTCTTTGCATTTATGGATTTAATGAATGAGTCTTCAAGCCCCACTTAGATGAGTTTGTGGTCGTCTTCATCGATGATATATTGATTTATTCCAAGAGTGAAGTTGAACATGAAAACCATCGAGAATTTCTTCTTGAGATATTGAGAGACCGGAAACTATATGCTAAATTTAACAAGTGTGAGTTTTGGCTTTCTACTATTTCATTTCGGGTCATGTAATAAATGAAGAAGGTATTTCATTGATCCGAGCAAAATAGAAGCCGTGGTAAATTGGCCGAGGCCGACCAATGTGTCCGAGGTTCAAGTTTTCGGGTTTGGCGGTTACTACAGAAGTTCAGAAAGAATTCTCCAGATTGCAACTCCATTGACACAATTGACTAGGAAGGGAGCACCGTATGAATGGATCAAGATCGAGTCACTTTTCAGAACTAAAGACGAGGTTGGTTCAAAGACCAAGATCTTGGTACTTCCATCGTAATGAGGAGTTTCATGTTTACAAGTGATGCGTCGCATAAGGGTTTGGGTTGTGTATTAATGCAAGGAGGTAAGGTTATAGCATATGCATCTCGCCAATTGAAGCCACATGAGAAGAACTATCCTACCCATGACTTGGAGCTAGCGGGTGGTATTTGCTTTGAAGATTTGGCGTCATTACTTGTATGGAGCTTCTTGTCGTTTTCTGAGATCATCGAGCTTGAAGTATCTATTCACTCGTATGAATTGAACTTGAGACAAAGAAGATGGCTCGAGTTGTTGAAGGACTACGATATGCGATTCAATATCACCCAGGAAAGCCAACAGCGTCGACGCCTCCGAGTAAAATCGCTTGGAAATTTGGCATGCCTAACCTTGATTTCGTGAGAACCAACCATTGTTGAAGAAGTAAAGGCAAGACAAATGGAGGATGAATTCTTGAGAAAAAGTAGCCGATGAGATTGTTACCAAGCCGAGATCCGGGTACACCTTTGAAAACCAAGTGCTTAAGTTTGAAGGAAATTGTGTGTGGCGATGTTAGGTGAAAAGGAAGATTTTCTTTGGAAGCCCATAATTCCAAGTTCTTTGCTCATCCAGAAATACCAAGATGTACCATGATGTAAAAGCAGATGTTTTGGTGGCGAACATGAAGAGAGAGATAGCGAATTTGTGTCCCATGTTTGCATTGCCCGGCAAGTAAAGCAGAACATCGAGAGACCAAGGGACTTCTACAACCTTTGCCGATCCCGAGTGGAAGTGGGAACACATCTCTATGGATTTTGTGGGACTGCGAGAACACGAAAGGTATGGATTCGATTTGGGTTGTGGTAGATAGACTAACCAAGTCAAGACACTTTTTGCTGTTAAGACTACTTTCAACGATCAACTTGCCCTACTTTATGTGAATGAGATTGTTAGACTTCATGGAGTGCCGATGTCAATAGTGTCGGACGGAGATCCTAAATTTGTTTCAGTTTTGGCGAGAGTCTCTGAGAGGGCCTTTGGAGCCGCGAGATTTAGTATGACTTTTCATCCCCAGATGGATGGGCAAACGAAGAAACGATTCAGACACTTGAAGATATGCTTAGACTCTGTGTATTGGATTTCCAAGAAATTGGGAATGCATTTGCCATTAGTGGAATTCGCTACAACAACAGTTATCACGCGAGTATTGGTATGGCGCCGTATGAAGCTCTATATGGAAGAAAATGCAGATCGCCGATATGTTGGACGAAGTTGGAGATAAGGCTCGCTTGGTCGAACTCATTCAAGTAACAACAGAGAAGATTAAACTTATTCACGAGAGGATTAAAAGCGCCAGAGCCGACAAAGAGTTATGCCGACGGAGAAGAAATGAGCTAGAATTGAAGTTGGGGATCACGTATTCCTAAAGGTTTCACCAATGAAAGGGTTTCAGTTGGGAAGAGGTAAGTTAGCACCCGTTATATTGGTCCATTTGAAGTCCTTGACAAGGTTAACTCCGTTGCCCTCTGAGACTTGCTTTGCCACGAAATTGAGCCAAGTCCATAACGTGTTTCATGTTTCGATGTTAAGGAAGTATATTCGGGATCCTTGCATGTAATTAAGCATTCGGAATCGAAGTTAATGAGAATTTGGGCTATGAAGAGAAGCCGACGTCTATTGTGATGACAAGTTAAGCAATTGAGAAACAAGTCGATACCAATGGTAAAGGTGGAATGGAAAGAGCACTATGGCAAGGACGCCACATGGGAAATGGAAGAGGAAATGAGAATTCGACATCGAGTTATTCTTGGACCAAGGTATAGTAAGTTTGGGGTCCAAACTTCCTTAAGGGTAGGATGTAACGACCCGCACTTTGAATCGATCTTGCTTGCATGTATTTTGTATGATCTTGAATTGTCAAGTTTGAAATCTTGATACTTGCCTTGTTTTGCTTTTGTCTTATTGTAAGTTGTTGGAATTCGTGTTTTGTCTCGAGTGTAGCCGAGGTCAACTCGGCATAGTTTGCCTTTGAGCCTTTGCGTTTTGGCGCTTTGGAACCTTATGACCTCCATCTTCACCCGGCATGTTGCCGAGATGTTACCTTTGGGCGAAGTGTGTATCGCCGAGGCTGTGATGTTTTGCTTGTAATCTTTGTCCTTGGCGGTATGGCCTAGGCCGAGATGTGGTACACCCAGGCCAAGGTGTGGCAGCTTAGTCAAGTGTCGCCCTCCCTAACCTTTGTCTTTGTTGACTGTTGCGAAGTCTTGTCTTTGGCGAGGTCATTCTCGCCGCGATGCTTAGCCGCCAAGGCGTGTTGTGTACGCTTTGTCGAGACTTGTCTTGTCTAGCGATCACCTTTCTAATCGCACCAATCCGGTGATGCCACGTGTCCGAGTGAAGGCTATGACACCGATGTGCCTATAATACATCATTGTGTATCTTTTGATTATGATTTTGGTCTCAAATCTTTGTCTTGTTTAGAGAGAGAAGCTCTAGAACTTGGAGTTAGAATTTTAGTGTGAGAGTGGAGCTCCGAGCTTGATCGGGGAAGATCGAACCGTTGGATGTCAGTTTTCAGTTTAGATTCTTGTTCTAGATCGATTGTTCCTATTGATCATCTAGATGCATTGCATGATTGGATCTGTTTTGCATGTCATGTATTGATTTGAACTTGGTTTTGAAAGAGAAAATGTTGTTCTTGTGTTCTTAAAGGAGAACCTTGTTTTGATCCGAAAGTGTGGAACAAGAATCATGTTTTGTGTTTGTTCTTGCATAATTTTCTCGAATGAGTACCCTAGTCCACGTTTTTGAACTCTTAGCTTGAAAACCCCAGATTTCGTATATGTGAGTTGGATTTCAAAGATGCATGATCTTGTTCTTCGTGCCCTTTGAAAGGAAACTTCGTGTTTTCCTAACTTTGCCTTGTTTTGGCTTTCGAGTCCACACCTCGGCGGGGAGGTGTAGGACCTCGGCTAGACCTGGATGGTACCAGTGCACTTCCTGTGATGGGAAATAATGTTTTGATTCCTTGCATGTATGTGAAGCTCGTTTTGAGAGTATGGTTTGCTATGTGATTGTAGGACTTTGATCTTTGCTTGAGCCTACACCTGAAGACCGAGGTGAGTGGTGCTTTTAATAAAGCTATGTTATAAAGCTTTTGATAAATCTTGCTTGTTTCGCTTTGGTAAAAGTAATTGCTAAGCATGAATGATTAGCCTATTTTGATGTTTTGTATATGGGCTTGTTTTGATGGTATTCTTGAAAGTCCCCTGTGCTGGAGGACTCTAAACTTTAGCAGCACTAGAGGAAAGGTAAGTATGAACTTCGTCTTGATGATGTCCTTGTAATGAGTTGAGCTTTGTTTCGGTTTCTTTGGAAAGTCCCTTGTGCTGGAGGACTCTAAACTTTCGCAGTACATCTTGTTAAAAAGGATACGGTCCTTTCTTTGGAAAGTCCCTTGTGCTGGAGGACTCTAAACTTTCGCAGTACATCTTGTTAAAAAGGATACGGTCCTTTCTTTGGAAAGTCCCTTGTGCTGGAGGACTCTAAACTTTCGCAGTACATCTTGTTAAAAAGGATACGGTCCTTTCTTTGGAAAGTCCCTTGTGCTGGAGGACTCTAAACTTTCGCAAAGACATCTTGTTAAAAGGATACGGTCCTTTCTTTGGAAAGTCCCTTGTCCGAGGACTCTAAACTTCAAGACATCTTGTTAAAGGATACGGTCCTTTCTTTGGAAAGTCCTTGTCTTTGGAGGACTCTAAACTTTTGTAGCACCACTTGGTGAAAAAGGGCTACGGGCCTAAGTCACAAACTTCGGTGAAAAAGGGCTACGGGCCTAAGTCATATAAGCTTGATATGTTTTGTCTTGAAGATTACCTCGGCTACTACTTGTGCTATCTCGGCAAATGTTTTGACTTGTAAGACTTGTTGGATGAATACGGTTCATCACTTGATTCGATACAACTTGATTTGTCTTGTTTTGGAAGGAACCTCGGCTATTGTTTGAATGGTTTTGATATGCTTTGTTTTGGCAGACTCCGGCTATTATTCATGCAAACCTTTATTTCTAGTACCATTCACTGAGTTTCCAAGCTCACCCCTCTCTATATATATGTAGGTGATGAGCAGGACGGCGGCGACGCCTAGAAGTATTTGTCTGACTTGTTTTGGGATTTTTGTTATGCCGACTTGACTTGCTTACATCGCTGTTTTGTGTTTACCTCGGCATATGTGTTACTTCTCGGCGCATTCTTGAAAATCATGCTTCTTTGCTCGTATTTGTATTTGTATATGTTATTTGAAGCCTTTTGATCGAGGATGTAACTTGTACTTGTTTTGTTATCTGCCGAGGTGATTACATTATGTATGCATTTACATTTGATCTATGCTGACTCTCAAGGACCATTTGTATTTAGTTTATTCGCTTCGCATATGTGAGCCCCTATGATTACTCGATGTGTGTGAAATTTTGTAAGCCTTTGGTAATTACGGACATCGGCCATCTCAAGACCAAATTTACTAGGGTTGGGGTCGTGACAGACTTACATCCCACTAACTTCAAATCTACACCCCACAATTACAATCACTTTTAAGGTAAGATTCAAGATAAGAAAACATTTATGTAGCTGTCAAAACATTTTTTTGGTTTAAGGTAAAATTCGATTTGATAAAAATAACAGTCTTTAATGTCTTTGGAAAAGTGTTTGTGCCCAGTGTTGTTTTATCAATCTACTAGTGTATGCTCGTACTTAAAGGCACCGTGTAAATAATATTGAGATTAAAAATGCGGTTGTAATTTATACGTATCATATTGAAATTTATAGAGTCTGTGTCATTTTTTAAAAAAGATACTAAAAAAAATAAAGAAATACTATTTTTCTTAAAGAACTTATAACAATTTGCTTGTACCACATGTTGTACATAACTCAAATAAAATAACAACCCTCCCCAACCTTAATGCAAATTAAGAAACAAACATACAAGTTTTATAGCGTTAAAAAAAACACAAGTTTTATAAAGTTTACCAATATTGCGAATCAAAATATGAGAGTAAGTAAAAAAAAAAATATAAACAGTAAACAAAATACAAAAATAAAAGCTATTGTATACTTGTTAACATTCTATAATAAAAAGAAAAAAATTACTAAACACCACATAAAGCACACCAGTAAATGCTCTGCAATCTCAACAAATTAAATTAAAAATTAAATATCAAACAATGCATACCAACTTGTACTCTGCAATTCCAAACAAATCAAATATTAAAAAAAAAAAAAAAACAATGCACACCAGTCAGTGCTATGCAATTTATAAAAAATTAAAATTAAAGTGCACACCAGCTAATACTACTGCTGCCAATCAAATTATAACCATATAAGCAAAACAAATATTATATTGTCATACACCTAAACTGATAATATATGTATACTTTACAAAAAAGTGGGAAAAAGCTTTACAAAAGATGTGTTTGTTTCACAAAAAGTGGGTGTATGCTTTACAAAAGATGTGTCAATAACATGTCCTCAAACATGTGTTTATCCAAACTTCCTCCTCATTACTTTCTAAAAGTCTTTGTATCAACTTGTATGTATCCCCAATGAGAAACATGCACAACAATTTGGTAATTTGTGGAAGAAAAAATATAGATTAGCAAAAAAACATATATAAAAATACTTTGAGTTTGCATTAATTGGATTCACCTGTGCCTATATAATTTTATCTATATAATTGGTGCATAATTTCAACAATATTTTCACTCGTGCCTAAAGACACTCTTCTTCCAGCCACTCATATAGTTTGTGAAACTCTAAACTTGAAAGACATATATAGTATACATCCAAACCTAAGTCAAGTAAATCCATTCTTTGATCCAACTTACCCAAATAAGTTGTCAAACAAAAATCATCGCATTCATTTCAAAAATGATAAATGTAAAAGTCATCAATTACATTAATTAAGACAATTTAAAAAATGAAATTGTTGTCCTAAAAATTGGCCAAAGTCAAAAGGATTTGAAGGTCATTCAATAGCCATTCTAATATCGATACCTAAAATTAAAAAAAAAAAAATGAAAAATAATAATAAATTTAGATTAGATGGATTAAAGCAAAAAATCTAATTAAGAGAAAAAAGGCCTACTGTTCAGTATTTTCAAATCAATGTCACATAGTATGTAATAAACTTTCTAACTGCTCAAAAGCATCTATCATTTATCAGACACCACTTGCCATCACACACAGTCCAACTCACTTTCTTCACATGTTTCCTTGTCTAGTTTTACTACATTTACTATGTACTTAACAAAAAATGAAAACACTTGTTTTCCTTTACTAACTAAACCAGGCAAGAAGAACAATGAGACAAGAAAAGCTTTACACCACGATTTTGTTGTCCTCAAATTCCAAGAGGTTAAAAAAAAGAAGACAGAAATATAGAGGAAAAAATAACCTGCAACTTTAGTTTTCTTTTAAATAAAATGTAAATTTATAAATCTTGAAAATATATGAGCAAAAAAAAAACAATTTAAGAGACAACTAGACATCAATTTTTATTTTGACAATAGGAGATTCCAAAACTTAGCACAAAGTTATTTCCAAAGTAATTCAAAATTTACCAACGTATATAGTCTTAAGAAAGACATTTATTTTGTTACTAAGATTAGCCTGTGTGTTCACCAAAACAAAAAACAAAAAATAAAAAATAAAAAATAAAAAATAAAAAAATAAAAAATAATAAAAAATAAAAAAATAAGAAGAAGAGATTTGTCTATGTTTATCTTCCCTATTTTTTTTCCTTCAATTTTTCAATCTTCATTATGCACATTTTCTTTTGGTTAAATCTTCAACACATACTCCCAACAATCACCAAAATCTGTAATGGCCAAGCCAACACTTTCTTATGGGGGGAAAAGAAATATAGTGTACAGTGCATAGGTCATACCAATCTATTCTATTTCATTCCACTACATTAACATTCACCAAAACCACTCACAAAAAAGCTACAAAGACTACTACAACTCCCTTTACTAAGCTCCATAAGAAAGAAAGAAAGATTAAGAAAAATAATTTAGTGGAAAAAGCAAATGAACATAACTACAAAAGTAACAAACCAAAAAATTTAACTTTTATCAAAATTATATGAGTAATGAAACAGATGTAATAAAGAAAAATTGTGTGAGAGGGTTTATACCTTTGATTATATTGAGAACCTAGAAATTGATGACCACCAGCAAAAAAACACAACACAATATGAAAACAGCAGAAAGTAACAAACTAAAACTTGGGAGAAAGCTAATGATCAGAGGGAGAAAGGTAGTGACATATTTATCAAAACTTTAATGAAAAATATTATGAAAGAAATCAAAAAATTGATTACCTTTCATTATAGAAACTGATGAACTGCATCAAAAATTGATGAACTGCAGCAAGAGGAAATCATATATTAGAAATTGATTTATAGAAATATAGCAATCGAAACAAAGGAAAGAAAATAATTAATCAAAGTACCATTAATGTTTGTAGATAGTGCAAGGGAAAACATAGATGGACGTTCATTATACACGGAGTAAATAAAAGAAAATAATGGTATCTTAGGTGACTTTGACATGGCTCAAATCACTTTCATAGTTCATTATCATCAACATGTATGTCCATACTCTACAGAATATAGCATTTTCAAAATAAAAAATCACACCTCAAACATTAACTAAAGAAAAAAAAAATCATTTTGTTACAAAGATGAATGGAGTGATTGACAGCAACAAAAAAAAAAAAAAAGGTCATTCAAATGTGAAACATTATCCAAATCAAATTGATTCATTAAAAGCCCAATTCAACTGAAACACATGCATAACAAAACAAATGAGAAAAAAATGTTAAATTGTTTGAGCTTTAAGCACTGCTTGAGTTATCGAGTCTAAAAAAGAAGAAAAAAAATTGATAAACAAAGCTCGAAGTATAGTTTCTCTCACAACATACCAATCCACATTCTCAATTAGTTATTAATTATAATTACATGATTGTATTATATTTGTTATTAACAAATTGGATGGAAAATATAATTTTAAAAATAAATTATTCATTATTTAGAAAATAAATGTAACATAATCAAGTAATCATAATTGTTAAATAATATTTTTTTATAAATGATCTGATCATAAAACCATGGAGCCTTGCAAAGCCTAGCATGGTCTAGTTGCATAGCCAATTGAAAACAATCCCAATTCAGTGGGAATGGATTCTTTTGGAGTGCTTTGTTTTTTTTTTTTTTTTTGATCGGCAAAAAAAAGAACTTTATTGATGGAATAAACAAGTATAGAGTACAAAGCAAATTACATCAATAAAGAAAAAGGAGGTGCAAAAGCATCACAATGGGCTAAATCATCCCAACGAGGTTGGCACCATCTAGCTCATCCTATCATTTGCTAGCACCCCCAGAGTTGGTGAGACCAACGAGAAGAGAGACCACCTAACACAACCACAACAGCACAGACCAGAACAAACATTCATCAAAGACAGACAAATAGCATAAATAGCCGTTCATCAAAACAGACCAACCACCACAAAATCCCCAAAACTAATGATTAATGTAACGCCCCAAATTTCTAACCCAAATGATAAGACAACAATTATGACTCTTTCAAGGAAAACTGAATATAAATATCCAAACTTACATTACATGATACAATAGTTCTTCATGCAACAATACATTAATCCAACAACAAGTAAATAAACAAATAAATACCCCCAAGGGTTTACAAGTTTCCAAGGCTTGAGCCTGGTTACACAAAACGGTTATTCAAACCCACACAAACACAGCCCTTGGCTTACACACAGAGTCACAACGAATGAGAGCATTGTACTCCCAACACACATACTTCCACACCCCTAGTTCGGTGGGATCACCACATCTTTTCTAGCACAAAAATCCCGTAGGGTGAGCATAAAACCCAGTAGGAAATTCTTAACAAATTATATGCATTTTATACAAGTCTCAAGAGATGAAATGCACATACCATGCTATGCCCTTTTTGAACATTAATCACATTTTCATCTTTTGAAAACCATCATGCTCAATGATATCATGCAATTTCAATTGTTCAAAACTTAACAATTTATTTCAAGGGCGGTAAATATGACTTTGGTAATCCCTAGGTCGGTGTCTGCAAGTAGACTATACAAGTACTACCAATTTGTCATTTTTACTAGCATTGACTGGAAGGCTTGACACCTATAATTTGTCATTTTTATCAGTATTAACTGGAAGGCTCGACACTTATTCAATTTCATCTACACTACCTGCTAAGACTTACCACCGTATTTACCCCAAAACCAATTTATGGAAACTTGTTTCTCAACATTCTTTTCTCAATGCAAGTTTTCAAATCAACTTTCAAAGTTTAATGTGCTCAAATGAATTAATATGCCAATAACACAATATGAATATAAATACTTTTATTTCAATTCATCATCCAAAGAATAACACAATTCTCTCTTCTCAAGTATCCTCAACAATTAGTCATTTCAAGACTATTTCAACGTTTTGAACAATAATTTCCAAAATGAACAACAATTCTCATATTCCCTGAAATTCATCATTTATATAAATATAAATAAGGAATTTTCCAAACATTCATTTATTTTGACACACAAAATAAATATAACAATATCATTCATAAATTTTCAGTCTCTATTAAAAAATCCCCAAATTTTAGGTTTTCTCACCAAAACTATACAACTCAAATCTTTTCAAAGAAAACTTTCCCAAATTATTTTTTCTTCAATCAACGAAGATCAAAACCCATAAAATCATTTTAAAAGAACAAGAGACAAACCCACTTTCAAAATCGCTCAAGTTTTTGAATCAACAATTAATTTTCAAAGCTATCGAAAGATGATTTCGAAAATCATCTAGATCTTGCAAATATATATATATATATATATATAATTCTAAGAAAATCTCTACCTCAAGTTTTGAAGAAAAAAATGAGATGAAACCCCCAAAATTAACGGTGTCGAAACTCGATCTTCACTACACACAACGAAGCCCTCGAGAAGTTAACCAACTTTGATGAAGAACTTATGGCAGATCTCTAATGGATCTTGAGAAATCAAGGTTTTGATTCTATTTGGCATAGGGAAATGTAGAGAGAAGGGAGATGAAAGGCTTTTTAGAGAGAGAGATATACAAAAGTTATCTAAAATATCAGATTCATGAACTGATATAACATGGTCCACTCGAGCGTGGAAAGCCCCGCTCGAGCATCAAATATACTTTCCCAGTACTCTTGCAGATAGGTCAAACTTCTGAAACCAAACATTCTCCGCTCGAGCGCATAAACGGCCGCTCGAGCAAACAAGCAACTTCTAATACATTTTGCATTTTTGCTCGATCCCCGACACACTTAGCGAAGTGACAAAACTGAGATCGCTACAATTACTACTCCACTACTGAGACTACTACTGATGAAGCAGATGTTGCTACAGAGGTTGCAATGACCATAACTAATGATTAACACTCTTAGCATCCTCTGCTGTTTTGTGATGGTCGCTTCTGTTTCGGCCTTTAGTCCTACATAGGTGAGGGTAACACCATGGCCCATTAGCAGAAAACCTCCAGACAACTCCACACTAGCTTAGCCATCATTTCTAAGGCAAAATAAGACCTTGTCATGCATTTGTTTAGTAACTGTATGAATATGAGAAGAGATGTCATGCTGCAGTTCCCAAAGCACTTCAACTGATTTGCTATGCATTTGATTAATCCTAGCATCTTCACCAACTAAATTAACTCTTAACTACAGCAGCATACACACACTAGCCTCCCTTCACTAGAATTTAATACATAGCAGTCCACAGCTGAGTAGAGCATACCAACAAAAATAAAGCTTGGAACAGACCAAAGCAACAGACTAAAACAAACTGACAGACTGAAGCAGAAGAATAGAGCCTGAGCCAAAGCAACAGAATTTGAAGCAACACTGAAAAACAAAGCAGAGCAAAAAAACAACAGCATTGCATAACAGCCCATCCTCTCACAACAGTAGCATACCTTCATACCTAAATAAGGCAGACCAGCAAAATAGAACCTAACACACAGCAGTCCACAGTAGCAGTAGTGCAAACTCTAAAGCAATAGCAACTTCAGTCTAGCTTCATCTCAACCATTGAAGACAGACAACAGATGATAGGGCTGGAGTCAAACAATCAAAGAAATCACTGCAAACATCCAAGACTAGCAGCAGCCACACCCTGCATTCAGCTCCGTAATACTAGCCTCACCAAGCTAGACTTAATACAATATATGGCAACATCAAACATCAGTAGCATACAGCTCAGTAAGCTAGTTATTGAGATTCACTCCCATAGATGTGACAAGGCACATTCCATCCAAAAGGCTAGACTCACCAACCATTGAAAGCAAATAGCAGATGATAGGGCTGGAGTCAAGTCTCCTGCCTAAACCAATATTGAAACCATACTAAACCAAATACATAGAGGAACCACCACAGCTGAACAAAACAAACCAATAAATTAGAACTTGAATCATAATCGACCACAATTGAGCAAAGCAGACCAACAAGATATACCCAGAACCAGACTAAAGCAGTCCCACACACCAAAGCCAGCAAAAGAACAAAAGGACAACAGAGGAAGATGAAATAGAATCTGAGGCAGAGCAGCTGCAATTCTACTACAAGGCCCTACTAGACACACTACACACAACGTCTAACTTGATGGAGATTAAACACATACTCATCCACTGTGTACCCTTGCCCAACTGAGTGAGTTTTCAGCCAAAGGGCCACTCTAACTTTAATAAGCACACATAGATCTTCATAGATAGGTTGCAACCCATTAAAAAGAAAGTCATTCCTACACTTCTAGAGGGACCATAGACCAGCAATCAGGATTGCTCTCCAAATTTGCTTTTCCTTTTTTCTGACCTTCTAGCCCAACCACCAGTGCATTAGCATAACCACTGAGCTAGGGGAAACCCAGAGCAAACCCCACCACTTAATTAGATTGGACCATACTTTCCAAGAAAAGGGGCACAGCAGCAGAACATGATTAAGAGATCTAATCTCAGTTTGACAGAATACACAGTCAGAGCTAACTATTGCATTAAGGATGCCAAGTCTATGTAAGTGGTCAGAGGACTTTATCCTTCCTTTCCAAGCCAACCAAGAGAAGAATTGGACTTTAGAAGGGGAGGGGTTGTGCCAGATCAGTTCAGGAATTACCAGATTCGAACCATTCAAAGATTCACACCATTTGGCAGCACTTTTGACAGTGAACATACTTGTAGGGTCAGATTTCCACCATAACGTATCTATTGATTCCAATCTCAATGCAGGGCCCTCACCTAAAACAACCCTTAATCTCTGTAGTTCATTTTCCTCCCATGCTAATAAGGGCCGTCTGAAGCTGAGATCCCAATTGTTGTGATGTCTAATCCTAGTCCATTGCAATTTCAAAGTGATACCTTTATCCTCTAATAAAGAGTAAAGTCTACGGAATTGAGACTTCAAGCACATGGTTTCTATCCAATTATCAACCCAAAAACTGATTCTTTTCCCATTACCAATCTTGATTTCAACATTTCCCAAGTAATAATTGAACAAGCTGCTATTAGAATCACCAACAAATATAATGTCACTCCATACTCTTGAAATATTTGTCGCCACCACATGGAATGGAAACCATCTACCCCCTTCTGGCTTATACTTGTTGCATATGACCTACTTCCATAATGAACTATCTTCCTTCCCAAACCTCCACCACCACTTAGCAAAAAGGCAGTTATTCAATAAACTTAGGTTTGCTTCTTATCCATGGTTAAATCCTTTCACTTTACTATATGAACTTTCCTTCTCATATCTAAATCACCCCACAGAAAGGTTGCTTGAATCTTGTCCAGTTCTTTTGCCACACCTCTAGGCAACCTAAAGAAAGACATGTAGTATACAGGTATAGAGGAAAGGACAGATTTGATTAGTATTACTCTGCCAGCAAAAGACAGCAGCCTCCTCTTCCACCCTGACAGTTTGAAATTGTCCACCACAGGCTTCCATGTGGCCCTCCTAGATGGGTTTGCCCCTAATGGCAAACCTAGGTACTTCAATGGAAGCTTTTGATATGTATCAGCCTTGAGGCAAATTTTTTCACACACTCCTCTAACAACCCTACTCCACAAACCCCACTCTTATGAAAGTTGATCTTCAGCCCAGAAATGATCTCAAAGCATCAAAGTATTCTTTTGATAGTTAGTACTTCAAACCACTCAGCTTCACAGAAAATAATTGTGTCATCCGCGAATTGGAGATGCGAGATGTTGATGGCATTTGACCCAATGATTACTCCTTTGATCAAGCCTAGCTCTTTTGCTCTTGCAAAAAGTAGGTTCAAACCCTCAACCACCACATTAAAAAGAAAATGTGATAATGGATCACCTTGCCTAAGCCCTTTTTGGGGGCAGAATTCAAGTGTGGGTGAACCATTAACCAACACAGAGATTCTTGCTGAGGAAATACAGGTGTGAATCCACTTCACCCACTTATCACCAAACCCAAAATTTGATAGCATTTGGAGGAGATAGTTCCGATTGACTGTGTCATATGCTTTTTAGAAATCCAACTTTAAAATCAGGCCCTTTCTTCTTGAATTTTTCCACCAATCCACCACCTCATTAGCTATTAGTGCACCATCTAGGATGTTCCTACCCCCTAGAAATGTAGATTGAGCAGCATCTATAACAACAGGAAGCACTTTTTCAACCAATTAGCAAGCACCTTGGATAGAATTTTGTAAGTGGAATTTATAAGACTAATAGGCCTGTAGTCTTGAATTCCTAGCGGATTGTCTTTTTTAGGGACTAATGTAATAAATGAGCTATTTAAGCCCAGTACCAAACTACTGTTAACAAAAAAACTCCTTCATAAACATGATGAGATCAGTCTTTATAAATTTTCATCATTTTTTATAGCAAGTCATTCTAAACCCATCCAGCCCCAGAGCCTTATTCCCATCATAGTCTACCACTGCTGCCCAAATTTCATGTTCAGAAAATTCCACATCCAAGCTTCTGAAATGCTAACTCTGTTTAATCACATTAAAAGGGCCCAAAAGCTTAGGTCTATACGTCCATTGCTCAGAAAAGATTAACCTGAAGTGATCATACACAACTTGTTTAACCTCCAAAGGTTCCTTCACTAATTCCCCATTCACTGACATGGAATCAATGGCAATGGTGTTCTACCTATTAGTAGCTATGATGTGGAAAAATTTTGTATTTTTATCACCCTTAAGATTCCAGTTCTGTGATGCCTCGATTCTGCACTATTGGTTGCAGTCAAGAGAGTCACTAATGAGTCCTATGGTCAATAACCAAGTAAGATCCCAGATCGCCGGAGGAGCCAAAATAGCCTCCCTTCTAAGTCCATCTTTCTTAGGCAGCGCACTACCCTTTTGACAGATCTTAAAAGGTATTGACACAAGGTCTCATGAACAACGATAAGTTTCATACATATACGTAGAATACAAATACATAACAACCACAATATACTTAATTCAAAAGATGGTTCCATTACATTACATCCCAAAAGAAAGCTTAAATCTTCACATAAGTCTTACAAAATATCCAAAATGAAACTTCTAATTTTTCTAGGATAGCCAAAAGTCTTCGAAGGTTTCAGGCTCGTCGTCTCCAGCTATGAGTTCCTCTTCGTCACCTGGCATGATACGCCGTGAGCTTTGAATGCCCAGTAAATACACACACACCCCACCCCTTTTTCCCAGTTCAATACACAATCACAATTATAACATCAAGTAGTAAAGCATAATACTCAATTAAATAAATAGAGGGTTACATTAGGTTGTTAGCAACTAGAAATCCCCCAAAGAGATTTCGTCCTCCCAACCACAAGAATCGGATGCGGATTATTCGGTATGCCCCCTCTTTTGCTGCTTTGTTGCAGACCTAACCTCGGATGCCTACCAACGGTTATGTACCGTGTAGCGCGAACCGCAGGGCCTCAAAAGAGACGGTAAAATAGGGCCTTGCCCGAATCTCTCCTTACACCAAACCACCTAGGGTCTGAATACAACCGCTCCGTTCAAGGGTTCCGAAAACCACTTGCGCAAGACTTTAACTTTCAAATAGGGAACGCATCCCAACAATCCATATATCACATATTCTCATTTTTTCATCACTCAAGTGCTCAAAAACCCAATACCCTTCCCATTCGGTTTCCCGTTGAATTAAATATTTTACATCAAGGTTAGACAACTTAACAAGATAAAAATATCCACACAAGCATGTATCAATAAGGTGAAGAAGATGAAGAACATAACATAACACATACAATATCATGCCAGGATATGATCATGAACTAATAAACATTTTCATGAATACAAGGCATAAAACATCCATGCATAACAAAATTTCCAGATTTAATATCACATAAAGATTAAAATGAAAGGACTATTTTAGATCCTTCACCGGACTTGGCCTTCCTATGGTTCGTAGAGGATTTAATCTAGTTTCTAGAACATTTTTCAGAAATGGGATCGCTTTTCCAGATTTTAAGTTATTTAGAAAATCTTCCAGCGCTGTCCAGATTTTGTCCAGATCCGTCGACTGTTACGAAAAATTGATTTTCTTGCAAACCGCTTAATGTTTTTTGATGAAACCAATTTTAGTTGAAAGCTAACTCCTCAAGGAAGATTTTGACATAAAATAGAGGTCCAGAATAATGTTATGCATTTTTCTAGAATTTTTTGAAGTGGGCTGCGAAAAACAGATTCTAAGGTACCATGCCTAAAACAAGAAGTTTTATGAGAAAAGGGGTCTACCAAGGGAAAATTTTCATTTATTTTGTGAAGAAAACATGCTAACTAACATATATTTAACTCAAAGAATTTGCTTGAAGGAGTGCCCTTGGAAAGTTGAGAGATTGGTATAAAACAAAAAAAATGGTTTTGTGCCAAAATGGGGAAAATACAAGAGAGATGGAATCAATACTCAACCCTTAGCATTTTTAACATAAAAACTCATTAATAACAGATCTGAAAACATCATTTAGAACCCTTAGAAACATATATTGAAAAAAGGAAAATGAAAGAGAAGGTTGTGTTTGTGGCTTACCTACTAAGCTTTGCACAAGAAAGCTCTCTTCTTTCTTCCTCTTCTTCTCTAGACTTCTCTCTCTTGCTCTCCTCCCTCTCTCTAGCCGAATGTGTGTGTGTGGGTGTGGTGTTTGTGCTTGCCAAGCTATGGGGGTGTTGGTATATATAGACAATTTTTTATGTAAAATGTCCTAAAAGCCCATTAGTTGAAAATGGATGGAAAGGTTAGGATTTTGCTTGGAGTCTAATCGGATAGGAGTAATTAAGGTGCTAAATCATAGGATTAGGCATCATTTAGTTGGTTCTTAGTTGAAAGGTAACTAGTATTGGAAACATCATCCTAGGTCTAGGGTACTAGGTTTTGGGTTTCCTAGAATATCATAATCATGAATCTTGAAAATTGGCTCCTCTCTTCTCCCTAGGGTGGCCGGCCTTGGGGAAGTGTGATGGGGTTATTATTTTAATCATTTTTAGGCTCTAGGACACACTCCTCAAGGTGTATACATATATATATATATATCTCTTTTGATGGGTGGTACTCATGGTACAAAGGTACAAGTACTAATTTTTGGGGTAAATCTTGAATTTAAATAAAGAGTGAGGGCTTGGAGTTAAATACATGTAACTTATACAGAATTAAATTAGGTTAGGGAACCTAATCCAGCTAGGGCAATTCCTGTTTTGATAAAAATAAAAAAATAGTAATGCTAACTGACAAAATCTGAAATAATTCAAATAACCGAGGGGCTTTAAGAAAATAATTCAAACATTAGGGTCTTTAAAGTGAATACATATTTCAGGAGCTTCACAAGTTCAACCTTGACTTCTGCAGCCAAATTCTTTCCATTATCTTTCTGAACTTCCACACTTCACCCCATACCTCTCTTCGCCTTTTACCTTCAACCTCATCCAGATCTCTACTCTCAGCAATTAGATCTATGGCATGCAAATTCACTTCAGCTTGCTTCAGTTTAGAATCCATATTCCCAAACACTTCAGAGTTCCGCTACCGTAGAGATTGTTTAAGTGCCTACAACTTAATCTTCAGTTTGTAACCTATCTAACCATCCAGCTAAGTACCCTTCCACACTTTCTTCACCTAATTTAGAAAAGAGGGATGAGATGCCCAAGCATTTATGAATCTAAAAGGCTTTGGACCCCAGTTTTTGTGGAGTGCTTTGTTTATCCTACAATTGATTAAAAAAAGTGTTTGAAAAAATCCAGATCTAGTTCAATCTGATTCCCTCTAGGCATTTGAACTTTTTGAATATTTTCATGAATGGGAATATATTAGAAATAGGGTTTTAATTTCAAGTTTGGGTTTAAGTTTTCTAAAATTTGAGAAACATTTTGCATGAGTTGGAAAAAAATGATTTGAAATAATCCCATAAGATAAAAATCTTGCCACCACCAAAATTTTTAAGAATATCTCTAATCCTTCACTAATTTTTCATCTAATTTGATTTAAAATTAAAGTAAAAATCTTGGTTTGAAATGAATTACTCAAAATCATTTCATCAAAATTTTATCATTTTTTTTTAATTTCACTTTTATCCTAAATTTCTCTTTCCATCAAAGCTGATAAAAAGAAATCATTTACAATGTTTCATCTTTTAAATTTTCACCAAACTCAAATGTGATAAAAGATTTTATGAGTTCTTAATTTGATTAAAAAAAAAATGATTCCCCTTAATTTGATGAACATTTAATGAAAAAAAGAGTAAAAAATTAGATATGTCCCAACAATGATGTGGTCATTGAAAGGAAACCTCAATAGCAAGATCATGACAAACCATTTGTGCTAGCATATGGTTTATTCAGTGTCAATTTACTTGGGATCATATTCGTTTTATTTTGATGCTTTCTGTATCCACCTTCTTCATTAATGTATGTCTTTGTATTACACTTTGATGCTCCTCAATAAATTTTCTCTTTGCTGATAAAAAAAATATATATATATATATATAAATCCCTTGTGGTAATCAAAATTAATTGGGTAAATTATAAATATACCGCTTGAGATTTGTTTAAAATATAATTTACTCTATGTGGTTCTAAAAATTACGCTACACCTTTGAAGTTTTTCATTTCATAACAAATGACTATTTTTATTAATAAATCATTAAGTCATTTAACAGTTTTTAATGATATCAAAAATTTATTTCAATTAATTATTCATATACTTTTATCATTGTATAGGAGGGTAGTTAAAAATTTTATTTTTTTAATTAATTCTGTTAAATATAAAATTCTGACAATAGGGCATTTGAAAATTTTCAAATCACATGGGGCAATCCATATTTTAAGTAAAATTTAAGGGATATATTTGTAATTTATCCTTAAAAATGTAAGTACAATAGAGAATCATTCAATTTATAGATTTTTAAGGATAACTTAGAAATACCATCTAAAAAAAAAAAAAAAAAACCAAAAGGATAAATTAGAAATAGACCCCTTCAGATTTGTTTAAAATATGAATTATCTCTTGTAATTTTGAAAATTACATCCCACCTCTTGAAATTTCTAATTTCATAACAAATAGTTCATTGTAATAATAAATCAACAAGTCAATTAACAGTTTTTAACGATTTCATAAATATATTTCAATTAATAATTTAAGTAATTTTATTATTATATTATTATATAGGAAAGCAATAAGGACTTACATTTTTTAAGTTAATTTTATTAAATAAATTTTTTTAATAATATGATTTTTATAATTTTGTAAACTATAAAGAATGATTAATATTTTAAACAAACATCAGTACAACTTAGCGCCCAAAAGTAAAATACTGGCAACACACATTTTTTCATTGCCATCTTTTGATTATGTATTCACAATTGCCCCTCTTAAAGTTGGATTGAACCTTATATTTATGGAATATGCAGGGAAAAAGAAAAAAGGCAAGCAAAAGTAAATAAAAAATATATTTAAATTCTATTATATTGATTTTGTCCTTTCATTTTCCATTCCATTACAAATCTCTTCAGTAGTATTTTTTTTTTTTTTTTGAATATAGGAAACATTATATTAATAAAACAACAACAATACATAAACAAGATCTCAAAGGGCTATTCCAACCAAACAACAAAAATAAATTTGCCAAAAAAATAGTTATGATCCAGGAAAAATCAGTAATCTGCTCAAAGATGTAGTCTGGAAAGTAAGATCTTTTTAAAAGCCCGCTGTCCCGTCGACGTCTTTCCCATTCTTGCTGCCCAACTTCGCTATTGCCATCAGAGAAGGAAGTACACCCACAATGGTATGTGAGAAGGCTTGAGAGATGAGAGAACTATTGTGGGTGTCCAAAATCCAAAAATCTATACTGAAATCAAAGGAGACAAAAATTCTCAAAACCCCTATTTCAGACATAAAAAGCTAGATTGATAATCTAAAACTAGAGATCTATACTCTAGGAGTGTAAATCTACACTGTAGCGATCCCAGTTTTGCCACTTCGCTGAGTATGTCGGGGATCGAGTTGCTCGATCAGCTCGCGGGGATCTAGGGGGCAGCGCTCCTTGGCGGGTCCTATGGCGGGGTTGAGGGACACCGCCCTCGAAGCAAAAATGCAAAATGCATTAGAAGTTGCTTGTCCGCTCGAGCGGCCGTTTATGCGCTCGAGCGGAAAATATTTGGTTTCAAAAGTTTGACTTGTCTACAAAAGTACTGGGAAAGTGTGTTTGACGCTCGAATGAGGATTTCCACACTCGAGCGAACCATGTTATACTAGTTCGTGAATCTGATATTTCAAATCACTTTTGTGTATCTCTATCTCTCTAAAAACCTTTTCCTCTCCCTTCTCTCTACATTTCCCTATGCCAAATTGGATCAAAACCTTGATTTCTAAAGATCCATTAGAATTCTACCATAAGTTCTTCATCAAAGTTGGTTAACTTCTCGAGTGCTTCATTGTGTGCGGTGAAGATCGAGTTTCGACACCTTTGATTTTGGGGTTTTCATCTCATTTCTTCTTCAAAACTTGAGGTAGGGATTTTCTTAGAGTTACATATATATTTTTACAAGATTTATATGATTTTCGAAATCGTCTTTCAATAGCTTTGAAAATTGATTGTTGATTCAAGAAGTTAAGCGATTTTGAAAGTGGGTTTATCTCTTGTTCTTTTAAAATGATCTTATGGTTTTGATCTTCATTGATTGAAGAAAATATAATTTTGGAAAGTTTTCATTGAAAATATTTGAGTTGTATAGTTTTGGTGAGAAAACCTAGAATTTGGGGATGTTTTTTAAAAAGAGACTGAAAATCTATGAATGATATTGTTATATTTATTTTGTGTCAAAATAAATAGATGTTTGAAAATTTTTCTTATTTGCATTTATATAAATGATGAATTTCAGGGAATATGAGAATTGTTGTTCATTTTGAAAATTATTGTTCAAAACGTTGAAATAGTCTTAAAATGACTAATTGTTGAGGATACTTGAGAAGAGAGAATTGTTTTATTCCTTAGATGATGAATTGGAATAAGAGTATTTATATTCATCTTGTGTTATTGGCATAACAATTCATTTGATTACATTAAACTTTGAAAGTTGATTTGAAAACTTGCATTGAGAAAAGAATGTTGAGAAACAAGTTTCCATGAATTGGTTTTAGGGTAAATATGGTGGTAAGTCTTGACAGGTGGTGTAGATGAAATTGAATAGGTGTCGAGCCTTCTAGTTAATACTGGTAAAAATGAAAGATTATAGGTGTTGAGCCTTCCAGTCAATGCTGGTAAAAATGATAAATTGGTAGTGTACGGGAAAGAAATAAATCTTCTCGTATAATCCTGTTGATCAAGTCTGCGCTCCTCCTTACGTCGCCGTTTTATCACCTGAAAACACAAACGTGAGCTAGCTGGTGGGTGTGTGCCGGAAACCTCTCCGATGCCTAAGTCAGTAAGCTTGACAAATAGACAAAAGCTCTATGTATTCAGAAAACAAAATTGTGTTACCTCTCCGTAGGTGATGCTTGTGAGCTTTTATAGGTTCCGTGTGGTACAATCCTAATAGGACTCTTACTCCTCTATGTAGAATCCTCCTAGGATTCATACTCCTGGAAGATAATGATTATCTTCTAACACCCCCCTCACTGCTTAAACCAAGTGAGATGGTTCATCATGGCCGAACTACCATGACCGAGGTAAACATGGTTCCGCTCGGCCGTAGAATAGGCCGAACTATCGTTAGTTCGGTTATTCCATCAATGCTCTTCCCTCAATTCCTCCTGTATAATCCATGGCAACTCCAAACCGAGCTAACAACTAGCTTGGTCCAACCGAGCTAGTCACGTTATACCGCGACCGGACTAACTTCTGAACGTGACTAACTGGCGACCAAACTAATCATAAACTCTTTTGGGCCTGAGATAACTTCGAGGCCTTTCTTCATTGCCTTTCGGACTTCGGCCCATACTGGCCTAATGATTAGCTCGGCCCAATTTATATGTACATATAAATTACCCTCTCAATTGCCCCTTAATTCCGTCTGCGTAGCATGATAGGGATTACCTGTCTGTCAGCCGAACTGGTAATATTTAAAATTATGGCTAAGCTAAAATTTTTTTTTAAGCTTTCTCCAGCCGAGCTAAAACTTTAGCTTCTCCAGCCGAGCTAAAAAAAACTCCTTTTAGCCTTTCCGGCCGAGCTAAACTCAAGCCGATCTGTGACTGTCCGGTCAAAACGTCTCTTCATTGACAGAAACTGAAACGCTTCCCTTTCCAATGACACATGGCAGGCTCTGATTGGCCCTTCGCAGCTGTCACGCCGCCCTCGTACTTCACAAGATTTGAACAGTTCCCGCGCCTTCCATTTTCGTCCTTTTTACAAAACTAATTCTTCATTTTTTGAATCTCACTCTACACTATTCATCTCCTTCACTTTTCCTCTCTGTGTTTCTGTGTCTCCATCCCCTAAGCTTCCTGTGTTTGCATTCTCCATTGCTGTTATTGCTCCCAACCTCAATCTCTTCCTCTTCATCTGGTAAGTTACTCAAATCTGTTTCTTCTTTTTTCTCGTTCTTGCTTTTACTTTTATTTAATCCATTGTAGTTTGTTTCGTGTGTTTTTGCAAAACACTTTTCTGGAAAAAATTCAACCATAGAACACTTGAATTCATATAATAACACGAGAAACACTAGGTTTGATCCGTAAATATGCCCCAACCGAACTAGGATACTGTTTGTGTTATATGTAAATCCATCCAGACCATAACCGAACTAAAACTTGTGAATATATCCGTAGTTTTAGGTCACCATCTTCTGATTTACCTTAGCCGATATAATCTAACCGAACTAAGTCCAAACTTAGAAAACTGGAAATCTTAGCCTTTGACCGAGCTAAATCTTTGGGGCTAAGCCAGCTTTCTTAGTTTGAACCAAGCTAAGAAAGCTGTCCCTAGAGGCTCAACCGAGGTAACAAAAACCCGTAGTTCAAACCGAGATGACCAAACCCATCCACAAACCGATCTAGCAAACCCCTTGCTCAATTCGAGCTACCAAGCATTTTGCTGAACTGAGATAAACCCTGTAGCATCCCCCATAGGCCGAAGTAGGACTTCTTTATCTTTGCTTTGATTTTGTAGCACGGTCAACGATCTGTGCTTAACACCTTTGTTTTCCACTTTGCAGACCTAGGTTGCCCAGGCACTCCTCTGCGCGCTCAACCGAGCTACTGAGCACATTCTTCCGACCGAACTAATTTATTTATAACTTATAGAATAAATGAGGAAGTATAGGTTTTTGGTAGAAACCCCTGGTGGCCTAGCCGAATTTCGTAAGGATTACAATATACCTGGCGACGTCCACCTTACTCTAGCCGAAAGAGATACCACACCTTGGGGAAACCCCGGTTTTGTACCCTTTACCCTTTTGTCCATAATAGAAACCGGACTAAGATTTCCAATCCAACCCTTAATTTGTGAATTCCTTAGACAAACCAGAATATGTCCAACCCAACTATCCACTAATTCATACCGTATAATAATGGGAATAGCCGAACTAAACCGCCAAGCCGGTCTCAACCTCGGCTTAGCCGAAATATTCCACCAATATTCCTTAGGATCAAAAAAAGATGGGTGGGTCTACTATTTAAGAATCCGCCGTCGCTAAGAGAAGATAATAAAAGGTACACCGGATAAAGACCTAAACAACGATGATTTTTTCTGGGTGTCTGGGAACTTTGAAGACCATCAAGCCTAGATTCCTGGCCGAAATATAAACTGGCAAAAAAGAATCCCCAGTATAACTTACTTCGGCTATATGCATGCTTTTGTTTTACTTCGGTTTTTGGTTTCATAACCGATCTAACAGTTATATTCTTTTTGTAGACTCTGCCCATCTTGCATCCTTGTACAGTTACCCCAACTTGAACATACTCCGCGCCGCATTACGTGTTGAAGAAAGGAGTTGCGCTAAGCTGTTAAATTTTGAGCCGACCTACAAATACAGCGGTCGTCGAAAAGCCAGAGTGACTGATTTCCTTCTTGAAGACGCACCAGAACTGGACCCAACCTTGCCCCAAATCAACCTCGTCGCTTTGACTACCGAACAAGAAATAGCAAAAATGAACAGAGTAAGGGCACTTCTAACCGAAACTAACAGACCTGAAGTACCGCTCCAGAGTCAAACCCAGGAAACCGTGGTGGCTCTTCCCTCTCAACAGCCCTCGACATCTCGGGGGCACAAGCGTGCCCGGACTAGCCAAGCCGAGCAACGCCTTGTTGACGAGGATGAGCCCATTCTTCTACCGAGCCCTCAACCCAGCCTCCAACCGGAACAATCCGACCGCACTGACACCTCTAAATGGGCTCCAAGTCTTACCTTTCAAAACTGAGATATCCAGGATACGGACTCGGTGGTTGCTGAGAAGGATCACTTGTTGGTTTTCAACCTTGCCAAGAGTGTGTGCCTTCCAAAGGACCTGGAGCACCACCAAAAACAACTAAACACCGAGCTGAAGGCAATCCGGTCTTCAACAAAATTAATGATCCTGGTAAGTGGCTCTCTGTTTTCTTTGTCTAACTTTTCCCAACTGTCAATCCGGCTAAAGAGAGTTACTATTTTGCAGGCCATTCAGAAGAACAACATTGCACACAGGAAAGTGTTGGAGCTGAAGAGAACAACAAGGGAGGCCATGGCAGAAGCCGAGGTCAAGAACGCCGAGCTAAAACAATCCCAAGCCAAGACCGCCGAGCTGGAGGCCGAGGTAACTCGTCTAATCGGACTAGTTGCCTCGGCTAACAGTGACAAACAGTGAGCTGTTACCGAAGTGAAAGACAAATACTTGTGGGAGATGGCGCAACTTGAACGCGCTAAGGACGCCGAAATATCAATTCTGAAGAAGAAGGCTGAGGACGCCGAGCGCAAAGGTTTCAAGGATGGCGAGGCTGCATACACCCCCCAGTGTGAAGTTGCGAAGGACTTGTTCTTCAAATGCGGCTGGAGGGGTGCTGTGGAGCAGCTCGGTTATGGGCCTGACACCGAGGTCTACAATGCTCCACAGTATTTCATTCCGGCCTCACTGGCGAAGTATGCTGCCGAGCTCCAGAAATAGTTTCTCGAAGCGTCTAACGATGAAGAAGAAGATGAGCAAACTGAGACTCCGGCCGCCAACGCACTTGCCAATGAACAGTCAGCTCGGTTGGAGCCAATGGCCGACAACTTGACGACCGAAAATGTGCTTTCAACCGAGACCAGGCTTCCAACCGAGACTGCTCGTACCTCTGAAATCGGAGTCAATGTTGAAATTGCAACTGATCTTGATGATTTTTTTAACTAATTCTGTATTTTTTTTCTTGTTTTTTAACTTGTAACCGGGCTGCGGCCCTTACTTTGTACTTCTGTTTTATTTCAATGAAAATTTTTCTTTTTGTGCTCAACTCTTATTTCGGTTTGATGCCCTGTTTGTACTTGCTTTCTTTGAATGATTGCTTCCCTTGCTGCATGTGTTATTTCGGTATTTTAGTTGGTCAATTCTAAGCTTATCCAGCTAACCACTCTTTAGCCGATATACCTTACTTCGGCTGAAGAGTACAAAGAGTTGGTTTAATCCAGCCAACCACTCTTCAGCCATAAACTTACTTCGGCTGAAGGGTAACAAAAGTTGGTTTAATCCAGCCAATCACTCTTCAGCCATAAACTTACTTCGGCTGAAGAGTAGCAAGAGTTGGTTTAATCCAGCCAACCACTCTTCAGTCATAAACTTACTTCGGCTGAAGAGTACAAGGAGTTGGTTTAATCCAGCCAACCACTCTTCAGCCATAAACTTACTTCGGCTGAAGAGTAACAGGAGTTGGTTTAATCCCGCCAACCACTCTTCAGTCATAAACTTACTTCGGCTGAAGAGTAACAAAAGTTGGTTTTTGCAGCCAAACTTATAATACAGTGTTTGGTTATGCCGACGAAACGTCCTGTAGCTTGGATCCTTATCCTGGGCTTAGGAGGGGTGTTGGTTTAATCTAGCCAACCTCTAAGTTGGTTTTTCCAGCCAACTAAGTATAAAATGTTTGGTTATTCCGACCAAATGTCCTGCAGCCTGGATCCTTATCCTGGGCTTAGGAAGGGTTTATAGTTGGTTATTCCGGCTAACTATGTTTACAATGCTCCTAACGTACTAAAGTTACCTTATACTGAAAACAATTATGCTAGAAAGAATCGATTTGTTTTATTGAGAAAGTAAAAAATTACACATACTTAAAAGAGAAAAAAAAAAAAGAAAAAGAAGCTAAAAATAAAATAACTTGCCATTCTTTTTAGGCACTACGACTGTGTTGGAGATCCATCTTGGGTAGTGCACCTCTCTTATCGCTCCTGCCTCCAGCAGGTTTCCTACTTCTTCCGCCACTATCTCGGCGTGGTGGAGTGCCGATCTGCGGATGCGCTGAATGATTGGTCTGGCAGATGGGTGGACATTGAGTTGGTGACAGATGAAGTTGGGATCAATGCCTAGCATGTCGTATGGTGTCCAGGCGAACACTTTGATGTTAGAGGTCAAAAATTCCAAGACCTCTAATCTCTCAGTGCTGGACAACGACGAACCGAGCAGAAAGTACTTATCCGGGTTCTTTTCATCTATTCTTATCTCTACCAAGTCTTCCACTGCTTTCTGGCTAGCCGCTTTGCCAACATCTGCGAACAGTTTATTACTCTCAGGTTCTTCCACCGAATGAACGTATCCTTTGGCAGCGCAGCTGCCATTCACCGTGACGAAGCACTGCTTTGACATGACCTGGTCTCCATAGACTTCTTCTATTACTTCGGTGTCGTTAGGGAACCGCATTACTTGGTGGTAGGATGATGCCACCGATCGCATGGCATGCAGCCATGTTCTGCCCAAGATGATGTTATAAGTGGAGGGGACCTTCAACACCCAGAACTCCACTTGTTTTGTCACACTCCCTACTCTGACTGGGAGGATTATTTTGCCGACGGGCCATTCTGGCATGAAGTTGAATCCGATCAGGGGAGATACGGCAGGTGCCATGTCTTTATCTTGTAACTTCAATTGCTTAAAGGTTTCATAGTACATGATTTCACATGAACTACCCTGGTCAATCAGAATCCGCTTGACGTCAAAATCCTTGACTCGGAGAGTGACGACCAGGGCATCATTGTGAGGGCAATATATCCTTGCCAAGTCTTTATCCGAAAAAGACATGACATTCGTGGCCTCTGTCTTCCCCTTCTTGATGGTAGGTTGGGCACTTAGCACTTCTCTCAAGTGCTCAGCCTTTTTAATTGATCCTCTGAGCTCACATACACACTCAGGTTCGAAGACTCCATGTATCACGTTGATTACGCCTTGAGGTGGGGCGTCAATCGGCATTCCGTTGGGGTTATTATGGTCCTGGGGGGCTGGTTGTGCCCCTCCTTCAATGTATCTATCCAGGTGGCCTACTGCCACCAATTCCTCCAGGTGTTGTCTCAATGGCGTGCAATTCTCAGTACGGTGCCCCTTTTCTTTATGGAAGGTGCACCGTGACCTGTCGTCGTAGTCCTTTTGAGCCTCGCCTAGCTTGGCTGGCCACTTGACGAAAGGCTCGTCTCGAATCTCGCTGAGTATTCGGTAGATCGGTTTCTTGAAGACCGTGGTTATGGCAGTGCGGATTCTCAACCATCTTTTGTCCTGGTCTTCTCCGCTGTCTTTTCTGCCACGTCCGTTTCTGTTTGGACGGTCTACCACGTTGAGCTTTGCTGAGGCCTTCTTTTCTGGTGCAGCGGTCACACCAGATTTTGCTTTGGCACGTGCGCCATCCTTTTCCACCCTGATGTGCTGATACACTCTTTCATTAGGGCTTCCATGGTGAGGGGTGGTGTCATGGTGATAGAGTCCCTTAGTTTGTTCCCGACTGGGAGGCCTCTTTTGTACTGCGCAATGGCGAGATTGGTGGGACAGTCCCCAATCTGGTTGAAGGTCTCACAGTAATGACTGTTATAGGATCTCAGGGTCTCCTTGTCACCCATGTCGATGGAGAGTAGCTGGTCGATCTCCACTGGGGTTTTAGTGTTTGTTCGGAACCTTGTTACGAACGCCTCCGCTAATTGTGCCCAAGAGGCTATGCTGCCCTCCGGAAGTTTCTCACACTAGGTCAAGCCTAGGTCACCAAGGCTTGAGGGGAATAGGATGCACATCAAGGCCTCGTTGCGTCGATATACCGCCATAACCTGGCGGAAGTGGCTCAAGTGTGAGTAAGGGTCCGTCTTCCCCTCGTACGTGGTGAATTTGGGCTGTAGGAAGCTTGAAGGTAAGGGCGCGTTCTCGATTGCTGGGACGAATGGTGAGGTCTGAAGCCTCGCCAATGCTTTGTCCGTTAGTTCGTAGGCCGGGCGTGGCATTGGCATTCCAACCGCGACGCTTCCATGCATCCGAGGAGCCAACCGCTGTAAGGCAGAAACTCTATGTGGATCACGTGCCCTGGCGTCTTCCTTCCATCGTGCCTTCTCTTCTAGCACGGTTCGTAGATCGGATGATCTGGGCAACTCTGTCTGCCTAGACCTTGTCTGGTGCGTATGCGAGGGCCAATATGTGATTCCTTCGGTGTACAACCTCTCAGATCTCGTCCTCTCAAACCTGGAGTGACGAGTTCTGGAAGATCTGGATTGCGTATTGCCTGTCCTGAGGCTCTTGTTCTCTGCTTGAGAGGATGTATTTAGACACCCCATTTTTGACCGTCCTCAAGACTTGGACGTCACCGTTTTAACACTCGGTGATTATCCACGTTTGTGTTCGTTTGGAGTTCCCGGAGGTCTCGGCTACGCGCCCTGCCTCAGGATCTCCGAACTCGACCGTTTTGTGTCTGGTTTTGCACCAAACACTTGTGTTTTGCCTTGGAGGGGCAGGGAATGCCTTGTGAGGCATCCCCACACACCACCAGCAGTGGCTAGAGGCCACCGGCTGGTTTTTGTGGCCACCGGCAATGTATGTGGCCGGTCGGCATTCTTTGTTGCCGGTCGGCAGTCATTTTTGTCAAAATGACATTTTTGGCCAGCCGACTACTGTTCATCTGCTTTTGCAGATATTTTAGGACAGCTGTGTGGCATTTGGTTCCCCTCCATACACGTGTATGGAGGGATGCGCTCCTTATAAGCTTGTTGTATAAGCTTTACAAGTTTGTTGCCTATAAGAGAAGGGTCTCTTCTCTTGGCATTAAGGTTAGAGAATTTTGGAGAGAAAAACACAGAGAGAAGATCTGGTTTTAGGGTTAGGGTTGATACATATCTCCTATATCTCTTTTTCTCTCTTTATGTTCTAGGTGTTTTAGTCCATATTATTGCACACAAACACCTAGTGCTTCACCTTCCTTTGGCTACTGAAGTTCTAAGGGCTTGTTCTTGCTATTTTTGACTGGATGGAAGCTTAAGGGGGCAACAAGATCACCATTGTTGAAGAAAGGCTTCAAGGGTAAGAAACTAGTCCTTTTTATCCCATTTTTGCATCCTATTTCTACCTATCTTAGAGCTGTTTTTGTGTTTAGTGTATAACATAAAAAAATTCTATTTTTAGGCCCTCTTGATTGTTTGTTAAGAGTGTTTTGTGGTTTGGGTGTGTTTGACCACCCTTAGGCCTTGAAAGGCCCCATTTTTGTGCTATTTTGTGCAAGTTTCGAGACTTCGGTGTTTGGGCCTCTTCACCACTGAAATTTTGAGGGATTTCAGTGGTGAAGATGGTGCCTTGAAGTCTCAAAAAGGGGAGGGCCACCCCCTCTCCTTGTTGTCCTTGAAAAGGACCAATCTTGGCCTCTTAAGGGAGCATCTAGCTTAGGCTCTTGTTGATCATGCCATGGCTGTATTTTATGCTTATATTGCCATGATATAACTTTGTATTAAGTTAGTTTTGGTACACCATGCATGCCTTGCATACCTACCTTGTAATGCCTTGTTGTTGCTTTAATATGCCTTGGGTTGTAAACCATTATTCTAGCATGTTTTAGGCTTAGTCTTGTGAAGCTTTTGTGCTTGTTTTGCCATGTATAAGGTCTGTCCTAGGTTATTTGGGTCGACCCTAGCATGCATTGTGTAGCCCCTTAGTATATTTGGGCTTGTTGGCCTTAAGTGCATAAGTGTATAGCATGCATTGCTTGCATTATTTCAGTGGTTTGGAACCACTTAGCATGAAATTTCAGTCCATTTAACATGTTTGCATACTTGCCTTAGAGGCTTCATTGTTGCTTTGAAAGCTTGTGTTGTATGCTCCATGTTTTGGTCATTATGTATGCCTTTGGATTTGAACCACTTAGATGCCATCTAGGTGCACCCTTGGTTTTGTTTAAGCCTTCTTTTGACCTGTTTTAAGCCTCCTTAGCCTTGTGAGGCTTGGTGGAATTGACCTTGGTTCAAGCCTCCATGACTTGCCTTAAGTACTTGGACCATGCTTTGAGTTGGTTTGGCACCACATTTTGACATGATTTTCAGAGCTAATATCGCATGCTAATTATCCATCATAGCCTCTTTTAAGTGTGCTTGAAAGTTGCTAGTTTAATGCTTAAGCTTTAGACCACAATATGTGCACATGTGCATGTGTGTTTAGCCTTCATTTTTGGGCATTTTGGCCACTGTTTTAGGCCTATTTAGAGCCGCCTAAATCATGTTTAAAGCCACCTTTTCATTAGTTTGCATTGCCTCATGTTTGCTTGTATACTTGCATAAGTGCCTTGCCATGCCATGTTGCATCCTTAGCTTGCATGCCTAGGTTGCATTGCATCTTGCATGCATGCCTTGTTCCTTGATTTGGTGATAGGAATTGGGCCTTGTTTTGTTTGATTGGTTTGCATTTCATTTGACATGAAAGTGCACACTTGATTCTTTAGGCCATCATGCATGGAAATGCGTGATTGGTGGCCCGAGAATCGAGGCACATACCCCTTTGAGTCGCAAACATGATAGGGGGCATGATTGGTGCATACATTGTTTGAATTGTATTGCCATGCAAGTTTTGCCCTCTCTTTGTGAGTTGCGTGTTCTGCGAGCATTGTTTGCCGACCGGCAACATTCTTTGCCGTGATAAGTTATCGAGTTATCACCGATGGATTCATTTTGTGCCGATGGCCACATCCTATTGCCGGTGGTAATTCTACTCAGCCGATGGTATCCCCGGTGTCTCGAGAGGCATTCACGAGACTTTGGCGGTTTGAGAGAGCAAAGCAGAAAAAGCGAGCGACTATGCATGGCAATGCGATTAGAAACAAGTCCCGAGCATGCGCTGCATCTGACCCGCTTCCCGAGGGCTTTACTGTTTTAATTAGATTAATTAATTTGTTTAGTTAATTTAATTGATCTGTAATATTTAATTAGCTTGCGTAGTTAATTAATTTGTATATTCTTTTGGTCCCTCCGGGCGAGGGCAAATCTGTAATAAGCGTGTGTGAGTGGTGTGCATGTCTTCCAACCCCCACTTCTTTCTTCCCTTTTATTTACCCGCTTACGATGGTTAGTATTAGGGCACGTTTATTTTAGCATACCTTATGCTATGCATGCGTGCATCCATGCATTTGTTGACATGCACCGGGCTCGGTACATCATGCTAATTGCATTTGTACTTCAAATCTAACTTGAATACGTGCACCGAATGATTGCATTTCACATGCCATTTTAGGGTTAGCCGGGCCTATCCTAATCACATTCTGTATGCGATGCATTAGTCACTCTAACATGAACTTGGGCATGCATGTTTGCTAACTAGTTTTTTTTTTTTTGGCACGGAGTACGATGTAAGTATTTTCGCTTTAGCATATCGCATGCGTGTGAGTGTTGCCATGATAGTATGCTTACCATGTGGCTAAGTGCTTATATGAGATAAACTGTTTGAATGCCTGTGGGTGAAAGTTGGATTGTTTGAGTTGGAAAAACTCATTGAAATCCGTGTTTTAGCCTACTTGCAAGTAGCAAATTCCAAAGCGCTTTTCAAAACAAACGGATATGCAATGCTTGTTTCCAAATTAGGCAATCTAGTCTATACTTGTTTGCTGTGCGCATAACATAGTAATTCTAGGCTAATAACTGGAATAAGAACACATAACGTTTTCAAAATCGGATATCATGGTTAGTAGAGGCCGGTCTTGACCGGCGAAAGGGGTGCTCATAGTGACCTTCCCGATCGTACCCAAGCTCCGGCGAAGACAACTTTGGTGATGACCGGACACGTGGCCTTGACCGAGTCGAGTTTCCTAAATTTCCCATTTTAAAAATATTTAGGTGGCGACTCAGATTCCGCAAAGCAGCCCAAGTTTGGCACTTACTCAAAAATCTGTTTTTCTCAAAAGCGATTTGCGAGTTGGACTCTTTGGTTGATTCTGAACATAACAAACAAAAAGGAGTCCGAATCAGAATCGAGGTCCCTCGCGGGCTTGTTACAGTGTAGTATTCCTACTACGACTTTCCGAGTGGCGAGGGGGCGTCTTGTTTGTGCGCCCCTCTCCTGTCGTCACTCCCTTTCGTTTCACCTGGCGCTTTAGAGATTCCATGTCCGCCGCCAAAATAGTTCTTCTCGCTCCCAACCTTGCATCCGGAAAGGATCAGAAATCCAAGGCCGCACCCGCCAATCTGTTCGCTAGTGCATCTAGCAAGAGTGCTCAAGCTCCAAAGTACATGCCCCGAGCGCGCAGGGTCTTCCATGCTCTCTACATGCCATTGTCCAAGGCACTTCAGATCCTTACCGAGAGGGGACACCTTAAACCCCTGGAGCCTCGGCCTCTCCCAAAGAATCTCCCTGCTACTCATGACCCTACTCAGTACTGTGCGTACCACCAGCAGACAGGCCATACTACCGACAATTGTTTCCGCCTCCGTCATGAGGTGCAAGATTTGATTGACAACGAGGTTATCCTCCCCCTCACCTCAGCAAAGTCCGTCACCACCCAGTTGTTGGATTTTGAGGACACAGATATCTTGAGTATGTAATCAAAGGTGAACTTCATGGGCAAAGGTTCGTGCATTTTTGGATGTGGCATTTGGCATGCATTTTTGAGCATCTGCCAATGCTAGTTTTGTAAATTCTGACTTGGGTGTCGAGTCAGTCTTTTGTGTTTTTTTGAGCTTGTCTATCTGTATTGAGTCAGTCTTTTTGCTTACAGGGTCTGTCTTATTGTAATGAGTCAGTCCCTCTTGTATAGTATACCAAGTGATTTCGGGGTTGTTGCCTCAAACACCGGTTTGTCTTGTAATTAGTTGTTTTTGCTTTTTTTGAATCTGTTTCTGCCAAAGAGCCAGTTATACCTACAAATCTGAATAAAACAGCTGTGGCTATCACGTTCCGTACTTGTTGCTATTTGGGTCAGCCGTGCCAGAAGATGTGAATGGAACGACAGTACATACCACCTACTCTCTGGTGCCTTAAACATCGTTGTAATGACCTAAGCTTTTCATAAAACCCCTTTTCGAACACTGCGGTGATAAAAACGAAGAGGAAGGAATTCCTCGGGTTTTGCAAAATTTTGATCATTTTGAGAGAAAGAGAGGCATGCTAAGCTTTTAATGAATGAAATCATGCTTGTCGCGCGTGAGTACTGAGAAGGATCCTGGTTTGATCCAGATTGGTTCCACACTATCTTCAGCGCGAATGATTTGTCGCTTTCCTAAAAACTTTCAAAAACAAAATGTCTTGCGCGGTCTTGTGAAGACTTGTGTGGAATCGCTCTTGAGATTGTGCAGCCTAGGATCGCTCTCAGCCTCAAGATTCAACCTATCTGTTTCAAACCTGGAATCCGTTCAAAACGTTCAGTGCCATGAAACGCCTGTGTGGCCCAATTTGAAGCCGTCCTCGAGCAAGAAGCACTAAAGTCAGATCATGAAGATCAGATCCCACCAGGCAAGGCTCATGAAGCAGCCGTGATAAACTTTTCTACAAATCAACACAACAGTCACTCTCCTGGATATAGAGAGGCTTCAATCTCAAAACCATTTGGCATAGGCTTGCTACACTTTTTACCCTTTGAGAGGCTCGCTGGGCCGAAAACCCGAAAGGACAATCCTGGCAAAAGTTAGAGCAAATAAAAAAAAAGAAAAAAAAAAAAAAAAAAAAAAAATGAAAAATAAAAAAAGAATAAAAAAATAAAGATAAAGAAAAAAAAACATAGCTCATGAAGGTCGAAAACCGCATTGGGCACCTTGGCAAAAGTTAGAGCCTAAGCGTGAAGGTTAAAATACCCGAGTGTACCTTAACCGGAACTACGTAAGGCTTGATTCCCATGTTTGGGATACGTAGGCAACTTTATCTTGAAGTCCAGCCCCCAACGCTTCCATAGCGTCTCAGTCCATGTCATGGTTTTGATCACTTGTGCCTCCTCCGAATCCGATGTCTCGATTGCAGCAACCTGGAACTACGTGACCAACTTCCTCTTGAAGTCCAACCACCAACACCTCCCAGGTGATTGTGTCCATATATTGATTCAAACCGTCTTCGTCTCTTCCGCGTCCGAGGGTCCGATCGTCATCAACGAGGACTGGCTTACAACGTGCCGCAGCATCATCCAAACAAGGGGCAACTTTCCGTTGCCATGCATTGCCATAAGTTGCCCTGAGTTGCCGTCCAAACCAGGGACAACTTTCCGTTGCCGTGTTCCCCCCCTTTAGGCCAGGGGCAATTTTCCACTGCCTCCGATCTGAGGTTGCATATCTCGAGGGTAAGTTCCGCACTCGTTGAGCGTTGATTGTTTGCAAAAATAGTTTTTGAAATTTTTTTCGGAAGTTGACTATTTTCTCGACAACTATTTCATTTTCCAAAATTAGACCATGTTTGGACCCAAAACGGAAAATTTTCAGTGCTCACAGCCTGACTTGCATGATTTTTAAATCAAAAATCGAACAAGTATGTTAATCCAACTCTCATTTTTTATCAGAACTGTTTTACAAAACAAAAAATGGTCAAAATGACGAACTAGGAGCACAATTGAGTCAAGTGTTCTGTCTTCCCCCCGTCAACATACTTGCCAGAAGGGCACTCTATCCACCGGAAGGAAATAGCCGTGAGTTAATAGTGCTGGGCGTGAACCTGCGACTTCCTATTCACCCATCAACCATACCTGGGGAGGGATTGAAAATAAGAGAATAAAGAATAGAGAGGAGTAAGTTGAGAGAAAAGTAAGAAGAGGGTTTTGAGAGAAAAACCGAGCCTGAGGGCCGAGTGATGTGAGTATCACAAATCAGAAAGGGTGGGAAATAATACCCGGAGGAATTGGCTCCTCGAGATTTGAGGTCTTTTTGTAAACATGTCCGTGTGTCGTGTCTTTTGATTTGTCGGTCTCGATTTTGGCTTTGAGTCTTTTCCAAGTGTGTCTCGTTGTGTTCAGGTCGTGTGCCTTTTGTTCCTTTGTTTGAGTCTCTCCGCTGTGTTCTGTGGTAGGCTCGATACCCCGGTTGAAAACCCTTCTTTATTTCAAAAAATCGTTTTTGCTCAGAATGCTGTGCCATTCTCTACATTCGTGCGAAGCAAGAGAAGGAAAAGGAAAATTTGGGACATCTGAGTGTGTTTCAACTGCAACCGTGTCAGCTTTTGTGGTCCGTCTTGTCAGATTGGGGCTATTTGTTCAGGGTTTGCTGTGTGCGGAATGAACCGAGTGCTGTGTTATGGGCTGTATGCAGATCAATCCCCAGTAGAGTATGGGCTGTATTATTCAGTTTGAGTAGTGGTTCGTGTGAGTGGTTTGCCGTTTGTTGGTTGGTTATCTAATTATCATAGTGCAAGTGCTTAATTTTTAGACAACAGATCAATATCATTTCCTTCGAGGTGTAATATGATGCAATACAGTGCAAGGTATGAAATGCGCAGATATAGCACTCTTTTAGACAAAAGTTTGTTTCATTTCATATCATCTTTTCAAGTACATAGCTTCAAAGGAAACAAAATCTGCCTGCGGCAGTACAAAGTACCCTAACCACTAACAAAAGAGGAAAATGCAAAAAAGAAGAAAAACAGCAAAGTCTGTATCAAATGTCAAAAATGGCCCCAGGGCTATCAGTCTGTCCTAGTCCTCTTCCTGGACGAAGGTCCAGGAGCGTCATCAACAGGGGCACCACCAGGGGCATCGCCGTCTGAGCTCGAGTCCGAGCCATCACCGGTCTCCTCCGCCTCTGTCTCTGCCTCAGACTCGTCATCTGGAACTGGAGCCCGCGAGCTGCTCCCGACGTGAGTGCGCCCCCCTCTGGTGCGGGGATATACTCTGCCATCCCGAGTAGAAATGGGAGGTCCAGCCGGAGCGCCACCCACCGGAGGAATCTGGAAGGGAGGCTGAAAAAGCATAAAAGGCGAATACATCAGAATACTGTGAGCAGTTTATCCGTGCAGAATGCAATGCAATGTATCTGCGATCTGTGAGCCGTGAGCGGTGAATCGATATAGAATGCAATGTATGAGTCTGATCTGTGAGTGCCGTGAGCAGTTTATCCATGCACGTAATATGGCAGTCTGATGTGTGGGTCTTTAAGCGCTTTATCGATCTGAGAATCGGTGTATGAATCTGATGTATGTATACTATGAGCGATGAATCGGCGAGGTGCAATGTGTGATGATGTACGGTATCGATGTCGAGCGCTTTATCGATGTTGTGTTATACATCAGATTATGTAAAGCAGTTTATGTATGGTTTGAGGCTGTGGTCAGAAAGAACATACCGGAATGCTGTAAAGGGCTAGGAGATCGAATGTCCGCTGTAGCATCCCTATCATGGAGGCATTCATCTCCAATGACTGCCGGGTGTACTCAGAAGACGCCTGCGAAAGTACCAGATGCATCAGTATTCTGCGGAATATCAAATAAACTGAAATGAAATAGCTGTGCAAGAATGAAGTAATACATACCGGAGGCAAGTTAGGGACACCGGCAAACTCGTGATCAGCCGGCGGAAGAGCAAAGAGGATCTGGTAGGTCGCCCCACCCTGCCCTCTGAAAGTCAATGAAGCGGGCAGAGCAGGCCAACCGGTCCCCCGCCCTCGCTGAACTCCGCCCCTGCCACGGCCTCAAGCTCTCCTCGCTGCTCTCTCTCTCTCTCCACTCAGTGGCTGCCACTCAGAGGTCGCATGATGAAGGTCCGAACGTACTCCGAGTAATCGCCCTCGCCTATGAAATTGTCCGCCTCCCAGCCAATGGTGTAGTCCGCCATCTGCTCGGCGGAGAATCTCTCGGTATCCCTCATATGCTCAAGAGGGTGCACCGGGACTATCTGCTCCGGTAAACCCAGGATCTGGCGTAGGAAACGCTCGCCCAGGTACCAAGCCTGACAGATCGGGCCCTCCAGCAGAATCCGGAAACACGAGGTCTCATCGGCACCGGCAAACCGATCCCGCATCACGGCTGGCAAAGGAGCCCAAGGTTGCCAGGTGATTTGAAAATGCAATACAGTTTGTTATCTACTGTTATTGAAATATGCAGTGGAAAGGCGAAGCTTAAATGAACTGCAAGTAAAACATACCTCTGCGGGGGTGATGGCATCGAAGAAGCGGCGGAAGAAGCTAAATGTCTCTCGCGGCCTCCGGGTGCATCTCTCGTCAAAGCGACGCGAAAAAGGGCGACGGAGAGTCTCCGTCTCGTCTGAGGCGAGCCTAGGAAAGTAGGCATAAACCCACAACGCAAGGTGAATACCGGTGCATTTATCGGATAAAGCGAGAATATAGAATACAAGCGAAATAAGCGAGCTATGTTTTGTACGATGTATTGTGCGAGTGTGCAGTGTGGCGATTATACGATTATCTGACAAGTGTAAAGCAAACTACGATTAATGTGAAATCTGAAAATATAGGACAAAAATGAATGGCAGAAAAAGAAATGTACCTCCCAAACACGCCCGATTGCCCTAAGCAAGCTGTCATTGCCATGAAGTGAGCTCATATATCCGTAGAGAGTGGCCAGAGCGGCGCCACCCCAATCATAATATAAGATGTCACGGCGTCCACCGGTCTTGAAAGCGAGCAAAGAAACCTTGTGTTCGCCCGGTCAGCGAAAATGGTCATCCCAAACAGGAACATGAGGAAGCCGCGTGAGTACCTCTTCACGGCCTCCTGAGTCATTGTGGCTGCATCGACAAGGAGGGGCTGGACCCTGAACTGCACCTCAAACCAGGAGTATCGGACGAAGCTGGGATGCGTAAGAGGCGGTGCCGTGCCGAGCAAGTAGACCTGAGCCGCGGTCCAGTCGTCCATATCAATGTCAAAGGGGATCGGATCACCCCCTACCCGGATGCCTGTAAGCATCGAGAAATCGTAAGGGGTCATCGTCATGTCCCCAGTCGCAGACAAATGAAATGAATCAATCGTGTCCCACCACCTCTCCACCAGAGCGGCAATGAGAGGTCTGCATGTAGTGAGCCTGGAGAGTCCCCTGCAGAATGCGCCAAAGCCGGCCTAGTCTACGATGTGGCGAACTGCATTGGTAGCTCGGCGTACCACTCACGAGCGACAGTGTTCCCATACCCGCGGTTGGTATGGGAATCTCCCTGTTTTCAAACAAGTAGTTGCGAAGCAATATAAAATGTACAGTTTTGAAGAAACAGTCAAAGTCATTGCAAATTTGGCATGCGTGCGTATTTTCAGATTCAAACAGATACCGGGTGCCGGTGTGCTTACAGTGAACTACAACGTGTGATGCGTCAGCATGTTTGAGTGGTTCAGTGCAAATGTGGCATGCGTGCATATTTTCAGATTCAAACAGGTATCGGTCTTTGGTGTTTGCGATTGGAGTACGGTGTGTGTGTTGAGTGGTTCAAGGCTAGTGCGGTGTGTGCGTGTGAGTCTTAAACAGAATGTCGATTGCAAGTGCATTTGCAATCAACTACAATATCTGAGTATCGGTGTATTGGAACTAGCGATTAAAAGTATGTCGATTATGGCGGTTGTGATTAAAAGTTCTACATTGCGAAAATAAAGCGGACAAAAATGTTACCTCAGCGCCCGAAGGATAGGTGAGAGCGAGCTCACGTAGTGGCTCGGGATCCAACGCCATGTCAAAACTCCTGAACTGGCGTAGTCCGTCAGGGGGCAGAACATGAATCGCCGGCCGGTAGGTCGCCGGGTCGAACGGGCGCTCGCTCAAAGGTAGGAGCTCGACCCCGGGATCCATCTCGTCATCCGGGGGAGTCCCACCATGTGGAATGTAGTCCGCCATGTCAAGAATGATGAGAAAATAGTCGAAGGGAGGAAAACCGGGCTAGAATATGGAAAGTCAACCGAAAAGTCAACCCCCGAGAAGGTCGAAAATGGCCGGAAAAGTCGGGATGTGAAAAGGATACGGAAATCAAGAGGAAAGTGAGGGGAACAAACCCCAAAGGGTGGGAACGGCAAAAGAGGCACCGAAACAAAGATTTGTTCGGTTGAAAATGTCCAAAACGCGAAGGAAATTGCGAATCCGACGACGAAACGGGCTTAAAACGCGAAGAAAACAAGGAAATGAGGAAGAAAAAAGACTCTAGAGAGAGAGAGGGGTCGTTTTCGGCAAAGGATAATGAAAAGAATAGGGTTTGGAACCCTATTTTAAAACACCCATGGTGAAATGTCGAATCTGCCCCGACTCAGGAACTTTTTGCCGGTCGGCAACATTTTGTGCCGGCCGGCAGAATATTGTGCCAATGAAATTATTTTGCAGCCGGTGGACGGCTGGTGGCTTTCCCTCCCGGCCGGTGGTGTTCCCACAACCTTGTTTAGGCCATATGAGTAGTTTTTGGTCGTCATAGCTCAAGAAAGTGTAAGAAAGTGTATCTCCGACGCACAACTGGCCTCCGTTTTGACCTCGGACCGCGTCTTCTGTGCGTCGCACTCCAACTCATACAATGTTGTATCCTTTGATATCCTTTTTGCCTTTTACAAGATTCAAAAGTTGCCCCGTGTGCGTTGCACGCGTTCATTGCACTATTTCGGTGCATTACATCGCGCTATCATGCGCCTCACAGTTGCATTGTTATGTACATACTACATGCGTTGTAACATGCACCCCTTGCATTGTCATGCACATCTCTCATGCATTGTCATTGCATTTTTATTACAAGCATTGTCATGTATTTCAATACATACGTCGCCTCGCGCATCGTTCGCGTTGTCGTGCATTCCCTTACCATGCATTGTCATGCATTCCGAAACAGGTGCGTTGCTACGCATTTAAGTCCGTTTGCATCATTTTACATTCCGTGTGGCAAGCGTGTCACACTCATATCATTTTCCATTCCTATGAGGCATGCATGTCTCATTGGTATCATTTTGCATCTTATGAGGCATGCGTGTCTCATTTGTATTATTTTGGATCTTATGAGGCATGCGTGTCTCATTTGTATTATTTTGCATCTTATGAGGCATGCGTGTCACACTTGCATCATTCCTCATTTCCATTGGCATGTGTGCCTCATTCTCATTGGCACGTGAGCCTCATTTGCAATGGCACGTGTGCCTCATTCTCATTGGCACGTGTGCCTCATTCTCATTGGCACGTGTGCCTCATTCTCATTGGCACGTGTGCCTAATTTGCATTGGCACGTGAGCCTCATTCTCATTGGCACGTGTGCCTCATTCTCATTGGCACGTGTGCCTCATTCTCATTGGCACGTGTGCCTCATTCTCATTGGCACGTGTGCCTCATTCTCATTGGCACGTGTGCCTAATTTGCATTGGCACGTGTGCCTCATTTGCATCGGCACGTGTGCCTCATTTTTATCGACACGTGTGCCTCATTTGCATCGGCACGTGTGCCTCATTCTCATCGGCACGTGTGCCTCATTTGCATTGGCACGTGTGCCTCATTTGCATTGGCACGTGTGCCTCATTCTCGTTGGCACGTGTGCCTCATTCTCGTTGGCACGTGTGCCTCATTTTCATTGGCACGTGTGCCTCATTCTCATTGGCACATGTGCCTCATTTTCCTTGGCACGTGTGCCTCATTTGCAATTGCACGTGTGCCTCATTTTCTTTGGCACATGTGCCTCATTCGCATTGGCACGTGTGCCTCATTTGCATTGGCACGTGTGCCTCATTTTTCATCGACATGTCTGCCTCATTTTCATCGGCATGCGTGTCTCATTTCCATTGGCATGTGTGCCCTCTCTTCATCAGCATGCGTGTCTCATTTCCATTGGCAGGTGTGCCCCATCTTCTTCATCGGCATGTGTGCCTCGTTTCCATTGGCATGTGTGTCGCATTTTTGTTGGCATGCGTGTCGTCATTTGCATTAGCATGCGTGCCTCATTTGCATTGTCTTACATTCCTTGCGACCTGCGTTGTCTTGCTTTCATTTGCATTGTCATGCATGTTGCTAACGACATTGTACCTATTAAGTTTGTTTTCTTTTCAGGCACGATATTGTATGTACGGTTCATTTGGGGCCAGTGCAACCGGACGAGCCGCACAGGTATTATATCCTCCGCATGAGACGTACAGAGAATTACATAATTCTCTTACATCCTTTCTGCATTGTAGTGTAGCTTGGTGTATGCTAGCTTAAAACTGTTGCATGTGTGCTTCGTTACAGCTTTCTTTGCATGATCATAAGTTATGCTCGGCTTCTTGCATTTTCAGTTGCACTTTGCCCCTGCCTTCGGGCGCATACCTTGTTTGTCTTGTATGTTTGTCCAAGTCTTCGGCCTTGTCAAAAATGGGTCGTCTCTGGGCTTTGACATTCACTCCCATCATTGTTATGACTTTCAAGTTCTGCCAAAGAGGGGCAACTGTAGACACCCCATTTTTGACCAGCCTCAAGACTTGGACGTCACCGTTTGAACACTCGGTGATTATCCATGTTTGTGTTCGTTTGGAGTTCCCGGTGGTCTCGGCTACGCGCCCTGCCTCAGGATCTCCAAACTCGACCGTTTTGTGTCTGGTTTTGCACCAAACACTTGTGTTTTGCCTTGGAGGGGCAGGGAATGCCTTGTGAGGCATCCCCACACACCACTGGCAGTGGCTAGAGGCCACCGGCTGGTTTTTGTTGCCACCAGCAATGTATGTGGCCGGTCGGCACTCTTTGTTGCCGGTCGGCAGTCATTTTTGTCAAAATGACATTTTTGGCCAGCCGACTACTGTTCATCTGCTTTTGCAGATATTTTAGGACAGCTGTGTGGCATTTGGTTCCCCTCCATACACGTGTATGGAGGGATGCTCTCCTTGTAAGCTTGTTGTATAAGCTTTACAAGTTTGTTGCCTATAAGAGAAGGGTCTCTTCTCTTGGCATTAAGGTTAGAGAATTTTGGAGAGAAAAACACAGAAAGAAGATCTGGTTTTAGGGTTAGGGTTGATACATATCTCCTATATCTCTTTTTCTCTCTTTATGTTCTAGGTGTTTTAGTCCATATTATTGCACACAAACACCTAGTGCTTCACCTTCCTTTGGCTACTGAGGTTCTAAGGGCTTGTCCTTGCTATTTTTGACTGGATTGAAGCTTAAGGGGGCAACAAGATCACCATTGTTGAAGAAAGGCTTCAAGGGTAAGAAACTAGTCCTTTTTACCCCATTTTTGCATCCTATTTCTACCTATCTTAAAGCTGTTTTTGTGTTTAGTGTATAACATAAAAAATTCTATTTTTAGGCCCTCTTGATTGTTTGTTAAGAGTGTTTTGTGGTTTGGGTGTGTTTGACCACCCTTAGGCCTTGAAAGGCCCCATTTTCCTGCTATTTTGTGCAAGTTTCGAGACTTTGGTGTTTGGGCCTCTTCACCACTGAAATTTTGAGGGATTTCAGTTGTGAAGATGGTGCCTTGAACTCTCAAAAAGGGAAGGGCCACCCCCTCTCCCTGTTGTCCTTGAAAAGGACCAATCTTGGCCTCTTAAGGGAGCATCTAGCTTAGGCTCTTGTTTATCATGCCATGGCTGTATTTTATGCTTATATTGCCATGATATAACTTTGTATTAAGTTAGTTTTGATACACCATGCATGCCTTGCATACCTACCTTGTAATGCCTTGTTGTTGCCTTAATATGCCTTGGGTTGTAAACCATTATTCTAGCATGTTTTAGGCTTAGTCTTGTGAAGCTTTTGTGCTTGTTTTGCCATGTATAAGGTCTGTCCTAGGTTATTTGGGTCGACCCTAGCATGCATTGTGTAGCCCCTTTGTATATTTGGGCTTGTTGGCCTTAAGTGCATAAGTGTATAGCATGCATTGCATGCATTATTTCAGTGGTTTGGAACCACTTAGCATGAAATTTCACTCCATTTAACATGTTTGCATACTTGCCTTAGAGGCTTCATTGTTGCTTTGAAAGCTTGTGTTGTATGTTCCATGTTTTGGTCATTATGTACGCCTTTGGATTTGAGCCACTTAGATGCCATCTAGGTGCACCCTTGGTTTTGTTTAAGCCTTCTTTTGACCTGTTTTAAGCCTCCTTAGCCTTGTGAGGCTTGGTGGAATTGACCTTGGTTCAAGCCTCCATGACTTGCCTTAAGTACTTGGACCATGCTTTGAGTTGGTTTGGCACCACATTTTGACATGATTTTCAGAGCTAATATCGCATGCTAATTATCCATCATAGCCTCTTTTAAGTGTGCTTGAAAGTTGCTAGTTTAATGCTTAAGCTTTAGACCACAATATGTGCACATGTGCATGTGTGTTTAGCTTTCATTTTTGGGCATTTTGGTCACTGTTTTAGGCCTATTTAGAGCCGCCTAAATCATGTTTAAGTCCACCTTTTCATTAGTTTGCATTGCCTCATGTTTGCTTGTATACTTGCATAAGTGCCTTGCCATGCCATGTTGCATCCTTAGCTTGCATGCCTAGATTGCATTGCATCTTGCATGCATGCCTTGTTCCTTGATTTGGTGATAGAAATTGGGCCTTGTTTTGTTTGATTGGTTTGCATTTCATTTGACATGAAAGTGCACACTTGATTCTTTAGGCCATCATGCATGGAAATACGTGATTGGTGGCCCGAGAATCGAGGCACATACCCCTTTGAGTCGCAAACTTGATAAGGGGCATGATTGGTGCATACATTGTTTGAATTGTATTGCCATGCAAGTTTTGCCCTCTGCTACTGTAAGTTGCAGGTTCTACAGGCATTGTTTGCCGACTGGCAACATTTGCTGCCGGCCGACAGTAAGTCATCAGCCGATGGATTCATTTTGTGCCGATGGCCACATCCTATTGCCGGTGGTAATTCTACTCAGCTGGTGGTATCCCCAGTGTCCTAAGAGGCATTCCTGAGACTTTGACTGTTTTCAGAGGAGCAAAGCAGGGAAAACAGAGGCAGACTATGCATGGCAGTGCGATTCCGAGCAAGTCCCGAGCATGCGCTGCATCTGACCCGCTTCCCGAGGGCTTTACTATTTTAATTAGATTAATTAATTTGTTCAGTTAATTTAATTGATCTGTAATATTTAATTAGCTTGCGTAGTTAATTAATTTGTATATTCTTTTGGTCCCTCCAGGCGAGGGCAAATCTGTAATAAGCGTGTGTGAGTGGTGTGCATGTCTTCCAATCCCCACTTCTTTCTTCCCTTTTATTTACCCGCTTACGATAGTTAGTATTAGGGCACGTTTATTTTAGCATACCTTATGCTATGCATGCCTGCATCCATGCATTTGTTGACATGCACCGGGCTCGATACATCATGCTAATTGCATTTGTACTTCAACTCTAACTTGAATACGTGCACCGAATGATTGCATTTCACATGCCATTTTAGGGTTAGCCGGGCCTATCCTAATCACATTCTGGATGCGATGCATTAGTCACTCTAACATGAACTAGGGCATGCATGTTTGCTAACTAGTTTTTTTTTTTTTTTGGCACGGAGTACGATGTAAGTATTTTCGCTTTAGCATATCGCATGCGTGTGAGTGTTGCCATGATAGTATGCTTACCATGTGGCTAAGTGCTTATATGAGATAAATTGTTTGAATGCCTGTGGGTGAAGGTTGGATTGTTTGAGTTGGAAAAACTCGTTGAAATCCGTGTTTTAGCCTACTTGCGAGTAGCAAATTCCAAAGCGCTTTTCAAAACAATCGGATATGCAATGCTTGTTTCCAAATTAGGCAATCTAGTCTATACTTGTTTGCTGTGCGCATAACATAGTAATTCTAGGCTAATAACCGGAATAAGAACACATAACGTTTTCAAAATCGGATATCATGGTTAGTAGAGGCCGGTCTTCGGACCGGGCGAAATGGGGTGCTCATAGCTGACCTTCCCCGATCGTACCCAAGCTCCCGAGCGAAGACAACTTTGGTGATGACGGACACGTGGCCTTCAGCACCGAGTTAGGGTTTCCTAAATTTCCCATTTTAAAAAATATTTAGGTGGCGACTCTGTATCTGGCAAAGCAGTCCATGTTTGGCACTTCTGTTCAAAATCTGTTTTTCTCAAAACGATTTGCCAGAGTTGGACTCTTTGGTTCAGATTACAAACCGCAACAAACAAAAATGGGGAGTCCGAACTATAGCCGAGGTCCCTCGCGGGCTTGTTACAGTGTAGTATTCCTACTACGACTTTCCGAGTGGCGAGGGGGCGTCTTGTTTGTGCGCCCCTCTCCTGTCATCACTCCCTTTCCTTTCACCTGGCGCTTTAGAGATTCCATGTCCGCCACCAAAACAGTTCTTCCCGCTCCCTTGCATCCGGAAAGGATCAGAAATCTAAGGCCGCACCCGTCAATCCGGTCGCTAGTGCATCTAGCAAGAGTGCTCAGGCTCCAAAGTACCTGCCCCGAGGGCGCAGGGTCTTCCATGCTCTCTACATGCCATTGTCCAAGGCACTTCAGATCCTTGCCGAGAGGGGACACCTTAAACCCCTGGAGCCTCGGCCTCTCCCGAAGAATCTCCCTGCTACTCATGACCCTACTCAGTACTGTGCGTACCACCAGCAGACAGGTCATGCTACCGACAATTGTTTCCGCCTCCGTCATGAGGTGCAAGATTTGATTGACAACGAGGTTATCCTCCCCCTCACCTCAGCAAAGTCCGTCACCACCCAGTTGTTGGATTTTGAGGACACAGATACTGCGAGTATGTAATCAAAAGGTGAACCGCCTGCGGGCAGTGCCTGGTGCATTTTTGGATGTGGCGTTTGGCACGCATTTTTGAGCATTTGCCAATGCTAGTTTTGTAAATTCTGACTTGGGTGTCGAGTCAGTCTTTTGTTTTGTTTTGAGCCTGTCTATCTGTATTGAGTCATTGTTTTTGCTTACAGGGTCTGTCTTGTTGTAATGAGTCAGTCCCTCTTGTATAGTATACCAGGTGATTTCGGGGTTGTTACCTCAAACACCGTTTTGTCTTGTAATTAGTTGTTTTCGCTTTTTTTGAATCTGTTTCTTCCAAAGAGCCAGTTATACCAACAAATCTGAATGAAACAGCTGTGGCTATCACGTTCCGTACTTGTTGCTATTTGGGTTAGCCGTGCCAGAAGATGTGAATGGAACGACAGTACATACCACCTACTCTCTGGTGCCTTAAACATCGTTGTAATGACCTAAGCTTTTCATAAAACCCCTTTTCGAACACTGCGGTGATAAAAACGAAGAGGAAGGAATTCCTCGGGTTTTGCAAAATTTTGATCATTTTGAGAGAAAGAGAGGCATGTTAAGCTTTTAATGAATGAAATCATGCTTGTCGGCGTGAGTACTGAGAAGGATCGTGGTTTGATCCAGACTGGTTCCACACTATCTTCAGCGCGAATGATTTGTAGCTTTCCTAAAAACTTTCAAAAACAAAATGTCTTGTGCGGTCTTGTGAAGACTTGTGTGGAATCGCTCTTGAGATTGTGCAGCCTAGGATCGCTCTCAGCCTCAAGATTCAACCTATCTGTTTCAAACCTGGAATCCGTTCAAAACGTTCAGTGCCATGAAACGCCTGTGTGGCCCAATTTGAAGCCGCCCTCGAGCAAGAAGCACTAAAGTCAGATCATGAAGATCAGATCCCACCAGGCAAGGCTCATGAAGCAGCCGTGATAAACTTTTCTACAAATCAACACAACAGTCACTCTCCTGGATATAGAGAGGCTTCAATCTCAAAACCATTTGGCATAGGCTTGCTACACTTTTTACCCTTTGAGAGGCTCGCTGGGCCGAAAACCCGAAAGGGCAATCCTGGCAAAAGTTAGAGCAAAGAAAAAAAAAGAAAAAGAAAAGAACAAAAAAATAGCAAAAGAAAAAAAAAATGAAAATGCAAAAGAAAAGAATAAAGAAAAAGAAAAAGAAAAACATAGCTCGCAAGGTCGAAAACCCGCATTGGGCACCTTGGCAAAAGTTAGAGCCTAAACAGTGAAGGTTAAAATACCTGAGTGTACCTTAACCGGAACTACGTAAGGCTTGATTCCCATGTTTGGGATACGTAGGCAACTTTATCTTGAAGTCCAGCCCCCAACGCTTCCATAGCGTCTCAGTCCATGTCATGGTTTTGATCACTTGTGCCTCCTCCGAATCCGATGTCTCGATTGCAGCAACCTGGAACTACGTGACCAACTTCCTCTTGAAGTCCAACCACCAACACCTCTCAGGTGATTGTGTCCATATATTGATTCAAACCGTCTTCGTCTCTTCCACGTCCGAGGGTCCGATCGTCATCAACGAGGACTGGCTTACAACGTGCCGCAGCATCATCCAAACAAGGGGCAACTTTCCGTTGCCATGCATTGCCATAAGTTGCCCTGAGTTGCCGTCCAAACCAGGGACAACTTTCCATTGCCGTGTTCCCCACCTTTAAGCCAGGGGCAATTTTCCATTGCCTCCGATCCGAGGTTGCATATCTCGAGAGTAAGTTCCGCGCTCGTTGAGCGTTGACTATTTGCAAAAATAGTTTTTGAAATTTTTTTTCTGAAGTTGACTATTTTCTCGAAAACTATTTCATTTTCCAAAATTGGACCATGTTTGGACCCAAAAGGGAAAATTTTCAGTGCTCACAGCCTGACTTGCATGATTTTCAAATCAAAAATTGAACAAGTATGTTAATCCAACTCTCATTTTTTATCAGAACTGTTTTACAAAACAAAAAGTGGTCAAAATGACGAACTAGGGGCACAATTGAGTCAAGTGTTCTGTCTTCCCCTCGTCAACATACTTGCCAGAAGGGCACTCTATCCACCAGAAGGAAATAGCCGTGAGCTAATAGTGCTGGGCGTGAACCTGCGACTTCCTATTCACCTATCAACCATACCTGGGGAGGGATTGAAAATGAGAGAATAAAGAATAGAGAGGAGTAAGTTGAGAGAAAAGTAAGAAGAGGGTTTTGAGAGAAAAATTGAGCCTGAGGGCCGAGTGATGTGAGTATCACAAATCAGAAAGGGTGGGAAATAATACCCGGAGGAATTGGCTCCTCGAGATTTGAGGTCTTTTTGTAAACATGTCCGTGTGTCGTGTCTTTTGATTTGTCGGTCTCGATTTTGGCTTTGAGTCTTTTCTGAGTGTGTCTCGTTGTGTTCAGGTCCTGTGCCTTTTGTTCCTTTGTTTGAGTCCCTCCACTGTGTTCTGTGGTAGGCTCGATACCCCGGTTGAAAACCCTTCTTTATTTCAAAAAATCGTTTGTGCTCAGAATGCTGTGCCATTCTCTACATTCGTGCGAAGCAAGAGAAGGAAAAGGAAAATTTGGGACATGCGAGTGTGTTTCAACTGCAACCGTGTCAGCTTTTATGGTCCGTCTTGTCAGATTGGGGCTATTTGTTCACGGTTTCTTTGTGTCTTGGAATGAACCGAAAGTCTTTGTGTTATAAATGCAGTATTGAGATCAATCCCCAGCAGAGTATGGGCTATATTATTCAGTTTGAGTAGTGGTTCGTGTGAGTAGTTTGCCGTTAGTTGGTTGGTTATCTGATTATCATAGTGCAAGTGCTTAATTTTCAGACAACATATCAATATCATTTACTTCGAGGTGTAATATGATGCAATGCAGTGCAAGGTATGTAATGCGTAGATATAGCACTCTTTTAGACAAAAGTTTGTTTCATTTCATATCATCTTTTCAAGTACATAGCTTCGAAGGAAACAAAATCTGCCTGCGGCAGTACAAAGTACCCTAACCACTAACAAAAGAGGAAAATGCAAAAAAGAAGAAAAACAGCAAAGTCTGTATCAAATGTCAAAAATGGCCCCAGGGCTATCAGTCTGTCCTAGTCCTCTTCCTGGACGAAGGTCTAGGAGCGTCATCACCAGGGGCACCACCAGGGGCATCGCCGTCTGAGCTCGAATCCGAGCCATCACCGGTCTCCTTTGCCTCTGTCTCTGCCTCAGACTCGTCATCTGGAACTGGAGCCCGTGAGCTGCTCCCGACATGAGTGCGCCCCCCTCTGGTGCGGGGATATACTCTGCCATCCCGAGTAGAAATGGGAGGTCCAGCCGGAGCGCCACCCACCGGAGGAATCTGGAAGGGAGGCTGAAAAAGCATGAAAGGCGAATACATCAGAATACTGTGAGCAGTTTATCCGTGCAGAATGCAATGTATGGGTACAGTCTGTGAGTGCCGTGAGCAGTGAATCAGTATAGAATGCAATGTATGAGTACAGTCTGTGAGTGCCGTGAGCAGTTTATCCGTGCAGAATGCAGTGTATGAAGTCTGATGTGTTGGTGCTATGAGCGGTTTATCGATTACACTGTCTGATTGTATGAATACAGTGTATGTATACTGTGAGCAGTGAATCAGCGCAGGGTGCAATGTGTGAGTACAGTGTATCAGATGCCGTGAGCAGTTTATCAGATGTTGTGTTATGCATCAGATTATGTAAAGCAGTTTGTGTATGGTTTGAGGCTGTGGTCAGAAAGAACATACCGGAATGCTGTAAAGGGCTAGGAGGTCGAATGTCCGCTGTAGCATCCCCATCATGGAGGCATTCATCTCCAATGACTGCCGGGTGTACTCGGAAGACGCCTGCGAAAGTATCAGATGCATCAGTATTCTGCGGAATATCAAATAAACTGAAATGAAATAACTGTGCAAGAATGAAGTAATACATACCGGAGGCAAGTCAGGGACACCGACAAACTCGTGACCAGCTGGCAGAGGAGCAAAGGGGATCTGGTAAGTCGCCCCACCCTGCCCTCTGAAAGTCAATAAAGCGGTCCGAGCAGGCCAACCGGTCCCCCGCCCTCGCTGAACTCCGCCCCTGCCACGGACTCGAGCTCTCCTCGGCGCTCCCTCCCCCCCGGCTCCGCTCCACTCCAGGGCGTGGCGTCTGGTCTCTCTCTCCACTCGGTGGCTGCCACTCAGAGGTCGCATGATGAAGGTTCGGACGTACTCTGAGTAATCGCCCTCGCCTCTGAAATCGTCCACCTCCCAGCCAATGGTGTAGTCCGCCATCTGCTCGGCGGAGAATCTCTCAGTATCCCTCATATGCTCAAGAGGGTGCACCGGGACTATCTGCTTCGGTAAACCCAGTGCAGCGAGGAAACGCTTCGCCCAGTACCAAGCCCGACAGAGGGCCCTCCAAGAGAATCGAATCACGAGGTCTCATCGACGCAAACAACCGATCCCGCATGACGGTGGCAAAGAGCCCAAGGTCGCCGGTGATCTGAAAATGCAATGTCTGATTTGTTATCTCATTATTGAAATATGTAGTGAAAAGGCAAAGCTTAAATGAACTGCAAGTAAAACATACCTCTGCGGGGGTGATGGTGTCGAAAAAGCGGGGGAAGAAGCTAAATGTTTCTCGCGGCCTCCGGGTGCATCTCCTGTCAAAGCGACGCGAAAAAGGGACGACCAGAGGAGTCTCCGTCTCCGGTACGAGAGCGAGCCTAAGAAAGTAGGCATAAACCCACAACTGCAAGGTAAATACCAGTGCATTTATCAGATAAAGCAAAATATAGAATAAAAGCAGAAATAGCAGAGCTATGTTTTGTACAGTGTATTGTGCAGAGTGTATGCATGTGGCGATTACAGTCGGTAATAACGCAGAGTATGTGTGTGCCGTATGCGGCAAGTGTAAAACAAACTACGATGTGTGCGGTAATGCGAGTCTGAAAATATAGGGCGAAATGAATGGCGAAAAAATGTACCTCCCAAACACGCCCGGTAGCCCCCTGCGGCCATGAAGCTCATATATCCATAGAGTGGCGAGCGGCGCCACCCTAGTCATAATGTAATATGTCCTCGCGTCCACCGGTCGGCGAAAGCGAGCAAAGAAACCTTGTGTTCGCCCGGTCGGCGAAATGGTCCCCCGAGGAACATGAGAAGCCGTGCGTATCTCTCCACGGCCTCTGAGTCATCGGTGCATCGACAAGGAGTTGGACCACTGACGCACCTCAAACCAGGAGTATCGGACGAAGCCGGGACGCGCAAGAGGCGGTGCCGTGCCGAGCAAGTAGACCTGAACCGCGGTCCAATCGTCCATATCAATGTCAAAGAGGATCGGATCACCCCCTACCCGGATGCCTGTAAGCATCGAGAAATCGTAAGGGGTCATCGTCATGTCCCCAGTCGCAGACAAATGAAATGAATCAGTGGTGTCCCACCACCTTTCTACCAAAGCGGCAAGGAGAGGTCTGCATGTAGTGAGCCTGGAGAGTCCTCTGCAGAATGCGCCAAAGCCGGCCTGGTCTACGATGTAGCGAACTGTGTCGGGTAGCTCGGCGTACCACTCACGAGCGACAGTGTTCCCATACCCGCGGATGGTATGGGAATCTCCCTGCTTTCAAACAAGTAGTTGCGAAGCAATATAAAATGTACAGTTTTGAAGAAACAGTCAAAATCATTGCAAATTTGGCATGCGTGCGTATTTTCAGATTCAAGCGAATCGAAAGTGCGGTGTGCTTCTGATGAACTACAACGTGTGATGCGTCAGCATGTTTGAGTGGTTCAGTGCAAATGTGGCATGCGTGCATATTTTCAGATTCAAACAGGTATCGGGTGCTGGTGTTTGCAGTGGAGTACGGTGTGTGCCGTGTGTTGAGTGGTTCAAGGCTAGTGCAGTGTGTGCACGTGTGAGTCTTAAACAGATAATCAGTTGCAAGTGCATTTGCAATCAACTACAATATACAGAGTATCGGTGTATTGGAACTAGCGATTAAAGCTATGTCGATTATGGCGTTAGCGGTTAAAAGTTCTATATTGCGAAAATAAGCGGCAAAAATGTTACCTCGGAAGCGTCGAAGGATAGGTGAGAGGCAGGCTCACGTAGTAGAAGCTCGGGATCCAATGCGATGTCGAAACTCCTGAACTGGCGCAGTCCGTCTGGGGGCAGAACATGAATCGCCGGCAGGTAGGTCGCTGGGTCGAACGGGCGCTCGCTCAAAGGTAGGAGCTTGACCCCGGGATCCATCTCGTCATCCGGGGGAGTCCCACCATGTGGAATGTCGTCCGCCATGTCAAGAATGATGAGAAAATAGCCGGAGGGAGGAAAACCGGGCTAGAATATAGAAAGTCAATCGAAAAGTCAACCCCCGAGAAGGTCGAAAATGGCCGGAAAAGCCGGGATGTGAAAAGGGTACGGAAATGAAGAGGAAAGCGAGGGGAACAAACCCCAAAGGGTGGGAACGGCAAAAGAGGCACCGAAACAAAGATTTGTTCGGTTGAAAATGTCCGAAACGCGAAGGAAATCGCGAATCCGACGACGAAACGGGCTTAGAACGCAAAGAAAACAAGGAAATGAGGAAGAAAAAAGACTCTAGAGAGAGAGAGGGGTCGTTTTCGGCGAAGGATAATGAAAAGAATAGGGTTTGGAACCCTATTTTAAAACACCCATGGTGAAATGTCGAATCTGCCCCGACTCAAGAACTTTTTGCCGGTTGGCAACATTTTGTGCCAGCCGGCAGAATATTGTGCCGATGAAGTTATTTTGCAGCCGATGGACAGCTGGTGGCTTCCCCTCCTGGCCGGTGGTGTTCCCACAACCTTGTTTAGGCCATATGAGTAGTTTTTGGTCTTCATAGCTCAAGAAAGTGCAAGAAAGTGTATCTCCGACGCTCAACCGGCCTCCGTTTTGACCTCGGACCGCGTCTTCTGTGCATAGCACTGCAACTCGTACAATGTTGTATCCTTTGATATCCTTTTTGCCTTTTACAAGATTCAAAAGTTGCCCCGTGTGCATTGCACGCGTTCATCGCACTATTTCGGTGCATTACATCGCGCTATCATGCGCCTCACAGTTGCATTGTTATGCACATACTACATGCGTTGTAACACGCACCCCTTGCATTGTCATGCACATCTCTCATGCATTGTCATTGCATTTTTATTACAAGCATTGTCATGTATTTCAATACACACGTCGCCTCGCACATCGTTCGCGTTGTCGTGCATTGCCTTACCATGCATTGTTATGCATTCCGAAACACGTGCATTGTTACGCATTTAAGTCCGTTTGCATCATTTTACATTCCGTGTGGCATGCATGTCACACTTGCATCATTTTACATTCCGTGTGGCATGCGTGTCACACTCGTATCATTTTCCATTCCTATGAGGCATGCGTGTCTCATTGGTATCATTTTGCATCTTATGAGGCATGCGTGTCTCATTTGTATTATTTTGCATCTTATGAGGCATGCGTGTCACACTTGCATCATTCCTCATTTCCATTGGCACGTGTGCCTCATTCTCATTGGCACGTGTGCCTCATTTGCATTGGCACGTGTGCCTCATTCTCATTGGCACGTGTGCCTCATTTGCATCGGCACGTGTGCCTCATTTGCATCGGCACGTGTGCCTCATTTGCATCGGCATGTGTGCCTCATTTTCATCGGCACGTGTGCCTCTTTTGCATTGGCACGTGTGCCTCATTCTCATCGGCATGTGTGCCTCATTCTCATCGGCACGTGTGCCTCATTTGCATTGGCACGTGTGCCTCATTCTCATTGGCACGTGTGCCTCATTCTCATTGGCACGTGTGCCTCATTCTCATTGGCACGTGTGCCTCATTTGCATTGGCACGTGTGCCTCATTCTCATTGGCACGTGTGCCTCATTTGCATTGGCACGTGTGCCTTATTCTCATTGGCACGTGTGCCTCATTTTCTTTGGCACGTGTGCCTCATTCGCATTGGCACGTGTGCCTCATTTGCATTGGCACGTGTGCCTCATTTTTCACCGACATGTGTGCCTCACTTTCATCGGCATGCGTGTCTCATTTCTAGTGGCATGTGTGCCCCATCTTCATCGGCATGCGTGTCTCATTTCCATTGGCAGGTATGCCCCATCTTCTTCATCGGCATGTGTACCTCGTTTCCATTGGCATGCGTGTCGCATTTTCGTTGGCATGCATGTCGTCATTTGCATTAGCATGCGTGCCTCATTTGCATTGTCTTACATTCCTTGCGACCTGCATTGTCTTGCTTTCATTTGCATTGTCGTGCATGTTGCTAACGACATTGTACCTGTTAAGTTTGTTTTCTTTTCAGGCACGATATTGTATGTACGGTTCATTTGAGGCGGAACAACGGACGAGCGAGCAGTATTGTATTCTCGCGTGAGGCGTCTGAAGAATTACATAATTCTCTTACATCCTTTCTGCATTGTAGTATAGCTTGGTGTATGCTAGCTTAAAACTGTTGCATGTGTGCTTCGTTACAGCTTTCTTTGCATGATCATAAGTTATGCTCGGCTTCTTGCATTTTCAGTTGCATTTTTCCCCTGCCTTCGGGCGCATACCTTGTTTGTCTTGTATGTTTGTCCAAGTCGTCGGCCTTGTGAAAAATGGGTCGTCTCTAGGCTTTGACATTCACTCCCGTCATTGTTATGACTTTCGAGTTCTGTCAAAGAGGGGCAACTGTAGACACCCCATTTTTGACCAGCCTCAAGACTTGGACGTCACCGTTTGAACACTCGGTGATTATCCATGTTTGTGTTCGTTTGGAGTTCCCGGAGGTCTCGGCTACGCGTCCTGCCTCAGGATCTCCGAACTCGACCGTTTTGTGTCTAGTTTTGCACCAAACACTTGTGTTTTGCCTTGGAGGGGCAGGGAATGCCTTGTGAGGCATCCCCACACACCACCGGCTAGTTTTTATTGCCACCGGCAATTTATGTGGCCGGTCGGCACTCTTTGTTGCCGGTCGGCAGTCATTTTTGTCAAAATGACATTTTTGGCCAGCCGGCTACTGTTCATCTGCTTTTGCAGAAATTTTAGGACAGCTGTGTGGCATTTGGTTCCCCTCCATACACGTGTATGGAGGGATGCTCTCCTTGTAAGCTTGTTATATAAGCTTTACAAGTTTGTTGCCTATAAGAGAAGGGTCTCTTCTCTTGGCACTAAGGTTACAGAATTTTGGAGAGAAAAACACAGAGAGAAGCTCTGGTTTTAGGGTTAGGGTTGATACATATCTCCTATATCTCTTTTTCTCTCTTTATGTTCTAGGTGTTTTAGTCCATATTATTGCACACAAACACCTAGTGCTTCACCTTCCTTTGGCTACTGAGGTTCTAAGGGCTTGTCCTTGCTATTTTTGACTAGATTGAAGCTTCAGGGGGCAACAAGATCACCATTGTTGAAGAAAGGCTTCAAGGGTAAGAAACTAGTCCTTTTTACCCATTTTTGCATCCTATTTCTACCTATCTTAGAGCTGTTTTTGTGTTTAGTGTATAACATAAAAAAAATTTTGTTTTTAGGCCCTCTTGATTGTTTGTTAAGAGTGTTTTGTGGTTTGGGTGTGTTCGACCACCCTTAGGCCTTGAAAGGCCCCATTTTTGTGTTATTTTGTGCAAGTTTCGAGACTTTGGTGTTTGGGCCTCTTCACCACTGAAATTTTGAGGGATTTCAGTGGTGCAGATGGTGTCTTGAAGTCTCAAAAAGGGGAGGGCCACCCCCTCTCCTTGTTGTCCTTGAAAAGGACCAATCTTAGCCTCTTAAGGGAGCATCTAGCTTAGGCTCTTGTTGATCATGCCATGGCTGTACTTTATGCTTATATTGCCATGATATAACTTTGTATTAAGTTAGTTTTGGTACACCATGCATGCCTCGCATACCTACCCTATAATGCCTTGTTGTTGCCTTAATATGCCTTGGGTTGTAAACCATTATTCTAGCATGTTTTAGACTTAGTCTTATGAATCTTTTGTGCTTGTTTTGCCATGTATAAGGTCTGTCCTAGGTTATTTGGGTCGACCCTAGCATGCATTGTGTAGCCCCTTTGTATATTTGGACTTGTTGGCCTTAAGTGCATAAGTGTATAGCATGCATTGCTTGCATTATTTCAGTGGTTTGGAACCACTTAGCATGAAATTTCAGTCCATTTAACATGTTTGCATACTTGCCTTAGAGGCTTCATTGTTGCTTTGAAAGCTTGTGTTGTATGCTCCATGTTTTGGTCATTATGTATGCCTTTGGATTTGAGCCACTTAGATGCCATCTAGGTGCACCATTGGTTTTGTTTAAGCCTTCTTTTGACCTGTTTTAAGCCTCCTTAGCCTTGTGAGGCTTGGTGGAATTGACCTTGGTTCAAGCCTCCATGACTTGCCTTAAGTACTTGGACCATGCTTTGAGTTGGTTTGGCACCACATTTTGACATGATTTTCAGAGCTAATATTGCATGCTAATTATCTATCATAGCCTCTTTTAAGTGTGCTTGAAAGTTGCTAGTTTAATGCTTAAGCTTTAGACCACAATATGTGCACATGTGCATGTGTGTTTAGCCTTCATTTTTGGGCATTTTGGCCACTGTTTTAGGCCTATTTAGAGCCGCCTAAATCATGTTTAAGTCCACCTTTTCATTAGTTTGCATTGCCTCATGTTTGCTTGTATGCTTGCATAAGTGTCTTGCCATGCCATGTTGCATCCTTAGCTTGCATGCCTAGGTTGCATTGCATCTTGCATGCATGCCTTGTTCCTTGATTTGGTGATAGGAATTGGGCCTTGTTTTGTTTGATTGGTTTGCATTTCATTTGACATGAAAGTGCACACTTGATTCTTTAGGCCATCATGCATGGAAATGCGTGATTGGTGGCCCGAGAATCGAGGCACATACCCCTTTGAGTCGCAAACATGATAGGGGGCATGATTGGTGCATACATTGTTTGAATTGTATTGCCATGCAAGTTTTGCCCTCTGCTGCTGTGAGTTGTAGGTTCTGCTGTGAGTTGCAGGTTCTGCAGGCATTGTTTGCCGACCGGCAACATTTGCTGCCGGCCGGCAGTAAGTCATCAGCCGATGTATTCATTTTGTGCCGATGGCAACATCCTATTGCCGGTGGTAATTCTACTCAGCCGGTGGTATCCCCAGTGTCCTGAGAGGCATTCCTGAGACTTTGGCAGTTTTCAGAGAAAGCGAGGAAAAGCAATGAGACTATGCATGGTAGTGCGATTCGAGCAAGTCGAGCATCTGTTGCATCGACCCGCTTCGAGGGCTTCTTGTTTTAATTAGATTAATTAATTTGTTTAGTTAATTTAATTGATCTGTAATATTTAATTAGCTTGCGTAGTTAATTAATTTGTATATTCTTTTGGTCCCTCCGAGCGAGGGCAAATCTGTAATAAGCGTGTGTGAGTGGTGTGCATGTCTTCCAACCCCCACTTCTTTCTTCCCTTTTATTTACCCGCTTACGATGGTTAGTATTAGGGCACGTTTATTTTAGCATACCTTATGCTATCCATGCGTGCATCCATGCATTTGTTGACATGCACTGGGCTCGGTACATCATGCTAATTGCATTTGTACTTCAACTCTAACTTGAATACGTGCACCGAATGATTGCATTTCACATGCCATTTTTGGGTTAGCCAGGCCTATCCTAATCACATTATGTATGCGATGCATTATTCACTCTAACATGAACTAGGGCATGCATGTTTGCTAACTAGTTTTTTTTTTTTGGCACGGAGTACGATGTAAGTATTTTCGCTTTAGCATATCGCATGCGTGTGAGTGTTGACATGATAGTATGCTTACCATGTGGCTAAGTGCTTATATGAGATAAACTGTTTGAATGCCTGTGGGTGAAGGTTGGATTGTTTGAGTTGGAAAAACTCGTTGAAATCCGTGTTTTAGCCTACTTGCGAGTAGCAAATTCCAAAGCGCTTTTCAAAACAAACGGATATGCAATGCTTGTTTCCAAATTAGGCAATCTAGTCTATACTTGTTTGCTGTGCGCATAACATAGTAATTCTAGGCTAATAACTGGAATAAGAACACATAATGTTTTCAAAATCGGATATCATGGTTAGTAGAGGCCGGTCTTCGGACCGGACGAAAGGGGGTGCTCATAGCTGACCTTCCCCGATCGTACCCAAGCTCCCGAGCCAAGACAACTTTGGTGATGACGGACACGTGACCTTCGGCACTGAGTCAGGGTTTCCTAAATTTCCTATTTTAAAAAATATTTAGGTGGTGACTCTATATCTGGCAAAGCAGTCCATGTTTGGCACTTCTTTTCAAAATCTGTTTTTCTCAAAATGATTTGCCAGAGTTGGACTCTTTGGTTCAGATTACGAACCGCAACAAACAAAAAAAGGGAGTCCGAACTGTAGCCGAGGTCCCTCGCGGGCTTGTTACAGTGTAGTATTCCTACTACGACTTTCCGAGTGGCGAGGGGGCGTCTTGTTTGTGCGCCCCTCTCCTGTCGTCACTCCCTTTCCTTTCACCTGGCGCTTTAGAGATTCCATGTCCGCCGCCATTCGACGTATCAATTCGTCTTGTTCCCTGACGCAATCCTCCAAAGTTTGAGGATCAATCCTTCGCCTTTGTCTCTCTGGACTTTGCGAACGAGAGTGATGGGGGCTGTCAGTCCGCCTTCTCCCTCTTGTATCCCTCCTGGAATTCTGCCTTTGTGATTCCAAGTTCGCCATAGGAGGGACAAGAGGTAAACCTTCGCGCCTCGCGCCTCCTTCTGGTGTTAGTCCGTCAATGGCTGAATGTGGCAACTCTTCGTTGTGCGCCATTGATTTTGGAGAGGAAAAGCTTGATCAAGAGGTTTTGTTCTTGTCTGTATTCCCACAGATGGCGCCAATTGTACGAGAAAGAAATTGACCTTCTCGTATAATCCTGTTGATCAAGTCTGAGCTCCTCCTTACGTCGCCGTTTTATCACCTGAAAACAAAAACGTGAGCTAGCTGGCGGGTGTGTGCCGGAAACCTCTCCGATGCCTAAGTCATAAGCTTGACAAATAGACAAAAGCTCTGTGTATTCAGAAAACAAAGTTGTGTTACCTCTCCGTAGGTGATGCTTGTGAGCTTTTATAGGTTCCGTGTGGTACAATCCTAATAGGACTCTTACTCCTCTATGTAGAGTCCTCCTAGGATTCATACTCCTGGAAGATAATGCTTATCTTCCAACACCCCCCTCACTGCTTAAACCAAGTGAGATGGTTCATCATGGCCGAACTTCCACGACTGAGGTAAACGTGGTTCTGCTCAGCCGTAGAATAGGCCGAACTATCGTTAGTTCGGTTATTCCTTCAATGCTCTTCCCTCAATTCCTCCTGTATAAGCCATGGCAACTCCAAACCGAGCTAACAACTAGCTTGGTCCAACCGAGCTAGTCACGTTATACCGCGACCGGACTAACTTTTGAACGTGACCAACTGGCGACCGAACTAACCATAAACTCTTTTGGGCCTGAGATAACTTCGAGGCCTTTCTTCATTGCCTTTCGGACTTCGGCCCATACTGGCCTAATGATTAACTCGGCCCAATTTATATGTACATATAAATTACCCTCTCAGGTAGTACTTGTATAGTCTACTTGCAGACACCGACCTAGGGATTACTAGAGTCGTATTTACCGCCCTTAAAATAAATTGTTAAGTTTTGAACAATTGAAATTGCATGACATCATTGAGCATGATGGTTTTTAAAAAATCAAAATGTGATTTATCTTAAAAAAGGGCATAGCATGGCATGTGCATTTCATCTCTTGAGACTTGTGTAAAATGTATATACTTTGTTAAGAATTTCCTACTGGGCTTTATGCTTACCCTACGGAATTTTTGTGCAGGAAAAGATGTGGTGATCCCACCCAACTAGGGCCGTGGAAGTATGTGTGTTGGGAGTACAATACTCTCATTTTACTGTGACTCTATGTGTAAGCCAAGGGCTATCATTACGTGGATTTGAATAACCGTTTTGTGTAACTAGGCTCAAATCTTGAAAATTTGTAAACCCTTAGGGGTATTCATTTGTTTATTTACTTGTTGTTGGATTAATGTATTGTTGCATGAAGAACTATTGTATTATGTAATGTAAGTTTGAGGATTTATATTCGGCTTTCCTTGAAAGAGCCATAATTGTTATCTTATCATTTGTGTTAGAAATTTGGGACGTTATATACACTTTAGAAGTGTAATTACAAACATATTTGCATTTATAGACATAAACATATTTATCATATGTGTACATCCTGTATTTAGAATTTTTTGTGTTCCTAAATTTTTCCCAACACTCTCTTCTTTAACTTTATTTTGATCAACAAAAGAAAATTGTTGGCTAGACACCAACGTAGCTCACCCAACTAATAATACATTATTACATACAATTCCAAGGAGTTGTTCTAATAGGTGCAGTTTGGGTACTTGGTGATGTGTTCCCTCCGGATCTTAAATTCAATAGCTGCATTGGAGGTTAAATCATAGCTACTCCACACCCTTGCAAAGCACACTTCTCCTCCGGGGAAAAAAAAAAAAAAAAAAAATCCAATTGGAGAGCATATCAGTTAGGGATGTAATCGGTTCGGGACAGTTGATGTTTAGGTGAAATTTTACACCGAATCAATAATGTCGGTTATATTATATTGAGAACCGATACAAACCAATTTTTTCACTAAACTGCACAAATTCAAACGGTTCAACTCAATGTGATTTTTGGTTTAGGATCATTGAAATTTGAATTACTTCTTAAATTTGTAATATTTAGTAAATAATTTATATAAAAATATTGAATTTGCCATTGGTACATTACTTCAATATCCAATCCAACCATTCAAAAAATACAAACAAAAGAATTAATAAATATTAATCTTTAAGTTTTTACTGAAATAAAATTAGAAACAAAATATAATTTGAAAACTAAATTCTTGACACCAAAGCAAAACCAAAGTTTAAAACCATCATCCCATAATACTAAATCATAAGTGTATCAAGTAGAGCTAAAACAAAAAAAAATGAAAATGACATAAATATCTACTATGGCTATATAGGCATAGTAGTAGCAATAGTAGTAGCAAAACTTGACTCAAACACATATGAGTGTCAAACTAACAATTTATCATATTGCCAATGTCTATTGTCAAAACTTAAATATTTAAGAAAAAATAAATTAAGTGAATCAACTGAACTTTATATTCAATCAACTTCATTATATATTTAAGCCCCATTTGAAAACTTGGCTATTTTAGTTGACTTTTTGGCTACTCAACTATTTTAACTTGTCTAAAAAAGTTGTGTTTAAGATGGTAGCTTTTTTTTTTTTTTAGTTGATTGGATAGTTGTGAGAGAAAAAGTGAAGTAATTTTGGTTTGGATGGGATGTGACATTTTATCTTATTAATTATTTTAGTTTATTTTGTCTTTATTGGCTATTTTAGGCCCCGTTTGGGTAGTGGGTTGGGGCTCAAATAGCCACAAAAGACAAAACAGGCTATTTTAGCCCCAAAAAAACAAAACATCACATCCAATCCATAATCATTACACTCTTTTCTCACAAAAAAACTCAAAAAAAACAAAAAGTCAAAAAGCTCTTCCCAAACCAAGCTTTTAAGCCCAGGCTAAAATAGCCAAAAAAGCCAAAAAGCCAACCCACTTCCCAAACCCACCTTTAGTCACATACACACACCCAAAAAAAAAAAAAAAAAAAAGGCCAATTCCAAACAGGGCATTAATATATATTATGTTTAATATCAAAAAATTTCAGTCAATTTTAGTTTAATTCGGTACATAAGATGTCTAAACCAATACCGCACAAAAAATAAAAAATAAAAAATAATTTTAAAAACTACACAGACCGATTCATATTAAAAAACCGACCAATTATAATCGATTTGGTCCGATTCAACAGATTTGGTTGATTTTTTTCCTTTTTTTTTTTTTTAACATCCCTAATATCAGCAATGGAGGAGTTCGTTGCCCTCCAATTATACGTGCCCAAAAGCTCAATCATTAAGACATCAAAGGTTATTTTTATTTTTAATTTAATGAAAATTAAAGAACTATTATTAACATAATAAAAAAAGGTAAATTAGAATCTTCAAACAGTTTAAAAGTATCACGTTCAAGTGTACTTAGCATTTACTGTTAGGATTTCTAATTCTAAACTTTTGTTTCATCAAAATTTATTTTGGCAAATTCCATGACAAAGCAATTTTATTTTATTTCTTATTTTCCTTGTTTAGTAAGGTCTCATTATTCTTGATTTTTTAAATTGTTTTTAATGGTTGGAAGTTTCATGCTCAAGATTGTAATTCAAGACAATTTCGGTGGCTCATACCATGTGTGTATTGTTTGTTGATTATCTATCTCGGAATAATCAAAGTATGTTTTTTTTTTTTCGTATGGAAAGAGTGGCAAAGCATGGTTGACATGAGCAGCAAGTAGAGCAAGAAACGACGCTGTGTGTCTGCCAGATAGGATGACAAAGCATGGGAGAAATCATGGCTCATAGCATGATTATTATCTTGTAATATCTTTCTTGGATTGATATTTTTGGATTAATCTACATGTAGTTTTATACATAGACATTTTTGACAAGCATGGTGAAAGAAGGTGGATGTTTGTCTAGTAAAAGAAAGAAGGAAATCGTGCCTTAGAATGTGGAGAAAATGGTATGCAAAAGTCAGAAATTGCAACTTGTCTGCCATGCATATTTGCGCTCGCAAACAAGTTATTCGCGCCCGCTACCAAGCCAATGGCAGCCTCGACCAGGCCGCGAGGAAATCAGCTCCCAAAAGTTTTGGCTCTGCATCCCCCGAAGGATGGTTGCAGTCAAGCACGACCACCTTGACCACAGTCGTGACCAGTTGGTCTGCAGCCGCGAGGTGTCCTGCCCCAGGCCTATTTAAGGCAGACTTGATAGACAGATTTTGTACTTCTTTCACTTCTTTTCTAAGTACTCTCTCTCTCTAAGCTCTTCAGAGGATTTTTATCCTTAGAGAGATCATTTTTACCAATGAAATACATTTTTGTAGAAAGATTTTGTTAAGTGTTTAAGAGTGAACTCTGTAGTGAGGATTACTTGTAATACTCTCATTTGCTTGATAATTCTTAAGTTCATAAGAGTTTCAAAGCTAACCATCAAGCTATAATAAGTCCTTCACTCCTTTCAATTGTGAACCTTTTTGGTAGATTCCAAGATTGTAGATTTCGGAGGATTTCGAAATCATTGGCGTCGTGGTAATTCTACAATCGTTGCGAAAATCCAGTGGAGGAAGAAGTGGTACTTATAGGTTGAATAAACGCGTGAGCCCGAAGTGGACTTTGTAATATATCTCTTATACTCTTTTCTTTCATAGTGAATTATTTGCTTAACCGAGGGCCCGTGGTTTTTTATCACAAGTTGATGGATTCCAATTGTGATTTTTTTACGTAAAAAATATTTTGTGTCGTGGTAGAATTTTCTCTTACTCTCTCTTTTCTACATTAATCGTGGTTGTATAATTTTTAATTTGGATTATCTAAATTGACAATCACTTATCACGGGACAAATCTATATTTTCAAAAAGATTTTTGATAAAACTAGATTTTTCATTTACCATTCCCAACCTTTACGAGTACCATTCCCAACCTTTATGAGTACATATTGGATGTGAGAAAATTATACAATAGTCAAGAAATTTCACGTGCTCATATTTTTTCAGCAATTATCATTCATTACGTTTTCTCATATTTCTTAATCACCCAACACTAATAATTAACATCTCACCTTCTCCACCAATCATATTATTATGAAGTATTACGTGACCGTACTCCCAAACTACCAAATAATCAGCCCTTGGATGTGTTAGTGTATTTGCATTCAATGAGCATTTATAATTTGTAGTAGGGACAATAATATTGTTGAATTTGTAGAAGACAAGACAATGGTTGTCCACTTAAACCTCATTTGTGATTTTTTTATTGATCGGTGACACCATGTAAGATGGCACTCAATATTTTTTGAGAAAATTATACCGATAGTTCATACATTTTGTCACTTGGATCATAAAAGTTGTTACAATTTTAATTATCTCAATTTTGATCTTTAATTCTAAATTTTGCATCAGTTTGACCAAATTGATAATATTGTTAGGATTTTTGAAGCAAAAAAAAAATGATTACTAAGTTAGATGAGGCTTCCTTACTGAATTGATCCAATTACGATTTTGCTCATAAAAACATAACACATGGCGCTCATGTGTGCATTTGTCATAAATAAATGCTAACAATTGAAATCAATTAGACTAATTTGAAGTAAATTTAAAAATTTAGGATCAAAATCAACTCAATTCAAATTATAAAGACAAAAAAGACACAATAGGCATAAGGACTAAAATTGTAATTTATTCATATTTTCTCTGATAATTTTTTTATTCTTTTTAAAAAAAATTCCCTATGTTTGATGAAGCCGCTGAAGATATCATGTATGAGATCCTTACTTCCATGGAAATCCGTATTTTTGTCCAGTTACTGATCATGAGGGGCATCTCGTCTTTCGCTAGAACGATGATCGCTGAACCTTGCGACGCTGTACGTACCGCGATGCCTATCCTTTTGGAGATTGCTATAGTGGAGGACGCGCATGTCACTGTACATAAATCATCTACTAGGCCTATGAAGAAAGCTCGACTTTAATAATTTGATTTGATAAAAATAACAATCTCTGATGTCTTTGCTTCAATTTTTGTTTATTTTTTTACTACTGGAATATATATAATAGAAAGACGTGCAATTCTATTATTGTCTATTTTTGGACTTTGATTTCTTGATTCAAATGGTTATAATTGAATCAAATTTTATGAACTAAATGAATGCAGAGTATTGTTGCAAAAATTAAGAGTTTGTTAATTATTATTATTATTATTATTATTATTGACATGGATAGGCCTATAAAGATCACAACCCACAGTGAACAGACCCAAGCCCACCATTTGGACCCCATTGCATAACCTAGTTGGTAAAGTCCAGGACAGTTGGAGGCCAACTAGGCGTGAGGCGCCAATGGCATTCGGACATATGGCAGGTGCAGAACAGGCCACGTCAGCAGACAAAGATCTGCAAAGTTATTGCCACAATACATCACCATTAATGCAGCCCATCACAGCATTTATTACGACAACACCTCCCCGTCGGAACAGCCCCCCCTTACCCTATACAAGGTAGGCTACAGCACAGGCTTTCGGCGATGGGGGGCACGTCGGAAAGGACAGTGAAATGATTACCAAAGAATATAAGCAAGCATCGAAGACAAGAAGAAGGTTAAGCTTTTCTATCTCCAATCTCTCTACATACTCTATCTCTTTTCTATTTGCTAACTTGTCCGTCGGAGGGTTCACTGGGGGACTACCCCATTGCCCATTGAACTTACTTGCAGGTCATCTGGTGGGCTTCGCCACTCGGACATAGGCTCGAGGAGCTTGGATCGATCCAGCCCATCCACCGGGAACGAACTGTATCATCAGTTGGCGCCGTCTATGGGAATTGGTTTGTCCGTGCGCCAGTTGTGTTCATTGCCGCCGGAGACCCTGTTCCAGCAACCTTTTCATCTCATCCATCAAGGTGTATAGTCACGACTAGATCCATGGCTTTCCACCATAATGCTGCCGACCATCAAACCGACCCTCCCAATCCAAACAACCCACCACAGTATTTCACCGAGCTTACCAACAGCATTAATCGTATGGCCGAGCAAAACCAGGCCTTGATAAACGCTTTACTCCAAGGAAACCTCCCTATACCTCCACCACCACCTCTAGATATTCCATCCAACCCAGAACGAACTCCGGGCCATATTGCCCCACAACCCAATCCACTTAACTTGGGAGGTTTGCAACCTCTTCACCCACATATAAATCCACCACCTCCAGATATTCCATCCAACCCAGAACGAACTCCGGGCCATACTGCCCCACAACCCAATCCACCTAACTTGGGAGGTTTGCAACCTCCTCACCCACATATAAATCCACCACCTCCACCCCCACACCCATCGGTCATAGCACCAGCCCCCGAGGGAGAGGCCAGCAGCGTCCAACACCTGTCTCCCTCTGGTGGTGACAACATTCCCCTTTGGGACGCTGAACTCCGCGCCATGAAACTCCAGCTCCAAGGGGTTATGCAGAACATCCAGCATAAGCCTTCCACTACGGCAAACTCACCATTTGTTGCCTCCATCCGAGACAAACCTCTGCCTGCCAAGTTCAAAATGCCCTCCATCGACTCCTTTGATGGTACGACAGACCCGGTCGACCATCTGGAGACCTACCGCACCCTCATGATTCTCTATGTCTTCCCAGACGAGATCATGTGCCGAGCTTTTCCTGTGACACTGAATGGGTCAGCTCGGCTATGGTTTAGCCAGTTACCACCAGACTCTGTCTCCACCTTTCAACATCTCAGTGACTCTTTCCTGAGCCACTTTATCGGAGCCCAGCACCAGCGACGCCCGGCAACCCAACTCCTCAATATTCGTCAGACCGAGGGGGAATCAATGCGCAGCTTTGTTACTCGCTTCAATACCGAAGCTCTACAAGTTGCAGAAAATGACGACAAGGTCATTCTCACAGCTTTTATGGCCGGTCTGCGGTCATCTGATTTCCTCTTCTCCCTCTCTAAAAACCCCCTGACCTCCATGGCAGCCCTACTCTCCAAAGCCCAAAAATACATGAATGCTGAAGACTCACTAGCAGCTCGGCAGGACCCAACAGCTAAAAACCCGACTCCCAGAGAAAAGAGGAAAGACCCCGACTCTAGAAACACCTGGTATACTAGCCCAACACCCTACTATAACAACCGCCCTTCCCGTGCCGACCGGTCGGCACCAGCCCGACCGCCTGGTCGGTTCGAGCGGTACACACCCCTTAATTCTCCCATGGAACAAGTCCTCCACCAGATCCAACGCGACTACCCCCTGAAATGGCCTCCTCCTCCACGGAACCCTTCCAACAGGAAAGACCAGTCCAAATATTGCCGTTTCCACCAGGACCATGGCCATAACACTGATGACTGCATCAACCTCAAGGATCAGGTGGAGACCCTAATACAGCAAAGGCGTCTAAGCCGGTTCACGGACACCCGCCCTCAGCAGAGGCAAAGAGCCAAACCCCACAGAGACCATTGCCGGTGCACCCCACCCCGGCAGCCAGCTCAATCGAACCAAGCCCATGATCGACTTCCGCAACAACCTCGGTCACAAGGTAATCCACCCCCACCCGTTGGCGAAATTAGAGTCATTTCAGGTGGACTTGCTTGCGGAGGACCATCTCGCTCGACTCAACAGGCAGAACTCAGAAAAATAAGGCAGGGCTAAGACAAGGCGATCATCACGGTCGACCAACCCTCCAAACAGCCCAAGCAGTGGACAGAACCCATCACCTTTACGGACGCCGACTGTACAGGCATCCGTTACCCACATGATGATCCTCTTGTCATTTTGGCCATCCTCTCTAACTACAAGGTCAGACGAGTTCTCATCGATAACGGCAGCTCTTCAGACATCATCTTCCTCAACTGCTTCCGCCAGCTCAAGATTGGGAAAAAAAAGCTTATCTCCACTCCAAACCCCCCTGGTTGGCTTCACTGGCGATCGTGTGACCTCCATTGGTTCCATCGATCTTCCCATCACTATCGGCGAATACCCACGGCAGGCCACGAAGTTGCTCACCTTCCTTGTGGTTGATTGCCTATCTGCCTACAACATCATCCTTGGCCGCACCGCCCTAAACACTTTCCAAGCCATCACATCCACCTATTATCTTGCCCTCAAGTTTCCCACCGATCTCAGGGTCGGAACAGTCAGAGGAGAGCAGACCGTGGCCAGGGAGTGTTATGTTGCTTTACTTAAAGAAGTCAAGCTGAAGAAGGCAATGATCATCGAAGGACTTGACGTCCGGGATGAGGACGAGCTGATCAGAGGAGAACCAGTGGAGAAGCTCATTGAGGTCCCTATTGACCCCACCAATCCACTGAAAACTGCTAAGATCGGCAGCCAACTATCCCACCAAGCAAAATCCGACCTTACTGCCCTTTTGACCGAGCACAATGACGTCTTTGCTTGGACACATTCAGACATGCCAGGCATTGACCCCTCCTTCATAACTCACCGCCTCAGCATCGAACCTCATTTCCGACCTTACCGTCAAAAGCAGCGTATTTTCCACCCAGAGCGCAATAATCTCATAGCTACAGAAGTTGACAAACTCCTTGAGGCTCAATTCATCCAAAATGTAGACTATCCTAAGTGGCTGTCCAATGTGGTTCTAGTCCGCAAGAACAATGGCAAGTGGCGTCTCTGCATCGATTACTCTGACCTGAACTGATCCACTCCCCCGCATAGATCTGCTGGTTGACGCCACGGCCGGTCACCAAATGCTCAGCTTCATGGATGCTTTCTCCGGGTACAACCAAATCATGATGCACTCATCTGATCGGGAACACACATCCTTCATCACCGACCGAGGTACCTACCACTACTGTGTAATACCGTTTAAACTGAAGAATGCTAGGGCCACCTACCAATGGTTAGTCAATGCAGTTTTCCACCATCAGATCGGTCGGAACATGGAAGTGTATGTGGACGACATGCTAGTCAAGAGCAAACTCTCCACTGACCATCTGACCGACCTACGAGAGACCTTTGCCACCCTTCACAAGTATCAGATGAAGCTCAACCTAGAGAAGTGCACCTTTGGCGTAGGATCTGAAAAGTTCTTGGGTTTTATGGTCAGTCAGCGCGGCATTGAAGCCAACCCTGAGAAGATCGAGGCCTTGATTGGGATGCAGTCACCCAAAACTGTTAAAGAAGTTCAAAGACTCACTGGCAGAGTGGCGGCCCTCAACCGTTTCATTTCTCGCGCAACAGATAAATGCCTACCATTCTTCAAAGTTCTTCGGCAGACTTTCGAATGGACAACTGAATCCAAAAAGGCTTTTTAGCAGTTAAAGCAATGCATGGCCACTCCCCCCTTCTTTCACAGGCAATCACGGGCGAGCCCCTCTTCCTCTATTTAGTAGTATCGAACACCGCCGTCAGTGCAGCTCTTATCATGGAGGACGGCTCAGTCCAATGGCCGGTCTACTACATCAGTCGAGCTCTCAGGGGAGCGGAGCAGAATTACCCATTGCTAGAAAAGTTGTCTCTAGCCTTGGTCATCGCCTCCAGACGACTTTGTCCTTACTTCCAGGCCCATTCCATAGTGGTCCTCACCGACCAACCCCTGAAGAAGGACATGCAGCAACCCAAGCTTTCTGGCCGACTTATGCAGTGGTCAGTGGAACTCAGCCAGTTTGACATCTCCTATCGTCCTCGCACAGCAATCAAGGGACAGGCCATAGCCGACTTCATCCTGGAATTCACCAACCCTACCCCAACCACTACCTCTCCATCCCCACCGACCCTTGCCGATCCAGAAGACCCCCATTCTTGGACTCTCAACGTCGACGGATCATTCCGGAGGGAAGGTAGTGGGGCTGGCCTCATCCTCACCTCCCCGGAGGGTGGTTATTTCAAATATGCTCTCCGTCTTTTGTTTGAGGCCAGCAACAATGAGGCCGAATATGAAGCATTAATAGCAGGACTCCGCTTGGCCAAGGATATTGGTGTCAGCCACATCTGAGTGTTCAGTGACTCACAGCTCGTCATCGGTCAGATTACGAGGGAATTCAATGCCAAGGATGGCACAATGCGGGCCTACAGGGACATGGCACTCCCTCTTGTTCGCCTCTTCAATACTTTCCAGATAAAGCACATACCTCGGGCGGAAAACTCCAAAGCTGATGAGATGACTCAGTTGGCCTCTGTAGATCAGTCTGACCTCAGCCATGGAGTCCGCCTCAAATACCTAACTCATCCGGCCATCTCACCCGACCCGCAGGAGGTGCAGTTCCTCCAAAATGAACCCATCCCCTAGGTATCCGACATCACCCTATTTTTGACAACAGGAGAACTCCCAAATGACCAACAGCAGGCCGCCAAGGTCAGGGCTTGGTCGTCTAACTACATCCTGGTCAATGGCGTCTTGTACAAACGCGGTTTTTCACGACCATATCTGCGATGCCTCAACTCAACCCAAGCAACCTATGTAATGCAAGAAATCCATGAGGGAATTTGTGGCAATCATTCGGGCGGCAGATCTTTGGCCCACAAAATACTCCGTACTGGTTATTTCTGGTCGACTCTCAATCAAGATGCCACTGATTTTGTCCTCAAATGCGATAAGTGTTAGCACTTTGCCAACATCCCCCATGCTCCTTCCACCGAACTGATTACGCTCTGCAGCCCGTACTCGTTCGCCAAATGGGAGATCGACCTAATTGATCCACTTCCCACCGGCCGAGGCCAGAGCAAGTTCGCGGTTGTTGCCATTGATTACTTCACCAAGTGGGTCGAGGCAGAACCCCTTGCCACCATCACCGAACGCAACACAACCAAGTTCATCTGGCAGTCAATCGTTTGCAGGTTTGGCATCCCTCAGGCCATCGTGTCAGACAACGAAAAACAATTCAATAACACCAGATACAAAAAGTTCTGTGCAGACCTCCAGATCCAACCATGTTTCTCCTCCCTCGGTCATGCCCAAGCCAATGGCCAAGTGGAGGTCACCAATCGTTCTCTTCTGAAGATCATCAAGGCTAACCTGGAAGCTGCTAAGGGACTCTGGGCCGAGGAACTACCGAATGTACTCTGGGCCTACCGAACTACAGCTCGGACTCCCACTGGGGAAACCCCTTTCCGCCTAACATACGGCGCTGAGGCGGTTATTCCAGTGGAAGTCGGTCTGCCAACCCCCAAGGTTTTACATCCGGATCCAGCGCTCACTGAAGAGCTCCGTCGAGCGGACCTAGACCTAATAGAAGAACTCAAGGAGACCACTGCTGTCAGATTGGCCTCATACCAACAAAAAATGAGAACACATTACAATCGCAAGGTCCGACCAAGGGAGTTTGATGTTGGGGACCTAGTGTTGAGAGAAGCGACCCTTGCCACCAAGAATCCAACTGAGGGTAAACTGGCAGCTAAATGGGAGGGGCCTTACATTGTGAAAGCCCGACCCCGTCCAGGCACTTACCGACTTCAGGACATGGAAGGTCAAGATTTCGCCCACCCTTGGAATACTGAACACCTGAAGCACTACTTCCAATGAATCTGTGCTGTTATAATGCTCGGTTGTTGTATTTTCTTTTCATTACATAATGTAACCTGGGATCGACTGAATTACATTGTCTATGACAACATTTCTATACCTTAGCTCTCTATGATTTGTCTCAATAACATCCTCATCTGCAGCACTCCAAAGCCTGAGCCAGACTGAGCACTGCAAAAGCCTCGGCCAGACCAAGCACTTCACAAGTCTCAGTCAGACTGAGCACTTCAAAAGCCTCGGCCAGACCGAGCACCTCCAAAGCCTCAGCCAGACTGAGCACTGCAAAAGCCTCGGCCAGACCGAGCACTTCACAAGTCTCAGTCAGACTGAGCACTTCAAAAGCCTCAGCCAGACTGAGCACTTCAAAAGCCTCAGCCAGACTGAGCACTGCAAAAGCCTCGGCCAGACCGAGCACTTCACAAGTCTCAGTCAGACTGAGCACTTCAAAAGCCTCAGCCAGACCGAGCACCTCCAAAACCTCAGCCAGACTGAGTACTACAAAAGCCTCGGCCAGACCAAGCACTTCAAAAGCCTCAGCCAGACTGAGCACTTCAACAGCCTCAGCCAGACTGAGCACTATAAAAACCTCGAGCAGACCGAGCACTTCACAAGTCTCAGCTAGACTAAGCACCATGATCAGCTCAGCCAAACCGAGTGTCGTCACCTCAGATTACTTCCACAGCAATACGGTGAACACCAACACACAACTCCATCACAAGTTCAATACTCCAACTTTGATCCACATTGAATCATCATTACAAGTTCAATTTCCCTCTACATTGAGGAATTCCTAAGTTCACTTTACATTATTACAAATTCGTTTTCACTACACAACGCGGCATTACTAACTTAACTCTGTATTATTACGAACTCAATTTCATTCTGCATTTAGGTGTCCTTAGCCTTATTCAACTATTATCACCAATTTCTATCACAAGTCTTCATCTATTTTGGACGCATGGATAAACATACTCAATTGCAAAACAAAATTGAAATTTCATTTATTCAGAAATGTGTACATCAGTCCACTACAGTACTTCAAAAAAAAAAAAAAAAAACAGATACAATGTGTATACAAAAACAAAACAAAAACTCTTAAGTGCACACATCTTCCATTCACTCCTCTTCCTCACTAGAGACGAGATCTGCTTCTTCAATTCCTTCATCCAGGGGGCTCTGGGCCACGTCATCCTCCCCAATCGTAACACTACTCAGGTCAAGCTCTGGGAACAGCTCCTCAGCCCTATGTTTGAACATCTTCCACCCGCTGTCCCAGTACTCAGCCATTTCGTGCTTGTAGAAGTCTGACTGCTGGAAACTCTCAATGACTTTAGACTCAGTCCTCCCCTCAGCAGTCGTCCTTGATGGCCCAGCCCCCCCAGATTCCACCCCAGCTAAGCTGCTGGCGACTACGGCATCCACTGCTATCTGAAATTCAGGGGATCCTTTGAATTGATTAATTGCTGCAACGCACAGATCGGGGTAGGCCGCCCTTTCCGAGGCTGCCTTCGCCTTTCCTCGTCCAACTCTTTTTGTAGGATCGCCTTCTCAGAGGATGCTTTGGTCCTTTCTGCCTCCAACTCCTTATGCAGAGCCTCCATTTCAGTGGCTGCCCTCGCCCTCTCTGCTTCCCTCTCCTTCTGCAGAGCCTCCCTCTCCACAGTCGCCCTGCCTCGCTCTGCCGCCAACTCCTTACGCAGGCTTTCCCTCTACTCCACCGCTTTGGCACGCTCGCCCTCCAGCTCCTTTTGCAGAGCATCGACCTTAACATCCGCCTCGTCTTTTTGCCTGACGAGCTCTTCATTATTGCTCATGGCCTCCTCATGCCGCTCGACCGCAACGGCGCAAGCTCTTTGGGCCTCCTCCAACTTCTTCTGCTCGCCAGTAAGTTGGAACTCGAGTGACACAACCTGGCGGCGTGTGTCCTCCAACTCCACCTTGACCGCCTGCAGATCACTGTGAGCAGTTTTCCAGCTTGCACTATCTTTCTTCAACTTGGCCAGCTGAGCCTTGGCCTCATCAGCCTTGAGTTTAGCAGCCCCTGCTTTCCTCAACAGAGCCCCTGCGAGGGTGGTTACCTCCATTTGAGCGAAGCATAACCCCCTCAACAAGTCAGCCTCGCTGAATCTGGATGCCGAGCGCAGAGCTGACTCCTCTACAATCTTCACCAGGCGGTCTGCTCCTGCCCTGGCTGGCCCTTCCTCTCCTTCCAGCCGTCCAGCCACCGCACGGGCATGATAAATTGCTGTGGCGAGACTGACTCCCCCTTCCTGGGGATCAGAGCCCCTTTGGGTCTGTTGCCCCATACTCGGCTCTGTACCAGTTACCCCAACTCCTACTTGTACTGCTGGGGCAGTCTCCACAACCTCCAACATTGGGGTTACCCCCACCACTTCTGGGGCATCCTTGACCACAGAGGTCTCCACCATGCCTGGAACGACCTTAGCCTTTTTGGACCCAGGCTCATCTGCAGCCTCCTCTGGGGCACTTCTCTTCTTCTTCTTCTTCTTCTTCTTCTTCTTCTTCTTCTTCTGAGCCTCCCCCTCCCTTCCGGCTTGTTCTTTCACAGGATCAACTGGGGGTGGTCGCGGCTCAAAACTGCTTAAGTCCTTCTCCCCCAGTGGCCTTGGGCGCGGTCGGATCCTCTCCCGCGCGATCGTTTGCGCCAGTCGGTCTTCTTGCGCTTCCTTAAACTTTTTGGCTTTGGCTAGGATGGCCTGATCCTCTGCCTCCTGAGCTTCCCTCATCACTTCCAACTCTACTTGGTCGAGGTCCCCACCGATCGGCAGTGGCCCCAGCCCTGCCTCGAACAAGGCGGACGGCTGAACGAGCTCGTCCCATTTGACCTTCTCTCTCTCCCTCCACTCCTTCACCCTCTTCACCCTCTCCTCTGCCACTGCCCCCAGTCTTGCCTCCATCGACCTGATCGGCACCTTCCAGATGGTGCGCACCCCAGGCCCCCCATTAGCAGACACATAGAACCATCTTGGTCGCCGCCCCTTGATTGACGACGGGAGCCCTGCCACCAACCCCTTCCCCATTACTGCCTGTAAGGTGACCCACGCCTCTTGTTGCCCTGAGGTCTTATAGCAGGCGAAAAATTCATCTACTGTCATGGCCTCCCCTCCGTTCGCCTTCGGCCATGCGCTTGAACAGGCCAGCAGGATCTTCCATGCATTGGGCATCAGCTGGCCCAGTGCTACCTCCAGCCGGTTGAGTACGTCCACTACCACCTAAGGTAGTGGCAACCTCAGTCCACCCTTCAAAGCCTCCTCGTACAGGGAAAACTCTCCTGGTCTAGCGTCGAATCTGGTATTTCTCACGAATAGCCTCCAAATCCACTGCAGTAACCGTTGATTTATCCGCCTTTGTGTGCCAGTGGTCGATTCGACCGATTGGCTCAGAGTCGCTATCACGGTGGAACTACGAAATCGTGCAACCGTTTTCCCCGCTCTCTCCATCCTATACTGCTGCGCCAACTCTACAGCATCATCCTCCCCAAGCGGATCTACCCTGACAATCGCAATGTCTTCCTGGGCCATTTCTAAGCTGTGTCTGCGAATCACTTTTGATGCAGGTGCCAAAAAATTAAAGAAGTGTTGTAACGGTGTATCATGAGCAACAAATGAAGTAAGACTGGGAATGTTTTGGTTTTTTGTAAACAAGTAAGTGAATCGCACAACGCCAAAAGCCCATGGTTTGCCCGTATTCCAAGGATCCCAATTAATTTTTGCCAGTTTGAAGACTTTTCAAATCATCCGCCAAAACTGTCCTTACAATGCCCATAATAATGGCCCAACGTTTCATCTCTGATCCAACGCCTAACCTTTCCCCCCCCCCAAGATCTTGCCACGTGTATGACCACGATGCACTGACTCCTGCCCTTACCTTATCTTTTCCACTTCAAATCATCACGTGACACGCCGCATTTTGAGCCCCGCGCCTTTCCGCTCGGCCACCCCCGTGGTCGGCATGCCTCGCGATCGGCCTTCCCGCTCGGCCACCCTCGCGGTCGGCACGCCTCGCAATCGGTCTTTTCGCTCGGCCACCCCCGCGGTCGGTACGCCTCGCAATCGGCCTTCCCGCTCGGCCACCCTCGCGGTCGGCACGCCTCGCAATCGGTCTTTCCGCTCAGCCATCCCCTCGGTTGGCACGCCTCGCGATCGGCCTTCCCGCTCGGCCACCCTCGCAGTCAACACGCCTCGCGATCGGCCTTTCCGCTCGGCCACCCTCGCGGTCGGCACGCCTCGTGATCGGTCTTCCCGCTCGGCCACCCCCGCGGTCGGCACGCCTCGCGATCGGTCTTCCCGCTCGGCCACCCCCGCGGTCGGCACGCCTCACGATCGGCCCTTCCGCTCGGTCCACCAACTCGGTCCCCCCTTGCCGGCCGGACTCATCTCCCTCACTACTATTCCCTTCGTTGGACTGAAGCTGCACTTGGGAATGGGGGTCTACTGACATGGATAGGCCCATAAAGGTCACAACCCACAGTGAACAGACCCAAGCCCACCATTTGGACCCCATTGCATAACCCAGTTGGTAAAGTCCAGGACAGCTGGAGGCCAACTAGGCGTGAGGCGCCAATGGCATTCGGACATATGGCAGGTGCAGAATAGGCCAAGTCAATAGACAAAGATCTGCAAAGTTATTGCCACAATACATCAACATTAATGTAGCCCATCACAGCATTTATTACGAAACACCTCCCCGTTGGAACAGCCCCCCCTTACCCTATACAAGGTAGGCTACAGCACAGGCTTTCGGCCAGGGGGGCACGTCAGAAGGGACAGTGAAATGATTTCCAAAGGATATAAGCAAGCATCGAAGACAAGAAGAAGGTTAAACTTTTCTATCTCCAATCTCTCTACATACTCCATCTCTTTTCTATTTGCTAACTTGCCCGTCGGAGGGTTCACTGGGGGACTACCCCATTCCCCATTGAACTTACTTGCAGGTCATCTGGTGGGCTTCACCACTCGGACGTGGACTCGAGGAGCTTGGATCGATCCAGCCCATCCACCGGGAACGAACTGTATCATCAATTATTATTATTATTATTATTATTATTATTATTATTATGTAACCCTAGTTCTTTAATTTTCGTAAAAACTTTGGGGTCAGGTATAATGGTATTGCATTCCCCAGTGTAAAAACAAGATTGATATTTGTATTTTTTGTTGTTTTTTTTTTATATATAAAAAAATATAAAAGTAAAAGTCTTGCTACATATTTTTACTAATCTTCAAATATTATTTAGAATATGTCATCATTTATCTGAAAATAATATGGTTTTGATTATTAGATTAATTTAATTTTAAATAAATATTTTACACAAAAAAATTCAAAATATTTACAGTTTATCACTACGCCAAAATTGGGTTTTAGCGGCGGTTTTTTACCGCCGTTAAAGGCTGTAAAACCGCCGTTAAAGCCTTTAACGGCGGTATTAACGGCGGTTTCGTTACCGCCGTTTATGCGCGTGTCGGAAAAAGTGAAACCGTCGTAAAAAGGCAAATTACCGTCGTTAAAAGTCGACCAAAAACGACGATTTTTTACCGCCGTAAATAGGTTCAAATTTTTCAAAAAATAATTTTTTCTTCTTGCACTCCCCAAGTTTTGAACCCAAGACCTCTCATCCACCCATACCAACCACTCTGCCACAGCCACTCTTCATGAAATATATTCCCTAAATAAATATTTAACATTATTTTTACTTTATTGTAGATGGTTTCGCCGGAGCACGCCGGAGTTTCGCCGGAGCTCCGCCGGCAAAGGCCGCCGTCATTAACGGCGGTAATGGTTGGGCATTAGCGGCGGTTTTGTTACCGCCGTTAAAAGTGGGTTTCATTACCATCGTTAAAGACACTTTTAGTGGCGGTTTTTTTAACGGCGATAACGAAACCGTCGTTAACAGCGGTATTAACGACAGTTTTCGTTACCATGGTTAATAGTACCTTTAACGGCGGTTTTCGTTACCGCCGTTAAAAAAACGGCCGTTAATGCCCTGTTTTGGCGTAGTGTTAATTCATGCGATATAGGCTCACAAGGGTTTGGCCTGCTGGTTTCGGATGTGTTTCCTGTGATCGCTTCAATTGGGCCCACTAGGATGAATACGTTGAATACGAGTTATTCAAAAGGAAAGTAAGGACAGAGGTTCTAAAAATTTTATTAAAATTTTTAGAAAATATTTTATATGGGTATGGACGTGTGTGAGTCTCACATTTATGTAAAATATTTTGTAAAAATTTTGATAAAATTTTTGAGATATGTAGCATTGTTGAAAAGAAAAACTCCGTTTGGAAGGGTTTTGGAAACTTAATTCTACACCCAGATTTGAGTGTCATGTTTGTTTATAATTTTCAAATATTGATTCTACACTCACTTTTGAAAACATGTCTATCCGGTCATTTCCTGGATGTCCGGCCGGTTGACCGGAATAGCTTTTTTTTTTTTTTTTGTGCACCTGTTATTTTTATATTTTGAATGAAAAATATTTTCAGAATGTTTTTAACTTTTTTTTTTAGTTTTGAATATAATTTTGAATTGTGTATTTAGTTATGAGTTGTAAGTTTTTTAATCAAATATCATATGTCAAATCAGTCAATTCAAAACTTTTTTCAAAACTCATAACTAAATAAATTTTTCACTCTCAAATCATAATTCAAAAACACACAAATACAAAATACAACTCTAATTTCAAATTATAATTCTAAAGCTCTTACTTTTCAAAACTCAACCCTATTTTTAAATCATGATTTGGATACAACATGTTAACCAAACATATTTTTAAAATACAACTCAAAATTACTTTCAAAACTCTTTTATTATTATTATTATTATTATTATTATTATTATTATTATTATTATTATTATTATTAATCAATTAATTAATTACTTTTCTCTCTCATCTCTCCTCTCTCTTTTCACATTTTCTAACATCAATGAATCAAAGAAAAAAAATTACAAATCATCCCAAAACTATTTTTAAAACTCATAATCAAATAAATTTTCTCTTTTCAAATCATAATTAAAAAATTCAAAATTTAGAATACAATTTTACACTCAAATCATAATTTTAAAACTAAATCAAACTGACCTTAAACTTTAATGGGCTGACTAGAGATAATTTGATTTAATTGCCCGTGTATTCTTTGAAAAATTCTATTTCCACATATCTAATTAGTTCAAGGCACTCCCTTAATGAAATATTATTTAATGATAATTATATCCTAAATAAAAATGGCTATAATAGACATCCAACAATACACATAATATTATATAAAAAAATTCTTTACACACATCTTTTAAAAATAAAAAAATCTCAATATACATATTTTGAATTAAAAAAAAATTAAATCTTAATTTTTTCATTGTTTTTCATTAAGACCGATCTGATCATCAATCTCAATAAAAGCAGAACAATGGTGGTCAAAACAAATAAAGCACATTAATCTCTTCAGACTGCAAATTTTGTTTCTGTCAATAGTCCTCAAAACACAGCTAAACATAAGGGCCACCATTTGGTGTCCATATATCAGAGCATTTTAAAACTTTCAAGGTAGCCTTAAAGATTTTTGTTCATTTATTTGGTAAGGTCTTTCCTCTTATTTATTTGTGATTATTTAGAATTCATCTAAGGGTGGTTTTGTGAGACCATTCGTGTCTCGTTTGGAATCGTTTGGAAACTGTTTGATTGATAGTGGAATCGGATTTCGATCCCGTGGACGCACCTCATATTGAGGGAACCACGTAAAATTCGTGTGTTGTTTTTTATTTAATTTTTCCGCATTAGTTTTTATTTCCATTGATTGATTTACTTGTGGGAAATTATCTATTTTCCCTAACAACTGGTATCAGAGTTTACAGTTGATTTGGGTTTATTTATTTGCATAAATCAATGGAGGGGAATGCGGGTCGTATGTCTAGCTTCAATAGAAGCAATTAGGTAACTTGAAAAACTAAAATGGAGGACCTATTATTTTGTAAAGATTTGTATGGGCCTATTGAGGGTGACAGTGACAAACCTGATGATATGAGAGATGATGAATGGAAGATGCTTAATCGAAAAGCCGTTGGTGTTATTCATCAATGGATTGATGACAATGTATTTCATCATGTTGCTACTGAAACTTCAGCACATGATTTATGGAAAAAAAATTGGAAGGCCTTTATGATAGGAAATCAGCCACAAATAAAGCTTTTTTGTTTCGTAAGTTGGTTAATTTAAAATATAAATAGGGCAGCCCTATTCCGGAACATCTAAATGAAATAAAGAGTATTGTTAACCAACTTGCTTCTATGAAAATTATTTTTGATGATGAGTTGCAGGCTTTGATGCTACTTAGTTCTTTGTTTGAAAGTTGGAAGACTTTGGTTATGACAGTTAGTAATTCGGCACCTGATGGAGTTGTCACAATGGGCCAAGTCACTAGTAGCTTGTTGAATGAAGAAACTAGAAGAAAATCAGCGGGTTCCTCTCATTCGGAAGCATTCGTTGTAAGAGGCCGAAGCAAAACAAGAGGAAGGAGTAAGACTCCTCATGGTCATGATCAAAGCCGTGACAAATCAAAAGATGGTTCTTTTTCAAAGAAAGACATTAAGTGCTATTATTGCCATGAGAAAGGGCACATGAAGTGAGAATGCCGAAAGCTCAAGAACAGGAGAAAAGGCGTGACAAAAGTGTGAATAAGAAGCAAGAAGACACAACAGCAGTTACTACCAATGATCTCATGGTTGTTTGTGAAGATGATTGTATCAATTTTGTGGGCCAAGAGAGCAATTAGGTGATTGATTATGGTGCTTCTTTTCATGTGACTTCTCGAGTTGATTTCTTCACTACCTATACTAAAGGAGATTATGGTTCTGTTCGAATGGGTAATGAAGGTTTGTCCAAGATTATTGGCATGGGTGATGTTTGCTTGGAAACAAATTTGGGCTGCAAGTTGTTGCTTAAAGATGTGAGGCATGTTCCTGACATTCGCCTCAATTTGATCTCTACTGGGAAGCTTGATGATGAAGGCTTTAATAACAAATTTGGTGATGGAATATAAAAGCTCACAAAGGGTTCTTTGGTGGTGGCTAAGTGCAAGAAGACTCATACACTTTACTCGATGCAAGGAAAAATTTGTAAAGGTGTTGTCAATACACTTGAAGATGATACTTCTACCGAATTGTGTCACAAGCAGCTTGGCCACATGAGTAAAAAGGGGCTACAAGTATTGTTCAAGAAAGAGCTTCTATCCAGTTTGAAAGGTACATATCTTAAAACTTGTGTTCATTGTTTGGTGGGTAAACAATATAGAGTTTCTTTTCATAAAAATTTTGCTTCTAGAAAAGAAAATATTTTGGAGTTGATTCATTCGGATGTTTGTGGTCCTTTAAAAGTTAGAACACATAGTGGTGCACTTTATTTTGTTACTTTCATTGATGATTATTCAAGGAAAGTTTAGGCTTTTCTACTAAAAACTAAAGATCAAGTTCTAGAAGTATTTAAGCATTTTCAGGCCATGGTTGAAAGAGAAACATGGCAGAAATTGAAGTGCATCCGATCAGACAATGGTGGTGAATACATTGGGCCATTTGATGAGTATTGTCGCAGCCAATGTATTCAGCACCAAAACACAGTTAAGAAGACTCCTCAACAAAATGGCATTGCCGAGAGGATGAACCGCACCATTGTGGAAAGAACAAGGTGTTTGCTTTCACAAGCTAAATTGCCAAGATCTTTTTGGGGTGAGGCAATGAAGACAGCGGTTGACGTGATCAATTTGTCTCCTTCCTATCCTTTGAATGGTGATGTTCCAGAAAAAGTTTGGACCGGCAAAAATGTATCTTATGAGCACTTGAGAGTGTTTGGTTTTCGAGCCTTTGTTCACATTCCAAAGGATGAGAGGTCCAAGCTTGATAGTAAGTCAAGACAACGTATTTTTCTTGGCTATGGGCGTGATGACTTCGGGTATAGATTGTGGGATCCAGTCGACAAGAAAGTCATTCGAAGTCATCATGTTGTGTTTCTTGAAGACCAAACAATTGAAGACTTTGGCAAAGGTGATCAACCGGAGCCAAAAAGTAGTGATCTCATTGACATGGATCCAGCTCCTTCATCTTCAGTTGATGATGAAAATGGGGGAGATGTGCAACCATCTATTGAAGATGTGGAGGATGATGCTAATCCTAGTGAAGTTGAGCCAGAAATTGAGGAAGAGCATCCAACTCAAGAACTGCCACCACAACTTGAGTTGAGGAAATCTACAAGGCACTGACAACCTTCAAGAAAGTATCCTCCCAATGAATTTGTGTTGATTTCCGATCAAGGGGAGGCTGAGAGCTACCAGGAAGCAATTGAGCATGCAAAGAAAGGTGATTGGAAAAAGGCCATAGACGAGGAGATGAATTCCTTGCTTGAAAACTAGACTTATAATTTAGTGAAGTTGCCTAAAGGGAGGAAAATTCTGAAAAATAAGTGGGTTTTCAAATTGAAGAATGATAGGAAGAATTTGAGGTACAAAGCACGTCTTGTTGTGAAAGGCTTTGGGCAAAAGAAAGGTATTGACTTTGATGAGATTTTCTTGCCGGTTGTGAAGATGTCTTCTATTCGAGTTGTACTTGGCATAGCTGCAAGTATGAACCTTGAAGTTGAACAACTTGATGTGAAGACCGCATTTCTTTATGGTGACCTTGAAGAAGAAATTTACATAGAGCAACCGGAAGGTTTTGTAGAGAAAGGGAAAGAGAAATTTGTTTGCAAATTGAAGAAAAGTTTGTATGGTCTCAAGCAAGCTCCACGGCAATGGTACAAAAAAATTGACTCTTTCATGATGAATGTCACGCCCCGAATTTTAATTACACGAAAACATTACCAAAGCCTGTAAATTTAGGTCCATATTTTTTTTTCTACATATACGAATATCTATTACACTTGAGTAATAGAAATACGATAATACATGTTCTCTCTCTCAATGAATACAACAACAATAATACATACCAATACTTCTGCCGCGAAGCTACAAATAAATGAATACAATACAAATCCACTTCTTTTACAACTACTATGAAGTTATACAAATGACTCAAGAACGCCGTACATCTTCAATCAAATAATCCAAACATTCTTCCTGTAAAAAGATACAACAACAACGGGGTGAGCACTAATGCCCAGTAGGAATCCCATAGTTCTAAATCAATAACTAACACACAGATAAAAATGATCATGCATGCTGAGTGATACCATATAGTAGGGTGACATTTCATAATCTCAAAATATCATAAGTAAGGTATCTTTTTCTCAAAAACAATTTAAACACTTGTAAGAAAAACCTTCAGCCATTAAAATCATCCCTTAACTTTTAGAAAGACATAGCTCCTTGTGAAACAACCATATTTAAGAAACAACATCATTTAAAGGTTAATAACCCATTTCCCAAAATATTTCTCATTTAACTTCCATTTTTAATGTTCCTCTTTTCTTTCATTCTACTCTTTTACTCTTCATTTTTAACTTAAAACCCCATAACTTCAAGTTCAAGTTCCTTTTTGATTTGCCAACAATTCTCCTATACTCAATTCACCCCATTAATTACACCCGCAAAGTTTCATTTCAAGATAACACAATGTTAATAAACCCTTCCAAGCCAATCCTTTATTTAATTAAGGAACAACTCTCACAATTTACTTTTATTAACACAACTACTTCGTTAAGTTTATCATCATAATCTATAATCCTCATATCTATTTATTTATTTTTTTTTTGTTTCCCATTATTTACAAATAATGCTCATGCACATTTCCTCTTTAAACCAAATTATACATCAATATGAAATTCCACAAATTCATCACAAGCAACAAAAAAAAATCATCAATTCAGCTTACCTCTCAACACATAGCTTAACACAATCCACCTTTTGCCGGCTTACTACGGCGGGATGTGAACTCCCAAAAACCATTTTTGAAAACCAACCATTCTTTTAAAATAAATTTCCAAGTTCTGTAGAGTATTCTCACAAAGTATGTACATGGTTATGCTTTTTCCTTAACACAAAAGTAAATGTAAATGCAATGCTATGCCAAGATAAATCAACGAGGAAAAACATCTGTTCCAATGCATTGTTTCAAAATCACCATGTTCTCAATGTCATCATATGATCTCATCAATTTCAAACTTCCATCATTACTTTAAAAGGGACGGTAAATACGACACTGGTAATCCCTAGGCTGGTGTCTGCAAGTAGGCTCAACAAGCACTACCAAACTGTCATTTTTACCGATGCTAACCGAAAGGCTCGACACCTATCCGCGCGGCTTTCGGGTCTTTCACCCTGGACACTCAAGGCCAACTTAACAAAATCAACTACACCCCTTATCCGGACTTACCATGTATTTACCCCATTCACATTCCCATGTTTCTCATCCAAATCATTTTCTGTCATGAATGCAAATCTCTTGGATTTAAAACCACAATGCACAATGATAAATGATATGATATGCAAATGCAAAAATCTCCATGATTCATAACATTCCTTCTCAAATCAACCGTATACCATCAACTTCCTCATTTCACAAGTCAAAGCAAAACATGGTCCCACCAAGGACTACACATGAAGTTTTCAAAACCATTTCTCCAACTCAATAGATTTAAAAGATTACCAATCTTGCAAAACACATTATGGAATTTACACACATTTACCTTCTATTCAAAGAAAGAAAGGAGTTTTATGAACATTTCCATGTTCCTCAAAAATCTCTAAAGTTCTAGTGTTTTCACCAAAAACCAAGCATTTCCATCCCCATAAAGAACCCATTAAATCATCCTCTTGATTTTCAAAATAACTAAGCAAGCCCACTAGGAATTTAATAAAATAATTTGAGATTAAGCCATTTTGGAAACTCTACATTTTATATCACAAAAACTAAAATCAACATAGTCAATACAATTCTACATAATCACCACAATTCAACATATCTTAACTCAACACCACTATTTATAATTCAAAGTGTACTCCTAAATTTTCATTTCATCATTTCATTCCAAGGCTCATGTTATCCCTATCATTAACTGATCCTTTTTCCCAAGTTTCATTTCATATCATAGCATAATTTACAATATCCATAAATAAGGTTCAATCGCTAATTTTTAACATGATTTTCAAACACTTCCAAAATTCAATTAAACTTGTATATATACAATTCCATACCTCAATTTCATGATTCTACTTTCAATTTGGGCAAACTCATTGTTTATCATCATAAATCAACCTAGGGTTTCAAGAAAAATCTAGAAACTTCAAGAAAAATCCAAATTTCTTACCCCATTACTTTTTGTTCCAATCTTTCCATTTATTATACACCCTAGGTCCATAATCCAAAAACCATAATCTAAACCCCATAATACAACCCCAACATTTCAAACCCTAACCCCAAAATTTCATGATTTACACTATATGCCCAAAATATAGATTTTGCATTTATATATTCCAAAATACCACAAATCTATCTATCAATGTAAGCATTGAAGGAGAACTAGGACCCCCACCTCTTGAAGCCAAAGATGACAACCCAAACATCAATGGCGACGAAGCCACGAACCAATCGGACCAAGAGGAAGCTTATGATGAGATCTACACTTTTTCTCAAAGGACCATGGTGGAACAATCACTCTAGGTGAGTAGATCTAGAAATCTTAGTGCCAAAAGCTTGAGTTTAGAGAGAGAGAGGAGAGCTCATGGTTTGAGAGAGAGAAAAGAAGAGAAAAGTGAAATCAAACATGTTTTGGAGCCTATTTATAGTGGTAGAAAAGTGACCCTAAAGTCAATAAAATAATGGGCCCCAAAACCCCTCAAAAGTAGGGCCCAAACCAGCCCAAAAATCTGAAAAAAATACGCAGGTGTCGACCCCTGCAACAGTGGTGTCGACACCAGAGAGTTAAAAAAAAAAAATCTAGGAAAGCTTGACTGCACTGCTGGTGTCGACACCACCCCAGACTGGTGTCTACCCTAGTGGACAGCAACAAGAGGCAGGTGTCGACACCACCAAGGCTGGTGTCGACCCTATATTCCAGCGACACTCCCAGAAACATAACAACATGCAAGGGTCGACCCTTAGGAAGGATAGTGTCGACCCCAAGGCGAAATTTCTAAGTTTCCAAGGAACGTTTGACAAAAATAAGTGCGAACAACCCAACCCAACAAGTTTAAATCAATTTTCACTCATCCAAAACCAAGGTACAACAACACCGAAGATTCCCAAAACATAATGCATGGTTCAAATACACTTCCCAAAAGTTTTAAAAGGGCCCAAGTGCTACAATGAATAATGGTTTTTCTAAAACCACTTCGGACCATTGCGTGTTTGTGAAAAAAAATTTGGATAGTAAATTTATTATTCTTTTGCTTTATGTTGATGACATGTTAATTGTGGGTCAAGATTCTACCATGATTAACAAGTTGAAGTTAGAGTTGAGTAAATCTTTTGCTATGAAAGATTTGGGACTGGCAAAGTAAATACTTGGTATGTAAATTGTTCGTGATCGCAAAGAGGGGCTGATTTGGTTGTCTCTAGAAAGCTACATTGAGAAAGTTCTTGAGAGGTTCAATATGGATAAAGCGAAGCCGGTTGGTTGTCCACTTGCTAGTCACTTCAAGCTTAGTTCGAATCAATGTCTTACAAGTGAGAAAGACAAGGAAGAGATGTTAAAAATTTCTTATGCTTCAGCAATCAGTTCTTTGATGTACGCCATGGTTTGTATAAGGTCAGATATTGCTCACGTCGTTGGTGTGGTGAGTCATTTTCTCTCTAATCCGGGTAAAGAACATTGGGCAGCAGTAAAATGGATTCTAAGGTATCTTCAAGGGACTTCGAAGGTGTGTTTGTGTTTTGGGGATTGTAAACTAATGCTTGATGGGTTCACAAATTCTGACATGACCGGTGATATTGATTCTAGGAAATCTACTTCGGGTTATTTGATGACTTTTGCAGGGGGAGCTGTGGCATGGCAATTTAAATTACAAAAATGTGTTGCTCTCTCAACTACCGAAGCTGAATTTATTGCCATTACAGAAGCTTTCAAAGAAGAGTTATGGTTGAAGAAATTTTTGCAGGAGTTGGGTTTGAAGCAAGAAAAGTATATGCTTTATTGTGATAGTCAAAGTGCTATCCATTTGAGTAACAATTCTACTTTTCATTCGAGATTGAAACACATTGATGTGAGGTACCATTGGATTCGTGATGTGTTAGATTTGAAATTGTTACAAGTCAAAAAGGTTCACACAGATGATAATATTTCAGATATGTTGACAAAGACTTTGTCGAGAGACAAACATCTAAAGTGTCGAACTTTGGCAGGTATGGTTGATATCTCCACCTAAGTCGGTAGGGGGAGAATTGTTGGGTATACCTCCTTATTGGAGTGTGAGACCCAATTGGTTTGTTAAAAGAATTTTAATTTGGCTTGGTTTAGGTATAATATATTTTTATATATTATACTTGTGGAGACCCAATTCAATTCGGTAACAACTAGGGTTTTGATAAAACAAAACTAAGATTTAACAATATATATATTGTTCCGAAGTGCTGCATAGAGAGATACGGTTTTCATTCATCTCAGTGACTGTGCATGTTGATATTCAATTTGGTGCTTGGTCAGTGCTTTGGATTTGATTTGTTGATGCTATGCTAACTTTGATTCAAAGCTGATTTGGTTCATTATTTTGGATCTTCTACAACTCTGGTTTTGAAGATTTTTGTTCATCTATTTGGTGAGGTCTTTCCTCTTGTTTATTTGTGATTATTTGGAATTTATCTAAGGGTGGTTTTGTGAGACCATTCGTGTCTCGTTTGTAATCGTTTGGAAACTGTTTGATTGATAGTGGAATCGGATTTCGATCCCGTAGACGTACCTCACATTAAGGGAACTACGTAAAATTCGTGTGTTGCTTTTGATTTAATTTTTTCACATTAATTTTTATTCCCATTGATTGATTTACTTGTGGGAAATCATCTATTTTCCCTAACACCTTGTGAACCATACTTTCCTTGTGGATTTGGTGACATCTTTTTTGAAAATGTTGTTCTTATTGGAGATTAATTTATTTCTATTAATGTTTAGAAGTGTTTGTGTGTGAGGAAGAAATGTACTATTTTAGAAGATTTATAATGGTCTTCAATGGAGGTTCAATGGAAGTCTTTATGTAAGTCTTTAATGGAGGAAATTTCATTTCGGACCAAAGTCTTCTTAAAGGGTGTGGCTGGGTCAATGTGAAAGTAGGGTTAATCAAAAGTGTATGGAAAAGGGTTAGGGGTGTGTGTACAATGGTTATAAATGAAAGGTGTAATTGTAATTTTAAGTATGTGGATTGAGAAAATTAATTAATAATCAAATAAATAGGGGTGTGTATTGAAAAAAGATGTGCCTTAAGGTAATTAAGTGTGTGGAAATAGAATTTCCCGTATTCTTTTCCGTTAGCAAACCAAGTAGACTGTGTTGTCGGATTTACCCCGAGATACGTTGATAATTCAAATTCTTATTTGGTAGAATCGTCACCTATGGTTATCCATATAAAAAATCAAATTAAGTAGATAATCGTAATATGATCGTATCATATTTATTATTAATAAAATACATGATAAATATAATTTTAAAAATAAATGTAATTTGATGTAGTTACAAATTGTCTAAATAATTTATTTTTTTACGAATGATCTGATCATAAAGCAATAATGTTGTAAAGCCAACTGGAAACAAATCCCAGTTCAATCGATTCCCTAATCTAAGCATTCAAACTTTTTTTAAGTGTGTAGACCATATTAAGGTATCTGATTCCATGGTTCAATACTTAAAATTGAATATATTCAGTGATAATCAATTAAATCCATTTGATAATCACAATTGATATCATTTAAAAATTTAAATATGTCTTAAAATATAAGTTAAAATTTTAAAAAATCTTAGGTTATGAAATTTGTTTAATTTTGACTGAATTTATAATTAAATATAAGTTTCAATATACACTATTATAAACTCATCACTACTACCATGACCACTACCATCATTATTGCTACCACAATATGTCACCGCCGCCACCGTCGCCACCATCACCACTGCTACCACTACTACTACCACTACCACCACCTTCATGCCATCTCCACCACTACTATTACCACTAGCACCATCACTACCATTACTATCACCATCACAACCACCACCATCACTATTGCCACCACCACCTTCATTACAATTGTCATTGTTGTTATAAGTACTACTATCATTTTACTACCGCTACCACCACCGCTATGCTGCCGCTGCCACCACACTACAAGAATTTTCACTTTTGGTGACTAAATTTTTGGTCGCCAAAAGTCAATTTTTAGTCACCGAAGGGCTTTAGCGACTAAATTTTTTGGTCGCAGAATTAGTAGCCGAAAAGTAGTCGAGAAAGCTAATTGGCAACTAAACTTATTTTAGTTGCCAAATGTATTCATTTGCCGACTAAATATTTAGTCACCAAAAGGTTGGAAAAAAAATTAAATAGCACATTTTCGGCTACTAAAGTTTTAGTCGCCTAAAGTGTTATGTTTTTAGCTACTAAAATTTTAGTCGGCAAATAGTTTGTGTTTTGGCTACTAATATTTTAGTCGGCAAAAGTGTTATGTTTTTGGCTACTAAAATTTTGGTCGGCAAATAGTTTGTGTTTCGGCTACTAAGATTTTAGTCGGCAAAAATGTTATGTTTTTGGCTACTAAATTTTTAGTAGCCCAAAGTTTTTTTATTCTTCAGTTTTTGTTTTTAGCTACGAAATATTTTAGTCACCAAATATTTGACTTTTTTTTGCTACAAAACTTTTAGTTGCCAAATATTTGATTTTTTTTTGCTACAAAACTTTTGGTTGCCAAATGTTTGATTGTTCTTTTGGCTACAAAGCTTTTAGTTGCCAAATGTTTGATTTTTTTTTTTTGCTACAAAACTTTTAGTCGGCCAAACTATTTTTCTAATTTCTTTTTAGCTACTAATTATCTAGTCGCCAAAAACATTATCTTATGTTTTATCACAAAAGTATAATTTCTCCACAACCTGTCTATATTCCATACAACCTGTAATACATATGTAAACAAAATAATACGTATACTATCAATCATTCCACAATCTGCATCCGTATACAAAAAATGAATAACTTTAAATGTCAAAGTCCATACAAACTAACTATTGTCCAAACTAAAATAATAATTCCATACAAAATATAGAATCATACAAAAATCAAAGCTCTACGTATACAAAAAATACTTTCACAAAAGCAGAGGAAGACATAGTTGGTAGAATTATACAAAAGTGTCAAGTGTCTTCCATAAACAAAAATGTTGACTATCCACAAGTCCACGCCAAAAGCCACCTACAAAAAATAAAAAAAAAAACAATTGCATCCATTACAAAATATCAGAAGAGAAAAAACATAGGAAAAAGGTTGTAATAACATGCATTTTAGGTAGAACAATCTATAAAAACATTTTTTCGAAATACAATCATATATATGTATCATGAAAGATTTATTTCAAACTTGATTTCAATTTACAAATAATACAATTTTTAGGAGCATACCTCTTCATAAAATAAATTTTTATGAGTAGAATGTTTTGGTGGTAAATTTATTTTAACTCTTCTTCATTATCATTTTCCTAATCAAAGTAAAATGATTGAGTAATCTACGGGGTTATCACCATAACCATATCATGCTTTATTAATACATTTACCACCCAAAATTAATAAATAAATAAAGACAATCTGTCTCTGTCTGTAGTGTGTGCATGACTGTGCACATGAGATGATGAGACTATCACTGGAAATTGGCAGGCAACCCAATAAATAAATAAACAAATATATACACCAAATTCTACTTAGAACCATACCCAGGAGCACCACTGTCCCCACTCAAAAAACTCAAGCAGGACCTTGTGAGAATAGATAACTCATTTCCTTGTCTCGATCTCTTATCATTCCAGGAAAAGCCTGATGCATCCGTAGAATTCCTAATGTTGTATACTAAAGGTTGAGAAGAACCAAGTGACACAATTGGTCCAGGCGCAATATCAAGATTTAGAGACCTGCATTTAGAAAAAATAGAAGTAACTATACATTAGAAGAAATAGGAAGAAAATTATGTGGGACACATTCCAATAAGTAATATACAAGAAATGACTGAGGAGCATATCAATCACAAGAATTTAAAAGTAATCTTGCCTCCAATTTGCGGTGGCTTGATTGCAAGTTTGTTCAATACTTGTGTATTTACATCTAAAGCTTTAGCACAAGTTAACAATTCCCAGCCTAATAGAGTTAATTGGCTAGCTGGAATTTTTATAGCCCTACCTTATTAAGACTGTCCAGGGATTAAGCATGACAGAGTTTAGAGTCCCAGCCCCAAATTGGAATGAATCATGGTCAGCAGTACTATTTAGTTCAAGCCTAGTTGTCACTTGTTAGGCCTACATATGATCCCTTACCACTAAGCATGTAAGGGTGCAAATCAGGCGGGTTAGGTAGAGCTAAACACCTGCCCAGGCCCAACCCAAGTTTTTTTTTTTTTGGTAAAAAGCCCAACCCAAGTTGTGCTAAGAGCAGCCCGTAGCTCAAGGTCTTCAATCAAGGTGGAATATAAGCCAATTCATGTAAAAAAAAAAAAAACAATTAATTGTATATCTACAAACATTCAATTCACTCTCTCTTGAACATTTTATCAAGCATAACATATGCAATATTGGTACACCCAGTACAAAACACCACAAACACACATCAAAGGGAAATTAACATACAGGTGTGTTGCCAACAGCAACACCATACTTAGTGGCAGCATTGACATAAACATTGTTGTATCCAACAGCTATGTTACTGAAAGCCTTGCCACTTGCTCTGCTCAATACAGAGAACAATATCTCCCCCCACCAGTAGCCATTTTCCTTACGAGCACTCACATTCCTTCCAACAGCAGCACCTAGTAGTGATAAGGGAGTGAATTAATATTTGGTGATTTACAAAAAGCATGCCCTTCATTGAAAACTTATTTCAAAACAAGTTTCTAGGAAATATGACTTCAAAAAATTTGACTTTAGTAGACAACTCTTCATACAAGTATTTTGAGTAAGAACTTGGAAGTGATTTTGAATCGATTTTAATTGTAATTATGCTAATTATTTTTTAGATTTTACAGAATGCCTATTGGGGGAAAAAGAACAAAAAATCACATTGGATTTGGAATTTTCTTTTCCTTTGTTCATTTCTCAGCAACCAAACACAACAGTGAAAGCAAATTAACTAACATGAACGAGAAAATCTAGGGCAAGAGGCCGAGAACAGACCTATAATTAGGAGGAAAGTGTGGCCAGCGATAGGGATTCCGGCGAGAAAAAGGCGAGGTATGATGATCGAAGTAATCTGTCTATTCCAACACTGTATCATTGGATGAAACCAACATACGGCTTCCATAGCCTTCAGAAGCAAACGAAATGGAATCGCAAGAGTACCTGATCTTCTCAGCCATTAGACACTCCTCAAAGAACAATACACGACTCTCCTCATCTTGTTTAGCAATTGGATATCGGAACACCATGGTTCGTCACGTGAAATGCTCCCCAATCTTTGCAGGCTCGATCCAGCTCTGCTTGAAGCTCGGCCTTGGTGGCACTAAGGTCAATCGCTGGAACACAAGATCAAGAGAGAGAGAGAGCAAGAAACAATTAGTCTGTGAAGGGCTAGGGAAGATATAAGGAAAAAGGGAAAAATAAATCAAAGAAAATAACGAACAACGATGAAATTTTTGTTTAGTAGCCAAAACATTAATTAACGGCGACTAAATATTCTTTTAGTCGCTAAAGGTGCTGGAGAGAGAGAGAGACACACAGGTGTTGGTTTGTTGTTTGGAAACCAAGTAAATATATATTACACCATTAGGGACTAAAATTTAGTCGCCAATTAATTTATAAAACCCTCCAAAATTTGAAAAATCCCTCCAAAAATTTTATTTTTTGGCGACTAAAATTTATTTTTGTCGCTGAAAGTAAGTTTTTGGCAACCAACTTTTTGGTCGCCAAAGATAAAAAAATATTTTTTTTATTTCTATTCGGCCACTAAATAATTTTAGTAGCCAAAAATCAATATACAGCGACTAAAATAATTTTTTGTCGCTGAAAGTAAGTTTTTGGCGACTAAAACTTTAGTCGCCAAAGAGAAAAAATAATTTTTTTATTTTCCATTCGGCGACTAAATATTTTAGTAGCCAAAAGTCAATATACAGCGACTAAAATTTTTTTTAGCCGCCAATAATGAATATACCCCGACTAAATAAAATTAGTAGCTAAATATTTTACTTTTGGCGACTAAAAAAATGTTAGTCACCAATTCCATAACTTTTGGCAACTAAATTTTTTTTAGTCGCCAATTTTGGTCGCCAAATGTGCATTTTGTTGTAGTGCCACCACCACCATCATGCCACTACCACTACCATGGTCATTATAATATAAAAATTAAAATATACAATTTAAAAATAATAAATTTTAAATTTGATTTTATACATATTAAATAATTTATTTTTAGTTCAACACTTAATTTTTTATTAAACAATTTTTCAGTTTAAAAAATTTAGTATTCAGTTTTCAATACTTAATTTTTAATTTCCAATTTTCAGATTTATTAAACACCACCTTACAACTAAAAGATCAAATGTTCGAAGCAATTTTTTCATATGAATAAGGCATTGCCAAAGTTGGTACATTTTTCTTTTTGTGATTGATCAATTCACTACAAAAAATTTGCTTTTTTGCGACGGTAAAATACTGTCGCAAGTACCCAAAACGCCGTCTCAAAAACTTTTTTGCGACGGCAACTGGCTTTTAGCGACGGTAAGAGGGGGGTCACAACAAAGGGGGTTGCTAAAGGCCTTTAGCAATAGTGTGACGCTGTCGCAAAATATAGGCGACGGCAAAAATGACTTTTAGTGACGGCAAAATACTGTCGCCATTAATGTGTAGAAATTTGAAGTTTTTGAGACGGCACTGTGGTGCCGTCACTAAAATGGTTATTTGCGACGGCAAAAATACCATCGCTAAATGTTTATTTGAGACCGCAAATATGCCATCGCTAAATGGTTATTTGAGACCGGAAACGTGCCATCTCTAAAAATATTATTTGCGACGGTAAAGAATACCGTCGCTAAAGGCCTTTTGTTTCAACTAATTAATGCCAATATCTTTGGCGACGTCTATACTACCGTCGCAAAAAACTTGGTTTTAATTTTTTTTGAGACAGTGTGGTGCCGTCTCAAAAAAAAAACAAAAAAAAACTGCAATAAAATTACTAAAAATATGAAAATTACCTGTATTAAATGAAAATAACTAAAAAAATCGATAATTATATAATAATATAAAAATTCTTGTATATAAATAAAAATTCATCCATAATTAAAGTATTCTTCCATTCATAACAACACATCAGCAAAATTATCCCACCACATGATGTTGCATAATACATACATAATGTTGTTCACAAATCTAAATAACGTAAATCAAAAATAAAATTTTTCGTCATGATTCTTTCGTGGGTTACAAAAACAAAAGTTTGTCACAATCTTCACACGCCTGCATTCCACAAGAAGCAAACTGCTACTCGGGAAATATCTGAAAATAAAAAATAAAAATAATTAATGAAAATATAATTATCTGTTAATATTTTAATTACAAAAAAAACATAAAAAAATTAACTACTATATAATTACAAAGATAGTTAAGTAAATAATTTTGGCTAGACAGAAATCCGACCCTAACTCCCAAACCGAAAACCTGATTCGAGCCCTGTCTTCTCCCACAAGTCTCTCGTGCCTAGGCGGTCGTGTGTGCCAAGTTTCATGCTAAACCAACATCGTTTGGTGATTTTGGGGTGTCAACACCTCGAATTCAAGTTTCTTAAGAAACTAGTTTGCCTAGACCGAAATACAGCTCTAACTCCAAACCGGAAACCCAATTCGAGCCCCGTCCTCTCCCACAAGTCTCTCGTGCCTAGGCGGTCGTGTGTGCCAAGTTTCGTGCCAATCCGACCCCGTTTCATGATTTTGGGATGTCAACACCTCGAATTCAAGTTTCTTAAGGAACTAGTTTTCCTAGACCGAAATACGGCTCTAACTCCTAAATCGGGAACCCGATTCGAGTCCTGTCTTCTCCCACAAGTCTCTCGTGCCTAGGCAGTCGTGTGTGCCAAGTTTCATGCCAATCTGACCCCGTTTGGTGATTTTGGGACGTCAACACCTCGAATTCAAGTTTCTTAAGGAACTAGTTTCCCTAGACCGAAATACAACTCTAACTCCTAAATCGGGAACCCGATTCAAGTCCTGTCTTCTCCCACAAGTCTCTCATCCTAGGCAATCGTATGTGCCAAGTTTCGTGCCAATCCGACCCCGTTTGGTGATTTTTGGGGGTCAATATCTCGAATTCAAGTTTCTTAAGGAACTAGTTTGCCTAGACCGAAATACGGCTCTAACTCCCAAACCGAGAACCCGATTGGAGTCCCGTCTTCTCCCACAAGTCTCTTGTGCCTAGGCGGCTGTGTGTGCCAAGTTTCGTGCTAAACCAACCCCTTTTGGTGATTTTGGGGCGTCAACACCTCGAATTCAAGTTTCTTAAGAAACTAGTTTGTCTATAGTGATATCCGACTCTAACTCCCAAATCGGGAACCCGATTGGAGTCCCGTCTTCTCCCAAAAGTCTCTCGTGCTTAGGCGATCGTGTGTGCCAAGTTTCATGCCAATCCGACCCCGTTTCGTGATTTTGGAGCGTCAACACCTCGAATTCAAGTTTCTTAAGGAACTTGTTTGCCTAGAGTGATAACTCCCAAATCGGGAACCTGATTCGAGCCCCGTCTTCTCTCACAAGTCTCTCATGCCTAGGCGGTCGTGTGTGCCAAGTTTCGTGCTAAACCGACCCCTTTTGGTGATTTTGGGGCGTCAACACCTCAAATTCAAGTTTCTTAAGGAACTAGTTTGCCTAGACCGAAATATGGCTCTAACTCCTAAATCGGGAACCCGATTCGAGTCCCATCTTCTCTCACAAGTCTTTCGTGCCTACGCAGTTGTGTGTGCCAAGTTTCGTGCCAATCTAACCCCGTTTGGTGATTTTGGGGCGTCAACACCTTGAATTCAAGTTTTTTAAGGAACTAGCTTGCCTAGACCGAAATACGGCTCTAACTCCCAAACCGGGAACCCGATTGGAGTCTCGTCTTCTCCCACAAGTCTCTCGTGCCTAAGCAGTCATGTGTACCAAATTTCGTGTTAAACCGACCCCTTTTGGTGATTTTAGGGCGTCAACACCTCGAATTCAAGTTTCTTAAGAAACTAGTTTGCTTAGAGTGATATCCGATTCTAACTCCCAAATCGGGAACGCAATTGGAGTCCCGTCTACTCCCACAAGTCTCTTGTGCCTAGGCGGTTGTGTTTGCCAAGTTTCGTGCCAATCCGACCCCGTTTCGTGATTTTGGGGCGTCAACACCTCGAATTCAAGTTTCTTAAGGAACTTGTTTGCCTAGAGTGATATCCGACTCTAACTCCCAAACCGAGAATCCGATTCGAGCCTCATCTTCTCTCATAAGTCTCTCGTGCCTAGGCAGTCGTGTATGCCATGTTTCATGCTAAACCGACCCCTTTTGGTGATTTTGGGGCGTCAACACCTCGAATTCAAGTTTCTTAAGAAACTAGTTTGCCTAGACCAAAATACGGCTCTAACTCCTAAATCTGGAACCCGATTCGAATCCTGTCTTCTCTCACAAGTCTCTTGTGCCTAGGTGGTCGTGTGTGCTAAGTTTCGTGTCAATCCGACCCCGTTTGGTGATTTTGGGGCATCAACACCTCGAATTCAAGTTTCTTAAGGAACTAGTTTGCCTAGACCGAAATATGGCTCTAACTCTCAAACCGGGAACCCGATTCGAGTCCCGTCTTCTCCCACAAGTCTCACGTGCCTAGGCGGTCGTGTGTGCCAAGTTTCATGCTAAACCGACCACTTTTGGTGATTTTGGGGCGTCAACACCTCGAATTCAAGTTTCTTAAGGAACTAGTTTGCCTAGAGTGATATCCGACTCTAACTCCCAAACCGGGAACCCGATTGGATTCCCATCTTCTCCGACAAGTCTCTCGTGTCTAGGCGGTCGTGTGTGCCAAGTTTTGTTCTAATCCGACCCCGTTTCGTGATTTTGGGCGTCAACACCTCGAATTCCAGTTTCTTAAGGAACTTGTTTGCCTAGAGTGATATCTGACTCTAACTCCCAAATCGGGAACCCGATTCGAGCTCCATCTTCTCTCACAAGTCTCTCGTGCCTAGGCAGTTATGTGTGCCAAGTTTCGTGCTAAACCGACCCCTTTTTGTGATTTTGGGGCGTCAACACCTCGAATTCAAGTTTCTTAAGGAACTAGTTTGCCTAGACCGAAATACAGCTCTAACTCCCAAACCGGGAACCCGATTGGAGTCCTGTCTTCTTCCACAAGTCTCTTAGCTTAGAATGCAAAGATACATTTTAGCTTAGAATGTAAAGATACATTTTATACCTGATCTTCTGGTGGTGGTGTATATGGATTCTCGTCTTTTGCAGATTCCCTAAATACCCGGTGGCCCATCGATGCATCAGGAGCCTATGATAGTCAATGCATAATGTGTTAATCATATTCGAATTTTATACATAATGTTGTGTGAAAATTTAACTATCAAACAATTTAATTTATATCGAACCTGTCTGTTGGGATCTACACTTGCCCCCTGTGACACAATGGCCATCATCTCAGCTCTCAGCTACTGTAAATGTCTAGTGAACTCTACTCACAGCTCCTCCCTCAACTCATCCCTTAGCTCCGCATGAACCTGCTGGGTGATCTGAACAATAGTCGATGACTGGGGTGCTGACTGTAATGGCCTAGCACCATCTTTATACACTGCTCTCCGAGGCACAGTTCTCCCGTATATGCGACAATATCCATGTCTGTCATGACCTATCAACTCATGGAAAATGGCATTCCTAGCCTCCAAAGTTCAACAATCCTCAAATATCATAGAGAGTTGGCCATTAAACTCATCCTGTATTGAATAAGACATACAAGTATATGCCAAATTAAGATGGTTGACATACAAAAAATAAAAAATAAACTTTAAATACAATCAAAGGTGTTTGGAAGCTACCATGGTCTAGATAACCTCTGGGTCATCTGCTCTACGTGTCATAAGCCAAACATTCATCTTTTCAGTAGACTCCCCTTTATTGGTCATCTACATTTTTTTAGAAATATGAAAATTAGAATCCAAATAATTTGCAAATATACAATGTTTATTTATATACAAAAATAAAACAATAAAATATAAACCTCATGCCGTATCTGAGCGAAAGTAGTACGCCCTGTGGTATGAGCTATGCCGTGAGCTTGCTGATTTTTAGCGTTCCTAGTTGCAATTTTCTATAACAGGTTCAACAAATGTAAGTATATAAATATGATTTGTATGTTTACATATCATACATATAACTTATTTGTATACCTCAGCATCGGAAGTACGCCAATACTCCATAAGTTCTTCCCACTGGCTTGGCACAATGTGCAAAGGAACATCATCCTTCAAATTAGGATCAGAACTTCTAGGCTTGAAATACTTAGACTTAATCTTATTCTTGTGATCCTTCCATATGCTGTTACAGTTTTTCATGCAAATTGGCTTGTACTCCTCTAGACATATATTCAAATTATCGTATAAAACACAATTTCAAAGTTTAAATAATAATAACACAATTTTGGAATTTAAATTTTTGGACAAAAATATACTTTTACCTTCACATCCTTCTAGATAGCATCAAGAATATCATCAAGCACAGTGTTCCAGTCAAGAAAAGTAAGAGGAACAATGTTACCATTTCGCACAATAATGCCAAGTTGAGAAGTTAACTTAGACACGTTATCCCCTATTGGACAGTAATTTTCATCAAATTGTATGTCCAACTTTGTACCAGTACCCCACTCCTTAATGCCCTTGGCACATCCTCTACCACACCTACTCGAGGTTGATGAAGAGCTAACATGACCTGTGAGATACAATAAGAATAAACAATATGCAATGATAATAAATAAATGCAAATTTAAATAATGTCAATACAAATCAATTTCTTATACCTGAGAGAGGCTGTGAAGAAGTTGAAGGGTCTGAAAAATATAATGAAAATTAACAAGTTATATGTAATGAGAACAAATAAATATATATATTTAAATAATTTTCATACAAATCAAAGCAGATTTATATACCTGCGGTTGGCTCATAAGCTGATGACTCTAGTCGGGATGATAGCTGCTGCAGTGCCACTAATGGTGGACGCACCGATGGTAGGCCTAGAGGCTGAGTAGATGATAGCTGTTGTGATGCCACTAATGGTGGTCAATGCGGTGGCACTAATGGCCCCTCTGATGGTGCTCGATGTGATGCCTCCTCTAATGGTGGTGCCACTGATGGTGGATGCACCAATGGTAGGCGTGGAGGCTGAGTAGATGATTACTGCTGTGGTGCCACTGATGGAGGTCGATGCGGTGGCACTAATGGTGCTCGCTGTGATGCCTCCTCTAATGGTGGTGCCACTAATAGTAGTCGCTACAGTGGCTGGTCAGATAGTGGTGGCACTAATGGCCCTTCTGATTGTGGTCGATGTGATGCCTCCTCTGATGGTGGTGCTGCTGATGTCCTCTTACATACCACATCGGACATCATGCGTAGGGGATGATCAGGCTTCCTCTTCCTTGCCATAATAATCTGCAAGTGCCGTGACATTAATTGACATTAGAAACATAGAGAATGGTTTTGAATCAACTATAATATGACATTAATTAAACTAATACAATTACAAAGACAAAGTAAATTAAGAAACTGAACATTAACTACAACCTTGGCCTGAATTCAATTACGGCTTCCCTCACCCAACCAACTTCTTCATCACGGAGCATTATGTTTTCTTCTAATTGTTGGCTCATATATGGCTCGATTTCTGGATCAGTCGAATTCATATCAAATAAACGTCTTTGAGACATCTTCACCACTACTTGCCAGTTTGGTTCTAACGGGTCTGCAACATACCAAACTTGCTCTGCTTGGGATGCCAAGATGAAAGGTTCATTGGTAATTCAATCATCTCGGTACAACAAATGATTGAAGTTGACTAACGTGAAATTGAAGAGATCTTGTATCTTCCTGTGAATGTTGTCAATCCAATCACACTTAAACAACACATGCTTCTTCTCATTGGAATATCAAATCTCAACAATATCCACTACAACAAAATTGAATTTTTATGGCTTGCAATGTATGCCGTAAAAACTCTTTCACGGCATGCACACAAATGCCGTTATATGACATGCCATGGAAAGTTGAGCATCTTTTACAGCATGCAGGTAAAGTTGTAAAAAGTAACAAATTAAACATCAATGACATACTTTGTATGTCGTATATAACTTTTTACGACATTTTTGTCATGCCATAAATCATCATACTTTCCATGGCATAATTTTGCATGCCGTAGAAAGTTATTTTAATATATTTATAACATACTTTGTATGTCGTATATAATATTTTACGAGATTTTCTTGCATGTCATAAATCATCACACTTTTCACAACATAATTTTGTATGCCGTAGAAGGCCATTTTTAATATATTTATGACATACTTTGTATGCCGTATATAATTTTTTACAGCATTTTCTTGCATATCATAAATCATTATACTTTTCATGACATAATTTTATATGCCGTAGAAGGTTATTTTTAATATATATATATATATAGAGAGAGAGAGAGAGAGCAAATTCAAAGTTTATTATATGAGTAAACTCAATATATGAACACACGATATCATTAAAATGCCCATTTTAGTACTTGAAAAGCAAATTACAAGATCAAATAGCAAATTATATGTACAAATGAAAGCAAAAAGATTATATACAATACAAGCAGTCAAGTCTAATTCATTATTAGGAGTATTAGAGAGAGCTAAAGAATCAATTAACTTAGCCACTACAAAAAGTCTCTGCCTCAATACCAATGGTAGGGATTCGAAGAGTAGATGTTGTAGCAGCAGTAGCAGCAACAGGTGCAAGCACACATTTCAAAACAACAAAAAAGCACCCAGCTTCCTGCAAAGCCAAGGCAAACTCAACAACTTACAAAAGATTAGTATTATAAATGTCCAACACACAAAGATCAGGGTTCTTGCATGTTAACATCAATTGGAGACTTCTTTTCCAAATTATCACTTTGATCTCAACATTCCAAATGGGAATTTAAAAAATTAATAATAATAATAATATTTGACAACGGCTAGTTGAAGATTAGTATTACAAATGTCCCCAAATCAAGCAAGAAATAATCTGGTCACAATTAATTTATACATGTTGTTTACAACCTACATAGATATCTCATATCATAGGTATATATATCACATCATAGAATGCTAAGATAACAAGCAACAAGGAAAGAAAAGGAAGAAAAGGAACTTGAAGTAGCATATAACAATTTGCCATGTCCCATATCTTGAATGACTTTGAAACCAATTTATATCGCATCCCCACTTCCCAAAGCATTATTTCACCAGTAGCAAAACCAACTGTATAAAAGAGAATCTACGTCAAATAAAGGGAAGAAAAGGAAGAATTCGTATATTTATTTAGCAGGAGCTCAACCATTGAAATCATAGGTGGTATGTTCAAATCATTGATCAAAGACCATCATAGCAAGAAGCAATGTGTGATGAGAATGATGAAAATCCATGCTGATGACAGCAGATCCTTGATGCATGGTACAAGCTACTATTCTTGGCAAGTCATCCAAGGACCAAGTGGCATGTTGATGAGATGTCGGATATGTAACCTGGCAAGAGGAGCACCATTAGTAATGAATTCATTAGTAAGAGAAACTTGTTCAAAAGAATAAGTGAATCACTTCAAAAAAAAAAATAGTCACTGAGATATGCATAAGCAAAAGTTGACAGCAAGGATCAAATATAGAGGATGAAAGGTCATGAAAGGTCATGAAATTTGCCTAATCTGCTTTCTGTCACAGTAGGGAAGCATGAGTATAGAATGAAAAAATTGAGTTGAAAAGCCTACGTTTTGTTAGAATTCTCCATTAAATTCTTGACCATAAATTTGAATTCTCTAATTTTTGGAGCAAGGTGATAACAGCTTGCAAGAAGAGATAAGGGAGCCACTTATACCAGAAGACAAGACTCGAGCTGATGAAGAAGATGGCTATGGTCCCAAAGATTTGAGCCACAAAAGCTGTTCTACGGAGCATGAATGGATGGTTTACCTTAGTACCTTTGTCGCGGTGTGTGGTTCTTATGCATTCGGAACCTGTGTAAGTGCCAATCATTTAATCAAACTTCATTTCATGTTTCACTAAAGCTGAAAGAAACAGTTGAAGACATTACAAACCAAAGCAAAAATTCAGAACAAGTTTCTTAGAAAAGTAGAATTTTTTGGTGGCAATTCTGAGGTGTCATAATTTGTTGGTTTTTAGGCAGGTTATTCATTACCTACTCAATTGGCCATCACGGACAATCTCGATCTATCACTAGCAGAGGTTTGTTAAACATTAATTTTCCTTCCTGTGAAAGAGGTTATCCTGGACATATTTTCATTATTCACAAATCCTATCAGAAAAACCATAAATCACAAAGGCTAATGAAACAATATTTATAAATAAGGATGATAAATGGACATATCTAGTTTCTATTCATTCAGAATAAGTCAACACAAGGCAAATTCGACTGCTCAACTCTGAATATTAAGTTAACATTAGTTTAATTTTATAATCAATAACCTCAATAATTGCATATCTAATCTCACAAGATTTCCTTCCAGCACTGGAACTATAATCTACACATGTATTCAGGTTGTCAACGTTCACGCCCTTAGTTTTCTAGAGATCTAGATATCTCTTCTTACAATGAATTGGTTCTAGTGCTCTTTTAGGTACCTATTACTGCTCTAGGTGCAACCTTAATCGACAAAGCCGGAAGAAAACCCCTTTTCATTGGTAAATCCTAGTATGAAGTACTATTAGCTGGTTCCAGTTCCTCCTCAAGTACGGTCAGATTTTTTTTTCATTCTAGGTTTCTGGATCAGGATTGGTCATAGGTTGTGCACTAACAGCTATTTCATTCTATCTAGAGGTAATTTCCAAACAATTAATAGTAAGAGCTTCGCTTATGTTTTTTTTCTTTCTTTCTTTTTTCTTTTTTTTTTTTTTTGGTTTTAATTTTGATCTACAATGATCATTGTGTGGACCAGGTCCACAAAATAGCAGTCAATGCATCACCAATACTTGTTGTAACTGGCATACTGGTAATACTATCAACTCTCTAAAACCAAAAAAAATGTACAAGAGAAATTCCCTATAAATGTAAAAGACGTAGGGAATTTGGTGTCTGTCACTATAACTCCATGGCATTCAATTGAATTTTTTTGACTTCAGAGAAACAGAATTAAAACAGTAAAAATGCTCCCCTGCATCAAGATGGTGTTGAGTTCGATGCCTGGAGTATACAAATCAATTAGTATTCTAAAAATAAAATAAGCGTCATTATAACTCAGCTCATCAAAATTATAATAATTGGGATATCTATTGCTCATTATTCTAAAAAAAGATAGTTATAACTCAACTTCGGGATGTCAGGAACTTATGATAGAATATTGATACTCCATTAACTCTTCAGATCCTTTTGCTACAAAATTGCCCCCCTAGAAATGCTATCTCTCTTAGTTTGATATCTATTAATAACAACTAACAACTGAAAAGCAGCAGCTCATTATAGTTTTCTGTTCAATTTCATATCTTTCTGCAAATTCTGATGCAAAAACAACTACAGGAGAAATAAGTTGAAATGCGAATTCAAAAACAAATTGTTAGAACTTCAAATAAAATCCATCCCACAATATAAAACCAGCTAATGATCTAAATTCAACATGACTACATTAACAACTGTCTTCAGTTTTGTACAAATCTTCAATTAGCAAAAGTCTATGTGTTAGAATTATGAACAGTTATTGGGCATCTCTCCTCAAAGTTGATACAAGACATAGTAAATTTTCCCATAGAGATTACTTATCAAAGATGAATAAATTCTCAAGAGAGATTCACACTAAATCTTTTTTTCTTTTTTTTTTCAAGAACAACTTGAAGAAAACAACAGGAAAATATAGAAGAACCTAAGCCAACACAACATTTGACAAATTACAGCTAATTTCAACATGTTTTCTCCAGAAAACCTCACCAAAAATTAAACTACTCTATTCGGTTTCTAAAATTAAGAATCTCAAGGAGTCCATATGTAATCTATTTCCCTAGGGCCTACATTTTCTGAGCAACCAAACAGGGAAAAAGAATCCACATTACACATCAAAATGAATACTACCTTCAATCACATTACTTCCATTGATTAACTCACTCCTCAAACTTCAACAATTCTAAAGAAACAGAAAGAAAATAATAATAATAATAATTAAATAAATAAAATTTTTCGAGACATTAATTAGCGGATTTCCTCGAGACGCAAAAGAAAATTAAAGGAAATCGAAATAAATGAATTGGAATTTGGATCCAGAATGAATAAAGAAAGAAAGAAAGATAAATGTGAGATAAGAATATTGATTGCTTGAGAGAGAGGCTAAAGAGGGATTAAAGAACTGACATTGATTGCTTTTTGAATGCAATCTCTCCTTTAAGCTGATGATGATCACACAAACCACCAAAGAAGCAATCCACCCACTCAATCCCCTCTCTCTCTCTATAGCGACCCCGGTCTTTTCCCATTTGATTATTATATCGTTGTCATCCTTTAATTCTATTCTCTCCCAACTCATCTTCTCTCTTAGGATTGATCTATTTAGAGTGTGAATCTACCCTTGTTCCTTCATTAAAAGATTGTGGATTTGGAGCACTTTGGAGTTTTGGGCATCATCTTCATCTTCTTCTTTTGAGTTATTTCATTTATATGTTTTAATCCTAAGTGGTGGTATTTTAGTTTGGTAATTTTGGGAGAAACCTTAGGGTTTGTCATAGATTAATTTATATAATTAATTTAAGGAGAGATTGTGATATTGGGTTTAATTCATGAAATTGGGGAATTATGAGGTAAATTGATGTAGTTGGATATTTAATCTGAAATTGAGATTAATTGTGTTGTTATATTTATTTCTTGTTTAGAAATAATTGTTTATTTGTTGTAGAGACCCTTGCATGGCTTAGGTATAAATGAAATTGAGTCATTTATTTGATTTGTGTATTGATTATGTGTTGTATATGGCAAATATCGATTATGTTATATATGTATTTGGTTTTATTGATAATAGAAATATTTCTATTTGTTGTTAATATGATACATCACCACCATGTGGTTTATTTTGTTATAAGAAAGGTTTAAGATTTGTTATCCTTGTTGAGTTGTTATAAATGAAATGTGTATTGTGTCATAGACCATGTGTCATAGACGTATATACATTCGTGTCATAATATTGCAAATTGAATATTTTGTGTTAACCAAACTTCATTTTGGTTCACTACCTCCAAAGACTTAGCTTGTGAGGATTTGGACTTGAAGATTTGCTTTATTTGTTTTATTTGTTTCATTTGAACTATGTAAACTTTTAAGCCTAGGGCTTTATTTGTTTTTGAGTTAGAACTCATGAAATCGTGTCCAAGTGTTGGCTTGGCAAGATGTAAGCCCTTAGGGCATTTATTATGATGTTTTGAATGGAATAAGATACTTTCTCTCTCTCTAAAACTGTCACATTCTCTCTCTTGTGAAGATCATAGCATCACAGATTGAATTTCACGATTTGACAACTATAAATTCATATTCATATTCATATTCAAATCAAATTAACACATGGATTCAAATTCAAATCTCTCACAACAAATTTATAATTAAATATGAACTTCTAGATCAGAGAGAGAATTTACCACTTGAAATAGCAAAAGGCAAACCCTAGGAGAAGATTCAAGATTATAAACCCTAGGAGGAGAAGAATCGACGAAAAGAAGAGCTTGAGAGAGAAAGAGAGAGAGAATACGAAATTGAGATTGAATCAAAATCGATGACGATGGCGCACCTTAGTAGAAAATGCAAATGGCGGTGGCGGTGGAGCTTCGAAATCGAGAGAGAGAACTTCGAAATTGAAATCACCGAGCTACGTATTGATTTATGAGAAGGGGACAAGGTATTGATTTATGAAAAGGAAGCTGCTCTACGAAATCAAAATCACCGAGTTGAAGTGAAGAGAGTGAGCGAGAGATTTAAGGGAGCCCAGCAAAGATTGTAACACATTTGGAGGCGTTTACATTAGCTAAACGGTACCGTTTTAATTAATACAAAATGTGACACTTATAAAACGTCGTTAAATATTATAAAAAGTTTTAAAAAATGCTGCAGTGATATGTAATTTTTTTTCAAAATCCCACTGGGTGCAATTATCCCTTAAAAGAATACACTAAATTATAAAATAATGTATAAATTATTTTTTACATTGTCCTCAATTAGGAAAATTTAAAGTGAGAAGCTTGGTTGGAAATTGTCAGCTTTTTTAAATCATCAAAAAAAAAAATAGATTGAAATTTTTTTTAATAAAAGTTGTCACAGCATGCTAATGCATGTCGTGTAAAGTTATAATATTTTTACGACATGAAATATATGTTGTCTTAAGTTTAAATATTTTATGACATATTTTTGTATGCCGTGAAAATATACGTTTTTAACGGCATGCTTTTGCATGCCATAAAAAAAATTCGGATTGAATTTTTTTTTTTTTGCAGAAGTTTTCACGACATGTTAATGCATGCCGTGTAAAGTTATAATATTTTATAACATGAAATGTATGTCGTCTTAAGTGCAAATATTTTACGACAAATTTTTGTAAGTCGTAAAAACATACATTTTTTACGGCATACTTTTGCATGCTATAAATGTATGAATTAACGACTTACATAGTATATATGCTGTTATTGACAAAACATTTAAGGCTTGGGAAAAAAAAATGGCGTAGAATGTACTAACTATGACATGCATTTAATGCATGTCGTAAACATGATGTCGTGAATAGTTAGTTTTGTTGTAGTGATCTGTCAATTGTCCATAATAGTACACAGACCCAACACGAGGATTCTTGTCTTTCCGACTAGCATAACTTATGGTATCTGCCTTCAAAGCTACACCACAATTTTGTGTGGCTTGACAATCATCCATGGCCTTTACTCGATACCGAAACCCATTCATTATATACCCGTTGAACCTCCTTGCCAGGTTACGAGGACCATTTGCCAATACAATAATCTTTTCAAAAAATGTGACATCACTAGTCCTTCACAAAGTTTGAACCTATTTTAAAAAATAAAAATTGTAAAATTTAAAATGTAGTTCGACTTAGGTAAATAGAATATGTAGATTTAAATACATACATGTTCCTTGAACCAAATGTGAAAAGTTTCAAAATGTTCACGCCGAAGCTGATGATCGTCAACACGAGGCATTTTGACCTTAAGTTCTTCAAGGTGTTTGCTGTGTAGATTGAAATTTTATCAAAAAACAAAATTTGATTCAAAATTCAATGAAACATAATAAAATATTGAGTAAGTGACATAACTTACTTTATGAATGGTTGAACCGCGGATGTACTGAATAAGACATACCGATGAGTTTGTGCCCAAGAAGTATTATCAACATAAAAGCTTGTGATTTCACCAACAGCACGACCCAGATTATCATCACCACTGTAGTTCCTCACGGGTCGATTAGATTTAGTTTCCACATCATTGAGATATTGTGCACAAAAATTCATGCATTCTTCCATAAGATATCCTTTAGCAATTGAACCTTCTGGATGAGCTCTATTACACACATATTGCTTCAAAGTAAGAAGGTACCTTTCAATTAGATACATCCATCGAAACTAAATCGCTCCACCCAATAATGCTTCACCAGCTAGATGTATAGGCAAGTGCTCCATTATTTCAAAAAAATTAGGAGGAAATATTTTCTCTAGATGACAAAGTGTTACGACGATACGATCTTGAATATATTGCAAATCCGTCGCACGATTCACTTTGGAACACAATTGTCTAAAGAAATTGCTCAATTCAATCAAAGGTTCAATTACATTCTTCGGTAACGATCTTCGAATGGCCAATGGAATTAATTGTTGCATCAGAATATGACTATCGTAGCTCTTAAGACCCCCCAATACTTCTATCATGTAAGCGCACGCGACGCAATATATTGGATGAATACCCGTCGAGAACTCTAACTTCCTTCAATACTTTCAAGAACAAATCTTTCTCATCCTTGGTCATCGTGAATTCTGCCGGTGGTAAATAAGCTTTATTCGACCCTCTTAACTGCAAATGTAGGGGTTTTCTAATATTCATTTCTTGTAAATCATGCCAAGCACTAACACCATCCTTCGATTTTCCTACAACCCCTAATATTGTCCACAACACATTGTCACAAACATTCTTCTCTATATGCATCACATCGAGGTTGTGTCTTATTAGATTGTGCTCTCAATATGGTAGTTCATAGAAGATACTTTTTTTCTTTCAACTATGGGTGCGATGTCCAGCTTTCTCCTTCTCTACTTGTCTCCTATGCCTCTCCTTAAGGTCATCCCTCTTGTATTGGGTTAAAATACCCTCAAATTCTAATTGTAGCAGCATCTCAGTTCCAGACAACAATTTTGGTTTGAATCTAACTTCCCGACTACCATCAAATGATACTTTATCCTTTCGGAATTTATGGCCATTGGGTAAAAATCTGGGATGACCCAAGTATGATTGTTCCCTACTATGCTTCAACCAACACGATGTAGTTTCCCTATTGCAACAAGGACATGCATATTCGCCTTTAGTGCTCCATCCTGACAAGTTTGCATATGTAGAAAAATCACTAATTGTCCACAGTAAAGCTGCATGCATTTGAAACATTTGATTTGTTGATGCATCAAATGTAGAGACACCGTCATTCCATAGTTCTTTCAACTCCTCAATCAACAGTTGCATATACACATCAATCTTGTCACCAAGTCCTTTCAGGCCGTCAATAAGCACAAATAAAATTAGAAATGGTTGTTTCATGCACATCCATGGTGGCAAGTTGTATGGAATGAGTACAACAGGCCAAGTGCTATGAACTATGTTCATCGTTCTGAATGGGATATAAAACCATCAGATGCTAAGCCAAGCCTTACACTTCGGCAATCATTACTAAAGTCAATATTCCGACAATCAAAATCTTTCCATGCAAGGGAGTCTACAGGATGCCTAAAGACACCGTCATTAGTTCGTTCCTCTATATGCCATCTCATTAACTTAACCATCTTGGATGACATAAACAACCTCTGCAACCTTGGCTTTAAAGGAAAATACCTCATTTGTTTTGCAGCTATTCGTTTGCCACCGTTGTGAGGACCATTTGAACAACCATCAGCATTTGATTTCCATCTTGAATTGTTGTATATGACACATTTATCAAGATTGGCATCCTTGTTTCGAAACAACATGCAACTGTTGGGACATGCATCTCACGTCTCATACGTGAAGCCCAAATCTATTGTGACCTTTTCAGCTTTATAATATGAGTCCGGGAGTTTCACACCCAACGAGAACGCCTCATTCAATAACTCAAGCAACATGTCAACAGACTTGTCTATCCACTGATTAAGCACCTTCAAATGTAGAAGTCGAACAATGAATGACAAAGATGTGAACTTCTGACAACCCGGATACAATTCACTTTGTGCATCTTGAAGAAGTTTGAAATACTTTGCAGTCTTTGCATTTGGACCGAGCTGGGGTTCAGATGCATGGGGATCAGGCCCCTATGGTTCATTACCCTCAACACTTGTACCAGCATGTGGATTTCCCATAGCCCCTCGTATCATTCCAACCATATCGTCCCCAATGTCTAAATTAGCCAATGTTTCATTCTCTCGGTTACCATGCAGAGATACGTAAGATTCCCCATGATTAATCCAATGTTTGTACTTTTTTAAAAAACCATTCAAAATCAGATGCTCTTGTACACGCTCTCGCACAAGATGGTATCGATTCTTACACTTTCTACACGGACAACTAATCATTGAACCTTCAACCCTATTGGTGTAGGCAAACACAAGGAATTGATCAATCCCATTAATATATTCCCTCGACATCCTATTTGGCAAATCAATCCAACTCTTATCTATCATCTGTACTTCCCTCAAATGCACACTTCACTTCTTTTGTAATCTTTTCAACAATATATATAAATATATTTAAATGCCAGTCATTTTCCATATGCATATGTGTTTCCCACTATTAATTTGCTTCAGGCAAACTTACTGGGAGATATACATCTCACATGCAAAACAAATATGCCCTAGAAAAAAATATAATTACAACAAATGTAAGAGTCATAATGAGATGTAAGGGTAAAAATATAATTACAAGACATAATATCACATATTAATTATCCTAAGGGAAGAGGGGATTGGTGGGCTTCGAATCCCGATTAGTAAGGAAACAACCAAGGGCCTGTGCTATTAGGCCAAATGCTATCCTCAGATAGTTCGTAGTTGGTTTACAATATGTTCATCAATTTGAAACTAACCAATGTTGGACAAGTCACAGTAATAAGTTAAGGGTGCATTAGTCTGTCAGAATCTTTGAAGTAAGTCCTCACTTATTTTGAGCTAATATGCTCTTATATATATAGCACATGATAATATACTTCTCCATTCAACACTCTTGCTTGACTCAAAGATGAATTTTGAAGTATGCTAATTCAACTGTTTGTTACTTCATAGCAACAAGCAAGCAATGTGCACATCATTTCTTTCTTCACTACCATGTGACACACACATATTTCAAGACTTGCTAGTTCTATTATCCCTTTCATTTTATCTACAAAAATCATTCGTTTGCAAGAGTTTTAGAAATTAACATTCAAGAAAAAAAAAGTTTCAAACGGATTTATTAGAACTATTGTAAATTTTGATAGGTCCTAAACATGGAAATGTGAATTGAAACCAATTCTCAAATGGGTAGTCAAGAGATGTGTAATTTGAGGATCAGATTGGTCCTAAATATATAGCTAAGCCAATTAGAGCATTTGGTTTAGTAATTGTGTATCACTATTTTGTGGTGTGAAGTTACGGAACTCAACTCTTATGAAAAATAGTTTGAATTCATTGTAGTGTTTATTTATCTCCATGAAGGTTGTATATAGTTAAATGGTGGTTGTAACACTTGAAGCAATTGGACATCTCCCTCCCTTCTTGCTGAGGATAATCTAATCTTTTTTAAAGAAGTTTGTCTTCTTGAGCACCTAATGCAATTTTAAGAAACTTATGAATAATAAAATAAAATTCATTTTCTTCTTTTGTTTGATTCTTTATTTGAAAGGCAAAAAATCTTCCAAAAGAAAATTGAAAAAATTAAAGGAATCTAAAGAGACATACACAAACCAAAACAGAGATATGAAAAATGGAAAAGAAAAAAATAATTACATATATATATATATTCAAATCATTGTAGATTTTGACCCCAAATTGTACCTAGTTTTCATTTTTTTTTTAAATGGATAAAATATTAATTAACTTGTTCTTTATTTTGTTTATAAAAAAAAATTCACTTTTCTGCCTTTTTGTTGCATGACAAAATCTCAAATATTTTCGCTCTTAGCTCTTTGCTGTTTCCTTCCTTCCTTCCAACACAAAAAAAAAAGAATGAAAAAAGTGTATGTGTGCACTTGTGTAATATTTTTTATTGGCACACCTGAATATTTAACCAGATTACTCAACAGCTCCTTATAATTAAGTATATCCATTGCAAGCTATGAGTATGAAATAGAACAAGCTTTTTTGCCCCAAAGAAAACAAAATCAAGATATGGAAATGTATGAGATCAACAGACTATAGTGAGCATTGCGTGGTAAACGGAGTTGTTGAAGAGGACAAACCGGATAATAATTCTGAAACATTGATGCTCGTCACTCCGGCGAAGGCCGTCGTTCACCCTTGTCACTCTGCGAAGGCTGTCGTTCACCCTCCTTCACTCCGGCACTAAATGATTTTGATTTGAGGATTTTGGGGATTTTGGAATTTTGGTTCTAATAGTTGGATCAATGGATTGGGATTTTAAGGATTTTGGTTTGGTGATTTTAGGAATTTTGATTTGAGGATTTTGGGAATTTTAGGGACTTTGGGACACATGACCGCGAATGGGATATAGAAATGAGCTGGATATGAAATATTTATTTTTTTGCGACGGCATATTTTAACCGTCGCAAATGATACATCATTAACAAATGAAAACAACGTTGTTTTACAAATAGTTTTTTGCAATGGGCTTCTGCCGTCACAGATGGTCCACCATTTGCGACAGTAACTTCTTATCGTCGCTAAATAATACTTTTTGTGACGGTATACCATGCGTCGCAAATGTTCCTACATTTTTCTTTTACAATCATTAGCGACAGAGTTCATACCCATCGGAAAAGGTCATTTTTCTCGACGATCGATAAACGCCGTCGCAAAAGACTTTTTTGGCAAAGGCAACTATACTGCGTCGCAAAAAAACCACTTTTTGCGATGGCAATTACCCCGTCACAAAAACCTCCGTGTTATTTGCCAGGTTTTCTTGTGAGTTAGATAATAAAGTCCAACATACAGTAATGCTACGATTATGTACAAACATATTTAACAGTTTTACATAAAGCTTATGTGGCATTGACATATCATTTTTTTGAGCCCCACTCTCATGAACAAGCATTATAGGGAAAAAACAAAAAAAAAATGAGGGAAAGGAAAAACGAATCTGCAAGTAATTTCAGAAATAGTGGGATCTTCGACTTTCTCTACCTCACGTTGCTTTGCACACAATCTATCGTCTCTCTCTTTACAAGTTATCTTTTGTCGTAGGTTTGACTGGAACTCCCTCGTGTTTTTGATAATCGACTAAACCTATGATAAATTGAACCTGAGATAAAATTTTATTCAAAAAAAATAATAAATGATAGAATATAAAAAGCTTGACTATGAAAATGAAAAAAGGCTACCACATAACAAATATTAACAAAAATGTTTCCACGTAATAAGAAAAACAGAACCTGAGACATACTTGGTAAAATTCTAACTAAAAAGGAGAATTAAGAATAAATAAATAAATTCATAACCACAAACTCTCAGTAAAATACTAGTCCTCCACCAAACAGAAAAAACATTTCCTATCCATTTTTTAACTCAATCAGCAACAAACACATTGGTTCAATTTGTGCTCCGAAAATACGCTTGTAAGCTAGTGTTCTTGAACAAACCATTTGAACTACCCAACAAATAACACATCAGATAAAGAAAAGCTCTTGATAACTTCATTTCATCAATACTAAAAGATATCCCTTGAATATTGCAATTGAATTGAGTCTCAACAAAATATAAGGGATGAACGAACATCAGACAATACCAAAATGAATCAGGAAATATGAATTTCAAAAAAAATTGAAAGTTTACCCAAATCCCAAATCAAATGAAATTTTAGTTGGATTTCAAATAAGAAATTTTTTAGTCCAATATTTGACCCAACTTTCAATAATATTTGACAAGTTGTGTGGAGGAGAAAAGCTCAAGAAGAGTATATATTCACAATTGTCTCTCTTAAATTGTGTTTGAATCATGAATTTTGGTAAAAATTTAGAAAGGAAAAATGAAAAGGCATATGAAATTTAACTATTTGTTATTCACACCCACTTTTTTATATATTTTTTTGCTAAATTCTTACCTAAATCCATAACCCAAACACAACCTTAACGTTATATTTGGACCTTATATTTATTGAGAAATATACAGAGAAAAATAAAAAGGCAAGCAAAAAGTGAGACCAAAAAAAAAATTTAATTCTATTTTGTTCATTTTCTGCTTTCATTTTCCATTCCCATTACAAATTGTACAGCACTACATCCAAAACCCCAATAGCTGCATTTGAGGTTAAATTATAATGACTACGAGCAATGTTTTCTCAACATATTCATATTTATTTCTTGCTGTTATTTTTTTAAAAAAATTAATTAAAATAAAAAATCCAGTGGATATATAGCATATCAGCAATGGAGGAGTTCGTGGTATCTATACCATCCACTTATACACCCAAAAGCTCAATCATTAAGACAACAATTTTATTTTTTCCCTTAATAAAAATTAAAGAATTATTATTAACATAATAATAACTAAAAATTTCAAAACATAACATGATAGTGAACTGTATCATTTAATTCACAAATTGAAACTATTGATCGTTGGTTGATTATACATTCATTCATTCATGTCATTTCATTTTTCTGTTTAAAATTTAAAAAAGAAAAAAATTAGATAAATAGGAGAAGTAAGGCTTCAACTTTAGACTTTAAGCCTACCAAAAAAGACTTTTATCACTTAAATGACAAACAATATATAACAAATATTTTATTTATTTTTACTTATTTACATTACACACATATTGCGCTTGTCAATAGCTAACTCTATTGTACGTCTTCACAATAATACATTTGGATATATACATATTTTCCAAGCAATTGATTGAAAAGAACAAAAAGAGTGATTGGGAAGAAGCTAAACAAAAACTTTTTATTTCAAATAAGTGGAAACCCTATTCCAAAGGCCCAAAATAACCAGAAAGAAAATTATTAGAAATTTCTTAACAACTTAGACCATTAGCAGTAGACATTTTTACTCTAAAAATGACTATACTTATAAATATACGTGCATGTTATATTTTTATGCAAAAACTTAAAATAATTAGGGGAAATTACAGAAATCCTCCAAAGTTTGACCTTTTTGACAAAATAAATTTTAATTTTTTTATTTTATCAATTAAATCATAATCTTTTGATTTGTTTTTAATCTAAAACACCAGTTTGTTCTCGTTGGGAATGGCTCATCTTCATACCATCATATTCTACCTGCTTCATACTTTAATTTATGGGTTCCATTTTAGGCTCATAATCATGATCTGAACCATTCATCTCATAAATCTCATAATAAAAATCGTTTGTGCAAAAAAGCAGCTTTTTTAGATATCAATAAATAGATTAACAAATCACATTTTGTTTTATAAAATAGACAATTTAAGTCTAATTTGGAAAAACAAAATATAATTTGTTTGTGTCAAGCAATGTTCAATGAAACCTTGAAGTACATGTACTTATCTCTGAATGCCTTTCTCTCTCTAACCCAGAGCTTTTCCCTCTAACCCTTTTTGCTACTAGGGCTTTCGTTTCTAAGCGCCGTTGGGGGTGAGGAGGGGGGCTTCGGCCTCCGGCCGCATCTCTCTTCCTCTCTACCCCTTTCTTCTTCAGTTTCCTCTGCCTTTTCTGGTCAATAAGCCTTGGAAGCTTTGATTTCCATCTTCTCCCTCCTTGTGAGGTGTTTTTTCCCCTTTCGGTGGATTTAGTTTGGTTTTCTTCACTCCTCCTTCCCTCTGCCTTACACCAACCGAAGCCTTCACCAGATCCGTCGTCTCCATCCTCTCAGCTTCACGCTGGCGTCGCTACCACCACATCGACACCATATCTACCTCCTCTTGCCGAATTTGCTGCCTCAACATCTGCCCTCCTAGGTTCTCCTCCTCCAACCCGTTTAGTGTAGATTTGCTACTTATCTACTACCGATTCGGTCTGCGGTTGAGTTTATGGTTTTCTTTTTGTTATTGTTTTATTTTAGTTTGGTTTTGTATTAGGAATCCATCTGTGCGTAGTGTTGCTTACCCACTTTGTGGATGTATTCTATGATCTATCCTCAGCATGCTCTACGGCCATTTGTTGGCCTCTACTTGTAGTATGAGCACAAATACTTGTTGTGTAGCTGGCCATTCTTCATAGATTTACTCCTGTATTTTCTTTGATTTTTCATCTTGTCTTTGATGGTGTAAGTTGTATTTGGATGGATTCCTATCCTTGTAGGTGTTGTTGAGCTTTTTTAATGGATATTACTTTCTGATAAATAAATAAATAAATAAAAAAGCAATGTTCAATGAAACTAAATTTTTGCATAACTCATTTTTGTTAATGGGTAAACAAGATGGACGATTTGGATAATTGGTGAACTTGGGATATGGCCCACAAAATAAAGGGTGGAGAGGTATGGAAGATGGTGATATGGGGGAAAGTCATTCCCGTTTTAGGAAAAACGACGAAAAATAATATTTTAGTTATTAAATTTAATGTAGTTGAGCATAAATGTCCAAAATATTTTTTTTATTGAATTTGATAGTTAAAATATAATTTTTTCATTAATTTTATTTAACAAAAATAGACAAATGTTAATATTGGAAACGAATTAAAAGTTTAAGGTTAAAGAAGGGTCTAAACCTAAGATTTTTGCTTCTTCTTCAATTTTTTTTTTTTTTTTTTGGTTTGTAATTCCTCCAAATTTATTTGTGTCTAATAATATCCTATGAAATTAATTTTTTGCACAACTCATCTTTATTGATGGGCCTACAATATGAATGATTTGGATAATTGATGTGAGATTGGGATATGGCCCACAAAATAAAGCAGGGAGAGGTATGGAAGATGGTGATGTGGAGGAGAGCCATTTTCATTTTGCTTTAGTAAAATTATCAAAAAAAATAATATTTTAGTATTAAATTTAATTTATTTATAGACAAAATATTTGAATTATCATTTTTTGTTAAGTTTAATAATTAAAATATAATTTTTCCATTAGTTTTATTTAACGAAAATAAGTAAATGTTTAGATTGAAAACAAATTAAAACTTTAAAGTTTAAGGTTTTCAGTGTTCAAAAATAGTTTTTTGAATTTTCAATTCATATTTTTATATTTTCGTGATTTTCTAAATCATTTTTTAAAATATCCACTTAATCTTGATATACTTAAAAAAAATTAAAAATTCATTGAATATAACAAAATACGAAAACGTATTGAATTTTATATTTTTTTGCATCTTTTGCATTTGGTGAATTTTATAATAAAAAAAATTCACAAATATTATACTTTTTAAATATATATAGATTAGGTGTATCTAGAAAATAAAAAATTTATACAAAATATTTACAAAAATTTACAAAAAATAAAATTAAAAAAAAAAATATAGTGTCACGCCCCATATTTTATTACTTGAATAACATTACCAATATTCATTAATTAAGTCCATTTACAAATGTCAATTCATCCTTTGATAAAATGATGAATAATTAAATATACATGTTCCCTCTCATGATACAACAATAATATTTTTACATACAAACAAAAAAAATGTCCTAAGACTTACAATAAATAAGAGATTGTTGTCCATTACAAATCATAGAACTCAACCAAAGAAATACTTAAAGAGTACTACAGCTCATTACCACTTTATAACCATGCCAAGTGTTTGATCCTCAAATTAGAAAACATTCCTTGTACACATGTACAGGTAGGGGGTGAGCAATCACTAGCTCACCAAACAATCTCATATTATAGCGTTAGAAGATATGCGGGTGCCAAAATACTTATACATATACGTGAAATTATATCATGTCAAAACTATATAATTTTATTACATAACCTCTTAAATCTAATTTGTTCTAATTAACCACAACTAGTTTACTTAAATAAATAAACATGCTTCAATAGCAACATGACATCATTTTCAATTCGTTCAATCACCCATTGTCAATTGAATCAAATAGTTAAACAATTCATAATGATATTTAACAAAGCATCAAATACATTTTTTATAGTCTTATGAGATGAATGCATATGTCATGTCATGCTCAAAATATTTTTCTTATCTTTTGAAAATCTTATGCACAATGCCAATTTGAAAATACATTAATCCAACCATTTCAATATAATTCCAAAATGGTAAATACGACTCAGGTAATCCCTAGGCTGGTGTCTGCAAGTAGGCATATCTAGCACTACCAAATCCCCACTTTACCGGTCTCTCACCGGAAGGCACGTGGTACCTCCTCCGCTCGTGTTTTTGGTCTTTCACCATAGACACTCAGGCCAACTTAAACCAAAATCAAACTACACCCCCTATCCAGACTTACCAACGTATTTACCCAAAACAAATCCAAGTAATCTTGTTTCACAAAAACAATTCATTTTTCAAAACAATAGTTTTCAATTGCAATTCGAAATTCATGATAACAATAAAATGGAATGGCAATGCAATATGTAACAATGCATTAGAAGAGTTCCAATTTCAATTCCACCACACAATGCTCCATTGTGGTCAATTTTCATATCTTCATCAACGTAATACTATGATACAATCCCAAGAGATGATATAATAATGTCAATGTTCATGTATTCACCACATAAAAATCAACAACTTTCAACTTAGTCTTTTCAAAACAATTCAACAATATTCTTTATACACAACAAATTTCCAAAATCAAACATTTTCTTATCTTTCCAAGAATCTCCTCATTTAAATATTAACATGGAAATCCTCTACCGGTTACCAAAATCAAAACTTTTAAACAATAGGTTCATCAATAGCAATAACATATAACACCAAGGCGGGTTCAAGGTTTCATCAATTTCTAACTCACATACTTTATCAATGAAAGGTAATTACAATCTTTTCAAAACTCATCCACATCTCAAACATTAAATAGAATCAAATTTTCATTTTTCTCATGCAAGTGAAATCTCAGGATCTTCAAGTTCAATCATAATTCTCAATAAGCATAAGTGAATATTCTAACACTTAATCAATTATATCAAAATTTTCTCTTGACTATAATTATAAAATACGACACGAGTGTTCATTTTCCAATTATCAACATCCACCCCATTGAATTAAACCAAGGAAAAATAATAAATAAATAAAAGTTTTAATAACTCATTTTTTTTGTTTTAATCCAATTCATCCATTTGCGTTAAACGAGCTAAAATCACATTCTATTCTTTTCTTGTCAAAAACCACCAAACAATTCAAATATCTCATAAAAATTTTGAAGTATGAAATTATTATTATAACATTACTCAACTAGTAAAACTAAGAACCCAATACCATACCACATCAACTCAATCTCGGTTATTTCTTCAAATCTCATACTTGGTCAACTTAAGCTAATGTAACAACCCTCATTATGCACGAAATAACCCCGAATTATATCTTGATTATTGCTAAACGATAATGACCGATAATCTAATGAACTGATTGAGATCGAAACTGAAATTTGATAAGTTACCTATTTAATTGTATATTGCATCTGTTTGATTGGTTGAGTATCTGTTTGAATTTATGTGTTTAAACTGCTAATTGAAGGCCTTATCGGCGGCCGAATTAGGAACCGTTTAGTGTTTTATAATCAGTAGAATATTTATGATTTAATGGTATATTTATCTGAAAATTGATTAGGAATGATTAAATTAGATTAAAATGAGTTAATTGAGAACTTGGACTTATTTACCGTTTAAACCACTTAATGGACTTATTGTTTAGTATTATCATTAGAGCCTTATCACTTAACAAAGCTTTTGATCAGCTCTTCATCATGTTCTAACCGACCAAACAAGTGAGAAAGGAGAGAGAGTGAGAAGTAAGAGAGATTTGAGCTCATATTGGTGAATTAGCTTGGAGTGTTTGGAATTGAAGTGTAACTTGGCTAAATTGAGCTTGCTAAACTTGAAATCAACACTTTAGGTAAGGAATCCATTGTCTTCTTGTCATCTTGGAGCTTCATTTTGCATGATTCTTGCTCAAATGTAGAATTAAACCATGTTTGAGTCCATATAGGTTGATTCATGCTAGAATTCATGCATGCATGTTGAATTTGTGGACTTTTGAAGTTGAATTCTTGAGAATGCTACATGCATGTCTATGTTTATATTATAGTCCATGTTTTCACTTCATTTTCCAACTATTGAGCTCATTAGAGCAAGATTTGAAGGTTGATTTTGGATTAAAACTCATGCATTGCATGTTTGAAATTGTTCTTGAAATTGGGTTTGAAAAATGGTTTTAATTTACTCACCTTTGGGGCTTGAATTCATAAATTGGCTTTTGAAACTTGTTATACATTGGTTTAGAATGTATTTTCCAGAATTTGGGCCCAAGAGGTTGAAAATTGAGTTAAGAATGCTTGGTTTGAGCTTGGAAGGCAAATCTGGAAATTCCAGATTTGGCTTCTTCAGCCACGCCGAAGGATTGGTGGCTCGAGCATAAAAATCGAGCATCGATTTTGTTTTATCGAAGGATTGTTCGCCGAGCGAAGCCTTTGATTTTGCAACCTCGCCGAAGGAAGGCTCGCTCGGCGAGACCCTTTTGAAAAATGCCTTCCAACTGTATTTTTGCATCCTCATCCCATTCTAGGCATTCTTAGGCCTAGTTTAAGACATCTTAATGAGGATCTAGACATAGAACCACACCGAGGAATTTAGGGATGTAATTATCATCTTTTCGAGTGTGAACTTAGTGTGTGTTCTATTTGTTAACTGTTTAGGGTTGGCTGCTATAGCCCAATCTCTTGTGTAAAGATATGTTCAAATGGCTATATTTTCAATCTTGAACTAATTATTGATGATATTGTTTATTGAATGAATGTATGTCATTGGCATCCTTAGCACGGTTTCCTTGTGGAACCATGATGGCCATCACTCCTTTTGGACCTCTTGTTTATAGGCTAATGGATGTACCACATATGGTGATTGATTGAAATCTTGATTGAAAGACTAAAATCGATTTTAGGACATTCATTCATAACCTTTTACGCATTATGTTATTCATCGGGCTTTAGCTCTTTGTTTATATATATATGTAGGTTCTCAAGCCGGAGCTAGGAGCGTGGGATTGGTCCCCAGTTTTGTCAAGCCAGCCTATGTGCCTCACTGCGAGGTTCCGAGTTGCCATGTTATGGCTTGGGGTGTTTTTGTGTCCCCTATCGGTCTCCTTACTATATTGTACTTTCGTATAGACTGTTTACTGTACTGTTGTCTAGGGATTTGATCCCTGTACTGACTGTTTGTAAATGATTGTATAGACTGTACTGTATCTTTTGAATGAATGCATGAAAAATGATTTTGGCATACAGATTTACACAGCTCAATGGACACTAGTTACTTAGGCCTTTGGTAATCTCGACATCTTGGCGATTCTGATGCTAAACCTATAGGGCGGGTTTGGTATCGAGCGATACTTAACGTTAAACCGCCACTGCGTGTCCAAATGAGCAATAGGGTGTCCTAGAAAAGCAATTAGGGCATCTCATGAATTTGAAAAGTGTGTGCTTATGACTAAGCGATTATATGTTAAAGTGTTAATTAAGTGTACATTATAATGATTATAATCGCTTATAGTGAAATGGATAATACAAATGAACGTCATCATCTTCGAGGCGAGAATGGCGATTTGAACAAATGATGGGGTGATAATTGAAAGACTCGAACAACAAACCTCCTCCTAATGTGAATGCTAATGAGGTGGACATTATTGCACTAACTAAAATGAAACCGCGCCGTCCTTCGGGGAGGCTTGGTTCTTGAGGAAAAGTTGTTTGAGGTTTTGCAAACAAAGTATTGTTGGCAACCTTCACCGAAGAAGCAAGAAGGTGGTGGATGTTGACGATGCAAATACCATTATGACTTGGGCTCGATTCAAAGAGTCCTTCTTTGAAAAGTATTTTCCATTAGTATGAGAAGCAATTTACCGAACTTGCTAGGTATGCACCACATATGGTGGATACCGATTATAAGAAGGCCATGAGGTTTGAAGGTGGCCTTAGTGTCGCTATCCAGGACCGAATAAATGTTTTGAAAATGCCAACTTATGTGGGTGTTCTCGGGGCATTGATGGCGAGACAAATATTGAAACAATCAAACACCGACAAATGAGTGGCAAGGAAAATTTCAAATTTAAGAAAGACAAGCATAACGTGGGTTTACTCCACATGTGGTAACAAGCATAAAGGGGTTTGCTACCAAATTTGGAGCTTGTTTGTGTGGCAAGAATTAAATTAGTAGTAAAGTTGCACGCGCAAAGAAAGATCAAATGTAGCACCAAAACCGAACCCCAAAGGGAAAGAGCCAGTGTTTGCCCTATCCTCTCTATCTGTGCTCAAAATGCTTATGTATTGATTGATTCGGGTCTACACATTCTTATGTGTCATACTTTTGCGAATTGAACAGACCCTTAGAACCCATGAAATATCATTGGGGATCCATGACATGTGCATATATGTATCCTTGTGAGATTATTGTTGGGGATATGCATCATTTATTGACTTATTACCGTTGAACATAGATCATTTTGATGTAATATTGGGGATGGATTGGCTACAAAAATATCATGCCACCATAGTGTAACAAAACAAGTAGTTTTTGTCCACCGGGTTTACTGAATTTGTGTTTAATAGGGAGTAGTACCTCCTCCATACAGTTTCTTCGATTAGAAAGGGATGTAAAGGGTATGCTAATGATAATGTTAAACGATGTGAATTGTATTCCTATAGTCGAGAGAATTCGATGTATTTCGGATGAATTGGGATTTGATTGAGGAAATTGAATTTACTATGGATGTGATTCATCTAAAGCTCGAATGGCTCCAATCGAAGGAATTGAAAGTGCAATTGCGAGCTGTTAGACAAGAAGTTTATCGTGCCTAGTACTTCATGCACTGTTTTGTTTGTAAAGAAGAAAGATGGCTCATTGAGACTATGTATTGACTACATGAATTGAACAAGGTAAGAATAAATACCACAGCGTATTAACGCACGCATTTATTTGACGTGCACAAGTATTTTCAAGATCGATCTTAGATCGGGTATCGAAAGTCAAACAAGACATTGATAAAAGCGAGGTATGGCCATTATGAATTTTTAGTTATGCCGTTTGGAGTTACGAATGCCCCTGCTGCATTTATGGACCTTATGAACAGAGTTTTTAAACCATACCTTGATGATTTCATTGTAGTATTTATTGATGACATACTGATCTATTCTAATTTGTTGATCAAGAAGAACATGAACATCATCGAGACTTGCGCAAACCTTAAATGCTAAACTGTCTAAATGTGAATTTTGGCTTGATCATGTGATGTTTTTGGGGCATGTTGTTAGCAAAGCGGAATCTCTGTTGATCCATGAAAATTGATAGACCAACGAATGTAACAAGTTCAAGCTTTTGGGGGGTATTTGGATATTACTGAAGGTTTGTCAAAGATTTCTCTAAGATTGCCTCCTGAAAGGGATATCATTTGACAGAGGGAATCGACATTTCAAGAGTTGAAAACTAGACTTATGCCGCACCGATTCGACTCTACCTTACGGATGGTTATCTTGTATTTAGTGATGCTTCTCATAAGGGTTTGGGATGTGTTTTAATGCGAATGGGAGAGTTATTGCTTATGCTTCTTGAGACCACGAAAAGAACTACCCGACCCATGACCTAGAACTTGCAGATGGTTTTTGCATTGAAAATTTGGCGTCACTATTTGTATGGAGCAACATGTGAAGTGTAGACCACAAGAGAAATACTTTTCACCGAATATGAGGAGATGGCTAGAAGCGATCAAAGATTATGACTGCAGATTCGTGTACATCCGAGAAAGGAAAATCGATTTAACTTAGCCTGTTTTTGCTAAAGGAGAAAGAAGAGTTTCTGATTGGAAAAAAGTCCGAAATTGAAATTGTTTTGAGAGAAGAACAATATTGATTGAGGAAATTAAAGAAAACAACAACTGGATGATTTCTTGAAAAAGGTTATTGAAGAAAGATTCAAAACCGAGACGGAGCAAGGTTCAAATTTGAGAACAATGTTCAAATTTCAAGAAAGACTGTGTACCAAATGACGAATTGAAAAGAAGAATTCGCAAGAAGCAAGTTTTCGATTCACCCTGAAAATGTACCAAGATCGAATGAAGAAGGAAATTCGACTTTGTGTCCAAATGTCTTCATTAAGTCAAAGGAACATCAACGACTTTGATTCTTCGCAACCCTTACCCATACCGAGTGGAAATGGAAGCATATCACGATGGATTTTATCGTTGGTTTACCTCGCTCCAGAAAGGTATGGACTCTATTTGGGTTATTGTTGATAGATTGCACACTTCCTACTGTCAAGACAATTTATAAAGCACGCATTATCTATATTGATGAAATTGTGAGATTGCATGGGTGCTGTATCTATTGTTTAAGTTTACATCGAGGAGTAGTGCCTATCATCCATGGTCGAGAAAGGACCATCCGGACTCTAGAGGACCGAGAATGTGTCTTTGGACTGTATTGGAATGGCGCTTTTGAGGCATTGTATGGCGAAAGTGTAGATCTCAATTAAGTTGGAGATGGGCCTTGCTTGGGGCGAAATTGTTTACGAAAAGATAAAATTGAGATAGAGAATATGAAGTGGGTGATCACGTGTTCGTGAAAGTGACACCAATGAAAGGTATTGAAAATCAATCCGGTGGCGTATCAGTTCGCTTCCTCTGAAATGGAGCATATGCATAACGTCTTCCACATTTCGATGTTGAGAGACTATCTTGAGATCCGTTTCATGTGATTGAGCCTACTCGTATCGTGTTGAGTGATGACTACACTGATCAAACGCTAGTGAAAGTTGATAACCATGGTGGTGTGTATGCCACTTGGAAAGGAAGATGACATGGCTAGGCGATATCGATTTGTTCGTTGAGCCCTATTTTCTTCAATGAAGGTAACTCGAGTTTAGAGGACTAAACTCCTTATAAGAATAACCCCGAATTATACGATAATGACTAATAATGATTGAGAAAATTTGATAAGTTACCTATTTAATTGTATATTCATCTTTTTGATTTGTTGAGTATCTGTTTGAATTTATGTGTTTAACTAATTGAAGGCCTAGTGTTTTATAATCAGTAGAATATTTATGATTTAATGGTATATTTATCTGAAAATTGATTAGGAATGATTAAATTAGATTAAAATGAGTTAATTGAGAACTTGGACTTATTTACCGTTTAAACCACTTAATGGACCTATTGTTTAGTATTATCATTAGAGCCTTATCACTTAACAAAGCTTTTGATCAGCTCTTCTTCATGTTCTAACCGACCAAACAAGTGAGAAAGGAGAGAGAGTGAGAAGTAAGAGAGATTTGAGCTCATATTGGTGAATTAGCTTGGAGTGTTTGGAATTGAAGTGTAACTTGGCTAAATTGAGCTTGCTAAACTTGAAATCAACACTTTAGGTAAGGAATCCATTGTCTTCTTGTCATCTTGGAGCTTCATTTTGCATGATTCTTGCTCAAATGTAGAATTAAACCATGTTTGAGTCCATATAGGTTGATTCATGCTAGAATTCATGCATGCATGTAGACTTTTGAAGTTGAATTCTTGAGAATGCTACATGCATGTCTATGTTTATATTATAGTCCATGTTTTCACTTCATTTTCCAACTATTGAGCTCATTAGAGCAAGATTTGAAGGTTGATTTTGGATTGAAACTCATGCATTGCATGTTTGAAATTGTTCTTGAAATTGGGTTTGAAAAATGGTTTTAATTTACTCACCTTTGGGGCTTGAATTCATAAATTGGCTTTTGAAACTTGTTATACATTGGTTTAGAATGTATTTTCCAGAATTTGGGCCCAAGAGGTCGAAAATTGAGTTGAGAATGCTTGGTTTGAGCTTAAGGCAAAAAAATTCAGTTGGTGGCTTCGCTTTCGCGCACGCTCGCGAAGGATTGGCTCGGCTCGCGTATCTCGCACATCCAGTACTTTTACTATTTCCGCGAAGCCTAAGATTTTGATTTTTCGCTCGCCGGCGAAGAAGGGCTCGCTTCGGCCGAGACCTATTTTCAACAACTTTTGAAAAATGCCTTCACTGTATTTTTGCATCCTCATCCCATTCTAGGCATCCTTAGGCCTAGTTTAAGACATCTTAATGAGGATCTAGACATAGAACCACCCGAGGAATTTAGGGATGTAATTATCATCTTTGTGAACTTAGTGTGTGTTCTATTTGTTAGTTTAGGGTTGGCTATAGCCCAATCAAAGATATGTTCAAATGGCTATATTTTGAATCTTATTGTTTATTGAACTGATATTGTTTATTGAATGAATGTATGTGCTCATCGGTTTCCTTGTGGAACCTATAGGCTAATGGATGTACCACATATGGTGATTGATTGAAATCTTGATTGGAAATCTTGAAAAAAAAATCTTTGTTTAATGGTGATTTCATTCACATTCATTCATAACCTCTTTACGCATTATGTTATTCGGGCTTTAGCTCCTTTGTTTATATATATATGTAGGTTCATTGGTCCCTATGTGCCTCGAGGTGCGAGTTGCCATGTTATGGCTTGGGGTGTTTTTGTGTCCATTTGATCCTTGTAAATGATTGTATGTATCTTTTGAATGAATGCATGAAAAATGATTTTGGCATACAGATTTACACAGCTCAATGGACACTAGTTATTCCTAAACCCATAGGGCCGGGTTTGGGTCGTGACACTTAATCTCATAATATTAAAGTTAGAAATTAAACCCAATAACACCTCTTTAATTATAAAGGATTTAAAATATTAACCAAACTAATTTAATTCATCAAATTAGTAAGTTCATTATTTTCACCATCTTCCAAATTAATAACACCAAACTTAACCTCATATGTCTCATCTCTTAAATACACCCACATTTCATGCCTAGCCAATTTCCCTAAATCTCTACAAATAACAATTTCACAATTTTTCTAAAATTACCTAATCAACATGATATTTACATTAAAAATTGTAAAATATGCCCAAGAGTAACATTTTCAAAGTTATGAGTTCAAAAGTCCACATTTCACATTTTTATTTTCACAAAAATGAACATAACTTAATCATCAAATATCACATTTCCTAAAGTATCATGAATATAACACTTTTAGAGTTTTTAATCCCAAAACAACTCTATAATCCCAACATCAATATCAATTTATTTTTCTCAAAAATAAATTCCAAAATCAAAGATGAAAAATATTTTAACTTTATATTTCTCAAAATAAATCATCTAATCATAATATGGTGTAGATACAATCCATACAACTATTAAAATTAAATTTTTGGATTTTTAGCAAAAAACTTTTTAAGACAAGGTGATTTTCCCAAATCAATCTCAAAATACCAATATTCTTAACATTTCAATATAATTTTTCTTCCAAAAATTACTAAGTAAAAATCTGAAATATATATATATGTGCAATACCTCATATAATGACATATGTTCTCAAAATATCCCTAACATAGCTTTAAAGTAATAATATGAAGAAAGTCCCTACCTCAAATATAAAGAAAAGCAAATCTAAAAATGCAAACATCACCCAATCATGGATCCAAGACCACCATTGCGAAGATCAAGATGAGCTCTTCGACTTTCATTTACAACACTTTTGCAAAATCTCACTCTAACGACTTCCATTCTAAGCTTAAAGCTTAAGCCAACAATGGAGGAAAAAGAAAAAAGAAAAAGAGAGAGACAGAGAGAGAGACGGAAAGGGAGAGGGAGAGGGGGCGGAGCTCTCTGCTCCAAGCCAAAAAGAAATGAATAAAAAAGGAAATGAAAAAATGGAAGGAAAAAGTGGAAAGGCAACCCACGTGGGTTTGCTTTCCAAAATTTGGTTTCCCTAAAAATATAATTTTTGTAATGATACCTCAAAATTTTATAATATAAATTATAAAATAATATAATTTTTCTCACTACAAAATATAACATTTTTGTACACCACAAAATATAATCTTTTGCTCACTATGAAATAACACCCATTTTATTCACTATAAAAAATATATAATTTTTCACCATATGGTATACACCATAAAATCAACTATCAGATATTTATTATAATCGTATATAATAAATAATAACAACTTCCAATGTGGTTACTACCAATCACCTAATTAAAAAGAACCAAACAGTTAAACATGTGTCATTAAACAAACTGACTTGAAAAAAAATACTAATACACTACTAGAAAAAAAACTGAGAAAAACTATGTCTCTAGTTGCTTCCAATGGCACTAACGGTGATCAAAGTGAGAAATCCACAGAAGAACAAGATCATCTCTCTCGAAGCACTAAGAAACTGAAAACGCATGGGGGTGATGATGATGACAACATGGCCGAGCCTTCATCAGCTATTGAGGGACCAACGGATTTCTTGAATAAATTTGATGCTAACTCAGAGGCTCAAAATCTATCAAAGCCTCAAGCTCCGAAATCTTTCAAGGAGGAACTTACCAATAGAAGCTACGATGAGCGAGCATTTGATGAGGATCTCGATCGTTTATCCACGAATGAAGACGAATTAGAGACAGAGGTTATGGAAGAGGAACTATGTGATGATGAGCCAGATCTGGGGATTCCTCGAATCAAACTTCCCAGAAACCTTTTGAATAAGATTAGGAGGCCTTGGAAAGTTTGCCTCATGGTTAAACCGCTTGGGAGAATTATAGGTTACAAACTGCTAACTTTGAAAGTTAGGAAAATTTGGGACCTCTAGGGAGATTTTGAAGCAATTGATTTGGGATTAGGGTTCTTTCTCTTCAAATTCCAAATGAAGAATGATTATACGAAAGTCTTATCAAGGGGGCTATGGATTATTTTGGACCACTACCTCACTGTACGGAAATGGTGCCATGACTTCAAGCCATCTTAAGCGAGAGAAGTCACTACCGCTATTTGGGTCAGATTTCCACAACTACCCATAGAATATTACAATGAGAAGGTGCTTTACCACATTGCCAAATCCATTGACAAGCCCCTGAAAATTGACATCAACACAGCAACGTCAACGAGAGGAAGGTTTGCTAGGGTTTGAATAGAAGTTGATATGAGCCAACCTTTAACAGCTTATTTTGCTATAGGTAAATACACTTATAGGATTGAACATGAACACCTCCATTCCTTTTGTTTTAATTGCAGACTTATGGGTCATCGGAGGGATCGTTGCAGCGCTGCTCCAGTGAATCCTTCCGGCGGCATCGTTCCAGAGAAGGTGCCTGTTCAAAATTTGACCGTTGGAATGAGAATGAGAGTAGGCCCAGTTGTAGTGAGAGTGGCAAGGCCCACCCAGACGACCCACGATCGGATCAACCTTCAGAAGGCTTTGGCCCATAGATGCTGGTTAGTAGGACCAAAACATGGCTATGCCAAAAAAAAGAGGCCCGATCAAGATCTAGAGAAAAAGCCCATAGCAAGGGGCCTGGTAAGCCGACTCAATATCACTATGGGGTTATGAACGGAACCGAGTCTTCCACGGTAAACTAGATTCCTCAAGATCTCCCAACTGACACCAATATAGTCTATGCAAAAAATACCGTTGTTCAAAACCCATTCACAGCTTTGGCAGGCACAGATGATTTGATGGAAGAAGTAGCCTCAGAGAGCACAAAGTCATGTGTAGCTCCAAGTTCAAAGGTGCCATCCTCATCCTTTAAACCCTTGGTCTATGATGCATAGCCACATATGGCCACTACCAAGAAACCCCCTGATCCTCCCCCCTCTCTACCTGTGTCTGTTAAATCATCCACCCTAGAAGTTTTACCCAGTTATGGCGATTCCAATGGAGAAACCAGCACAAAGTCAGTGCTTGCATGATCTATCTTGCATTCAATCAAGAGAAAGAAGTCACTCACCTAGTAAGCTCAGACTAGTGGATAGGCGAAGCTCACCTCTTAATCAAGAAAGAGGAAATGAACCACTATGGCATCCAAAACACCATAGTCAGAGTGAGTTCCCTGAACTCGAATGTCTTCGATTGGATGATAGTAAGGAAGATTCTAGGTATTCCTTATTTTGCCCCTCTTCCTAACTTCCCAAATTCTGTCTCAATGAAGTTGCTTATATGGAACTGTCGTGGAGCCGATAACAAAGTTTTTAGAAGAACCATGAAGGAACTTGAGAAAAACCATAAACCTTCTATTATTGTTCTGATGGAAACCAAAATTGATCTTAGCTCAATGAGTTTATTTTTTAACAAATTGGGGTTTACTGCCTCTTCCCATGTTGACCCTGTTGGTAGGAGTGGAAGCATTTGGGTGCTTTGGGACCCTTTCAAGGCTACAGTGAAAGCCCATGAAGTTAATGCCCAAGTTATCCAAGATTCAACGGGATAACCATGCCGATTGGATTCTGTTTGCGGTTTATACAAGGCTGATTCCTAGGAACCGTGACCTTTTGTGGGATAACCTTGAATCTGTTGTTGATAACATGAACCTGCCTTGGCTTGTGGCTGGGGATTTCAATGACATAGCTTCTTAAGGGGAAAAAAGAAGTCTCAGCACAACCCTCTCTTCTACTCAAACTCGCAAGTTTAATGCTAGAATGAATATGTGTAACCTGATGGATCTTGGGTGCTCAGGGCGCCAACTCACTTGGTCCAACGGAAAGCAAGGCCTAGCCAATACTTTGGAGAGACTCGACCGTGCTGTTTGCAACTTTGAATAGCATGTTGCTTTCAATGAAGGTGCAGTTCGAAATCTACCTAGAACCTTTGATAGTGTACACGCAAGGTATGGACTTTCCTAACCTCTTAGCTAGGCCTTTCAGATTGGAGGTTGCTTCGCTTACTGATAATACCTTCAAAACTATTGTTGAAAATTCCTGGGCTGTTGATAACAACTCTATTATTGATACATTGAATTTGTTTACTAAAAATATTTTTGCTTGGAACAAAAATCATTTTGGCAACATTTTTCAAAAAAAAAGATGGCTTCTTGGCCGTATTGAGGGCATCCAAAAAGCCCAATCCCTTATTTATTCCCATAATTTGTTTTTACTTGAAAAGGAACTTGTTAGGGATTATAACAATATTTTGTACCAAGAAGAGTTATTGTGGTTTCAAAAGTCCAGGGCTAACTGGATCACCATGGGTGAGAGAAATACGAGATATTTTCACATCTCTGCCATTACGAAAAGGAGGAGGATGAGAGTGGTTACCTTGAAAGATCATGATGATGATTGGATTTCTGATCCCATTGATCTCAAAAACCATGTTTATAACTATTTTGTAACTTGTTTAAGAAAGGTACCAGTGACTCTCAGTGTGTTGGCCTTGACCCCCTGCATCCTAAAATTAGTTTGGAAGACAATAGATCCCTCATTAAGCCTATCTCTGGTAAGGAAGTGTGGGCAGTCATTAAGAGTGTTAAAGCCTTTAAAGCCCCTGGCAGCAATGGTATTCCATCCATCTTCTACCATATGCACTGGGACATCGTTGGACCTTCTATCTGTAAGTTTATCCATAATTGTTTTGCCAACAAACACATCCCAGACAACATAAATAAAACTCTCCTCACCCTTATACCTAAAGTTGATTACCCTGAATCAATTACCCAATTCCACCCCATTAGCCTTTGTAATGTTCTTTACACAACCCTCACTAAAGTTCTTGTTAATAGACTTGGACCCTTATTGACCGATATTGTTGGACCTTTTCAAAGTAGCTTCATTCCTGGACGTACCACTAGTGATAACGTTATCATTGTCCAGGAGATCCTCCACACTCTTAAAGGCAAGAAAGGTAGTAAAGGTGATATGATTCTCAAAATTGATCTCAAAAAAGCCTATGACAATGTGTCTTGGAATTTTCTATATCAAACCTTAATTAATCTTGACCTTAATGACCATTGGGTTGATCTTATCATGAATTATGTTACAAATGTTTCTGCTTCCATTTTGTGGAATGAGAAAAACTTGAGGAATTTTGTTTTGAGAAGAGGTTGAGATAAGGCGATCCCTTATCTCCTTATCTCTTTGTGTTATGCATGGAAAGACTCTCAAATATGATCCTAGAGAAAGTTCACAACAAAGCTTGGAAAGGGACTAAAGCCTCTTCCAGAGGCCCTATGTTTTCCCATCTTTTTTTTGCTGATGATCTTTTGTTGCTTGGGAGAGTGGATGAAAAGATGTGTAGCTCTGTAATGGGGGTGCTGAAGGAGTTCAGTGAGCTCTCGAGCCTTAAGTTGAGCCTCCATAAATCTAAAATTTTTGTCTCGCCCAATGTGGGGATCCAGAAAGCTAGAGTTTTGAGTAATTGTTGTGGTATCTCGCTTACTCAAGATTTGGGTAAGTACCTGGGCATCCCTCTGCTATATAGCAGATACAACCATGCTCATTTCAGCCATATAACTAAGAGGATTCAGAACTAATTGTCTGGGTGAAAAGCTAAAAAACTTTCCTTGGCTGGTAGGGCCACCTTAATCCAATATGTCACCTCTGCCCTCCCTTCATATACTATGCAAACTCTTGTTTTACCTATGAGTATATACAGGGACATTGACAAACTTAACCGCAATTTTCTCTGGGGTGATTGTGATAACGGCAAAAAGGTTCATCTCATGAATTGGGATATGGTTTGTAACAATAAGAAAATGAGTGTCCGTCATCACCAAAGTTGCCTCGGCTCGGGAACTTGGGTACGAGAAGGGAAGGTCCTGAAATGAGCACCCTCACTCGCCCGATCAAAGGATCGGCCTCTACTAAGCATGATATGTTGTTTTATAAACACATGTGTTCTTATCCTAATTATTAATCTAACTTACTATGTGATGCGCATAACATACAAGTATAGACTCAATTACGAGAATTGGAACAAAACAATTCAATGTTTGTTTTCGAAAATGGTTTGAATTTTCCACCCTCAAGTGGGCTTAGAAATGCGGATTTGCCACCAAACAAGGTGGGCTTAAAACATGATGATTTGCCACTCCAAGTGGGCTTAAAACTCACATTTTTATGAATTGTTCCAATTCAAGTAATGAAGCCTTCATCCACAGGCATTCATGCAGTTAAGCATATAAGCAAATAGCCTTATGACAAGCATGCTATCATGGCAACACTCACACTCATGTGAGTATGCTAAAGCGTAAACACTTACAGTATACTCCGAGCCAAAATAGAAAACTAATTAGAAAACCATGCATGCTCCTAACTATACAAAATGCCTAATGCAACACATGCAAAATGCAAATAAATAGGCTCGACTATCTAAGATGTCATATGAGTAAAACACTTGATACACGTATTCAAATAAGTATTGAAATACGATGCAGTTTGAATGATGCGCCAAGCCCGGTGCATGCAAGACAAATGAATGTACGCAAACATGCAAGCATAAGGATGCTAATCAAAATATGACCCTAAACTAACCATTGAAAGCGGTTAAATAAAAGGGAAAAAGACGTGGGGTTGGAAAACATGCACACACACATGCACCCTTATTACAACATTGCGCCCTCTCGAAGGAGGGTCCGAATAATAAGCTAACTAGCTGCGCTAAGCTAAGTTACTTATTACAAAACAACTAATTAACTAACTATTCTAGCTAATTAAATATTACAACACAAATGAGATTGAATAACTAGCTAAACTAAGCTAATTAAAGCAATTAAATTAATTAACTATCTAAGCTAATTAATTACAACACATTGAAATAGCTAGAAGCAACTAACTAATAAAGCAATAAGAAGAATATGGCCTCGCGAGCGAGGTAGACATGCATGCTCAGTTGGCGTCGTCCTGAAAACCCATTGCCTTGCCTTCGGTTGTCTTTGTTTGCACCCGCCTTGATCTCTGAAAATTGTGTCAATCTCCAGATTGCCTTTGCTTCAACACAGGGACCTCCTGGTGGACTGCCAGCCACTTAAGGGGGTTGTCAGCCACTTCAACTTGCCGGTCAGCCAGTTAAAGTGGCCGGTCGACCAGTTGCTTTTCCAAACTTCTGGTTTTGCTGCAACAGAGAACAACAGAGCCAAGACAATGCATTTGCAAGAAAATGTACGTACTACCACCCTCTTCATCATGTCTCAAGCTCAAAGGAGTGTGGCACTCAGCTCTCAAGCCACCAACCAAGCATTTTCAATGCATGGTGGCCAAGAACCAAGTTTGTACCGTGTTGGTGAATGCGCACATAAGACTCAAAGGGTTGCCACCCTATCATGCATGATTAAGGGTGACAACGACCAAGAAACGCGACACGTTTTATCACTTTGAGTATGAAACGTGTCACATTTCTTGTGTTTGGATTAACGTCCGATCCAAACACATGCAATGCAATGCAACACAACATGCTTATCTTGTCATGTTTTACTTGATTCAATTTTGTTTACACATTTTAAGTTACCAAACCATTCATTAACCAATTTGTCCAAATGTGAAAAGTCCTCTAATGGGAAAGATGGCCTTAGCCACAAGCACCTTGAGCATGGAAGAAGCCTCATACTTTTGGTTAGTAGAAGCCCTCAAAAGAAGGCTAAACTATTAGGCATGAGAGCCTCAATTCTATGCTCAAGCTAACAAGGGGCTTAAGACTACTTTCAAAGCAAATGAAAGAGTGAAGCATGGAGGAAGATTGTAGACTTTTTAGTACTGAAATGGCATGCTAAGGACACTAAATCATGCAAAGAAAGCATGCAAGACATATTCAAGAGCTATAAGCATCAAGACTAGTGAAGAGCATTACACTAGAGGCATGCAATATCAAGCATAAACAACCAAATCAGCTTTGGATAGAGCTCAATCATGCCAAAATAATGGTCTAAACATGCTGAAATGGGAGCTCAAATGCTAGAAGAACATGCACACATGTTGGCCTATAAGCAAGACATAATACACAACCCTTAAAAGCTATGAAGAAGTGAAGCATATGAGAGTGTGACTACACTACATGCACTGAAATTATATGCTAAATGGTGGCATACCATACAAATGTCACATGCATAACATGTTAAAGGCCTCAAAACTCAAAGCTAGTCAAAGCCCTTTAAACTACAACCATGCAAGGGAAGCCTCATATGATCGAACCAACTCAAAACAGATTTAAAACACATCAAAATAGTGGCTAAAACTTGCTAAGACTTAGGTACAAAAGGCAAGAAAATCATGCCCATGTATTGGCTCACAAACAAGGCATGAGGCTCGACTTCTCAAAAGCATTGAAAGAGCGATATATGTGAGAGTATGACAGTGATACATGCTCTGAAATCACATATTAAATGATGCCATATCATGGAAACAACCCAAGCAAAGCATGCTAGAGGACTCAAAACACAAGACTAGTAAAGCCATTTACACTATAGCTGTACAAAGCAAGCCCCAAAAGGCCAAGACCACTCAAAACAGTCCTAAAGCATGTCAAAACAATGCCAAAAACATGCTGGAGTAGAGCCAATACATGCTAGGTTAATGGGCTAACTCATGAGTCATGCAAGGCTAACAAGTAGGATTACACTACAAGTGCAAGAAGCATGCAAGAAGTGACCAAACTAGACAAAAACATAGTTATGACAGGTCCAAAAAGTCACAAAAATATGCTTGAACTAAGCCACAAAAGGATAGAAACACATGCTCATTTAGTGGGCCATCAACAAATGTAAGCAAGACAAGAGGAGAGGGGACTACCCCCTCCTATTTAGGACCTCAAAACAAGCTTTCTACCATTGAAATTCCTCTGGAATTCAGTGGTTTTAAGGCCAAAAGAGATGGACTCAAAAGCCTTTAAAAGAAGGTTCTAAAGGCTTTGCAAGCCAAAGAGCAAAAGGCTCAAACCAACATTTTTAAACCATAAAAAATAGGGTTTTTTGTAGTTAAAACCAGCCTCAAAAATAGTCCAAGACAATGGAAAAATGATGGTGAAGCAAGTGACTAAAGCAAAGCTTAAAAGGGGTAAGGGTTCACCTTTGAAGCACAGCAGCAAATCAACCACTTTTCTGAGCCAAACAACCTTCCAACATCCCAAAAATAAGTTCTAAGGGACCTCAGCCCAAAGATATACAACTTTGGTTAAGGATGTCTAGGCAAACTAGAAGTATTTATCTACTTCTATGTACAAAATGGCAAGAGAGAGAGAGCTCTAGAGAGAGAGGCAAAAATTTTGCTCTAAAAATTTTCTAAAGAGAGGATTTTTTAGAGAGAGGGATATTTTTGCTCTAAAAAATCTGAACTCTCAAATAGGGGAAGGAAGCTCCCCTTATATAGGCAATGCAAGCCAAAAGGCTTGTTCAATCCCTCTATACGTGTATGGAGGATGAGTTCAGTGAGCCATAGCTGTCTTAAAAGATCTGAAAATATCAGAAAAATGAGAAAATTGGCTGCCAGCCAGTTCAAGTGGCCGGCCGGCCACTTAAACTAGCTGGCCAACAACTCCAACTAGCTGGCAAGGAGAAAAAGTGGCTAGCAAATGCCAAAAGTAGCCGGCAGGGCCCCACTCTCCTTTAGCCAAGAGGCACCAAGGTTTGGCCTAACAACAAGGCCAAAACACAAAGGGTTTAAAGGTTCAAAGACAAGGCGGTCGGCTGAGACCTTCGGGCACTCAAAACTAGCACAAGCATGCGTAATCATCGAGTGCACAGACGATGACGTCTGAGTCTTAAGGTCGGTCAAAAATGGGGTGTTGACACCCATCACCTCCTCTAGCGATGCAACTGTTCCATCCAACACACTATGTGAGAGGCCAACCAATGTGTAGACAAGCTCGCCAATATGGGTGCAGATCAAGTTGAGCACTTGTTTGTTATGGAGGAACCTCCTCCAGAAATTAGAAGCTTAATTGTAGTGGATATGGTGGGCACGGCGTATCGAAGGATCTAGCCTCCCTACCTCCTCCGCCTGTTTATTTGTTTTGTTCTATTTTAATTTTTGATGTACCCCAAAAAAAACAAAAAAAAACAAAATAAATAAACAAACAAACTAACTAACTAACTAACTAACTAAATTTAAATTAAATCTAAGTCATGGGTCCCACCCATAAGCCAAACATGGTCCAATTATATACCAAAATGGACCCAACAATTTACCTCAAATCATGGTCCAAACACTCAAAACTCAAATTTCAAATTCTGCTATAAATTAAACTGAATACCAATCAGTTTGCAAATTCTCATAAAATAAATACTCACCATTAAATTCTGAAATTTTTATCCAACATGCTAAACTCTTATAAGAACAACATAACAAAAATTTTCATAATTTTTGAGATCGAAAATTATATTTTTAAAAAAAAAATTATTACAAAATTGAACCATTTTCGCACATAACTTTACAAAATACTCCAATTTAAATATTACTCAATTAATTTATGCACTAACTATTTAAAAAAATATTTTGGATTATCACATCCAGAGAACAAAAAAAAACTCAATTTTAAAGAATAAACCAACCAAGGTGATTGATGATTATGAAAAAGCAGCATCTATCATTACGAAAAAGCTACAATTGATTTATAAATAAAAGCAAGGGTAAATTATAAATACATGGTCGAAGTTTGCATAAATGGAGATTATTTCCATGGTTTTAGAAATCACAACCCATCTTTTCAAGTTTCTAATTGTTATCTCATTTATTAGTAAATCATCAAATGATTAACTATTTTTAATGATATCATAAATATATTTTAATTAATAATTTAAGTAATTTTATTATTGTATATTAAAGTAGTTAAAATTTTATTTTATTTTTATTAATTTTGTTAAATAAAAAATTCTAATAAGGGTTACTTATAATTTTCAGAACTAAACTATAAAGGTAATCTGTATTTTAAATAAATCTTATCTATTTGTAATTTACCCATAAAACATTTAGAAAAAGAGAGAATTTCATCTTAAAAACCACAGACATTAATAGAATTAGAATCCCAGTATTAAATTAATTGAAGTAACTATAGATTAAAGACGAGAATAGAATTGTTTGGCTCTAGTTTTTTGAATCCAATTTTTTTAAAATTGAGTTTTTTATTTTTTGTATTTTTTTTGTTTTAATGATTTTTTTAATATGTTAAGTACTTTTTAGATGTATCTAATTTAGATGTACCTAAAAAGGAAAATATTTTTAAAAAATAATAATAAATACACAAGAATATGAAAATGTATTGATTTTTTATATTTTTGGTATCTAGTGAATTTCTTAAATTTATTTTTTTTTTACAAATATTGTACTTTTTAATTGTATTTATATTAAGTGTATCTAAAAATTAAAAAATTTGCTTAAAATATTTTTTTAAAAAAAATATTAAAAATTAAAAAATTAATTTCCAAAAAATTGAATTAAAGAAATTGGAACCAAACTGTAACAACCTTCACCACTGATTAGTGCTAATTTATGATTAAGCATGTTAACTGACTGATTGACTGAAATTTGAACTGATTGATTGAGTGTATTAGTTTAAATACATGTCTATCTGTTTGACTGATAAATTATCTGTTCATGTATTATGTTTAAACTGTAAATTGAAGGTCTTATCGGTGGCCGAAACCGAAATTGATTAATGTTTTATGCTAGTTGGAATTTATGTGATTTTATGATGTATTTAATTGAAATTTGATTTGGATTGACTACATCGGATTAAATAAACTAAATTGCATTAGTATAATTATTCACCAAATTGCCACTTAGTGGGTTATACTAGACCACTTCTCCTCTCACCCTTTACATTGTTTGAGTACCTCTTCTTCAGCCATTTTGAGACCCCAAAACCAACTAGAGAGAGGGAGGATAGGGAGATAGAGTGATTTCATCTTGCTTTGGCTTGGAGATTAAGAGATTTGAAAGCTAATTGCATAGTTGAGCTTCTACACTTGAAATACAAGGTTTAAGGTAGAGAATTCAACCTCTCATTGATGTATTTATGTATTGTCTTGCATGGTTCATGGGAGTTTAGTGATCTAAGTCACTGTTTTGGTCTAAAAATGTTGAATTGAAGCTTAATCTATGCATGTATGTACATATTCTAGCATTTTGAGGTTGTTTTAAAAGGGATTGTTACATGCATGTTCATATCTTGAGTATAGTTCATGAATTCATCATGTTCTTGAGGAAACTGACTCTTTTGAACAAGTATTTAAAGCTTTAAAGTTGTTTAAATTCTTGCATGTAGCATACACTTCATGTTCTTGAAGTTTTGTTTGAAATTGTGTTTAATTGACTCACCCTTGGGCCTTGATTTTACAAATTGAGCTTTGAATCATGTGATACTATGAATTTACAAGTGTTTTCCAGAAGATTAGCCCAAAAGGATTGAATTTGTTGCATTAAGTTGAGTTTTGAGCTTGAGGTTCGAATCTGGGAATTTCTAGATTTTGGACTCACGCTCGAATGAGGAACTCCACGCTCGAGCGCACACGCTGAGTTCATGCAGTCCGCTCGAGTGGGAAAAGTGACACTCAAGCAGGAAATGCGTGTATCCAGTACTTTGCATGTGTTTACAGTCCGCTCGAGCGAGGAAAGGCACGCTCGAGCGACGACTTGTGTCTAACGCTCGAGCGGAGGTCGAGCGTCCATCGAGCGTGAATTGCATGCATCCAGCACTTTTGTCATGGTTTACAGTCTGCTCGAGCAGAGGAAGTCACACTCGAGCAGAGACTCTTTATTTGCATGTCCGCTCGAGTGGGGGAAAGCCACGCTCGAGCGTGGACCCCTATTTCAGCAAATTTTGAAAAGTGTTTTAAAGTACATCTTTGCATCCTCTTTCTATCCTAGGCATTCCTAGGGCATGTTTAAGGCATCTTAAAGAGGATATTGATATAGAACCACACCGAGGCAAATTAGGAATTAAGTTATTATTTTTTCCAACTGTGTAGCTTAGTGTGTGTTCATTCTATAACTGTAGGGTTGGTATCCGAGGACGCACTAGCCTATCTGTAGCCCAGTGCTCTGTGAGTAACAATGTTGTAAAGATATATTCAATCATGAATATTTTCTGAATGATCTACTGTATTGCTTTCTGAAATGATATTTCTTACTGAATGAATGCTTATCCTATTTGCGAACTGTATTCGTGGCATCCATAGCAATTTACTGTTACTGTACTGTACTGCTACTATCACAGAGATCTCTGTCGGTTCCCATGTTGGAACCACTACTGTTTACTGATATAATGGCCATCAACTGACTGTTCGGTCTATTAAGACCTACTATACTGTTTACTATTGGATGTACCACTTATGACTGCTCTGATCGAATAATTGATATATTGTTCAAATGACTTTTAAATACTGAAAGGACATTCATTCTTAACCTCTTTACGCACATGTTATTCACTGGGCTTTAGCTCACTACTCATATATATATGTATGTGTACAGGCACCGGACCGCTGCTAGGAGCGTCAGGCCAAGCTCTTGTTTTGTCAAGCCAACCCCTGTGCCTCACTTCGAGGTTCCTGATCTGTTCAAGCTGAGGCTACTTGGGGGTGTTTTAGATTCCCCCTTTCTATTTCTGTTTTGTAATACTATTGTTGGCTTCATATTTTGTACAAGCCAGTTACAATTCAACACGTGGCAAAATAAGGGTAATATAGGAAGACTATTCAAGTCTTCGATCCTGATCGTACACGTGGCAGTTAGTATTGGTTCTCACGTGATCTGAGTAGCATTGGATCAATAAAGAGGTGCAAGGTAACATGGCTTCAACGGTTACTCAGATTCAAATTCAAATATAGGAGGAAAGCCTAACTGCAAGTGATGGCGTAGTGGAACTACTTATAAGGCAGCATGATCAGCGATCATGGAGGAGTAGTTCGATGGTTTGAAGTGCAGTTCGATAGTCATCCTTGAGAAGTATAAATAGCGGGAAAGACCCCAGAAAAAGCCCCCAGACTCAGATCATACAAACCAGCCTTACTTTACATATTTTCTTTTCCAGTTCTACATTTCCAGTTTTTACATTTCCTGTTCTTTAAATTCCTGCTCTTTACATTCCTGTACTTTAAATTCCTACACTGCACTTCATTCATAGGAGTAGTTTCAAGTAGATCGTTGCTGTAAACCTCTACGAGGCTGAGTTTGGATCGTTGTAAGTTTTCATTCTAATGAAATACTTCAATTGCTCTTCATTTAACTGTTATTTTGCTTAATTTCTCCTAAGTCAAGCCACTAGTAAAAGTCCTCTTCATTGAGGCTGAAAGAACTAAAACACAATCGTCTGATAATTGGTTGGCAATTAACATTTCTGTAAGGACTGATTGATCCTTCTTCGCACGCCAAGATTTACAAAAATACCCTTCGAAAGCCAAAAAGCCAACATATATTTTTGGCACACCCAGTGGGACTACTTGAAATGGCTAGACGAAGAAGACAATGAGAAAATGAACGCTTGGCAGAAGGCGTAGAAGGAGAGGTAAAAATACCTAATCCAGAGGATAATGTGGTAACACATTCTGTGGAAATTCCCATATTATCAGAACCTATGGTCGAACAGACCAGTACTTCAGGACAAGAACCCCATGTTCATAGTATTGGATGAAACCAAGGAATTGGACCATCTACTGTTCCATCTACTCATCCAATAAATATCTGGGATGGCCTAGTAGATGCCATGGGACAACAATTAATGAACACAATGGAAAGGTGGGCAACATCATTTTTGGATCGAATGAATAACCACCAACCAACAAACACAAGACACATCGAGGAAGTTTTAAATGTCCCTCAACAAAGATTGGCTAGAGATAAACAGCCTATGCAAGTTAATGGACATTCTAATGGTCAAACTAGTAATCAGAACTATGAAAGACCATCACCTCAGTCTTGGTATGAACCCATTTCGAGGCCTATAGTAGGTCAAAATACCTCAGTACTCAACAGTGAAGCCATACAAATTGGTGAATCTGGCCCAGTACAAGAAACTGGTATAAGAATGGTCACAAATCCCATGTTCAAAGCCATACCTGGTACAAGGGGGTTCATTAATCCCTTATTCGAATTTATACCTGGGGGGTTGGAAGGTTTGCTTGCAAATGGAAGAGACACAACACCTATTCCAGCACCTTTTGCAGGTCCTTTCGCAGGATAGGCTCAAAGGGGTTACCCACACCCCCAACAACAACCTGTACCGCAGGGACAACCAGTCCCAAATGTACCACCTTATGGACCAAGAGGACCACAAGCACAAGTTTGTCCACCAAATCCTATGTTTGTCCCTCCAATAGTGGTTCAGCAGGCACAAAATATGGTCCTTAGAGACAAAATTGCTGATATTGTTAGGGAGATGTGTGGACCGATGGCTTGGGGGGTCCAGACTCCTGTATACAGAAAACCATACCCAGAATAGGTAGATAGGGTACATGAATACCCAAGGGGGTTTAGGATACCAGATTTTACCCTTTTCTATGGGAGTGGAAACCAATCAATAGTAGAGCATATTGCTAGGTTTGCAGCTCAATGCGGTAAATTTATTAATCATGATTATATAAAACTAAGATTATTTCCAAATTCTCTAATTGGGGGGGGGGCATTTGTGTGGTATATCAACCTTACACCTGGCTCCATTCAAACTTGGCAACAAATGGAAGAGGCATTTCATGCCCAATTCTTCCAATCAGAGCCAGAGGTTTCCATGGCAGACTTGGCAAGATTGAGTCAAAGGCCTGAAGAAAAGGCTACTCAGTTTATTGCTAGATTTAAAAAGGCTCAAAATAAATGTAGAGTCATACTGCCAGAGCCAGAATTCGTAAGATTGGCTCAAAATGGCTTAGAGTTCAGGCTTCGAAAGAAGTTTGACTCAACTGAATTCAAAGATTTGGTGGAACTAACCTATAAGGTGTCTAGGTATGAAGCATTACTAGAGGAGGAACAAGATCGAAATAATGCATCGTACAAGACATATTATAGAGATCCTAATTATGAGATCGATGCAGCAGAGATTGTGGGCAAAGAACCTGTGATCTGTGAGGCATTAATTCATAAGGATACAACAATTGACCAGCAGTTTAAAAAGAAAGACCTTCACAGAAAGTACTCTTTCGATTTAACAAAGGCAGATAACATTTTTGATCATTTGCTTGCGACCAACTTCCTTAAGTTACCTAAAGGAGTAAAATTGCCATCTCTAGATGAACTTAAAGGAAAAGTATATTGTAAATGGCATAACTCTTGGTCTCACTCGATTAAAACTGCATTGTTTTTCGAGACAGGATCCAAGAACAAATTCGGAAAAGAAGTTTGAAATTCCCAGCCAAAGCAGAAAAGGCCATGGGGATCGACAGTAATCCATTTCCAAAAGTTGGAGAGATGGCAGCCAATATCATTATGTCAGACTTCCAGAACTTGTCCTTGACAGAATTGGAAGGAGTCAATGTGCAGATGCATGTTGCTAACCAAACAACCATCAAAAAGGACACCAGAAATCTGCCAGTTATTGGACAAGGTTTCTCACACCAGAGGGAACACTCTGATGAAGAATCACTTGATGATGATTCCTTAAAGGCAGCAGTAATGCAAAGGATGTGTCCCAGGTGCAGATTAAGTTATAAATGGTTGAAGGGGCTTCCAATTGATGGGAAGCAATACTATAGGGATGTGCAGAGACGCCCTAAACCAGCTAATGCTTATAACAAAAGGCCGTATCCGGCTAGTGTTAGGCAGCAGCCATTGGTAGTTAAACCAGCAGTCGATAGAATGCATGCTAAAGGCAAGAGGCCCTTGTATGAGTCCAGGCCACCTAACTATTACAGAATGGAGAGCAGTCATTCTGAAAGAAGACTGGAGAAGAGTTCAGGTTATGGGATCAAAGCCAAGGATTGGCCCCCTAGACCAACCTCACGCAGGACAAAAAGTGGCCACCTTCATCGAAGGCCTGAATCAGGCTCGAAACATGAGGTCGGGACCAAGCAATTGCTCTTACAGCCAGCTTCGAAGATGGCTTCGAAGGTAGAAAGAAGCAGTTCAACATCTGAGTCAGTAAGTTCGTGGGTACCTGGAGTTCCAAATTGGTTTGTGATGCAGAACAAGCCTAGGGAAGTGCCTACTCAGAGAGATGTTGGAAACCAAAGAAGGATGGTTAAACCTCCTTTGGTGGCTCCAAACAATTGGGTATTGCTTAAACACCCAAAGATGAAGGAACCAGATATGGTCCCAGTCATTTCGAGATCACAAAAGGAGAAAGATTCAGCGCAGGTACACTCAGTACCAGAAAGATATGAAAGAAAATGGAAAAAGCTCTTCATTGGTCCAGACAGAAGGAAAGAAGACTCCAAAGTTAGACCATACTCCAAAGACAACTCTACAAAGCAAAGTGGGTTGCAGCAAAGAACAGTTGGCCAAGGTTCATTCTAAACTAAAAGCTAGAGAGAAATCTAGCTTAGCAGGATTGGAGAAAGCTCTGATGGAGAGTGGTAGCGAGACAGAAGAAGAAATTGACATAAGCCAAAAGAAAGAAATGGTGGAGGAAGAAATGTTCGAAGCCTTCATGGCTGAGCAAACATTTTTGGTTGGAAAACCAGTCGAGAAAGATCCTTCGAAAGAATCAGTTAACAATGAAGTGCCAGAGTGCAGCATGGAGGATGCTTCTGAAGTAACTGAACAAGGTGGCCAAAAGGGGAAACAGGTACAGCCAGCCATCTAATTTGGCTCATTTCCTCCAGTATCAGTCAATATGGTACACATACTGCCTCATGAGTTCCAGGCTGGAGATAAGGACCAAGATGGTCAAGAAATTGATCATATTCTTGTCTCTAGTGAAGACTCACAAGTAAGTATGGTACAAGATGATTTTGGAATGGCTACCCCAATGGAAACTGAATATGAGAGTGAAGAAGAGGTGAGCATTAACCTTTCATATCCTTTTGAGTATCCCTCGAATTTTATGACACAACATGTCAAGCCTTTGTACATCAAGGCTTTCTTCGATGGGATACAATTGAACCAAGTCCTGATAGATAATGGAGCAGCAGTGAATTTACTACCGAAATCTTCTTTAAAGAAACTAGGGAAAAAGAATCCTAGGTTGATCCCAACTAGTACAACCATCGTTGGCTTTGCTGGAGACAAACAGATGGCTCAGGGAATTCTACCCATCAACCTGAGTGTGGGAACCAGGGATTGTATGACAGCATTCTTTGTAATCGATAGTAATGCTAAATACAATGTTTTACTTAGGAGAGATTGGATTCACACTAACAAATGTGTGCCTTCCTCTTTGCATCAAAAAATTATGATGGCCTTAGGCAATGGAGAGACAGAGGAAATTGATGCAAATCCTTAACCTTTTATAGCCTGTGCAGACTTCGCAGAGGCCAAACTGTATATTGAGGGAGTGACACCACTCAGTATACTAAGGAAACCTGATGGCTCAGCCGAAGTGACGGCTGATGAGGAAGTGACGCATCTGAAGCACTTAGTCCAAGAGAGTGCTGATGAGGAGGTTGTCGTTAAGGATGACAATGATGCCTGGTTGTAGGCAAAGAAGTGAAACACAAGAAGCCAAGTCTTTGGCTCTTATTAAATTCTCAACATTGGATGTAAAATCAATAGTCCAGAAAGTACAGGAGCAAGAGAGAGAAGCTATGGTAATTGGCTGCAAGCAGAAGCAGCAACAGGTCAAAGTTTTGACCCTTGATAAATACTGTGCATTGGACATTGAAACAAAAGTCCAGGAGATACAGGAAGAGGAAGCCTTGTGGACAGACTTTGTCTATGAGGAGGAGGGCAAAGATGTTGAATTAAAGAACCTGGGAGCAAAACAAAGCAGGGAGATTGCTTCGAAGATAGAAGAAATCAAAGAAGAAGCTTCAGTAAGTTCTCAGACACAAGACCCCTTAGAAGAAGTAAATTTATGGGAGGATTCCATACAGCAGCCCACCTACATAAGTGCTTGTCTGAGTGTTCTGGACAGGGACCGATTGTTGGTTGTTCTAAAGAAATATAAAGATTGCTTTGCATGGTCTTATAATGAACTACTAGGATTGGATGAGTCATTAGTGGAACATAGGCTCCCTATGAAACTTAACTTCAAGCCATACAAGCAAAAACCAAGAAGAATGAGTCCAGAAGTAATTCAGAAAGTCAAGGAGGAGATTCTTAAACTACTCAAAGGAGGCTTTATTAAGACAGCCAGGTATGTGGAATGGCTATCTAATATTGTGCCTGTGGTTAAGAAGAATGGTAAAATGAGGGTATGAATTGATTTCAGAAACTTGAATTTAGCAACTCCAAAAGATGAGTACCCTATGCCTATAGTGGATCTATTGGTAGACAATTCAGCAGGGCATCAAGTTTTATCAATGATGGATGGGCACTCTGGTTATAACCAGATCTGCATTGCAGAGGAGGATGTCCACAAGACAGCATTCAAATGTCCTGGAAATATTGGCACTTTCGAATGGGTTAAAATGCCATTTGGCCTGAAGAATGCTGGAGCTACATATCAAAGGGCTATGAACACTATCTTTCATGACCTCATTGGAGGGTATTTAGAATGTTATATTGATGACATTGTAGTGAAATCCCAGTCCATGGAGGAGCATCTGTTTCATTTAGAAGAAGCTTCTGAAAGAATGAGGAGGTTCAAGTTAAAACTCAATCCCCTTAAGTGTGCTTTTGGTGTGTCATCTGGAAACTTCTTGGGTTATGCAGTACACAAGAAAGGAATACAGATTGATCATAATAAAGCTAAAGCCATCATTGAAGCCAGGCCTCCATCAAGTAAGAAAGAATTACAAAGGTTCCTTGGACATGTTAACTTTCTTCGAAGGTTCATTTCTAACACTGCAGGGAAAACTAAAGTATTTTCTTCCTTGTTAAGGCTGAAAGATGAAGAGGAATTTGAGTGGACAACAAAGCATCAAATTGCTTTCGAAGGTATCAAAGCCTACTTGGCCAACCCTCCAGTGCTGATGCCACCAAAGGGTGATAAGCCCTTGAAGTTGTACATAGCTGCAGCAGAAGATTCATTAAGAGTTTTCTTGGCCCAAGATAATGAAGAAGGCAAGGAGTAAGCTGTTTATTACCTTAGTAGGTTTTTAAATTCTTGTAAATGTAAATATTCAGCTGTTGAAAAGCTGTGTCTTGCTTTATATTTTGCTGCAATGAAATTAAGATACTATGTTTTACCTACAACTGTCTGGGTAATTGCAACCACAGATTTGGTTAAGTGCATGTTATCTAGACCTATGTTGAGGGAAAGAATTGGCAAGTGGATGCTAGCCGTATCAGAATTTCATCCAGAATATGTCCCTCAAAGGGCAGTAAAAGGGCAAGTTTTCATTCAGAAGTCAATATTGTGCCGATTATTTTCACAAAGATGGTAAGACTCTTCTAAAATTTGATTCTTGATAGGGTTCAGGGTTTTAGCCACGGTTGCTAGTCCATTCTTAAGGTTTCAATTTCCTGGTACCGCATTTCTATTGTTGCTTACAAGCTTATGCTATTACTAGTCTCGAAGTATGGTCCACCATTTGTTTTTCTTTGAATGGGGTAAGGCGTAAGTCAAATTCTAACTACAGAGGCAATTCCTGTTAGAGTTTAATTATCCTAGGGTGTTCACACAACACAACTTCATATATACATAATAATAATTACAAGATTCTTAAAATTGGATTGAAGTGGAGACGAAGAATACAAAGCAGTTATGGTGATAACGTCAGGATTAACTGAAATATGGATGAATGGTATGATGTTATGGTTTCGAACTTCAATGTGATCAAGGTTATAGATGTAGTGACTAAACTAGATATTTAACTTGAAACTGCGTTGGCCATCCGCGTTTCAAACTGAATATCCAAGATTCATCACCGAGTAAAGAAAATGAAATTATTTACAAGAAGTCTTGGGCTAAATAAAATAATCAAGGGTCAAAGGAGGTCGAATTTACAAATAGTAGTATATAAAACAGGACTAGATGGACAAGACTTAATCTTGGAAAAGGATGACATTGAATAAAGGTTATGAATACAAGATGAGGGTACGACAATCGATAGAAGACTCGTAGAACTAATAGTACCCCTTACTGCGCGATATAAGACCTCACTCAAAGTTAAAAACATTTCACGATCTTGAAGTAGGTCCTCATGAGTTGATGTTGGCGTGCCAGAAATTCGAAGAAATTCCCTAAGATAGGTTAAGAAAGATTCTAAAATAGTCGGGGAAAGTTAGTCCCTAACCGCAGGTCAAAACGCGTGGGTAAGGGTTGAACCTATGCTCTGATACTATATTGTGACGCCCCAATTTTACACTATTGGTTGCAGTCAAGGGAGAGTCACTAATGAGTCCTACGGTCAATAACCAGTAAGATCCCAGATCGCCGGAGGAGTCAAATTAGCCTCCCTTCTAAGCCCAGCTTTCTTAAGCAGCGCACTACCCTTTTGACAAATCTTCAAAGGTATTAACACAAGGTCTCATGAGCAACGATAGGGTTCATACATGTAACTATTAAAGCATAAGTACATAACGACCATGAATATCCTTAATCTCAAAAGCTTGTTCCATTACATTACATCCCAAAAGAGAGTTTAAATCTTCACATGAGTCTTTACAAAACATCCAAAAAGAAACTTCTAATTTTTCCAGGATAACCAAAAGTCTTCAAAGGTTTCAGGTTCAACGTCTCCAGCTATGAGTTCTTCTTCGTCACCTGGCATGATACGCCGTGAGCTTTGAATGCCCAGTAAACACACACACACACCTTGTCCCTTTTTCCCAGTCCAATACACAATCACAATTATAACATCAAGTAGTAAAGCATGATATTCAAATAAATAAGTAAAGAGTTAGGTCAGATGTTAGTAAACTAGAAATCCCCCAAAGAGATTTCATCCTCCCAACCACAAGAATCGGACGCGGATTATTCGGTATGCCCCCTCTTTGTTGCTTTGTTGCAGAGTTAACCTCGGATGCCTACCAACAGTTATATACCGCATAGCGCCAACCGCAGGGCCTCAAAAGAGACGGTAAAATAGGGCCTTGCCCGAATCCCTCCTCACACCAAACCACCTAGGGTCTGAATACAACCGCTCCGTTCAAGGGTTACGAAAACCACTTGCGCAAGACTTTAACTTTCGAATAGGGAACGCATCCCAACAATCCATATATCACATATTATCATCTTTTCAAGACTCAAGTGCTCGAAAACCCAATACCCTCCCAATTTGGTTTCCCGTTGAGTTAGATGTTTTACATCAAGGTTAGACAACTTAACCAGATAAAAATGTCCACACAAGCATGCATCCATAAGGTGAAAAAGATAAAGAACATAAAATAACACATACAATATCATGCCAAGATACGATCATAAGCTAATAAACATTTTTATGAATACAAGGGCATAAAACATCCATGCATAACAAATTTTCCAGATTTAGCATCACATAAAGATTAAAAAGAAAGGACTATTTTAGATCTTCCACCGGACTTGGTCTTCCTATGGTTTGTAGAGAATCTGATATAGTTTCTAGAACATTTTTTGAAAATGGGATTACTTTTCCAGATTTTAAGTTATTTAGAAAATAGTCCAGTGCTGTCCAGAATCTGTCCAGATCCATCGACCGTTACGAAAACTTGATTTTATTGCAAACTGCTTAATGTTTTTCAATGAAAAAAATTTTAGTTGAAAGCTAACTCCTTAAGGAAGGTTTTGAGATAAAATAGAGGTCCAAAATTTTTTTTACATTTTTCTGGAATTTTTGAAAGTGGGCTGCAAAAACAGATTCTAAGGTAGACTGTCCAAAACATGAAGATTTGTGAGAAAAGAGTTCTACCAAGGGAAAGTTTTCATTTATTTTGTGAAGAAAACATGCTAACTAACATATATTTACTTAGAAAGTTTACTTGAAAGTGTGCCTTGGAAAGTTGAGAGATTGGTAATAAAAGAGGATGGTTTTGTGCCAAAAAAGGGAAAATACAAGAGAGATGGAATCAATACTCAAATCTTAGTATTTTTAACATAAGAACTCTTTAATGATAGATCTGAAACACATTATTTAGAGACATGTATTGAAAGAAGGAAAATCAAAGAGAAGTTGTGTTTGTGGCTTGCTAATTTTGCACAAGAATGCTCTCTTCTCCCTTCCTCTTCTTCTCTAGACTCCTTTCTCTCTTGCTCTCCTCCCTCTTTCTAACCGAATGTGTGTGTGGGTGAGTGTGTTATGTGTGTTTGCAAGCTAGGGGGTGTGTTGGTATTTATAGATAAACCTTTGAGGCAAAAAGTCTAAAAAGTCCCTTAGTTGGAAATGGATGGAAAGGTTAGGATTTGTTTGGATTCTAAGGAAATAGAAGGGATTTGGGAGGCTTGGTCAATGATTTAGGCAACACCTAGTTAAAAGGGAACTAGTTTTGGAATTAGCACCCTAGGTCTAAGTACTAGGTTGGTAGTTTTTCCTAGAAGTTCATGATGATGTTTCTTGGAAATTGATTTCTCACTTTCTTCTAGGAAGGCTAGGCATAGGGAAGGGTGAAGGGAATTTTTTTTAATTATTTTATGTCCTAGGCACATTCCTCAAGGTGTATACATATATATATATATATTACAAGATTGATGGTACTAATAATATTAGGGTACATGTACTAGTTTTTGGGGCAAGTTTTGAAATTAAATAAAGAGTGAGGGCTTAGAGTTAAATACATGCATTGGGACCTTACTCATGTAGAATTAAATTAAATTAGGTTAGGGAACCTAATCTGGCTAGGAAAATTCCAGTTTTGAATAAAATAAAATGCTAACTGACAAGATCTGAAATAATCAAGTAACCGAGGGGCTTTAAGAAAATAATTCAAACATAAGGGCTTTTAAAGAAAATACATTTTTCAGGGGCTTCACATTTTCAATTGGTGGTTAACCAAGTGAAAGGGATTTTCAAATGTCAAAACATAAGCATTTTACCATACTATGTTGTTGCATTACATCTGCTTTCTCAATTTCAAATAGCAAATGTAACTCATGTTCCAAGATTATTGAATAATAGAGCTAATGATGTGGCTCAGAAAGCTTCGAACTTCAAGAGAAGGGATAATGCCCAAAGGAACATAAGCCAAACAACGTATCAGAAATTGATACCACCTTTGAATAAAAGGAATGTGGTCTTGGAAGTCAATCATAATGACTTACAAGAACAAGATTGGAGGCATCCAATAATGCAGTACTTGGCTGGTCTATCTTCGAAGGCCAACAGGAAAATTAAATTACAGTCTATGCAATATATGATATATGATAATGCTCTCTACAAAAGGGGGGGAGACGGCTTATTGCTGGAATGTTTAAGCCCAAAAGAAGCATTAACAGTTATGTCTGAGGTTCATGAAGGCATCTGTAGTGCTCATCAACCTGGTGTGAAGATGAGATGGTTGCTTTGAAGGCATTCCTACTATTGGCCAACTATCCTCAAAGACTGCATAGAGTATGCAAAGGGTTGCCAGGCATGCCAAAAGCATGGCAAAATAAGACATGTGCCCATAACTGACCTACATGCAGTGGTGAAGCCTTGGCCATTCAGAGGATGGGCTATGGATATGATGGGGAAAATACACCCACCTTCTTCGAAGCATCATTGTTTCATTCTAGTGGCCACTGATTACTTCACTAAGTGGGTCGAAGCTAAGCCATACAAGGCTGTAGACCAGACTGAGGTTATTGGATTTATTAAGGATCTAATTCATAGATTTGGCATCCCACAAACTATAACTGTGGATAATGGGACTGTGTTCGATAGGAAGATGGTGAAGTCCTTTGTGGCAGAATTTGGAATTAGTCTCGTTAATTCCACCCAATATTACGCACAAGCCAATGGTCAAGCTGAATCATCCAATAAGTCCTTAAAAAAAGGAATACAAAAGATTGTGGAGGACAATCTCAGGGATTGGCATAACTTATTGTTGGATGTGTTGTGGGCTTACAGAACTTCCCTAAGGTCAAGCACAGGAGTTACTCCTTATGCCTTAGTGTATGGGCATGATGCAGTGTTACCTGTGGAAATTAATATTAAATCTTTGAGGGTAAGATGCCATGACCAGCTAAATCCTGAGCAATACCATCAGAGTATGTGCTTGGAATTAGAAAGCATAGATGAAGCCAGAATTCTGGCATTAAACAGCATTCTCTTGTAAAAGAAGAAAGCAGCCAAAAATTACAATAAGAAGGTCAAATACATTGGCTTTGATGAAGGTGATTTGGTATGGAAGACAATACTCCCAATAGGAATTAAAAGCCATAAGTTTGGTAAATGGTCACCTAACTGGGAAGGACCATATCAAATTCATAGAATCCTGCCTTTTGGGGCATACCATTTGAGAAATTTGAATAAATACATACATCCCAAAAAAATTAATGGCAGATATTTGAAGCCTTATTTTTCAACCATTTGGGAAACACAAGGAATAAAATAAACACCAAGTATAAGAACACAAGACTACTCAGATAATAGACAAAGGATTTGTTTTTCACAAAGAATTAAGTACATTTTGTCACAAATTGGCCTAAAAATCATTATAATGTCTTAATTGTTCTTTTACAACAGATTTCCTATTGCTAAATGATGAAAATAATTGAATAGCTGCAGTCATTTCTTCTTTCCGATCGGCCAGTCCTTGATTGGTGATTTGCAGTTTGGTATCAGTTCGAACAAAGGCCTGGTTCACTGCAAATAGTTCCTCTTCAAGTTGAGCTTTCTTCTCCAGTAGCTGAACTCGAAAGTGAGAGGCAGAGAAGTGTTGTTCCTTGAGCTCTGAGACTTCAGTATGTACATGGGAAACAAAACTCTGGTCTCTAGTCAATTTCTCCTCCGCAGCTTTGGCAGCATGGCAAATGTTGATGTAGAAGTCGATAGTAGCTGCTGTCTGGGATAAGTGACTTGAGACATCCATGCCTGACTGTTCAGTAACTTTGCAGCACTGAAGGAACCCATCTCTTATTATAGGCCTTTGCAAAGCCTCGAAGGAGAGCCTCGAAAAGGAGATTAACAGTTCTAGGCAGGTGTCTAAGCCCATCAGAGGTGTAGAAGACTTGATGTTGGAGGAAGGAGAGCTTTCAAAAATTTGTAGCAAGGAGTCGGCCAAAACTAATAGCTCAGTTTCAAAATTGGTCATTGGAGAGGTAGAGGGCACATCTAAGAGACTGGCTAGCCTGGCTTCGAAGATGTCTACCTCATCCGTAGACATGAGGGGTGCAGAGAGAGTTGTGGTGGAAGGCATAAAGGACTGCATATGGATAGGAGAAATGGATGGAGCATCTTTGGCAGTCTCTAAGGTCTTAGCCACCAATGAATCAAGTGAAGAGGGGCTGGAAGTAAGCAAAGGTAATGAACCATGAGTTGGAGACCTACCAGCACCCTCAATTGGGGAATCAGATACCTTCGAAGAAGAGGTAATAGTTGAAATTTCCTTAGAAGGAGAAGGAAGAGTAGGGCCCGAATGAGAAGTAAATTGAGACAGGTCAAAGGTCAGATAGGGAAGATATGGAGTCAGACCAAAAGAAAGAGCTACAGGAATGCTGGGACTCAAAGGGGGTACATGGAATGTAGGCCTGGGAATTGGGAGCATTATCTGAATGACTTTCACATTCTGCATCTGATCAACTTCAACTAAAATTGAGGGAGTCCTCATTGGAAGTATAGCCTCAGTAGTTGTTGCTGCAAAAAGGAAGAAACGTAATGTCAAGCTTCAATGTCAAAATTCGATAAGGAAAAACAGTAGAAGCATGAAAGAAATTACTTGTTTCAGAAATGTTGGCAGTGATGGGAGAGCTACGAAGAGAGTAGTGTTTGGCAGTTTGTTGCCTTCTTGCAGCTTCCCTTTGTAATGCATCAACAGCAGTAGCTTCATCTCTCAGGAATTGTTGTTGCTGTCTCTTCTTAGCCCTCTCGAAGACAATTATGGCCTTAGAATGTTCTTGTCCTACGGCCTTGGCAGCTGCCTCATGGATGGTATCTTCAACCAAGTTAGTAGCAGAAGCAGTCACTTTCTTTCTCTTTTCTATTGCCTGGGCAATTGTCTCGGAATCGGAGTCTTCTGTGAAATCAGAAGGAGAGACAGCCATCTTTTTTTTCTTTCTTCTCTGTATTGGTATTGTCTACTCCTTCTCAATTTCCTTCTCAACTTTTTCAATCTGGGATCTAGATTCTGTAGAGATGAACTCCTCTTCTACCTCTCTAGTAGTTGTCTCATCTTGGACTAAGTCAGAAGTAAGAACGATCATACTTTTCTTTCTTATTAAGGGCGACTTATGCTCTTGATCTGTTTCTTCTTCTTCTTCTGCTTGCACCTCAGCTGTTTTCTTTTCAAGCTCAAGCAGTCTCCTTTTCTTTTGTTGTGGGCTACCTTCACAAAAGAAGAACTAAGGGTAAGACTACAATCATTATAGAGAAAGCCAAAGGAAAAGAAACAAAGGTGTATACCTTTTTTCGAAGCAGCCCAAGTGACTCTAGTAGGAGTTGAGGCAGCAGGAGTGGATGCCGACACTGCAACTGAAACAGTGGAAGAAGTAACAGTTCCAGCTCCTTTGGGCTTGGGCAAATCCAATACTATTAGCAGGTTCTGAGGAGGAGTGGCCAAGTATACTTCCATGTTGGTCACCCACCAGTTCTGGTACCTCTTCAATAAGGTACCTTGAGGAAGGAAAAGGGTATACTCGAAATTGACCAAGTCATCTATAAATTTGGAAGTTGCCTCTTCTAGCCTGGACCTCCGAACCTTCAGATCCCTCTTAGTGAGACTTAGATTGGTATTGCTGCAGAGAGGTATTGGGACCCCTTGTGTGAAGCCAAATTGTCTAGCAAATTGAGCAGGACAATACAGCTCAGCTATGCATTTGTAGGCTCTGGGGTTCAAGGTCCCAATAAATAACTCTCTAAGGATCAGAATGGAAGCCCATATATCTTTGTGAGCAGGTGAGGCGCAGGACCTGTCACTTAGGAAATTCCTCAACCAAGATGGACCAATGGGGGGTTCAAAGGGACAGAAACGGAAAGCAGGAAGGGAAGCTGGAAGTTAGTGGAAGAAAGAGAAGTAAAAAGCAAAAGTGGAGGGATAAAGTGAAGCATTGGCCAGCCTTATGCCATGAGTAAGAGAGTTTGGCTCAGAAAATTTAAGGCATTTGGATTGTAACTCGGTGAAATAGGCAAAAAGCCAAAGCTGACGGATCCAGAATGGCCCACCTTGGTTAGCATCTAAGGGTTTCTCACAGAAGAGAGAACAGACTCTATATACATGGCCTAGAACATATGGGGCTAAGGCCACCCTTTTCTGCAAAATGAAGGCTTTGGCAAGAGGAGCAAATTCAGGCATGATTCTCTGAGAGGAGGTACAGAAGAGGAATTTGCAAAGCCAATACAATAAGAAAGAAAAGAATTCCCTATCAGTCACAAAGCCCTCTCTCTTATTCTCAGCCTTAGCGAAATCACTATAGGATGAGTTAATAGAGGGGAGGGAGAAAGGGACTGCTGAGTCAAGGTAATCTGGTCCATAGGGGGTACCAATGGGGGATAATCCTAGTAGATGGCAAATGTCAAGAACAGTAGGGGCCATCATCCCACATCTAAATTGAAAGAAATTAAAGATAGGATTCCAAAAACACAAGGCAGCAGGAACTAGGAAAGGATCCTCTAAGATAGTTACCCTGGATAGTCGGAGAGCATCGAGAAGGCAGAGCTCTTGAAGGTCTAGAGTTCTAGCAGGGACAACCCGGCCATACCATTCTTGCCACTCTGGTCTCACCGTGGGCCAGCATCGGTGGGGGCGGTTTATTCTCCAGTTCCTCCAGTCAAGACCACTGTCGTAAAGAAGACATTGGTTTTCCAAATGAGGATATAGGGCTGGGAGCTCAGTAGGGATCTCCTTGAATATGGGCCCAAGCATGTAGTCTTGCTGCACATGGTGACGAGGGACAAAGATTCGTCCATCAATAGCGCTTTTCGCCCCAGCTTTGTACTTCTCACATTCTACATCAATGATCCTCTTCAGGGTAACAGATGGGCTCGCACGCTCTACGACTGGCACCGAAGAAGAAGCCATTGATAGTATGCGAAGCTAAGAAAGGAAGTAGAGAGAAGTGGAGGATCGGCAGAAGTAAAAGGGTTTGTGTGTCGAGCGAGCAAATGATTTCAGAACACGAAATAAAAGGGTTTCAAAAGACTTTGTGTTTGGGAAATATATAAACGCTTGGTTCGTTAAGCACTAAAAGTATGAATATGAAGAGTTTTCTTCAAATATTGATAGTATTTGGAGGGAAAAACACAGCCCAGATGCTGAGGCTAGCTTCGAAGTAAAATATTTGGCTTCGAAACCAGATTTTAGTGCCAAAAGCCAAAAAACAACGGCTTCGAAACAAAGAAGTCAGCTTCGAAGCACATTTCCGTACTTAAAAATGTAAGAATACTCAAGTATTTGTTTTACTTCAAAGGGTTTAAAGACCTATTTTAGGTTTCTTAATGAAAGTAATAACCTTCGAAGTGAAACTTGAGACCCTGTGAAGATGGGAATTGGTATTCAAAACATAACACACCAGATTTTGGTGCCAAAAGTACAATAACAACGGCTTCGAAACCAAGAAGCCGGCTTTAAAGCACATTCCCTACCCAATGGATGCAAGAATGCCAAGTGTTCGTTTACTTCAAAGGGATTAAAAACCTGTTTTAGGTTTCTCATTGAAAGTGATGTTCTCTGAAGCAAAACTAAAAATCCCTTAAGAATGGGAATTGGCATTCGAAACATCAAAACCAATAATTGGTTTATATATATATATATATAATTGTCTTTTCAAGCCAAAAACAGTGCAGCCCTCAAAAGGAGCTTCCATATTTTTGAAAGTATGGACCATTGTTCAAGACAAAAAGATGGTCAATTTAAAATTAATTGATCATACTAACCATGATCAGATGTCGGTTATGGTTGAGACAAGCTTTTAGTGCGAGATTGCTAGATTTGAAACACTGATTCTAATTGAAAAACAGCCAGAATTGTCAACTTTAGTCCATAAATTGGAAAAGTTCATAATTGGTTCTTTGTAGTGTTTCATTTAAAACAATTGAGTCCAGATTCGAAGGATGAGATTGTTCAGTTCGAAGTCCTAAATTTGCTTTTAAAGACAAACAGAGACAATGCCAAACAAAGGAAAAGTTTTAGTTGTATTAAAGCAAAAGGAATTACATCGAATGGCCCTATTTGGGTACAAACTCAAGCTCATAAAAATAGGAAATGGAATAAATGACAAGATCATGAAATTTAGTCCAACAATGATCAATAAATTTCTGTTCTTTCTTTATTCTATCATCTATTTCTTCTAACATTGGCTGCATGAGTTGATGTGCTCTCACTTCGTAGTAGAGCTCTTCAGCCTTTATTTCAAAAGCCACTTCTCTCAATCTTTGTTCCAATTCGTCTATATCCAAGTCATCCCAGTACGCAAAATCTTTATTCTTGAAATCATCGAATTCTTCAATGAAGTTCTCTGCTTCGTACTGGGCATGAATTCGAAGGGACGAGAGTTGGTCTAAAGATTGTGTGGTGGCCATGGAGGTTCGATGCCAGTGAAGGAACAACGGAAGTTGGACCAAAAACATGTGAAGCTCTACTTGGGCAAGGGGATTGAGGACGTGACCTCGAGTTAAAATATCACAAGCCCATCGAAAGTTCTTAAGAGGGACTTCGTCCTCAAGAACATTGAAGGGCAAGTGGGAGAAAGCCGCGAGCAGAAGTTCAGCTTGTTTCTGTTCGGCCGGAGTACGGGAAGGTGGAGGTTTGTAAGGTGGAAAGACCTTATCCACGAAGAGGGGAAGCCTCAGTTTCTCTATCCAGCAAGGATTTAACGGAAAAGAAGGTGTGGATACTTCTATTTCAGAAAGTGGAGCAAGGGCAGAAGGAACAAGGGCATTAATATAATTGAGCCAGTCAGAGGAACAAATCTTCGCCTTCTGAGCTAAGAATGATGGATTGTACCCATGTGCCTCTTCTGGGCGTCGGGCAGCGTGCACTATCCTTGTAGGCATGGAAGATGTGTACCATGCTACAAGCAGATTCTCCTCCAAACTACGTCGATGGTCAATGGGCACGTAAGGGTTGTAGACACCCCATTTTTGACCGATCTTAAGACTCAGATGTCACCGATTGAGCACTCGGTGATGATGCATATTGTGCTCGCTCTAAGGTTTCAGAGTCTCGGTTGCGAGCCTTGCCTCCGGACTTCTGGACTTTTTCGTACTTTGCCTCGATTTGCGAACCAAGTCCCGTTTTCTCTGTTTTCTCTTCCCGAAGGGAGAGAGAGGTCTCGTAGACTATCTCTCAGTGGCCGTAGGCTACGTTTTGTGGTCGTAGGCCATTTTTCCCGTTTGGAGTCCAGTTTTCGATTTTTCGGAGCCGTCAGTCGTGTGCCTCGGTTCGGGACTGCTTAACCACCTCTGTTTGCTCCGATTTTTGGCACACACCTTGTTTCCTCCATTTTGAGGGACACTGTGGCCCGAGAGACCAACTTCGTGGTCAAACGCCACATCTGATGCCTAACAGTCGGTTTTTGGGGCCCCGGGCCGCGCGTTTCGACCCCTGAACCTTCGTTCTGCATCCGTCTTGGTCCATTTTTGGCAGGGACCCTATTTTCATGGTTAGGAAGGTTATAGAAGGGTGGGAGACTAGCAATTTTTCTGAAAAACCAGCTTTCTCCTTTTTCTCTCTCCTCCAGCCGATTTTTCTGACAGAAAGCTGGTTTTTCTCACTTTTGAGCCACAATTTCTGATTTTTCATACCACCATTGTGATCTACTCATCTGGGAGGCCACCAATATGGGAAGGCCAACCATTAATTCTTCCTGACCCTTTTGAATCCCTCTAAAAAGCTGGTTTTTCTCTCTCCTGAACCACATTTTCTGGTTTTTCTCCATACAGCTGTATTCTACTCATTTGGGAGGCCACCTTTCTGGGTAAGCCGACTAGCAATTGTGCTTGACCCTTTTGAACCCTGGTTGGCTAACCAGGGAAGATGGTCGGCCGACCACCCTAAACCTTTTGAGCTGGCCGACCATTTTTGCCTCTGTAAGTGTGTTCCAGCTGTGCCAGCTGTTTTCCTCTTGACCCACTATCCGAGGGTTTTGTCCTTGTTTTGGCCCCTTTAAAGGTGGTTTTGACCCATTTGCTTGGTTTCAAAAAGAGTTTGGCCCTTTTGGTCAAGCTTCTTGAGGAAGCTTGACCCTTTTGTTCTAGCTTCCTCAAGAAGCTTGACCCCTTTGGTCAAGCTTCTTTTAGAAGCCTTGAGCCTCTCTCTTGGCTTATCCAAGAAGCCTCACCTCTCTCCCTCTATAAAACACACACTTCACCTCCATTTGAAAGGGTTAGAAGCTTTTGGCTGGAAATATACATACAACTCTCTATCTCTATACTTCAAGCCTCCAAACACTCATATTCTTGGCCTTTTTACCCTACACCTCATAGCCTACCACCTCCATCATCCATTCCAGCACCTTGGAGGTCATTTTTAGAGGTTGAAAGCTCACCAACTTGGTCCAGAAGCTGCTAGAGGTCGGCTCTACAAAGGTAAGTCTTAATTTCCTCTTTTCTTGCATTCTTTTGCTCCATATCTTAGCCCCTTTGCTTGCATTTTTGGACTTCGAGCTAAACTGTAAAGTGTCCTATTTTGAGCTCCTCTTCAACTTTGTTTAAGGGTACTTTGCTGTTTGAAGTCATCTACCTCCCCTTACCCTCTATCTCTCTTTTAGGGCTATTTTGAATCATATTTTAGCCTTACTTGTAAACATTTTTGGACCTCGACCTAAACTGAAGAAAGTCTTTTTTTTCCCTTCTCTTTAAGTTTGGTTAAGGTCTCTTTTCTGTTTGGGGTCATCTTCCCCTTGTACAAGCTTCATCTCTTCATGTTTAGGGCTATGCATTAGAGCACTTGCATTGGCCATGGTTTGGCCTCGTAGCCATTGAAATTCAGTGGATTTTCAGTGGCTTAGATGCATTTTTGAGAGCCAAAATCAGAGGGGGGTGACCCCCTCTCTCCTTGTCATGTTTGATGGTCTTGTTGGCCTTCCAAAGGGACCCCTTTTTGCATGCTTTGAAGTCATATTTCAGGCCTTATTCTGAGGGTTTTGAGGTCTGCCTTAGCTCTGTCCAAGGCCCTTTTGGCCATATTTTATGTCCCTCATGCATGTGTGGACAACCCTCCACAAGGCCTTTCAAGAGGACCTTTCATTGTATGCTTTATTGATCAATTTTAGGCCCTTTTTGGTGAGTTTTAGGGCTTTCATATTTAATTTCCAGAGTTGGTTTTGCTATGCTAAGTGTCCATCACATATGTGTTGAGTAACCCCTTGCATGCCCTTTCAAAGGAGCTCATCATTTTTGCACATGTTGGCTACATTTCAGTGGTTATTTGGGCATATTTTGACATGTTTTATTCACTTTTTTTGGCTGGTTTGATGAGTTCTCATACGCTTCATATACATGCCATGTAAACCATGCTTGCTAGCCAATGTTGTATGTTGTTTTAGCCCATCATGTTAGCATTTTTTGGTCATGCTTTACACTAGAAATGTGCATGTTTTGGGACTTCCTTAGCTCTGTCTTTGTGCTCCATGGTCAAATAATGCTTGCTTTGCATGGTTATGGTTCAATACATGTGCCTAGTTTTGAGTTTCAGGGCCTATAGCATGCATTGTGTGACATATTTGCATGATTCGGGATCATTTAGCACCATGTTTCAGTACTGAAATTTATATGTTTGAATGCCATGCTTCCTTTCCATACTTTGGTAGAGTGGCATTTTATGCCTTAGGTTCGGTCCTCGGTATGCGTGCATGTATGCACGCATTTCGGTTGTCTCATTTTTCATCTTATGGCTACTGATGTGAGTGTGGCTGAGGTCCACTCATATTAGTGTAAGTCCATTGTGCATTATGTATGCCATTCCATTTCATAGCATTGCGTATGCTAGGTTGTATGTTAGAGCATTGTGTATGCTATGTTACATCGAGTATTGTGTATACCATTTCATAGCATTGCGTGTGCTAGGTTGTATATTAGTCGCATTCATGCATGCCATGCATATTGCATTGTGTTTGGGATAGGAGTTAGCCCAAGCACGAGAAACGAGGGACGTTTCGTACTCCAAGTGACGGAACGTGTCTCAATTCCCGGTCACCGGCACTCCGGATTAACCATGATGGAGTCTCGGTCTTGTTATGTTTTCATGTGCATTCATTTCATATTGAGTTGTGCAATTCGACTCCTCGGCCATCATGCATCGAGATGTGTAATTGGTGGCACGAGGATCGAGGTGTACATACATATGTGAAAATACTTTGCCATGCCCCCCTTTCTTGCTCTCTGTTGTAGCAAATCAGAAACCGGCAGTCTTTGGAGCTTCGCACAACATTCCGGGATTAATTGCAAACAGAGGCAAACCGGGGCATCGCAATGGATTTCCGCGCAAGGCAACTCAAGCATGCATCATTCATCATTTGGAACAGAGCTGAGGCAGTCCATGGGCTTGCATGCTAATTTACTGCTTTTCTAGTTAATTTGTTAATTAATTAGGGTTTTTATTCGGACTGTATTATTTGGGACTGTATTATTTATTTGGACCCTTCGAGTGAGGGCACAACTGTAATAAGTGTGCGTGTGTATGATGTATGTCTTCCAACCCCACGTCTTTCTCCCTTTTATTTACTAGCTTATGATGGTTAGATTAGGGCATGTTTCAATTAGCATATAGTATGATATCATGTTTGCATTCATTCATCCGTCTTGCATGCATCGGGCTCGGCGCATCATACTAACTAAATTTGTATTTCAATTCCAAGTTGAATACATGTTATCCGTTGCATTTCACATGCCATCTTTAGAATAGCCGAGCCTGCTATAGTTGCATTTTTACATGTGTTGCATTAGGCATTTCTGTATAGTTAGGATCATGCATGGATTTCTAACATAGCTTCTATTTTGGCTTGGAGTACTCGGTAAGTTTTTATGCTTTAACATCCTTGCATGCGTGTGAGTGACTGCCATGATAGCATGCTTACCATGAGGCTATATGCTTATGTGATATATCTGCCTGAATGCTTGTGGGTGAAGGTTCGATTATTTGGATTGGAACAACTCATCAACTGTGAGTTTTAAGCCCACTAGATAGTGGCAAAACCATGTTTTCTAAGCCTACCCGAGGGTGGCAAAATCTGCACTTTAAGCCTACTTGCGAGTAGCAAACTATTTTCAAAACAAACATGAAATGTTTCGTTCCAATTTAGGCGACCCAGTCTATACTTGTATGCTGTACGCATCACATAGTAAATCTAGGTTAATAACCGGAATAAGAACGCATAATGTTTTCAAAACTAGATATCATGGTTAGTAGAGGCCGATCTTTGATCGGGCGAGCGGGGGTGCTCACGAAGTGACCTTCCCCAATCGTACCCAAGTTCCCGAGCCGAGACAACTTTGGTGATGACAGACACGTGGCCTTAGGCAACGAGTCAGGGTTTCCTAAATTTCCCAAAATAAAATATTTAGGTGGCGACTCTATATCTGGCAAAGTAGTCCATGTTTGACACTTCTTTCAAAAAATATGTTTTCAAAAACGATTTGCCGGATTTGGACTCTTTGGTTCAGATTAAGAACCGTGACAATTTGAGTCCGAACTGTAGTGAGGCCCAAGGGCGCGTCTACAGTTTTTGGCGACTCTGCTGGGGAGTTAGAGAACTTGATTCGAACTCATGATATCTGGTTTTGACTACACTTATGTGTTTCTTTGCATTGCATGTGCATTGGTGCACCTAGGACACCGTGTTTGCCGTATGCTATTCCTGAACGATTTGCCAGAGGCTCGCTTCGAGAAGTGTGCCATAAGGCTAACCGGTTGCGGGCTCTGCCACGACGGGAACACAAACCCCGGTTTTTACCAAGGCACCCTTTTTGACCATTTGACCTAGTGCATATCGAGATCCATAGTGACCATTCCAAACTAGGACAGGTTGCTTACCCGATTTTAGGTTGTTTGAAACCGCTGCGTGCGTAGTAAAACCCTAGCTCTTGACAAAATAGGACAGGGAAACCCTACCCCTCCATAGGGGTGTTCTGGCTCTCACTTGCTTGCTATGTGCTTTTGGAGTGTGCCTTTACAGGGAATGCATGTATCAGTTTGCAAGTCTGCGTCTCCAGCCCGAGGGCATCAGTATTTGGGGAATCAATTTTACCTGAGGGTATCGGTTTCTGTAATTTGGGGCGTAATTGAAAAAGTGCGATTATTCACTATGCTCAAGTCCATTCTAGTGAAATCAAACTGAGATGCTCTCTATTTTCTCTTTTGCTAGGTATTCTTGGGCTGTAACCGAAGGCTTCGATATCCCAATTCATTGGACTTGTGTTGATAGACTTTGTCAGGTCAGAGATTCGGTTCAAGGGTAACCAGTTTTCCTTCGCCAGTGGTAAGGCAAAGAAGGGCCAGACAGGGTTCATTGGTTCATCTGATCCGACAGTCACCAGTCACATCATCAGTAGACCCGTGATGGCACAGGGTTCGGAAGAATTAGTGGTCGTGATAGCAGCGTTAAATCAGGGAACCGCCGTGCAGGATGAGACTAATGCTGAAACGCAACGCCCATCTAGGGCATCTGCCTCACATTTAGCTTCGGGACCCCAGCCGAACTTTGACCCACTTCCACCAGCTGAAAATTTACAGGGTCCGAATCCCCAAGAAGGGTTGGCTCAAGCCCAAATTGTCAGACCCCTGGTGCAGCCAAATGAGAGGCTTTATCCCCTTGATGGTAATGACCTCGATCCGATCGCGGTGAAAATTGCGAACCTTGAGAAGCAATTCAAGAAGGCACAGGGCCTTAACTTCATTCTCGACATTGAGGATGGGCACGATGAGTCTGCCCTGCGGCTCTCAGACAGATTCAAAATGCCATATATTGACCGTTTCGACGGGTCTGGAGATCCAATGGTACATATCTGACTTTTCTTGGATGTCCTGAAGCCGATGGGCCTGACTAAGCCACAAAAACTCTCTCTGTATGGAAGAACCCTATCGGGTGTAGCAGCCACTTGGTATGCTAAGTTGGAGGACAAAGTGAAGCAAGACTGGGAAGAATTGGCTGAGGCCTTTATCAATCAGTATTCCTACAATACCCAAGTTGAAATAACCATGCAAGAGCTTGAAACAACCCGCCAAAACCCAATAGAGCCTTTTGTGGAATTTGTTGCAAGGTGGAGAGCAAAGGCAGCACAGATGACAGATCGCCGCCCTTCTAAGAGGGATCAAGTGCAAATGATGGTGTGAAACCTCGAGCATGATATATTGCAAAAGTTGATAGTTGCTCCACTATTCACTTTCAAAAGTTTGCATGAACTGGGGGTTCAGGTCGAGAATGCGTTCAACAGTGGGATCATTCCTAGAACAAGTGAACCAACAAGGAGGGTGATTTTGGGGAGTACCAATGCTGGTAGTAGCACTATTCCCAAACTCGCAGAAATCAATACAGTCGCCACAGCCAACCCTTTTGCTAATCCAAGCCTACAAACCGTCGGCCCAGCCCGAGCTCAGGACAGAACTTTCACCCCCCTCTATATGAGCCTGACTAGTGCACTAAAAGTCTTGATGGAAAGAGGGTATCTCAAACCCCTCGATCCTCAACCTCTACCTGACCCTCTTCCAGCCAGACATAACCCTTCCAGCCAGACATAACCCTTCCAAGTACTGTGTGTACCATCAGCAGCACGGTCATGGCACCGATCGTTGCTACTGCCTTCGTCATGAGGTTCAAAATCTCATCGACAACCGAACGATAGCTCCACCTTCAGACCCCAATGACCAAACATCTCCTGCCCACCTCAATCTCATCCATATACTACTATCCACCTTTGACCCCAGCATATACATCACCCCGGCCCATCTACCCAAACCTGAGGTGTTTATCCCAGAAAGCATGGACTTATGCATGATGGATGCACCTGAACCCCAATCATCTCAAACCCGTGAACCCACTACTTCTAAGTTGATGGGAATGATTAAAGATCTTCAAAGAGCTGTGACAGATCTGGCCTCTGGGACATTGGCTCCATCATCGACCGCACCACATACTGGGAATTTCATGTCAAAAGGCTCCCCAGTCTCGAGACAGGCTGCATTTGAGGAAGGCGAATCCCTTGGCAAAGTGGAGGCGAGTTGAAAGAACAAGGTAAGGGCGGGCATGGATCTCCATGAACATCTTCTATTCGTTGTTGAGGCTTTGAAAACCGAGGGACTGAACAAAGAGCAAGTCCTTGCAGTTGTTGCAAAAACTGTGGATAACACTTTCGCTACTCAAATTGGAGGCAGTCTGAATCAAAGGGAAAACCGGGAGAAGGGTCATCGTACCAGAAACGATCCTGTTAGTTCTAATCCTCTATTCGGAAGAGATCAGCAAACCAGGCCAGCACCTGCCAATCCCTTTGCTGGTGCGCCCAGCAAAAATCCACAAACCTTGAAGTACCAACCCCGAGGTCGTAGGGTCTTCCATGCCCTCTATATGTCTTTGTCCAAAACTCTCCAAATCCTTGTTGGACAAGGCCATCTCAAACCCCTTGAGCCTCGGCCTCTCCCGAACCCTCTTCTGGCTACGTATGACGCTACCCAATACTGGGCATACCATCAGCAAACTGGCCATACTACCGACAACTGCTTCTGTCTTCGCCATGAAGTACAGGATCTATTTGACAACACGGTCATCCTCCCACCGAGCTCAGCAAAGTCTATCGGCACTGGATCGGTGAACTTGGGGGATAATATGATATGATCGGGGAATGAACCACCTGCGGGCGACGCTCAATTAACTCCAGATATGGTGGATGGCATGCACTGTTTTGAGTACATTCGCGAATGTTGTTAATTTGTACTTTCTGACTTGGGTATTGAGTCAGTCTTGTTGTTTTGTATAGAGTCAGTCTTTTCTTACTGAGTCAGTTGGGTCTGTCTTGTTGTATCGAGTCAGTCCTGTTTTGTTAGAGTCAGGTGATTCCGGAGGTGTTACCTCAGGCATCACTATTTTGTTTTGTGTTTGTCTTTTTGTTTCCTTTTGAGTCTGTTTCTGCCAGGGAGCCAGTTGTGCCGACAGTTATGAATGAACAGCAGTGATTTTCACATTCTTGTGTTCGCTTGTGCCTTGTGCCAGAAGTTCTGAATGAAATGGCAGTGCTTTTCGCCTACTTTTTTGTGCCTCGAACTCATTGCATTGACCTAAGTTTTTCAAAACCTTTTGAACATTGTGATAAAAACGAAGAGGAAAGAATTCCTCGGGATTTGCAAAAATTTGATCAATTGAGAGAAAGAGAGGCATGCTAAGCCCTTAATGAATGAAATCATGTTTGTTAATATGAGTACTGAGAAGGATCCTAGCTTGATCCAGATTGGTTCTACATTATCTTCCGCGCGAGCGATTAGTCGCTTTCTTAAAAGATTTTTAAAAATGTTTTGCGCCGTCCTGCGAAGACCTGTGTGGAATCGCTCTTGAGATTGTGCAGCCTAGGATCGTTCTTAGCCTCGAGACTCAACCCTTTGCTTCCAAACCTTGAACTTGAATTCAGAATGTTCAACAGTCAACTACAATGTGAAGGCTTGTGTGGCCAGATTCGAAGCACCCCTCGAACTAGAGGCAAAAGATGCCAGATTGTGCTCGAAGAGCTGAAGATGGATCATTCCACAAATCAATGAAGATCGGCAAGAATGCCAAACCCCAGAAGGGAGGAAATTAGAAGACATTACTGAAGGACAACCGAGTTCCTATCCACAACACTAGGGGCAAATTCAGCCCCCCATTGGATGGACTCCTGCATCGTCAGCAAACAGCAGCCATTCTCCTGGATTCAGATGACTTCAAGATCTCAAACCATTCAACATAGACAAAGCTACACTTTTACCCTTGAGAGGCTCGCTGGGCTGAAAACCCGGAAGGGCGACCTAGGCAAAAGTTAGAGCAAGAAAAAGAAGAAAAAGAACAAAGAAACAGAAAAGAAAAGAAAAAAAGAAAATAAAAAGAAAGGATGAAAAGGAAAAGAAAAGAACAAAAAGAATTGAAAAAAAAGAAGAACAAAGCTCGCAAGGTTGAAAACCCAGAAAGGGCGGCCTTGGCAAAAGTTAGAGCGCAAAAGGTGAGGGTTAATACATGAGAGTACCTTAACCCCGAACTACGTAAGGCTTGATTCCCATCTTTAGGATACGTAGACAACTTCATTCTGAAGTCCAGCTGTAAAACACTTCAAATTCAACTGTGTCCATGTGATGGTTCTGGTCATCTTTGTCTTTTCTGTATTTGAGAGTTCGGTTGTGATCATCACCCTAAGGATTGATTGCAATGCGTTGCGGTGCCATTCAAACAAGGGGCAACTTTCCGTTGCCATGCAGTGCTGTTCCAATAAGGGGCAATTTTCCATTTGTTTTGGATCTGAGGTTGTGCATCTCAAGAGTAAATTCTGCGTCGGTCCAGCAGTGGCCATTTGTAAAAATAGTTTTTGAGATTTTTTTTAATGAGGTTGACTAATTCTTTCGAAAATTATTCCACTTTTCTAAAACTGGACCATTTCTTGGACCCAAAAAAGGAAAATTTTCAGTGCTCATAATCTAACTCGCATGATTTCAAATCAGAAAATCGAACAAGCGCGTTAATCTAACTCTCATTTTGGTTAAAATTGTTTTAAGTAGAAAACCAAAACAAAAAATGGTCAAAATAATGAACTAGGGGCACAGTTGAGTCAGGCTTCCTGTCTTTCCTCCGCTGTCAATGCATTTGCTAGAAAGGGCACCATACTTGTCGGAAAGGGCACCATATTCGCCAGAAAAGGACACGACTGAAGCTAACAGCAAAAGGGCCGAAAAGCTCTCTCATCAACGAGGTATCAAGCCAAGTGCGAAACACGAATTGGAATGGATTGTTTGGACACATCTAATCACACCCAAACTCCTGAGCAGAGCATCGTCAACCGGTGTCAGCTGTTGATTTGCTACACACCCAGTTGTAGCGCAACTCCTCTGTGGGAGGAATTCACTAGCTGTGCACAGAAGAAAGAGAATCTAGCAGAATGCTAGGGGGCAAGAGCCCACAACTGCTTGTTTATCCATCAACCACCCAGGGGAGGGATAAAAAATGAGAGATTAAAGAATAGAGAGATGTGCGCTGAGAGAAAAAGTGAGGAAAAGGATTTTGTGAGAAAAGTCGAGCCTGAGAGCCGAGTGATGTGAGAATCACAAATAAGAAAGGGTGGGAAACAATACCCGGAGACACTGGCTCCCTGTGCACCGAAAGGTATCTTGCCTTTGTAACATAGCTGAGTGTTGTGTTTGTGTGTTTTGTTTGTCTCGATTCTTGTTTTGAGTCATTGAGTGTCAATAGATGTGTTTAGGTTGTTTTACCTTGTTTTTCCTTTGTTGAGTTGTGTTTAGGTTGTTCTACCTTTGTTTTCCGTTGTTGAGTTGTTTTGGCTGTGGTCAGTTGTAGGCTCAATACCCGGTTGAGAACCCTTTTCTGATTTCAATTTCAAAAAGGAATCGTTTTGTGCTCAGAATGCTGTGTTGTTCTCCATATTTATGCAAAACAGGATTTGTTCTTTCATAAAACTGCAGGGTCCATCCTCGATAAGTGTGAACAGTAGAACAAGGACCTATCTGAAGCTATTTAGGTTCCGGACTGCAAAGCAAAAGAAAAGAGGGAAAATTTGGAGCATCTCAGCATGTTTCAACTTTAGCAAAATCCGAGATTGCATTCCAGGTACACCTTCTCAGGCCTCGTCGTTTCTCTGGAGTATGAGTGTATCTCAACCCCAAGTGTAAGCCTGCTTCAAGTCAGAATGGCAGTCCAAGCAGCACCCGAAGGTTTCACCTGCAGATGTTATCTCTCGCCAATATGAACAGGGTGTGCCCTTTTTGAGCTGAGTGTGTTGCGAAGTCCTCTAAGAGGCAAATCAGAGGCACCAGAGTACATATTTGATGCTCCTCTATTGCATAGAATGTGAACTTTCATATATACTGTTGTTGCATGCGTGCCGCGCATCATTATGATTCATGCATAGAATATGCTTGCTTTCTATTCCGCATAAAATATGCTTTGCTTGTCTCATACATAGAATATGCTTTCAATATTGCATAGAATGTGCTTCCATACTTGCATAGAAAATGCTCGTATCTGTTGCGTAGAAAATGCCCCCATACTTGCATAGAAGATGCATTTTATCGCACTGTCTTGTGCACTTACACTTTGTATCTCACTAGCATTATCTTGTGCATCTTGTGGTTGTGTCTCACTCACACTATCTTGTGCATTGCATATCACTCGCGCTGTTTAGCATATCGCACTGTTTAGTGCATTTCAAATCACTCGCGCTGTTTAGCATATCGCACTGTTTAGTGCATTTCAAATCACTCGCGCTGTTTAGCGTATCGCACTGTTTGGTGCATTTCAAATCACTCGCGCTGTTTAGCATATCGCACTGTTTGGTGCATTTCAAATCACTCGTGCTGTTTAGCGTATCGCACTACTTAGTGCATTTCAAATCAATCACGATGTTTAGCGTATCGCACTGTTTTGTGTAGTTTACATTCGCGCTATTTTGCGCATCGCATTGTTTTGTGCAGTTTATCATTCACGCTATTTTGCGCACCTCAATCGCACTGTTTTGTACAGTTTACATTCGTGCTATTTTGCGTATCGCACTGTCCTGTGCATTACATTCATTCGCGCTATTTTGCGCACCTCAATCGCACTGTCTTGTGCTTTGCATATCACATCACGCTATTTTGCGCACCTTACCTGCACTTGTTAGTGCATTGCATCGCGCTATCTTGCGCACCTTACCTGCACTTATTAGTGCATTGCATCACTCTATCTTGCGCACCTTATCCGTATCACACTGTTTTGTGCATTCACCTTACTCGCACTATTTTGTGCACCTTTAGCTCGCACTGTCTTGTGCACTCACCTGGTCTGGGAGACCTTAAATCCTCTGGTCTAGGAGACCTTAAATTCTGTATCTTTATTCGCACTGTCTTGTTCACTCTCTAGTCTAGGAGACCTTAAATCCTCTAAGGGTGCAATTCCTTTGGTGTTTGTCGTGCCCGAACGATTTCCGGTGGTCTGGTATAGCCACCTGTCTGTGTTTTCAGTAAGTTCCTAGGAGACCAACTGAGACGGTGGAAACTAGAGTTCGAATGGCTCATGTCTAGAACGCAAAGGTTCGGGATTTCCGAGACTAAAGTCTGGTTTAAATACCCCGGGGTATATCCTCGGCTTGAAATCTGTATGGCAGCCCCATAGATTGAGATAGCATATGTATACGCCTCAATTCTGGATACCGAATCAACCTAGTCTGTCACTCTGTTGGAGAATAAGGAAAGCTGCGACCATAGCCAGGAAGAAAAGTAGTACTTGTGGTTCAACTAAGAAGAAGCGAAAGACCCCCAGCAGCGTGAGGCACGATATTATATGTACGGTTCATTTGAGGCTGGCACGACTAGACGAGCCGGACAGGTATTATGTTCTCCGTGTGAGACATAGCGAGAATTGAATAATTTTCTTACATCCTTTCTGCATGAAATGTAGTTAGATTTGTATGTGCTTGCTTAAAATTGTCGCATGACATGCTTCATTACAGCTTTCTTTGCATGATCATAAGTTATGTTCAGCTTCTTACATTGTCAGTTGCATTTTGCCCCTGCCTGCGAGCACATCTCTTTGTTCATCTCGCCTGTTTGTCTAAGTCTTTGACCTTGTCAAAAATGGGTCGTCTCTAGGCTTTGACATTCACTCCCGTCACGTGTGACTTTCGAGTTCTATCAAAGAGGGGCAACTGTAGACACCCCATTTTTTACCGACCTTAAGACTCAGACGTCACCAATTGAGCGCTCGGTGATGATGCATATTGTGCTCGCTCTGAGGTTTCAGAGTCTCGGCTGCGAGCCTTGCCTCCAGACTTCCAGACTTTTTTGTACTTTGCCTCGGTTTGTGAACTAGGTCCTGTTTTCTCTGTTTTCTCTTTCCAAAGAGAGGGAGAGGTCTTGTAGACCATCTCTCAGTGGCCGTAGGCTACGTTTTGTGGTCGTATGCCATTTTTCCCGTTTGGAGTCCGGTTTTCGATTTTTCGGAGCCGTTGGCCGTGTGCCTCGGTTCGGGACCGCTTAACCACCTCTGTTTTCTCCGGTTTTTGGTACACACCTTTTTTTCTCCCTTTTGAGGGACACTGTGGCCCGAGAGACCAACTTCGTGGTCAAACGCCACCTCCGGTGCCTAATAGTCAGTTTTCGGGGCCCCGGGCCACGCGTTTCGACCCCCGAACCTTCGTTTTGCATCCGTCTTGGTCCATTTTTGGCAGGGACCCTATTTTCATGGTTAGGAAGGTTGTAGGAGGGTGGGAGACTAGCAATTTTTCTGAAAAACCAGCTTTCTTCTTTTTCTCTCTCCTCCAGCAGGTTTTTCTGACAAAAAGCTGGTTTTTCTCACTTTTGAGCCACAATTTCTGATTTTTCATACCACCATTGTGATCTACTCATCTGAGAGGCCACCAATATGGGAAGGCCGACCAGTAATTCTTCCTAACCCTTTTGAACCCCTCTAAAAAGCTAGTTTTTCTCTCTCCTGAACTACATTTTCTGGTTTTTCTCCATACAGCTGTATTCTACTCGTTTGGGAGGCCACCTTTCTGGGTAGGCCGACCAGCAATTATGCTTGACCCTTTTGACCCCTGGTCGACCAACCAGGGAAGGTGGTCGGCCAACCATCCTGAACCTTTTGAGCTGGCCGGCCATTTTTGCCTCTGTGAATGTGTTCCAGCTGTGCCAGCTGTTTTCCTCTTGACCCACTGTCCAAGGGTTTTGTCCTTGTTTTGGCCCCTTTAAAGGTGGTTTTGACCTCTTTTCTTGGTTTCAAAAAGAGTTTGGCCCTTTTGGTCAAGCTTCTTGAGGAAGCTTCACCCTTTTGGTCTAGTTTCCTCATTGGTCAAGCTTCTTTTAGAAGCCTTGAGCCTCTCTCTTGGCTTATCCAAGAAGCCTCACCTCTCTCCCTCTATAAAACACACACTTCACCTCTATTTGCAAGGGTTAGAAGCTTTTGGCTGGAAATATACATACAACTCTCTATCTCTATACTTCAAGCCTCCAAACACTCATATTCTTGGCCTTTTTACCCTACACCTCATAGCCTACCACCTCCATCATCTATTCTAGCACCTTGGAGGTCATTTTCAGAGGTTAAAAGCTCACCAACTTGGTCCAGAAGCTGCTAGAGGTCGGCTCTACAAGGGTAAGTCTTCATTTCCCCTTTTCTTGTATTCTTTTGCTCCATATCTTAGCCCATTTTTCTTGCATTTTTGGACATCGAGCGAAACTGTAAAGTGTCCTATTTTGAGCTCTTCTTCAACTTTGTTTAAGGGTACTTTGCTGTTTGAAGTCATCTACCTCCCCTTACCCTCTATCTCTCTTTTAGAGCTATTTTTGCATCATATTTTAGCCTTACTTTTAAACATTTTTAGACCTCAACCTAAACTAAAGAAAGTCTTTTTTTGACCTCCTCTTTAAGTTTGGTTAAGGTCTCTTTTCTATTTGGAGTCATCTTCCCCCTGTGCAAGCTTCATCTCTTTATGATTAGGGCTATGCATTAGAGCACTTGCATTGGCCATGGTTTGGCCTCTTAGCCACTGAAATTCAGTGGATTTTTAGTGGCTTAGTTGCATTTTTGAGAGCCAAAATCAGAGGGGGGTGACCCCCTCTCTCCTTGTCTTGTTTGATGGTCTTGTTAGCCTTCCAAAGGGACCCCTTTTTGCATGCTTTGAAGTCATGTTTCAGGCCTCATTCTGAGGGTTTTGAGGTCTGACTTAGCTCTGTCCAAGGCCCTTTTGGCCATATTTTATGTCCCTCATGCATGTGTGGAGCAACCCTCCTCAAGGCCTTTCAAGAGGACCTTTCATTGTATGCTTTATTGATCAATTTCAGGCCCTTTTTGGTGAGTTTTAGGGCTGTCATATTTGATTTCCAGAGTTTGTTTTGCTATGCTAAGTGTCCATCACATATGTGTTGAGTAACCCCTTGCATGCCCTTTCAAAGGAGCTCATCATTTTTGTACATGTTGGCTGCATTTTAGTGGTTATTTGGGCATATTTTGACATGTTTTATTCACTTTTTTTGGCTGGTTTGATGCGTTCTCATACACTTCGTATACATGCCATGTAAACCATGCTTGCTAGCCAATGTTGCATGTTGTTTTAGCCCATCATGTTAGCATTTTTTGGTTATGTTTTAAACTAGAAATGTGCATGTTTTGGGACTGCCTTGGCTCTATCTTTGTGCTTCATGGTCAAATAATGCTTGCTTTGCATGGTTATGGTTCAATACATGTGCCTAGTTTTGAATTTCGGGGCCTATAGCATGCATTGTGTGACATATTTGCATGATTCAGGATCATTTAGCACCATGTTTCAGTATTGAAATTTATATGTTTGAATGCCATGCTTCATCATTGCCATGCTTTGGTAGAGTGGCATTTTATGCCTTAGGTTCGGTCCTCGGTATGCGTGCATGTGTGCATGCATTTCGGTTGTCTCATTTTTTATCTTATGGCTACTGATGTGAGTATGGCTGAGGTCCACTCATGTTGGTGTAAGTCCATTGTGCATTATGTATGCCATTCCATTCCATAGCATTGTGTATGCTAGATTGTATGTTAGAGCATTGTGTATGCTATGTTACATCGAGTATTGTGTATGCCATTTCATAGCATTGCATATGCTAGGTTGTATATTAGTCGCATTCATGCATGTCATGCATATTGCATTGTGTTTGGGATAGGAGTTAGCTCAAGCACAGGAAACGAGGGATGTTTTGTACTCCAAGTGACGGAACGTGTATCAATTCCCGGTCACCAACACTCCGGATTAACCATGATGGAGTCTCGGTCTTGTTGTGTTTTCATGTGCATTCATTTCATATTGAGTCGTGCAATTCGACTCCTCGGCCATCATGCATCGAGATATGTGATTGGTGGCACGAGGATCGAGGTGTACATACATATGTGAAAATACTTTGCCATGTCCCCCTTTCTTGTTCTCTGTTGCAGCAAATCAGAAACCGGTAGTCTTTAGAGCTTCGCACAACATTCCGAGATTAATTGCAAACAGAGGCAAACCGAGGCATCGCAATGGATTTCAGCGCAAGGCAACTCAAGCATGCATCATTCATCATTTGGAACAGAGCTGAGGCGGTCCATGGGCTTGCATGCTAATTTACTGCTTTCCTAGTTAATTTGTTAATTAATTAGGGTTTTTATTCGGACTGTATTATTTGGGACTGTATTATTTATTTGGACCCTCTTAGCGAGGACACAATTGTAATAAGTGTGCGTGTGTGTGATGTATGTCTTCCGACCCCATGTCTTTTTCCCTTTTATTTACTAGCTTATGATGGTTAGATTAGGGCATGTTTCAATTAGCATACAATATGATAGCATGTTTGCATTCATTCATCCGTCTTGCATGCACCGGGCTCGGCGCATCATACTAACTAAATTTGTATTTCAATTCCAAGTTGAATACATGTTATCCGTTGCATTTCACATGCCATCTTTAGAATAGCCGAGCTTGCTATAGTTGCATTTTTGCATGTATTGTATTAGGCATTTCTATATAGTTAGGATCATGCATGGATTTCTAACATAGCTTCTGTTTTGGCTTGGAGTACTCGGTAAGTTTTTATGCTTTAACATCCTTGCATGTGTGTGAGTGACTGCCATGATAGCATGCTTACCATGAGGCTATATGCTTATGTGATATATCTGCCTGAATGCTTGTGGGTGAAGGTTGGGTTATTTGGATTGGAACAAATCATCAACTGTGAGTTTTAAGCCCACTAGATAGTGGCAAAACCATGTTTTCTAAGCCTACCCGAGGGTGGCAAAATCTGCATTCTAAGCCTACTTGCGAGTAGCAAACCATTTTTCAAAACAAATATGAAATGTTTCGTTCCAATTCAACCGACCCAGTCTATACTTGTATGCTGTACGCATCACATAGTAAATCTAGGCTAATTACCGAAATAAGAACGCATAATGTTTTCAAAACTAGATATCATGGTTAGTAGAGGCCGATCTTTGATCGGGCGAGCGGGGGTGCTCATGAAGTGACCTTCCCCAATCGTACCCAAGTTCCCGAGCCGAGGCAACTTTGGTGATGACAAACATGTGGCCTTAGGTAACGAGTCAAGGTTTCCTAAATTTCCCAAAATAAAATATTTAGGTGGCGACTCTATATCTGGCAAAGTAGTCCATGTTTGACACTTTTTTCAAAAAATCTGTTTTCAAAAACGATTTGCCGGATTTGGACTCTTTGGTTCAAATTAAGAACCGTGACAATTTGAGTTCGAACTGTAGTGAGGCCCAAGGGTGCGTCTACAGGGGTAGACCACTGAACTTCGAGCGTAGGAAGGAAACTCTAAAGGGTTAGTGAACTCAACAAAATGATGGTTGATTCGTTCTCTCAAATCACAAGTCTCAGGTGTTGACCGGCTTGTTCAGTCAGAAACCCCAGAGGATGAAGAAGTCACAGCTTTATCCCATACAGAGGTTTGTGAAGAAGAGTTTCCTAAGTCCATATTTGCAATTTTCCAAATCAAAGATTTGGGAGCAGTTTGTTCGAAGCACAAGGGTGAGTCAGAGGAAGAACTTCTTGTATCTATATTCGCAAGTTTCTAAATCAAAAGATTAAAGGCAATGTGTTCATAATCCAAAGGTCGATAATTTGTAAAGGCATCCATGACCTGAATATGGAAAGGTGGATAAAGGTAGCTAATTAATGCATGAGAATTCTTTCGAGGAGGAACAGCATCGCCATATGACTCTTCGTGTGCTCAATCAGTGGAGAAGAAAGTTGATTAAGCCATAGAAGAAGTATCAGTCTATGCGAGTGCTAAGGTATTGGGATGTTCAAAAGATTGAAAGAGAATTAGTGCAAATGATTATCAATACGTGACGGTTGTGTTTCCAGAATATAGACCCCATGCACGTTCTAAAAAATGCAGGAAAAAGGGCTTTGATCCACTAATATCACTAAGTATTAGGTATATTAGTGCAGGGGGTAATGTTGGCTTCATATTTTGTACAAGCCAGTTACAATTCAACACGTGGCAGAATAAGGGTAATATAGGAAGACTATTCAAGTCTTCGATCCTGATTATACATGTGGCAGTTAGTATTGGTTCTCACGTGATCTGAGTTGCATTAGATCAATAAAGAGGTGCAAGGTGACGTGGCTTCAATGGTTACTCAGATTCAAATTCAAATATAGGAGGGAAGCCTAACTGCAAGTGATGGCGTAGTGGAACTACTTATAAGGCAACATGATCAACGATCATGGAGGAGCAGTTTGACGGTTTGAAGTGCAGTTCGATGGTCATCCTTGAGAAGTATAAATAGCGGGGAAGACCCCAGAAAAAGCCCCCGGACTCAGATCATACAAACCAGTCTTACTTTACATATTTTATTTTCCAGTTTTACATTTCCAGTTTTTACATTTCCTGTTCTTTAAATTCCTGCTCTTTACATTCCTGTACTTTAAATTCCTGCACTGCACTTCATTCATAGGAGTAGTTTCAAGTAGATCATTGCTGTAAACCTCTACGAGACTGAGTTAAGATCGTTGTAAGTTTTCATTCTAATGAAATACTTCAATTGCTCTTCATTTAACTATTATTTTGCTTAATTTCTCCTAAGTCAAGCCACCAGTAAAAGTCCTCTTCATTGAGGCTGAAAGAACTAAACACAATCGTCTGATAATTGGTTGGCAATTAACATTTCTATAAGGATTGATTGATCCTTGTTGGCACGCTCACATTTACAAAAATACCCTTCGAAAGCCAAAAAGCCAACAACTGTATAGACTGTACTATACTGTTATGGTAGGGATTTGGTCCCTAACCTGAATGCCTGTAAATGATGTATGTATATACTGTTTTGCTCTGAATATGTATATGATATCAAAAGTCTCTTTGCATACAGACTGTCACAGCTCATTGGACGTCTTTTAATTACTGTTTTGGCTTCCGCCACTATACTCAGTATTCTTTGTTTTATCTTTATTAGCGTGCCTTGATAATCTCGGATTCTTGGCGATTCTGATGCTAAACCCATAGGGGCGGGTTTGCGTCGTAACACAAACAATACTAAAACAAACAAAAATTGAAGTAACTATAGATTTACACAGACCATGCATGACTTTTGCTTTCATAATGGTTCTTCTCTAGATACATGCAAACCAACATCAACTGGTGATTTTACAATCACTATCTCATGCATGATGTCTTCAGCTGTTGCTTTTTTTTTTTTTTTTTTGATCGGCAAATGTTAGTTGTTAGATTAACTCCTATGGGAGAAAATCTCCCCACAACTTCATCAGACAGTACAGCAATTTGAGGCACCCACGACGATTTCACAAACATGGCGAGTATGAACTTGAACGAAGAACATATCAGATAAGGAATCAGTGATGGGGGGAAGGATGGCATTGGATTGGGACACTTTGAAAGCGTATTGCTTCATCTTTTTCTTTCTTTCTTTTGTTCAAGGCAACACTATCGGTGTAACTCGATGAATAGATATGACTATTGGGTATTTGCTATGAATATGGAACATATGTCTATATATATAGTAGTGACCAACCAAAATTTGGTACTTCGAAGCCCTAAAAAGGATTGGTTGTGAATAAGAGCATTGAAGTTGTAAAGGATTATCAACTTAATCAAGTTTTGACCATCTCTCTCTCTCTCTAAAAACCTCCTCCCCGGGCCTCTCTTTGGGCCGGTCGGCCGCCGCCTTTGGCTATGGCGGTCGGCTGGGCTAGCTTCTTCCGTGTTTGTCTGTTGTTTTTCCTTTAATAAACTTGATTCCTCCATTATTTTACCACCTAGGAGTGTTTTGTGTACTGCGGTAGATGTTATTTGTTGGTGATTCCGGGCCGTTATAGCTGATTCTTTGGGGTAGTGGTGTGTTGTTTTCAGAAGGGGACGTCCAGGATCTTCACTCGAGCACTCTTTTGTGAGTAAGAGCTTGAGGGGTGAACTCTGGTTTAGATTATTGGAGAAGTATCGATGCTTTGTTTGGCAGAAACATGGGTGTCGGAGTTGATCCAGATCTGTCTGGTTTTCATTCGAGCACTCCTCTTCATGTGAGAGTTTGAGGAGTGAAAGAAGAATAACTAGAGAAAGAAGAAGAACTGCTGGTTGGTCGGTGTTTGGATCTGCAGTGGGTGGTGTCCCAGTGGTTGGTGTCCCAACAGTTGGTCGGGTCAGCATAGGTGTGGGTTCGGGAGTTGCAGCAGCTGTGGCGTGGAGTGGTTTTTGGCAGTGAGTAAGAAGAACTGTTGGGAGATGATCTATGGGTGAGATAATGTTGGAAGATAATGTTGCAGCAGCTCTGGTGTGGGTGATGATCTGCAATGTCAGTGGGTGATGATCTACAGTGGGTGTCTTCGGCAGATAATGTTGGAGCTGCAATGTCAAGGTCCAGCATTGGCGTGGGAGTTTTCCGGTGTTGGTTGTGGAGTCTTCTCGGTCGGACTAGCAGCATATGGGTGGGTATTGGGAGTTGCAGCAACATAGGTGTGGGCAGCACCTCTGGCATGGTTGGTGTGGGCATTGGGAGTTGGGAGTTGCAGCAGCTTAGGGGTGGCGTGGGTAGCAGCATAGGCGTGGGTGGTGAGGGCTTTGGGAGTTGTAGCAGCAGTGGCATGGGTCTTGGTGTGTGGGTTGTTGAATAGATTTTAGTTGATTTGGTGGGGTTTCATGTATTTTGTTTTATAGTTAAGTCCTTCTTAACCTTTTTTTTTTTTTTTTTAAAAAAAATCGTGAGGTTAAGGGGTTGGTTGTATGGATACAAGTAGCAGTAGTAGGGGTATTTTTGTACTTTTCGAATCTCTCTCGATACATGCTATCTTCCTGTACCTTTAATTTCATACTGTTAAATGAAATTTTTCTTTGCTAATAAAAAAAAAAAAAAAATTGTAAAGGATTAAGTTTTGTTTACTTGAAAAGAAAGAAAACGTTGATAACTAACACACACCATTATATATTCATAATCAAACGTCTTTATATTCATTATTAAAAAACAACCATCGTAATTTTATTTGGTAAAATTTATTGTACATTAAAAATTAATAATGAAAAAGCTGAAACTAAAGTATCTCTCTTTCAATTTATAGATAATCAATTTTTTAAACTTATTTAAATTATTTTGGTTACTAACTCATAATTAAGTAATTATTCAATAATCCCGGAATATAGATACGTAGTATTTTATAATATTGTGATTGGTAAAAAAAGTGAATAGGTTGATTATTGTGTTGGGTGATTGAAGAATATGATGAGACATATTAAATAATGATTGTTTAAGGAGTATGGACACGTGGTACTTTTGAAACATTTTATAATTTCCCCTCATAACTAAACACAACTATAGATCATGACAAAAAAAAAAAAATTATTAATTTTATAACCTATTGTGATTTAATGTTTAGATGGCTCCATTACAATTTGGGGAGCCATTCCATTACTTTTTCGAGGGCCATTCCATTACAATTTGCAGGTTAGGAGCACAAAACACTACAAATTAATTGAAATTTTTTGGTTTTAATAGGGCCACAACCCCCTAGCTATCTTTAGGGTGATGAAATGTAAACAAAAAAGAAAAATTGAAAATCAGTGAAATGTTCATAAAATATTTATAAATTTGTAAAAGAATTTATGACTTTAGTTGATAAAATTTACCGCTAATTTGAATTTTTTCTTTTAAAAATTTTTACTGAATTGCAATTCCTCGATATATATATATATATATAATTTCTCAATATATATATACATATATATTACAAATTCTAACCAAATGAAGAAATTGAAACTATTAGGACCTCTTCACAATTTGTATTGAGGTTATTAGCATCATTCTTTTATATACTTTATTATTATTATTATTTGTGTTAGGATAAAATTCATTTTACCTTTTTATGGTTAGATCCCGTAACACTTTGCCTCCCTAGTGTTTAAAAATAACGAAAGAAAACTCATATGATTTTAGTCATTTTACACTTTACCTCTCTTCATATGATTTTAGTCATTTTACACTTTACCTCGCTACTGTCATTAATTTCATCAAAACTGACAGATTTTGAACTTCACGCATCAATTATGAGAGTGGGTATGTCTAAAAATAAAATGTAAAGTCCAAATTACATAGACTTGTTTTGGGAAGTTGACTTTTAGTCATTTTTTTTTATTTGTAGAAAATTAAAAAGTTGGCTTTTTTGAATTTTTTTTCATTTGGAAAGGTGGTTTTTAGATAAGGGTAAAATTAAAATTTTACCCCTCATGAGTCAAAATCTCCAACATGGGTAAAGCTGTAATATTTTAAACTAAATAGGAATAGTTTGGTCATTTGATTATGATTTGACATCATAAATAAGGGTGATTCTACTTACACCACTCTTTTATCTCCTTACACCTTTCATATAAGATTGTTTTTTTCTTTCAATTTTATCCATATGTGAAATTACTTAAAGGGACAAAACACTAAAATTAAATGTATTTAATTATCTCCTTACACCCCCTGACCTTTCAATTCCAACTTCTCTTTTTCCTTTGTCAACTTTTCTTTTTTCTTACACATCTCTTTTGAAAAATTGATAATCATAGTGTTTTGATCATCAAAAAAAACAATGGATGAAGAAACGGTGATGAAAAATCATCAAAAAAGTGAAATGGTGAGTTTGTTTTTTTAATTTGGTAAGTTTTTGTTTCGATTTTCTAGGTTGGTGTGCTACTTTTGTTCGATGTTTCGAAATTGAACAAAATAATATAGTTCGGCATCACAGTGCCGGAAAAAATATATAAGTCTAGCATTTTATTACCGAACAGCCCCAAATTATTATCTATAACAAAGTGGCTTTGTAAATGTATAGCAACAGAACCCTAGACAAATATATTTTTTCCAGCAACATAACACCGGATAAATGTAATTTGTTTACTATTGTGTGACTGAACAGACACTTCACAGTAGGTTCTACTGACTTTGTTATGAAGAAAATTGAAATTTTCTAATTGTATGGCAACATAATGCTGGGAAAAACTATTTTATCTGGTAAAACAACACTGGATTAATTAAAATTCACTAGCATTTTATTACCGAACAGCCCCAGCACAAATTATTACCACATCATTTGGGAGGATGTGACTCTGTAAATGTATAGCCACAAAAGGCTTGTAAAACAACATTAGATTAATTAAAATTCACTAGCATTTTATTACCGAACAAGCCAAGCACAAATTATTATCACATCATTTGGGAGGATGTGACTCTGTAAATGTATAGCCACAAAAGGCTGGACAAAATCATTTATTCCGACATTATAGCACCGAATTTTTGTT